>OX459212.1:7951566-9297426 GCA_949775195.1 Diarsia dahlii | reverse complement strand
GGTTTTACTAAAAATATAAAATATTTCAAAGAATGTTTACAACGACACTATTAATAAAAGAATATTGTCCTGGCCCTAACATGGCCTAACATGGCAATGTTCATTAGCTTCTTTCTCGCTACTATTTTAAATGCGAAAGCTTGTGCTCATCGACATGTTTCACTTCCGCGCAAAAACTACTGAATGGTTTTAGATGAAAGGTAAATAAACTGATAATTTATGACTGGGACAATATAGAAACCTTTTTATACCAGTAGAATGATCCCGTGTCATTGCTGAATTCGACGCGCGCATAATCTAGATTTCTGTAATGGTTTATACCAAACAAATATAACAGACGAAGGTCCCTGCTTTCTACAGGAAAAGATAAGTCAATGTTAGTAAACACATTAGTATGACTATGTCAATCAAGGGCAACTCAAGGTAAATTCAAGGTACAGCAAACCGAATGACATGGTCAAGGCAATGACAGAAAGAGTTATTGAAACACAATGAATGTCAATATATTATATCAATTGGCCACTACTACCATGTGCTACTACGGTAGAATTATTTATCACTGGCGGTGGCTAGGTCATGCCCAATAAGCCCTTGACATGTTGAAGGTCTTGGTTTTGAACTCCGGTAGGCACAGATATTTTGTAATTAGCTGACTTCCAAAAAGGGGGAGGTTCTATGTTCTAATGATCTCCGGTATTCTTTTCTGATTAGTTTATATGCGGGATCCAAAACTGTTAAATCGTTTCACTGGGACTTCGTCGAGCTTCATTGTCTCGGAGCTTTTCTGTTTTCACCAGGCACATCACTAGTTCCAGTAATATTTTTATAAAAGTTACGCGAATTTTTAATAAATATTTTAAACAGATAATCCAGGTATGTGCAATTTCCAAATGCTTCGTTTTAAATAGCATTAACACCTGAAACAAATTAATCCCAAGTAAGTTATCCGAGTTGTTTGCATATTCCGTATACTCGTAATATATCAGGGATGTCTCCGGGCGTGTCAGATGCGGAACTAACAATATCCGTCGCCGGTCCGCTCCATGATTAATAAACATCAAATATACATATAAATACTATGTTCGTATCACTTAATTTTCATCTGCTGCTTTAGCTGGATTGTATACTATAATAATAATCAGTTGACTGAACTTCTGAAAGCGGGAGGAAGTCCTCTGTTAAGAGAGCTTCGGGAGATTTTCAACTCGGTCCTGTTCTCTGGGAGAACTCCAGAGGCGTGGAGAAGGAGCGTGGTCGTTTTCTTCTTTAAAAAAGGGAACAAGACCCTACTCAAGAACTATAGACCCCTCTCGCTCCTTAGCCACGCATATAAGCTGTTCTCAAGAGTCGTCACGAATCGTCTAGCGCGAAGACTCGACGACTTCCAACCACCGGAGCAGGCCGGGTTTCGAGGAGGATATAGCACCATAGACCCAACGCACTGGAGGATGTGTTTAAGACGCTGAACTGGGAAGGACGGGGCATTAACATCAACGGCGAGTATATATCGCACTTGAGGTTCTCAGATGACATCGTCATACTGGCTGAATCGCTGCACGACTTGCAACACATGCTGGATGGCCTAGTGGATTCTTCAGTGCGAATTGGTCTCAGGGTGAACTTGGTCAAAACCCAGGTTATGTTCAACGAACACGTCACCCCAGGACCTATTGTTGTCAATGGCGATCCTCTCGAGGTTGTTCGAGAATACATTTACCTAGGGCAAACTCTGCAGTTTGGTAAAAACAACTTTGAGAGAGAGGCTAATAGAAGAATCCAGCTGGGCTGGGCAGCTTTTGGGAAACTTCGTCGGGTCTTCTCGTCACGCATTCCACAGAGCCTAAAGACTAAGGTCTTCAACCAGTGTGTCCTGCCTGTTATGACATACGGCCGTGGACACTAACGATACGGTTGGTCCATAAATTTAAAGTCGCTCAGCGAGCTATGGAGCGACCTATGCTAGGGGTCTCTCTCAGGGATCGCATCCGAAATGAGGTGATCCGACAGAGGACCAGAGTTGTCGACATACCTAGCTCACAGAATAAGTAAGCTGAAGTGGCAGTGGGCCGGCCATATTAGTCGCAGAACCGATGACCGTTGGAGTAGACGTGTTCTTGAGTGGAGACCGCGAATCGGCAAGCGTAAGGTGGGACGCCCGCAGGCTCGGTGGAGCGATGATCTTCGCAGAGTGGCTGGTAACAACTGGATGAGTTGCCGAAAATCGAGTTGAGTGGCATATGATTAAAGAGGCCTATATCCAGCAGTGGATTGCAATAGGCTGATGATGATGATGATGATGATGAATAATCAGTTTATTTTCAGGTTTCACATAACATTTGGAACATCACGCCTGTAATCTCCGAAGGGTTAGGCAGGGGTGTACCCATTAGTACATCCACATTTCGCCAGACCCTGTTGCCAAAAACTGGGCGAAAATCGAGACTTCGTAGGTTAGTCGTAATCGTGATTGCTGATGAGCATAAGGTCCTGGTTCGACTCCCGGGTCGGGTAAAGTGTTATTGGGATATAATGCCCTTACGTATTTTTATAAGAATTTATATCTATACTACAGTTCGGCTACTATAGTTCGGCTAATATGTATGATATATAACTAAATATAATTAAAGCCTCACGAATAATGTAGTTTTCTGCAAGTGAGAGATTTTTTTAAATTGGATCATAAGTTACGGAGATTACCCGATACATACAAACTTACAAACCAATTTCATATCTATAACATCAGTATAGATAGCATAATTCGAGGACTTGTGCATTCTATGTAGTACCTTCTCGTAGTTCTAGAAACCTGCATTTAACCACAAATGGACCGCAGTAACCGCTCCATCCATTAAGCTGTTACTGTATCAAGCCGCATGAGGTTTCACTGCTAGTTTCACGTTCACTAAACACACCATAAATAGTATTTTACCTTTTACTTGTGGAGGGCTAATTTATATTAGGTAGCAAAACACTGCAAGAGTGATTGTGCAATTCTCAGTAACTTACATTGCTAGCGGTCGACGATCCCACAAAAAAAAACACTTTTTGTTTATTGTTCGATCTTGTTTCTTAGACTGATGTCCGTCAATATTCCACTTCTGTGTAGTTTCGATACCTAATTTATTATGACGTTGTCTTAGAAGAGTAAAAATTGCCGTTATGTACTCAAGTATTCAAATTGTATAATTTTTTAAATTATATGGGGCATCGCCAGGCAGATGATGCTCCAGCCACACAACCCAGTCCGTACTGGGATAGTATAATGTACTCTGTGGTACTGGGTAATACGATAGCCCTTTGGTGAGACTGGTTGTCAGACTCTCAAGTCACTTACATGACACAAAATTGAGCTACCTTGACCAACAACAGGTCCTGATGGTACACTACTAAACACTTGTACTAACGCAGTTCGAACTATACATTATGATAATACCAAACTACTGTAGTAGAAGTATAAGGCGGTACCTATTTTAAGTACAACAACACTATGTGGGACGTACTCGGGAGAACCAAGTATAAGTACAAAGTTATGAAGTCGGTAGAATAGACTGCAGAATAACGTCGCCGCGAAAGTTTCAACTTCCCTGGCTAATATTAAATAGGCAGGACTTTATAAAATGTATTTTCAAGTTGCGCACTTGTAGCTTGCAGAAAATTATTGTTCGTAAAAAGCAGTCAGTAATACGTGTATGCAATAGAATGAATTTTCCAATGACTGTACTATTAAATGAATATGCATTTTTAAAGAAACCTTTTTACCTACTTGTCAATAATGTAATGCCTCATGTTATGGAAAAAACAGGAACACCATCTATGAAATCAAGCTCATTAGCTTTCAATAACCATTCCTTCTCATGTGAAAAATGCCTAACCTGATGGCAGAGTTTTTATGCCGCCCATGGCTTTACATGCCGGCAAGAAATATGTCTCCGGCATGCTTGTATCTTCACGATGTTATCCTTCGCCGACGCAAGTGGTAATTACACAATACGCACATTAATCCCAGAAATCTAAATAAACATTAAAAAATGTATACTTCATAATTCATAGTCGTAGGAAATTAGCCAGTGAATGCAATAAAACAAGTAAATCCGATTAAATTTTTAACGTCAAAGCATGTCACGTTCTCTTTTTGGACAAGTACTCCAGTCTAAGTTGCCAGCAATCGGCTCGTTAGATCTGGCAGTGTGCCGGAGACCGGCGCAGCTCTAATTGCTCCGCCTCGACTAGAGGGGCTCCTCTAGCGTACGATTGTTGTAGGATTGACGTATTTGCCTTGCACTAGTCTACGACAGATACCACAAACGATTCCGTATTCGTTCGACAGAATGTTCAGTTCGGTTTTGACTGTTCAATTCGTCAATATTTTTCGCCATATTACACGCCATAATATTATACGTATTACAATTTATAAACAAAGAACTTAAACTATAACAATGTCATTTTGCTCTCATGACAATATCAAACCGAGTAATTACTTTAATTAAAATTATAAAAGAGAATTTGAGCTGTTTTATACAATTTGATTTTGTGTAGGAGCGCCAGCGAGGCTATTAAGAAGTTTCTAGTAGGTAAAGTTTGGCGTCTAATTGGCGGGACTTGTCTTCGAATGTTCTGGTTCGAGTGTTATAGGTGTATAGATAGGGGGATATTGCTAAAACCTTTTAAGTATTCGCCTCAGGTTTCCTTGAGAGCATTGACATTGTCGTAGCACTTTCGTAGAGGTGCGTAGCCACGTAGCAGGTGCTACAAGCAGGAAAAGATTTCAACGATATTAAACTTCTTTCAATTAATAGGGATGTGCAACAAAGCTGTAGACGCTTTTCATCAGGGGGGGAATAAGTCACACCGGGAATAAGTTAAGAAACAAGCTAACTCCTTTGTTGACTTATGACTTTGTCAAAACATTGATTGAAGTTGCCGAGATTCTGTCGTATTTATTATTCTGTTGATTGTTGTTCTTCTGTTTCTATTGTATTGTCGTCATATTCAGTAGATGTTTGTCTGTAGGTACTGATAAAGTTCGTTCGTTTGGAAAATTGAGCTCAGTGTCGCCTGAGTGGCTCACAGTGCTCACACTCATCATTATCAATTTTGTTTGGTCTTATAATACCTACGTTACCTTTGCATGTGTTTATCCATAACCCGTGAAGAACCTTGTCTATATCGATGATGTTCAGCCATCGATATTCAGAAAGGTCAGGTGTGTAGCACTTAGCAGGCAGGCATGCATGAAAATATGCATTATAGAGTGGGGTAGGAGTGGTGTAAGGGTAAATTCACACAGGGAACATGATGTGGACGGAAAGTTTAACCGACGGGTAGTCGATCGTGCACTGTTTGCATTTGTATTAAAATATCATACAAATAGGATTATTCAGGTTTTAGTTTATGCTAACATTTATCTACTTACACAGTGAGAGGGTTATTAATGGCGGGAACGTGTCTAACGACAGATCATTTCAAGTCCGTGTTATGATCACGTCACGTCGCTTTATACAAACTATCGCAGCAGTCGGCAGCAGGTGCTCATGCTTTAAAAACGGCTTAACAAACAAAAGAACTCGAGGGTCCTTATTTCAACAGGTAATATAAACTCGTAAACCACGTAAATTAAAGTAGCAGTATTTATTAATTTTGTTTTTCAATCGGTGCTTTTAAATTTTCTGTAGTATAGTATTGTAATATGTTCAGATTTATTATCGAATTTTGCAATGTTGAATAAGGATGTATCTAAGCATTATTGTTTGATTAATACATATTTATAACCGCAAATAGTGCATGTGGTGTTAGCCTATTATTATTTGTTACACTTATAAATGTATCTATAACCTATGTTTTGTAAAAAATGTATTGTGTAAACAAATGCTGGTTAACCAAATAAATAAATAAATAAATAAATAAAGCTTTTAATGTAGCCTCGGAAAGTTCGCAGCAGTAACAAGGACGTATAGGGGGATTTCAGAACGGGTGTATTGTAATAAAAACAAATAGGCGAGTACTCGGTAGTGAGCCACTTACGGCAAATAGACTGGGTCGACGTGAACCGAATAGGTTTAGTTTTCAATCTGTGCGAGCGGGCCCCGTCGTCGTCGCCGTCGTGGAAACAATTTACACTGTGTTGGCGCGAATTGTACGTTTACGAAAACGTGTTAAACATACATTCAGGGATGTATAATTTTTGTGTAAACAAGGGGATTTGTGAAGAGTTGAAGGAATCTTCAAAATTCTTTGAAACAATAAATGTTTACATATAATTATGTTTATTGTTTAATCTGTCATTGCTGAGCATGGGGTCCTGGGTTGGATATCGGGTCAAGTAAAGTGATAGTGGGGTTTTCTATCAGGAATTTCTCAGTAACAGCCACGGAGTCTGGATTTGTGCCCGATTGATGGTAAATTGAGAATACCTACCTATCCAATTTAAAATTCGATAGAGAAGTGAAAATATTGATTAGAATTTGTTTGTGTGGGAAGTTGAATATTCTAATTGTACCCAAGTATTAAATACCACCAAAGATATTACAATAAACTTAGTGTAGGCTGTTCTATTGTTTCCAGTAAACAATAATATTCTTACGTGTGGGCGGCAATATTCAAATAACATTTTCAGTGAACCTAATACGAGTACTTATAAAAGCCAAGAGTATGTCTTCGTTGTCAGGGCACTTCCGTAGAAATGTCTCCGGTGATCTTGATACCTATTGTTAGAGAAAAATACTCGGAAAATTTCATTTGTGAAGTCTAGGAGTGTTATAAATATTCATAAGTTCATCGCAACGGTTTCAGTGTTTCACTCGAGACCAGGCTACATTAGTCCGCTTATGCCGTAGGTAGGTACAGTCGAAAAAGTATGAAAGAAAGAAAGAGAAAGTATTTATTAGTCTCACACAGGACAAAACAAATTGATTAAAAATTATATAAAAGACTGAAAGTACCTAAATATAAGAGAAATACTTAACAAAAGTACTAAACTACTTAAAAAGATATACATACAAAAACATCTAATTAGTCCCGTACGAAGCCAAATGGCCACTATCTCAGGATGGTGCTGTAACATTTATGACAAATGTCACAGCGCTAGTATTCTGTGATATTCAGCCAGCAAACTTGCATTTACTTTTAAGATTTAAAGACATTTAAAACATTTAAAGACTGATGTCAAATGATACAGCGTTCGACATCAGTCGCTTAATGCGGGTAACAAAATTGCAATCAATATTTTCATTGTACTAGAATTATAAAGGTAATTATAAAGGTAATTATAAAGGTAATACTTAAGCTTGTCCGACTGTACTAGATGCACAAAATATTCACCCAACCTGATTTATATGCACTTTTGACTACATGTTTTGATATAAAGCCAGTTGCACGCCAACTTTACTCATTAAATCAAGCCGTGTATTCTCAAGAGATTTATGCTGTTCAATTTGCGTAAGGATTTAGGCTAGATTTTTTTAATACCGAAGCATCTCCTCGTAATTTAATTGGCCGAGTTAAAATTAAAGAAAAAGTGAAAAGCGATTTATTCTGAAAGTTTTAGCATAAAGGCTTTTTTCGTAAATGGTCGTAGGAGATTGTTCTAATTAAATGTACCTAGTGAAGAAAGTAGAAAGGAATGAAGAAAAAAAAGACATAACATCATCACGTATGTAATCCCCTGAGGGTTAGGCAAATGAATACCTAACAGTAAACCCACATTTCGCCAGTTATATTTAAGTCCCATGTATTCAAAATGAAAAATCAACAACAATATATCAAAGTTGTTCGATTTTAATATCACTGGTCTAGCTGGGAATATTTTACTCCGATTTGTTTATTAAAAGATGTTTTTCATTCATTTCCGTTGCCTCGTTCTTACGTATTGTTCGCAATGTAGACTATTGAGAAAATCCATTGTAAAAACTACAAGCAAATCCTTAAGGCTTATAGCACACTGTCTACTGCCTGACTGCCTGAGACACTTTCACTAGGTACCTACTGGAACCTACTTATTTACAATTTTCCATTTCCTTTGCGTCTCGTAATGAAAATTGTGATTGTTTTTAAGTCTAGCTGGCTGAAGGGAACTCGTACAAAGCAGTTTCTACGAAATGGGAAGATAGTAAATGTGTATACCAAATTCGAACTTACACAAAAATCTTTGCCTACTTTGGGATTACTTTGAATTCAAAATGTCTTTGTCCTAAGTTATCTTTACGTCACTTAAAACATTAAGGGTCAGTTGCACCGTAGGCTTGGTTATAGTTTTCGTCAAAGTTAACTTTAGCGGTAACAACAACGGTGACTATATTAAGTAAATTAAAAAACTAAAAAACCCGACTGAAAAAACTGAAAAGCAAAACACAAGCACATTTTAAATTAAACAAAACTTTTAAGCAGGTGGGGTTCATTTGAAAATTAAATTATGAAAAGAAAAAATGAAAATAGAATGGACCCCGCCTGCTTCCAGGTTTTGTTTAATTTAAAATGTGCTTGTGTTTTGCTTTTCAGTTTTTTCAGTCGGGTTTTTTATTTTTTTATCTACTTTTTTTATTTCCAGCTTTTTAGTTCTTTTGTGTTTGTTCTTTCGTTGGTCGCGTAAAATTCTTCGCAGATGATTTTTGTGCTTGTTTATATGATTTTCCACTTTGAATTTCTTTTAAACATATAAGTGTTATATATTTTTGTAATCTCCTTTTAAAACCCTTTATTTTGATACCCTACTTGATGGTATTGGAAAAAAAAAAATTTTTGAACTCCGCGATTTGGCCCCCAAAATCCGCAATTTTTCTTTGTTTTTTAATTTTAATGTAGCCTATAACACTCGCGCCATCAAGACAAATCTAATGACGTATATTTCATTCAAATCGGTTTATCCGTTTATGAGTTATGAGGGAACAAAGAAACGGACATACACATACATACATACATACACGTCAAACACATAACCCTCCTTTTGGGCTTCGCCGCAGTCGGGTAAAAAGTATGGTTGCACCATGACGTTATTTGTCATCGTCAATGTTGACAGTTGACTTGAGACTTGACCCTAACAATAGCAATATCCGGCCAAAATCGAGCAGTTAACGTTAGCGTTATGACACTTATGACGCCATTACAACCATTGTTGAAATGTTGCAACGCAAATCTTGCTTAACCGGGGGATTTGAGGGCTTGTTACGGTTTGGTTATCGTTATAGTAATATGGTGCAACCCGTGCAACCCACCCTAGGTAAACTATTAGTTAATTAGGTAGTTACGTTTTTATTTTTTTTAAACATAAATATCTATAACTCAACCTTTAATTTAAAAAAAATCTTACACGTCTCTGCCAACAGGAATAGTGCCCAGTAGGTTGGCAGCATTGCCATAGAACTAATTAAGATATCACCTGTTTCAGGCGGCATTCTAAATTATTTTGTTATATACCATTAAATACCCCAAAACAAAACAAAATTCGCTGAATCAACTACACGACCTTGACCTTCACTCGCCGAGTTTACTTCAAAAACCTTCTTCAAAATTCACCATGACCGTCAGTGTATCCGGACCTCACCCAAGAGTTCGTTAATATTCACGGCGCGGTTTTGCGCTCGATGTTATGGGTTACATCACGGCCTGCGTCACCCTCTCTGACGAGCATGCGTCACTTTGTCCGGACGATGATGACGTAGGACTATTCTCGTCCCATGGGACCTATGGGAGGAATGTGTGCAGAAAGTATTTAGCGTACGACCTTGGAAGCTGGATGCTGTAAGATAAACTGCGCTTTAAGTTTAAGTGACAATCACCTGTCGACTGTCGGTACAAATAGATATCTCATAGTAACTCTATAGCAATGAAAGTAACTAGCAGTGAGAATATTATGTACAGTCTAATAATGATGATTATGCTAAATTAAAGGGTAAAGTTTATTTATATCATTTAGTCTCTAGCGCAGCTCTCTATATAAGACATAAATGAAGAATTATCATCATAATTCGGAATCGTACTATCATTTTGAAGAACCCGACGACACAACATCCACCTAGTTGGAGGATTATTTATTTTTTATGGGGATTAATAGCTTTACATGCTCGTTATTTATTCCTAAAAGTAGGTATACGGTTACGTTAGAACTGCATATCGGATACCTAACAGCCTGCAGGCCACGGGACATTCGCCATAGCGAAAATTCGCGTGGTGCGAACGGCGAGGCGTCTAGCGACTGAAACAAACGCATAGAATTGTACTTCTTGTGGAATTCTCCATCTATACCTCGATTCCTATTCAAATAATGTACTCCACAATCTCTTCCAAATATTACGTCTTGAACCAAAAAAATATTACTTTGTAAGCAATATCGAGATAACTTTGATAAAGACATTTTGTTCTCGGACTTCCTTACTGGTCGCGACGGCGAACGCGTCTCCCCGTGGCCTGCAAATGATGCCGCCGTGCGAATAGTCGCGTCGCCCGCCGCACCGCCATTCGCACCGCCGCGCGCCGATCCCCGTGGCCAGGCCGTAACTTATTTCAACATTGTCTTTTATATTTTTCTCCATGAAGAAATTAGTTACAGGTTTTCTTCTGCAAAACTGTCCAACTTTAACTGCCGCACTCAGAGAGCTTTAATGATTTCTTAGGCCATCACTTAGTAAAGGTTTTGACAGTTTTGTCAAAACTATGTCAAATCTTTTCTAAGTGACGGCTTATGTAATCATTTAATATCTCTGAGTACCGCAGTAAGTTACATTAATTTCCTAATGATAACAATTCGATTAATTTCACAAGAAACAATAAAAACCAACATCGTTTTAACAAGATTTATTGTAGGGATATGTCGTAGTGGCTGCTCAAGAATACAGAGCTTAAGTTGTCTCGAGAGGCGAATCTTAAATATAGTGATTAAATGTCCTAGACTGGAAATACGAAGACGAACGTATAAGTTCTTTTGCTAATCTGTGATAAAATAGAGTGCAGCACTGGTTGGTTTATAATAGCTGCAGAAAAACATTCGATTGAAGGATAGGAGAAATGCTAAGATTAAGTTAATGGCATTAAATGGAGTAGGTACTGATAAATGATGTGACTGATAGGAATTTGCAAGGACAGGATTGATTGACTTATTTCTTCTTGTGTGCTAGTTACTGCAAACAAAATCTTCAAAGTAGGCCTAAAAGGGTTGGGTCAACCCGGTCAGCCGATCCGCAATCAGACCGTAACTCTTCCGTATTAATTTGAATGATCCATAAATAGGTGCATATTTCAAGGTTTGTCGGACTCCCTAATCACGAATTGATCACGCGTTGAGCCTGCGTGTTCAAACGAAGTTACGACTCCTGATCTGGCCTCGTGATCTCAAAATAATCACAAACTTCTTAGGTCACACTAATCCTTAAAAACTTTAGTCTAGACTTAACATAGACACTGATTAAAGAAGGTCCACGGAGCTTAAATTAGTAAGCACTTAATAGTTCCATGCAATGCAATGACCATAAATCTAAATTTTAGAGTACACACGGCTACACATCAAGCTATACAAAACCAGTATAATCTGATCGTTTATTGTGCGAAAAGATTTAGTAAAGTGAGGCCAAGATTAACTGGTTTTGTATAGCTTGATGTGTAGCCGTGTGTACCTAGAGAGTTTCAGTCGATTTAAGAAAATAAATTAGTGATCTCATTTTCATCAAATCTTCTATTAATATAACTTTAAATGTTTTGGATGGTCATAATTTATTCCCTCTGTTTTACTCTAATGCCCCGTTATAAAATGTATAGTGAGGGGAAAATAAATAGAAAGACTGAAAGATACCCGCACAGAGGCGCGGTTGGAGGAAATTTCTCTTCCAGACGTTTTCGCATCATTCTGAGACGGAATGTTTAACATTTCTTAAATATTTACTTTGTCATAATGGAAGCTTAATGGTAAGCGGGAATACTTATTCCATCCTTTACCTGAAATGCGGAGGGTTTTGTGAGACTATTTAAATGAGTGGACTTTATTTAGAGTTTCTATTTTTGACTGCTCGAGTGGTGGACATAGGACTCGCTTATTTTGATTACATCTCGACAGAATAATACGCAATATCACGCCTAAGTCCCAAAAGAGTTAGGTAGAGGTTTAACTATATTACAACGTACAAATTCCGCCAGATATGTTTTAATTCCATGTAATAGGGGGCGAGCCTATTCTCATCAAACGGGTACTAATCTAGGTTCCTGGCTGCTGTTGAAATATTTCTAATACTCGTAGAATAACATCTAACTATGTTTAGTTTTACAGTCTACTAAACTTTACGCAAATCTTTTGATTTATAAAGGTTGCCACTTAAGGCTAATTAGTTAGAATAGAGCCTGAGGATTAATTCTATGCCCCCTTTAGTGGCTAGAGGAGATTATGATATAAGCTCGTTTAACAAATACTATACTTTGTTCTTTTAAGGATGTTAGTACTACTTAATCCCATACAAAGTTAGTGCACATTGGGTTTGAAAACAAACTTTGTTTTTGATGTTTCAGAAAGTCGCATACCTAATTAAGATTGTCTTTTATAACCGACTCTTCGTAATCAACATAATATCTACATGGTCCAAAAGAAGTTGATTTAACCAGTCTCAAGTATTTATAGGAAGCTCAACTTATGTGATTTGAACATCATAGCTACTGAGCAACGCAATCGTGCGACACGATTCATGATTTCCGAGAAAGCTGATCCTATATTTCCGGATTTAATGCGGTCATTTCCGGTACCTTTAAGACATTATTAAAATGAAGAGGATAATTTAAATGTAAAGTGTACTCGTCTACTTACCTTGCCACCCTTTTGCACGACACCCGCAAAAATAAGAAAGGTTATAATAATATTATGGTTAACCCTTGACCCAGTGGTGTCGGCCCCCACTTACGAACAGTAGGTCGCGGGTTCGAACCCAGGCAGGCGCATTACTTTGTGTAATTTATTTCATCACCGCTACTCTCAAAACGGTGAAGGAAAACATCGTGAGGAAACCGGCATGTCTTAGAACCAAAAAATTCGAAGACATGTGACATCTGCCAATCCACACTGGGCCCGCGTGGTGGATTATAGCCTATCCCTCTCCTAGAGAGGTTGCCTGACTCCCTGCAGTGGGATCATTATAGGCCGATGATGATCATAACTCTTGGATGAATTCTTCAACTCTTGGAGACCTTCAATATATCCGTAACTAGAAGGTGTGGTGAATGGCAATGGCGGTAAGAACACGTATATCTTTCAGCTTAGTTCAGAAGCTGATCTCTCGACGGTCGTGTCAGATAGCCGTACCATCGGACTAGGAGAGTAAAGCAACGGAGAGTGCTGTACTGAAGTGCACTATAATATCTCCAGCACCTATAATCTCCGTTAAGACTGGTCGCCGTGATCGAAAACGGTCGGGAATATGAAAGTATGGAATAAACATTTGCGTTTGTTTTGTATGTTTGTGAAAGCGCGGTTATAGGGCGAGAATCAGACGGAAAGCGTTTTAACACAGTGGTTCACACTTACCGATAACCGTTTCTAAAAAAAAACTCGTGTCGAGAATCATAGTTATTATACTTCCTTGAATTTGATGCAAAACGATTCGACAGCTGAGGTGTTCCTCTTTTTTCGTGCAAATTAGGCGTACGGACCAAAATATATTTATGATTTGCAAATGTGATTTTTTTATAAAGGAAAGCAAGCATAGTTGTGCTTCCATGCATGAAACATTTGCAGGTAAAAATAACACAATTATTAAGTTATAATTGAAAAACTTAGAATAATCATGAAATATGCACGAAAAAAGAGTAAGACCCGTCAAAGCATCACTTACTTCAGGAAAAGTACTTACCCCTACCAACGTCTTCTAAATTGAAAAATATAATCTCACAAAGATTTCCAATACACGTGCTTCTACCTCTAGTCTTATCCAACATTATAAATGCATTGCTGTAGGAAACACAGCTCGTACGAAACAATTTTACCCCGAAGCGGGAACATTGTAAAGAAGAGATTTTCTTGTTTCATGCTCTGCTCTTTAAGTCGATAGGATAACCTCATTGCAAGATGCAAGTTACCTATGTGGTATCTTTGCTCGTGGTGGTATACCTAACTTCAATTTAATAAACAAGATTTTCACTTTAAACTTTTCCGCTAGATTTAAATCATGAGACAAAATTTGAACAAAAATCCTAAGTAAAACTTTGAATACTTCCTGAATCCTGAAACGTATAGATACTAAAGTAAGATGTTGACGTTTACAATAGGAAAAATTTGTGGACTAGCAATACAACAACAACAAAAATCTAAAAAGTTTATTTTGATTTAAAAAGGTTTTTTATTGTTGGATGATACTTTTAGTTTTTTTTATTTATTTTACAAATATTTATCATTAAAAAGCAACCTAAAACAAAACAATATTTACAGGTATAAAACATTGTAGCTTACCAGTACGGTTTCTTCAGTCCGTTTTGCTTAGATATGGGTAGTGCTCATCTTCCTAGCTTTTTTCTAGCTATGTTGGGGCAGCCAACAGCCCAACCGAATGCAGCCGAATTATTAGTCTTTTCCATGAAGCTACTGAATTCTATACCCGAGTACATTCATAGATAAACTGACTCGGTGATTGCCTAGTAGGTCTAGCTAGTGATATGTCGACTGGTGAGCATGAGGTCCTGGGTTAGGTTCCGGACTCAGGTAAAGTGTTATTGTGTTTACCCATCAGGATTTACTCAGCAGTTACGGAATCAGAATTTGTGCCCAGTTGATAGTAAAAGGCCCGCCCACGATTACATAGGACTTAAACTTAACTACCGAAATGTGGGTGAACTTTATTTCTAGGTACACTTCTGCCCTTTGCTTCTGCCTAACCCTTCAAGGATTACAGGCATGATGTTATGTTATGTCATAGTTGAATTAAAACTAGACGCAGACTTTTTAACGCAACGTGACCGTGCTAAAATAGCTAGATTACTTAAACCACAGACTGACGTCTGGGAGGAACTTTTGTCTGAATGGCAATGTAGGTGGGATAATTCCATCAAAGGCCGACACCTCCACCAGTTCTTTCCATCCGTTCGTGAGCGGCTGGCCAGGACATGGCTGGAGGTGGATCACTGTGTCGCCCAATTTCTCACTGGTCATGGTAACTTTAAGAGTAAATTATTTTCCTTCAAGCTTGTTGCCTCGCCTTTTTGTCAATGTTCTACATCTGACTGCGAATTTGAACAAACTGCACATCACATTTTATGGGAGTGTAGTCTTTGGCAGAATGAACGTAATATTATGTTAAATAGTGTACAGGTTACATCCGGAGTTATTTACTATACGGACCTTGTAGAAACTAGAACAAATTTCCGTGCGTTTAAGCATTTTTGTCATACCTATTATTGGAATCAAATATAACAGCTCACAACTTAGGACCCAGTAATATTAATGACAATAATATCCGTGGTGCTAGGCAACTGGGCTTATCCCAGTTGTATACGTCCCTGTGTGCCTATTGGCCTTGTTCTGTTCTGTCTCCTGCTGATATGGAGGGAAGTGGAAATTATGTTTTTTCCTACTCCTCCGCTATTCTTTTCTGATTAATTTCGTTGCGGGATCCAAGACAGTTAAATCGCTTCTCTGGGACTTCGTCGAGCTTCATTGTCTCGGCGCTTTTCTTGTGGTCGCCACTGTTGATTCTGGCTAACAGGAGTTACAGTGGTTTGGGAATAGTGTGGCGGGCTTGTCCCAAATTTAAGTTGAATTAAAAGCTGAAACTAAGCAGGAAGTACGGCAAAACTTTCTGATTGCAATCGTAAAATTTTATTGCTGTTTTTTCTGGCCTGTGTTTCAGGCAAACTTTGCGAACATTTGAATTTTTCGCGTGACCGACTATCAAACTTCGGCTCAAAGTAACATTGGTTCTAACTTTTATTAGTTACCTAATTGAAAACCATTTCACTTTAATTTGATAGGTCGAAGAGCCTGCAGAGACTATACATAGTTGATCTTTGATAAGCAGTTTGTGACTGTCGTCCTACTGCAATTATTTACTACCTTTATGATTTGAGATCTCTCATCATCATCTGCCTAGCCTTTTTCCAACTATGTTAGGGTCGGTTTCCAGCCTAACTGGATGCAGCTGAATACCGGTTTCATGGCGCGACTGCCTTTCTGACTACTTCCACAACCCAATATAATAGGATACCTCTATGTAAGACTGGTTCTGTGGGTTACCAAGGGATATCGTTACTGTTGATAAACCTTATATTTAGACCAATAAATCAATAAATAAAACAGAAATCGATTTAAATAAAAATATTTTACTGTAACAGTACCTCTCAATACCTTTTAAACCACAGGTACTTAGAATTAGAATATGCCAATCAGCCGAGATGTTTTATTCACGTTTTCAGCTACATACTAGAAACCGAATTTTCCCTACTAAATTCGAGATTATTCAAATCAATACGGTAGGCAGGGACCACGGCTCATTGGTAGGGAGTTGAACTCTCGATATAAATGAGCTCCATAAAGAAAGCTAAAGGTTCTCCAAGTGATGTAGGTAGGTACTCGTACGAATTGGACAAATCACTTCAATTCTTTCGTTTTATAAACTCGCAGATACGAACGACTTCATTCGATTTAGACTTAGTATTTAAGTTAAGGCTCTACGTTTTATTTAAACTGGATTGGTTTTGATCGAAATAGGTAGGTAGAGATACAACATTAGTTATTGAACGTAATTAGGTAGGGTAGCATCGTTCATGTGCCATTTACGGAGCAGAAGCACCACCCAGCAATAGCTGCGCTCTGCTTACACTCCATAGTTGTAATATTGATAAGATTTTAGAGGAATAAGATTTATCTAGCCATTAAAAGATATATTATATCTAGAATTACGGAGCGACCCTGTCATTGTTGACCGAGTCCCGGAAAAAAAAGACTTGGTAGGATAGTGTCCTATACCCCACAAACGTTATGGTAATAGCAGCAGCTATTATGTATGCAGGAGTGAGCGAAGCGAGCTCGGGACTTGCCGCAACCCGACTCGGGAAAGGAATCGCGGGGTCGAGTGAGCGAGCAAAGCGAGCGAATAGACCCCGCTATCCCCTTCGTGGTTATTTTTTTAAACTACCCAGAAGTAGGAGCCCCGCGAGCGGGGGGCTCCGTCGACTGAGCCTGGAGGGGTTAGGTTTCAATAATTTTATTTGGTACCCTATCAACGATAGCCTCAATAAAAAGTCTGATTTCAGTTTACAAACGTGTTTTATTTGTTTTAGTCACAGAAAGCATTACTTTTTTTTTTTAATATATTTCCTAGTATTATCTCGGAATTGCATCAATTCCTAGGAAATACATACATTTCCCATGAAATACATACATTTCCCATGAAATGTGTGTATTAAGGAATCTTTGAAACATTATTTTACACATTTCCTAAGCAGGCTCGGAAATGTATATATTTCATACATTTCCGGTAACATATACAATCAATGGGTTCACCATTGACCTAGCTACGTTAAACATAGACATCAGATGTCTCATGTCTTCAATCACTACTAATGCTTATCCTAATCCCATAAATTAGTGGCTAATGTGGCTGTTGAACCGGTCAAAATCGCACATTGGAAACTAGGTGGTTTACCTACAACGCAATACAATTGTAGGCTTATTCACCGGCAAAAAAGGGAATTGTCTCATTTTTGAAAATTCCGGTATTTTTAGAATCCCCTCCGTATTCCAGACATTCAGCTAAAATTTCGGACCAGTCCGGAAAACGGACGTATGGCGGTGTGGTAAGCATAACCATTATCTAATAAGTCATGATTCGAATAATGTTGGTACATTTTCGGATAAACTCATTTTATAGAGTCATTCATAATACAGCATACACAAAAATATGAGTATTTTATTTAGGTATCTACCTACCGTACTGTACCTAGTTAATATGGATACAATATTTTAGTCGATCGCAGTCCATTGTTTTTATTGTACAGATCAAGAGACAGGCTCGGGGCACAACGCCCTATTCTTTTTGCAATATAAATATTGTATTTCGTTTATTTAGGACGTTGGCTTTATCATTATTTTATCGAAGCCATAATGTTTTGGACGAAGAATCTTATAGAAATATATTTTGGTGTACTGATTCTATTGAACATACGCTAGCACATCAAGCTATTCGAAACTGTCAATCAACCTTGAACCGAATCTTTTAGTAATATGGTTGAAAATCTAATAAAGAAATATGACAAATTAAAGTAGCTTGATATGCTGGCGTCTGCCATTGCCATTGCTGCTGGCCATTGCCTGTAATAATGCATGGGCAGTTCAGAAAAAATACCGTGTGAAGCAAGAAATGACGCCACCTGGCGTAAATAAGTACTCGATTAGCAACATTGATTATATTGTTGATGCTACACTAACTAGAGGGCGCTCACGTTGTATAAAATGTTTATGTAGTTTCTTTTTTCTGTTTATACATTCAAATAATTTATAATTAATTATTTCTATTATATACATTTATTCCTAACTACCTACTATGTTTGTTTAAATTGAATATTATTATCATTTTATAACTATCTGATTTAAATTATCTATGTTTTAGTTTTCAAACTTGAGGGTAGGTCGAATATGAATTCGTAAATAAAAGTAGGTAGTAGAAATACTTAGATTGAAGATTTATGAGTTATGACCTTCGATCAATAATAGTACTAGATTAAGCATCAGGAACAAAACTAAGTCGCTCAAGTGGCCACGTTTGCACACACGTAAACATCTACATAGCATCTTAGAAAAAAGTTCAATATTATTAACAACTTCAGATGATTATAAACCTTAACACTTAAACATAACGTTTAATTATCATTGTAAAGTATATTTATTTAAGCCCTTTCATCGGAGAAAGATTAGAAGCAAAACATTTTAAATGTCGCTCCAAAGTAAAAAGTCATCAGTACAAAAATATTCATTCTAAAATGAAACTTAAACTCTAAGCAATACGGTTAAAAGCATTTTGTGTACAATGTCGTGCTTATTCTATTGCGGAACTAGCGTTCCCTGTTCAAGAACATGATACAATAGTTGGTGCGTTGTAGCAAACATTGGCCAAACAATTATAATATTCGCTGATTTAATTATATTTACAGTTTAATTACGTTTAAATATCATGAAAAAGCACATAATGATATTAAATTACCGAAAAAAAGATATTCCTTCCAAAACCTTGGTGTTACGATGGTTATTTACGCAGTTTTTGAACGCATACTGCGGTATTTTGACGTCTTAATGTTGGCTATGATTGGACCATACTGATTTGAAATAAGACCACAAATACGTTTGTAGTCTTATATTTCGGGCCGTTTTTGAAGCGCTTATCGGGAATCTAGTACATTATTGATCGAAGGTTATGACTAAGCTCAATAGGCATGACGAAAGATTTTGAAATCCCCTTCCGTAATGTGGGTACATCTTTTTTATTTACGAAAAAACAAATATTTCAGTAATAAAGTAAAGTTTAACGAAGATATACGCCATTTTTGTAAAAAAAAATAAATAGAGCGCGAAAACAGCTCGCAGTGTCATGGCGTCGGGTCTGACGTCAAGCCTAAGTAAACATGAAATGTCTAAGCGCAGCTAGAGGAAACTAAAACAAACATTACCTTATTTCGTGTGATAAAAATGAATATCAAAGTTTTTAGGTGGTGTGCGGTGCCTCAACACCCAACAAGGTGTTTGTATTTATGTCCCAAACAAGAAAATAATACGAGATAATGGTTAAAGCTAGCACGGCGAAACCCGAAGGACGTAGCCATGAATTCGCCAATTTATTTCTGTGAAGACCACTTTGATGTACCTAAGTATGTTAAGGTAATTGATAGATTGATAGGTTTTAAATATAAAATGTTCATTTGACGTGAAATAGTTGAAATATTTAAGTTACTATGGAATAACTAATTTATTGCGGTTATGTTTGTTTTGGTCTTTGTTAACACTTTTATAAGATAGTAGGTTGTTACTATGAGAAAAGATTCTAGTACATGCTTTGTAGTTATAGAAATTTACTCCTTTTGTTGGTTATATTTACTCAGTAGCAAACTTTTATTAAAAGTTGCGAAGGAGCTAACCTCAAAAATAAACTGACAAGTTTATTGTAAAAATAACCTATGAAAGTGAAAATAAACTAAACTCCTACAAGCTCAAAACGAGTTTGATTAGTTTGTTGTATCTTTATAGTGATAAATACAAAATTTACTTACAGGGAGGTTTTCACATAATTTCGGAACTCGGACGAACAAAATTCTTTATTTGACCCAAGGAAATCGCCCAACATCAGTAAATCTAACCTGGGCAAATTTGAACTGTTTGCTTTTACAAAGCCTGATTCCATTGCTAAAGATGTTCACAAAGTACCTATGTAGTAACAAAAAAAATATCCAAATGCGTAATCGGCAACAAAACAACACAGTGAGATAGTGATGTTTACATAGGCGTGACGTAGTGCGCTATGATTGGTGTTTCAATCAAAATGGCCGATTGCAGTATTTTAATCTTTTATTTTATTAAAAATCTTACTAATCTTACATTTTTAAATAAAACTAAATCAGTGTTTTAAATCCTTCTCGTATGTAATTTCCCCTAATATCATTAAATCATTGATTATTTGACAATGTCGTCACGCCTATTGATTGTTCGCTAAGTTTGTTTCGATTACCTCATTCGAGTGTGTTTAGCTCAGTTTTATTTTAATTAACTTATTTCATCAAAATGAGTACGCGTTGTAATATTGTTTTCGTTACAAGAGCTCAAATAACTGATTTGCAAAATCAAGGCAAAAACTTATCGACACTCGAAACTTGTCGACTTATCTTATTGTTAACGTAAGTAGTTTTGATTTCAAAAATTTTATAAGAAAAAAAAAATGTTTTAGTTACGACTATACTACATATTAAATAATCATTATTGCGTATTATATATTTCTGTTATATTGTTGCAGAGAAAAACAGTTGTTCTATGGGTACGACGATTTGAAGACGAGGGTTCTTTGCAACACCATCAAAGAACTAGTAGACCACGGCTCATAAACACATTACAGCGTCAAATCGTGTTATGAGATTACGGAGAAAATGGATTCCTGCCGATGACCGACTATGCTGCTTTTTATGACTCAAGTGTTGACAATGCCCGTCGTGCTCTCCATTATAGGAGGCATGTTGTGAAACCCTGGCCCTCAGAAAACCATAAAAGGGCAAGATTACAATTCGCTTTGGATCATGTTAACTTTAATTTGAGTAATGTTTTTTCATCTTTACAGATGAAAAAACTTTTAAGTCTAGTGAACACGGACGCTTATGTTTGTGGTGCCGAAATAATACGTGCTAAACAAGATTATGTAGTGTCCAATATGCTGGTCATATTACAGTGAACGTGTGGGGATAGATAAGTTTTGCCGATCCAGGATTTATATTTCATCATACTTAAAAATAATATTAGTTAACTTTAGTACTTATTATTTATATTAACTGGAGACCGGGTTATTATAACCTATTACATGACTTACGTAATAACTAAAAAAATTCAAACACAACAATTTTTTTTTTACATTACATAAGAACCTTTTCGTATGTTTTTGTGCAATTGTATAGCTGTTATTCTACCTATTTAATTCATTTAACTTTTCACTTTTGTGATAAAATAAACCGGTCTCCTGTTTGTCTTTTTTGAGGTTACAAAAGCTTTAATCCTCTTTCCGATTTTGGAAACGAATACTTAAGCTATGGCCTCAATAAGAAGTTTTATATAATATAATAATGTTGAACGATAATAAATGTCTGTTTTTGAATAATAAACTGTAAGAAATACACCTCTAAAAGTGTGATAGTGTCTTTTTGTTTGTCTCCGTTCATCCCTGTTGCTAACTGACTACTAACTCGAATATTATATTTTTGAATGCTATGCGCACTTAATAGCTTAATGAAAACATTCCATATGGTTTCTTTTGTTTTTTTTTTATCATTTAACTTCTCACTTAATCCAACCTAATACGTGTTTCCTAACTTTTTACTTACCTAACCTATTCCCAAGTCAAAGTCCATTTTTTTCTTTATCTCAACAGAATAGATTACATTTAGTTAGGACTAAGTTATAAAAATCTACCTCCTTTTTATTTCACCTACAGGTGACACCGGGTAATCCGGATATTGTCATTGCGGAAAATAAAAACTTTAAAGGTTTAATTTCTTATTATTATTTAAGTAGAAATTACAAATAAAATTGCTGTGAGGTAGAAACAGAAATAAAATTTATGCCACCCACAAGTGACACTGGGGATTGAAGAGTTTAATATCACAGTTGTGCAGAAACCAAACGCCATCTATTAATTATTTTCGAAAACTTGATTTCTACCTTCACAGAAAAATAGGCCCTAAGGTACCCATGCACTTGTGTGGGCGACTGTACCTTTTTATAACTGTTGAATGTGCAAATGCAAAGTGACTTTAGAACTGTGGCTGGAACTCGGAAAGTTTTATAAGACAGTAAACTACTTGTGGCTTCTCAGTGGCTGAGCAGTAGGCGGCGATGCTGACTTCCACATTCCGTAGCCAAGCTAGCAGCGGACAATGGACACTTCAATATCGGTCACAGTCCGGTGTCTAAAATTGACTCTGCAAACTGTCTGTATTGCGACGACAGGGCAGAACATTTATCTTTATCCAACGTAAATTCATATGTAGCTACTGGCAACAAGAAACAGATTCAAATGCTCAATACTGTAAAGGCAAATCCCTTTTGATGCTTTGGGGTCAATCTCAAAACATTGGAATCTCTATCGTGTCTGTTCTGACGACTGTTTCCTCGTGCTCATGAATGCTATTTTGTCATACTATCATTTACATCTCATCATCATCATTTTACATACCCTCCGGTTTTACTTTTTTTTTGCGTTCCTGGTAGTTTGTGAGACTTCACTATCCTTGTTTCACAATCTACCAGCTGTACTCTGGTATCATAAAATAGTATGACCACGAGGAAACAGCCATCTTGACTTCTGGTATTAATCGAAATTTTAATTAATTAATATTTAAAAATCAAAAGGAATACTTATACTCGTTTAATTACAGAAAATAGATATATTTCGCCTACTTTGGTCTCTGGTTAACGAAGGTGGTGCTAACTTTTTCAAAACATAACCGAAAAGGTTTTATTCATTCCATGAATGATAGAAGCGGTGGTGCTACCTACTAACGATAGGGGACGACCGTGTCACCATTTCCCGGGCAAACTTCCAATAAACCGGCTGTGAATCAAAACCGTATTTTCGTGTCTTCTATTTAGGGTCTGTGTATGGTTTTATCGCATCTCTAACTCGTATTAGCTCACTCCATGCTTTAGAGCGAACAGTAGAAAACGTGAAAGCTCTCAGGATAATTTATTTGATAGCACATTATTAGCAAGATTATCCGGGCGTAAGATTGCTCTAAGATCTTGTTATAGTGCGACTCCACTAAGGAGCAATTTTGCCGTGCGTGTAGTTGCGCTTGCCATAAAACTGCTGTCCTGTCCCACGTGTTTCTGTAAAGCTTCACGTAATCCGCTGCTATAATTTGTGCCAGCTGCTTATATCCTTTATTACTCCGGCTCAGCCATATTTTTATTTTTAAGTTTTACCTTTAAAAACTTGTTGGGTTATTCCAATTCTTTATTTATTCAATAATAACTATACCCATCAAGTACGTATGTACTATGTACAAAACGCTGGTGAAAGGTGACCTTCGATCAATAATAGTACTAGATTAAGCATCAGGAACAAAACTAAGTCGCTCAAGTGGCCACGTTTGCACACACGTAAACATCTACATAGCATCTTAGAAAAAAGTTCAATATTATTAACAACTTCAGATGATTATAAACCTTAACACTTAAACATAACGTTTAATTATCATTGTAAAGTATATTTATTTAAGCCCTTTCATCGGAGAAAGATTAGAAGCAAAACATTTTAAATGTCGCTCCAAAGTAAAAAGTCATCAGTACAAAAATATTCATTCTAAAATGAAACTTAAACTCTAAGCAATACGGTTAAAAGCATTTTGTGTACAATGTCGTGCTTATTCTATTGCGGAACTAGCGTTCCCTGTTCAAGAACATGATACAATAGTTGGTGCGTTGTAGCAAACATTGGCCAAACAATTATAATATTCGCTGATTTAATTATATTTACAGTTTAATTACGTTTAAATATCATGAAAAAGCACATAATGATATTAAATTACCGAAAAAAAGATATTCCTTCCAAAACCTTGGTGTTACGATGGTTATTTACGCAGTTTTTGAACGCATACTGCGGTATTTTGACGTCTTAATGTTGGCTATGATTGGACCATACTGATTTGAAATAAGACCACAAATACGTTTGTAGTCTTATATTTCGGGCCGTTTTTGAAGCGCTTATCGGGAATCTAGTACATTATTGATCGAAGAAGGTGACTAAATAGAAGGCTCTATCCATTTTCGTTTGCATTCATTTATACCTTTTCACGGTTGACCCTTCTGACTAAACTAACCCAGCGTTTTAATTAATATTTCAACGGCTTAGCATATTTTGATAGGAATAGTACGAGACGGACTGCTCTTAGTTTGACGGTTATCTTTCTAAGTACTTAAGTATTAGGTAGTTTTTTTAACATCGTTGTACCTTTAAGCTTTGATTTTTTAAATGATTTGGGTTTTTGGAAAGTTAACTGAGAAATGAACATACCTACTTAGGTGGGTTTCTTTGATCATATCACAATACTTACAATATACCGTAGTGGCTTGATTACACATGGACGTTAGACGACATTCAGGTGTTCGAATGACTTAACTCGAATTCGGGCATCCATCTTCTGTTGTAGGTAGTTATGTTGTGGGGTCGGCCTCCAGTCTAACCGGATGCAGCTGAATACTAGTATTTTACATGGAGTGATTGCCTATCTATCCTCCACGACCCAGTTAGTACTGGGAAATACGACACCCTTTGGAAAAACTATTAGACTTTCAGGCCACTGACTACCTACCTGTACAACCTGTAACGACTGCCCAAGATTTATATAAATGCAGCAGCCGGGACTAATGGCTTAACGTGCTTTCCGAGGCACCGAAAATACTCTGTATGTAATGGGTGGGCACCCATCCACGGACTAACCTAGGTAAGCACGGCTAACCTGAAAATCGACCCGAGCGGCTGTTATTAATAAGCTACGAGCCGATTTTCTGTCCCTTGAACACCACGCGATCACAGCTTCATTTCGCTGTCATCACCACGTGACGCCGCGTCAATAATGAAGTAAAATTATTAAAAGTTATCTCTCTCGACGACCTCCAAGTGATTTCTTATATTTTTAAGCTATTGCATAGCTTCTATCGCGGGCCTTGAGCGTGGAGAGCGAATCCAGAAATTCCGTAACGAAAATATTTCAACCAGGTTGCTATGGTTACGGAAAATAACAAGGTTGTCAACTGAGGTTGTCAGATTAAATAATTGATAAAAAATGCTATGCAATAGCTTTACCGCGGCAGTCTCCGAGTGCCACACGTTTTATTTTTTTCAGAAATCTGTCTAACTGTGACAATTATTCATTACCGAACGGAATGACAGTGACAGTTGAAGTGACACTGACAGAGGCAGTCAGATTGTTTACCTTTTGGAGGCTAAAAGTTTGGTTATCGTCTATTTTATTTACATTTAAGATTTAAGAGTTTTTTAACCAAAGCGTTTACTAAAACGTCTTTACAAAAATGTCCGGGATTTCTGAAGAGTATTTGCGCTCAATTTTACAAAAAATAGCAACTGAGCATCACATACATGATTGGAGTTATAGCGAAGTAAAGTTTGAAAGTATCGCGCAGAACTACTTTGGAATATTAATTCCAGTTGTTTTATCTGGTAAACGCAACGGGGTAGAAGTTAGAGTTCATCTAGTTTTAAAATTGGCTCCAACCAATGAGAAGTATCGAGTGAGTGGCGCGGTATCAATAATGTTCGCCAGAGAAATCTTTGTGTATTCTGTTGTGCTGGAAAAATACCAAGAACTCCAAGAAGGTGCACCGATAGACTCGCAGTACATCATGCCTCGTTGTTACTACATTATGAAGGAGTATTGTAATGAGGTCATAGCTCTACAGGACATGTGCACAGATGGCTACAAGCCTTACACTCATGAAATGTTCGTCGATCTGGATCATACACTCATTTCTTTAAAGTCTCTCGCTAGGCTGCATGTTTTGTCATTTGTTCTGAAAAACAATAAAAATACGTTGTATGAAGAAATATCTATAACTTGTGAGCCTTTAACCATACAAACAAACTTAAGGTTCATGGATATAATGCGAGATAGATTAGACAAAGCATTGACTAAGTTTGAAGGCACGGAGTACATACCACTGTTACATAAGTTAAGAGAAAACTGCGGCAAATATTTTAATGCAGCAGTTGATTCAGTACAAAATACATGTATTTGCCATGGAGACATGTGGAAAGAAAACATTCTTTACAAATATGAGGTTTGTTGGCAGTTTCAAAATAAAAATATAGTGTCTGTTTATTATTTTGGTGCAATGAAATATATATATATATTATCTATCTGTTTTCAGGGTAAAAAGCCGGTATCAGCCTGCATCATAGACTACCAAACAGCCCGAATATGTAGTCCAGCGTTTGACACTTTATACCTCATCGTAAGTAGCACATCCACAAAGTTAAGAGAAAAATATTTCCATGACTTCTTGGACACATATTACAGAACATTTGAAATAGGAATGAAAAACTTTAACTTGGACTCTGAAAAAATATATTCTCGTGAAATGTTTGAAAATGACTTGAAGGTTGTATCACCGGCTTGCTTGATAACCGCCAATACTGCGTTGTGGTTGTCAAGTGGATTGCAAGAGGAGGGTCATGTCAGAAGCAAGCATATTTTAATTACCAAAGAAGAAAAAGACTTGGCTGTGGAAAAATACAAGGGAATTGTTAAAGGAATAATAGACGATCTTTCTAGATATGGTTATCTTTCGTTAGATATGTGATATTTTGTTGATCTTCTAGAAGTATCTCTACCTATCTCTATAAGAAATAATATTTGTTGGTGAAAAAGGCAATTTATTGAGTCTTAATAGTAATGTTTTACATTAAAAAAGCTGTGAATCTAAAACAAGGATTATCCAATATGTTCTCATTATCTGGTGTTGTGTAAATCTCTCAAGAATAATTTCAAAATGAATGCAATCTGTAACCTAAGTAGGCTTTACAAGAAATTGTTATGTAAATACTAATTAAATAGATATTATATTTATACCAAGCCATATTGTTGAATATTTTTTATGACAAATAATATTGTGTTATAAACTTTGTTTATTTTTGTTCTTGTTCCTTTATTGACAATTGTTGGAACGTTAAGAGAATGGGAGAAGTAGGAACCTCTCGTACCTAGGTATATCGCGTTCTCATTCACGACTTCACGACGTCCCGTAACCTCTTTTGACGAAAAACTCAAACCATTCATTTCAATTAAACCATTACAGGCACTTTTTAATGTCAGAAAAACAATACATAAAATGCATTGGAAAGATGCAAATGGAAAGTTCGTCCAAAAAGAAAATAGCTAGTGCTTAAGGTCCTTTAAATATTAAATGTAGGTACCTTTAAATGTAGTTTGTCTAACTTCTTTTTCTAACACGGTAGAATTAAACTCCCACTCCCAACTCCCAGAACTGTAAGAGTCAGAACACCTTAATGAAGGCGCGGCGTTCAACAGTTTGTTCATAAAAAAAAAAACCGGCCAAGAGCGTGTCGGGCCACGCTCAGTGTAGGGTTCCGTAGTTTCCCGTCCGTCACAATAAGTGTTCCCACTTATGAGTTTAAAGGTGGGTATAGTATCCATTATGCAAAATGATTTTCCTAGAAAGTCCTTAAAAAGTTCTACTTTTCAGATTTTTTTCATATTTTCTAAACATGGTTCAAAAGTTAGGGGGACACATTGTTTTTTACTTTTGGAGCGATTATTTCCGAAATTATTGATGTAATCAAAAAATGATTTTAGTAAATCCCTATTCATTTTTAAATACCTTTCCAACAATACATCATACGTTAGGGTTGAAATAAAAAAAAAATCACTTCCCACTTTACATATATTATAGGGGGCCTAATAAAACATTTTTTCCAATTTTTTTTTACTACTTTGTTGGCGTGATGGATACACATATTGGTACCAAATTTCAGCTTTCTAGTGCTAACGGTCACAGAGATTAAGCGAGGACGGACAGACAGACATGGCGAAACTGCAATGGGTTCCTAGTTGACTACGGAACCCTAAAAAGAGCACTAAGTAGGTATGGGTGCGCTTTCGTTATATCGCCGATGCGAAAGGATGCGTACGGTGGCATAACATAACATCACGCCTGTAATCCTCTAGGCTCCCCTAGGGGTTAGACGAAGTTGTACGTATTAGTAGGTACTAGGTACACCTACTTTTTGCTAGTATGTTTAAGTCCCATGAAATAGGGGGTGAGCCTATTGCCACCCTGGCACAAATCCAGACTATTTTCTGCTTTTGAGAAAATCCGGATGGAAAAACTCAATAACACTGCGCGACCCGGGAATCGAACCTAGGACCTCATGCTAAGCAGTCGCGCTTGCGAACACTAAACCAACGGGGCGAGAACTAAGTTTATAACTTGCAAAAATTAAGAACAATAGGTACAATACTTACTACTTTTTTAAGAAGACGTTGCCCTAACTAGGAATTTCTCCTGTATTTTGGGTGCGTTTACAAACATTTAAATTAACATACACAAACAGCCAGACCCGAAACAACAATCTGTAGGCCCTACAAATATTTGTTCCGTGCGGGGATCGAATCCGTGACACGCAGCGCAGCAGTCTAATCGCTCAGCCACTGCATCAAACGTGTAATCTTAAAAGGGTTGTCGTCAGTATTCGTTCTAAACAATATCGTAACTATAATACCCGGGTTATTTCAACGGGAATTATGCCGGTTGTGGGCGAGCGTCCGCCGGGCACCGCCGCGACGCACTCAAATCCTCTGCATAATGCAGAATTCCTCAGCTTCCCTCTTGGCGAATTTATAAGGCAGTCGGAATGGAATAAACCTTGTTGAAAAAAACTTTTAAATTGCTAGTATGAAAGTATTTTTAAGAAAAAAACTTTATTTCTGCAATAGTTTTTTCGTAGATATTATTTCGTACGAAGCAAAAGGAGCTGCTTCTAAGTAGAAATCGCAGCAGATGACAATGACGGTTTGTAGATTCTGCCGACCTTCATGGGAAAATGCCGTGGGTTTTACACAAAGACTATATCTATGGTTTTACATAAAGTCACGTTGGGAGTGACAGTGAATAGGCTAAGCCTATACACATCTAGGGCCGGTCTAGCCTGTACGTATGTCCGCATAGCTTCGGTGGATACACGGGATACACCCCACGGAACAGGAAAAAATACCTTTCGTTTTATTATTTAATTTAAGTACCTATGTTAAAAAACGTCGTTTGATACAAGTGGCCATTTTTTACTGCAGTTCTCGGTTCCAAAACCTGTTCAACGGCTCGGTTGTAAAATCCACCTCGAATACAGTAAAAATGTTTCCCCACCTTTAACAAAATGTACTATTTCTGTGTCAGAGCAGCGGTGGCCCAGTGGTGTTGGCCCCGACATATGAACCGTAAGTCGTGGGGTTGGCCCCGACATATGAACCGTAAGTCGTGGGTTCGAACCCAGACAGGCGCGTAGGTACTTTGTGTAATTAATTTCATCACCGCTGCTCTCAAAATGGTGAAAGAAAACATCGTGAAGAACCGGTAGGTTGGAAGACCATGTGACATCTACTAACCCACACTGGGCCAGCGTGGTGGATTATAGGCCATCTCTCCTAGAGAGGAGGCCTGAGTCCCTGTGTAGTGGGAACATTAGGTAGGTATAGCCTGATGATGATGACTATTCCAGTTCCGTGATACGCACATCTCCACTTTAGTGTAATCTAGGACATAGGTTGATAATCTGATCTACTCTTCATAAAGTGTTTGGAAACCTAAGTCAGTAGATACATAAATAATGAAGTAGGTCTAAAGTAATTACTAGCAACCTACTAAAGCTTATAGTTGGTGCGAAGTTAGTTTAAGTAGTTCCCAGATGTTGCACCTCGCAATAGCAGTGCTTCTCGTATTCTGAAGTTGCTTAAGAGCAAACTTCGTTGTCAGCTATTTTAATTGTTGGGTCTTACGAAGTCTAGGGATAAAGACGCTTTTATTGAGTACCGTCAACAATGAAGCCTACTAAAGCTACTGAGTGCACTTTTCTTAGAGACAGCCAACAGTTTTTGTGAGAAGTTTTGAGGTAAGTACTTACCTACTTCTGCAATTATTGCCGACCTTGTCTTGGTTAGCTAGCTACAGGTAAGTTGACGACCTGCCCAAAATTAAGTACCTACATATTAATAGGTACTTACAATGGCATTCTATAGTCATCTATAAATATCTGTTAGTTTTTCACAATAGTCAATAGACATTGTTTACTGGTATTTCACCAGAGAAAGCTGAAAAGCGTGGCATTCGAAAGTCTTGCTCCAAAACAAATTAATGCTGTACTGTAATATGCGTAATTTCTGTTAGCAATGGAGTTTATGTCCTTGTCCAAACGCAGCTCTAACTTAGATTGTTTGGCGCAGACCAGCCCAGTAGCTAACTGAAAACTAAGACAGTGCATATTAAGACGAGGAGCTTCTACATTGAAATAAATTCAGTTCCCCGTTGAGTGACTGCTTGCCGGGACGTTGAGCAGACCATCTTAGTTTTATTAAGTAGTCTGGCCACAACCCGCGACAGATGGAAGAAACGTTATTAGTTTCTTGGACTTCCACGGCGAAAATATTATTTTAGTAAACTTATTGGAGTTTATGGTTTCTGAGTTATTCTGGAAATGAGAAATTGAAGAAAATATTATAATCTAAGTAGGTAATCATTAGCTACCAGTTTTTTTTATATTCGCTCGATCAAAATATTTTGTTCGTAGATAGAGTTATCAATGAATGTGTAGGAATTGAGAATCTTATATGCAATTTTGTTCATCAGAAAGGGTATATTTACGGATAAAGTGTAAACATGAGTGATAGGCTAGTCTGGAGAATCTACGATTATGAAGACATGGACCCATTTGCGTAGCACTCAGAACAGCAAAAGAAAAAGAAATGCATCGCTACGTTAAACTTAGTACATGATTGTAATTTAGTTCCATGTTTTCCCACCTGCACAGATAAGTTGGTCGAAGAGCAAGTACAGTTTGTTACTAACCACTAACTACGTATGGACTGCTTAGGTCTGAAATAAAGATATTTTATTTTATTTATTTATTTATAACTGATTAGAAACAAAATAAATCCATGGTATCACTGCCTGCACATTTTATCAGCGTCACTGAAAAGTTCAATAAATTGTGTGTTAACGACAAAGGTAAGTTACCTTCCTTTTGTTATCCCCTAACTGCTTAACTAAGCCCATTAAAATAATAAGAGCATTTAACTCAAGTGTAACGGTTACCCTCCGCTGCAGACTTTGTTATTTTAAAGTTAATAATTTTTCATGATACTGATGATTCGTATCTCTCAATTCCGGGAAGATACAGTTTGTGTAACTTATTTGTGTTTTAATTACTTATCGTATTGGGTTCGAGTTTCATACAAAACATGTAGACGTTGTTTCATGTGGAGCCATTGACTTATATATTACGTGGAGCGATAATCTAACTGACCTTTTGCAGCCCAATTAACGGGTTATATGATATCCTTTTATCTAACGGGTTACCAGGTTTCAAACGAATCTATTTGAGTTTTGACTACCTGGGAAAAATCTCAAATAATTAAATTATTTTTGTAGAACCCTCCCCAAAAAGTATATTTAAATAATTATGCAAAAAGGCTACTGAGATAAAGTTCACCACCACTGCGCATTAGATACAGGTTCCAGTACCATCACATCGTTAAAAAGTCAACAAAAAGCACAACAAAAAACTAAAAATCTGGCTTCCATGAGACACATCTATCTATACTTATAATAAATCTGTAGAGAGGTCAATTCTGTACATGATATATATTTTCAAAATAACTATCAGGGGGTAATTAGTGATCGATACTGATGCCAAAAATGCAATCAGTAAAATTTTTGTCTGTCTGTCTGTCTGTCTGTCTGTCTGTCTGTCTGTATGTTCCTTATAGAAACAAAAACTACTCGACGGATTTTAACGAAACTTGGTACAATTATTCAACATACTCCTGGGGAGATTATAGTATACTTTTCATCACGCTACAATCAATAGGAGCAGAGCAGTGAAGGGAAATGTTGGGAAAACGGGAGAAGTTGCTCCATTTTTTAAGCTTCCGTCGTGTGTGCAGCCTTAATGGTTAAAGCTACATAGAAATCATTTATGACGGAAATGTTCTACATAAAATTATCTAAAAAATATCCCACAACAGCATACGTCTATCTTTTATGGTTGACTCACAATAACACATGTAACTCCCGATAGCTTAGCAGTTCGGAGCTTTCTGATTATACAGGGTGGAATTTTGTAATGCCACCTGGAGGGAAAGTACTCTTAATACTGCAGATAGAAAATTTTACTCAAAGGAAACATTCCTTTATTTTTGAATAGAAAGCAAACTGCATTCAAAGTTTTTCCAAAATTCTCTTCTCCCACACCCGGGAATCGAACCGCCTAAAATCTGAAAAAATTATACCCTGTACTTTTATTGCATCGATCGTTAGGGTCAATTATAAGGATGAAATCTCTCTAACAAACATGATAAATTAAATGAAAGGAAAACCTGACTGCGAGATCGCCAGATCTCACCCCATTAGATTTTTTTTGTGGGGATACTTATGTTAAAAAATCAAATTTACATGAAATTTTATGCGAATGACAACGAGTTGAGAGTTGAAGTTCAGAATACGATTTATAATATTCACCACAACACTTTATTAAAGGTTACTAGAAATGAATTCGTTAAAAGAATAAAAATTTGTGTATCCAAGAGAATGGAGCCCATTTCGAGCAACTAATTATATGTCGCATCATGGGTGGCCGAGATGCGAAACATCGGGTCTTCTTCGTGATCCGACACAGTTTTACTTAGATGTGGGCACTGTTGTGGGTACTCGAGCGAAAGAGAATTTAAATCAAATAACTTTTTATTTAAATAGGCTGACGGTTTTACATTTTACGAGAAACAAACACGTGCGTTGGTATTACTGAGCGTCTGCCTAGACTGTCGGAGTTCAAGTGAGCGAACACTCCGTCCTTTCGCCAGTCCTCGCTGCATCCCCTCTACCGACGATCGTGTCCAAGCGGTAGGGCGCGCTTGCGTTTCCGGTAAACATTTATTTAGTTCCAAATCAAATTACTAGATGGCGCTGTCCGTTGCACCATGGCGCCATCAATCCACGACACGGCCATCCCTGACTAGCACCCGTCCTCGGGTGTAGTACCTGTGGACAAAATTCTCAGAGAGTAATCTAGCTCGGCTATCCTGCCAGTAGAAACAAGGGTTGATTCTCAACTATCATGATTTAAAATGCCTTGTTATTAAGGCTACACACAGTGCTTCCTGCACAACATCATTCATTGGAAAAGATCCGATCAACAAGTTAACAAAGTAGTTCTAACAATACTGTTACTCTTTATCATAATTCATAAGCAACGTATACTCAACTCATCAAACTTTTTTTGCAATCTGTGCACCAACACAGGCCAGAATCGCACCAACGACTCTTTACATATCTGCCACCACATATGTTACAACACAGGAAGCGCTCTGTGCACCAACACAGACATGAATCGCACCAACGATTCACATCCTTTAGCGCAAAACGTGCTACAACACATGAAGGGCTCTGTGCACCAACACAGACATGAATCGCACCAACGATTCACAAGATCTAACGCAAAATGTGCACCAACACATAAAGCGCTCTGTGCACCAACACAGACATGAATCGCACCAACGACTCACAAGATCTATCGCAAAATGTGCACCAACACATAAAGCGCTCTGTGCACCAACACAGACAGAAATCGCACCAACGATTCCTTGTAGACCCATCGCCACATGTTACTCATGAGGTGCGGTCTAGAGTTTCGAGTATGAGTTTACAAGCCATTCTTAATCGGATTTGGTCTCACTACCACTGTCATCAACTATGACATCTAATTCTCGAGGAACTTGGTGATCGGGGATCTTTCTCACACGATCATGAGGTATTTGTAAGTTCGCTTAGAGTCAAGAACCTTTAGTAAGCATCTGTCCTAGACGGGGACACATCAATAATCTTAAAATGACCTTTGAATTTAGGATCTAATTTTATCCGATTCCTTTCCTCATTTTCAATTAAAACAATCATTAACATCTAACTCAAAAACCTGAGCCTTATTTTGATCAAATCGATTTTTATCATTAACTAGCATTCTTATCAATGTTCTGTGTCGCGTGCTCTCTTATCTCATCTAAATGAACAACAGTCAAATTAATCATCATCAGCGGTCACTAAACTAAGTGGTTTCGCTACCCTTTCAATCATCAACTCGAGAGAGCTAGATTTAGTCACCCTATTAATAGTAGAGTTCATAGCCAGCTGAACCTCTCCTAATGCGTCCTGCCAAGAGCGGTCACGACTAGTCTCTACAGCTGTCAACATACTTTTGACGGTACTCATGAATGGCCCAATCAAGAGGCTAGATGCGTATGCCCAGTTAAACTAAACTAGGGTACTCATTACCCTTTCGACCTGACCGTTTGCGCGACTGCCTCCAGTAGCTATCAAGTGCAACTCTGTTGTTAAAAGTGCAGAAACTAGAAAAATCTGTGCTAGCGAAACAACGACCTTAATCTGCTATAATGCGTTTCGGTGCACTAAACAACGCTATACAAAACTCAATAGCACAAATACTACTGATAGTGTCTATGTTTAAAAGAATGACGAAGCAGCACAAATTGGTAAACGCATCTATGGTGACGAACACACTACTCCTTGATGTCGTTCTTACCAGACAATTTTCAAGAAGTGTCAATATGAATTGTGTGCCATGGGATATTGAGCTTAGGAATTGGGTGATGTTCTGCTTGAACTTTACCCGAGTGGGGTTTCGCTATTTTACAAGTGATACCATTGTTGACAAATTTTCTCACGTATTTTGACATGCCTTCAAACCAATTAAATAGTGCTCCGAAAGTTTTTCGAGAGTTTTCTCCCATCTTAAGTGCATGATGGAATCATGAACACTATTAATCACAGACCACCGAAGCGATCTAGGTACAATAGGAAGACATTGAGTGAAAGGTACTTTAGAAATAGAGAGGGGATTTCTAGACAGAAAGTCTACATGGCTCATCCTACTGCCTTCCCGATAAACAATGTCAAACTCAAATGACTGTATGTAGGCTCACCAACGATGAACTCGTTGGCGTTGCTTTAGTGGCTTTAACCAGCAAATAGTGTAAACTTACGACCAGCAAATAGTGTTCGAAATGCTTAATGGCTTTTAAGACAGCTAACGTTTCCAATTCAAACGAGTGATATTTGAATTCGGCCTGGAAAGTACTACGACTGTAATAAGCAACTACATGTTGTTTCCTATTTTTTTGAATAAAAATGACAACATATCCTTCAGCACTGGCATCGGTATGTAACTCAATTGCATGCGCAGGGTCAAATATTGTTAGAACTGGCATACTGATTAAATAAGAAACAATTTTCTTACGAACGACCTCTTGACTCGGTTCCCAACCAAAGGACCGATTCTTGCCACTTGTTAAACAAAACAGAGGAGCCATTGTTTTTTACCCGACTGCGGCGAAGCCCAAAAGGAGGGTTATTTGAAAACTGGCATTAATTGTCTGAAATAAGTGGCCAGCCCTATGACCTATCTCAACTGACAAAATCTAAATAACCAACCCGTCGCATCAGAAATGAAAACTTTATAAAATTCAAGGAAGAACCAGTTTTTTAAAAATTTATCGAGTACAATGCGAAGAAGAACTAAACTCTCCTCCACTGATGACCCTATCACTAAAATGTCAGCAACGTATGTAACAGCATAGCTATAAGCAATATCACCTAATGCTTTCATCACTGCACGCTGATAAACCGAGCTCGTATTCTTCAAATAGATAGGCATGGTCAAGTACTCCCACTGACCATCAGGTGTGACGCTACAGTATGCTCGATTGACACACCACACTAAAATATGATGATAGCCTGATAGCATAAATCAAGACACGTGAACCATGTGGTACCATCTAACCTAGATACAAAATCCTTTATCAAAGGCAATGGGAATCTATCCGACACTGTATAGTCATTCAGTTCCCTGTAGTCGACACATCCGATCTGAACCACCCTTCTTTTTCACAAGCAACACTAGACTAGAAAAAGGTGAACAACTTGGCCTAATAATACCTGCTTACAGTATCAACTTCGCTTTAAGCACTAACCCTGTAAGGGCAACGATTAACCGTTCCACTACGATCTACAAGCATATTTTGCAACTGTCCTGTTGTAATACGGGATCTAAAAATCACTAGAAAACGAAGATGAATATTCTGTCAATAGATTAATTAATTGGGAACAAAATTCTAACGGAACATCTGTATCAACTGTATTGAAATCAATTTAAAAAAATTAGAAGCATTCTTGAGCTTATTTGAAACATCACATAACCTAACAACCTTTTCACGACACAAAAACAACACTATCACACGTCAAACTAACGTTAAATCCTTGTTGTAAAATCTCAAGGCCAATTAATTTTTTTTTTTTAAATAACTATCCGGTACAACATAAAATAAAATCTCTAATCGTAAATCGCTAATCATTAACCTCAGAAAAAAATTGTGAAGTACAGACTACCATGACCTATCCCGGGTCAATTTACAATGTTATTTACACGCTTGCCACTGAACTGTGACGAAACATTTTTGATCAGAGAGCACTCGGCACCAGAATCATAGTAAAATGGGTACGACTCACCAGGTTCATCAGCACACTGCTGGGATTGCTCACATAGCAAACTTCAACACGTCGCTCGCTATGTGCCACTGCTGCAGGCACTGCTTGGTCAGCCTGCCGCGCCGCCGCACAGCGCTGTTGCTTGCCTCCTTGATATTCTTCCCAGGGCAGTTGGATGCGTAAGATTTGGGTCCAGTGCATGGCTCATTAAGGCCTTCGTGTTCCTCTTCGTGTCCTTCGGACCTTCACGTTCATCACCACCCGACGGGGCGCTCATGGCTATAAACAGCTCCTTAAAATCGCTCCATTTCATCCCAGGACAAGATATGGATGACAGCCATGACGAAACTTCATCCATGAGTCTCGTGACATTCGCTGCGTTCCTTGTAAGCGCGCTACAGCGCCGGTTGCACGGTGCTGCTGTCTTCACAGCACCCCGGCGGTCCATCCCCACCAGGTGAGACCAACGGCTACCCGGAGGAGGCCCAGCGGAGGACGACCAGCGACGGAGGTGCCGACTTACGACGCACCTACAGTGGATGTGTGACTCCCGTTCGTCCCGTTTCTCCCATGAGTGCGCGGTTCAAAGTAATCATCAACGATGCACCTTGACTATTCGGATCGATAACACACATGTCGGCTGTTGCCAACCAAGCACGCGGGACAATATTCCGTTTTTCAGAGTCAAAATGCGGTAGGCGAATATCCGTACTCGCAAAAGGTGTTTTCATTGTTTGCACAATAGTCATAAAGTTTTTGTTTAGCTGCTCGAACATAAAACACCACATTTCCGTTTCTATGTCACTTTCAGACGCACGCGCATTGTCTTTACACTTTTCCCGCTTAGCACTGTCACTCACACTATGTAGGCGTTAGAGTTAAAATCCCAGTTCTGATGTCGCATCATGGGTGGCCGAGATGCGAAACATCGGGTCTTCTTCGTGATCCGACACAGTTTTACTTAGATGTGGGCACTGTTGTGGGTACTCGAGCGAAAGAGAATTTAAATCAAATAACTTTTTATTTAAATAGGCTGACGGTTTTACATTTTACGAGAAACAAACACGTGCGTTGGTATTACTGAGCGTCTGCCTAGACTGTCGGAGTTCAAGTGAGCGAACACTCCGTCCTTTCGCCAGTCCTCGCTGCATCCCCTCTACCGACGATCGTGTCCAAGCGGTAGGGCGCGCTTGCGTTTCCGGTAAACATTTATTTAGTTCCAAATCAAATTACTAGATGGCGCTGTCCGTTGCACCATGGCGCCATCAATCCACGACATATAGTTAGTTTACCATTTTTTGTAAATAATTAAATTAATTTAAGACTTCCTGGTTTTCTTTTCATTTAATTGATCATGTTTGTTAGAGAGATTTCATCCTTATAATTGACTCTAACGATCGATGCAATAAAAGTACAGGGTATATTTTTTTCAAATTTTAGCCGGTTCGATTCCCGGGTGTGGGAGAAGAGAATTTTCGAAAATTTTTGAATGCAGTTTGCTTTCTATTCAAAAATAAAGGAATGTTTCCTTTGAGTAAAATTTACGTACTCAAGACGCTTTTTGTTACGTAAGAAAATATGGACGTCCCGACTTATTTATTACTGTAACTACCAAGCCCAAGTGGGATGAAATCACTCGGGAGCTTCTTGAGGGTCAAGCACCGCATGACCGCCATGATATTATCGCAAGAGTTTTTCATTTAAAACTAAAATCAATGATAGATCTACTTACCAAAGATAACATTTTTAGTATAACGCGGACGAAGTCGCGGGCAAAAGCTAGTTTTTAAATAAAATACTTCTTAAGCTTTTGTAGTGTCATAAATAGTCGCGGGATCTGCGTACAAATGACGACAAAGCGCTGGCTGGCGCCTCGCCAGAGCCCTGGAGTTACTCGCACGTTAAGACTGCTCAGTGCACACACGACCTCAATAATTGTGGGGGTCAGGTACACTGGTTACTGTACTCCTAAGCTGCGAAGGTTTTTTATCAGTATTCGTTTATAACTTGAGCTCCTTGTAGGTGCCATTTCAAGAAGCCTTCGTATTAAAATCTCCTAGCAAAAGAATGGCTGGAAAGAGTGTTCGGATTTTGAAAATAGTGCGTTTCGCAATCAATTGTTTTTATTCGGATTGCAAGGGCAAAAAGGTTGTAGTATAGCATTACTCATTGCATTCTATTAGTTTCGGGTACTGTTGGTCTGCCACTAATCTGTGACATACTGTATGAATTCTAAGTAAAATTATGGCGAACTTAAATTACCGTTTTCGCCCGTGTGGGCTCGCAGTACTAGAGAGCAGTAATGTCTTCAAATCCTGAGTAAGAATAAAGCAAACTTCAGCAAAATATGAAGTGCCGTAACAGTCTTGTAATAGTGTTACAAAAATATTTTGTATCCTACTCTACTGTAACCCTTTTCACTTTTCTTACACTAAAAATCTTTTAGCGGGTCTCTAAGTGTTTAAACTACACAAACGTGCTTCGAATAACAGTGCCGGATTTTCATGTTCATAATCCGAAGAAAAGCTTTTTTATATTCTATCACTTCGGTACATTCAGACTGTAATTTCGGTAAATACGACTATGTGTCTCTTTTGCCTCGGAGCTCAGCGCAAGGCGAATTAAATGCAGCCGGTAGCCACATTTAGAACGCTTACCTTTAAATGTGGCGTTTAAGTTAAACACAGAACGTGCTGCCCGTGTGAAAGCAATGTAATTATAAGTCCTATCTATGAGCATTAAGTTGGACATTTAGTCTAATCGAGTTGACCCAGTGGGGGGTAGTTTTGTCTGAGAACTGAGAACACTTCGTCCAATGTGCGGATGGGCCCCAAGTTTCAGATTAAAAAACTTTCTTAGAATTAGTTTGGGTACCTACACATACTGGTTGAACGTTTAGCGCTTCTTTCTAACTTGGAGCTATTGTTTTTATGTAACATCTCGAATGTGAGCAAAAAACTTGGTTGTCTGTTTTTTATCTGCAAACTCACTTCTTCCTTTTACACCAACTGTATTATAACTTAAGCATACTGTGCCGTGGACAGCCATACGCTGAACCTAGTCTTTGACTTTTGATTCGAATTGGATTTTTATCTAACTTTCAGTTTATTTCCGAAAGTCTGAGAAACAGTCTTAGTAGTCTTACAACAGTCTTCAAAGTGTATCATATTATCCAATACCAATTGGGTTGTTAGGCAGTTAGACTGGAAACCGACCACATCATAGTTGTGAACAGGCTAGTAAGGCACTGGAAATCACACTCTCACAATTTAAATTGTTTGTTGTTCTCAGCTCGTGGTTTAATAATATCTGCCACTCGGGTCGTTCTTTAGGTTAAGCTGTGGATGGGTGACACCCATTACATACCGAGTTTCCCCCTACGTACCTCGGAAAGCACGAGATCTTTCACAGTCGTTACAGGTAGCCAGTGACCTGTAAGTCTATGTGACCTATAAGTATTAAGTCTATATTAGCTGCAGTAACTGGGTTCTGGAGGTCAGATATGAGATAGGCAGTCGCTCTATGTAAATTACTGGTATTCAGTTGCACCCGGTTAGACTGGAAGCCGGCCCCAACATAATTGCGAACAGGCTAGGCAGAGGATGTTGTTTTCAACAAAGACTTCCTCTAGTCGGAAGTCTTCCATCCAAAATATAATCGCATCTAGCTCAACTCAGCCCCAGATCGACCCACCTAGCCATTAGCCACGAGTGCCCACGAGCCACAAGTCCTCCCAAACTACAATAATACTAGGTAATTACGTAACGAGTCGTCGTGTGCGGTCGGTATTGAGTTCAGCAGATTGTATCTGCATTTTAGATTGGCTACCGTGCTCAGAACCGTGCCGGGAAGCTTAGCACTTCTGTACTGTTTTATTTTCATTATTTCGCTAATAGTTACTCTTTGTCTGCTAATTCAATGTCTTTTAACGTTTTCATTGCACGTGTTTTAATTAAAGAGGAGAAAATCAAAGCGCATTTATTCTGTAATTACGTAAAATTACGTGAGTTTTCGTTTTGTAGATCAATTAAATGTATTTTTAATGAATTCCAATCGGGTGTTTGCCCACCTTTTTGTCCTGAATTGTTTAAACTTGATCGGATTAGACAGCGAATTGCCTGTAGCATTCTGCATCAGACTCACAGTCGCCATTACAAGATTTTTCCGACAAAAACTTTAACCAAAACAAAAAACCGTAATTACACGAGACAGTTTGAGAAATCCAGCAAATTGTAAAACAAAGCTGCGGTGCGAGATAGCAGGGGCGAGGCGAGGCGAGGTCGCAGACTGATACTTATTACTAAAATCTTTTAAGCTCGCCTGCTCGCCCCTCACAGGATATATAGCGATATATTTCGTTCTCGCTGGCACACGATCCACGAACAAACTGAGAATTTCAATTTAAGGAAATATTACACATACATTTTACGTCGAGCTGGTACCAGTACCAACCTACCGGTATAGTTGATCTTGTGCACGTTTGGGATACTTTGTCTTCGTTGGTTTAATCTTAGCGGATATTAGCTGTGGTTTGGGAAAGGTGGAATATCTAGCGCTGTTTGAGTCGTACTTGAATGCATAATTTGGGCGTTTATGAATCATAAGGCCGCCAGGTTTTTAGAGTCGCAAGTAGACTGTTTCTAGACGACTATAAAAACAGTGGACATCCCTGGTCCGCAGGGTTTGAGTCAGTTCCAGCGGCATCCTGAGAGCATTAGCGGAGAGATTTAAATGCCAGTACCTCAACCATTGCTCGGTTCATTTGCTGAGCAATCGAAATATTTAGGGTTAAGTATGTAAAGTAGTTTAACTTTTGTTAACCTACATTTTTAAGTTAAATATGATCTTTGTTGATTAATATATTTATATTAAAGAGTGTGCAAAGATAGGAAGTGTTCGGTCTATCCTAATGAAACAAGGCGTGGGCATGTGTTGAGAACATATTTTTCAATTAACTAACTAGCCTAAGTAGATATTTATGAGTCAATAGGATGAGAAAGATGTAGACTCCGAGACACAAACCTCGTCTGTAAACCACAAAACACGTCGTACATACGTAACAATACACACATCGTACATCGACCACGCAATGGACCGATGTGTTTCCGAAACCTGTTGATGAATAGTATTTGTCTGAATGATTGATTGCACCATGGGATAGTGACGGTGAGCGAATGGGTTCTGCGTTACGGGTCGCTGCCTCCGACTCCGGATGGAACAAATAGGCGCTTGTATTGTATGACTTCCTGGGCAACATCAATACAAGTTAGGTCTCGGTTTCTGTACGTAGTTTCTGTGCATTTGTCGTTCGAGGCCGTAAATGCTGTCTAATTCCTTTAAAGCAAGCCACACACCCCCCCTCCCAGAGAGGAGGCCTGAGTCCCTGCAGTGGGAACAATATAGGCTGATGATGATGATGATGATGAAGCCACACACGTTAGGTTATGCAATCATCATTCTCTTGCCTTTATCTCAATTCATTTGGGGTCGGCACAATATATCTTTTTCTTCCATACTACTTATTACTAATTCTGTTTCTCGTCATCTCTGCACGTCAAACCTATTTTCTTACCATTTCATTCTTAACACAGTCCATCCATCGTTTTTTAGGGTTCCGTAGTCAACTAGGAACCCTTATAGTTTTGCCATGTCTGTCTGTCCGTCCGTCCGTCCGTCCGTCTGTCCGTCCGTCCTCGCTTAATCTCTGTGACCATTAGCACTAGAAAGCTGAAATTTGGTACCAATATGTTTATCAATCACGCCGACAAAGTGGTAAAATAAAAATTGGAATAAAATGTTTTATTAGGGTAGCCCTAGCCCCCCTACATGTAAAGTGGGAAGTGATTTTTTTATAATTTCAACCCTAACGTGTGATATATTGTTGGAAAGGTATTTAAAAATAAATGGCTGTTGCTAGTCGTCCGATAAGTCACGTGGCAATTGTCAACGACAGCCAATGACGTTGCCTCTAGCATCGTTCGAACTGACAACACCGCGCGCCATTTTCTCGTTCTCTCTGTCACTCATACATGCAACGCATGTACCTACTCCATGACGCGCGCTCGCTTCGCTCGCATATTAAATAACACTAATATCTTCTGTCCCCGAAGTGCCGGGCCTCCGCCGGCCTCCTTCGTCGGCCTACGGCCCGGTGCCCATGCCAAAGGATACTGCCGCGAGACGGTCGTATTATAATTTTGGTTATTCATGCGGCTTCTTATCAGACGACTAATTAATTTTACTCATCCGCTAATTTTCGCTAAATTCCGGGTTTACTAAAATCATTTTTTGATAATGTCAATAATTTCGGAAATAATCACTCCAAAAGTAAAAAACAATGTGTGTCCTCCCCTCTAACTTTTGAACCATAAGTTTAGAAAATATGAAAAAATTCTGAAAAGTAGAACTTTATGAGGACTTTCTAGGAAAATCATTTTGAAAGTGAAAAAAAAAAATATATATGAAAAAAAAATAAGAAAAAAAACATAATGGATACCCACCTTTAAACTCATAAGTGGGAACACTTATTGTGACAGACGGGAAACTACGGAACCCTACACTGAGCGTGGCCCGACACGCTTTTGGCCGGTTTTTTTTTTGATCTTCCTCTACTCTTATCCACATTCATACTCAAAACCTTGCTCACGACATTTTCCTCATTTCTTCGTATCAAGACACTTTTAAATGTTCCTACATGCAAAATGGGGTTCCTTAGGGGACACATACGTAACAGAAAGTCTGTCGGTTGACTCATTTGCAAGCATGTCATCACTGGCAACACGCGACGATATTGTTGCTACTAAAGCAACGCAGAAATTATTAATTGTTATAAACAAAATAAAATACCGTAAAGAGTCTGTTGCAGTTCAAAAAGCAAAAGCTGTAAAAGTAAAACTGCACATGCATAGACTTTCGGCGATTCGGGGATTTACTCGGTCGAAAAATACACACAAAACCATTTAAAATAACTCAATAATTTAAAATTAGTTACTGCGTATTTTGTGCGTTCAATCGTTTAACACAATCACGATTAAAATCGAAACGTTAATTTAAACATGGCCACTTTTGAAAAGTTAATGAACGTTTATTGTGTTGACTCTAGCACTGCGAGTTCGTTAATATTATCCTAAGTAATGGCAAAACGAGAGTGCCGGATTAAATACGAGAATTACTATAGCAAGACTCAATTAATTTAATCGCTCGACCCCTCATCGAATTTATAAACTCTGTTCATTGTAGAAAGATTCTTGTTGTAGCGTCTGACCTTTGGTATTTTGGCCTTCTATTGAAGTTTATTATGCTATCAAGAGGATTACAGGAACATCGTATTGACTGCCTTGAGAGAGTAGTGGTCGCAAGCGCGACTGCTGAGCATGAGGTCCAGTGTTCAATTCCCGGGTCGGCCAAAGTGTTACTGGGTTTTCCATCAGAAATTTTCAGTAGCAGCTACGGAGTCTCGATTTGTCCCCGGTTGATGGCAATAGGCTCGCCCCTATTATAGGGGACTGACACATAACTGGTGAAGTGTGTATATACTGTTAGATGCACCTTTGTCTAAGGGATTACAGGTATGTTTTTATGTTATGTTATGTATTATTGAAAGGTATTGCAAACGGTTAATGATGGAGCGTGGAAATAATTGCCACAATTAACAACTGATCCACAACTCAGGGTGTAGCTTTGTTCTGTGGTGGGCGTACGCGGTACCATCATTTTATTCAGATTTTAATATCCTTCTGCTTGGTACAGATCACCCCCTTTGTATTCCGTTACTGTGAGAAAGTCACTAGTTTCATTGTTTGATAACGAGAACCAGGTTGACGGCACGGTTAGCGCAGTGGCTCAAGCAATGGACTGCCGCGCTGCGTGTCGCGGGTTCGATCCCCGCACGGAACAAATATTTGTAAGACCTACAGATAGTTGTTCCGGGTCAGGGTATTTGTGTATGTGAGTTTAAATGTTTGTGAACGCACCCACGATACAGGAGAAATTCCTAGTGTGGGGCAACGTTTTTTTTAAAAAAAAAAAGTTTCTTCAGCTTTCTTTTGCTCTCCTTATTTACTTTACATGCCGTCGAGAATTATCTCTGAGGCATTCTGGTTTCCTCACTATACACACCGAAGCAAGTGATAATTATACTTATACGCTCATGACTCCGAGAAATTAGAGGTGTGGTTTTTGGGTTTGAGCTCGAGACCATGACTTGGACGTCTGACGGTCAGACCACTAGACTATCACAGCTATAAAGGTTTATCACTGCTATTTATATGTCCCGAGCGACATCCCATCCTGTATACAGACCTTATTTTTTGCCGTGTCTAGCTTTAATGTAAACAAAGTCCTTTTCATTTTATCCTCCATCGATTTCACTAACAAAAATTGTTGCGACAGTTAAATGTTGAAGGTAAGTCGTTCTATTGGATTTGTGATACCTTGATTCGGGTTGTAGTAAACCGATTTACGTCGCTGAGCCGTGGTAATCTGTGGATTCCTTCGAAGAGCACGCACAATATTGAGCAGATTGAAAGTAACCAGCTTACGGGAATCACACTTCAATTGGACGAAGGAATTGGATCGTTTTCGGTTAATACAATTGAATTTAAACTGGTTTTTACCGAGTGTGGGAAGATTGGATTATTCAGGAACCATGTAGATCGATCGGGGCTTAGCTACGTTTGCCAGTTTCATTCTGTTAGACGTGTGGCTGCCCTTTACCGATCGTAATATTGGCTTATCTTTGCTCGTTAAGCTATATCATTATGGGAATAAGATGTCTATTCGAAGACGTGACATCCACCGATCTGCAGTGAATCACGTGTTGGGTTACAGTACGGCCTACCTATAGAACCTATATTCTCTACTAGTCGTCCCAGCTTCGTACGGGTGGAAATTAATTATTTTATATAGTGTAAGAATTTTTGAAATTAGTCCATAGTAACTGTAGTTTTGGGTTTATTCGTTAGAAACATACAAAAATACAAACTTACAAATATTTCCTCTTTCTCATTATTAGTGTAGATTACATGGAGGTACCTACATGTTCTATGAAAAAAAAAACAATCTTCCGAGTGATCTCCACCTTCAAGTATACAGTTTCTAAAGGTTTCTTCTCGGATACCATCACTTAGAAACGTAAGCTGACACTTTAAAAATCCGAGCAGTCCGCGAGCAGAAACGCGATACATCAATCGTTGTAAAATAACATCTCCTTGTTTACACATAAAGTATAATATAATATGTAGGACAGACTAATTCCAGGGTGACTTACTAACTCATTTATCAACGTCTTCGCAAACAGCTGAACCCACTAAAATGAAATTTTGCAAGGGATGTATCTTAAACGGACGGAGAAAGTTTTACAACATTTTTACTCGGAGGAGAATTACCTTACTGTGCAAACTGTAGCTTCGCAACTTTTTATTTAGGAACGTTGAAGATAGGAAACAAAACAGTCTTTATACTCGTAGATACTGTACAATTCAAAATGGTTTAAGATTTCTCATCAAATTAGCCAGTTTAACTGAAAAAACATTTTTAAACAAAAACAACTGACTTCCAAAAAACATAAAAATGTCTGAAATAACTTTACTTCCGGAAGTCGGTGACTTTGTTTGTTTCATTGACTTTTTGTCGTCGACTTCCGAAAGTAATATTTTATCGTTTTTTATGTTTTTGTGGTAAAAAAATTATTTTACTCTTTTTGTAGAAGGTACACACTAATTCTTGTCATGAATCAATTTTGCATTGTAACTAAAAGGTATTAAATTCAAATGAACCCCGCCTGCTTCCAAGTTTTGTTTAATTTAAAATGTGCTTGTTTTTTTGCTTTTCAGTTTCTTCAGTCGGGTTTTTTAGTTTTTTAACTACTTTTTTATTTCCAACTTTTTAGTTCTTTTGTTTGTTCTTTTGTTGGTCGCGTAAAATTCTTCGCAGATGATTTATTTAACTTGTGCTTGTTTATAGGATTTCTCACTTTGAATTTCTTTTAAACATATAAATGTTGTATATTTTTGTAATCATGTTTTAAAACCCTTCATTTTGATACCCTACTCGATGGCATTGAAAAAAAATTTTTATTGAACTCCGCGATTTGGCCCCCAAAATCCACAATTTTTCTTTGTTTTTAGGGTTCCGTACCTCAAAAGGAAAAAACGGAACCCTTATAGGATCACTTTGTTGTCCGTCTGTCCGTCCGTCCGTCTGTCAAGACCCTTTTTCTCAGGAACGCGTGGAGGTATGAAGCTGAAATTTATATCAATTACTCAGGTCTACTGTCCCTTGAAGCTGTGAAAAAATCAAACTTCTAAGCCAACGCAATCAAAAGATACAGCCGTTTATGCCGCAAATTTTCGACACTTGCAAGGGAATCAAAACCTACAGGGTGCTTCCCGTGAACTCAGAATCTTGAAATTTGGTACGAAGCAACGTCTTATAGCATAGATAAAGGAAAAATTACGAAAACCATAAATTTTTAGTTACATCACATAATAAAAATATTCTAAGTAATTTTAAACTTTGTTTGTACGGAACCCTCGGTGCGCGAGTCCGACTCGCACTTGGCCGGTTTTTTTAATTTTAATGTAGCCTATAACACTCGCGCCATCAAGACGAATCTAACGACGTATATTTCATTCAAATCGGTTCATCCGTTTATGAGTTATGAGGGAACAAAGAAACGGACATACATACATACATACCTAATTACATACATACATACATACATACACGTCAAACACATAACCCTCCTTTTGGGCTTCGCCGCAGTCGTAAGAGCCATCACAGGAACCAAACTACTGATGGACAGAACACACTTTAATATTTACTTAGTGAAGTGTATGTAGACAATCTCTCACTTTCTATTGTACTAACATAGGTATCTGCCAGTGTCCGATGTCCGCTGCAGGTCCCAAAAACTTGTCCGTACCAGTTTGATTTTTCCTTCACTACCTATTTGTATGGAAGCTTCCATATTCCGAGTCATGTCCGCAATGTGTTCGTATAACCGAATCTTTACACCAGTCTAAAACAAGTGGTTAGTATTCAAGAGGTTGTCATCATATCACTTCACGGCAACGCGAAGCCACATCGTTTGCAGCGGCTTTGCGCCACGCATGCTGATGAGTTGCAGTAACATAGTGGAGGTGCCAGCCTTGCAGCTATGGGGAATGAGATATGTGACTCTTGCTTTGTTTCGTAATTATCAATAAATAATTATTTTGTTTGATAATTATCGGTTAATTTTCAGTGCTGACTTTTAATTTGATTTATTCAATTTTTGACTAATTACAAAATATATACGTCGCGGTCACCTGCCAAATTCCATAATTGCATTTTTTAATATTTTGTTCGTTGCACTAAACATAATCTCTGTTTCATTGATGATGTAAAAAGTGTAAAAAGTGCAAAAAGTGTCGTTTTACGTAAACTAAGACGCGTTTACACCAGATTGAGAACTTTAATATTCTTGCAAGAATCAAGCTGCGAAACACAAGATGTTGATTATTCTGTAGACAAAAACAAACCATGTTTATTAATCGAGATTTCGACAATAACAACATCAACATCGAGATTTTCTCTACTGATGTATTTTTTTATGCAAATTGCTGGTTGCTTGAGGCAAAGGGAAATCAATGTTACTTTGTAGTGTTGTTTTTATAATTATCTACACTTCGTTAACCGTAATAAGGAAATACTTAAATGTTAATTTATATCCTTTTGTCTTCCATTGAATTCATTTGGTTTTCATTTCGTTCTGTTTTTGTTTTCCCTTAGATTTTTACGATCGTTTCATTTTTTACCGATAGAGGAAATAATAGTCATAAAAAACTTTGGAGTTTCAGTCGACAACGCTAATTTGGACGAGTACATAGGTACCTACTTAAGTAGCCGTTCTTTTTTTTTCATGAGACATTAGACTTAAAATTATATTTGTCTAAAACCTCAGTAAGACATTTAACAATGTAGAAACTATGTCAAGAAAAAACTACGTAAAACTACGTTATATTTATTAGTAAAGCCAAAACGATCAGTCCCTTCGACTTAAGGTAAGGGTAGCTTTGCAGAATTGCTTGATCACAATTTTCTGAATTAGATTGTTTTGATTTTCCGCCCTAAAGAATAAAACAGAGATAGATGATAAACGAAAAAAGATTGTAACTAGAAGTTATTAGGGACCACCATGCCATCCACATAGGCCCAGAGGAAAAAATACGTATTTAAGAAGCTCACTCATAAACTACTAAAAATATGGGATCACCGGGCTACCGTGCTTCCTCTACCAAATGAAAATCATAAGAATCTCGTAAATTGGCCCAGTAATCACGGAGAAAATGAGAACAAAGATTCTGGCGTAATACACAACTTTCTCATTTTTCAGAAGTCAGCTAAAAATTAACAGAAGTGGAATTAAGGCGCTAATTCTTTTGCTCAACTCAATTTACAATATTGAATTAACTGAAAATACAGAAAAAAAGAATTAAAACAAAAAGAAGTGTCTACTTAAGTGTCTTCGCAACCGAGCCCTTGGCACAAGGCCAAAAACACACTTTCAGGGTCAATGTCTGCGATATTACTTTGTTTTTCGTTTTTCCCTTCGAAACACATAATGTACTGACGTCGACGTCGACGTCGTACTGATACGACACTTTGTTATGTTAAGACGTGCTTTACGATATTAACTTAGAGCCAACTTTGTGATAGTGTCAGATCAATTTGATGGGATGTTTTCTATCAAATTGTAGTCGCGCTACCCCATAATGATACGGAAGGGAGCAGTTTTGCTCAATAGAATCACTTTATTGCCTAATATAGATCGTAAACGTATTATTTTTTATTGAAAAGCGGTTCATATCCTATCAGTTTTGACCTTGAACCTTGGAAAGAGAGAACCTTTAATGAGTCATCGATAGTTATGGTGAATTCTAAGAGCCTATAATAGCGATTGTAACTGTTATTGGGTTTTTCCGTCAGGAATTTCTCAGTAGCAGCCACTGAGTCTAGATTTGGACCCGGTTGGTGGCAATAGGCTCGTCCGTTATTACATGGGACTTAAACATAACTGGCGAAATGTGGGTCTACAATTAGGTATACCTCTGCCTAAACCTTCAGGGATTACAGGCGTTATGTTATGTTGATACCTATTCTAAGAGCCTATAACAGCGTTCATACAAAAATTGGCTACCTAAGATACTACCTTCAATATGCCATATAGAAACTAAATATGTAACAATCCTTTTCGAACACCGCGTTCCCGAATTCACGTTTCAATTGAACAAATCGAAGGTCAATTCGATAAAGGACGGTGCACGGAATATGTGGCAGGATTCATTTTGTTATTCTGGTCCAGCCAGCGGCCGCTCTGTGCCATGAATAGGTGATCTATGGAGGTGTAGTATGTACCGCTAGACTCTTTTTGTCGTACGGACTTTTTGGTCATGGATGAGCAAAGGGCAGAGCGGCGTGTCTCGACTCGATTCGAGAAGGGACTGTTTCAACTGATTCGGTTTATTGATTACCTACATGTCTCAATTTGGTTCGTTTATTCTAGTCTTATTGTATTAAGGATAAGGGGTGTTAGGGATCGAACTTTCTGGTAGAGTTTAGGGGGGGGGGGGGACCTATCGTGTGGAATATGAATTAAAGATGCTACTATTAATATCATAAACGGGATATTTACCATGTTTGATATCGGGAACTCGAAACAATAATCAAACATGGTAAATATCCCGTTTATGATATTAATAGTAGTGTCAGTGACCATGTCAGTTTAAAAACTTATATTAAAGATGCTTTTTAGACTTTCTTAAGTAGTAATTTTGGTTTAACACAATCTTGAACTTAATCTTTCCTTGCTTCGTTTGTCTAGTGGTCACAAATGCAACTGCTGAACATGAGGTCCTAGGTTCGATTCCGTATTGGACAAAGTATAGATTATTTAATCAGTGATTTCTCAAAGCAGCCACGGAGTATGGATTTGTGCCCGGTTGATTGCAATAGACTCGCCTCCTATTGCACGGGACTCAAAAATAACTAGCGAAATGTGGGTGTACTTATACACTAAGGTATACCACTGCCTATCCCTACGCGGATTACAGGCCGAATTGTTATGATAAAGTTGTTATTTAGACGAATTTCGTAGGTCGGAATTTTGGTTGAACGTTACCTTGGAAACTTCATTCATAACTTTGAAGACTGTCGATTTTGTTGTCAAGTCAACCAAAATGAAGGCAAAAAGTTGTATTTTTTGTGGCGTCGAGTACGTCGGTTTCTTATGAAAGGATTTACGAGATAAATCTGTGGATGCGGGTCGTGTCACCTTTGTGCGGCCGTCACACTATGACAAACACGCTACCGTTTACGGTCCGTATCAAACGCAGACGGCTCGCGGCTTACTCGTACTTAGATCGTTCTTGTCATTGGGGTTTATATCTTCGGTCTTGGTGAACGAAGTAAGGAACTTCGTAGCTATAAACGTAGCGTACGTGTTCGTAGCGTATTATAATGTGAATGTATTCAAAGAAAGGGCTGGTGTATTTTTAAGTGTCTGAAACACTTAAAAATACACCTGATTCCGAACTGCAGATACATAACATAACATCCCGCCTTTGATGGCCGAAGGGTCAGGCAGAGGTGTGGCATGGGTATACCTTATATTACAGCCATATTTTGCCAGTTATGTTTTAGTCCGCCCCGACTCCCCGAGGCTGCGACCACTAAAAAAACGAGGCAGGCAGTATTATGTGAAAAAGTTGCAGTGAGTATTATGTAAATAAATATTTACCCGATTGCGGCGAAGCCCAAAAGGAGGGTTATGTGTTTGACGTGTATGTATGTATGTATGTTCGTTTCTTTGTTCCCTAATAACTCCTAAACGGATGAAGGGATTTGAATGAAATATACGTCGTTAGATTCGTCTTGATGACGCGAGTGTTATAGGCTACATTCAAATTAAAAAACCAAGAAAAATTAAGGATTTTGGGGGCCAAATCAATTTTTTTTTTATCCAATACAATCGAGTAGGGTATCAAAATAAAGGGTTTTAAAAGGAGATTACAAAAAATATATAACACTTATATGTTTTAAAGAAATCCAAAGTGACAAATCCTATAAACAAGCACAAAAGTTAAATCATCTGCGAAGAATTTTACGCGATTAACGAAAGAACAAACACAAAAGAACTAAAAAGTTGTAAATAAAAAAAGTTGTTAAAAAACTATAAAACCCGACTGAAAAAACTGAAAAGCAAAAAACAAGCACATTTTAAATTAAATAAACAAAACTTGGAACCAGGCAGGGTTCATTTGAATATTAAATTATGAAATGAAAAAAATAGAACCCCGCTTCCAAGTTTTGTTTATTTAATTTAAAATGTGCTTGTTTTTTGCTTTTCAGTTATTTCAGTCGGGTTTTATAGTTTTTTTTTCTGTCCTTTATGTTAATGTAGCCACAAAACGGCTTTCAGAGACCTTCAGAGTAATTCAAACTGCGGATATGTATAGAAGGAATATGCAAAGTTACATATACTCTTTTAATTTCGCGCGTGGCTGGCAGGCTACGCGTGGATTGGCAAGTGTTCAGCAAAGCGTGCTTTTTCAGCTGAGGCAGGCTTTCTACGCTTTATCGGCGTAGTGTTTTGTTGCGTCCACATCAGACACACCATTTTTCAAATCGACAGTTTGTCACTACACGCGCGGATTTTTTGAATGAAGCGATTGTTGTACGCGTATCTTTTTACTAGTTATTCAGACTTGTTTTCACGTAGCGATTTTTAAAAGTGATTTTTTCGATTGTAATTTTATGTAGAACGTTCTATTTCTATTTATCTTCGGGGACGCCGGCAGACACCAGACGGGCGATCAGTCCTTTCGTTGTGGATTATTTCGCCCAGTTCCCCATTTTGGTGGATCCCCTTCATGGGTTACTGGTGGTCGGCATCGCGAATCTTCCTGTTGCCTTGCAGAAGCTCACCAGTTGTTCGGTAGAGATTTCTGCGAGCTTCTCTTCATTAATCTCATCTGTTCCTAGGATTTCCCATCTGAGTGGCTCATACATTGTGCATTCCGCCACAAGGTGGAAACTTGTTTCTTCTGCTTCTCCACATGCTGGGCATATGGGATCTTCCTTTACTTTCATAATCGTCAGGTGATGGTGATGTAGAACGTTACGAACCTATTGTTTTGGGAGCCATTTTTAGTTATTTCCCGAGTAAATCTTCCTAAGTGAATACATATTAGTGCTCATGATTTTACCTAGCGTACTAGTCTGTTGAAAATATGAGTTGTAATAATTTTGCCATATTATATAATAGGAACGCGAGGGTAGGCAGATTAAATCTAAATAGCAAACGTTAATTAAAGTCCATTTCACGAAAGAAGTCCCGCAGACGCAGCGCTGTATTCGCGCGAAATAATGTTGCTATCTCTCTCTCTCTCGCCATATCTCCCCATCTGTCAAATTTAGTTCCACAATTGTCCGCGGGACTTCTTTCGTGAAATGGACTTTAGTAAGTAATACACTGACAGGCAAGGCACATCCGGAACCAAAAAAAAAGCTTTAAATTCTGCATCTGACCTTTTTATTTGCAAAGGTGAAGGTGAAGAACTGCGGAAGGATTTCTTAACGGATTAAACAGAGGGTTATCATTATTCTCTTGTTTTTATCCCATTTTTAGGGGTTCGGCGCATCATTCCTTCTTCTTCCATACCTCTATAACAGATACTTCTTCATATATCTCAGAAGTCACCTCATTTCTAGCCATTAACACAGTTTGTTCATTCAGTTATTAAGGTGAAGATTCCTTTGTGGTAATGGAGCGGAGTTTTAAAGAAAATAACAAACGTCTTTATGCGATGGTGATTTATTTGCTACTAATTCCTACGTTTAACAACATTATTAATATATGAATTGGACACACAGTTCATCCATTATTTCTTCCTCTACTCTTATTATCATCCACATTCGTACATATAATAAGGGCTAAACCGATAAAAGTTTTAATAGAATATCTTCAGAGTCATGACTACCAATTAAATAAATGAATTTGTTCCAAAACTACGTTGTCCATCAATTAATCCCCCTGGAAGATCACAGTTCTTATCTGGCGCTCGCAGATAGTTCTAAATGCTCAAGCGCTCAAGGTGGTTTCAAAATGAGTGTCAAGGTGACTATCGATTCACTGCGGGTGCACAAATTTGCATTGTACTTCGCGCTCAGCTTAGAACTGATTCCTCTACTAAGACGTGCTCAAGAACCAGATGTGCTTATAACATTACGCCAGTATTCTCAATAGGTAAGCAGAGATGATACAGAACACCAATATTCATTTGTTTTTTATTTAATGTCATTTAATAGGGGCGAACCCATAGAATGAAACAATACCAGAAACGTATGGTAGAAACTAGAAGTATACCTAATAGGTACATTCACATTTTGCCAGTTTATGTTGAGTGCCATGTAATAAGGGGCGAACCTATTGTCATCAACCGGGCACACATCCAGACTCCGTGGCTGGTACTGAGAAATTACTTATGAAAAACTTAATGACCCTTTGCCCGACCTGGGAATCGAACCCAAGACCTTATGCTCAGCAGTCGGGCTTATGATCACTAACCCCAATCTATTTAAGTCGCGAGTAAATAGGCTTCTTCTGGGTAAGCTCGTTCCATCGTCGACCTCATCTCTGCCCTTAGGGCAAGATTGAGGTCAAGTCTCTGCCCTTAGGGCAAGATTAAGCCCATATATTCTCATCGTAGGCGCTGTGCCTTACGGTCACTTTCGTTACTCCCACCCATTGCGTTCGACCACTATCCCAGTGTTTCTCAAATATTATATTGCGAGTTGTGAATACGGAACAGTATTACCGAATTAGTCATGAATTCACACAAGTGTGGCGCCTGCGAGGAAACCCTAACCGATGGGGCTCACTGCACTATCTGTAATCAACATCTGCACTTCCACTGTGCTGGGATAACAGAAGCTGGATACCGGAAGCTAGGTGACAGGAAGCTTACGTGGCGTTGCAGCAGATGCAAAATTGCTGCTGCTGCGCAACCTCTGGTGATAGCTGCCACTACGCCCACTGCTCAAACCCCAGGGTCACCGAGATTGGAATCAGAGTCGGTTATCCTCAGTGAGATAAGGGCACTTGCTGCTAAACTAGCTCCTCTGGATTCTCTAAAAGAAGAGATAACTGCGCTTCGACAGGAATTTGCTGATCTAAAGTCATCATTAAGCGAGACAAACAAGGAGTTAAAGGAGTTCAATGTGAAAATTAAAGCCATGGAAACGCGCCTTGTTCGCGTGGAGAAGGCCCAAGAACAGGTCGATAACCTTCAAGCCCGCCTGGATAAACTTGAGGAAGATAATGACGCTAAAGAGCAATGGACTCGATTGAACAACATCGAAATAAAAGGCCTACCCCAGAACAATCACGAGAACCTATTCGAAATCATCAGCAAAATTGGCGCTAAAATCGATTATCCCGTGTCTAAGACCCAGATAAACTTTATAACTAGAGTACCAACCCGGGAGAAAGATCATACTAAACCTATCATAGTGAGTTTCGTCAACCGTTACGTGAAGGAAGACTTCATTGCAGCTGCGAGACTTCTATCCAAGACTGCTCCTTTAACTACAGGGCAAATAAACCTTCCTGGAAGCCAACGTATTTACGTTAACGACCACCTGACACTACAGAACAAGGCATTGCTGTCTAAAGCTAAAAAAGCGGCTGCAGAAACGGATTTTCGATACGTCTGGGTCAAGCACTCCAAAATACACGCGAGGAAGGCCGACACGTTTCCTATAATAGTGTTAAAAACCGAAAAAGACCTCATAAAAATAAAATAAAACTGTGTCATTACCGATTCAAACCTAGTATAACAAACAAAATGTCTAAGTCTAGTCATGCAAGACCAAACATTAAAAATAAGTTTGAGAACCGTATGCAGGTGAGTGCTACCAGCGTATTCCACCAATTATTGTGTCGCTCAATAGTGCTGTGTAAGTTTATTTCCAAATGTCATCATCATGTTTTTTGTTGTCGATGTGCCGGATTAGTCCTTATTTTCATGGTCTTACAGTGCAATTCTAATTACTTAACCTGCTCAGTTGTGACTTACCGGGCCCGAATCGTTTCTTTTGTGCTGTTATTTGCGAGTATTTCAAAGTACCGTGTTTTTACTCACTGTGCATCGCTGTGCCTTGAGGATTCCTACCAGTTTTTGTCTTCTACCTTCATCATAGTTTATTATTTTTCGCATTTTATATATTCGATTTTGGTAAACGATTTACTAAATTCACTACCAAATATTGTTTATATTGTTGTTGTTAGGCTTAAAAATGATTAATATATATTATCAGAACGTACGAGGTCTGCGCTCAAAAACAAACAGTCTATATCGTAACGTGTGCTTGAATTCTTATGATGTGATTATATTTACGGAAACATGGTTAGTGGATAGTATTTGTAACAGTGAGTTATTTGATGGACGATATCTTGTCTGGAGGCGGGACCGGGATTACTGTCGAACAGCACAGACACGGGGAGGCGGTGTGTTGATCGCAGTGAGGAGTGATATGACCGTTGTGGAAAGATGTGACTGGCGTACCTCCGCCGAGGATATATGGGTGTCCATCATTCTGAAGCGATCTAGACCAGCTGTAAGTTACAACATTAATATTTGTGGCCTGTATTTGTGCAAAGAAAATGTAGGTAACTCGTATGTAACTCAATTACAGAACTTTCACCACAAACTTAACAACTTAATATCCACCCACCCTTTAGATACATTTATAATAACAGGGGATTTTAATTTCGGCGGTGATGTGGAATGGCAGCAGTCTGACAATAGTTCTGGACTGTGTCCTGAGAATGTGTCCGTCCGAGGTATTTTGGATTTCTTTGACACAATAAATGCGTGTAACTTGTCCCAGTTCAATAGTGAGCGTAATGTCAACGGTAGATTATTGGATCTTGTTTTCTCAAATGGCGCAATTAAAGTTGATAATTGTGATGACCCCCTGGCGGTGCCTGTTGATGTTCATCACAAACCGTTGATTATTAACGCCGATTTCGTTGAAGTTCACAAACTCAATGAAAAACCCAACATAAAGTACATATTTCATCGAGGCGATTACACTGCAATTACATCTGCACTAGACCTTATTGACTGGAACATGTTGTTGTCTACTGGATCCCTGGACCAAGCACTCAGCGTTTTCTATACCAAGCTATACGAGCTCAGAGATTTGTACATTCCCGTTAAACCATTTAAAAAATCAACACATCCCCCCTGGTACACTTGTGCATTAATAAAAATATTGAAAGAAAAACACAAATACCATCGCAAATACAAAAATTACGGCAACTTGTCCGATTACCACTCTTTCTCTCTCTTGCGTAATCGAGCTAAGGAATTGGAGGCAGCTTGTTTTGATTCGTATATGGAAAAAATAGAATCCTCAATCGCTAAAAATCCTAAATGTTTCTGGTCGTATATTAAAAGCAAAAAAAGTGGTAATGCATTACCTAACGTATTACACTACATGGACTCGTCCGCGGACACAGGCGAAGGTATCACTGAGCTGTTTTCCTCCTACTTTCAGTCTACTTTTCAAGAACCAGACTCAGAATCTGACGATCTAGATGTTAATATAGACATTCATTCTGCTAACTCGGTGAACCTAAATACGGTCAGCGTGTGTCCGGAGACAGTCCTCAAGCTACTTAAAGGTTTGGACCCATCTAAATCCGGTGGGCCAGATTTGATACCCCCCGTCTTCATAATTAATTGTGCAAAGAGCCTGCTGGCTCCAGTCTGTTTGCTGTTTGAGCGGTCGTTGAGAGAGGGTATCGTCCCGAAGATTTGGAAATCGGCATTTATCACACCGATTTTTAAAAAGGGGGATAAATCTAAAATTGAAAACTACCGCCCCATATCTAAATTATGTCTTTTTTCTAAAGTTCTTGAACGAGTAGTACACACGGAAGTTTATTCAGCTTTGCAACGCCATTTCGGCGACGAACAACATGGTTTCCTCAGAAAACGGTCAACTGCCTCCAACCTGATGCTGTCCAATGAATTTATAACCTCTGGGATGGAAGAACGATGTCAGGTCGACGCGATATACACGGACTATAGTAAATGTTTTGACCGTATAGATCATCGGGTGCTTCTTCGGAAGCTACTTTCCGCAGGAATTCATGGTGATCTATTCCGGTGGTTCTCGTCATATATAGATAATAGAACGCAGGCTGTGGTTTTATGTGGATACGCGTCTGGTTGGAAATCTGTCCCATCGGGAGTGCCCCAAGGCTCAATATTAGGGCCGTTATTGTTTACAATATTTATCATAGACATCAAAAACTGCTTTCAAAACTCACGCATTCTACTATACGCAGATGACATGAAGGTCCTAAAGGCCATACGCACATTATCTGATACTGAGCTACTTCAGTCAGATCTTGACAGATTTGTGCAGTATTGTAAAATCAACAAATTACAACTAAATGTGTCCAAATGTTTTCACGTAGTATTTACTCGCCAGAAATCTATTATCGGCCCCGGGTATAAACTAGATGGAACTTTTATAAGTAAGGATACCAGTATCAGAGATCTAGGTGTGGTACACGACAGCAAGCTACTTTTTGATGATCACATAGAAACAGTTGTCAACAAGGCGTTTAAAGCCTTGGGATTCATTATTAGAGCTTGTTCTAACTTTCGTTCCCTTAAACCATTAAAAGTTCTGTATTGTTCTCTAGTACGTAGCCACCTTGAGTACGCTTCTCAAATATGGAACCCTCAATATGAGGTCTACAAATCTCGTATTGAGTCGGTTCAGAGGAAATTTTTGCGTTATTTGGACTTCAAGGCTAAGCAATTCTCAGTCGACTATGAACACCGCTGTAAGCGATATCATTTCTTACCGTTGGAAGTAAGGCGTAATATCAGTGATATCTGTTTTTTAGTGAACATCGCAAACGGCTCGGTTGATTGTCCCGAACTACTCAGCAAAATTCTTCTTCGTACTAACCTAAACACCTTGAGAAAACGGCCACTACTTCAAGTACCATTCGCATCGACTAAGTATAGACGCAACGCCTTCTGCATACGTAGTGCCATAGCTTTCAATAGTTTGCCATCACACCTGGAAATCGATTTATTTTGCACGAGCGCACACAAAATTAGAAAGATTTTAAATAAGGATTATTTTGGAGACAACCATAGATAGCTTTTATTCCTGATTTTGGTATTGCACGACTTGACATAAGACTTTACTTAGGCACATAATATTATTTAGTTTTTTAAAGTGACAAGGTCACTATCATTATTGTAGACTTTACTTTGTAGTTGTTTTCTTTTTAATATCTAGTATGTTTACTTACATTGTATTCTTTAATTAATTTATATCACTGTAATTGGTCAACGCAAGTAACTTGTAACTAAATAGGCTTATACATGTGGAAGCTTGTAATTAGCAAATGACACTACTTATGCATTATATTTATAGTTATTATTAGTCTGTAAGCTTTCTTTAAAATTAAATAAATAAAATAAATAAATAAATATAAATATATTAAATAACAAAAAAAAAACCAACGAGGTAGTCCAGTTCAGGGCAGCACAGTGGTCATAAATCCAGACTCTGGGGCTGCAAACGCGGCAAAGGAGGTTTGACTTCTTTTACTAGTTTTGTAAGTAGAACGAATAGAACTAATAATGTTTACCAATTTCCAAACCGAGATTACATACAGCACAAATTCATCGTTGATTTGCCAATATTCGACTAATAACCCTATTCCGCCCGCTCTATCTTAAGCCACGTAAGTGAAATCCTAGATTTGCCGGTAATCGTCGCGCTGTCAGCGGTACGCCTTCAGCCCTCCAGCGCTCGTGTGGGGTACAGGTGGGACTGCGGATAAATGATTTTGATTCAATAATTGATCCGCTCAAGCAGCGTATCTACACTTCACCTACTTCGATTTTAATGTGACGGCAGCCACACTGTTAAGCAGTATTGCTTAGTTTAGTCTTACCGCGGCCGATAATTTAGCCGCTCAAACAGCGTATTCCCGAGTACGATTCACCTACTTCGATTTTAATGTGACGGCAGCCACACTGTTAAGCAGTATTGCTGAGTTGAGTCTTACCGCGGCCGATAATTGAGCCGCTCAAACAGCGTATATTCCCGAGTACGATTCACCTACTTCGATTTTAATGTGACGGCAGCCACACATTTGAGCAGTATTGCTGAGTTAATTCTTACCGCGGCAAATCTGTTTGTATTTGTAATTGTTCAAATTATCTCGAGATACGTTTACAGTGTATTAGTTTGAGAGTCGGAGGTTTTGGTGTGCTCATAAAGCTGTTTTTACTGAGCGTATTACTCGAGTGTTTTGCAAAGTTAATTAAGTATGTTTGTTTGGGGAGAAATTCATGAGTGATTAAGCTGGTGGATTTATAGACGATTTGATTGATGTAATCGTAAATATTTTATGGAGATTGTATTCGTGGATTACTGTTGAAACTACGTATTTGTCCCTTGTCATTTTAATTTGGAATTATAAATCAGAATGAAGTACACATTCCAGTCCAAAGGTCTTTGGGTACAAAGCTCTGAATTAACAAATTCTATTTAATTAAATTATTGTATTGGTATCGTAAACTGTGGGTAAAACGTATGGCACGTCGGATCCCGCTGGATTCAGGAGATCAAATAAATTGGGACAGATGAATTAAAATGACCGCTGATTGAATGCCGGCTCACTTTCACTAATGTTTTGCTTTTCAGGTATATTGTGTAATGCCAATACTTTGTTCTTTTGAATATTGTAATAGGTATAATGAATGATGTACCTACCTATAATTAAAACTTTTCACATCTATTAATACAGGCCATATGTAGCAATATTTTTATGATCACCACACTCGATAAACGCATTGGTGGAAACTATTGCCCTTGCATCAACGTAAGAACATTCCTGTTCATCGAACAAGAACAAGATGGGAAGTTCTATATCTCCCATAATAGAAGTGAGATGGCAGACAGTGTCCGACAGTTGTGGTCAGGTTTATTTACACACTAGCTGTTGCCCACGGCTTCGCCCGCGTGGAAATAATTTACCAAAACCTTCCTCGAGAACCCACTCTATCCATTGGTGAAAATAGCATGAAAATCAGTGCAGACAGAAAGACGCGGATATTGTTTTATTTATGTAGTGAAGTGATAGTGATTTCTAGGTCGCGCTCGTATAACTCTATTAGCGCGATTAAGAATTTTGACGTTAGATCTTCCTTTGTGTCATAGTTGACGCTATAGTACTTTTGTTGTCACGGGAGTGAGTCAGATTAAACACATTCTTTAATACTAATTATTTGTGTTTATGTAATTTGATAAAACTCTTTACCGTAAGTGTACAGTCAGTGCCCACCATTATCTGACTTCTTGTATAAAGAAGAAGAGGGTAAGTGGTTATGAGAAGAGGGGTCAGGGGATGCTAGGTACCTACTGACTGTACTATAAATTAATAGCCTTCGCCGAATTCTTTGATAAATTGGAAGACAAAAGGTTTGAAAACAAGTCGCGACATATAGTAAGGTAATGATATTTAATATTGTAGATCTAAAGACATAAATAGATTAATATAAGAAAGCAAGCAAAAAGTCTACGATACAGATCAAATTAACTAAAAGGCTGAATAAATATAAATATGATTAAATATACAACTTTATCCAGGTAAACATTTTATCTAAGATAAAGTTAGACTTATTTACTTAGGCCAATCTGAGATTTATTTTTACGTTTGCTAAAAAGAGAATTTATTTCGGAAAAATATGTTATCGTATTATGACTCTTATTTTATTAAAGTAACTAGTGGCTTGTGTTCAAGTGCGGTTTAACCTAAAGATTGACACGACTGTGGCGACTAGCGACATTTATCGCAACACCTGCGTACTAACAACGATCGACAGAAATCCTACATCGCGCTATCAACATTATCCGCGACATAAGCCTATATAGGAGTTCCCGACTTACAACTGTCGGGCAGTTAGCCCACCGGACACAACACCCGTCCGGTCGGAGGATCCTCCCTTTTCAACGGGGGATGAGGAACGTTACACCCTGTTCCCCATACCCCCCCCCCAAACTGGTGACCCCGAGCATGAACGTCAGCGCAGCCTTCGTGTAAGCACTTCATACGTCGTCATCACTTCCCCTTCGCCTTCGAGCAGCGAGTCATACCGTCAGCCAGCAGCCACGGCTTCATGGGGTATCCTGTCCACCAGCATGCAGCGGAAGCGGATTCCTGGACATCACCCCCAGCCTCATCAGCGACTTTGGCACAGCACACTGCACTTCGGCCGGTCAGCAAGAGACGCACTTCTCTACTGGTCGACGCAGCAGCCAGCCACAACGCAGCACTGCATCACTCCGACTCACTGGAGCTAATAAGCAGCATCACGGCAAGCACTGCATCACTCCGACTCTAATGCAGCATCACCCCGACACACTGGGGCATCACCGCAGACAGTTCCGACTCACCGTGAACTATGCGGCATCCGGTTCCGACTCACTGGAACCTTCCACTGGCTGACAAGCGCCAAGACTTAACCTGCTTTCGACCTCCGGTCTCGGAGGGGAGTGATGTGGCGACTAGCGACATCTATCGCAACACCTGCATACTAACAACGATCGACAGAAATCCTACATCGTGCAATCAACATTATCCGCGACATAAGCCTATATAGGAGTTCCAGACTTACATATGTCGGGCAGTTAGCCCGCCGGACACAACACCCGTCCGGTCGGAGGATCCTCCCTTTTCAACGGGGGATGAGGAACTTTACACCCTGTTCCTCATACCCCCAAATGACCATCTGTTATTATTAAGCCTCGAGCTCCTCCAGAAGTACAATACAAATATATTATATGTTTGAATTGTTACTGACACTGTTTTTTTTCGACTAAGAAATCGTCGATTGACCGCTCCCGCACTGGGCGCAGCCGAAGAAGCAGACTTGTACAGACTAAAACCCGACCATGTTCCTTCTTAGCCCTCTGTGTTTCAAGGCCGCGGTATCTCTTTCGAACAGTCCCGCAGCTTTACATGACACCTAATCTTCACAAAATCTGAGACAGTAAGTTTATACTACACCTACAATAGCAAGTTTCTAATTAAACTACCAAAACCACCATCATCATCATTTCAGCTAAAAGACGTCCCGTGCGCCTCGTATCCCGCGGTTCCCCGCAACCTTCACCAGATCATCGGTCCACCTAGTGGGAGACCTTCCAACATCTGTCTTCCGGTCTTCTAAAGAGTACAGTCACCTGCAAAATTGCATAGATACTTTAGTGTTTACTTTCCTCTGGACGTTTACTAGTCGATAATTATAGTTTACGTTAGGTGGCGTCATTTCTCGATTTTTTTTTTTTAATTAGCCTATTCTGTCCCACTTATTTCCCCGTCATTTCTCGATTAACACGTTTTTTTTTTGTGATTGTCCATACAATTTTGCAGGTGACTGTGCGTCGACTAAACTAAATTATTTCGTATTTAATGTATCCATGGATATGCAAGATGGCCGCATACCCAATTTCCGCGGGAAAAACCGTCGGTCCGTCGGGAACCAATTGCCGTCTAACAAGCATCCCTTGAGACTCAGCTGTTAAGCCTTGATTTAATGCCAGGCCCAGATTTGGATAATTTGACTCAATTTTTAGTTTATTCCGCTGTTTAATTCGGAACATCGAAGGTCCTTTGGATTTAGAATAATTGGAGGTCGATCTTTGGGATAGTTTGTTGGTATTTCAATTTATATGTTTGTACTTCAAATATAAATGAATATTTTGATTGAAATGGTCGAAGGGACACCGATGCACTAACGGTTACCACGTATTCAGTACATCATTCTGAACTCCTCACATATAAATTTTAACATAGACAAGACAGCTGTTTCTTACATAAATTACCCACACGGGTACAAATGTATGGAACACTTGATTTTTTTTATTACATTGCCGATGTGAAATTTAAATTGGGTTCAGAATGTTGTAATGAATAATACCTGATAGCTCGGAAGTGTAAGTCAGAGTTTTACCTATAGTAGTGACACCCACTTACCGCTACTTATTTTTAAGCTTCATGTAAAAGAAATCGACCCTTTTGCCATCAATTGGACAGCCGACTGATGGCAATAGGATCGCTTCCTTTCTCGTGTTTAGATTCAAGGCTACTGAGAAATTCCTGAAATTCCAATACCGCGACCACTAGCACAACGGGGCAGTTTACCTTCTTTAGCTATTACCAAAAAGTACTAAAATCCAGTCATCTTGTCTCGATGCGTAGCGGATTAACGTACGTAACCGTATGGTACGGCGTAGCAAGCGTAGCACTGACGTTATCTTGATACCATACCCTGACGTCACAGCTACGCTCCGACTGCTTACGGAAAATGCTACGAGATACGCGTAGGTGGCCTTTTATACTGTTGACTTTTAACAGTTGTTTTGGCGAAATGAATGAGTTGAATTTTGTATGTCTGGTGTAAAAAAATGTGGTAACAGTTTGCGCGTCGAATTCAATACAGTACATCCGATTTAAGCTTGAATAAACATACCCAGTCAAAGAAAGAAGTAAGCATTAGGCTCACCCGCGGGTGTTCTATTAATAGAACACGGGCAGAGGTGTATCTAAGTACACCTCTGCTAAACGCTTCGGGGATTACATATACAGGGTGTAAATTAACCCTTCACACAACCGTCAACTAAGCATTCTGTACATCAAACTAAGTACCCCTACCATCAATGACCCCTACGAATTTTTTTTGCTGGGAATCGACTTTTTTTTTGTGGTTAAAAATCACATTTTACGGTAAAACTCAATGTAGCACTCTTAAAACATTGTGCTAGTGGATGCTTTGAATAGTAAACGGGTCATGGAGGTAATTTAAGTAAAGTTATAACCTGAAAAACTAGTATTTACTAAAACAGCTGTGAAAAATTTGGAACTTTGACCCCCAATATCTCCGTAACTAGAGGGTTCCCAGGTATAGTCTAGAACAAAAAATGATCGCAGTGACAAGGAGAACAAGTGCCTATCGGCTTTGATAGGAGTACTTTTACACCCTTTACGTATCACGAACGACCATCTCGCCAGTAATTATAACAACCGATTACATATTATTTCAAACCGACAGTAAGTAGGTAATTCGCGCCTCAAACCAACTGAACCGAAACAGCCATTGTTCGCGTAGTGTTACAAGCAATTAATTTGAGGTTTACCCGACCACTTCAATGGCGATTAATTAGTATAACATAAACATAGGCTGACATGTGTTAAGTACACCTCGGGCCATGTTTGGACATACGTGTACCATTGTAGCTATAACTCATGTTGTTATTACAATGTATCCCTTACTATGGTGGTTGTAAGAGTTGACTTAGGGATTATCGACAAAATCTTAGTTAGATTCATGTCAACTGTCAATCATATTCTGCCTAGCCTTTTTCCAACTATGTTGGAGTTGGTTCCCAATCTAACTGGATGCAGCTGTTATAATACCACTATTTTACATAGAGCGACTGCATACCTGACCTCCACATCCCAGTTAGTTCTGGGTAATATGAGACGCCTTGGTAAGACTGGTTGTCAGATTTTCGGGCCACTGACTACTTGTTCCGATTGTTAAAGATCTAAAAGTGACACCCAGGACCGTGCTCAGCGTGCTTTACGAGACTCGAAGGAAACTCAGTAGGTACTGTTTGGGATCCTGATAGAAAAGAAACCACTATGCACTATACAGTGCTAATATTGTTTATTGGACACTGTTACACCATTGTTTATGCACTTTAGAAACACTATAATATAATAAGATTACAAGAGACGTGTGCGCTCTGTGAATCGTGAAGACAGAAGGAATTTAGTTTTTTCATGACGTTGTCATTACACAGATAATATAATACTTACATTACTAAACAGGTATGTAATGGCTGGCCACCCATCTTCAGACCAACCTGTAAAATACTGGTATTCAGCTGTATCTGGCTAGACTGGAAGTCGACCATAAAATAGTTTTTTAATTAGGTGTGAAAATGCACTTTTAAAATTTCCAAAGCCAGTGTTATAATTACAAAATCAAATATTTTCAGGTAACTAGTACTTTGCCTATCGGTACTGATTACGATTAAACCACAAATTGAACACTGGTTTAATCCATGTAATAGACAAAATTACACACTTAAGCTATATTCTCTCCTAAACAATAACATCTTTAGTATGTATCTTAATGTGTATCTTTAGTATCTTTAGTATCCAATCTCCTGAAATACCAACAAATATATATTTCGAAAACGTACGGCGTATATAATTGGAACAACAATAAAGTTGGGCTAACAATCTTTTATTAAATTAACGAACGGACACAGATTTCTGTTATTCAAACAAATAACCCTCATATTGCACGTGTCATTCGTTTTCATTAAACATTTCATTAACTTTCTAAATGGTGTTGATTTTAAACGGGCGGGCAAAGCTTTGTGAATTTGTTTTAGTATTTACCAAGTCGGTAGCAATGATAATGGATATAAATAGCTTTTGGCAACGATGCGCGGGTTCTTAATGGCTTGGAGGACAGAAGTCCGGATATATGGACACACCTTGTTGGAATTCAAACGCGAGACTTAATTTTTGTTGTTTTAGCGTACGGGTTGTAAAACGAAGCCGTCAACCAAGCATTCTGTACATTGAACTAAGTAACTTTAAGCAATAATAATTGCTGGGACACGACTTGCTTTTCATGGTACTTAAATATAACTTGTGAAATGTGTGTTCACTATTAGATACACCTCTGCGTAACCTTTCGAGGTTTACAGGCATGATGTGCTTCAACCCTGTATAGTGCTCGGAATGGCGAAAAGTATAGTAGTAAGTGTAGTAGTTAAGTAATGTTAAAGTTTGAACAAGAAAACTACTGTCCTACATATAACATATTGTTAGAGCTCCTGCAGCCTGTGATACAGGAATATCCTAGTACAGGCATCTATATAACATTGTTAGACCTACATTTTTAGTTATAGATTTTTATTCAATCAATCAATCATTTATTTTGTAAAACATAGGTAAGTATTACAGATAGTCTTTGTTAAAAATGAGCACTATGTTTTGCCAATATTATGGCGTACAAAATTACATTAACATATTTATTAGGTATACATTTAAAGTGGCATGTCAACAGATCACAATAAAAATAATTCAAAATATGTCAAGTATAATAAGAAACAAAAATAAAATAAAATAAAAAATATGTCAATAAATAGGTCATCACAATTTGAAATAAATACAAAATTAACACAGTCGTTACTAAGTCAATAAAATCATTAATGTCTAACCAGCAAGTCGGAATCGTCATACCTCCGTTTATCCGAAGTAAACTTAGTGATGGAGTAGTAACATCTATCTAATAGAAATTTAAATAAAGGCCTCTTAAAGGAACCTAGACACTCTATATTTCTAATAGCTGCAGGTATATTGTTGTATATTTTTGGGGCCATTCCTAGCACACTTTTTCCGAAAAATGCGGTTTTATGAGAGGTAACATGAATGGTATTCTGATAACGTCGAGAACGTAGTTTTTCATATAAATGTAGGTTACAGTGAACAAACACTCCCATTTCATAGATGTACATAGACGGTAGAGTCAGCAGACTAAGTTCCTTAAACAGTGGTTTGCAACTATCAATTGATTGTAGCTTGGTAAACGATCGCAAGCATTTCTTCTGAGCTTTAAAAGCAATTAGCTTTATTGTGTTAACCTTCTGTGTATTTTGAATAAAGAATTATTATTATTTATTTATTATTATAACCTGTTAATGTTCTCACTGCTGGATACAGGCCTCCTTACTTTTAGTTACGCGGGCTCAGTGTGGATAGCTAGATGTCACAAGTTTTCGATTTTTGGTTCCACGACCTGCCAGTTTCCTCACGATGTTCTCCTTCACTGTTTTTGAGAGCAGTGGTGATGAAATTAATTACACAAAGTAATTTGACATTTTAATGTGATTATTGTTAGCTTTTAAGTAAGCGTTTTGGTGAAAAACTGTGATCTTAAATGTATTTCTGTAAATAAATACGCCTGCCTGGGTTCGAACTCACGACTTACTGTTCGTAAGTTGGGGCTGCCACCACTGGGCTAGCGCTGCTCTCGAATGTATATCTGAACATCATAAAACAACAATAAATCACGGTTTCTATCTACATAGTAGTAAACACCTGGAGTTATGATCCAAGTTACGTCAGTGCCAGTCCATAACTCGGTTGATGGTTCGTATTCAAGTTTTTATTCTCACTGTTTTATTTATACAACAGTAAATGCCCCGTAAACCACGAAATCCGTTTCAAAGTACCGGAGAGATAGATCATCTTACTACTTGAAGACAAGTTGATTTTAAAGTATGAATAAGATAAGTTAAAGGACGTCTCGCTTCGGTGGGTGCATCAGAAGAAATAACATAACATAACGCCTGTAATCCCCGAAGAATTAGTCAGAGGCGTACCTTATTAGCCACATTTTGCCACGTATGTTTTAGTTCTATGTTATTGTGTCAGATTCAGACTCCGGATGGAAAAACCCAGTAACAACTTGCTTGACTCGGGAATCGCACCAGGACCACATGCTTGCAAACTTGGCTTGTCTCATTCATATTTGAAAGCTATAATTTATGAGCTTGGTCATATTTTGCTGTAGGTTGACAAACCTTCATAGCCTACCATAATAAACCTTTACACATCTCTTTGTTCTAAAAATCACATTCGATTTTAGTAGTATCCTTTCACAAACAATCCATCATCTATTTTAGGATTAAATACTTTTTTCATCTACTTTGTTGATTAAGGTTGTATAAAACTTCGAAGGACTTAACACGGAGTAATTTATTCGTTATTTTAGGAATAACGTACATCCATCAGGCTGCGAGCCGGTTTGATTAGGCAATTAATCAACCAGCGTTGAGCAATAACATTCCAGTTATTTAGTTTCAAACAAAAACAATCAACACACACACGACTTAACGAAAACAAAGTAAATCGTACTACTTTAATGTTGTTGGGACAAAAGTATCGATGAATTACTTTTGTTACAATTTCTTAATATTTATAAATTATAAAAAATTGGTTGTCTATAAAGTCGGTTTACGGACGATAGTTTAACGTGACAACGTCCTAACAAAACATTGATGAAATGATTGCATACTTTTATGAATAAAATTGACGCAAGCGTACAATGAGCATAACGGGACAATGAGCGTAACGGGACAATCAGTCATCCCTTTTGGTGTAGTCAGCGTTCATCAATTTATTAGACGTTGTCACGTCATATTATGCAATTATTTCAGATTTACACCAATCACTGTTTGTCTCTTCATTATCCAAAGGTCGACTGGTATAAAAGGTCAATGGCATTAAGTTCGCCCTTTATACTTTGTGCTTAAACTGTTAAATAAAAATAAACAAACAAATTCACGGACATTCGAGTAGTATCGATACGTTACACAACATTGACCAAGTTTAGGTATAAATATGCGGGTGAATAATACTTTGGATTATTGTTGTTAACAATAAGAATTCAAGGGGCTGATTGATACCCGTCGGCGCTGCGGGTTGTTCGAAAGAGATACCGCAGCCACGATACAAAGGGCTAAGAAGGAACATGGGTGGTATTTAGTCAGTAGTAATCTGACACTCCCTTTCGCTCTGCCCAAGAGCGGGAGGGGTTATTTGATGATTTCCCGAACCCGCAAAAAAGGGGTTGCTTGATAATTTAGACCAATAGGTATTTGAATTACTAGATACTTTAATTAATAATATTCCACAATAATAATAATAATATATAAATATAATGGCATCGATTGACTTATGTTAAGACTAGCGGCCCGTCCCGGTATCGCACGGGTGGATATTTATTATTCAAAACTTAAATAAATATATAAATATAGCCTGTGTTTTATGTTACTCAGGGATAATGTAGCATTCTAAAGTGAAAGAATTGTTGAAATCCATCCGGTAGTTTTTGAGTTTATTCGTTACAAAAATACACAGATACAAATCTTTCCTCTTTATAATACGATTACTAGTGTAGATTTAATCAAATCAGCACATTATCGACACTTTTCATTCGTCATTTAATGAACATCCCTAGAGTAGTTACAACTACATTAAATACCACACACAAGGCTTATTTGTCTATTCATTAGGGACGTTTTAATTAATGCATTGGTATTAGTCCAATCGGCATTTTGAGCTTATTCTGCTTAAATACGAATTTACATTGTTAATTATTAAGTGATTACTTTAGTATAATTAATCTATCATTTAGAACACTGTTGATTAATTACCTTGTTGGCTAGTGGTGAGGTCCTGGGTTCATTCCCGGGTAGAGCAAAGGGGTATTGTTTTTTCATCAGCAATTTCTTAGTAGCAGTCACGGATTCTGAATTTTTTGCTTCATTGCTGTCTTGTATGGATCAGAATGTTGGGCCACAAAAGGGATAAATGAAAGGCAATTGCATGTGGCTGAGATGAGAATGCTAAGAGGGATGTGTGGTGTGACGCGAATGGATAAAATAAGGAATGAGTACATAAGAGGAAGTCTGAAAGTGGCGCCGGTGAATGAAAAGTTGATTGGTAATCGATTGTCGTGGTATGGACATGTGATGCGAAGGAATGAAGGAAATGTTGTGAGGAAAATCTTGAGTATGAATGTAGATGGCTATAAAAGGAGAGGAAGGCCAAAGAAACGATGGATGGACTGTGTGAAGGATGATATGGCTAGAAAGGAGGTGACTGCTGAGATGACGAGAGATAGAGAAGTATGGAAGAAGAAGACATGTTGCGCCGACCCCAAATAAATTGGGATAAGGACAGGAGAATGATGAGTCATGGATTCTGAATTTGTGCTCGGTTGATGGCAAAAGAATCGCCCCCTATTACATGGGACTTAACTGTGAGTGTATTATTAGGTCGTACAATACGATATACGTCTGCCTAACGCTTCGGCTATTACGACGATACAGTTTTACGTCCGTGTTTAGTTTCAGCTTGATATGTATTAGTTTGTCACTGTTGTATTAACTTATTTTGTGTATTTTACCTATGGCCTTAGCTGTCTGAAATCGAATGATTATTATTATTGATGTTATGTTATGTTAAACAAAAACGCAAAACGTCTATGGTGTTTTTTGGGTTCAGACTGTTTCTTCATTGTACAGTCTGCACAGCTATTAGATATACATCACGCACACTAGCTAATGAGTTTACACTTTACATGTGTGAAATAGTTATGCCACACAAACACTGAGTAAAGCAAGCGAGCTCTGTCTTTATTAGTGTGCGTGCGGCACATCAATAATACCATATACCAATATATAGTAATCATTCATTTGTCACTGAATCAGATATAATATTTCGCTAATGCAACTATAGCAATCTTGACACAATAGTTAACACCTTTGGTTAACGAACGAGGAGTCGTAAGATCAAACCACGGGTGCTGCTTTTCTTTTTGTAATCATTATTTTGTTAAAACATTATTTAAAGTAGAATCTTTAACGATTCAATCCCGTTCATGGATGAGTTATGAAGTTTGCAACGTTTAAGAACTACGACACTCTCAGTCCATTTTATTTCGGCTGCTTATAAACTAACTACCGACAATTTAAAAATAAAATTGTTTTCAAACACCTTCATTTATAAAAATTGCAGTCTTAGTGGTCAATCTACGATTAGTTGCATTACTTAGTTTATTGATAACACAGAATTACTCTAGATATATTCGTTTGTAATTTATTTCTGTGGATCCAAACATGCATCATTAAACAACGTTAAAAAACTTTTTTACAAAAAATAAAACCGACTTCGACAAAAAAAACACTCAAAAGTGAAAAATAAACTTGAGAAGAAAAATCAGTTTCTGAAGTCGGTGACTTTTGTTTCTTTGATTTCATTTTTTTGTCACCGACTTCAGAAACTGATTTTTCTTCTCAAGTTTATTTTTCACTTTTGAGTGTTTTTTTTGTCGAAGTCGGTTTTATTTTTTGTAAAAAAGTTTTTATTTTTCACTTTTTAGTGTTTCACATGTGCTTACCCCTTCACAACGTACCGGCGTGATGTTATGTTAGGAACTGGTGTAAACAATAGACAGACAATATGAGATTTCAGCAATCCCAGTCCATTTGCTATCATTTATTGAGGAGTTCCGTTGCCTATCTACGAAGTTCTTCATCCTTTGTAGTGAGTACAGGCGTGATATTATGTTGTGTGATGGCGTAAACAGTGCTTAGATATGCTATAACAACAATCGCGGTTAATCTGCTGTTATTTATGGAAGAGTTCCCCCGATTTCTACAAGATCCCATCATCAGATATTGAAATGGTGACAATGGGACCACACGGGAAGCACCAGCTTTCAAATGAAAAAAGAATCATGAAAATCAGTTCACACAGTCGCAAGTTATGAGCTAACAAACATAAAAAAAAAAAAAAAAAAAAAAAAAAAAAAAAAAAAAAAAAAAAAAAAAAAAAAATACAGTCGAATTGATAACCTCCTCCTTTTTTTGGAAGTCGGTTAAAAAGGCAGAAATCGTTCTTTTGCATGAGCAAACCTTATTTATTAGTGAAATTGCAAGGCGCTTAATGATATCGGTAAGTAACAGATACTATAACTTTCATGTTTACGTAGGAATTAATAAAATTAACGTAACTTTAGTGCATTAACATTGTTATAACAGCCCATTTTTGTTTGCTAATGTATATTTAAACCATATCTAAAAGTATTTTAACTTGTAGTGTATCTATGCATATGATTATTGAAAATAAATAATATTAATTTGGTGTATATAGAAGTGTGTATGTATTATAGTTTATATATGGTATATATAGTTACATATAAACCAAATTAATATTATTTCATCATTTAGATAGGTATACATTAAGTTAACTAAAGTGCATTAACCATTGTTATAATAGCCCATTTTGTTTGCTAATAGTTTAAGGTATATAATAGGTATATTTTTAAAAGTGTTTTATATAATTATTGCATATAAATAACATTAATTATATATACCTATATGAAAGCATAATTTTATTTTTTAAGTATACATAAATATTACTATTTACTGTAAAATAACTATTATCATAAGTATTTTAGTAGAAGTAGGTATTTTAAATACTGTTTTGTTTTATATTCACAGAGAAGAACCGAGCAATTATGGGTCTACCGATATGCGGATTCTGGAGACGTGGAAAATCTTCGACGTGGGCCAAAATCAAAAGCGAATTCATCAGCTCGACACCATGACATCGTGGCAAAGCACAAAGCTAGTTCATTCAGATTGCCAACACGCGTCACAGCTACAGCACACAATGTGTGCTTACAAACGGTGAGAAATCACCTGCAGCAAGCCAGCGCGGAAGATTTTACTGTCCAGTCCACTGCGCATCGACGACGCCGACTACAGTTCGCTAGGTCATAATTATTTTAATTTTGATTGGAAGAACAATGTGGTGATTTGTAGCGACGAAAAAACTTTTAAGTTGAATAAGGATGGGCGTGAAATATTATGGAGAAAAGGTGGAGAAAGATAATTATAATGAATGTAATAACTAAATTAGTAGAATTTATTTTAAATATTAAACGATTGTGAACCTTATCGTTATATACATAATGTTCATGTTTGTGTGAACAAATGTAAAACTTAGCATTATTTTTATTTGTTACATAAACAACTTGCTGTATTCCTCTGTTTTAAACAACAATTCGTATTGTTAAAAGTCTGGTGAAGTGATGTTATTGTTATGCAGATACAAGTTGCCATAATTTCTTACTACCTCTAACATGTTGATTCACTTCCCAGCTAATTTTACTTTCGATTCAATTTAGATACCACCCTACTTCAATAAATTATTTACGTCCATCCTTAAGCAACAAATAAATTGTCTAACTAATAAATAAAAATAAAACAAATTATTTTATTGTTTTTATTTAATTACCTTTCTACTTTTTTGTTTAAGTGATTTTATTGGTCACAAACTTAATTTTATAAAACAAAAAGTAAAAAAAGGTAAAAAACAGTAAAACTGAACTCCTCAGTGGGGATCGAACTCACGACACCGAGCGTAGACTAATAACAATGTCAAGCGCTTACACCACTCTGCCACGGATGTTCTACTAGACGTATCTAAAATATTGGGTCATATTCCTTCACTGTGAGCCCGTTTCTTGAATTTTTACCCGTGTATGTTTAATACGTATACCCACACAATATTAATAAAAGTTACCGATGAGTGCGTGATGTAAAGTCGGCCTGCGGTAGGCCAGTTTTGACTTATACGCACATAACGCACACTATTAGAAACATAGTTCACTCGTTTTACTTAGTGTGTGTGCGTATAACTATAACTTCACTCACACATTGCAAAATGTATACTTAATAGGTGTTTCGACTGTACACAGTCAACCAATTAACAATTCAAAATCATTTCACTAAAGACCTAACTAAGCGTTAAATATAAAATCTATTTGGGTGAGTGACATAGTTACGTGACGAGCCCGGGTGGTCACGGCATTCCCATTTCCTGCCCCAGCGTGTTCAATAACTACCTGCATTTGCTTACTAAAACATTTTATTGGCAAATCGTTTGTACAATGATGTGGTTCAAATTGCATTTGAAATTAAATTAAATTGTGAGCATATAAATTGGGTTATACAGATATTACCAGCATTTAGCATTACTGGGAATTAATATCATTTGCGTTGGGTAATGTGCTGTTAACCTATTTGTTAACCCCAATAGTTCTGTGGTCACAAGTGCTACTACTGAGCTTGTGGTCTTGGGTTCGATTTTCGGGTTAAGCAAAGGTTATTGGGTTTCTCAGTAACACCTCGGTGTAGGAATATACAAGTAAGTATTTGGTTAAACTAAGTAATAAACAATGCACTTGTAGGTGTGCGAAATTATTTATTTGAGTACTTTTGAATAGTTTAAGTTTAATAATAGTTTATTACTACTCATAAACCTTTCGGAATAAATTCCACAGAGATAAACGATATAAATAGTGTATAAAAATTCTTAAAGACGACCCCACGGAGTGTTTATTATTTAACAAACAAGCTACGCGCTACGCCGTAGCACCGTAGCACCGTAGCGCTACGCGACTATCTATTTGAGAAGTAAAGTGTCGCGAAGGCAATCGAAGTCGCTTTGAGCAGCGCTTCAGGTGGAAAACTACTTAGAGAAAGTGCAAAATTCTGCATAAAGCCACTGTGCAACGAACCGAACTAAAACCTTTGAACTCTTTTGATTTGTGGAAGGTTTACGATTTGACGGCGGGCGGCGGTGTCATTTACCTTCACCGTCTCAGTTTTCTTGTAAATCTTGTTAGAAAATGTCTGGGAGTAGAAAGTTTCAGTTTTTATTAGTTACTGTTTACGAGTCAGGTTTACTTGCGCTTGAGGTTTGGAGTTACCTACAACAGTTTATTTTCCATTGAATCTAGACATTTATACAAGTTGAAAATAAGGTTACTCAGGCAATAATCTCAAAAACATACAACATCATGTACTTGCAATAAACCGTGCGCGTATAACCTCGTACAGCATTAAACAAACAAACTTGCATAAACTCGAAAAAAAACCTCTAACACGTATAAAAAGCAATCTACTCGCGAACCAATTACGAAAAAAAACGTGTTCAAAAGAATGTAACACACATATTACTTTGTTTTTCAGTTAGCGTCTGTACGGGCACAGGGCGCATAAATCAAACTTTGTTTAAGCGCTACGATGTAGCGCTGTAAAGCAGTATTTACGACGTAAAGTATCGTCCACACTAGGACACAAGTCATAGCAGGTCATGTTCCGTGAGAAATGTAACGGGCAAATATGACTGGGATCAATTTTGAATATGGAGCATGACAAAGCACATGTTAGTGGGAACGGGGCTTAAAGCTGCATTTATATAAAGTGGTAAGTAGGAAGGAAGGTAACGGGGTTATGATCTGAAAAATATTAGTTCCTCCTACTATGTATTTCCGGGTATTAACTACGTTGTGGAGGTCATATAGGCAGTCGCTCCATTTACAATACTGCACCTGATTAGACTGCGAGCCATGCTCATCATATTTTGGCAAATGCTACGCAGATAAGACTACAATAAGTTGCTAGAAATAGAAAGAGACAAGGGAATTTTGAAGGATCAAGTAGGATTTTCGTAAAGATTTCATGGCATTGCTAGCTTAAGGTTTTAAATGTGGGGTTTGGTATGGGTTTTTTTCTCAAACGACAAACGAAGTCGCGGCCCCTAAAATAATATAATTATTATCAATACAGCTATACAATATCCTGTGTGTACAAAACCCACCTTTCTAAACTATTCCGATTCATTTGTTCATTTGCAATGCAGGACAGTGCACACAGTTGCCTCAGTTTGCATGGCATTAGCAGGGAAACAGCCATTGTGGGCAGGAAGGCCACCTGCAGGACCTTTGTGTGGCCGTGGCCTGAATGCACGGGAATGTTCTGTGCATGGATTGTGTAAGCACGGGAATATCTACTACGTGAGTATTGTCCTAAATTAGTGTAAAGGCGAGGTCAGCTAATGGTCAAAGTTGGGAGGTACGATTTTATATCGGGTTGTGCATGTTTTTCAAAATTTATAAATATGTATTTAGCACGTCTTACCTTTAAACCGGTAATCTTAGTAGATTGCTTGGTGAAAATTGGCTGTAACTGAATTAGCATAGCGATGTAAACTGTGTAAACAAGAATATAAAAATATTGAACAGTGTTGCGGCTAGTAATTGATACTGAAACTAACGGTGTTTATAAAATCACGTCTAATCCTCGTATAGTGTTCAGCTGAAGGTATTCATTAGTACGTCCGAATTTCGCCAGCTATGTATAAGTCTCATCTAACAGGGGGCGAGCCTGTGGCCATCAACCGGGCAAATCTAGAGCCCGTGGCTGCTTCGAGAAATTCCGGTTGGACAACCGAATAACACTTTGCACAGCAGTCACGCTTGTGACCACAACACCAATGAGGCAGCCACCAGTAAAAAATATTCAAAAAAATTGCGAAACTCCATTTTATTTAAGTCGGTTAAAATATAGGCGATGAATGAGAGCGGCGACGTTGGAGCCACCCCAGGGTCAAAGAACCTAACTCAAACGCCTTATCTGTCCTCACCCTTACGTTTCACGCAGCAAATCGTTTTTACATCCAATAATATCGTCCACGATATTCACAATAAGAAGCGCAGAGATATATGGGAGTAAATGATCCCATTTATCCGCTCGAGTTTTTCATGAAGTGATATGAATGCTGTACTTGTACAGCTGCTGCTTTCAATGCGGACAAATTATTCTGTAACACGAAAAATTTGACGATCTCAAATGGATTGCGATGTTGGAGCTTCGTTCTTGCTTTTATTCAGAATGCGATGAGGCTAAAACATTTATCTTTAGAATTGCGGTTTATTGAATAAGAATCAATTGTTACAAAATGTAGCTAATAATAGGCGACAAACACAGGCAGATGTGAGTGACAACACCGGGACGCTCTAGAATTACACTGACCTTATTGGTGAGATTCTTGTAAAAGGACGGGTGCGCAGTACTTGTAACTGGCGTGCGTGTATGACTAGATGTATGAACGTGGACGAGGCAAAAGGAGTTTGTAAGGATCGTAGCAGGTAGCGTTCTGTGGTTTCTGCCTACTCCTATGGGAAAAAGACTTGAGTTTATGTATGTCACCATTTGCCGAGCCTTTTCCCAACTATGTAGGGGTCGGCTTCCAGTCTAATCTAAAATATTGTAAAATACTGGTATTCAGCTGGATGCAGCTGAATACCAGTATTTTACATAGAGCGACTGCCTATCTGACCTGCAGAACCTAGTTAATACTAGGTAATACGATACCCTTTGGTAAGACTGGTTGTCAGACTTTCAGGTCACTGACTGTAACGACTGCCTAGGATCTATATGGCAGTCGGGACTACTCGGGACCAATAGCTTAACATGCTTTACGAGGCACATGAAATTAAAATTCATCGCTACAAAATGTAGCTAGCAATGTTGCAAGTTACGTTACTAATCTACTTGATCTACCCCTCGTTTTCAACATAAACTTTGTTTCTCGCAGTTACAGCCTAAACAAGTTATATCGTCTTCGTTTAATGATTTTCGCGAATATTTCGGAAGGCAGGGGAGGCGGACAATCAACGCTAAAAGCACCATTGTCAATTTTAATGAAACCGTCGGAGATATCAACTTTGTTTTGGGCTATTGTTGGAGACGCCGTCTACCGACGAAGCGACGAGTTTTGTTTCGCTGACAAACTTTTATTTGACCAAATTGTTCATAGTTAGACACTTTCTTTTTGTGTGGAAACGAGATAGCAACAAACGGTTTAGTTTTAATAGGGTTCTGTTAAAATTAAACTGTTTGTAGCGATACCTACTGTAAGTTTGGGAGAGTTTGTCTGAATTAAATAACTTCTAAATAAGTACATTAAATTACTGCTCATAATTATATGAAATAAAATGCTCAAAATTCGTTTTTGTAGTATGACTTACCAGACGTACCTATGCTACAAAGATGAACCAGAAAAGTTTTGTAAAATAACTACCGTATAGCCATAATTCCCTGTTGGCGGAATGTGAATACATGCCGAGGGCTAAGAAGGAACATGTGTAGTTTTTAGTCGGTAGAAGTCTGACATTCCTAACCGCTCTGCTCAGAGCGGGAGGAATCATTTGATGATTTCCCAATACCCAAAAAAAAGGGTTAGTTGGTTCTTTGACTCAGTATGAAATGCAATCATAAGTAAGAGGTATCGGTGTTGCTTGGTCCGAAGTCCCCCGGGTTTCGACCATCGTTGTAACAAACGGTTATAGCGTTTACACGACGTGACGAGTCCCCCAGTACTCTAGGGATTGGTGACCGCACACAGTGCTCCAAGACCCCAATACTGCTGGGGAATACGATCGTTCGGTTGTATTGGGGGCAAAGTGGCGGATTGGGGTTAAGCTAATGCTGGACATGAAAACTAAGCGGATTTGAAAACAGTTTGAAATGTTTAGAAATAGTTCTGTATGTTTCCTATTTCCGGCTGAGATGGACTTTTACAACTAGCACAACAATTGTTAAAGGAAATTATTGGATTAATTGTTAAGGAAGGAAATAAAGTCATGAATAGTTATTAACCTTAAGGAAAATTAGTTTTAATTTGTGTTTATGGGAAAATTGTTATAGGTTTTTAATTATGCCAACAATTTTTTCCTTGACATTGTTATGGGGCATAAAGTGATTGCGCACGACTTATTCGAAATTAAGCTATGAACACTCATCAACATCTCCTGCCTTTGGCCCATTTTATTTGGGGTCGATGCAACACGTTTTATTCTTCCTTTCTACCCTGCCAGCCCCCGTAGCATGGCGATTCTATCTCGATTCTAACAATTTGACATGAAACATTGCTACAATCTGTCATTTTGTCGATTCTTCCGTCGACAAAACCCGTTTCTTCGGTGGTCATGCTAAGCCGGCAGACGTCACGGCAGCACTTACTCCTTTCTCTTTCATATTATTCGTCACATGTTTCATCTATCTTTTCTTTATAGCCTTCCTGTCCCTTTCCTTCCATCAACCTTATTATTCATCACTTAATGTTGATGGATAGAGAGGGAGGGAGAAGGCACACTAAACTATGTTTTATCTGCATGATCTACTACATGCATAGAACTGGTTTTGCAGTTGTGTATATTTTATGAAGATCCTATCAAAGTTATAGTTTACAGCATTCTCAGCAAGCACATACAAATAGTTGTACTGTCGTGAATGCAGTAGTGATAATTTATGTTATACAGGGAGTATAAGAGAGGGGTATTCTGAGATAGGACTGCGGACAAGAACGTAAATGAGTTACGACTTCGATTAAATATAAAAGCTAGAGGTTCAGGGTATTTGTAAAACTACTGAATTATACCAGTACACTGACAGTATACTGGGGACTGTCTCGTCGGCCTAGTGGTCGCAACGGCGACTGCTGAGCATGAGGTCCTGGGTTCGATTCCCAGGTCGGGCAAAGTGTTACTTGGTTTTTTCTTCTGGAATTTCTCAGTAGCACCACCGAATCTGGATGTGTGCTCGGTTGATAGCAAAAGGCTCGCCCCCTTTTACATGGGTCTTAAATATAACAGGTGAAATGTGGGGTTACTTAATCCACCTCAGTCATCGTTCGGGGATTACAGGCGTGACTTTATAATATTATGCAAACCATGTACTATATTATGATATGAAAAATCGCCCCATGAGATTGTATGGGGTATGTTTTGTTTGTTTCTTTTTCACGCAAAAACTACTGAACGGATTTGCATAAAATTTAGTACACATATCTGTGTACCAAATTTTGTAACTTGGTTTAACGCATAGGATAGTTTTTATCCCAATTTTATCTTCTTGTGGGATAATTTTCGAGTTGTAGCGGGCGAAGCCGCTGGCAACACCTAGTGAATTATAAATGCTGGAAAAACCATTACAATTATGATTATAGCACATTAAAAAAAATGGACAACGTTCACTTTTTTTAGGACAGCAATTTTTATGGCCACACCATGTCCACCATACGACCACTCAATGCACTGCGGTGAGGTAATTTCCCAGTGAATCAATATGCCACAATCAATCAGTGGTAACAGCCGGTAAACATACTTATCATGCAAACCTTAACGAACGATTGTTTGCTTCATCGTGTCGGTAATATTTTTACTTTGAGCCAATGAGGAATCATTAATATAAAACTGATGCAGATTTTTTTTGACCAAGTATTTTTTGACTAAGTATTTTTTGCTTGATGGAAAATCCCAAAGTTAATTTAAACTGCGTATACTTCATGAGTCTCATGACATTCCCAGTCCGCATACAAAACATTATTCGATTATATCCCGTACCTACTTAAGCCACAGGACAATATTTTTCATTTTTAGCATTTTTAACTAAAGTAAGTAGATTAATATACCGACAGGGTAAGGAACCCCGTATGGGTATTAAACACCGAACACATACGTTGCCAACTCGCTTCTTTAACAGTTGCCAAACTCGTTCCTTACATTTTATTTCCAGTCGCTAATTTTTGAAAATTATACCTATCGTTGGTAAACCAATATTTATATGGTGTTATATTTCAAACCGTTTTATGCTATTTAGTTTGTTTGAAAAATAAAAACCTGATAGTTTATAAATATTCCTATGAACAATATTTGTTGGTATTTTTCAGTTTTATCATTTCGTTTCTTGTTGGTGCTTGTATGTAACAACGTACAGTTTTATGAATTAATTGCGCTTTTTTCTAACTTCGTTTTGATTATTGGAAACAGCTTATCGTAGTCAACTTCTTATACATATAAGCTTCTTATAAATTACAGCAATTCTTATCAAATAAATCCACTGAACCAATTTATCTCGCCAATATCTCACTGTCTATTTTTAGGCACAAATAATGTTGTTAGTATTTAGCCTTATAAAAAGGCGTAGGCATGTAGAATGTCAAAGGAGTCCATTGATACAGACGGCGATACATTACGATGATAAGTAGCTGTGAGAGAAACAAAATAATAAAGTGAATTATGTGTTTACTCGCCCGCCTAGATGTTCAATTCTTTTTCGATATCTGTCATCATTATTTTGTAGATTTGATTTTGGTAAAGGATTCTTGTGGTACTCATTTTTGTGCGTTCCGTTCCCTTTGGAGGACCAAGTTTAAAAACTCATTCAAATTAAAAAATAATAAACGTGACCGAAAAATTTTCTGATCCCAATCAAGTATTGAGATCTGAATTTTTATTTTTTATTTGAATAAGTTTTTAAACTTGGTCCTCCGGACAAATGCAACATTTGAAATAAGAAACAACTTCCGGACAGATGACGTGGCAATCTTTTCTAATAGGCTGAATGTCATCATCATCGTCATCATTTCAGCCGAAAGACTTTCACTGTACAAACTTTCTGTATACCGTACTTCGGTATTTTGAACTTTGAAGTAACGTAATTTACAGTCCAGTTGGACATAAGCCTCCCCCAAGTGTCGCCATATTGACCGTGCCTTGTGTCTCTCATATTTCTGCGGAACATTTTAGAGTGTTTCGTAACGAACGTTTCGGTACTTTTTACAGACTAAAATAGCTGTAACTGCATGTGTAAGACTTCTATTTTCAATACCATAATACTTTCCCCATACGGCCATAATACCGGAAACTCGTGTGTTTTCCCCGACGATCGATGGCGACCATTAAACGCTCGCCAGGCTTATAAGTTCAACAGGTAATCTATATTCATACATCACCGTCAATCGGGGATCGCTCGCAAATCGCTTTGTCTTCGCATGTAGCCAGGAAATTAACTTATAAGAGTTACAGATTATCAACTTTTTGGTTGGGAAATAAAGTTTATTTTGCAGTAAAGTGTGTAAAACACAAGTGTGTGGATCATTGATACAGGATAGAAAGATACAGTTTAGCATTCTACGAGATTAGAGAATGTGTCTTCAGCGCACACATACACTTAGTCTTAAACTCAAGTATTTATTGCAATTGAACTATTTTTATTGTTTTTTCGATATTCAAATGTTCACTATTGAATATCGAAAAAGCATAGACAGTGAAGTTACAACCACAAGGCATTAATTATTATGCCTTATGACTGTGACAAGTTCTTGCTTGTGAAAGAACTGTTGTTGTGCATTTCAAAGCGTAGATCTTTATGGAGAAGAATGGGCAAGTGACTCTATGGACACTCCTTCAATCAAAATATGTTACAAAATCTTGGACAAACACTAATGCACTGTAATTATAATACCCGCATTCATGGTTCATTTCTACTAAGATTGACCGACACTAACAAAAAACGGAAAGAAGTACTATTATTTATTCCAAGTGGCTACTCTTAATTAAGCCGTCAGATTATATAATTAAGAAAACACAAGCTTCACTTCCGAGAGACATGAAAGAAAAAGAGAGTTTGTTTCTCCTCAATTTCAGCGTGTTTTTAAGAGGATTATAGCGAGGTTTCCTCTTAAGCTCTTTAGTAATTTTCGACCTTTACTTTTTTCCTTTTCTTTGTTTTAATTTGTACTCGTAAGTACATGGTACTGTCCCACTGGTCTAGTGGTCGCAAGCGCGACTGCTGACTGCTGGTTCTGGGTTCGATTCTCGGGACGGGTAAAGTATTATTGGGTTTTTCCCCTAATTAAATTCTCATTAGCAGTCACGGAGTTTGGATTTGTGTACGGTGGAAGGTAATAGGCCCGCCCCTCATTACATGGGACTTCAACATACTGTTGAAATGTGCACTTCTGCCTAATCCTTCCAGAATTACAGGTATTATGTTATGTAATTTGTAAGTAATTCAAAGGATACCCCGACCAGTCAGTCCGTTTCCAGTAAAATCTGTAGTTCCAAATATAAAGTTTACGTAGGAAATATCGAAAGACCTAAGTTAATCGAATTTACACCTCTTCGAACGCCGCCGTTAATTGAATGTCCGAACGATAGAAAATGTATTACTTCGAATGATATTTAAGAAAATAGTTCTTGAGGCAAGTCTGTTCTTACGTACTTAAGTTAACTGTACAGTCGAACAAAGAAATAAACGCACAGAAGCATTTTCTTACTATTTTTACTGTTTTTGTGTAACTTGTTTTGTTTACTAACAGATTACTAACATCTTTAAATTATGATTATTTTATGTTATTGCTGTGTACTACTAACAACCCTACTAACTCTCTTTGTATTTTTTTTATGGACGTATGTCTGAAATAAAGATAAATTATTATTATTTTTCAATTCAGGTGCACTTGCTGCTCTACATAATCGAATCTTGGATTGTTACAGCCGAACTCTCCCGGGGAGGGACATTAATTTTATGAAATAATATAATCTCATTTAACTGAATTTAACGTTGCTTATTTGCTGAAAAAAAAACTCGCGGGAACGAACTTATGCTCTAACAGACAGTCAGAATTACTTTCACTTTTATTATTTTATAATAAATTAATCAAAATAAAAATAACAAACATTAGATTCAAAGTTTGGATAAATAGATTTATCTACGAGTATATACCAAACTATTCCGCCGACTGTACAATCTCTGCAGTTACAATTCCACAAAGTTTGTGTGTCTCTCAATTGAGACTTGCAGTATTCCTAGTTTCACAGCTGAGTTCATTGACGGCCTCTCTCTAGTTTTGCCACAACACCCGGTTCATCGCTTCTTGTATGCAATTCAGTGCCCAGCTGCCTTCTACTTTATATTTGAGTGTAGAGATGTTGTGATAGCAAATACATTTGTTAGTAACTTATCTGTTAGTCTGGCTACTGACAGGTCGTGAGTTCAAACCTCATGACATGAACTTCCTCCTAACACTTCGTCTGCTTAACCTTTTCCCAACGATGTTGGGGTTGGCTACGAATTATACTTATGGATACTGAATATCAGTATTTTACATTGAGCGACTTTCTATCTGATCTCTACAACCCAGTTAATACTGGGTAATACGATACCCTTTGGTAAGATTGGTTGTTAGACTTTCAGGTGACTGACTACCTGTAACGACTGCCAAAGATCTATATATGGCAACCGGGACTTTCATAATATTAGATCAAGTATTAGAATCAAAGTTTGGATAAATAGATTTATCTACGAGTATATACCAATCTATTCCGCCGACTGTACAATCTCTGCGGCTACAATTCCACAAAGTTTGTGTGTCTCTCAATTGAGACTTGCAGTATTCCTAGTTTCACAGCTGAGTTCATTGACGGCCTCTCTCTAGTTTTGCCATCAACACCATCAACACCATCTTCATCGCTTCTTGTGTGCAATCCAGTACCCAGCTGCTTCTACTGTATATTTGAGTGTAATAGATTTGTTAGTAACTTGGCTGTATCGGACTGGATACTGAGAAGTTGTGAATTCAAACCTCATGACATGAACTTCCTCCTAACACATCATCTGCCTAGCCTTTTCCTAACTATGTTGGGTTGGCTACGAGTCAAATCGGATGCTGTATATCAGAATGCTACATGAAGCGACATCCTAATAGTACTGGGTGTAATACGATACCCCTTTGATAAGACTGGTTTTCAGATTTTCGGGTTACAGACTACCTGTAACAAAAATCTACAAATTAATGTTAAAGACCAACAGCTTAATAAGCTTTCCGAAGGACGGAGAAAACTCGGTGTGTAATGGAAAGTCACCCATCATCTGTGCACTGACCTTAGCAAGAGCGTTTTAACCTTGAGAATCGACCCTTAATACCGATAAGTTTTTCTGCCGAGGTACTCCTAATACACTTGAAAAGGTAGTGACTTAGTGAAGTTGAACTCACATCTAAATAAAGTAAAGAGAAAATAAAAACAATTATACGTCACACACACGACCAAGTAGAAAGTAGGTTTTCATTTTCATATCTTGTTCATATCTCAAGAAAAACTCTTTAGAGATACGAGAAAAAAGGGTTCCGTACTTCAAAGTCGTCTGCGACAAGTCTAAAGACAATACGACGGGTATACACCCCTATATCCATATAAGGGAACATTTAGAAGAAAACGAGCGAGCGAAGTCACAATTTAATCCCGTTTGAGATCGTTTCTACCCGCGACACTGTTGTACATTTAAATGGTATATATTTGTATGTAAAACACATGAGGTCGCGTTTCCGGGATATGACAATTAAATGAACATTTTAGGAAAAATATTTATAAGGAATTTACATACGAGGTCAAGCGGGGTGACAGATTGGAATATTCCCTATTTTTTATGAGCATGGGGATTTCTGGTACTTGTGAAATATGAATCTTCGTTTTGGGGTCGTCTTGAACATTAACGATTACTTAATTTAGAGTTCATGGCTTATGCTGTAAATGAGTGCTTTGCGTCCTTGAAAATTTTTGTGTCCGATAATATGTTTTATCCAAACTTGACGTCTTAGGGTAGTGAAACTAAATTTGAAATTCCTCAATTGCCTCTAAAGTCATCAACTGAATAAAACGGTAGATTTATTATAACCAAGACTTGCATAACCTCTTTTATGAAATGCCAAAAGTAGCGAGTGTGTGTTCTTAGCATTAAAACCATCTTCGGCCCACGTGCTACCCAAGTCTAACGTAATGAATTCAGACATTTTTTTCTATCTTAAAAAAAGATAATATTACCGTATTTACAGTATCAGTTTCCAACAACACATTTATATTTTTCCCGGTCATTTGCATGAAACATAATAGGTTCTGTCTCGTCTGTCTGAACTAATTGTTGACATCGAGTACAGGCCCCGGGTACATATACGTATGCCTATGTGACTTAGCTTTATACTTTGTTATCAAGTAGATAGCATTATACTGATGCCGATTAGTGTGATGACTAGATGATTATTATTATAGCCGATCTTGCCTAGGTTTATCTGTGGATAGGTTACCTCCCATTACATACCGACTTTCCTCTGTGCTTCGGAAAGCATGTTAAACCTTAGGTCCCGGCTGTCATTTATAGGTCATTTATGGTCGTAAAATGTAGTCAGTGGCACGAAAGTCTAAAAACCAGTCTTACCAAGCTGTAGCATATTACCCAGTACTAACTGGGTTGTAAAGGTCAGATAGGCAGTCGCTCCATGTAAAATATTGGTATTCAGCTGCATCCGTTAAGACTGGAAGCCAACCACAACATAGTTGGAAAAGGGCAGACGATGATGTGGACCAGATCTATAATTTATACCCTGTTTTTACTAATACTGAGATCCACACCGCCGATTTGCAAATTAATTCCAATTCCATTTGTTAGTTTTTTATTTAAGTGTCGATGTGTTATTTACTAATAGTGAAAACGGGCATCAATATTTGATTTTTTTTAAGTTTAATTTGTACTGTTTTTCTTACATACAGCATACATAGCTCTATTAATTTATGAAATACAATTTGCAGAAAGTAAAACAAGCTACGACAAATAGTTTCCTGCAATAAACATAAAAGTCCAAAAAAAGCCATTATAACCTGTAGCATTGAGCTAACAAACCATCGCCCAAAAGGAAACATATGTAACGTCAAACAAAGCGCGTTAGTAACTAAACGTGGCCGAACTGATAACTCAGTTAAGCCTTATTTACAGAGAGCCGGCGATTCATTAGACGAGCCAGTGGGGCAAACAAGACGAGTGAGGGATGTTAGCGGGGTAAGGACTACGCTACGTAGAAGCGCACAGTAATATTAGGTCAGATAACTAATATTAAATGACGCCTGTAATCCCTTTTTTTTGGAGGGTTGGGAACTCATCAAATGACTCCTCCCGCTCTGGGTAGAGCCGTAGGGAGTGTCAGACTTCTACTGACGAAAAACCACCCATGTTAGCTAAGCCCTTTGTTATTTACTATACGGACCTTGTAGAAACTAGAACAAATTTCCGTGCGTTCAAGCAATTTTGTCATACCTATTATTGGAATCAAATATAACAGCTCACAACTTAGGACCCAGTAATACTAATGACAATAATATCCGTAGTGCTAGGCAACTGGGCTTATCCCAGTTGTATACGTCCCTGTGTGCCTATTGGCCTTGTTCTGTTCTGTCTCCTGCTGATATGGAGGGAAGTGGAAACTATGTTTTTTCCTACTCCTCCGCTATTCTTTTCTGATTAATTTCGTTGCGGGATCCAAGACAGTTAAATCATTTCTCTGGGACTTCGTCGAGCTTCATAGTCTCGGCGCTTTTCTGTGGTCGCCACTGTTGATTCTGGCTAACAGGAGTTACAGTGGTTTGGGAATAGTGTGGCGGGCTTGTCCAAAAAAAAAAAAAGCCCTTTGAGCTGAGGCCGCGATATTCCATTTATCAGCAAACAAGTCTAATCCAGGGTTGGTCTCCACGAGCGCATAGAGCATCATAAGCATACTCGGCATAGTATAGAGGAGATGGTTTGAGCTACAGTGCAACAAAATGCACCTCAGATTTCGCATTCGGTGTTCAACGATAAACTACAGCTACAAAGCTCTCGGTTTCGCGGTCCCTGTGTAGTTAATTCTATCCGCTTTCCGCCCTCAGTGTGAGCAGGGATTAAAGTTAGTTTAGTGCAAGCACTCGGCGTTCTGCGGTAACGGCGGATAAAACAATTCTGTTATCTTCCACCTGTGTTAGACGTGTCTGTTTCTGATAAAGGCACCCGTTTCTGTTACCTATATTGTACTTGTTAATCACGTCGTATTTGATTATGGTTTCATGTATCGTAAGTATGATATGCAATTAAGAGAATACCTAATGCCTGTAGGTAAATGTTCAGTTAACTTTTTGAGTAATTTTTCCCGGTAGAACGTTTTCAGTGTAGCAGTCCGAAATCTGAATTTCTGTCAAGTTAATGACAGGAAGTTCTTCAGCTATTAATTTTACAATACAGCCGATGAAATGCACCTCTTATATAATTATTCACCCTTAGAGAATACAGGCAAAATATTAATTCATGAATGATTCGGCAATCTCTTACAATTGGTCACATATCAAGAAGTATTTCACTTATTCTGGGAGCAAATGTCAAATAATGTTCTTTTTTAGATGAGTCTAAATCTATCTAAGATTACGTAATACCGTCCAGCATACGTTTAAAAAAAGACCGTAATTACATTTTTATTCGTCTCCTTTTGTAATGTCGCATCGTTCCATGTTCAAGTGTGACCCAATTTTATGAGGCACAAAAACAGCCTTTATTTTTGTAGACATTCAGAAAATCTGGGACGAAACGACTAGCACTTCGTTCATTAGCAAGTCTCATGTTATTCTTATGTAGTTAATAACTTAGTCGTTTGTACAACCTAATTGTCTTAAGAAAGAAACTATTTGATTTGGCTTTTTTGGTGAAGGTATACTCATTTAAACATAACGTCACGCCTGTAATGAAGGGTTAGACTGAGGTGTACCTATTACCGTCGGGGCAACGGGTTGTTCGAAGGAGATACCACGGCCTCGACAGAAAGGGCTAAGAAGGAACATGGGTGGTTTTTAGTCAGTAGAAGTCTGACACTCCCTACCGCTCTGCCCAGAGCGGGTTGAGTCATTTGATGATTTTCCAGCCTCCAAAAAAAAGGTGTACCCAGATTACCAGTTATATAAGGTCCCATTAAAATAGGTGGACAAATTTTAACACAGCGTTCAGTAGGTCTAACCTAAGATATCTAAACAAAAAAAAACATTAAATAAAGTGTTTTGATTTTACTTAAAATAATAAATTGCCGGCACTTTAGAACAAACGCATCCTTTATGTGTAGGTACTTAAATGCGTTTTTCTTATTTTTTTTTTTTACCATCGTCCTTATTTTGGTGTTCTGATTGATTTCTGAAATTTTGTCCACCTATTTTAATGGGACCTTATATATATGGATTAGTTCCATGTAATAACATAATATTGCCATATGGGGCGAACATAATATTGCCATCGACCGGGGAAATACCTGATGAAAAGACCCGGGAACCCAAACATGTTCAGCAGGTCCACTACACTAACGAGATTAAAGGTACGTCAAAAAAGATGAAAGCATATTTCTTGGCTGGGAGTATGTCACAATACGTTTTCTTGTTTCTATATTTAACTGGCGGCCTGTCCAGTGTCCGTCCCGGCTTCGCACGGGCGCAATTTACTAATGAAGAAAGTACGTGAAAGTACTATAACCCAACAAAAAAAAAAATCTTTCCTATATACCCAAGTCCTGTATGACCCGTCATGTATGACCGCTGATATATTTTTTATATTTACGTTCGATTAAAAAAAGTTAAGATTTTGTGGTTATCCTTTCATCTAATTTATTATGTTTGTTAGAGAGATTTGATCCTTGTGATTGACCCTATTCTTTTTATTCAGATTTTAGCTCGTTCGATACCTGAGTGTGGTACCGTACCTAAGCGAATTCCGGAAAATATAAAAATAAAAACAAATGAGTGTTTCCTTATTATAGAGTAAAATATCTACTCGTAGAGTAGAGGTGAGGTTGAAAAAATCAACTAAAAAAATAGAAAAAAGTGCAATTCAATCTTAAAGTGCCAGTGAAATCTAAATAAGATAGTATATTCTAGGTATGATAATTTAAATTGTATCCATATAATACATTCCAAGGTGGCTTATGATTGTGTCGATGAAACGTCGCAATAAATAACGTTTTTGATTGAACAAATAATATCTACGAGTCAACGATCTTGTAATCTTAGAGGAGAAATAATATGTCGTATAAACACACTGTCAACTTTATTTTATTCTCATGAATTGTTCTTTTTCTTTCGCTTTTCTACAACTAACCCGTCGAGTTAAATAAGAAAACATTTATTCCAAAGCTGTGTTCTGTCAAGTTTAATTTTTGTTTGTAAATATAAATTAGTAAGACATATATGTAATGTTTATTTTACAGCACGAAAGACTAGGTTGAGATCTGTTTTGCCTCTTTCAGATAAATCAAAAATAAATCAGAAATCCAATACGCAAAATACGCACTTTGGACGCGGAGTTGCGAACACCAGCCCGTTATACAATACAATCAATTTTGATTATTTCTATAAATTGGTTTTATAAAACTTTTACACGTCATATCAGTTGATTACAATTACCGACGCGCGACTTCGAGCTACGAAATTACATCCGACATGGACACATTGCTCAACTAAAACTCTATCAACTAAAATATTAAAGGACGAAACAAAAATGTAAGCATTGTTCGTTTGTTGTGTTTGTTTAATGGCTTCGTTGGCTTCCCTATTTCATGGGAAATTGCATCCTAACTGTCGACACATGGGTGTGCTAAGTTATCCTCTGTCTGCCATACCTTGCAGGTATTGTAGACGTTACGTTATGTTGAAAAAAGGAGTTATTTTTTAAATTCATATCTATCAAAATAATATACAAATAAAAAATTCACGGAGTCTGAATATGTACCCGGTTGACGGCAATATATTATTATAAATGCCCCCTATAACATGGGACTTGACATGACATTTGATTACTATTAGATAAACGTGATGTTTTTTCTTTAACGTAAACAAATACACAAAGAAAAACACTAAAAAAAGCATATACATAATATGTTTCTACCAGCACCTGCACAGCAGATGCGACACAGCAGAACGTTAATCATCATGACAGTTGAATAATGCTGTGCCTGCCCTGGGGAACTAACTGAATTATTCTTTATTCGCTTTTCTTTCTTTGTTGTTACATAAATACAAGATGTTTCTATTGTTTGCATAAATAAACTCCAAAACACACATATAATATCAAAATTGTAGTATGACGCGTGTTAGCGTTATAACTTGATTTATATGGGCTTCCTTTCTTAACAGAATAATCAATTATTACTAACATAAATGAAGAAAGATTTAATTGCTTCTTTGATTGTAGTCCGTGGCGATCTATGGTTTCTGCCTTCCCACATAGGGATAAGGCGTGAGTTTATGTATGAATACATTCTAGCCTGAAAAAAAATTTCAGTGATATCCCTGAAAATGTGATCCAAAGGTGTACATTTAGTTTGGCATTCACCCAAAAAATCAAACAGAACTGCCAGATTTTAGAAACCCGAAACCCGAGGTATGATCAAACAAAATCGAGTAAACATGTAACCAATAGACCTTATTCCTTTTTCCTTTAGATTCCAGATTTTCTAGAATTTCTCTGTAATTTTTATATATTTTTCTAGTTAACAGGAATGTTTCGTGAACCATGATACTGGAAAATGCGAAATTTTCTTCACATTGATTGCCGTTTGACCTCCATGTCTAATCTTTAGGGAAATCAGATTTACTCAGCACGATGTTATCAGATACAGGGAATCAGTGACTGCAGCCCCCCTGGGGGTGAAGACTCGTTTATTTTTTTGCTAAGAATTATGCTAAAGGTATAGGCTCATATATAAGGTGAAAACGGACCCTTTACGATTTCGTACTCTACGTATAAAATATTGCTGGGAAACGATTTCTTTTTGGGGTGAAAAATCACTTTTTTGCAGTAGGACTCTATGTTATGAACTTATGACATTGTGCTGATCGGTACATTTAGTAGTAAAGAGGTCGTGGAGGGTTTTAAAGTAAAGTTATATCATTTGTATTTCAAATATACTTGTGAAAAAGGTGGATCTTTGGCGTGCTTTGGCCCCCAATATCTTTGTAACTAGAAAGTTTCCAGGTCTAGAACAAATAAAGCTAAGTCTTCGTTAAGGGAATTTTTAAGTCCATTTTATCTACTTACTTTTGCATCTTCTTTTTTTTATTTCGATACGCCATTTTAAGATTATGTTTGGGTTCAGTTTATTGCGCTGTCAGAGGCGTTGTTTAGATCGTTCAGGATTCAGAAGAATCACCGCCTACCATGATGCCTTAACTACAGCAGTATCATTATATTCTTAACCCTGAATGGAAAAGAGATGGAGCTAGACGTCTTCGACAGCTCTACCCCTTTCCACACTTTTCAATCATCATCATTTCTGCCGAAAGACGTCCACTCCTGGACATAGTTCGCCCCCAAGTGTCACCATATTGACCAATCCCGTGCGTCTCGCAACCAGCGGATCCCGCAACCTTTACCAGGTCATCAGTCCACCTAGTGGGAGGCCTTCCAACGTAACGTCTTCTAGTGCGTGGTGGCCACTCCAGAATTTTTCAGCCCTATCGGCCATCTATTTTGCGACCAATATGCCCCTGCCCAAGTGCCCACTGCCACTTCAGTTTGGCAATTCTTCGGGCTACGTTGGTAAACTTGGTTCTCTTGCAATGAAAGCTTTCATTTTAATTTCAAGATTCATTTTCATTTAAAGATTTTGCTTGTTATTACCTACTAGCTGTTCCCGGCATGCGTTGGTTGCAATGCTCTTTTTCCTACCCTACCTACCGACTACCCTACCTACTACCCTACCTACCTACTACCCTACCTACCTACCTACTACCCTACCTACCTACTACCCTACCTACCTACTACCCTATCTACCTACTACCCTACCTACCTACTACCCTACCTACCTACTTCCCTATCTACCTACTACCGTACCTACCTACTACCCTACCTACCTACTACCCTACCTACCTACTACCCTACCTACCTACTACCCTACCTGACCCGGCGAACTTCGTACCGCCTAACAGTCAATGAATGTAGTTTTACCTTTTAGCTGAGATAATTTAGGCTTTTTTTTTCATTGTTTTTAAGATGTATTTTGCTATTCTGGGCGGAGACAAATCCAACGAATCAAAAACCATGAAAATTGGTCCATCAGATCTCGAGTTATAAGTGTTGTAACAAACACGACTTTGTTTTATATATAAAAGATATAAATTGTTTCGTTGAAAACACATAATTATACTGAAGGGGTTTCCTTTGTCGAGTTTGTAATTTATACAATAATTAATAATTCATACGATAACATTATTATATACAAAATATTTTATTACTGAGAATTGTTTTGGAAGGAAGTAAGAGAATGTTATTTTTCATATTTCGGGTATTTTCATTTTTATGCTTTAATAACAACCGCTTGTATTACACCAATGCTCCGATTTTCTTATTCAAATATAAACAAACTAGCGGACGTCCCGCGGTTTCACCCGCGTAGATCCCGTTCCCGTGGGAATACAGGGATAAAAAGTAGCCTATGACACTCGGCAATAATGTGGCTTTCTATTAGTGAAAGAATTTTTAAAATCGGTTCAGTAGATCCCGAGATTACCCCTTACAATTTAACAAATATACAAACACACAAACTTTACTTCTTTATAATATTAGTATAGATTAACAACAAAAGCAAAACCTCGAAAGACATGCGAAGCAATATTCTATACCATCATCTGCCTAGCTTTTTCCCAACTATCTTGGGATCAGCTTCCAGTCTAACTAGATGCAAGAATACCAGTATTTTACTTGGAGCGACTGCATATCTAAACTCCACAACCTAGTTAGTACACCCCTTGGTAATCAGGGTGTTCGACTTTCGGGAAACTGACTGTAACGACTGTCAAAGATCCCCCCCGCTAAGATCCTTACATACTCCTTTCAACTCGTCCACTTTCATACATCTGGTTGTACACACACGCCTGTTGCGTGTACTACACAGTGTGTAGTACTCGCAACAGTGGGTATAGGTGTGTGTAGTACACACCTGTCCTTTCTGAAGAACCTGACCAATAAGGTCAGTGTATGACTTCTAAGGATTGTTATACATTTCACGTTTGTATCATGCGATTTTCCTCAAAGTTCTACAACCCAAAAATAAATCAGTAGTGCACGCCCGCTCAAAGTTAGTTTGAGCGTTAAATCGCGACTGAAATCACATTACGTCAGCGACTCGGGAAACGTAACGTACCGAAAAGGCTTCAATTTATTTGACGCAAGCCATAGGCCCCGCTAACGGCTCCCATATTCAGCTTTTGTTGTTGATCATTAATCTTTTTTAATAGATATTTTGAATAAACTCACGCCTTTCCCATGGGGGTAGGCAGAAACCGTAGAACGCTGCCTGCTTCTTGCAATCCTACCATAATCATTTTGCCTCGTTCACATTCATATACCTAGTTTCTTACATTCATACACGCACACCGGTTGTGAGTACTACGAACCTGTCCTTTCTGAAGAACCTCACCAATGTAGAGTATGTCTTTCTAGGGTGTTACACATATATTTTTTCTAAATCTGCTTTAAATTAAACAGACCACTGTTATGATTATAATTATTATGAGTTATGATGCACCTTAATGGTGCAACTGCGTATTTGACCTCAACGACCCAGTTAATACTGCGTAATACTGTACCCCTTTTTAAGAATGATTGTCGACTTTCAAGTACAATTTCGTTAAACAATAATAATACCCAAAATCAAAATTTAATTTTATCTTTTTACAAACTTCGGTTGCATTGCCCCATTATTTTACGAATTAGGTCACATCTCAACAAAGTTCCAACCATTCTTTCACGAGGAATTAAACGTCCTATACATATTACAGCTTCCGAAAGTACCTTTACTAGCTTTCAACATCTCTCGAACTAGCGTGAGGAGTAGAGACGCGCGTGTACCTCCGCAATCTGCCCATGTTCGCCCTCCCCTACACGGCACTATATCCTCTCTATAAAACATGATGCAATCATGTGATTTCTGCTCACAGTCCTTCAGATTACAATCTCGGTGATCTGATTGCGTTCGCGACCTTTTCCGATTGCCTATTTATTTCAGACTTATCCTAAAACACTGGGCAATTTATTTCAGTCCATTTTTAACGAGTAGGGATCTACCTTCTTAGGTACCTTTTGAATATTGAAGAACTTTCTTTGAATTCTACGTTGTTCTCGCTATTTTTTGTTGAAATTCTATGTTCATGATAACTATATGCACGTTTGTGTAAGCAAGCAGTTTACTGTAGGAAATAGGCCCATCCTAAGTTGCGGTACACAATGGTACCATATGTACCAATAACCTCGCGAAGGCCACAGGATTTCACTGGATGCGAGAAGCATTACGAGTACATGACCGCTTGATAGTACCACTAGTGGGGGAAGCCTGCGTTCACCAGGGATGTCTTTGGGCTGATATGATAATTTTGACCATCTTTTACTTGTTAAGCGTCGAGTTCGATTCCAGGATCGGGCAAAAAGTCCTGTTGGGTAAGTAATTCATCAGTATATTTCGCCTTTGGAAGTGGTCATTACGATACCCCCGTGCCCCGGTAGGCCGTTGGTCCAGCGCCTGATGTCTCTTCCGTCATGTCGGTCCATGTGAGTAGAACAACCGTGCCTGTGCAACTGTGCACATCTCTAGAGCCGATGTATATTGGTCCGCTGTGATTAGTCTCCGAGACCAAAAACAGTATCGATCAGTTCTTTTTGTTCTTATAAATATCTAGAATATGCCAGAAATATACAGTATTAGTTCATTAAGTAAAGGAGAAAATACAGTGTGATATCTTCGATCAATGTACTATTATTGATCGAAGTGTGATATTATAAGCGAAAGGTTTTACTGTTACTGTTACTGTTAGCCTGTGTCATCCCACTGCAGGGCAAAGGCCTCCCCCCATGATTTCCAAATTTTGCGATCCAGGGCCAATGTGGAGGGTTTTATTCGTCACGAATATCTAATAAAATTCGAATAATCTGTACAAGACGCTGATGCGTGACAGGCTCGTCTGAAAATAGTACAGAATATGTGTGAGCTATTTTCAGTTATTTGATGTAGGTAATCTTTTCTGATATTTTACTTTCATTTTCATGATACATTAAGTGCTACAACTGCTTCACAAAAAAAAAACTAAACTTACCATCATTAAGTTTATAATCCAAAAACCTGCTGATGTATTTTTTATAGCCTTGTGGGTCCACTTGTGGGGCTTGTGGTCGCAACTGCAGCTGCAGTGCATGAGGCCCCATGTTCGATTCCCGGGTCGCGATCGGGCATTGAGATTTTCCAACAGTGTCTGCTACTATCAGTAGAGAAATACGAACCAATTATAAGTGCCTCGTTGGCCGATTGGTCGCAAACGCGACTGCTGAGCCTGAGGTCTAGGGTTCGATTCCCGAGTCGGGCAAATTGATGTTAGTTATTCCTTCAAAAAATTCTCGGCAAGCAGCCTCGGAGTCTGGATTTGTGTCGGGTTGATGGCAATAGGCTCGCTTTCCATTTCATGGTACGTAAACATAACTGGCGAAATGTCGTACAGTCAAGGAGTGGAACACCCTGCCTGCGTCGGTTTTCCCGAGTTCATATAACTCCAATCTATTTAAGTCGCGAGTAAATAGGCTTCTTCTGGGTAAGCTCGTTCCATCGTCGACCTCATCTCTGCCCTTAGGGCAAGATTGAGGTCAAGAGTAAGCCTATATTAAATAAAAAAAAAAATGTGGGTGTACTAATGGGTACACTTTTGCCGAACCCTTCGGGGACTATAGGTACGATATTATGTTATGTTTTTATTTCTTACTAGCTTTTGCCAGCGGCTTCGCCCGCGTGAAAATGACTTTCATCCCCTTTTTAACTCCCTTAGGGGTTGAATTACGATAAATCCTTCCTTATTCCTTGTCTACATTATAAAGGGAACCTCTGTGCAAAATTTCAGCTTTCTAGGTCCAAGGGTTTGGGCTTGGCGTTGATGAGTCAGTCAGTCAGGACTTCTCTTTTTATTTATATAGATGGATAGATATATATAATATAGAAGATAGATGAAAACAGAAAATAATGCACGTTAAAAACTTAATTCTATAATAATAATATAATAATATTCCACAACTATCAATATTCTAGTACGATAATTTCAACACTAGACTCTACCCAGCCATCTGGTTAGATTTGAATGAAAAGATAATCTTATCAAACAAAGCACATACATATTTTCACAATCCCAGTACGCTTGGACAAATCTACATCGACAGAAAAGTCAATAAAACGAAACGATTCACATAACAATGACTACGGACCTCGTAAAATGTATTGCAACGAAAGCTGCTTGTTTCTGAATAAATATCGGGAAAACGTATAATAATATTTATATGAGCTTTAAACTATCCCGGGCGAGTGTTCCTGTAAGGTATAGTGGTCACAGGTGCCACTGATAAGACCGACCTGGGTTCAATTCTCACTATAGTGTTATTGGGCTTTCCATCAAGAATTCCTCAGTAGCAGCTGTAGTCTGCCTTGTGCACGTTTTAGCGCTATATGCTCGCTTCTTATTTATTGAGAATTAACTGGCGAAATGTGGGTGCACCATTTAGTAAATCTCTGCCCAACTCTTCAGGGGTTACAGGCGTGAGATTACCTATGTCATGCAAATCATCTCAACCGGCAAATCATCTCAACCGACGCACTGGGCGACCAGCCAAATGATTCAGGGATTAAACCTAACTTACGAGCTCTTTATTGTATTCGCGGATGTTTGTCGGCATTGATGTCTTAGGTTTACGTAAGTTATACCGTTATTGACAAGCTAGATATGTTTGTGAGTGTGTATCGGGAGACTCACCAATGAATTAGTCCTATTTAGATTGGCCTCGTAACACGTTTAAAAATATTATAGTAAATGCGATCTTCCTAAGTGCGACCGCAGCGACTCGACTGGTGAAATCGCCATATCCGTAAGACTTTACTTAAAATAACATAGAACCAGTTGCTGCGCAATGACAGACGAATATGGAGCCTTTAAAATAGACAGTAGAACAGGCAGACTAATGTATATTTTACAGTTTCGAAAACGACTTATCTTACGTAAACATCAGTGCTGTTTCAGTGTCTTGTTATAACAGATAATTTTTATGAATTGCTCGTTTTCAGGAAGAGTGCCTACTGCCTAATGTTTTACCATATTCGAATTGTAATCCCGTACAAAAGCAACAATCTAGGAGTAACTTCTGGCTACATATTCCTCTTCTAAAATGACATCTGTTGTCAGAATACCAAATTAAGGCTTGACGACCTCACAGCCTTTGTATCGGTGCCTAATAAAATAAAAGTATCAACCCTGAAGTGCCGACGTAGTACCTAACCCTTCATGAATACCCATTATTCTTATTTTACGACTTATGTATCAGTTGTTTGTGTATTCCTTTTGTTTTCAGGTCACCCACAAATCCCAGAAACAAAGGATAGCAGGGAAAAGCTTTACGATAGATAACTTTTATGTTCTATCTTTATTGTTTTCGCCTCTTAAATTATATTTTCTTCTATTACTTTATTATCATCTTCCTAGCCTTTTCCCTACTATATTGAGGTCTCCTTCCAGCTAAACTGTTTCTAATATCTATCGCTAACATTAGAACAAATTGGTCATTTATTGTTTGTCATATTATTTTCTTTACGTCACCCAGACACAACCGTTTAGCTAGTAGAGTGGGAGGGGAGGACACTAGAGTCTAACAAAAATGAGTATCAACTTTAACGCTTAATATTTCACAAACGAATTCGCAATATTTTCCTTTCCTAAAAGACCTATCCAACGACGTCCCATCACATGGGCTACTACTCGTAAATTAGAAAATTTACACACATCCAAGACTTGATGATATTTCTTTAAAAAAACCTTTTTGCCTTCCTCCTAAGGAGGTCGATTACCATGTTGTAACTTATTCATGTCCACAGATGAGGAAGCCAGCCGCAACACAAAAGCCTTTCTAAAAAAAAAGAAAAACAAACAATTCCTGAACGAGCTCTCCCGCCATTTTATTATGAGCCTCTTAAAAACGTTGTAAGATGAATTATTATGAACTCTTCCGAACTTAAGAGAGCATAAGGATTTGCGTTAAGATAGGAGCGGTCTAGGTTTAAAAGTTTGTCATTTACGTTGTATTTTTAAGCGTTGTTAAGCTGTAGCGGGGCGAAAAAGGGAGAAAGGATCGAGGTGAAAATATTTTTGTTAAAAACTCAAGGAACGGAAGAATTTTGTTACATTTTTAAAGGTCGGACTAGACTTCTAAGTAAGAGTGCAGGAGTCTGGATTTGTGCCCGGTTGATGCTAACGGGCTTACCCCCTTACTTACATAGGACAAATAAGAGTTTCGAAATGTAGGAGTACTATTAAGTATAGCTCTGCCTAATCCGTCGTGGATTACAAGTTTGATGACAAAGCTAAGGGGAAAACCAGACATCTTGTTCTAATCGAGAAGTAATTGATCCTTAAATGTTAAGCAATTCGCTTTCCTATAATATCGACAGCCAACATCAAACATTCCTTCAGTATAAACAATATTTATTGGCCGTGATACCACACCATATAATATTCAAGGGCCTGACCTTCAGTAAAGTTCAGATAAAATACAATACTCACTCGGCATCGGAAATAACAATGACACACACATTTCTCCATATATCGTAAACATGGGGGGAGTTACGCACATATTTGAGTACATTCGGGTACATGGTTTATTCGATTCAACTGCCCCAGTGTTGGTCTCGTGGTCTCAAGCACACATGCTAAGCATAGGGTCCTGGGTTCGATTCTCGGGTCGGGCAAAAAGTGCTATTGGTGCATTTATTTAAGATCTACCTACCCCGCATTGGGCCCGCGTAATCGATTATATAACCTCTTATTGGTAGGTACACTATCTCTCATAGTCAGTAGGTCTGTATCCTAACCGTGGGAACTTATGGTATAGTGGTTATGGTATTATGTTCCTGGTACATGTATTTAGCACTCTCACAATATATTCACAAATATATCAGCGTCAACGGATGTAATAGCAGAGATGCGTAGCATATCGAAAATAGTTAGCATTCAAGTGTACGACGCACAGACGTGCTGGGGGATAATATCTTCCGGCATGTAATGCGTAGGCGTCATCTCAAGCGTCATTACGTGCGCCTACTTCTTCAATACGTTTGGCGTTTACCAATTTATTTGGGGTCGCTTCAGCATATCTTTTTCGTCCATACAGTGCGATCAAATTATCTTGGCAGCTCTGAACATAGGCTTTGCGAAATTTTACGCATGTAAACTTGGGAATAAAACTGTTATTGCCAGATAAACCAATACTTAAACGATTAGAAAATATCTAATTTAAACAGTGAGAAATACAAATAAAATAAATATCATAACACTTTTATACATTCGTTGTAACAAAATGACCTGCACGAAGTTCGGAGCTGCCAAGATAATTTGGTCGCACTGTACTTCTGTATTACTCCTTTCTAGCCATATCATCCTTCACACAGCTGTTCATCTATCGTTTCTTTGGTCGTTCTCTACTCTTATAACCATTCACATTCATATTCAACATTTTCCTCATTCCTCCGCATCAAAGATATATTAAATAAAACAATGTCGTTCCGTCTGGGTATTTGTGTTTGTGAGTTTAAATGTTTGTGAACGCACCCACGATACGGAAGAATTTCCTAGTGTGGGGCAAAGTTTTATTAAAAAAAACCGGTCAAGTGCGAGTTGGACTTGCACATGAAGGGTTCCGGTTCCGTACCATTGTAGTAGATATCAAATTGAGAGATTTAATATGTTATTTTAGCACAATAGACTTCTCATAGGTTTTCCTGTAATCTATAAGTGTTGAACTAATGTCTGTATTTTATTCAAAGTTTAGGCTCAGTAGTTTCGGAGATAAAGGGGGGGGGACAGACAGATCAGACACACGAGTGATCCTATAAGGGTTCCATTTTTTCTTTATGAGGTACGGAACCCTAAACAAAACCCGAGAATAATTGTTGTTTTGTAAGCAACTGGAAAATGAAAGGCATAAGGTAGAAGCACCTATTCCCGTGAGTGTCCCAGTTCCCGGTAAAAAATCAGTTATTGCGTTATTGCACTTTTCTACCAATAATAAATTATAGTTTGCGAATGGCAATACATTCTTGGTAATATTTGACACAATTTTAATGGCAGCACTGGCCAAAAAGTTTAATGGCGTCAAACTTATGCGGTCGAAAAGTTTGCTGTATAAAAATTTTAGGAAAATTCGAAGTTCTGTCAGTGAACTACCAGACCACCACGTCCCTTTGATCAGCTAGCCACACTGCAACGGATAACGTTAATGTAAGAGTGTTAATTTTATAAAATATTAGAATGTATTATTTAACGATAAAACCCATAAATTGTGATGAATCTAATTGAAAAGTAAATATTATTGCATATCACATCTATTGGTACTCACAAACCCCTACTTGACCTAGTACCCGTTAAAATCTTACTTTTTTTTACCGGATATTGGTACACAATTACACGTTACACCGATACCCGTTATTGTATACTTACTGCCTTGAAATAAGGCTCATTTTCCTTTAAACTGTATTATTTTCTTTTGACTTAGTAGAATGTTGTTACTATGTTCCTTGTTTGTGTTGTAACCACGTGGTTTTGATTCCTTTTTTTATTTTTTCTGCATGTTATCCCAATTTTTGCACATTTCGCGTTACTGCTCTGTTATTTTTTGTGTTGTATGTTGTGTTTTTTTCAGCTAGTCATGACATAGGCAGAAGGCCATATTAAAGGCCATGGAGGCAGTCCAAAAAGAGGCTACAATTTCAGCTGCTGCCAGGAAGTTCGGTGTCCCACGGTCGATGTTGGATGATAAAATATGCGGCCGCTACTCTGTCGAATGCTCCAAGGTGGACGATCGGCTACAGTTTTGACGAAAGAAGAAGAATATTTAAGAAACTGAACTATTTTTATGGCAGATAGTGGCCATAGTGGGTTACCTGTCGTAACAAAGGCGCAGTTATTGGATAGCGTGAGTTTATTGGTAAAAAACATTAAACGACATACCCCATTCCAGAATGACAGACCAAGTCGTCACTGGCTTATGGTTTCAACGAGTGGCCCAAAATTTGACGCAAACCCGTCATCATTCATCATCATTTCAGCCAAAAGACGTTCACTGCTGGACATAGGCCTCCCTCAGGTTTCGCCACATTGACCGGTCCCGTGCGTCTCGCATCCAGCGGGTCGCCGCAACCTTCACCAGATCGTCGGTCCACCTAGTGGGAGGCCTTCCAACGCAACGTCTTCCGGTTCGCGATCACCACTCCAGGGTTTTTCAGCCCGTCTGCCATCCATTCTGCAAGCAATGTGCCCTGCCCACTGCCACTTAAGTTTGGCAATTCTTCGGGCTATGGCGGTAACCTTGGTTTTCTTGCGCATATCTTCATTTCGGATACGATCCCGCAAGGAGACTCCGAACATAGCCCTCTCCTTTGCCCTTTGGATGACTTTGAGCGTTCTGATGAGGTCCATTGTGAGCGACCACGTTTCTGTCCAGTATGTAATCTCTGGCAACACAAACTGGTCATAGACTTTCGTCCTGAGACACTGTCGTAAGTTGGGCGAGAAGATACATACCGCGCCACTTCCCGAACGCTGCCCAGCCGAGTCGGATTCGACGATTGACCTCTTTCTCGAAGTTAGACCTACCCAACTGAACCGTTTGTCCCAATTTGACATAATCGTCCACAACTTCGAGTGTAGAGTATCCGATCTTGTCAGGAGTGGGTGTTACATGAACATTCAACATAACCTTGATTTTGTCCATGTTCATTTTTAGATTCACTCTTTCGGGAGCTCCACTGAGGTCATCGAGCATTGAGATCCGCCATGGTCTCAGCCATGACCACTATATCGTTGGCAAACCGAAGGTGAGTGATGTACTCGCCATTGATGTTGATGCCCATTCCTCTCCAATCCAGAACCTAGGAGGGAGGCATCCTCCAGTGCAGCGGTGAACAGTTTCGAAGAGAATTGACTTGTCCCTCTCACCGCGCTGCAGAAGGATAGGTTTCGAGGTCTAGTCCTAAAGTCTGACTGACATGGTGGTGTTTTTGTACAAACACTTCAACACCTCGATGTACCAGTAGTCGATTTGGCAACGTTGTAGTGACTGTAGTACCGCCCAGGTCTCGATCGAATTGAAGGCTTTCTCGTAGACCACAAACGCTAAACTGAGAGGCAGGTTATACTCTTCGGTCTACGGTACTAAAGTCTTGTCGGAATCCGGCTGGTTCGGGAGGCTGGAAATCGTCAAATCTGCGTGCGAGACGATTCGTGATGACTCTTGAAAATAACTTGTAGACATGGCTTAGAAGTGAGATGGGCCTATAGTTCTTCAGGCGGGTACTGTCACCCTTTTTGAAGAGCACCCCTGCACCATGCTTGTGGCGTTTGCCCCTTGAGTATGACGCATTGCTTGTTGGTAGACATGATGTAGTCTATCTCATTTTTAGTCGCACCATCGGGGCTCTGCCAGGTCGTGCTCACGTTTTTTGAAAAAGAAGTTCATCATAAAGAGCTAGAGGCTTTCCTTCTCCATAAACTAGCCAGTTGGTGACCCCGGTGGTTGATCCGATGTCCAACCACAAATTGCCCCACTTGCAGATCATCCTCGCTTCGTTTGTCTAGCTTCTACAACGCTACGACAACGGTGAAGTAAGTTCTTAAACCATGCATGGCTTTAGAAATATACTCATTCATGGTTTCTACTTTATTGTCGAGGTGTAAACCTGTATGACCTTCAGCGAAAATCTTGCAGATATTCTGAGTATAAGGTACGCAACCCTGTATGACACACTCTCGATCCTTCACCATGTGGTTCACGAGGGACTTGCGGACGATAAACCCAAAACCACCTTGGGACTGTCGGTCAGTAAGTCTCGGAAGTAGAGCAGGTTGCCGGATTTCAGAATTATCGTGTCCTCCCCTTCGGATTTCAGATAATCCTACAACACTCCATCGCAACCTGCTCTATTCCTCTTCGAGTTCCGTTATCTTCTCGTCAGCCCGTCAGTGTATGTGACTATGTGTGTTGTATGCTGCCAGGTCAAGTCGTCGGTATGTTTTGGGGTATCCGGATCTCTTCCGAAGATTCTTAGCACCCCTTGCCACGCCGTCACCTCGACCGCTACCGTAGTCGAGGGTAGATGGGCTGCCTGGTACTAGGGCCATTTTTGTTTTGCACTAATTTTTTAGGGGGTTTTGCCATAATCGCCACGCTTGGCAAGCGGGTGGGCAGTATGGTTGTTACAAAAGCACAGAGAACGCTGCTGCCCATTCTCTGGTAAGTCCCTTATTCGCCTCTTACGACACCCACGAGAAGATATGGGATGGTGCTATTCTTTACGTCGGACACCATACGCATTACTGCCTTTTTTTTAAAGAATTTGTATGTGAAACTATAGATTTGTGTTATGTTTTGGTATTTCGTAGGTATTTTATGTGATTTTAGCGTTTTCTGATAAATGTGTGCTGGTGATATTTTATTATAATACTTTTGTTAAAAAAAGTGATTTACTAACACGATATTACTTAGGTTTACGAACTTGATTGTATAAATAAATAACTGATGTAACCTTAGTATAAAATACATTATACTTATTTGATAACTCTTTTCATCTTTTCTTTGAAGTATTTCTGTGAACTTTAACGTATAGCAATAGAGCTCAAATTCGCGGTGAAAATTACCGGATTTTGGGACACTTTAACGTTTACTAGTACAAATCTACCGGGTACTGGTACAAATAGCCGTTTATTACTATTTTTGTATTATAGTTAATGCACATTTATATTTGTTTAAAAAGAGGATATTACACCAAAACTAGATAAAATTATCTATCCAGTCATATAAAATTTGTTTTTGTAAGTCTACTAGTTTTAGCATAGCAGACCTGCAAAGTCAGTGAAGTTCGAGACTTCACGGTTATTGGGCCGTTTACCTTATTTGCATTTCATCGCAACCACGTCATTGTCTTGATTACTTATTTATTTTTCACCACGAGTCGCGTAGGCGATTGCCTGTAGCGGTGTTCTTTATTTAATATTAAAAAGAAATGTCAATACAGCCATCGAGATATAAGTACTAACGTACTAGAGAAGCTACGTCAAATAACTGAATTGTCCCATTACGTAATTTGAATCTTTAGTTCGCTGCAGCGCTAAAATAATAACAATTCGTCTAAACCGTAACTAATTTACCACAAGTTAAAAAAACTAAACTAATTTACTAATTAGTAAATTAGTTCAGTTTTCGGTCTTAAGCGCCATGTAAATCACGGCACTTACGCGTTTTCTTCGGCGACGGTGCGGCGCGATCGCCGCCGTTGAACGGGACAAAGTAGGAATTTACGGTGTCTTCTCTAGTACGTTAGTAGTTTTAACTCGATGCAATACAGCATAAACAATTGCAATGAAATTATATTTATTTCTGTAAGTAGGTCTTAAATGCAAACATTTTTTGTTTTTTTTTTTTGTTTGGACCACTTCGTTGGTCTAGTGGTCGGTAGTGGTGGTTCGATCTCCATGTCAGGTAAAGTGTCATTGGGTTTTTAAATACCCATACGTTTAGCGAAGGTATCATAAAATTATAAGCGGCGTTCTACTTTTTATTGATAACTAGCTGTTATCGTGACCAAAACTTGTAAAACTACATTGGTGAAAAGAGCATGAAAATCGGTGCAGTAGTTTTCTAGTTTATCGCGAACAGACAGACAGACAGACGTGGCGGAGGATTTTGTTTTATAATATGTTGTGAAGTGATAGTGATATTTCAATGAATAATTATTATGTTACTTGTTATCAACAACAAATTGTTTGTATAAATGGCAATTAGTTTAGTTTCTTATACTGTTTTATCTTTAACTTTAGCACCTAGGTATGTTATTTGATTTTAATGTACTTACTGTAATTAAATAGTAAATAATAAACTAAAAGACTACTGACTAAAACCCATCCATGTTCCTTCTTAGCCCCCTGTGTTCCTTCTTAGCCCCCTGTGTTCCTTCTTAGCCCCCTGTGTTCCTTCTTAGCCCCCTGTGTTCCGGGGTCGCGGTTTCTCTATCACAGTCCAATATAGTCCACAGTGCAACAGTCCCGCAACTCCGTTCCTACTTGGCCTGGGACAAGAAATTTGGGCAAAAGTTACAAAAAATTGATTTAAAATCAACGTTAGTTCTGTACACTATAATTATGACTCCCAATAAATTACTACTAAGTTAATCGTAAATCGTAATGTTATTGTAGAAGTGCCATAACTTCCTTAGTCGCCCTTAGATTAGAAACTAATAACTTTCTTTTATTGCTGTGTTTTCTAGAAAGTCGTAGGCTATTTACGTCTGTTTAATAGCTTGTTGTGCTATTTAAAAAATAATGGTATTGTAAAAGCGTAAGCTAAGTGCGTAAAATGTACGTAAAACAATAATTATTCAGGCATAAAGCGAGCGCCATAAGCTAAAATTGATTTATAAATGCTAATATTAGCTAGAAGTGTTTTTAGAACGACATGCAAGACTAACCTTTGCTTAATATGTTACACAATGCTTGGGTGGCGACGGTGAAGATTTTGTTAGAAGTGCATCTCGCGGCGAGGACTTATACGCGAACCAAATAATATGTACATATAAACGCAGCAACTTTTAAAAATGATTTTTACCTTTTATATTGTTGTAACAATGAATGTAATAATATTGTGTTATTGTTTAACGTTTTCACGAACATGATAGTATCACCAATATCAATATCAATCATCAATACATAGTATAATAAAGTCGCTTCCCGCTGTCTGTCCCTATGTAAGCTTAGATCTTTAAAACTACGTAACGGATTTTGATGCGGGTGTTTTAATAGATAGAGTAATTCAAAAGAAAGGTTTTAGTAGTTTCTTTTTTGCACCCGCCGTGCGAAGCCGGGTCACTAGTTAGAAGATATTACGAAGTGGGTCTTATATCCATCACTGCACTTTTGGCGTAGTAGCTGAGAGCTATTCTGCGTGTCGCAGGTTTGAGCTACAGAGTTAAAAAACGTTTCCTCATACTAGGATGTTTTTCTGTATCGTAGGTGGGTGTACTCAAATACACAAACAGCCAACAGATCTGGAACAATAATAATCTGTTTGTGTATATGAGTTTAAATGTTTGTAAACGAAATTCAGAAGAATTCTTAGAGTGAGTCATAGCAAAAAAAGAACGAATCTCAAAGCATAAACGTTATTTCACGAGAAAATCGCTTTTGAATTTTTCCTAACTATACAAGACTTACACATTTTATTGCTCTATATTTGTTCATTTATTGAAATCATGTTACTTTAAAACACAGCTTTTCATGAGCTTTCAAAGATATATTATTATCTCTTTAAATGTAACATCCGTGACTCACATAAAAGTAAATGCATTGCCAGGAAGTAGCCAGCTGCACGATGTTATGAACTTTATCGAACAAAACTTTGGCAATTTATTTCAAAGAATTGGATTTAAAGTTCAACTGTTTTAAGTCTGTAGAACTAATAAATTTTTCATGATAGTTCTATGAAGCATGTGGAGGATTCGCGGAAGTTTTATATCATATTACTATTATTATATACTATAATATACTCTCCAGTCAAATAAAAAATAATTCCGACCATTTGTGGTAAAATGGCAGGATGAAATCTTAAGCGTCCCCCGCAGGAGTAATCCGTGAGACCGTGACCCGAGATAATGTCAGTTGGTTCCATTTGAATATCAAATAAAGATATTGAAATGATTGTATACTTTCTTGGGACTGCGTTTAGTTTAGATCTGTTGGTGTTGGCAAAATACAAAAAATGCCACCATTAGACTGGGTCGTTTACCCGGTTCGTTCCCACTAGTTCTATTGAACAGTTCTACGGTTGAACTACTTAGGGGAATTATTTTACGGAAATATTTTTCACACTAGTCCTACGATTTCAGGTGGTACTAAATCGTAGACTTAGTGGGACCAAAAATCCTCATTTGTTCATTGTAGAATTGTGTTAGAATTGTGTTGTACATGGTTCAACTTCATTCAAACTGCTCGTATTGATATGTATGGGGCCCGAATTGGGTTAAAGTCTTATGAACACCAGAGTACGGGTTAACAGCCAAGTGTTATCATATTATGACCGTAATACTTTTGTCATGGATATATGTTGCGTTGCCGCTCTTTATAACCGTAAAATATTTATGGTTCCCTTGGTTAACATTTTTTAAATTAGTTTGTGGAGCATGCAGCCATATAACAAACTTCGATTATGTATACAGTGTGGAAGGAACGCAAACGCTAACGGTACCTATTTTTTTATTATTCCTGTACAATAGCTTGGATTTTTCTGTCAAATTGTACATGTTTTTCCTCAAATAAATAAATACATCATTGAGAACCCTCCAGATAGAAATATTCAAATGGTAATTTAAAAAAAACTGCTGTTCTATACATTTAAGTAAGGTGGAAAATAGCTGTTTTTTAGGTGTGTATGATGTACGGAATACGTTTATTTTATTATAATTTAAACGTCATTGTCCCTCCCACCCTGTAGAACATTTAAAGTTATTTAAAGTTTTCTGTACTTATTCATTACTTAAATATACAAAAGACTAATCCATTTGAGAGTAAAGACTTCTAAAAAGTAAAATAAAATAAATAGCATCCTAATAAAGGTGAGCTTTGCCGTATTTTCCAATTCTTTCATACAAAGAAACGCCCACTGTTGAAATTCACGTTAAAGCCTTTAAGAGTTTGTTTGCTGAACCACATAATTTTATTACTTAGTTGGAACTGGTTTGGTTTGTGGGCGACCTGAAGCGTGGGTTTAAAGGTCTCCATAGTTAAGTCCGAGAAATAAATTATGATAACAACAACAAATCTATTTAAGCGGAACTAAAAAGGAAAAGAAACTGTAAATGGGGAAATAAATGTTGTAAAGTTGAGAATTGCTTTCAATTTTATCTCGTTCATAATTTATTTTATCTACCCAAATATCATAAACCCTCTCTAATGCGTTCAAAAACCATAGACAATGACCAGCATTACCTACCAGCAGAAATAAACAGCTATTCTAGTATCTACATTAAAACAGATACCTATCGATACGAAACCCCAATTCAGTATGATTTTAATTATAAATCGCACGACATTTTGATCTCGAGTGACACAAGAATAATGACTTTGTTCGTTTCCCTATGATTTAAAAAAAATGACAGATACCCGAAACGCCGCCATTTCGAGCTGTCATTTGTTCGTTATTTTTATTGCATTACACTGTTAACAATTATGCTGGTCATTTCCCGATGGTTCCTGAACCCATCATAGAGCCCTTATGATATTTGGGTAGATAAATAATAATAATAAACATTTTATTTCAGGCTTCTAAGGCCCATAGGTAAAATACACAAATAACATAAAACAATAACAACAAACTAATACATAAAATGAAAAAACCTTATAAACTATAACTACACACGTAACGTTGGCGGCGTCGTGTTGCGCTGCGAGGTGTCACGTAATCGTCCCCGGAAACGTGTCGATACAAGACACCTTTCGGCCAAAAGTCCTCCTTATGTAGTGTATGCAACTATACATAATTAGGCATTACAACACTCGTGTGATGCTATTAAGAAACTCGCCTTCGGCTCGTTTCTTTAACCCACACTTGTGTTGTAATGCCCTTCATTATGCACAGTCGCATACTACTATTGTAGTATCTTGTTTTAACTGTAAGTAATGTAGTGTAGTATCCTTTTTAGCCACTGGTTGGTATGGTCGGTCCACAACATGGATTTATGTTTGAAAGATTTTTCGAATGGAAGAAATTGTGGTTTCCTGATTTTTCTTCACGCAAATTCAGTTTGGCCAAACGTTCTTACTCAATCATTTTTGTCACACTCTTCACAATAGTTTTCATGATCATTATTTCAGCCGAAAGATGACTAATGCTGGACATAGACCTCCCCCAAGTGTCACCACATTGACTAGTTCCGTGCGTCTCGCATCTTTCACAAGTCCACCTAGTGGAACGTCACTGTTAAATTTTAACTAAAAAGGCTTTATTTAACGCCATTTTTAACTTCTTCGGCAATTTAATTACGTTGCGTACACACTCGCTGAGATTAGATTAACGCGTGCAAATATAGAAGCGGTTACCTGTAGCCTTGTGCGTAGGTAGCCTTTCAGAAATAGAACAGGGTCCCTGATTAACTTAGAAAGGATGGGTTTAATGTGTCCATCACTTATGTGCGTTTACTGTGATTTTAACTGTACTATTTCTGTCTTTACCAAAGGTATTTTTACTCTGGAGTCGAATTTAGCAATGCTATTCATGGATGCGTAAAAACGTCATCAAAGAACGGGCGTTTGTAGTACTAGGATTAATATAATATCTGTTCCGTGTGTGAATTGAATGGAATTCTAGTGCAGAAACCTATTAGGCAGTTACTGCGGTATTCCAGTCTTCTTTTGTTATTTGTTCGGTAATGCTACGCTTTCCACAGATTACAAAACAAATTAAGATACTAAGTCAAATACTAAAATAAATGAAAAAACTACGTTCACGCTCACAATCAAAATTCTGCGCAAAATTCAATACTCAGAAACGCAAAAAGGCTCAAACGATTGTAATAATATCTAAGAGCTCTCAAGAACAAATACTATCAGACGCCAGCCAAAAGATTTCAATATTACATAAGTAGCTAGAACCTATCCTATATTTAACCCAAGAAGAACGATCCTACCATCAGATTAAGCACTATTTATATCGGTTCCACATCCATTATAGGACTTTTCGGCGGCCATTTCAGTCTCCGAATGTTGTATCAACAACTGAAGGGGTCTGAGAAGCCTAAAAACATAACACCATGTTTGCGCGGTCGGGTAAAAAAACAAGACGATGTTTTGTTAGTGTCCCCAAGTTTGCGAATTCTTGAGTTAGTAGGGCTGTTTATTTACTGTCATGTTGTGGAAGACTCGCGATATTAATTTGTAATGTTCTGTTTGTATTACATTCTTGCTTTATTATGTTGTATTGTGGTATTTAATTTGATAGACTCGTCGGTCGTATTTGTTCTATTCGTCTTCGTTTAATTTTGCTCATGCTCCGGATGAAGTTAAAGATATTCAAAATTGCCAATTAAAGGCTTTGAGTTTGAGTCTAGTAGCATTTGTTCGTTGTTTTATCATTGTTTGTATAGATAGATTCTATGGAATGTTCTAGCTGTTGTAAAAAAATATTGTGCACCAAAACCACGGGTTTTGGAGCACAATATTTTATTTTGAGAACCTTGTGTATATTTTTTAGTTTCCTCTTATATTAGGGTAGTATAGTGTCAACAAACAAGAAAAACGAATTTCTTTTAGTTGTCTGACTGATGTTTTGTCGTATAACCCATGCTTTTTCGTAGGCGGAATCAAAAACTACACACCACTGTTAAACGTAAATTAATACTCCCAATAATAGTGTTCATCTGATAAGTGTAGTGTAGAGTAATTAAGCCAATCGAGCGCAACTAATTACCGCCACACAACCTTGTACCAGGCGTTATCAGGGAAGGGCGTGCATTGAGTGCACAAGGGGCGTGGCGTGTCAAGGTTCCCGGCATTCACACGCACTATTAATGCCTATACAAAGGGTTTTAATAACACGGGATCGGAGGATGAAAGTGGCACTGTATCTTTGAAAACAGTAGGGGAACTTTTGTTATTGCCCTACGCCAAATAACTATATCAGTAACGGTACAACCTGTTGTCGATCTACAGCAATGACCCGAATCCTTTCCGGATAATTGCCGATTCGGCGGCATGGTTGGGGCAGTGGCTATATGATTGACGGCGCTGCGTGTCGCGGGTTCGATCCCCGCACGTAACAAATATTTGCATAATCTACTTACATCTGTAGGTCATGCAAACTATCTTGTTGTTCTGGGTCTGAGTGTTTGTGTATGTGAGTTAAATGGTCAGTGAGTCATATGTTACACTCACGATACAGGAGAATATTCTAAAGTGGGCCAAGTATTTATTCAATAAAAAACTTTTTAACAAAAAATAAAACCGACTTCAAAAAAAAACACTCAAAAGTGAAAAATAAACTTGAGAAGAAAAATCAGTTTCTGAAGTCGGTGACAAAAAAACGAAATCAAAGAAACAAAAGTCACCGACTTCAGAAACTGATTTTTCTTCTCAAGTTTATTTTTCACTTTTGAGTGTTTTTTTTTTTAAGTCGGTTTTATTTTTTGTTAAAAAGTTTTTATTTTTCACTTTTTAGTGGTTCACATGTGCTTACCCCTTCACAACGTACCGGCGTGATGTTATGTTATGAACTGGTGTAAACAATAGACAGACAATATGAGATTTCAGCAATTATTAGTGGTTCACATGTGCTTACCCCTTCACAACGTACCGGCGTGCTTAGATATGCTATAGCAACAATCGCGGTTAATCTGCTGTTATTTATTGAAGAGTTCCCCCAATTTCTACAAGATCCCATCATCAGATATTAAAATGGTGACAACGGGAAGCACCAGCTTTCAAATGAAAAAAGAATCATGAAAATCAGTTCACCCAGTCGCAAGTTATGAGCTAACAAACATTAAAAAAAAAATACAGTCGAATTGATAACCTCCTCCTTTTTTTGAAGTCGGTTAAAAAAATAACACAGTCGTTCACGTGTTAGGATTGGAGTGACCGACAGATTTTACAGAGTAAGCAAACTGAAGTGGCAATGGTCTGGATATCTCAGTTTATCAATAACCGATGAAGCAAATGTAAACATGGGGTCTAAGGCTGCCTATCCATTTTAGCGGAGCGAAGCCGCGGAGTGGAGCAACGGAGAAATATTAACAATAGGATTACACACTGGAACAGAAGGCAGGCAGCCTAAATATTGACAAGCGTAGCGTAGGACTTCCCAGCTAGATGCACCTTAAAAACTTACCTGGGTCAGACTAAATTCTGAAGATAGAAAACCAGGTGTTATACCACCTAAGGCTGGCAAGCACGTCGTATGCTAAAACCACAAGTGGCAAGTCACAAGCCATGTACTCCATTATCAAACAGTGTGTGTGCAAGCGTGTGCTTACCAAGTGTTCGCGCGTTCACTGCTCGTATGAATAATGCAGTACGGAGTGGTCCACTTGTGGTTCCTCCGTACATGTGCTACAAGCTTTGCCGCCTTTTGACAGAGGGTGGTAAAAATGACATGTAACATGAATGATGAAACCAAGATTTTGTGTCAATATTTTGATTTAAAAGAGTTTCTTGCTCATTCATCTCCATAGAGATCTTACATGATTGAATGGGCAACCACAGAACTTTCGGGTTCCCTACGTGAAATATAATAATGTGCTATCGAATAACATTTGCTTGGAAACGTTAAAGCGACAGTACTTTACATAGATAAATTATGAGCACGACCGTTCACTACCTCGACTCGATGTTTCCAAATCTCAAATAACTTGTAAGCTCGAATCATTGGCAGCGCAAATGCCCATTATCTTGATGTGATAGGACTAACACCTCGCCATTTGAGTCACTGTTCTCCTTACTGTAGTACTGCCAGATAGAATTGAGAATCAAACGAACTTACCTAGTGAAGTTTGATATCTAATTATACGAGTGTCTCTCCCGAAGATGATTACAGTTTACATGCAGCAGTACGAGAGTTGATGCTGTCCTTATCACACTTTTTAGAGAATTTATTTTTAAATAAATTAAAAAAATAGGATAAAAAGTAGTGTATTGACTATTTTCCCCCCACTGTAGTGCAAGCCGCCATTGCGCTGCAACGACAATCCTTGACTCATTTTTTAGAGTTCGATTTTTTCGATAGGTCTCGGGATTATCAGGGAGGGAGGGAGTGTAATCATCTTCGGGAGAGACACTCGTATAATTAGATATCAAACTTCACTAGGTAAGTTCGTTTGATTCTCAATTATACTTCGTATCTCTCCCGAAGATGATTACAGTTTACATGCAGATGTTTAGAGCATCGAAAAAAAATTGACATTAAAGCGATCGATAAAATATTATGCTATTTATTACGTTTTAATTACTGAAACGTAATGCTAATTATATTTGTTTGTAATAATCATAAAACTAAGGTACAACAATAATAAATAATCATATAAAGAGTGCATCTACAAATTCAGTTTAGTTATGGGGAGGTACATTCTTATTATAGTGTTTTTGGAATACATGGGAATTGGGAAGATTCACTCCAGCCTGCGGCCTTTCGAATAACTTCCAGATTGACACCTGCTCTGTGAGCAGACGCAGATGCGTGCCTTGTACTGTGTGTCCCATACAATTTTACATCTATGCCACTTTTTTCTAGAACTTGTTTTACCCAGTGAGAAAAAGTTTGAGAACCCACTTTCTTAAGTGGTTTGAAAACTACAAAATAAAGAATCTTCTTGACACGTGACACGTAAGCAAACAGTTTTATCTATATAGTGTTTGAAGGTTAAAGCTGGGAAAACGTTAGGGTTTTTTCTAATATATGGCAACAGAATCAATGGTACCTGGCCGGTTTATATTAAATCTTCGATTTTAATTATAATTTTGTCTGAATCAAAAGTAATATTTTTTATTTTTATTAGGCTTAAAGTTTGATTTCTCTGTGCAGATGCTAGTGCTAAAAGAGTTACAGTTTTTAATAAAATCTTTTAGTGTAATTGAATCATTAGGAAAGTACTTAATTGGTTTAATAACTTTATATATACAAGATTGTGATTCCAGGTGTGGAATTTTGGTTTAAACAATAGACCTCTTTGAAAAACCTTTTTAAAAGTTCCTGACCTAACAATATTGATATTGCAGAACTATTAAGTGTGCTGTTACACCCGAGTTAACTAGCTAAGTCAAGAATTCTATTAATTGAATAGTGTGGGAATCACAGTAATCTAAACCTTTACCATTACAATATAGCCACTATATGAGTTTAGTGCAGTATTATATTGCTTCAGCGCGTTTATGGAGAGAGAGGCCATCAATATATTGAGAGATGCTTTGGGTTCCGCGCATTAATAGTGACTGCCGGATAAATTCCCTGCCATCAGAGTAAGATCCGAGTGGAGAGGATACTCCCCCTTGAAAGTAAAACACAGTAGATTTTTGTCAGGATTAAAATAAAGTACTTTCGAAATAAGTAATTTTAACCGCACTGGGTGCCAAGGCTGTATTGGTCAATATGGTAGTACTATAATCCCTTCTGCTTGTCATTTTTAATTTTATGAAAACTTTTGAGATAAGACTAAAAGGAGTAAAAGCATAAAAAATATACTAATCAACAATAAATATCATCTGCCTAGCCTTTTCCCAACTATATTGGGGTCGGCCTCCAGTCCAACCGGATGCAGCTGAATACCAGTATTTTACATGGAGCGACTGCCTATCTGACCTCCACAACCCAGTTAATACTAGGTAATACGATACCCTTTGGTAAGACTGGATGTCAGAATTTCAGGTCACTGACTACCTGTAACGACTGCCAAAGACTATATATATGGCAGCCGGGACCAACAGCTTAACGTGCTTTCCGAGGCACGGAGGAAACTCGGTATGTCGGGCGGTCACCCATCCACAGACCGCCCTAGGCAAGCAAGGCTCCTCCAACAACAATAAATAATAACAATAATTTCGGAATTTGGATCCAATTTCCAGGAAGTACATCTGTAACATTTATGATTCTGGCTATTTGCAAATAAGTCGAACTGTGGAATACCGAGTGAAAGTGTTACTTTATTAAATGTGTAATCTGCTATTCCGATTCTGTATCTATATTAGCAATTGCTATATTATTGTCTGTTCTGAGTATCTTCACACCATTGTGTGAAGTAAAGATTTTTAGACCATAAAAAGTTGCCAGTAACTCAAAAGTATTTATGATATTTATATGTGTTTATTGTAATTATTAGAATAGTTTAGTGCCAGAGATTTTGCTCTTCCTAGAACCTTTGTGTATACCCTGCCGTATTGAATGGCGGAGCATGCTGATGTTAACAGACCTATAAGTCTATCAGGTTCCCTTTTCGGTAATGTTTTGGGCATGTTGCTTGCACAGAACAGGCACTTTTTACTTGGGTAAATTTTACTTTTGTCAGTGTTGATTAAAAATCCTTATCTTTATAATAATTCTTTTGTCGCTTCGACGTTATTATGACAGGTTAACCGATGCATAAAAAATCATATTATAGTTTACTGATAAATACCCCAGTGAACGTAAGTAATTCAGTACAGGTTTTGTTAATTTAGTGAATACGTAGGCACAGATATTATAATACTTCGTAGGGTACGGGTGCGGTACAGAGTCCAAGCGGCAAAACGTTAAGCTCAAATAATTGATTAGTAGGTAAATCTTTTTAAGTTCCAAGTAAGACTTAGGTACCTAAATAATCTCGCTTTGGGCAACTGCAACCAAAAATATACGCGTCTTTTAAGTCTATATTTGCCATAAAACAATTTTGCTTTATAACTGTGCGGTAGTCTTCCATTTTAAAGTGGTCAACATGAACGGATTTAGTTAATCCTTTTAAATTAAGGAAATGTTTCCCGTTAGGCTTAGGTACTGTAAACAAAGGTGAAGGTGAAATACATCACACTAATATTATAAAGGCGAAAGTTTGTAAGTGTGTATGTTTGTTAGTTCCTCATGCAAAAACTACTGAACGCATTTCGATAAAATTTGGTACACAGATAGTTTATAACCTGAATTAACACATAAGATAGTTTTAATCCCGATTTTATCTTCCCGTGGGATAATTTTTGAGTTGTAGGTGGCGAAGCCGCTGGCAACAGCTAGTCATTGAGAAATAAAACCTGATTATAGCTCAGAATAACAATTATCAATTATGTTATTTTCTGTGACCATGAATAACCTTTTTGGTATGTCAGGCTGATGTGGTTCACAAATAAAAGGTATTTTATATCCTTTAATTCAAGAAAGGATAGTTTTATCCTTTGTAATGAGTATGTATTCATTAAAGTAATGCTGTAACCAGCCAGCTATTGGAATATTGTTGTCTACCTGTGCCGAGGTGATTAGCGGCGTCAGGCAGGCTGCGTGGTTGGCCACCCGTGCACGCGTGGCCGTCTGTGCGCGGTGCGGCGGCGGCGGTGATCCCGCGGCGGCGGAGGCGGCTCGCGACTCGGCGGCTGGTGCCCGCACTCGGCACCCCCCATGCGTTTAAAGGACCGTTTAGACGATACGTAGTACTCGACTGATTGCGCTGCTGATTGAATCTCGCATTATTTGCGGTGAATCTTAATAAAATTCTGAGGTAGGTAGTCGTTTTATAGCCTGGGTAGATTTTAGATGATCAGGCAAATTAGAACCGAATAGATAATCGTCTTTTGTAGCGTTTTTTACTACATCCCTTTTTCGTTTACTCGGATTGTAACAGTGAATCTTCTAGACAGAGATTCTCTGTGGTTTGCGTTGCGCGTTAGTCGCCCTGCATTATCACCGAGTGTCCTAATAATGTCTTGTGGTATGTTTACGATTAGAGTTAAAGCTGTGCTTTGCAGATTGCTGAGAAACAGCTGGCCATTTGATTTTGTTTTTACTCACTGTGTGCTTAGCATGGGTGCTTTCATGTGAATACAATTTTCAGCAGCCAGATATTGTTTTAGGATAACAACGTTTTCCTTTTTACCCGACTACGGCGAAGCCAAAAGGAAGGGTAATGATTTTGGTAGTCTATGTATGTATGTATTTATGTATGTATGTATGTTCCACCGTAGCGCCTAAACTACTGAACGGATTTTTTAGTCAGACTGTTAATTAAGATGTGTTTCCACCGCGTTGTCAAATCTTTGTGTAAATTGTCTCCAAATGCTTTATTTAGTGTAGGGTCTGAGCCCAACAATTGTAAAATATCCGGGTCTAGTTCATCAGGATTTTCACCAACCGTTTATTTTCCTTCTTATGGTGCCTCATTATTTGGGATCTCACCTACCAAGGAGTAAAATATATTCATAAGTCACCCGCCATAAATAGGTAGGTAGGTAGGTACTTGACTTTATCCACACACGCTTTGCGTCGGGATATATAAGTTGGTGGGTGCAGGTATCAACACATTCGGCGGCCATAGTATCCACACACGATATACGTCGGGATATATAAGTTGGTGGGTGCAGGTATCAACACATTCGGCGGCCATAGTATCCACACACGATAAACGTCGGGATATCACAATGAATAAAATCATTTTATGGCATTTGTAACTTTGGCATGCATCCACACACGATATACGTCGGGATATATAAGTTGGTGGGTGCCGGTATCAACACATTCGGCGGCCATAGTATCCACACACGATACACGTCGGGATATATAAGTTGGTGGGTGCAGGTATCAACACATTCGGCGGCCATAGTATCCACACACGATAAACGTCGGGATATCACAATGAATAAAATCATTTTATGGCATTTGTAACTTTGGCATGCATCCACACACGATATACGTCGGGATATATAAGTTGGTGGGTGCCGGTATCAACACATTCGGCGGCCATAGTATCCACACACGATATACGTTGGGATATATAAGTTGGTGGGTGCAGACCAGGTATCAACACATTCGGCGGCCATAGTATCCACATACGATAAACGTCGGCATAACACAATGAATTTATTTTTAAATCAACATTTGTGGGTATTTCTCCATTTACTTACGTTGTGGTTCTAGATCACTAAATAGTTAAATCCTCCGACAGAGAATGCGAAGGAGATACCGCTGGTTCACTTTCCGATGACGATGAGGAGATTCTTCTTCGTTTTTTCACTTTTGTTAGTAAATTTTCGACACTGTCACTATCGTCCCGACAAGATCGCTTTATTTTTCCCATCGTGTAACGAAATTACAGTTATTTCCGGACGAAACAAAGTTTTGTGTGAGTCGGACAACACGAAATCACGTAATGAGTCAAGGATTGTCGTTGCAGCGCAATGGCGGCTTGCACTACAGTGGGGGGAAAATAGTCAATACACTACTTTTTATCCTATTTTTTAAATTTATTTAAAAATAAATTCTCTAAAAAGTGTGATAAGGACAGCATCAACTCTCGTACTGCTGCATGTAAACTGTAATCATCTTCGGGAGAGATACGAAGTATAATGACTTGTCCACCTTGCATTGTACATTGTTATCCTACCTATGTGAAATTTTATCGGTAAATAGATTTAATATGTAAATTCATTCCAGACGCTATACTTTATCATGTATCTCATTGACCTGTACTTAAGACCTTTCACGGAAATCGCCGCGGCGAATCTAATACACTTACCCTTTTTCCTTTCCACGGCTTTTGATTTTTGAGACAGTGGTCTCAAAAATCGGGTCACTAAAGTATCTAGTTCAGAGGCTTTCAAGCCGTTAATTGTTCCAAGTCGTATTACTATGCCTTCTGCAATATTATCTGTGGCATTATGAGGTCAACTGCTCCCCCTAATCCTTGGGATCACCGGGATGTAACATGACTTGTCAATCTAATGTTACATAAAACGCAAAATCTCCGTGTAAACCGTCCTCCGTGACACACATGATCTCCGTGTAAACAGTCCCCCGTGACACACATGATCGTGAAGGGATAGTCGAAGTGACGGGTGTAAATATGCCTGTTTATACATAATTCGTGTTATTTGGCCCACTTTGCTTAGCCGATATTGTTTACTCACTATTTGTTGAGGGTTGTTAGCTTAGTTTATGGTTTCACTTGTTTTAAATACAAATACAGAGGATTTGGAATTAGGTAAACTAATATAAGATACTTATGATTCTTGGTTTAGTGTTTGTTTTGTTAACTTTCTAATTAGCTTATGATTTTAATTTTATTTTATCGAATTACTTTAAATAAGTGTAGATAATAGGGGATCGGACTGACTCAAAAAAATATGATTCTGTTTAGTCCGTCAGTTAGATTATCGAAAAATATTGGATAAGTACGTGTTTTTTGTTTTATCAAAACAATAAAAAATTACGAAGATAAAACGCATCAAAGATCATGGAGTGGGGCTTGAAACGTCAATTGAAGGTACAATATGTGGGTCCATATTGGCTCACCTAAAGTTCTTTATCCGAAATTGTTCTTCCTAACGATTTGTAATCCGAATGATCACTCTTCCTAAAATTTTTCATCCTAAAGTTTTCATTCATACTATTTGTAGTCCTACCGACGATGTTCATAACACTCATGTTTCCGAAAATTGGAATTCATAATATCATTAGTGTAAATATATTTAAACTCCTACTGTTTTTTATCCTAACGCTTTTATTCCTAAACATAATTACCATAATATTTTCACTCATACAACTGTTTAGAATGATTAAAGGTCGTTTCACTGATTTTTGTCTTGAAATAAAATAAATGAATGAAATTCAGGTCAGAGTGTCGTCTTGGGGGCACTATGAAAAAAATACTTAGAAAAATTTCGCGACCAATTTCGAGGTAGCGCTCGCCGGCCGCTGCCGCGGCACCGCTCGCTTCGCTCGCTCGGCTCGCGCGTAGTTGGTCACAGTTCTAACCTAACCTAACCTATGGATATCTTTGCATAGTTTATAAGGTCCCATTAAAATAGGTGGACAAATTTTAACACAGCGTTTAGTAAGCCTAACTAAAGACATCTAAACAAAAAAAAACACTATATATAAAGTGATTTTATTTTGACTTAAAATAATAAATTGCCGGCACTCTAGAACAAACTCATCCTATAAAAGTAGGTATTTTATTTCTTATTCTTATATTTTTTTTTTGCTATTGTCCTTATTTTAGCGGTCTAAATGATTTCTAAAATTTTGTCCACCTGTTTTAATGGGACCTTTTATAATACTGATTATTATGAATAAAAAGTAATATAAACAAAAAAAAGATATGACTTTGAATAATAGTGTAAAAGATGGTTATGTTGAGAAAATATAGGAAAACAAATAATAGTGTAATAGATGTTTATTGCTACAGACATTATGAAGTCGAATGCTTCGGAATTAAAACATTAGAGACATAGAAGTTAGGAATTGCGATTGTTAGGATGAAAAATGTTAGGAAGAACATTTTCGGATTTCCAATTATCGGAGTTGAAATTTTAGGTGAACTTTGGCGCACCTCAATATGTACTATCATATTATGATGTCACACGAGTTTTCGAAGCACTGTATGTGTATCGTCTTCATTTTTTATTTACGTGAAAAAAGAAAAAATACGTGGTTAATATTTTTTGGAAATCTATCTGACGGACTAATTAGTTTTTTTTTGTCGGATCCCCTATTGTACACCAACAATTCACCAGACATATTTCAGCATCATAATAAGCCTTTCCAAATATGTTGGGGTACGTTTCCAGTAAAACCGGATGCATTTGAATACCCGTATTTGACATGGAGCCACTGCCTATTTTATTTAGTTGTGAGCTTATCGCCATTAACTTCAGGCGTAATTTTATGATGTTATATTATGTTTTATAAGCGACAAGACACATTTTTAAAACTAAACTTACGGGGTAACTTCCATGATTTTCAACTTGAAATGACAGGTGATATTCAGTAGCGAAAGCTTAGTTAGACACAGTGAAATGTTTTTAAAACTTTTTGAAAGTAACTTCAACTTGCGTTTGCATGGCATTACTTGACTGACTCTCGTCTTACTCCAAGTAGTTAATGCTATCTCGCCTAGTGGCATCTTTTTTTATAAATTTCACGCGGAAGACGTTTGCGCAACAGCTATGTTACATAATAAACGATGCGTATCTATCAGTGAGTAGTACTATGGGCCTGGGCAGTTATCTCGGCCAACTTAATTATTAAAACTCAAGGAGGTTAACTAACTGAACGATTAATGGTTTTTGGGTGAACGAGAAACCACATGTGCCCTACGTTGAGTGATGGGACTGATTAGTATCTGGTACAGTCGATGGAAGAGTTCATTATCCAGTCAAGGAATTATACATTTTATTTATTTATTCAGAAGTTCACTCGAAACTTACAGTTTTTCTGTAAGGTAAGTACGGCTAAACCTAAAGATCAACCCGAGCGTCTGTTTTGTTTAGCCACAAACTCACGTAAAAATAACGTAAGTACTTTTTTTAGATTACAAAATCTTTAAAAATCAAGAAAAATAAAATAAAATCTTTTGAGCAAAATAGATGATTTTAAGACGAAACGTATCGCATTTTTAAATGCAAATATAATCACAACAACCAAGATCACACTTGGCCATTTAAAAGCCACAAATTCTAGACATTGGCAGAAGTAAGTTTCCTACAGTTTAATGAGCACATCCACCTCTAAGATAAACGTCACTAAAACTTCAACATTCATACTTAAAACCTTAGACAATAAGACATAGAGATGGCACTCAAATGCACATACATTCTAATAAAACGAAACGATGTCTGGGTTCAGCACGTTTTGGGAAAAGGGATTTCATGTTCGATCGTCTGATGGCCACTTCCATCCTCCACCATTCATCCCAGGGGCCACTTCTATTATTGTCAGCTCCCAGTTGCATCCTCCATCAGGTTTTATATATCTCTTTAACAGTCTCGTCGAGAACAATAGAGATAGTTTATTGTTGTACGTTTTTGCAGGAAACATTTGTTTATAGTTTGTGGTCTGTGACTGTGATATTACTGTGCTGAGTTGCAATTTGGAAATAGTTGTTAAGGAGTTAAATAGTAGATTGTACACCAAGTGCATAAAACGCACCATTTTGCGCGAGACGTTTATCCATCCGATGCGAGCTTGCGAGCGAGGATGGATATAAAGTAGAGAGTAAAATGGGTTTTATGGACGAGTTTTACACTCTACTTTTCACTTCGATTGCGAGGAAATGAAACAGCAACTTTTAAATATTGTAAAATTAATTATTGTTCCCGTCAATTAACTTTTTTTTTTCAGTAGGAAACGTGACATAACACCTGACTTGGGTCGTTACTCATACTACTCAGTTAGAAAAACATTTTGAGCAAGCCTATTGCCATCAACCAATGTAATTAGGAGTAAGCCTATTGCCATCAACTGATGTAATTAGGAGCAAGCCTATTGCCATCAACTGATGTAATTGGGACCAAGCCTATTGCCATCAACCAATGTAATTAGGAGCAAGCCTATTGCCATCAGCCAACCTAATTAAGAGCAAGCCTATTGCCATCAAGCGATTTAGGTAATTGGGGGAAGCCTATTCCCATCAACTTTACTTGTATTCGTAATGAAAAGCAGTAATCCCTTGTTCTTAGAATACTAGCGAAACGAATTAAATTAAAGAGGTTATTCTATATGAAGTTGGAAGTTGTTCCTGTGGCTGTTGGGCCGATTACCTGTGCCGATTACCTTGGTCTTCGACGAAGATTTTACTTTATGCTCTAGAGCATAAAACGCGACTTTATGTCGCCTACGCACGACATAAAGACGAATTTTAGAGCGAGAGAAGTGAAAATAATATTACGGTTCTGATAAAAGGCACGATTGTTAAAAAAAGTATAGTTTTTTTGTCCGAAACAACGACACATTTCAACGTATCTGAAACCTAATTTTATTTCAGTACCTACATAAATATGAAGCAGCTTCGAAAAACGTTAGCTCACAAAAAACTCTTTTTGAGAAACCTTAATGATGAACTGGACTAACCTACTAACCTAGTCCACCTCGTAAAGAACAAGGAGAAATATTGATAGCCAACCTAAAATTATTGAAGAAGAGCCTAAAGAAAATAATATCGAAGTTTTTTCCGGCATTCAAAACGTTATTTCACCGGCGCCTTTGTCAGGATAAACTTCTCATCCTATACAATAAGATGAACGTATCGAACACAAAGCCCTTCACATTGTCATCCAAACACAATAACCAGCAAAGTGATACAAGACAAGATTTTATTAGTTCCACACTCACACACTATCCCCACGGTATACTTCGTAAGCACAGATATAGATAGACCTAGATAACGCATGTATCACGATCTGTAGGAAAACCAAGCGTGCCATTTTTTGACTACCTATTATGACGACACCAGCACTATAAATCGGAAAATCAAATCGATTCAAAGGCACCGTCGCGTACGGCACCTCCTTCGCCCCAACCCCTGCCTTTTGCACCAGCGCCGACGTCCGAATAGCGCTATACACCGATGCAAACTGAGCGCGAAAGTGACCACATACGATTTTTGTACGTAAGCTAGGCACGAAAAGTGGCACTCGAAGTAGTTGCTCTTGCGTTATCTAGGTCTATCTATATCTGTGTTCGTAAGTCTCACAGGATCCCGACTGATTTCCAACTATGCAGAGCTGCGAGCACGGTTCATATCCCAGCTTAGCCGGGATTTGTGCACTGAGAGCAAACATACCTATGTGTCGCCACTTCAACTAGCGAAGATGGGAGTGCCTGTCTCAGGCAATCGTGCACTCATCTTAAAACTAAACGTCATGATATTTTATGTCGTAAGTCTGTTGGATTTGGAGTATTGTTGCTTGGGTTTGAAATTATCGTCTATTAGCAGGCAGATTAGTCTGGAGACAGTTTTATGTGTTTTTCTATATAAATCATATTTATATATATCTGCTAAAATGATCTAGTAATGTCTCTTGGAATAAGTTTATTATAAAAATACTTCATTAATCGCTTTTACTTATGTTTGTAGAAAATGTTTTATGTAAAGTAAGTAGTCAACGTAAAGAGGTTTTCATAGATTTTTTGCTTTCAAGAGATTGTTTATTCATCTCAAAAGACTATTGACTCAAACAAGCGAAACTTGAAGCATTCTCAAGAATCATTTAACATCATTATTTTATGAAAAACTTTAGAAGACAAACCGAGTAGATTTACCAGAAATTCCAACGATTATAGGGTTAACGTTTCGGAATTTAAAAGTATTAGTAGTGTTCGAGTCTCGAGATATCTCTTGGAGCACTCCGTCAGACAAGTTTATATCCAAAGAAACTTGGCACAGTTGCGAAGAAATCCGAGGAAGCTCAGATTCTAGGCTGCTTTGTTCTGTAGCATTGGGCGTCTGAAATTACGTTTTAAACTAATTATATTTTAGCTTTTTTCAAATTATGTTTTTAAATGAGATTTGGTTAATAGGACAAGTTTTTATAATGCTGATTACGTATGAAAAGAGTCTAGACTTTTTAATACTTATACTTGGAAAGCCCTAAATAGATTGCGCACCCAAGTGGGCCGCTGCAAACATAATCTGGCAAAGTGGGGCATCATTGGTTCCTCCAACACCGAGTGCGAGTGCGGCGCTCCGGACCAAACAATGCCTCACCTGCTGAAGTGTCCCAGATGTCCGTATACATGCACCCTTGGCGACCTGAACAGCGCCTCTGCCGCTGCAATAAACATGGCTACCTACTGGGCCCAAACCGTATAACATGGAAGTATATAATCGAAACGAAAAGAAGAAGAAGAATACTTATATTATAATAAAATTAAGGTGTCTTGAGGGTTGTGGTGGAGGTTAGTTTTGCTGTCGCTCCATGTAGAATAGTGGTATCTAACTGTATCCGGTTGGACTCGATGCTGGCTTCAACATAACTATGTTGGAGCCAGCTGCGTAGCTTTTTTCTAACTAGAAAAAGGCTAGGCAGATGATGATGATGATATCAAGGCGTCTTGAAAATCAAATATATCTTGTCCGTTTTTTTGTTATTTATTTAATTCAATATCAATCTCTGAGTGGGTCAACAGTCATCGAATTATTGAAAATACTTTTTATCTTCTACATCACGATTGAAACAAAATGCTTATAGTATTTTTTTTCACTTTTATTCGATAAAAGGATCCGCTTTTTCTTTCAAACTTTTCTTTGGAGTGCTTTATTTTTGTTTAGCTTCGTTTATAAAATATCCGAGTGGCCGAAGAGACTTCGCCCAACTTCGGCTTTCGTCGGCTTTCAGTTTACCGGAGTCTTGCCTTGGTGCTTTAATGACTTTCAGCCACTAATTTAATTTAAATTTTCTTGATTACTTTCTCGTCTTCGTTAATACGACAGAGTTTTTCTAAGAATAATTCAATTTATGTTAATTTTTGGTGTTATGTTTGGGCCGTGTTGTTAATTTCTTACTTGCATGCAGACAGGTGCTAATCTAAGGTATATTTAATTTGGGGATTGAATTATTTGTTCAACATTTTGTTTTGGGTTTGTTCTGAAATTAATATTTTGTTTAATCTGGCCATTATTTATGAGTTACGTGTCTATTTATAAGGTAATTAGGTTTGTATTGAATACAGATTGATTTCATATTTATAAAACTAATCAAGCAAGGTTACCTTAAGTAAAACAATTAAATAATACATTCTAGACGAAACCAATACAAAACCAGCATTCTAATTTCAAATCAATACTGCCGAATTGGTCATAGACAAAAAAAAAGAATAAAAAGACATTTAAAACAATAGAGGTTGTCTATGCGTAGTAAATATCTGATGTCGAGTCGTGCGTGCACGGTACACTGACCGGACAAAAAGGATTACAGTGTCTACAAAAGGAGGTTTTTTATGAATATCCATTTTCAGGATAAAGGCTCCTGAACCAATAGAGCATGAAGATAAGACAATATTTTAGTAATAAAACTTAGGATTTCTTTGATGAAAAAAATATTTTATGGCCACTCAGAGTTATTCTAATTCGGAGAGCGTGGCTTATCTATTGATATTTATTATTTTAGAGTACCTCTTAAGGTGAATAAATAGTTAAGTTATTTTTCGGAACTTTAAGGTTCTAAAAAGATATTGGGGAGGAGAGACATTGATCTTCGCATAGAAATATACTGTGTACTATCAGTTGGAACAGTGGTTATGCGCACAATACTGGTTGTGACGTAACTAACACGTTTTTAATGGCCATATAAGCGTATTTAATGTGTCACAACAACAATTAATTTACAATTTGGTTGCTTTTTATTCAACTTCTGTAGAAAAACAATGAAAATCAGAAAATAAACTGTTCCCAGTAAACAGTTTTTACTAACACCAGGCTAAATATAAAACCAAAAAAAAATGTCGACTAAAATCTATCTAATTGGAGTAATAAGTTAGTAGTAATAGTTATGTATGTAATTGTGATGTGTGGTCAGTTCGATTTCCGGGTCGGGCAGAGTGCAGAGAGTAAGATTAAGCTAGGGTTTTTTTATCATTCTAGTACACTGAAAATATTGACTGCAATTTTGTTTTGTAAAACACAAACCAAACACAACAACACAACACGTTGTATCGTTTGGCATCAGTCTCTATATGTACCTGTATCATTAGGTATTCTGTGTCTTTTCTTAAAAGTAAATGTAAGTTAGCTGGCTGTATACTTTTATTTTAGCGTGTTCGACTGTTTTGCTTGCTTGTTCGACTATTAAATACACCTCTACACAATGTGATGTTTTTCGGTTTCCATAAAAAGCCGGCTTTTCACTATGGGATGTAATATACCTTCAATTGACCTCTAAATATCGCTCACCATACATTTTGTACGTGACCGTTATACATGTTACTGTCCTGTTGGTCTAGTGGTTAGTGACCTTAACTGCTATGCCGGAGGTCGTGGGTTCGATTCCCACCCAGGACAAATGTTTGTGTGATGAGCACGATCATTTGTTCTGTGTCTGGGTGTAATTTATCTATAATATGTATGTATTTAGAAATATATACGTATGTTTATCAGTTGTCTAGTACCCATAACACAAGCTCTGCTTAGCTTGGGACTAGATGGCGTTGTGTGATAGTTGTGGAATATTATTATTATTATTATTATGTTACAGTTAGACCGGGAGATGGTGACACAAAATATTAAGTCATTTGTACCAGTATCTTCAGGGATCTAATTACGCAATGACAAAAACGAATATGAGGGTAGCAAAAAAAAAATACTCCTTTGTAGTGGTATAGCGGCCATTCTGAACCGTGGGAAAGGTATGGCAAGGTGATTTTCATGAATGGTTACTTGACGACGATTAGCGGCGCAAAAATTATCCTGGTAAGTACAAATGGTTGAATTGTTTTTTTTTTTTTAATTAATGTGCACTATTGGTTCTACTAATACAGTATGGCTGTAAGACACACCGGAGAAGTAGGTCATTACGCTACCGCCTACTTCTTCTTTTATCGTCTATCGGAAAATACAAGCATTTTTGTGGAACAAATCCGACACGTTCAATTTACGCCCACGCAATTGGGCCACCGGTACCAGCGCTATGACCAACATTTTCGTTTTTGTCATTTCGTAATTAGACCCCTGGAGAACCGTCATACTGGTACAAATGACCTAATATTTTGTGTCACCATCTCTCGGTCTAAGTGTGAACAGCAATCGCGGGATGTAATATATATTACATCCCATAGTCAAAAGGCGGTGTAATGGTTGTACTCATTTACGCGGTTAAAGTTTTTAATCTAATAATGAACCTACGGCCCTAGTATCACGTCATTCATTAAAATTCTGCCCAAACAAGATAATTTATAGTTATTGTTATCGAGATAAGGCTCAAATACTTTTCACTCGGTTCAAAAGTTCGTCTACTAAAATTATAATAAATTAGAGTTGTGGATTAAACTATCCAAGTATCGTCGGATAAACTTTTCTATTAGATATACTTTCATAAATACTTAATGGCAGCTGTCACTTCGTGTTTGTAAATTAATTGTGTTTTATTTACTTATCCTAATAACTAATTAAGTAGCTACGAAGATGAGTTTATTTATTTGCTAATACAATGCACGGAAAGTTTCTGTTATCTTATATACTTACATTTAATTTTAAATGAACCTATAATAATTGTGGTTGTAACATGAGCAATAGTGTAAAAATTGTACTATGTCTTTTCTGAATTCGTTTTAGACGAGACAGGAGACATTTAAGTTTGAATCGCTCATATTAAAATAGACAAACTTGGTACCATGCTTACCTACTTAACTCGGAGAGGTGGGCATTTAGTCGGATTTAATGAGAATTTTCTATTCATTTATAAAAATCGCAAAAGTAATGGTGAACTATAAATATCGAGAGAGACTGTTAATGTTAGCCCATTTCCCATTCCCATGACTTCCAAATCTTGCGATCCAAGGCCAATGTTGATCACTCATCGTTGGTTTTGTCCAGCTCGTCCCGCCATCTCCGGCGAGGTCTACCGCGCCGCCTTCTGGCTGCGTCAGGGGTCCACAACGTGGTTATGTTGATAGAGAGACTGTGTAGGTCAATTAAAATGGCCCAGTGTACCGAACTTCATGTGTAAAGCCTACACAACACACAAAGATACCCGGGACTCATTCAAGTGGCTGTAAAGCTAGGCAGTCGAGACCATTTGTGATGCCCATTTAAATGCACTATAACACTGTACAATGCAATGTGAAACAGTTGGGCGAATATGAATAAATATAATATCTGTGTAAATGTATTCATGTAGGTATTTTAACAAGGCATTAAGTTTGCTGTCAAGAATTCTCAATAACAAATAATAATAATAATAATAATAATAATAATTTATTAACAGAAAAGTGTGTACAATTGATCTATCCTATTTAAAAACAGTATACAAAATTATGTTATTCTTTTTAAAAGATAGAGTAAACGGCGATGTCTGTGCTAGTATTAACTGTGTGACAGACATCGGCGCATTCCTCTTACAGATTTAAACATCTAAAATTTAACACAATTATCCACAATATAGTGATATAGTGTAACAAACAGATACGTTTTTGGTGCAAAACATTTTTAATTAAAATTAACGGAATATAAATTTAAAAAAAATTAAATTAGATTAAAATTAAATTTTATTTGAATTTAACATTACTAAAATTGGTATTACAATATTATTGAATTGATTTATTTATTGATTTGATAAAAATAATTTTAAGATTAAAATAGACATGCATGGAAATACTTATGTGGAGGTGAAATTAATTATGTGTAGGTGTATGAGTTGTGAAATGTGAAATTTGATTTAATGGCGCTTAGTAATTATATTTATATATTTCTAGCGAAAAGTCTTTCAGTCTCGTCGTATGTAAGACCCTGAAGATATTCACTTACAAATTTCTTGCATTTGTATTTTGGAAAAGAATATATTTTGCAGGTTTTATTGAGAGCATTATAAAGACGACTACTCAAGTTCGGAAAGTGACGACTTGCTAGAGCAGTATTGGCTTTAATAGAAGGGCAAACCATATCCTTACGTCGTTTATGCGTAAAAAGCTCAGGATCATAAGTTAATGAGGAATGTGCACGTAGGACTATATGGAGTGCACAAAGTTGCCTGACAGTAAGCACAGATATGTCTCTGTATAGTTGGATAGTGGGATAACGATAGGGTTTGTAAAGCATTACCTTCAAAACCGCCCTCTGCGCCCTCTCAAGTCGAAGCATTAAAGTTTTATGTGTTCCGCCCCAAACCGGGATGCAATAGGCTAAAATTGACTGCACTAGAGCAAAGTAAATGATTTTTAGCAATGGGGCAGAAACTACGGCTCTAAGCTTTTTCATTGGAAACATAAGCTTACGTACACGAGATACCGCAACGTCTACGTGTTTGTTCCAGCTTAGAGTGCAGTCAATGTGCACTCCTAGATACTTAACGCAAGATGTTCTATGAATGGCAGGACAGTCGCAGGTATTAAGCGACGGATGGGAGCATCTATGAGCCTTTATGGGCGGAATGTTAGGTTGCGTAGAAGAGTTCGCAGAGAAAGCAACACAATGTGTTTTAGCAACATTCAGTGTAAGCAGATTACAGGAGAGCCAATCCATCACAACACCAAGCGCGTTCTCAGCCGAACGGTGCGCGGATGCCCAGGTATCACCACTTATAATAAGTGCTGTGTCATCAGCATAAACTAGAATCCTGCAGTCAGGTATAGAAAGCTGGCATAGCCTGTTTACATACACTAGGAAGAGAGTAGGGCCTAACACACTGCCCTGAGGAACTCCGAAAAATAGGTTTTCTTCATTACTAGTATAGCTCTCAACCTTGACCCGTTGGCTACGATCAGAAAGGTAGTCACAAAATATTTTTAGAGCTGTTTCTCTTATTCCCAGCGACTCTAACCCTTGTAAAAGGATGGAGGTTGAGACCGTGTCGAAAGCCTTGGCCAAATCTAAAAAGATACCTATCGTTTTCTTCTTCGTATCAAGATTGTTTACGATGTGATTTGATAGCTCAAGCACAGCATCTTCTGTTGATTTTCCTTTCCTGAAGCCGTATTGGTTGGGAGCAATCGCATCAATTTGGTCTAAATACTTAAGAAGTCTCTTATTTAAGATTTTTTCAAGGATCTTGGAAAGGGTTGTAAGAACAGATATAGGCCTATAGCTTTCAACACGATCCCCTTCCCCACCCTTAAAAATCGGTGTGACTAAAGCTTTTTTAAAAGACTTTGGGAAAACGCCATGTGTCAAGCACAAGTTGCATACATGAGTGATGGATGGGATAAGGACATGCTTGGCTGCTTTAATAACTGAGGCAGGTATGCCATCGTATCCAACGGCACAGTTATGCTTTAGTTCCGAGATTATGTTGTTCACCTCATCAAAGTCAGTTTCGAGCAAAACCATTGAGTTGCCTTGTGGGTTGGACGTGGAATTAAACACAAACCCATCGCTGGTGGCAAATTGATCTTGTTGTATTTTTTGAGCAAGATTACTTCCGACATTTGCGAAGTAATTGTTTATGGCGTCGACAGAGGAGTCAGGGTCATTACGGATTTTTAGAAGATCCCTCGATTTGCTTGACTTGGTGGAACTTTTGTAAGTGATGGTCTTTATTATATCCCAAGTCGCTTTGGGATCACCACTAGCTCTCTGAAGTTGTTGCTGATCATAATTGCACTTAATAGTCTTGAGCAAGTTGTTGCAGTAGTTGCGATACCTCGTATACGTAAGCCCAACTATGGGGTTTTCAGGATCCTGCTTTGACTTCAAATGCAACTTGTCTCGATTACGTATGCACCTCAAGAGGCCAGGGGTGATCCATGGCTTAATAATACGCTTCCTATGCGCCACTCTCCTTAACTTGCTGTTTTCATTAATAGAGTCAGTCAAAATGGAGATTAGTAGATCGGCACTCTGACTGGGGTCCGTGCTTTTTAGAATACTGGAGAAATCCGATCCTTCCAAGGAACTTATGACACCAGGAAGATTTATTTGGCAGAACAAACTTTTAGGTTTCTCTACTAAAGAGACAGTCTCAAGACAAAACAAAACAGGCTTATGGTCGGTAAAGAAAGAGTCCAAAACTAGAACTGTTGACTGTTTGTTTGATTTTAAAAATACATGGTCAAGGCAGTTGTCCATACGTGTTGGGAACACGTGGGCAGGCAGGAGGCCATGAAATGCCATAACATTTAAGTACTCCTCTGAGTTGGAGTCACTACTTCCTGGACAAATATTAATGTTCAAATCTCCAATGACTGCAATCGTTTTAACTGATGTAAGGGAACTCAGTGTATCATTCAGAGAGCTAATGAATTTGTCAAGATTTCTGATCGAAGGTGATCGGTAGAATGCAATTATCACTGTGTCTGGATCCACCTTCAAAATCAGACAGTTAGCATCCTGAAACACGGGCTCGGCAATACTACAATCTAGCTCAGAACGAATATAAATCAATACACCGTCATTCTGGTTTGTAAAGGCGGATTTTGCAGAGTAAAAGCCATCTAAAATAGGAATATCGGTAACTTTACTCAACCAGCACTCTGAGAGAATAACAATATCACACTTAACATCCATGGAGTGAATAAGAACATTTAGACCATCAAAGTTCCGGTTTAGACTACGAAGACAAAAGAAGTGACGTGTAAAAATGAATCTTATTACAATGATTAAAAATTCTGTTTTTAACGTGATAAAAAATTGGCTCTCCTCTCTGAGCCGGTCTGTGTGAACGGACCCCTAATGGAGCTATTAATCAAATATTGACGATTTTATTGATATTTTGTTGAAATGTAAAGACGTGGGATAACTTTAAAACAAAACATGTTGTAGCTTGTCAGGACAAGCCACAATATGTTTAACCTATCATCAAGCATCATAATTAGCATCTGTTTAAACTATCATTTTAAGCGGAAGTAAGTACTCTAGGATGACAATTGACGCACCCACAATACAGGACAAATTCCTATAAAGAAAGATGAAATAATTTTATTTCAATTGTATTGTATCACGCTAAGTAGGTACCAGGGTAAAAAACCGGCCAAGAGCGTGTCGGGCCACGCTTAGTGTAGGGTTCCGTGATTTTTTTTTTCAAAATGATTTTCCTAGAAAGTCCTTATATAAGAAGTTCTACTTTTCAGATTTTTTTCATATTTTCTAAACTTATGGTTCAAAAGTTAGAGGGGGGGGGGACACATTGTTTTTTACTTTTGGAGCGATTATTTCCGAAATTATTGACATTATCAAAAAATGATTTTAGTAAACCCCTATTCATTTTTAAATACCTTTCCAACAATATATCACACGTTAGGGTTGAAATTAAAAAAAATATCACTTCCCACTTTACAAGGGGGGCTACCCCATAATAAAACATTTTTTTCCAATTTTTATTTTACCACTTTGTCGGCGTGATTGATAAACATATTGGTACCAAATTTCAGCTTTCTAGTGCTAACGGTCACAGAGATTATGCGAGGACGGACAGACGGACGGACGGACAGACAGACATGGCAAAACTATAAGGGTTCCTAGTTGACTACGGAACCCTAAAAATGATATCCTATGTGTTAATCGAGGTTATATAATATATCATCATTCTCTGGATAGCCTTTTCCAAACCAAAGAGGATGCATGAATGGATTTCATGTATCCTCACAAACTTTCGCATTTACCTTAAAAAAAAAATCCTAACTGCGCTTCGGTTTATCCTTTTTCTATAGGTTGAGCTGAAACTTAGTATCAAAAATTATGCAGACTGATGTACTGACTTCCTAATTCACCAGTATGTATGGACTCATTACTTTGTTAGATCAAGATTTACAGAAACAATAATGAGATTGGGGCAATCACGTATTGCTTGTGTTTCTTTTCCATTAATCCCTGCTATTATTGTCGATAATACTCGTATGATTTATATTTATATAGACGTGTTTTTTTGTCAAAATTCTGGGATAATTAGAAATTCACTGGTTGGTGATTTTAATAAATTATATACAAGTAGCAAAAAGAGAAGAATTACAGGGCGTCAAAAAATTCGTCCACACTGCTGTCAACAGGAAAAGTGCCCAGAAGGCTGGCAGCATTACCACGTTGGATGGCAATGCTGATTCTTTGGCCAAAGAATAGGCCAGCCCTCTGGTCACGTGAAGAGTCGACCAACCGCTTGGCAATTTCCTTAAAAATTTGGTGAGCACTCGGACCCCAAGGCCCCAGTGTTTCAACCCCAAACGGCTCAAACACATAACTGCCAATTAAGTTGTTGTATTTGCGCCGCTTGAGGTTTTCAGCACCTGCAGCAGCCGCCCCAGCACAGCTCACCGTGCTAGGAAGATGGGATGGCGCAAGGGTGTCGACGCAAGTTGCGTCCCACACCAAAGGCCTACCCAACTTCCACGGAAACAACTTCCAACTTCCATATAGACGTGTGAATCTTTTCACGAGAAGGATATATAATTTGATTTTGTATTGTGTCTGTAATCCATAATCAATAACAACAATGAATACCTGCACATTTTTTTTATTTTTGGAGGTTGAGAAATCATCAATTGCTCCTCCCGCTCTGGGTGGAGAAGACCACCCATGTTTCTTCTTAGCCCTTTGTGTCCGGGGCCGCGGTATCGCTTTCGAACAACCAGCAGCCTCCGCAGGCGTCGGCCCCTGCAATGTTGCTGACATCTCTTTGAGGCGCGCGTGGAACACGAACGCGCCGTCGACACGGCCTGTCGTCGTCATAAGACGGACGGACGGTGAGCTAACCCATTACTCACCGTCCATATGCCCGCGATACCTGCTTACTTCGCTTTGTTATTTAGCAGTTTACTAGCAAACTTATGATCATCCCTATACTTGCAATTCCAATGAGGTTTCGCGTGCAGTGTAGTACACTCACAATTTGCGCCTAAAAATCGATAATGGAGATACTGAAAAAATTCTAATGGGAAAATCCAATAATACTTTGCCCGACCTGAGAATCGAACCCGAGCCATCATGCTCAGCAGTATCACGTTTGACCGCTAATCTAACACGGCAGTCGCTAAAAGTCATCTTCTGAGATCACTACTCTGTATGCAGTCCATACCTACTTACTGCTCTTATCGCTAGCGCGGCAGAACTATACAACGGTTCACATATTGCACATTTATATATTGAACCGTAAACATGTGATTCGCTTTTCATTTGTTTCTATTGTTTTTCCAATTGCATTCCTGTGTCGCTATCCACATTGCCGCTTCGCCGTTGCAATGATCGCATAGCTTCAGATTGGCTCCCGACCATGGCGACTCGATCTCGCCATTACGGTAGATAGAATTCTAAATATTACAGTTCAATTCAATCAGTCTACATCAGTGGCTACTACTGTTCCTCTGTATGTCGAGTTACACAAGAAGAAGAAGACATGCTGCCTTGACCTCAAATGAATGGATTAAAGGCAAGAGAATGATGATTATGTTGAGATGATAACTCGAGTTACACAAGTCTGCTAAATGCATGCACTGAATGGAAGGGTCCATCTCAATCCAATCTGTGTGATTTTTTCTTTGAAAGATAAAATTAAACACTAATCTGATCTGTTACTTATTTCGTTACGTATAACTTACTAATACTTACAGAAACGAGTATATTAGAGGACGTTTAAAACTTGCGCCATTTATAGAAAAGTTGAAAGGGAATCGAATGTCGTGGTATGGACATATTATGAGGAGGGTCGAATTGCATGTCTAAAAAGGTTATGGATATAAATGTTTTTGGATGGAGAGGAAGAGGAAGGCCAAAGAAAAGATGGATGGATTGTGTGAGGAATGATTTGAAAGAGAAAGGAGTAAATGCCACCGTGACGTCTAACAGGGAAGAATGGAAAAATAAAACGTGTTGCGCCGACCACAAATAGAATAGGACAAGGGCGAAGATGATGATACTTACTGCTCACTTACTATCAGTGATCGGATATTCGGGTAGTTAGTAGTAGTAGTATTCGTAGGTGTTAGCTATTATGGAATGCACTATTGTATCGAAAAAATCCCGGGAAGTCGGAATTGACAAATTTATTGTTTTTATTATAGAATCAAATCGTGTGTAGGTATTATTACTTATTTTAACTTTATATTAAAAAAAAACTCTAGAAATATAGGATATTTGTTGTACTTAATATGTTTTGTATCGTGTACTTTTAAGCAATAAAGTATAATTGTATTCATTTTTTTAAATTAACGCGACTCCCTACTGTTCCTCTTATACTTAACATAGTCAATAAATTGATGGGAAGCTTAAAATTAACTTCAATTAAGTACACATAATAACTTTGTAATCCCCCTGTTTTTTTTTTAATAAGTACCGCATCCTAAAAAGACGACGTTTTTTCACCATGTTACAGACTAGTTTCGCATCCCCCAATTTCCTGGAATCCCGGGATTTTTATCGAAAAAAATATGTTTTAAGAAGCCGCTTCCATAATTTCCTAACCAAAAATGAACTCTTAGGTAAATATGCATCCGAATATCCGATCACTGCTTACTATATTTACCTTTCTAGATTTTTCTAGGGTGCTCCATCGTGGAAACCTATATAGGTTAGGATTATATGCCTATAATCTACAAAGTATATTCCATCTATCTATCTAAAGCCCCTCCATTCTCATCCTGATTAGCATATCAAGTCCATTAATCCAATTTATGCACACACATAATGTATTTTGCAAAATCTAGAATAATACTATTTAGATAGCTATGAACCTTTCTTACAATTATTAGTTTAGCTATAAGGCTTTTTGGGACATAGTAATGACGTGATTATGTTATTTTTGAGCAGAGCATCTAAAATTATTTTGCAAAAAAAAACAATCGACTTCCAAAAAAACACACACCAGTGGAAAACACAGTACATATTTTCGGTGGTCGGTGACCTGTTTGTTTCATTGACTTTTTTGGCCATCGTCTGCCGGAACTAAAGTAACTTTCCGCTTTTTAGTTTTTTATTTTGAAGTCGGTTGTTTTCATACAAATGAAAATACATACAGCCGAACATAAAATCTCCTCCTTTTGTTAAATCAGTTAAAGCTATTTCTTTGCACATTCGATTTTAACTGAACCCAGATTCAATTTCAAAGAACACACGGTTCAGTTAGAAAATAAACTTTGAAATACGATAAGCATGTTTGATTGAATTTATTCATTTGTTTATTGACACTTCAATATAAAAACTATTCCCTTAGCTTAGTGAAAAGCAAAAAGCTGTATTCCAAGAAGTCTTAAGTCTATTGTAGGCTGAAAGTGATGCTTTTAAATGATTATGAAAAAATACAGGTTATAGTTAAGTTCAGGTGGAGATTCTTAGATGCCTCTAGTAAATGTAGTGTTGCCTCATCAACGATTTTTCACTTGATATCGTGTCCTGCCTGTCCTGTTGCTTGCACTTCACAAGAACTGATGGACTCTACAAAGAGACTCAAAGTCATGTCCAAATTTTGGGCTGATTTTCATTGACACGCTAAGAAGGGGTTTTATATGTTATAGGTACTTAGACAGATAGTTTTCCCCAGGTGAAATCGAAGCAGCTCTCTCTGCAAGCTGCTCTTTATTCCCCATTCCATGTTGTATTAGGTCTACCAATTCATAACATATTGTGTTAAAGCCTTTAATCCTAAATCCCGAACAAACTGTTGTCTATAACCCTTGTAAATGTTATTCTTCTTCGTTTATCTTCGGACGTCGGCGTGTGAAACGGTCTGGTCGTCTGTTCTGGCTTGTTTTGTTTGAGTTGGCGATATATGCTCGTATACGGTCATTTGCGCAGATGTGACCTTTGGATTTTTGGATGGTGTCTACTGACACTATCACACTTATCTAATATCCAAAGGTCTTACTATCATAAAATTCATATATACTTTTCACTATAAATATCATATTAAGAAAATATATATCTGTATATGGTAAGAAAAAGGATACTTCACAGACAGGTAGTATAATCAGTTCCTACATCTGGAACTAAGGCCTCCCGGTGTTCCAGCTCTCCGGTGTCCCCTTCTCTAGTCAGGCGGGAACGAGATCAAATCATTGTGCTAGCAGTTCTTGGACCTGCATCAGTGGCGACGACCTTCTTCAGGAACCCACGATTCTGACCAACCTCTCTTGTTACATTCTAGGAATCTGGCGGCACCCAGTCCTATTTCAGCCTCGCAGACTTATAGCTATCGTCACCGATACCTATCTTGGAGCGTGTTGCCGTGTTACGTTTTAAAAAGCGTGATTTTGATTTGCCTTGAGTTTGAACTTCTGAGCCTCTGGCAAAGACCGAGTCTGGGCACCACAGCTTAGGAGACTAGATACATAGTCATGACTCATTCTCTTACTTCACTGATCTATTCAAATCTAATCAAATATCATCATCATCTGCCAAGTCTTTTCCCAAGTATGTTGGGGTCCACTACCAGTCCTACCGTTGCATCTAAATACCAGTATTATACCTCCACAACCAAGTTAGGACTGGGTATTATGATACCCCTTGATAAGACTGCTAAAGCCATCAAATATGAATTTGAGTAAAAAGCAGTCGAAACTTTAAATTGCCTTCAGGGCTGTAGGCGATAATAATAATATATGTCATTAAATATAAAGGCTCTTTGTGTTCATGGTAATGACATTCAGCTATTAATAACTTGTGCGAAAGAATTTTTGGATTTATTTTCCACAATACTTTACTTGCGAACGGTACGTAAAAGGATAAATTATGTTCTCAAGAATGGCAGTGTTTTTGTTAGTTTCAGTACTGAAGACTTACAGTATTTTTGTTTCACACTGTCTTGTATTTTTAAGTACATAACTATTTCTTTTAATATTTGGTTTAATTTGTGGACCAATTAGGCTTAGAGAATATAGACTAGACTACTAATTCTAGACTGGTCTGGAGGCTGTTCATCAAGGGGGTGCGGCATTTAGCGTACTTATGTATGGTTAACCCTATAGTCCCCGTAACGAGTACGAATAAATTTTGTGAACAAGTATTCCAAGGTTTACAACCTTTGGAATTATGTAACACACATATCCAATTTCTGTCGTCAGAGAATTTCGAGTATTCTGTTTTAGAATCAGTTACATGGGTTTCAGACAAACGATATAAATCGCTAAAATATAACCCGACCAAGTAAAATTGTTCGTTAGTTCCTTGATGGTTCCTTGCATGTATGTTACTTTATACTTTATGTTGTTTGAATTTGGGATTGTTTATAACTGATTGAATTGTCGCTAACTTAGAAGAAAATCTCTGTTTACAGAATTTATAGCTTCTCGTGACGGGAGCTTATAGTACTTTTCGACATTTTTGTTTACCCAACAATCAATCTGATGTGTAATCCAGGAAGTTTGTCCTTGACTGTTTTTTTTTCTAATAGATGTCCAGGTGTTTTGTGATGGTGATCTCATGGTATCTTAAACATTCTGAGAGGACTTATTCGTATCAAATGAAACAACCAAATAGAAAAAATACTTTATATAAATTTATACGACAACCTATTTTAAATTAGTTACACATATACATATAATTTATTCACAATATTGAAATATAATTTATAATCTAGCTGTAGCGAGAAGTATACATTTATATTTAGTTTTTAAAATGTTTTACCTGAGTAGTTATGTACAGTATAGGTACTACTGCGTACTTGTAAGACAGGCACACTGGTGTGACAAAATAAGGGTGGAAATAATTGAGACTAGTAAGGCCTTGTGGGCTATTCACTATCCGAAATAAATATTTTTATGCTGTTAACATACTATCAAGCAACACTATATCGCGGTTTAATCACGCTTTTCTAAAATAAAAATCACGCTTTTCTAAAATAAAAATCACGCTTTTCTTTATAAGCATGGAAAGAAAGATTTCAGTACCTCACATAATTTATTACACGCAAAATAAATCAAATCAAAAGAAATCTTTTAATCTCATGTATAGATTTATAGATTTTTTCTTATTTCATTTATCTTAAAAAATACGTGGGTAGAGTGGTTTTTCCCGAAGGAAAGCCGGTAGGAATCGTACTATTAGGTACAGTCGACGTCAGATATATTGTAGCAAACAAGGATAACAAATACTTCTGAACAATTTAAAATGTCAATAAGTTCCTAACACTACAAGTTACCATTAATATCTGAACATTCATTACTTCATTAATATCTGAACAGGTGCTTGACACCAAACAACAGATATTTTAGTTATCTGATAGAAATTATTGAAAGCATCTGCTCAGATATTAATGAAGTAATGAATGTTCAGATATTAATGGTAACTTGTAGTGTATGGAACTTATTGACATTTTAAATTGATCAGAAGTATTTGGTCACCTTGTCTGCTACAATATATCTGACGGCGACTGTACCTTCCTTCCTGATACCTGCTGCCAATAATAAAGATGACATTCGTTATTTTAAGTATTCATGAGGAGTTTTACGAAAAGCAGGTGATTTTGTTTCGATTGATAAAACAATATTGGTTCTGATCCTGAGAGGTGTGTTAACAGCATTCATATGATTCATAAGAATATCTAATCAACTTTATCTTTGTCTTTTTACATTCATTTTAAAACCTTACTTAACACAATTTTCATGGGAGAGTCAAGTATGATGGGAGTCTTTAGAAAATAAGTGATAAATGGAACAATTAAAACACTTTAATTCCGTCTTCCGATAATGTCTTTGACCTTTACTCTTATGTTCTGAAAAAATAATACCCATTGCTTATATAAGTTATTTAATTTATCTATCACAAAAACTGGAAATTCCGTCATTGATTTTTCATTTATTATTTTAAACCAATTCGGCTTTATTGAAAAGCAAAACAACCTGAGCAGTGAGACTTAAAAATATTTTAAACACAAAATGACTAGATAGGTACGTACAAAGGTTCGTGAAAGAGACACTAACTAATAACCTCTAAATTTAAGATCTTAAATTAGAATAATTAAACAATGTACAAGCTTTGAGATCTGTTATCAAAAGAGATATAAAAATAAATCAAAGGGAGCGTTCTTATCAGTCTTTAAGCTCACCTAAATTGAGAGAAGGTCAAGGTCATATCTAGGGAAGGGATGACCTTAGCAAAGATTTCAGAACAAGTTAAAAATGAATTAATTACGCAACGAAATGATAACGATGTTATTTTGCTGAAAGTTGTTTGGAAGTTATAATAAAACGTTTGGTTAAACGAAATGTACGACGTGCTTAGAAATAATGATACTTTTGGAGATATAAAGTCTGTGTATAATGGAAGAGCTTTATAAGCCGTGTATTTTTCGTGGAAAGAAATACATCTGGAGAAAACTTATTCGTTCAGACAAGCACATGAAGCTACTCATCTTCATCATTTTACTCGAAAGACGTCCACTGCTGGACATAGGCCTCCCCGAAGTGTCACCACATTGACCAGTCCCGTGCGTCTTGCATTCAGTTGATCCCCGCAACCTTCGCCAGGTCATCGGTCCACCTAGTGCGACAATCAATCTACCTGAAACTGTAAATTTTTGCCAATCAACTTTGATGCTTTAGCTATAAAGTTAAAAATCTATTTAAAAATTGATAGACTGCAGTAGCTTGATGTGCTGTCTGTACATTGACATAATTGAACAACCAGTAAAGTTCCAACCACATATTTTTACTCCAAATGTCACATTTGAAGTTCATCGAATATTAATCGATAGTTTTTTATGGAATCGAATTCCAAGGAATCAGGGAAACTGCTTATCCTTTTCTAAGCGAACATTTAAATATATTGGAAGTTAACATAGCAACATGAAATATCTAATTTACGCAAAACAACTAACATTAAACAATGATAAAGTAATAATATGATCAATTAACAACACATATATATGATTATATATGATGGAAGGAATGTTTAGACCACTATGATAAAATCTAAATTATTACAACAATATTTTTAACACTTATATTTACATTCCGAGGTTTAAGTCTAAAGAGGATGTTAAACAAAAGTGCTAGCTGGTTTTAAAAACGCAAGAACACTATTGATTTTTTAGAAATTTGAATTTAGAATGGTTTATGGTTAAAACCTTCAAAAAGAAATCGAACTTCATTGTTGAAATCATGGCTACCTTTTCAAGTTACTTTATGTCATGCCTGTAAGGTCGAAGGATTAGGCAGAGGTGTACCTACCTATAAGTACATCCACATTTCACCAGTTATGTCTGAGTCCTATTACATGAATAAGGAGCGAGCCTATTGCCATAATTCCACACGGCCATTAAGTTTTCATGAAAATTATAATTTTACTAATAGATAAGCTGCAGAAGAATAATCACAATGTTTGAAGCCATCTGCCATCCATTTTAATTTTGCATCCAAACAAATAAAAAAGCCTTTATTTTCCTAGGCTGATTCTTTCAGCTTATTAATCACACTTACAAATAATTAGCTAATGCATATTATTTCAAATATATTTCATCACAAACATCTGGCTGCTAACAATTCCATTTGTGAAATTATTTGCTTTAGTATTGCCTTTTATTGTTATTTATTACAATTACATTGTTCCAAGCATGTTGATTAAATTAGTACAAATGTTTATTTAACGGTAAATAACTTTTAATTTATCAGTTTACATTAATAATTGACAGTGAGGTGCAACATAAAAATGGCTGATTCACAAAGGCTTGTACAAGCTCATTTATTCCAAGGTCAATTTCCTAGCCTTTTCTCAAAGATGTTAGGATATCTTCTCACGATTCATCATCATCATCATCATTTCAGCCGAAAGACGTCCACTGCTGGACATAGGCCTCCCCTAAGTGTTGCCACATTGACCGGTCGCGTGCGTCCCGCAACCTTCACCAGGTCATCGGTCCACCTAGTGGGAGGCCTTCCAACGCTACGTCGTCCGGTTCGCGGTCGCCACTCCAGAACTTTCCGGCCCCATCGGCCATCCGTTCCGCGAACAATGTGCCCTGCCCACTGCCACTTAAGTTTGGTAATTCTTCGCGCTATGTCGGTAACCTTGGTTCTCATGCGGATGTCCTCATTTCTGATTCGATCACGCAAGGAAACTCCGAGCATAGCCCTCTCCATTGCCCTTTGGGTGACTTTCTCACGATTCAGCTGAATATAATTGGTTGAATGTAATTTTACATGCAGCGCTACTGGTTAATACGATACCCATTGGTAAGACTGGTTATCAGACTTTCAGGCCACTGAGTACCTAAGTGTAAAGACTTATGACAGCCGGGACCAACAACTTACGTGCTTTCCGAATCACGGAGATAATTCGGTATGTTATACTCATTACCATTACCGTGGATGAGCCAGGGATCAACCTCAGCAAACACGGCTTAACCTAAAGAAGGATCTAAGGGCCTGTTATTATTAAGTATTCGCATAAAAAAGCGGCTCACCTTAATTCGTGTTCCTCTAATTTCCATGCTAATGTTAGGTGAAGCGAAAAATAAAATCTCTAATAAATCTTATACGCTTGTAGCACTCTTGTTTAACACCATTGAACATACTTGGTATTGCTATGAGTATTGGAATGTTTAATGAACAATGTTCTCTTATATACAATGTAATGTAATGAAGCGCATCAATTCCCACTTGACATAATTACAATTTGACACTATACTAAGCGTTACATGGATGACAACATTACTTATGTACAGTACACAATGAACTATATACATAGCTAATCAGTAAATCACAGCTCCTGATTGAAATTTTTCCCGTGGAAAGTCATGACTAGAATTATTTAGCTGGGTCTTTTGAGGTCACCCTGGCTGAGATGAATTCAGGATATTTATTTTAAATAGTATTGAACTATAACAAGTAGATACAAAAATTTATTAAATTTATTTTGCGAGTTTCAATGGCAATCACCGAAATAATAAATGAGATTTAAAATGCTCTTGGCTCTGTCTCTTGCCCAAACGTACAAAATTGAGAGGCACCACATTCTAAGCATATAATGCCACAAATTTTCAGTTACAGCCAATATCAGAATTACAATGCCGAACATTCTCAACACTAGCTCTATTCAAGGCAACCTCAATCACCCAGCCACTTGACACATACAACAATCTACACTTTTATACATAAACACTATAACTACCTACTTTGAGATCACGTCCGCTTTGGTTTGGTAGGTCACTTTCTTTTTGCTAGCTTTACGTTTAATCGAGGGGTTTCTACTGTCACTCTCTAGGCTCACTTCACTGACAGACTCCGAGTCATGGCAGTAGGGTAGGACTTCGGCGCAAAGGTGGCGTTCAACACACGGTATGGGTTCGTCGAAGGAGGTGTGGTCTATAATAGCCCTCATGCGGTAAAGGTCCGGGCACGGTGGCCGGTCGCCGCTGCGTCGGTTAGCCCGCGACGAGCGGCGATCCCTGCATCAGGAGCATCGCCCGCGAGGCGCGCGGAACGTGCCCGCGCGCGCCTGGTGTCACAAGCGACACATCTCGTGTTGGGACACCGACGAGTACATCATCGTTGACACCGGGTACTGCAATTTAAACCTTAAATTATTTATAAGCTGTTCTAGACAGTAAGGGATCAGTCAGACTGAGAGGGACAAGTTGCTAAACGACTGCAGCGGAAAATGGGCTAACAGATACTTTCACTAAAAATTCTACTAAACAGTCAAATTGATGATGAATCACAGGACTCTGACCGATACAGTAAAGTATCGCCTGTGGTGTGCTGTCAGTAGTTTGTCCGTTCGAATTTGAGTGATCCTTTAAGTAACTGCATTAAAGTATACATGTATGGAGCAGTGTCCGCAATTTATCCGCAACAATTTGACCGAGCCTTAACAAAGTAACAGTAATGCAGTCTCTTGGAAATCATAAAAATGTAATAAATTTTATTGCTTTCGCAACAAAGAGTTCTTATTGGAGTCGTTTGAGGCGGAAAAGGAGAGTTAGTTCAGAATCATGCAATTGACAACACGTAGACATGAAGAAAGTTTTCGCGAAGACAACACAAATAGTTTTTGTACGATGCACAATGTTTGGAGATTCATATAACATTAAATATCCTTTGAAAATTGTCATGACATGTCATAAAATTGTCAGCAAGTTTTAACTCAATTGAACTTTCGGCCACGAAGCGTGTGTATTAGCGTGACAGAATGATAAAATGTCAATAATTATTTAATTTTAAGTAACTTTGCATAATCAACAACAGTAACTATATTATCCATGGAATCCCAGGCATGCAAGTCAACGATTACAAAAGAAAAACATCAAAAATAATATTACTTCAGAAAACCGTGCATAATTCAAGCGTTGTTGTTAGTTTATAATGATACAGGAATGAGAAACGTTGAAGAGTAGTCAGAGAGTCGGGTTGTTATGTTATGTCAGTTGACAATGAAACGAGTGCAGACAAATTTTTATAAGAGTGTGGACAGTAACAGGACGAGGGCACACGAGGGCAAACGAGAGCACACGAAATCACACGAGGGCAAACAGGGCACACGAGACAGAGTGCATGTGAGCGAAAGCAAGTCTGCACGTACCTCTACACGTATGTATCCTATCCCTTACTACCGAGTCAACATCTACATATCACCGCCTGAGATTACTCTTCGCGACTCTGAATGGCTCCTAATTCGCATAAAGTATTCTAGAAACTTTTGGAAGATACGAATTGAATTTTTTCATCAAGGCACTTGGAAATTTGGAGGAGAATCGAAGTGATGTATAAAATGGAGCTGATTCGCTATATGTAAGTTTGCTCGCAGGAGTTATTCCTGAGCTGTTGTATGCCCATCAGTTCACTCGATGAATAATAACGTCGTGTTGTGCGCAACTGAAAGTAAAAGAACAAATTCATAACAATCTAAGAAAAAGCAATTTAATTTGCAACTGAATTGGAAATTCCTTTTATTTCAGGCTTTTTTATTTAAAGAAAAAAACTTATTTTCTATTAGCTTTTAGTAGATAAAGTGGGATACTCACTTGGGACTGTTTATTGAAGCGAAGTTGTGGCTGATATTTCCGTCGCAACTTTCTGGGGCAGCACACGCACAGAATTCTAAGGAAAGCCCTGAAACAATAAAGTTTGGTTTTAATGTTTTATTAAGCTCCATTATCTTTGTAATTATAGTTCAACACTAATACCCAAGTTTTAAACCATAATTGACGATATATTATAATGCGATCTTGGGTTAATCACTGTTAAAGTGTTGGTGTTATGTATGTAAAGGATACAAGCAATCAATGAATTTTGCTCGTATTAAAATGTCAATAAGTTTTTGACAAAACTTTACGTTGTGATCGTTAAAATGTTAAATTGATCATATAGATTTGTTTAAATACAGGGTGTAAAGTTTCCCATCACACAACCGTCAACCAAGCATTCTGTACATCATACTAAGTACCCCTACACAACATTTTTTGCTGAGAAACAATTTTTTTTTGGGGTCCAAAATCACATTTTACGGTAAAACTCAATGTAGCACTCTTAAAACATTATGCTAGTGGATGCTTTGAATAGTCATGGAGGTAATTTAAGAAAAGTTATAACCTGAAAAAGTAGTATTTACAAAAACAGCTGTGAAAAATTTGGAATTTTGACCCCTAATATCTCCGTAACTAGGGGTTTCCCAGGTATGGTCTAGACAAAAAAAAATGATCACAGTGATGGGGAGAACAAGTGCCCTTCATTTGCGTTAAGGGTCCTGTTACACCCTTTGTACCTGATTCTAATTTCGTAAAATATATCGCACTTTATGACGATCGACTTAAAAGTTTCAATCAAATCATTTTTAAGGCCGCTTTTACATTAGGACAGCACATTCCTTCACATTTTATAGGAACACGAGATATAAGTACTAACGTACTAGAGAAGTCAAATAACTGAATTGTCCTATTTCGTAATTTGAATCTTTAGTTCGCTGCAGCGCTAAAATAATAACAATTCGTTTAAACCGTAACTAATTTACCACAAGTTAAAGAAAAGTAGTAAATTAGTTCAGTTTCCGGTCTTAAGCGCCATGTAAATCACGGCACTTACGCGTTTTCTTCGGCGACGGTGCGGCGCGATCGCCGCAGTTGAACGAGACAAATTAGGAATTTACGGTGTCTTCTCTAGTACGTTAGTACTTATATCTCGATGCCGTTAGCATTTGTTTATAGTCGCGCGACGTCCTAATGTGAAAGCGGTCTAAGACGAACTAACAGAGCAGTCGTAAATTTATTTCAAAAACAAATACATAATTACAAATTTATGTCTTTCTAAAAACTAAATAAGAACCAACATTAAATTCAATCGGGAATAGCAGTTGGAGTCTAGACGAAAGACATCGTCTGGGGAAAGATTTATGATATTCCTTTTCGAAATTCTCACGGATTGAAAGTAAAAATTGGTTGGAAAACGTACTACTAATAAACAACACCTTTCATTGTATCCAATAGGCTTCTTGCATACATTTTACAGATGAATCAGAGCTACTTAGAAAAACGATCCCATTAAAAATTGTCTACAAAAATACTGCGATTAATAACCGCACATCAAAAGAAAGTCGTCCGCAGCATAACCTCACCAAGCCAAAAAAAAACCTGAACCAAATAAATTACCTAGTCTAATTTTATTTCAGTCCACCCGATTGAATATGATTTATCTGGTCTCCGAAATTGACCTCCCATTGTTGGGGAGCAATATTTCATCACAGAGGTCGAATAAAAAGTATCTTTAGACCTTGGAAAGCAGTTATCGAAGAAGTCCAATAAAAGCGAGGTCTGCAAAGAAATTGAACAAGGGGCGATAGGAGCAGTTCATTAACGTTGTAATTCTCTGTTCCGTTCTGATAGGCCCGATTCGATTAAAACTCGCGGTTCGAAATTTGAAATGAACGTTATGCGAGTTTACTTAATAGTGGGAGATTTGATTTTGGAATTGGTTTGAGGTTCATCTGTGCTTCAGATTGTCACACAAACTATATTATACCTTCGTTGATAGTGTGTTTGTTTTATCTATGTTAAATGGAATAAATTAATGTTAATTTTGAAACATCAACATTATAGTAATTACATTAAATTACATTTTCCCCGTATACATTTTTAAGGGGAAAATGTAAAAAAAAACCCGCATACATTTACATACAAACTACAAATACATCAAAAATGATAATTAAAACTAAGAGTAAGTTCGTACGAAAATAAGACACCTAGGCAAAGTACTCCTCGGCATCGCTGTTATCCGGAACCGTGCGCAGAAGTCAGGCAGCATTGCCATGTTGAATGGCAATGCTAATTCTTTGGGAATAAACAATGGGAATAAACCAACTTTCTCGTAAGATGATATTTTTTAATACGTTTTCTAATTCGATTTTCGTTATTTTTAAAAGCATTAAGTAATTATTCTAAAATTGCAAGACTTGTAGAAAGATTGCCTATCTTTCTACGGATATCAAGATAAAGCTACTATAACGGTTTTGAAGAAGGTCGAATTGGGGAAATTCAGGTTTTCCTTTTATTTTTCCGAGGCTACCTACTTATAAAACTTCTGCTGAATAGGGACTTTTGGTTTATGTATGGGATCATGTCATAAATATACTCAATGTTTGTTTTGGTAACATGGTAAAAGCCCAAATCTATATTCGTGTCACGGAAATTTATATTAATTTAATCATTTGATTTGATCCGTCGGGGATTCGTCAGATTTATTTCATCAGGCACATGTTTCTAAAAAAAGATTGATCAACAGTTATTCTGAAGTAAATCTCATTAATTATTTTTGGCTGAACTCTGTTCGGGAACTTATTTGATGACGTACCTAACTCAATCTGTGTATAGCCAAAAATATCTTACTGTATTTTTCTTTATATGATAACATATTTCTTGGAAATAAAATATAACTTAGTCACGGCTTGTAGACGCCAATTAAGCGTCTTTATGTAAACAGATTTACAAACAAATTAGTTCCAACTAAGCTAAAACTTTCCTTCTCACTTACGTGTAAATTATATCAAACTTTGTAACTTAATTAACACATTCTAGACTCTATTTAACACGCTGTTAAGCCTAATAACATTTATTAATAGGTTGTTTCATGGGCCAATTTTGGCGAAAATTTTAATCTGGAAATTCCTTGTAGGGACAGTATTGATGTTGTTGGTACGAGAAGGTCGTATATTGAGTTTACAGCCACCGTGTTAAGGGCTTGGCGTCCGTCGGTAACAACATAAATACTGGTATTGTTAGTTGTAGACTGAACTTGAGTCGGACTTGACATGCCTACATTCCGTCATATTAGACATATTGACAAGTCATCATCTGCCCAGCCTTTTTCCAACTATATTGGGGTCGGCTTCCAGTATAACCGGATACAGCTGAATATCAGTATTTTACATGGAGCGACTGCCTATCTAACCTCCACCACCCAGTTAATACTAAGTAATACAATACCCTTTGGTAAGACTAGATGTCAGAATTTCAGGTCACTGACTACCTGTAACGACTACCTGTAACGACTACCAAAGATCTATATTTATATGGCAGCAGGGACCAACAGCTTAACGTGCTTTCAGAGGCACGGAAGAAACTCGGTATGTCGGGCGGTCACCCATCCACAGACCGACCTAGGCAAGCACAGCTTTACCTAAAGATCGACCTGAGTGGCAGTTCTTATTAAGCCACGAGCTCGTCCTCATATTGATAAGTACAGTTTGTTTATAATTTGACATAAACACTATTTTTTCAATATAGAATGAAATTATAGACATCTATAGCATGCTAAATGTCACTGTAAATAAATGCTAAAATGCAAATTTTAGCATTTATTTACAGTGACATTTAGCATTTATCAAAGCAGAATGCAACGATAAGTTTGAATATGGTGGTTGGTGTAGGAGGTAAAGTAAGTAAAATACGGAGTAAGTCCCTTTTCAAGAATCCGCCGATGTCGCCGTTGTCATGACAACGACTGTCGACCCCAAGGTCAAACATGGCCTTGTCGGCACTATAAATATGGGCGTTAGAGACTAGAGTTCAAACTCGTTCTTTAATCAACCCTGTTCTCATGTACTCGTAAGTACCTCAACTATAGCCAGTGGCTGTCAAAAACCGCAACGGTGTCCAAGTTTTAAAATATATTTACGAATATGTTTTGCATTTTCATGTGTAGAAGGTATCAGGGGTGGAAAACAGTTTTTAGTTTACGTTTCTGAATGCAAAAATCAGCTTATGTACCAGAGTTATTTTTGTTTTTTTTGTGGATTTAGTTTTGAGTTTTGCAGTGAAAACGGAAAATGTTGAAATGCAAATTAAATGCTAGTGAGCAGTCCATTATAAAAGTAAATATTATTTATAAATATTTTTTAATTTATATTATTTTTTGTTAAGTGTTACAGTATGCGTGGCGGGGATTCCTTTATATGTAAATATATTACTGGGCCTACTCTTGACCGCAATCTTGTTCTAAGGCTAGAAATGTGGTCAGCGACGGAAAGTACTAACTCATTAGAACCCTATTAACTCGGGCATTAATAGGTTTTAAATCACAAACATCTATAAGCTACCTTACTAACCATTCTCATATTACCTGAATATTAACTAACCGCACGAACCAAATCTCCCTTACCTAATTAGATATACCTATTTTTAAAAAGGTGAGTACGATATAGGTAAATATTATATTCACGAGCGCGGCTCATGCTCTAATTTAAGGTTACAAAGGGAAACCCTGCAAACAAGTAATGAAAATTCAATTGTGGAGGTTTCCCTCTTTGTCGGCATCGTTTTAATATTAAAGGCTTTTATTTTAGAAGCTGCTGTACTTTATAATATAGCCACTCATATAATATTTCGTTTATAAAGATAACTTTACAAAAGCTGAATGGAAAAGCTTGTATTTTTTTTTTGTTTAATTGTCGATGTTTCATACATTTTTGGTTTTTTGTAGGCGTGTTTGTACCTACAGAAATATAAAGTTTCAATTTAATATTGTAAAATTAGTGATAGAATATTGGTAAAACATTATACAAATATATTATGGTATTATGGTATGGTATTATATATTTTTTGGTTTCAGAAGCTCATTTTTATAGGTAAAGGTTCATCATCATCTTCCTGCCCTTGTCTCATGTTTTTTTTATAGTTGATGTCAATAGCAGTAATTACCCTTTCTGTACTATCTATTCGTATGAACCAAAACAAATAAACCATGTATCGTTTTTCATTAGAAAAAAAACAAATGTTTATGATCACGATAGTTGACGATTCAAGACATGAACTGGCTTATTTGTGAATTACAAAAACTTTAATAAATTTTGGTGGGTCCATGACCGCTATTTACATCTTAACCTGCAGCAACTATAGGCGGCGCAACACGATTTATTTCCATTCTCCCATGTTAATCGTAAATATCATTCACTCCTTTTTCCTTCTTATCATTCCTCACAAAATTCATCCATCAATATTTATATCCCTCACTCTTTTAGTCACATGTGATTTGTCACTCCTCATAACATGCCCAAATGCCCATACCCCGATTGTCGATTCCCTTTTAACTTTGGCCCAAATTAAAACAGAGTCATCATCATCTGACAACAGCCTTAACCTAACTATGTTGGGATCGACTTCCAGTCTAATAACCGCATGCACATGAATACCAGTGTTTTATATGGAGCGACTGCCTATCTGACCTCCACAACCCAGTTAGTACTGGGAAATACGTTAGTCCTTGGTAAGACTGGTTGTCAGACTATCGGAAAACTGTTACCTGTTACGATTACGACTGTTCAAAAATCTACAATATTTGTCAGCCCGGACCACCGGCTTAACGTGCTTTCCAAGTCACGGATGAAACTCGGCATGTAATTGGTGGTCACCCATCCACGGACCAACCTAGGCAAGCGTTGCTTAACTCAAAGATGTAAAGGCCTGTTATTATTTAGCCAAGAGCTCCTAAAAAAATAAAGAATACGTAAATTATTAAAATGAGGCCTAGTAAATGTGAATGAATAACCCATTTCAATCTTCATAAAAGGTAATCTTATGCACAGAAAAATAAATGAAATGAATAACAAAACGTAGCCTGTATGAAATTCAAAAATGGTGAAGCTCGGTAGGCTTCATAAAGGATTTTTCGTTAAAATCTCGACAATGCAGCTCGGTATGCAGGAATGTTCAGATTGTTGGTTTTTAATTTCAGCTTTTTCTGCAATATTCTCAAAGATGCACCTTCAATACAACCAGTAATTGCCTTACCTAGACTAATAAAACCTTAGTGAAAATACCTGGGTAAGTAAGAGAATAAAATAACCATTAATAAAAATCGGAATAAAGCAAATCATATACTTTAACAGCTTTGTATATCAATAAAATCTCTCGAACTACGAAAAAGTTTGTCTTAAATATTCCGAATCCATTTTAATCTTCGAACATTTTTCTTTTAAATAAAAGTGTCCTTATTCGAGAAATATCTGCGCGTAAGTAATAGTGTTAATCCAAGAGCTACTGTAATAGCCCTCACCTGGGCTCTATTAGCCTATTACATTTTATACCTTAAACGCTTTATTGCTACTGCGCTGGACATTCAACGACCTTTGAATATTTCAAGAAAAAGGTTGAAATACGAACACGTTTTGAAAGTAAAAATTTAAAAGAGAACCAGAGACAATCTTCCGAAACATTTCGTTCTAAAAATGCAGAGGAAGCGTCTGTGGTATCCAATAGAGCAACAATGCGAACATTTTGAATATGGAATAGAGTGACCATTTATGTTGTGGGCGTTTTAAGCTATTGCATAGCTTCTATCGCGGGCCTTGAGCGTGGAGAGCGAATCCAGAAATTCCGTAACGAAAATTTTCAAGTTTCAGGTTTCAGGTTGCTATGGTTACGGAAAATAACAAGGTTGTCAACTGAGGTTGTCAAATTAAATAATTAATTATTTGCTGTTGATAAAAAATGCTATGCAATAGCTTTACCGCGGCAGTCTCCGAGTGCCACATTTAGTTTTTTATTTATTTCTGGTGGTAACCGTTCGTTTAATCAATTTGGAAGCGAACTAAACCTTATTTTCTTTTCTTTTTAATGATACATACAGCATACATTATGTTTTGAAGTAAAGGTTTATACAAATACAAATACAAATACAAATACAAAAATATTTATTTCTTCTCAAAAACATTGACAGACATAAACTGAGGCAGCCCCAGTAAGTTACAATAGTACTTGTGTCGGGGCTGTCTCTCTTCCCTTAAGTGGTATCTTAGCAATGATATAATTAAAATATGATGAAACGAGTTAAATGAACATGAAAAATAAAATAATAAAAATACAGTAAAATTTGAAAATAAAAATTAGTTAGTTAGCAGCTCTTGTTGTCGCGGGAGTGAGTATTTGTATGTGCAGTGTTTTTGTGTGTGTTTGAATGTATGTGTGTTTGTGTATGTGTGTGTGTGTGGGAGTGTGTGTATGTGTGTGGGTTTCCAGCATTTAACTTACCCTGATCAGAATATTTTCTGTAGCCTCATATGTTAGAGATCTCAACCAATCAGCTACTGTTTTTTTACAATCGTGTAACAGCAGGGGATATATGTCACACTTAAGATTCAGCTTATTATAGATGTAGGTGGATTGTGTAACATATTGGCGTCTGGCAAATGCTGATCGAACACCTGGAGAGTAGGCCACAATATCTCTGCGCCTTCTGCTCTGAGTAGCTGGGTTAAAAGGGAGACATTTATGCAGTGCTAAGATCACATTTAGCACATAAAGTTTTCTTATGGAAAGTAAGTTGCTGACTTTATAAAGATCTATTGTAGGGAACCTAAATGGTTTAAAATACATCACCTTGATTAGTGATCGCTGAGCTCTTTCCAAATCAAGGAAAATTTATAGTTATAGTTTTGCAAAATAAATCTGTAAAACGAGACTTGTACAACAAGCTTTTATATAAATGTAAACCTTTATTTAAGAACAGTACAAAAATAAATCACATAGGTCGTAAAAGTATTAAAGCACACATATAATAACAATACAACTTCATTTGTAATAAAACTTCCAATATTAGGGGTTAATTTACATCACATTAAGTGCGAGTCGAGTTCGGTGAACAAAAGCAATTTTTCACTCGACCGCTTAACACTGGGGGAAAATTGCGAAACACTCCAAAGAAAAAGGTACAAATATACCGCTTTTGATCACTAATTTATCGGCTACAGGTGGGATAATAGCGTTATGCGAAAAAAGAAGTCTCTAGAAGCTGATGCATAGCGCCGATATGAGTATGTACCTATTCATTAAGTCTGTAGAAGTTAGTTTACATCAGTTTTTTAGTGTGATGATAAGTGTTTTTTTTATAACTGAATTGTATAAAGTAAAACAAATAAGTAAGAAAGTATCTATATCTGCTTTTATATTTGGCCAATAAAATACATTATACGTGTTAGCAAAAAAGGTGTTTCAAACAAGGAAGCTTACGGTAAAATTTTGAATAATATTTCACACTCGCATATCCTCTTGAAACCGGATTATTTATTTGCACAATTAGCTGACCGCAATGAATGGGTGGATTTTAATATTTGTGGTAATTCCCGTATGATAACGTGTTCCAGTTTAAATTGAAAATAATATTGTGACATGCTTTTGTGGTCAATTACTGACCTACAGTAATTTATTAGATCTGTAATACTGGGAATTTAGATGAGCTTAGTAATGTGCAATTATTTGTGATATAAAGAATGTAAACGATGGATGAACTGTGTTAATAAGAATTAAATAAGGCAAGAAAGGAGGTGTCTCATGAGATGACGAGAAAGACATGCTGCGCCGACCCCAAATGAATTGGGATAAGGGCAAGAGAATGATGATACCAATCCGCACTGGGCCCGCGTGGTAGATTATAGCCCATTCCCTCTCTAAGAGAGGAGGCCTGAGTCCCTGCAGTGGGAACAATAATAGGCAGTTGATGAAGGGCAGGAGAATGATGATACAGAATGTAAACACACCCTTCACGAAGCCGTCAACCAAGCATTATTTACATCAAACTAAGTGAGCCTACGCAAACTTTATTGACTTTTTTTTTGGATGAATAATTACGTTTTACGGTAGAACAAAACTTTGTGCTAATGGATCCTTTGAATAGTGAAGGGGTCATGGAGGTAATTAAAATAAAGTTATAACCTTAAAAACTGGTATTTAAAAGAAACTTTGGAACTTTTGACCTTCAATATCTTCTAGAAGGTTTCCAGGTTTGGCCCAGAATGAAACAAATATCGCAAAGACGGCCTTTCGGCTTCCGTTTTTAACACCATTGTATACCATGTTTTTATTGGTAAGGGTTTTTACACCCTTTATTCATATCGGTGATTGGTACATTGAAACTATTAATACCTACTTGTTGCAATGTACAAAATATTAAAGTTCATTAACCTTTCATTGTTTTAAAAAGTCTTATTAACCCCAAGAAAAATTGAATCATAAAAAGTAATATCTGGTGTTGCCAGCACATGCAAGGAATCAATTTGTAAGACCATTAATTAAATGGCTCCGTTAAATTGAAGCCGACACGAATAGCTGCCAACACAATGTGATAAATGGGGACTTTTTGCCATGTTTGTTTTTATTATTTTTGCAGGCTCTCCGCCATTTGATTTTCACCTGTCTAAAAGCTTTTAACTAGTTTAAAATGAATGAGCTCTGATGGTCTGTGGTTGAATTAATGTATTTTTTTGGTAGGCGAATTAAAAATTTGCAAAATTAAAAGCTCTTGAATAGCATTATAAAACTACGCAGCCGCGAAATGTTTAATGAATCGTAGACTAGACGTAGTTTAATAGTGAACGATTTGGAATTTCCCTCGGTGGAAGAGTCTATTTTTTATAGACTCTATGCTTTAAGAAACGATTTTATTAACTAAGGGAAATTCAATTGCCTTCTTTAAAACTACGATCAATGACGTGTATTTAACATAACATAACATCAGGGCTGTAATTCCGTTAGGCAGAGGTGTACCTAATTGTACACCCACATTTAGCTGGTTATGTATACCAGGTGTGAAGTCCCTGTAATAGGGGGCCGGCCTGTTGCCACTAACCGATCACAAATCTAAACTTCGTGGCTGTTACTGAAAAATTACCGATAAAATAACCGAGTAACACTTTGCCCGACCCCCGGGACTAGACCGGTAATCGAATCCAGGACCTCATGCTCTGCTATCGCGCTTGCGGGCCTTCGACCGACTGCTATCTACTAAAACATCTTACAACTAACAATTTTGTTGTAAACTTACACTAATACTTATAATAATCTCTTACACTAAAACAAAAATTTAAAATAAATTAAAAAGAAAGAAAATGAAAATGGAAATGTGTATAAAAAATGTCTCATACAATAGTATGGCACTCCCCATTGTTAGATTCTAACCCGTGTTACTGAAAATATACGGTCAGGAAAACATTTGAGCATTTTTCAGTTTAAGGGTCAAAATGAAGTGTGATTAATGACTACTTTGTCACGTTGCAAAAGGTTGCGGGAGGCCTTTTGACGCATTTCATTCGGCCACGCATTTTTTACTTGATGTGTAGAATGAATTCGCTTTTGCGCTTAATGGTTTAATTTTTGGATATAAATATTTTGCATTTTCTGAATTCGCAATAAGACCGTTTTTCTTAAAAAAAAGTTCTGTATAGAATGAAATTGTTGTGTAAATATGAACTGATTTTAAGGTGTTGAGGCTAAGCTAAAAAGAAAGGACCAGTCTGGATCAGTTAAATAGGTCAGTCAAGTCATACCGAAAATCCTGTTTATTACTTAAAAATGATTAAACCATAAATCGACATATTTTTTTTTGTTATTTCTTAGATTATTATTGATCCCAGACGACGAAAGGTATTTTAAAATAATTCTACAAATTGCAGTTTTTGCAAAAACTGATGTACTCCAAGTATAATATAAACACATTTACTCCCACAACCCCCTCCTACCAAGTCATCATCATCATAATCAGCCTATTGCAATCCACTGCTCGATATAGGCCTCTCGGCTAACCACTCTGCAAAGAACATCGCTCCACCGAGCCTGAGGGCGCCCACCTTACGCTTGCTGACTCGCGGTCTCCACTCAAGAATACGTCTACTACCTACAATAGTCGTCGGTTCTGCGGCTAATATAACATAGCACATAATAGCAAGACAATTATGGGGTTTTGTTATAACGTAAAAGTTAAAACAAAAGTCAGCTGGCGAATTATTCGCCAGCTGACTTTATTAACCCGTCGGGGCTGGCGGGTTGTTCACAAGAGAAACCGCGGCCTCGACATAAAGGGCTAAGAAGGAACATGGGTGGTTTTAGTCAGTAGAAGTCTGACACTCCCTTTCGCTCTGCCCGCCCGCACCCACCAAAAAAAACTGGCAAATTAAAAATACTGGTCTGCGTGTTCAGAAGGTATTAGCTTTTTCACTTGCACTTGAACTGAATTCCTTAGCCAAGTGAAAATAACACAATAAACTGAGAGCACTACATATCACAGAGTACATATATGAACTAGTAAGCTTGCGTGGCTGTACTTCAGATGCCGTATTTGTGTCAATTAAGTATTCCGTTGCTCGCAAAGTCGCGGCGCACACTTCTTCTACAGTTTGCTAAATATTTGTTCAGCGTTTTGCTTATAAATTGTGTGAGACTTTAGAGGTCATGTCTTGATACGTTAGGTAAGTAGAATGTGTTGTATTGAATGTGAATGCTAAATATTAAAAGGCACGCTTTTACTTATGGTGGCAAGAATTTTCTTAAATAGCACCATGTCAGCCCAGTGGCAATAAATTATCACAGTGACTACTTTAAAGTAACTCATCATCTGCCTAGCCTTTTCTCCACTATGTTGCTTCCAGTCTAACCAGACTGGAAGCCGGACCCATCAGGTTTTCAGCTACATTCCGTTGGTTGTAGCTGAAAACCAGTATTTTAAATGGTAACTTGGTTAAATTATGTGATATTATGTTATGATACCCCTTGGGTAAGACTGGTGGTCACACTTTCAGGCCACTGCCTACCTGTTACGACTGTCAAAGATTAGAACTGGCAGCCGGGGAAGATGGCTTAACGAGCTTTCCAAGGCACGAAATAAATTTGACATGTAATTGGGGCTCACCCATCTACAGACCAACCTAGACAAGCACGGCTTAACGTAAAGGTCGACCCGAGCGGGAGCTCCTTTCTCCTTCCGTCATTCATGACATAAATAAGAGCTCGCAATGAAATACGGATGCAATATAATAGGTACATAAAGAAAATTAAAAGTACTAAATACTACTAATGACTGCCAAGCAGTAGTAATGCGTCCCGTTTCACAATGCGCCTGCATTGTAATTAACTGTTCATAGCATTCATTACTATAATTAGCTGGCGTTTCTTTAGCTTCGAATAACAAAGCCGTAACTTTATTAAAAACATGACGTATGAAATAAAACCCTGCTTTACGTAGAGTAAACATAAATGCTAACAACATTTTTGTATTGTGAATACTTTGTATTGTGAGTTAAAAGTTAAGTAGCACACATGTTTTTAAGTGGTTTATACTGAGTAAGTTATTTTCTATTAAAGTTGTAATAGTTTATAAGTCCATTGCGTGCAGACTGGCGGTTTGTAAGGATTAGGGAGGGATCAGCATTTACTGCATGTGCCAAGGGAGGTGTGTTAACTCAACGTCACATTAAACGTTGAAACATCATATCGACGGTTAAAAGGAAATAGGGTATAAGTGACAAATAAGGAAATGTTCAGGAGAGCCGTTTAAAGTTTTAAATTTTAGAAAAACTGACGTATTTTTGTCATTTATTAAAATATCGTGAAAACTAAAACACTTGTAAAATCAGAAAAAAATGTGGCAGTTACCGGTATTTTTAGTTTTAATCATTTGACGCTATTTAAAGTGGTTTTTGTCGCTTATAACAATTGCTTTTAATTTTCCAATGAGGAAATATGGCATAAGATACAAATGACAAAATAAAATATTAAAGGATAAGAAGCCTAAGCGACATACCGATTTCTCAGATCGCAAGGTAAAAGGGTATAAGAGACTAGACAGTTCAATAAGTGTTATAGGAAAAGAAGGATAAGGTACTTTTCACAGTGGTTGTATAAAAGATAATAGAGCACAAGAAACAGTCAGCTTTCAAAACAAGAAAGGTTAAAAGACATTAGTGACACACAATGTCGCTTGAAAGCAAAGGAAAAGAAGGATAATCAACATTTGGCATTGCGTGAGTCTACGGAAATATGGATGAAAAGACACCCCAAAAATAATGAAGACAACCAACCAATACGATCCTTCATCAGTATAGTAGAATGTTTTTAAATAAAAAAAGACATTTTTGTTAATAATATTTTTTTATCAAGAAAAATCAAAGCTACTCATAAAGAGTCGGTAGGTATCAACCTGCTAATCATTTTTGGAAACAATAATACTGCAGCTAGTCGGTAGGTAACTTAAGAATCAATTACGAAAACTTGGTATGTATCCGTAATATTAAACATTTAAAAAAGTAACAACCATTTAAGTAATAAGGTATTAGCGACAAAACTGTATTTATATTGTAAACGGAAGTAAGGTATAACCAACAGTGTGATATTAAAATAAATTTAGGTAATAGGGCATAACCGACATAGCTGTCATAAAGTACTGAATGGTAATAGGGTATAACCAACAGAGTAATATGAAAATGAATTTTGTATAAAGGGTACAAGCGCCATAGCTATGTTAAATTACGAAATGGAAGTATGGAAAAGCTTTAAAGGCATAAACAACCGAAACCTCGACACCCTTATGAAGTAAAAAAAGCATTACCGACAATAAACCCAAAATAAATCATTTTTGGAGGGGTACAAGCACCTTTATAGCAAAAAAGACCTGAATTTTCGTCGGTTACGAAAAAGAATACTAGGAAAATGTTTTTTTTTTGCTAGGGCATAAACGCCAAAAAAGTCATCGTAGAGCCATGGGAGCAAGCGCATTCGAAAGAGCGGAAAATTTTACGTAGGATGGCATAAATAACTCATTTTTGACCAAAATGTCGCTTATGCCCTACTTCCTTTTTACCGTCGATATCAAGCCTGTAATCTCAGCTGCAGGTTGTTCGAAAGAGATACTGCGGCCTCGACATAAAGGGCTAAAAAGGAACATGGATGGTTTTTGTCGGTAGAAGTCTGACACTCCCTACCGCTCTGCCCAGAGCCGGAGGAGGAGTCATTTGATGATTTCTCACTCTCCAAAAAAAAAGAGCCTGCAATCTCCGAAGGGTTAGGCAGACGTATACCGTACATGAAGAAAATCTGAAGAATCGCCAGACTTAAGTGGCAATGGGCAGGGCACATTGCTCGCAGAACGGATGGCCGATGGGGCCGAAAAGTTCTGGAATGGCGACCGCGAACCAGAAGACGTTGCGTTGGAAGGCCTCCCACTAGGTGGACCAATGGCCTGGTCAAGGTTGCGGGAACCCGCTGGATGAGAGACGCACGGGACCGGTCAATGTGGCGACACCTGGGGGAGGCCTATGTCCAGCAGTGGACGTCTTTTGGCTAAAATGATGATGATACCGTACACCTACATTTCGCTAGTTATGTTTAAGTCCCCTAACACTTGACCAGTTACTAATAATCAATAAATCATGCTAAAAGTTTAATAAAACTGTGCTATGACTAGGTCATACCCATATTCTAAGGTAGCTAGATTTTTAGTGTCTTCGTTGTGGATCTAAAACAATTTGACAAACGGAGTTATACGTTGCAAAATTGGGAAGGGAACAGCATAACAAAGGGGTCTCGATGTGTTGAAAATGATAACCAATCCTGGAAATAACCACCGTATACCGAAGCTTAACCCCATAACAGTTAAACTGGATGAATTACTGCTAACTTGAACTAATTTCAACACACGTAAGAAACTATGTGTTAGGTACAGTCATTAGAACCAATATGTAGACGCATTCTAAACTTATATACATTTTAGTTGCTTTCATTCTGAAACGATTTTATCGTTGTACTAGCTGACCCACGCAACTTCGTCTGCGTCATATAAATATAGCTATAACCTGTCTCGATATACCTATCGACTATCCGACATTAATTAAGCTAAATCGTAACAAACAAAAAATCTTATCTTTCCTCTTTATTAAAATAGTTTAGATGGTTTAGATTTTAGATTAGCTTGGATTATATTAAAGTGTGAATTACTATAGGTATATTTTACTGTTTAATATACTATAACACTCTGTACTTGTAAACATTATGATGCAGTAAATATTTTGACTTTGAATTTCCCGGAGGCCAGCCAGAATCCCCCGTAGGCCGTACCTACATTGCGACGCGCGAATTATTTTGCCGCGCGGATGTTTTTACATTGCGATATCTTCTAAGATATTTGTTTAAACTGTATAGAGTAAAGGGCACAAATATTCTATATTAAATTTCCGTTCTAACAAACACATTTATTTAGATATAGATTAATACCATATGGGTTAAATAAGCTTCGCAAAAAATAATTCTTTTTAACCTAACAGTTTAACAGTAAAAAAAGGTTACAGTGAGTCAATCTTAAAAGATAGATATATGCTGTCGCGGACTTTTTTTTAGAACTTTTAAAGAGGAACAATTCCTTCATAGATGATATTTGCGTAACTTGAACCGTTTTCGCAGCGCACGCAGCGGAAGCTCTCAAAAAGAAAATACCCTTTCCCGTTTTTGTAACATTTTTCATGTATGCTCCGCTCCTATTAGCCGTAGCGTGATGTTATATAGCCTATAGCCTTCCTCGATAAATGGACTATCCAACACAAAAAGAATTTTTCAATTCCAACCAGCAGTTCCTGAGTTTACCGCGTTCAAACAAACAAACAAACAAACAAACAAACAAACAAACAAACAAACAAACAAACAAACTCTTCAGCTTTATAATATTAGTATAGATATCGCTTGCAGCTTTGAGATAAGAACAATTTCCCGTTGGAACTGCGGGTTGTTCGAAAGCGATACCACGGCCCCGGACACAAAGGGCTATACCTACGAAGGAACATATATCGTTTTTAGTCAGTAGAAGTCTGACACTCCCTTCCACTTCGCCCAGAGCGGGAGGAGTCATTTGATGATTTCCGACTCATAAAAAAGGAGGCGGGTCATGGTTTGTGATATTGATACATATTAATGCCCGAGACTGTACTTCGAAATTCTTGTATTAAAACAGCGCGACCACAAAACTCGTGTGTTTGAGCAAGCGGCCTAAAAGTTTGCTACTCCGTTATCTAGTTGTTTACCAGCACAACATTCCATACAAATACCTCCACGTATATATTACAGGTTTATACTAAACGTGGGAAAACATATTCTAGATTATAATGTTAGCTATGTACATTAGAAAGGTCTATTAAAGTTAATGAACTAGTCGTGTGGGTTATCAATGGAAATATTGTTATGATTTCGGTGGTAGGCTTTTTGGTTTATCTTAATTACTTATTTGTTTATAAAATTAGTTTTAATTGGTAGAATTTAGTGGATCGTAAGTAGATTAAAACTAGTCTAGATTTTTATGATGAATATTTCTTTGTATTCATTTGTTGTACTATTATAGACAGCGGGATTTAGCAAGTCAGCGTAGTTAACGTAGCTGGCGTAGACATCAGCTACGCCGTAGCAGTGATGCTACGGTATATTTCATCAGAAGGGACTAGATAAAAGAAACGGAATTCACTATGGACTTTGACAGATATTTTTAGTACATTATCTATCAAAATCCATGGTCAGTGCTGGAGTCCACTCCACTCGGATTGACCATAACTTAACGACGATTGAATTATATAGGGAAACTTTCAACTGTGACCTAAAATGTTAATTTAATAATGTATAAATTTATGAGAGGAGCCATTTTGTCACTATTTACTACCACCGAAGAATCAAGTTTTACTTACACAACAAATAATCTACTTTTCTCCTTTGCCACATTTTCCTTTTTGGCCTCCAACGAACCACGATTACCACGATTACGATCGATCCACGATTTACTTTGAACCTTTCAATCTATACATCGTCCGTTTCGCAAAGGTTTTATTTATAATTTAATACTGAGGGTTTTGATACGCGTAATTTAATACGCAGCCCCAGAAATTCCCTCGGAATCCGGAAGCTTAACCAAATGGGGTCGAAGAGGAAGTTTTACGATTTCATGGATTAGTGTTTCAGGCTAGTTGGGATAATGTACGATATAAACTGTAATGGGTAAAGATTTGACGTTAGGTAAGGGCCTTGGGTAGTTTTAAGGGGATAAGCTTCAGTACTTTTTGGACTGATGTGTCCAATATACACGCAAGCCGATGTGCGTGTATGACCAGTTGTATAAACGTGGATGACGCAAAGAGAGTATGTAAGGATTGTAGCAGGTAGAATTCTGTTGTTTCTGCCTACCCGCATGTGAAAAAGGTGTTAGTTTATGTGAATATGTTGTCCAGTATTGAAACACAAAAAAATCTTCCTTTCATTTTCCCTATCAGGACTATTCTTGCTACAAAATGTAACGGTATACTTAATCCAAAATAAACTTCATCATGAGCAGAATATTGATAACATTTTGAATTTGAGCATCCAGATGCATTGTAGCTTGCTTGAAAAATTTAAATTAATGAGTGATAAGTACAAAAGGAGATTGGTTTTTTAACAGTGATTTATCAACATTTTCATACAAATAACAAAGCTGAATAATCTAAACAGTAAACAATGGGTTGCACTCCGGGACTCCGGGAGTGCCGGCAGAAGTGAAATTTGAACATTAACGTTGTGCATTATTGAATATTTTGGAATGCTTAAGGAATAATTTCGCACGTATTGCTTTATTTATCAGTACAATATTCATTTATTACGCTATCGTACACAAACATGACAGTTTATATTACATTCAAAATTTAACACTTCAGAACTATTACAATTATGTATTTTAAATTAAAAAGTTTATCTCTCAGAAAAATCAACTTGACATTTTATTTTTTTTCACATTTGACGCACACTCACGCCGTCTAACGCCATTTAAGTGCACAATGCCGCTAAAGAATTTTTCACTTCAAAAACACACAATAACATACACAAACATAACATAACAACATCACTGAATTATTTATTAAAAACTACATGTACTTACAATTATTAGTGATACATAGGCTTTCTTAATGTCACAAGGCATTCTCTACTAGTCAATCTTTAGGATAGGACGACATAATACTATGTTAGAATATAGTATAATTTATTATCAAAACTAACTCATACGGCAAAACATTCAACTTCACAACTTTAATGACAATAGACTAATGTTGGCAACACTGCGCTAAGCAAACTTGTCAGTTCCGCCAACACTCGGAGTCCAACCGGAACCGGAAGCTCGTCGCTACACGAGTATGTTCATGTACATACATGTTGTACAGCCAAGTGTACAACAGCCGCCACACTTGGTATACAAAAACCGACCTTGCTCCTTCTATTTCAAGATGACTTTTAGAATGAACCTGTTGAGTTTGAAGTACGGTTGGTCATACAGGACGCTAAGTAAACGTTTGAAAGTCTCCTCGTAGTTGAGAACAATGATATATTACAAATTATTTGAATTGTGAGGATGAAGAGCTCATACAGTGTGAGTCTGTGATGATTTATTACTTTTCTACAAGAGTTTTACACTAAAATTAAATCTAGATTTAAGTTTGAGTTCGATGTAGGTGTGTGATCGGTGTGCGTCATATATGATTATTTAATACTTATTCACTTATGACTGGCAAAAATATTATTTTTTGGCTTGAGATTGTCGTGACGAAACCAGCAGACCGGTTTCACGACGGCATGTAAAGCCAAGTCTATTGGCCATGGGCGGCATAAAACTTCTGACACTAAGTTAGGCACTAGCCACACAATAAAAAGGAGAAGACTTATACAATATATTCTGCGATACAGTTGATAGTTTATGTGACCTAGTACACACCTGCTTGACTCCGTTACAAGTAACAATGCAGGCAGTAACCAGCATTAAGGTGCCCTTGTGAAAGACAAATAAATGTTTACTTATCATTATTTCACTCTTAAAAGAATATATAACAACTGGCCGTACATCCAACCATTACAGCCCATAGTTACAGGCTTTCAGCCACACAATAGTTGCAACAATAGGCTGGCTACAGAAGTAGATAGCAATTGCGAACATTCATTATTAACTGGCTGGAAACAATGGCGTGTAGTGCCTCAGTGGCTTAATGTCCGCGTTTAAGCAGTTGCAACAAAAGCTATATAAGTGTCAAGTGACAGAGATTTCCAGCAGTGTAAGGAAAAGGAAGCAATCTCATTTATTGTCCCGTAAAATCGTCGTTTTAAGCGACTGTCAAAATAAAAATAGATGTTTTGCATGATTCTTTAGGCGGTTGAAGTGCGAGGAGTTAGCCATAATTTTTATGAAATTGTCTATTAAATAAAGTTGTATTTTTGGCAAATTTTCGTCAAATATTTGGTTTAAATTTCAGTTATTCGAACTCTGCTCGCTGATGCAGTCATTAATGAAGATGTGAACTGTATTTTTTTAGCATACTTTCGTCAGTCACTACTGCTAAGCTATTTTATTAGAAATTCAGAAATATAATATCATTCTATAAGCTATCAAAAAATAAATATAAAATCTATCAGAAGGGAGCTGTTTATTGTTTGCTTTGTTTTTATGAAAGCGGTGGATTTTCCATCGCCTTAATATATTTTTTCCTGGAAGACGTATAAAGGGTAGGTACATTCCCAGAAAATTAATCAAATGCCGCAAGTGAGTGACAGTGGGTAATAAAATAACAAAGTTAAGTTAACGTTTCTCAGTTTTTCAAGGCAGTTGCGAAAGGACTGCAATTTTTTGTTACCTGTAGCGTGTATCGGAAATATGTGGTCATGGTACAGAAGCCTACAAATCAAGCAACTACAATTGAAGATTTCAACTTTATCGATAAAGCATTAGTTTCAAGGTTCATCATCATCATCAACATATAATGTTCCTACTGCAGGGACTCAGGCCTCCTCTCGAGAAGAGTGATGGGCTATAATCCACCACGGGGGCCCAGTGTGGGTTGGTAGATGTCACAAGTCTTCGATTTTTTTTTGTTCTAAGACATGCCGATTTCTTCATGATGTTTTCCTTCACTGTTTTGGGAGCAGTGGTGATGAAATGATTTATACAAAGTTTTGCGCCTGACTGGGTTCGAACCCACGACTCACGGTTCATAAGTCGGGGCCGACACCACTGCTCTGTTCAAGGTTGATAGGGGAAAAAACGTCAGTCTCAGGTAGCTCGATGTGCTGGCAAATGTACATACCACAAACTGTGCAACTGGTTCCGTGGAACCATGTTTATTACATCTATGCATGGAACCAACATCGTAATATCCACCAGTAGATCCTCCGACACAACGACGACGCTTGGATTGAAATATTCTACTTGTATTATAAGTAAAGGGATTATTTATAAAGAGATAACTTTTTCCTGTTTAATGTTTTTTAGTATTTTTTTAAGTATCAGAGTGAACCGATTGGATATCGGTTCACTATCGGTTATTTGGAGATAGTAAATTCAATTGATTTTCATGCATGCACATTGTGTAAACTACTTTTTTATTGTAATCCCTTGAAAACATTGTCCAGGGCACTTCATCCAACTAGGACGAAAATACTTTTTACCTGTTGGCCGAAACTAAAAGTTACAAGCTAATATTGGGTTAGGTGTTTTCCCAGCTATTTTAACAAACAAAGCCTGCCTTTACGACAGAATAACCAAATTAAAGCTCAGCTAAAAACTCTGAAACGTCAAATAAATAAAAAACAGGGAGAGCTCGACATAACGGCATTTACAATACGTGCGGGTAGTGACAACAGAAACTGTGCTATTTCGGTTTTGTTTTACTGGATGTTTGGTTATACCAGCGGACATTTAATGTTTGGTCGCAGAACGGATGGCCGATGGGACCGAAAAGTTAAGGCGTGGCGATCGTGAACCGGAAAACTATGCGTCGGAAGGCCTCCCACAACGTGAAACGATGACCTGGGGATCAGGGATCAGTTGGATACGAGACGCACAGGACCGGTCAATGTGGTGACTCTTGGGCTCCCCCAAGTGTACTATGCCGTCGCTGTAGGAAATCAAAAATGGCATTCGTGGTTTTCATACGAATTGTGATACTTGCGTGGTACGAATGGGATATAAATTTAAAAGTGCCGAAATTAAGGATTCCTGCAGTCATTTACACTTAAGGCTCGGTCAAAAAGGTACGGAAAAATTACGGATGTAGCTCCGGACACTGGACTTATAATAGCGTGGTTTGACAAACCTTGTAACAAGCATTTATTGCGCTTGGAAAGCTCTTTGGATATGTGGCAAGTTATCCCATAAGAGTCGTATCTCAGCACAAACGCTACATAGCCGTGATATGCGAGTGCGGCTTCCTTATTTGTAGCGCTGTCAGAATACTTATCTGTTTTGTGCTTGGGTTCCCCACTTACAGATTAAATCTAAAGCAGCTTTAAAAATTGACCTAATATAATATTATATCTATCCATCTCCGTGTTGTGTGTTGGCCATTAGGAATTTTTCAGTAGTATAGCCACGGAATTTGAAATTGTGCCCGGTTAATGGCGATATACTCGCACCTATTACATGGGATTTAAACATATCTGGTGATAAGTCGGTAAACTGACTAAGTACCTAACTCTTTAGGGATTGCAGGATAAATGTTGTGTTTATGTTGTTTTCTTTGTTATTTTATTTTTTTATGACGGCACGTTTATCGCACTGACTGAGTGATTGGACTGCTGCGCTTCGTCTCGTGGGTTCGATCCCAGCACGGAAAATTATTTGTATGGCCTACAGATAGTTGTTCCGGGTCTGGGTATTTGTCGATACAGGAGAAATTCCTAGAGTTTGACAACGTTTAAAAAAAACACCTTTGTGTTTGTATCTTCCTTGTTTCACATTAATGTGAACACAAACTATAGTGTCCTTGACTAACTTCCTCGTTTTCCTAGTTCCTACATTAAAGTTATAGCCACAAGCGCTCAGTGAGTCACTAGTGTAATACGGGAGGCGCCCAAACATTCACAATTCATACAGTGTCTCCGACGGTTCCCAAATTAGATCATGTATTAAGATCAGGTACTATGAATTATGTAACGAATATTTTCACAGCATTTTCCGCTCCAACAAAGGCTTTAGTAGCCTTGTTTTGAGCCGAAAACAATTACGTTATTACCGACGGTGTAATTATTTAAATAGGCAGCTGGATTAAATATGTATTGTACTCGGCAGGGTAAACATAAGAATCATGTTAATTAAATTCTTAACTGCTTTTTGGAACAAAAAGGAACCTTTTCTTAGGTTTTCGAAGAAAAAGGTTAGTAGGTATTGTTTTTGATCTATATCCGTATCATCATCATTATCAGACGAAAGACGTAGGAAAGAAAGACATCAAATCTCCCCCAAGTGTCGCCACATGGACCGGTCCCGTGCGTCTCGCAACCACCAGATCCCCGCAACCTTCACCAGGTAATTGATCTACCCAGTGGGAGGCCTTCCAACGCAACGTTTTCCGGTTCGCGGTTGTCATTCTAGATCTTTTCGGATGTCCGTATGTTGAGTTTATAAAAGTTATTTAAAGATTCACGAACACTCAATCTAGACTACAATATTGTGTTATCAACAACGAAACTTAAATATTAACGAAGATTTTTGAATAACACATCAGGCCTGTAATTCCCGAAGGGTTAGACAGTGGTATACATAAAACTACCAGTTATGTTAAAATCCCATGTAATACGTCACCAATTCAGACCTCGTGATTACTCGTGAATGCTACTCAGAAATTCTCGAAGGTATAACTCAAAAACACTTTGACCGACCTAGAAATCGGACCCAGAACCAACGAGGCAGTAAAGATTTTCAAATCAGATACAATATTACGACCTTACTGTGTTTAGTTTGTCAATAACCCAATAAATATCTGGCATAACTTTAGTTTATCCTTTACGGACTATAAAAATCCTCACTTTCATACAACATATGATTTATTAACACAATCTCCCGCACTAAAAAACTAGTATCGGCAGTGCGCGTACAAAAATGCGCAATTTGTGGTATTGTCAGATGACAAAAAGCCGTCGTTTGGCCTCGCAAGTCCTCCATTTGGAGGGTAGAACCCCTCAGAGGTCGTAACACTTTTTTATTCGTAAGATTACGATGGCAGTAAAATGTAAAGTGATTCCGTTTTTCTGAACATGATAGCAGCGTTGTAAACGTTGTTATGAAATGCATTAACTATTACAGAGGTCGTGCGGCGAGATTAAAGGGAAGGTTCAAGTGGGAGCTTGTTTGTGGTTATGTTTTAACGGATTGTTGGTGTGAAATTGTAAGGTATTTGTTAAGGTTTAGGTGATCATTTTGTAGGCACACGGAAGGTAGAAGAAGAGGCATGCTAATTACTTTTTTGCGAAAAGCAATGTTATTTTTATAGAACCTCGAATCTCTTCGATTCTGTTTGATTTTGGATTAAAACCACTCTAGCAGATTCTATCTGCTTTATGTGTATGAGTATGTACCTATTTATGTATGTAATCAATATATGTCATCAAATTGGTATTGTCCTTTTTTGTTCTCTCCCACAGAGCTGTCCTATTTGACCCAAAGGTTGACCGGTGGTGAATGCCTTGTAGAATTAAGTCCACCTATGTATCACTCCTGTACCTGAAGTTTAAATAAATAAATAGGTACGTTACAAGGAAAAAAATTACATTTTAATAAAAACAAATATTATAACTTATTTATTCGATAGGAATGCGTACTTGTTTTTACACCTTTAAATAAACAAAACGTTTATTAATAAACATTATTCCCACATACATCGTTCCATAGACGTAAAGCATCAAAGCGAGAGCCGAACTCCTTTCAAAAGACAATAGCGGCTGTATGCTCAAGAATTCGTGACCAACACTTGACGAACAAAAGACAACTTAGCCGTCTTACTTACCTAGCATAGCGGATTGGCGGCAAAAACTTCTAGTGCTCTAACTAAACTAATTTGGGACCGTGCCTGCAAAGCTGTACGGAAGTTGAGGTAGGTTCTGTTTAATTATGCAGGATTAAAGTTGGGTTTGTTGTTAAAAAAATATGTGTACTACACTGTACAATGACGCTTTCAAATGGTACCTACTAAATTATCTAGACGGTGCGTCGCACTGAAACAAATCAGTACATTATACAGTCATTTGGAAAAAAAGCTGGCATAAGTAAGAAGGATTATATCTTCTATTAGACTTAGACCTTAGTTCTTGGAGTATATCATAATTTTAATCAGATACACACCCACTACTGTTTGTCTCTTCATCACCCAAAGGTTGACTGGTAGAAAACTCTGTAGGTACTTTGCGCTTGAAGTGTAAAATAATTAACATAGTAAAGAATAAACCAGCTGTTCTGTGTCGCCGTCGTTAGCACTGTTATACACTCTGGACATATTTTGGTGCTGCGCTGGTGGGTCTAGAATCATGTACTAAACTCTTATAACTGTGTGAGACTAGGATTAACGTACAAGCTTATATTTTGTCGTTGACCTAAAGTCACAGCCGAGTACACAGACAGATTTTCAAAGTCAAATCCTCAGATTCAATGTTTGCTTGACAATACCAACAAAAATATAATTCCGCCAAAAAAACAGCCTTCCTGCGAGAGTTCAAGGTTGAACCTCAAACCTATTTAACTTAAGTACCATTACCAAGACCTAGAAAATAAAACCTAGAAGTTCTTTGTACGCAGTTTACAAATAAAACTGTCTCATCCAGTTTGTCGGACGACGCCACTTTTATTAAATTAAAACCCGGCTCCTGCAAACCAATAATTGGATTGAGACCTATTTTTTTCATCACGGAGCCTAGGTCTACATGAAGGAGTATTTTGATGTAGGTTTTAGTGCTTCTGACGTTAATATTGGGAATATCTTAAAAGTAATATTCGTAAGAGCTGGATTGTTCTTTTGTCTATTCGCTTTTTAGGCAGATTTATTTTTCTTGTTTTGTAAGTAGAGTTTTATTCGATTTCTTCTTCTTATTGTCGCGGGCTCCATCATCATAAGTCTAGCCTTTTCCCAACTATGTTGGTTGTTGTTGTTGTGTATGGTTATTAATGATGCTTGACAGTTGAGTGGGTCAGTTTCCAGTTTAACCGGATGCAGTTGAATACCAGTGTTTTCTATGGAGTAACTGCCTATCTGATCTCCGTAATCCATTTTGTACTGAGTAAAATGAAATCCCTTGGTAAGAACAACATGTTAACCAACAACCATGTTAGACTTCCGGGCCACTGACTTTCTGTTTTGGCTTTCAAAGGTCTACAAACAACAGCCGGGACCAAAGGCTTCACGTGCTTTCCGAGACTCGAAGGAAACTCGGAATGTGTGGTGGACCAACCGACAATCCCCAGACCAACCAAGGCAAAAGTGGCTTAACTTGAACGCGGCTGTTTTATCTAACCAGTCGCGGGCTCCAATACCTACATTTTAAAGTTTCGTCCCAAAAGTCAAAAATCAAAATAATTAAATGCTGTACAATTTTGTGCAATGTAGGAAATAATTATATACTATAGGTACCTGTAATAAATTGATAACCTTCAGTTGGTCAGGTGTTGTCCAAAACAAACCGAAAATACCTAATATGTTATTTTATCATAAGCCATAATGCGGTTATCGCGAGCAAGGTTATCTGTTCGTATTAATGAAACATGTGCGCGAGATGAGTTTGTAACTAACTAAAACTTTCATAGCATCTTGGTAATTGAGTGTCTGTGTGGTTTGGTACCGGAAAAGAGTACCTGGTATTTTAGAGCCACTTGTAGGTAGGTACTCATAAAGCGAATTTATAAACATCACGCCTGTAATTTAGACAGAGGTGTACCTAATAGAAAAGATACATTACACCAGTTATTTTTAAGTCCCGTGTAATAGGGGGCGAGCATAGATATAATATGTCGGAGACTGCAGTCTCTGAACGTGGATAGAATCAGAACTACTGGAATGTCGAGCAACTATTGTCGTGTAGTTCAACCTCTTTAGTAGTTGCTTGGGTGTATTTAGTTTTGGCACGATTTACAACGACAACTGTCAGATGAATGATGACAGAGGCGCTCGTCAATTTAGAGGAGTCCGAGCCAGCAGGGGCTTCCATGGCGGATGGCACTGCGGTTGGTCGTGGTCGTGTTTCCTACTAACCTCACTGCTTTCCATGTTGTTGACTTGATCGTGATGATTACCAATGTAGACCGTTGTACTTAAGAACCACTGAGTGTTATTTTGAGATAATCCATCCTGTCTTATCATCATCATCATGAAGAATACCGTATTCTCCGATATTTATTTCTATTGGAGCAAGCCTATTGGTATCAACCGGGCACAAATCTACTCCGTGGCTGCTGCTGACAAACTCCTGATGGTAAAACCCAATAACACTTTGTCCGACCCGAGAATCAAAACAAGGACCTCAGGCTTCGCAGTCGCGGTTGTGACCACTAGATCAATGAGGCAGTCGGGTAAAAAGTAATTCATCATCATCAGCCTATTAATGTTCCCACTGCTGGGACATAGGCCTCGCCTCTTTGAGAGGGAATGGGCTATAATCTACCACGCGGATTGGTTGATGTCACAAGTTTTCGAATCAACGAAAATTAAAAAAATATTTAACAAAACAAATGCAAAAATAGAACTATCTTTTGTTTTTCTAGTGGTATACAGACAAATCTGCTTGCGTGACATACACGCCCCGTACATTTGATTTACTGCCTATGTCAGTTGACCACGGAGTGATAACATATTATTACTTTTAGCCATGCATCTTTGTCGTAAACGGTATGTATTCAAATCATGCAAAAGGTAAAACAGGTTCTACCTCAAAATATTTACTTAGAAGAATTACACAATATGATGTGACGCGTGACGTGTAAAAGTGTTTTGTAGAACCGATTTACATAAATAAACTAGCAGTTGCCCGCGACTTCGTTCGCGAGGAAATTTTCACGTGTATGTATGTCATGTGTGGGACTGCCTCTGGATGTACTATGCCAAAGCGAATGACAATTAATGCCAATCGAAGCGATTATATTCCCTTAAACTGGCCCTGTTGTAAAATCTGTACCCACACATACAAAAACATATGTCTTATCTATATTCTATCTCTATACCAATTTTCAGCTCCAAAACGCCAAGGATTTCATTTATATACTTGCGGTAGCCCTTAGTCCAGATCGTCACAAAAAAATTTGTTAGATAATACACTTGCTAAATTTCAGTACTAAATCAAACTAACATACAAACTCGCGAGAGCCTTTAGAGCTCCCTAATCCGACCCTAATGCAAAATCTGTTCTTAGCAAACCTCTACTCATCATGAACTCCGTCCCTGAAAAAAATCAGGAGAGTAAGGACTTTCATACAAACTTGCGAGGGCTCATAAACCACCCTAATCAGGCCCTGTCGCAAAACTAATTCATAGAAGATGTCTACTGACTATAAACTACGTCTCTTCCAAAAATCAAGATTGTAGCACGAAAAATGAAGGACTTTCATACAAACTTGCGAGGGCTCATAAACCACCCCAATCCGGCCCTGTCGCAAAATTAATTCATAACAGACGCTTACTGAGTACTGACAATAAACTACGTCTCTGCCAAAAATCAAGATTGTAGCACGAAAAATGAAGGACTTTCATACAAACTTGTGAGGGCCCTTAGACCACCCTAATCCGGCCCTGTCACAAAATTATTTCATAGCAGACGTCTACTGCCTATAAACTACGTCTCTGCCAAAAATCAAGATTGTAGCCCAAAAAATGAAGGACGGTCATACAAACTTGTGAGGGCTCATAGACGACCCTAATCCGGCCCTGTCGCAAAACTAATTTATAGCGGATGTCTACTGACTATAAACTACGTCTCTGCCAAAAATCTAGATTGCAGCACAAAAAAATCAGAACTTTCATACAAACTGGCGAGAGCCCTTAGACCTCCCTAATCCGGCCCTGCCACAAAATCTGTTCTTACCAGGCGTCTACTAACTGTAAACTACGTCCCTGCCAAAAATGAAGATTGTGGCACAAAAAATGAAGGACTTTCATACAAACTTGTGAGGGCCCTTAGACCACCCTAATCCGGCCCTGTCGCAAAATTAATTCATAGCAGACGCCCACTGACTATAAACTACGTCTCTGCCAAAAATCTAGATTGTAGCACAAAAAATGAAGGAGTTTCATACAAACTTGCGAGGGCCCTTAGACCACCCTAATCCGGCCCTTTCGCAAAATCCGTTCTTAGCGGACGTCTACTAACCATAAACTACCTCCCTGCCAAAAATCATCTTTGTACGTCCAGCGGTTTTCGAGATTTCGTGATGAATCAGTGAGTGACCTTTCGCTTTTATAGATATAGATATGATTTACGCATATTTTAAGCTTGTGTTAAAATGGATGGTTATGGAACTGAAACCTTATAGGGGTATTATGAAGAACAGGGTGTCTCGTCGGGACTGCGGGTTGTTCGAAAGAGATACCACGGCCTCGGCATAAGGGTTAAGAAGGAACATGGGTGGTTGTTAGTCAGTAGAAGTCTGACACTCCTTACCGCTCTGCCCAGAGCGGGAGGAGTAATTTTATGATTACAAACCCAAAAAAAAAGAACAGGGAGTAAAGTCCTTCATTGCCCATAAAAATGGGAGGCTCCTCCGACCCGATGGGTGTTGTGTCTCGACTACTCGTACTCCCCGACAGTGGTTGTCGAGTTTTTCTATCAGGTCTGAAGTTGCGGATAACTTTAATAATATTAACCAATTTTTGTCATAAATGGCAGTAGTACTTTTAGCGCTAGCATCTAAGTACATGTCGGTAGCGCAAAGATTCATAGAAGGTATAAACGGGACAGCAACAAAAAATACAGGATGTCATTATATACAACAAATTACGCAGTTTGAAAATGTTTGAAACTTTTCCAAGCTATATATATTATTTGTCGATTTGTTTGGATTTATTCCATTACGCTCGTACTTCATGTGGGTAGAAGATGGGTTTCATGTAATGAAAACAAACTGGATGCGATACACTGTTTTTATTAAACTAACAAATCACTTGAAATTACAATTCGGCACACGGGCACTATGATTCGGGTACAGTTCCGGGACGTCTTAACTTCGCTGCTAAACGTCCTCTCTATTCACACACATTTTACTTGTCGGTATCGAACATTTTCAGCGCTGTCCTTTTGAAGGTCTTGCCGAACAAGGTCAGAAAGGACCGATGTCCTTTTAGCCCGTCCTTTAAATAGGGGTACCTATGTACATCTATACCCCTTTTTGTTAAGCGTCTTACAATCACTCTATAATGTGATTAAAAGTTTCAAGTCTCGGAAAAATGCTTTCAGCAATGAAATTATCTTTGCTTGTATTTAAATCTGGTCTGTGATTTTCACCGGGAATCAGGTTATACAGCAATTATAATCGGAATGCGATTATTAATTTTTAATCATATTCCTAATTGTATAAGGGAGGAACCAGTAACAATTTTCAAAAATAAACTAACTAATTTACTAATAAATAAATGTTATTACTCCGTATCGCACTTTCTAGCCGATAAGTTGTAGCTGTTTCATAGCTGATGATGAACAGCATCAATATTTGCATGCCAAAATGGTAGAATGTACAAGGATTCTCTAAAATGATGTAACCACCTTATTGTAAATACCTACATTATAAGCAAATAAACGAATATTCTATTCTATTCTATTCTATTCTATTCTATTTTATTCTATTCTATTCTATTCTATTCTATTCTAAACTTCTTTGATCATTTTAAACAGTTCATAGAAAGATCAAAACGAGAGTTCCTTAAATAAAATTGATTAACTCTAACATTTTTAAAGAAGTGAAGGGTTAAAAGATTCAGTAATAATTTAGTGAGGTCTGTATAATTTTTAATTTACTGTCGACCATCTTGGGAAAAGGATAATTATTTTCCGTGCGACTTGGCTGAGTAATTGCCACTCGTAGTTTTTGTAAACGGTACATTAAACTGATGTGACAGATACATTTGTCTCTCGGGGAACTGCCTAATTTACGAAATGAAGCTTTCCGAAACTCTTTCTTGCGTTTGGAGTTTGTTTATTTGTGACTACGACTTTATTTCAGAAATCGTGGGCATTAAAATGAGTTTATTTTATTTTATTAAACAGTTACTTATCGATATTTATGTCGATCGGTAAAAACATGTCAATATCTGCCTAGCTTTTACCCATCTAGGGATATCTCGCTGTGGACTTCCATTCTGACTGCAGCTGAGTACCAGTATTTAACACGGAGCGACTGCCTGTATATATATGACCTTCACAACTCAGTAAATATTGGGTAATACGAAACCCTTTGGTAAGACTGGTTGTTATAATGAAACGGTGTCAATCGACAATTCTGTTTGCGCTAAAACTCTGAGACGAGAGTTGAAAAAGCTAAATAAAAAAAAAAACTTATATTAAACTTAGAACATAATTGAAGTAACTTGTAAGCCTTTAAAATAAAATAAATTACTTACTATCTATGAATGAATATGAGTAAGCTTTATTCACTTGAGATATGTTGTAAATAATTCAATCTGTAAGCAAAAAGCGTTCAGCGGTTCGTGAATGTATTGTCGAAAATTGGGTGCATCGCTTATCTGATACCTTCAATACGATCATGTATTGAATTAATCGTAATTCAATACATGATCGTATTGAAGGTATCAGTTAAGAGATGCACCCAATTTTAAATGTCCATATCGATGGACGTTTGCTATTTACGATGGGATGTGAGTGAAACAAAGGAATAAAAACTCAAACTCAAACTCAAATATTTTATTTCAATTAAGCCATTACAGGCACTTTTGAATGTCAGAAGGACGGAAGAAGAACGAAACTACGAGTGCAATACGTCATTCCGAAAGCCACCACGCCGAACCACACGCCACCGAATGCCCGCAACAACGAACACTGCGAGCACGAAAGCACGCAGCGACGCAAACCGCAACAACGAATGCTCGAGACCCCGAAAAAAAAATGATGGTTATATCACAAATAATGCACAGAATAAGCATAATCAGCTTATAATGTTCCCACTGCTGGGCCACAAGCCTCCTTTCTATAAATTCATAACTATTTTTTAAATCGTGGCAGTGTACAGAAAGTCAATTTTTTGCGAATTTCAAGAACTCGTAGAGCAAAAGTTGTTCATTAATAGTCCAAAAGACCGAACGAAACTAGACGAAACCCCTCCCGTGTGTTTCGTCTATTTTGTTACACCTTGTTAACTGACATTCTTATACTGAAGACCGATTATCCCGAGACTTAAATAATTCAAAAGGCAGCCAATCAACAAACGTCTCATCATCATCATTATTTTCATACCGTTGTCCTAAGTTGTTTGGGGTCGGCGCAACACGATTTTTTTTCTTCCACCCCCCCTTGTAAATTCCTTCATAACATTCCTCACACATTCAGCTTTTCTTTGGTCTTCCTCTCCCTCTCCATCCGTCAAAATTTATATTCATCTCTCTTTTAGCCATATGCGATTCATCCCTCATCACAATGTCCATTCCAAGACAGTCCCTTTTAACTTTTCTGTGATTTGCGCAACTTTAAAACTGCCTCTTCTTCTTCTTGGCGTGTCGATGGCAAATCTTCAATATAAAAAACTAGCTGACGTCCCGCGGTTTCACCCGCGTAGATCCCGTTCCCGTGGGAATACAGGGATAAAAAGTAGCCTATGACACTCAGCAATAATGTGGCTTTCTATTGGTGAAAGAATTTTTAAAATCGGTTCAGTAGATCCCGAGATTACCCCTTACAATTTAACAAATATACAAACACACAAACTTTACTTCTTTATAATATTATTATTAATTATTATTATTATTATTAGTATAGATTAAATAAATTTGGCCCAATATTCAGCTATGCGAACTCCGCTCGCTGATGCAATCATAAGATCGCCAAGTGTGCAGATAACAAGGCACGCAGCGCAAGATGGAAGGTAGAACTGCCTCTAATAAACTAGATCCTTACCCGTAGAGAGTGTTACTTAGTCTATAATCGACCCTCTTCATCACATGGCCAATCAACAAATTTCTACTGATGATAAATCCGCGGGCTATAAGCGTTATTCGCGCCGAAATCAAATCGATGGCGGGATTAGCCCGTGTTTTGACACGGCTTATTCGATGCTATTCTGATTTGCATCACAAAATGTGTTTCTAGAGCGCTGCGAGTGAAACGTCCGTTTGTTTGATAGACAAGCTGTGTTTGCCAATTGTTTAGCGTGAAGCGTTGCTGGTTTTTGGTTATTAGTACGTCGCGTGTAGGTGTAGATAGACAGAATCAATTAATTAATTAATACTGAAAATTCGACAATCAATTACTTATGCTCAATTTTAATTATGAGTCATAAAATTATCCTAATAATATAGTTTTTGGGTTCTATTTACTAACACAAACTGTATTTTATGAAATGTATGCAAGTCTGTAAGGTATGTATCTAAAGGTCAAAGTTAATAAAAGCGGTTTCAGACTAGCGTACTATTATTACTATATTATAGCGTCTTATGCGCTATTGCATCACGTTATGGATTTCACAAAACTGAACCGCGTACGCGATTTGCCATGTTTGCACGGAGATAGTGGACGTGTTGGGTGTCTCCGCAGCAGTTCACTCTTATACGAAAGCACGTCAACCCTTGTATGAGTTACGCCTGCGTCAAAAGGCGCATGAACGCACGCCTACACGCGCTACCAAAAACAAGTTTATAGGCCCTGAAAGTACAGAGGATTACGTCAGTGTTTTACTAGGAACTTGTTCTTGCTGGCAAAAAGCTCACCCCTCATCAAATAGGAGTTAATCATGTGAATCCTGGAACTGTTATTAATACATGTCTGCCTTATGTTTTATGGATTATGATATACTAGGTACATGTTATGTAATTCCAGCAAAACTGGCAGCATTGTAAGTACTGAACTAGACCTCACTAAATACACAATATTTCCTTATGTGAACAACACTTACAAGAGAACATAGTTACCCGATTCTGTTTGTAAAGCGCGTAAATAGAGCTCTATTTATCTTACTTATGTGAGCTAAGATTTATAATACCAACCACCGGAAAAAATACCGAACTAAAAGAAAGTTTATCACTAAACCCACACCAAAATGTTCTAAGAAAAACACAAGAAGTAACATTAAATATTTTAGCAAATACCTACGAAAGGTTTTCGCCTGGTTACAACTAGGCGAAAACTTTTCGTAGGCAGTTGCTTCTTTGGTCTAGTGGTCGCAAGTGCGACTGCTGTGCTGTGTGTGAATGAGGTCCTTGGTTCGATTCCTAAGTCGGGTAAAGTGGTATTGGGTTTTTCCAACAGAAAATCCTCTGTAGCATCAACGGAGGCTAGATTCGTGCCCGGTTGATAGGCTTGCCTCCTTTTACATGGAACTAAAACACGTCTGACGTAATGAAGGTGTATACGAATACACCTCTGCCGAACTCTTCGGGTATTGTAGTATAGGCATGATACATTGTTTTGGAACAAAGTCAATGGCCCAAAACAGTTTCAAGTAGGTACCACACTTATAATAAAAGAAAGAATAAACAGAAGATATGCAACACGATACTCGTAAACGGTAGCCTACATCTTGTAATGTGTATCTTTTATCAAAGAACAAAAGGGTTGCTGATGTACCAAGCACAAAGATGTCTGAAACAGATATCGTACTATCTTTATAAGCATCGTTACGTACAGTCACCTGCAAAAATGCATGGACAATTCAGAAATAAAATCGCGTGAAGCGAGTAATGACGCCACCTAACTTACTATTTATCGACTATAAACGTTCACAGGAAAATAGACACTATAGTATCCATGCAATTTTGCAGGTACGTTATAGTGCCAGTCAGTACTAGTAGTCACCGGGTTCACTAGCATTATAAAAGGAATAACTTCGTGTACCTGAGTAAATATTTCAAAAAAAGGAGGTGTCTCATGAGATGACGATAAACAGAGAAGTATGGAAGAAGAAGACATGCTGCGCCGACCCCAAATTAATTAAGAGAATGATGATGATGATGACAATGATGATGGGCATATAGAGCAGCGGTGGCCTCGATTTACTAGCAGTAAGACGTGGGCTCGAACCCAGGTAGGCGCATAACTTTTCGTTATTTATTCACAACAACTCTCAAAACGACGAAGTAAAAGATCGTGAGGAAACCGGCGTGTTCTAGAACCTAAAATTTGAAGATATGTGACATCTACCATCCCGCACTGGGCCTGTGTGGTGGATTATAGCCCATTCCCTCTCCTATGAGAGGGATTGGGCCACTATAGACGAAGCCTGTGTCCTAGCTGTGGGAACATTATAGGCTGAAATTATGCTACGTAATTTGTGTAGGTACTAATTTATTCAAATCTATTTAGCTTTTATTTGTGGTTCTTTGAAAAAAGTCTCAACTAACTTTTAAAAAAATTGTAATTCATCTATCTGTCTATCTATATAAATAAAAAGAGAAGTCCTGGCTGACAGACTGACTGATTCATCAACGCCCAGCCCTTGGACCTAGAAAGCTGAAATTTTTGCACAGAGGTTCCCTTTATAATGTAGACAAGGAATAAGGAAGGATTTTTCGAAATTCAACCCCTAAGGGAGTTAAATAGGGGATGAAAGTTTGTATGGAAAATCGACATTTTTGAAGTTAAACCGACATCCACGCGGGCGAAGCCGTGGGTAAAAGCTAGTTTTTAATAAATAGGGAAGCTCAGTGTAGGGCTGTACATTTTGACTTTCATTATCTAGCTACGTCAAAGAAAAGCAGGTCATCAAAATTTATTAAAATAATTATTTAGAGCAGAATATTATAACAAAAGAACACGACAACTATCAAAAGACCTCTTAAAATATAAACAACTTTCTAAGAAAATAAGGCTAAGTTTAAGCCAAGTGAAAACTTAGCCTACACTACTTAATTCCTCAGCCGTTAAGTACACTAAGGACGGGGCGATTACTTATTTTGTTTAAGTAGTTCTTTGAGAGACGTACTACTCTAGTTCACCGTTGATCCACAGAAAAATTCAGAAGGAAAAATACAGTAAGCGAAAACGCTCGCACTGTATAAACACGTTTCACGTTCGTAAGTGCAGTTGCTCTTGTCACCGTTGGGGTCGGCTTCCAGTCTAACTGGATGGAGCTGTATACCAGTATGTTACACAGAGTGACTGACAATCTGACCTCCACAACCCTATTAGTATTGGGTAATATGATACCCTTTGATAAGACTGGTTGTCAGACTTTCGGGGTATTAACTACTTGCAACGATTAAATTATCAAAGGTCTACAAAATAATGGCAGCTGGGATCAATGGCTTAATTTGCTTTGCGAAGCACGGAGGAAAGTCTAGTATATAATTTGTCAGATTTCGGTGCCCGGAGTCGTGTCTGCAATTTGTTCAAGCCGGTTCGAATAAAATCACCGTATGAACAGTAGAACAAGCTACTTGATTATTAATATTCTTAGCCTTTAACTCGTATCATTCCACTGTTGAATAAAGGCCTTTGACTTCAGTCTACTTGAAATACGGCAAAAGTAATTCCTATTTTCCACAACACTCACTGACGGCTTCTTAGTTTCCCCATCAATATAATATAGATCTCTTCAAAGTATAAGTGTATACATCGGTTTCTTCTAGGCCGCATCATCGATTTGCAATCTAACGCAATCCGATTTAGAAGATAAACACTAGCAATAATGTTTTTTATTACTTTTTTAGTTTCTTTGGCAATAGTCGTTATTAGTGCGCCGTTTTTAGTGTACAAAATACAGAACTTTTTAAGTTTATGGCATTTTTAAGAGAGTGGTGTAAAAGAATCGAAAACACAAAAACACACAATGTTTTAATTATAATAGTTGCAAGTATAAACATGGTACACATTGTTCGCCAGATGTTTCACTCGTTTTCGCTTGGAGTACGGCTCTAACCTTCTGTACAATTCTGTGGGCAACCAATCGGCGTCTATAACTTTAAGTGGATTACACAGGCGTTGAAAATCGCCGGAGGCTTGGACCGCTTCCAAACCAGATTATGATTAATATAATTTGCTTGTTAAATTAATCAGGAAAACAATGTCGCTTTCACCGCTTTAGGTGATTAAGCTTTTGCGATGATAATAAATTAATAATGGTGATGATGATTTTGTAGTTTAGTTTTATATTTATAGAGGTCAAAATATGCTTTTGTTTAGAAGGTAGCAGTTTTAGAAGTTTGCTTCTGGATGAAAACAATGCTGCGAGATCTGGCGATTACAGTTTATAGGTACCTATTTATTTATCATAATATAAGACACATTAGTTCAAAAATTCGCATTAATTAATTTGTGTGTTATTGTGTCTGTAATTCACCTATTTTTGAGCTACAAATTAGCATTTCTAGCGAGCATAAAAGCGGCTGTTACTTTATTTTCGCTACACTGTTTCTGTTTATGCTGAAAGCAGTTTAATAACTCACAGTGAAACTCATTTTTTTCTTAAAAAAAAACTATAAACTTCAGTATTATCGATTGCTGCAACACTTGCTGAATTTGTATCAAGTCTATTGTTATTCCAAGTTGTCTCAGCACACACTGTCACAGATTCATTATTGATATGATTGACGTCACAACAAACTAAATTTAAGATATGGAGCCAAAAACCGGAAAGAAAGGCTTTATTCTGAAGAATTTAACCTAACTTTGTTGGGAAATTCACACAAGAAAGAATCCGTGTACTTTTTGGTTGTAAAGGTGATGAAAATATCTCTGTGAATGACGAGACAAATGGATAAAAAAAATCTCAAAGGATTGCTGGAGAGAATTTTCTCTTTACGTACCTACGTAACATAGCTGTTTCATCTGCCTTAAAACTTAGCGGACTTTGCTGAAAACTATGGTGAGTGGTGTAAAAGTTAGTCGTGTTTATAAATAAACAAGCAATACCTCTGCTTTTCGAGGTTTTGACGAAACAACATAAAATAACATAACATCACGCTACCAACATCACCTAATAATTCAATGACTTGATTTGGTTATTAAAAGTAGCTGTTCTATGCGTTGCTATGTACTTTTTCCTACCTCCTACCCTACTTGCCTACCCACCGCCCCGTGTCTACTCATCACACTAATATTATAATAGCGAAAGTTTGTGTACTTGTTCACGCAAAAACTATTACCTAAACGGATTTGGATAAAATTTAGTACACAGATAGTTTATAACCTGAATAAAATTAACACATAGGATAGTTAGTTTATTCCGATTTTATCTTCCCGTGGGATAATTTTCGAGTTATATATAGCGGGTGAAGCCGCTGGCAACAGCCAGTAATTTATACAACTAAAACTTCCAGTACAAATTCTTTGCTGAAAAGTCATTTTATTATAAAACAATTATGAATAAAATAAAGTTGTACGCTACAGGCATGTATACGTCAATCAATCAATCATCATATTCATCATCTATCAATCTTAAAATACAGATAAGATAATAAGAATGTAAGTACCAATATAAGTATTAAAATTTCAAGCTTGATAAATCATTAATCTATCTAAACCGTCTGCGTCGGGTGACGTGAAATCTGGCGAATTAATAAACCTTTCACAAATGTAACGTGGCGTGCAATAAATCCGGGGTTTACGACCCCCTCCCTACGCCCCGTACAGTTAAGGAATTTAGTTTAAATTAATTTGGATATAGGTCTGTAATGCTTCGTAAAGTGTGGCTTTGAAAGATCCAGTTTGATTGGTCTGTTTCCAAGAAAATCAAATGGAAAAATACTGGGAATAAGGTTGAAGGTCGTTAAATTAGATTTATTTACAGGGACTTTGTTAGTCTTTTTTCGATTACTAATTTATATGCGACTTTGTGTACGTAAATAATTTGAGTAGCACTTGGTTATTCGTCTTCATCGTGTGGTTACTGCCTAGTCTAGAGTTTTTATGCCACCCATGGGTGTATAAAAACTTTGACGCCAAGCTTGCCTTTACATGCCGTCGAGAAACATCTCTCAGACGTACTAGTTTCCTCACGATGTTTTCCTTCACCGAAGCAAGTTATATAAACAATACGCACATGAATCCGAAAATTAAAGGTCTTGTCAGTCCGATGGTCACACGACTAGACTATAAGACACTGATTGTTTATTCTAAGAATCATGTTACATTTCACTAGGTGAAACTCAAGGCTTCGCCCGCGTGATTGTCATTTAGTCATATATTAAAACCTTCCTTGAGAATCACTCTATCCATTGGTGAAAACAACATGAAAATCGGTGCAGTAGTTTTTGAGTTTGTCGCGACAAAACAGACCGACAGACAGACAGACGCGGCGGAGGACTTTGTTTTATAATATGTGTGATGTTAGTGATAGTGATGATGATTATTAATGCCGCTTTTTCCATGATATAGCTTCCATTATTGAAGCATATTGTAGTCCCCAAATCCTATTGACAGAAGACAAACCTGATAGATAGGCGACAGTTATTAAAAATAAACAGTTTTCGTACACAGACCAGTTTTATACCAATATATTATATAGTGACCTTCATAGATTTCCGCCCGAGGATATTTTCATATAAATGGCTCGATAAATGGTCAACACAAAGAAGTGTTATTTGTTTATTTAATAAATGCTGGCTTGATGCCAGATATTGCCTAGTAAAGTACTAACATAAAAATACTAAGGTCGGTCAGTGGTCAATAAAAATTCTGGAGGCAAATCTCAGAAGTGACTGCGATAAAACAGCCATAGAAATGTAAATGACGTTGTCCTTGTGATCTAATAAAGTAAACTGGGGGCTTTTATTTGCTGATTGTGATTGTGTAAATATTTGAGCGTTTATCACTACGTGTACATATTATAAAATAAAGTCCTCCGCCGCGTCTGTCTGTCTGTTCGCGATAAACTCAAGAACTACTGCACCGATTTTCATGCTGTTTTCACCAATGGATAGAGTGGTTTTAGAGGAAGGTTTCAGTATTTTTTAACCACGTGGGCAAAATCTTTTAAATATGTAACAAGAAATTTTGATAATTACTCTAAGGATTGTATCCCTTTAGACCGCATAATGACATTCTACATTATGCATCTTCATTTTGACATTCATCAGATTTAACAAAAAAAAAAACCAGCTAGTACAAACACTTTTGAGAATCATCAAACCAACATATTTTATCCCTGCTACCCCCTATTACCTACCACAATCGAGAATTCGAGAGTTTTCGTGCAGGAAATTGTTGGGCGTCTTGCCGTCTCATCAAAATTAGCTTGATAGTAATCAAGTGCAAAAATGAACCGTGGATCCTGGACTATTTGTTTCTTACTTGGTAGTATGGCGCTAGGGTATCGGAAAAATTGTGGGCGTGACCAAAAATACTGAATCGTCAGAAGTCAATAGCGATTGTCATCATCTTAATATCAGGAAATGTTTTGATTGACAGATTGAGGAAAACCTCTTGATTACGATGCCTGACTGATTTTTTTTTATTAATCAGCCTATTCTGATCCAGCTGGGCTAAGGCCTCCCCCATTCCTTTCCAACCCTCCCGGGGTTGTGCTTTCTCTTGCCAATCAGACAGGAACGAGTCGTTATGCCAGCTTTTCCTGAATAGCATTACAATAATTACTTTACCTATATGAAAACAGTTCGTAATTTACCTAACCTTTCCTCGACTATATAGGGGTTGACTTCCAGTCTAACCGGATGCAACTGAATACCAGTATTTTACATAAAGCGTCTTACATAAAGCGTCTACCTAAATAACTATTTTACATAAATATTGATTTAAAAAAATACTTATGTGAAATAAGGATTTAGTCAATACGGGACTAGCTGTTTTGACTTTATAGCCCACTCAAATACAAAAGAAAAAGACAAAGTTTCCTTCTAAAAAAGTAGTCTCAAAGTTTTTTTATGAGGTTCAAAAACTTTTGAAGTACCAAAGAAATATCCAAACAAGTTCGGTTGTTTACCAGTTTTTAAGATTTTCTATTGAGTACTGTAATAAATGAACCATAATATAGGTTAACTGTGGACACGGAGTCTGGATCTGTGCCCTGTTGTTGACAGGGGACTCAAAAATATAACGGGCGAAATGTGGGTGTACTAATTAGCTACAGCTCTATCCACCACATAACACATTAATCACCGAAAAGACTTTCAGTGATTAATGTGTTATGTTATTTAGTTTATGGGGTAATTTCACAAAAGAAACTAGAACCGGTTCAATCGTGCTGATCAAAATTGAACTGCGTTTAAGAGCTGTCAATGGCATATTTTTTTTATTTAGAAAAACTTTGCACCACGCTAGGAATTTCTCCTGTATCGTGGGTGCGTTCACAAAAATTTAAAATCACAAACAAAAATACCCAGACCCGAAACAACTATCTGTTGGCCATAAAAACGTACCTATATCATTGCTGTGGTATAATCAGATACAGCTCTAAAGATCAAAACGTAACGTAAACGTAACTCTTAACGTATTCGGTTTCATTGGTGAAATTATACAAAGCTGAACAAATCCGAATTAAGCAGTTAGAATGTTTTGCGACGCCATGGCGGCGATAACGACTGTGTCAACAGACTCACACTCCCATGTGAGACGATAGGTAGAATATTGCTGCAGACTAGAGATATTTCATTACATTAAATTTACTCGTGGTTTCCTTCGCTTGTGACTAAAAGAGTTATGAATATGAATGTAGATGGAAGGAGAGGGAGAGGAAGACTATAGAAAAGATGGATGGAGTGTGTGAGGAATGATATGAAGGAAAAAGGAATAAATGATAGCGTGACGACTGACAGGGCAAAATGGAAGAAAAAAACGTAATGCGCTGACCCCAAATAACATGGGTTATGGGCAGGACTAGCCTTTGCTAGCGGCTTCGCCCGCGAAAATGACGATTTTCCATACAAACTTTCATCCCCTAATTAACTCCCTTAGGGGTTGAATTTCGAAAAATCCTTCCTTATTCCTTGTCTACATTATAAAGGGAACCTCTGTGCAAAATTTCAGCTTTCTAGGTTTAAGGGTTTGGGCTGGGCGTTGATGAGTCAGTCAGTCAGTCAGTCAGGACTTCTCTTTTTATTTATATAGATAGATAGATAGATAGACTTCACTCGCTTGTGGTCGAAAATTATCCCAAGAGGATGTGCTACCGTAATATCAAATGTACCAATCGGATCATGGTCAATCCGTATTGTAACTAACTTACAAACGAACTAACTTGATGTTATCCACATTCGAAATTTTGTGCAAGTGTTTGAACGGAATTAGATAATATTTGACACACAGACAATAAATAAACTGGATTGACAAAAATACTTTTTCCTTCAGCAGACCTGCTAGAGGAAAGTTGGATTAGAGACACAGAGTGTAGAAAAGACAAACAGGAAAATTTAAATTATAAGATCACATGATCTCCTGGGACAACTACCGAGCTACACGCGAGCAAAGCCGCGGAATAAGCTAGTTCACCGCATTGCTTTGGATTGCGATACTTGTTGTGTGCCAAAGGGGTTCGTGGTTTAGTAACTATGATGGTAGTTGGTAAGTTAGGATGGTTACGCTTAATGTGGCTTTATGTGGAAAGTTGATGCAGGTTCTCAAGTACAAAACCTGTACATCAGTATTACTGTTCACTGTGGGGGTTCCCCTTTATCCGAGTTCCCCGTTTCTTCTAGGTGTATTTTCTTCTCAGTGTTTTTATTTTTGGATGGTGGGAAATCATCAAATGACTCCTCCTGCTCTGGGCGGAGCGGAAGTAAGTGTCTAATGACTAAAAACCACCCATGTACTTTCTCAGCCCGTTGTATCCGTCCGGGGCTGCGGTATCACTTTCAAACAATCCACAGCCCCGTTCTATACCGTCTTGAACGAGCTTTAATTAATTAATTGAATTAACACTTCAAGCACAAAGTACAGAGGCGGACTTAATGCCCGGCATTTTTTGTCAGTCATCCTTTTGGTGATGCAGAGACAAACAGTATGCGTCACAATTTAGGAGGCACGGTTGGTGCAGTGCAGCAAGCAATTGACTGCTACACTGCGTGTCGCGGGTTCGATCCCCGCACGGAACAAATATTTGTATGGCCTACAGATAGTTGTTCCGGGTCTGGTATTCCCACTGGTATTTGTGTATGTGAGTTCAATTATATGTGAACGCACCCACGATACAGGAGAAATTAGTAGTGTCGGGCAACGTTTAAAAAAAATCGCGTCTTATTCATCCAGCTACCTTTTTAAGTGCTTGCCTCGACGGATCATTATAATCGCAAAATATACAAAAAAAACAATATTATTTCTGTACTTACTTTTCTTTTAGAAAGAGGAGGCCTTATGATAATAAGAATGATTGTATCTCTAGATTAAGTAGCCATTTTATTTTGAGACAAGTGCCATTATATTCCTTTGTTATTTTTTTATTAAATAACTCACTGCGCCCTACTCGCTTAAAGTAATAACTACAAATTGAAATTCAGCTAGAAACAACATTTAAAAATTCAAATAATAATACAAAAGAATGGCGAATGTCATTGCTTTGCGTTCAAGAGTTGTCAATATCATCATTCAACATCCACTTACCTTCAAACTATGCTGGCGTCGGTTTCCAGTCCAACCTGATGCAGCAACTACTGGGTAATATGATACCCCTTGGTAAAACTGGTTGTCAGACTTTTGGACCACTGACTAAGTGCATGTTTACGTACAGGCGGGGCGTCGCGCGGCGCGTGCTGCGTTTTTAATTCAAACACATGGCGATGTATGAAAAAGTTAACGATTTCAATCGTCGATTTTACGAGAAGCTATTTTCGCATGTTAGTTTAAAATGCAGCGTTTGTTGCGGTGGAATCGTCTCTCAGTAAATTAATAAGAAAACACGAGACGAGCCTTCTGCACGCGCCGCGCGACGCCCCGCGTCTCCGTAAACGAGCCCTTAGACTGTCAAAGATCTTGAAATCACAGCCGGGAACAACGGCTTAACGTGCTGTACGAAGCACAAAGGAAACTCGGTATATTTTTATTGGTCCAGTGCCAGGTTTCCCCTTACTTGTCTTTTTCTTTTAGGCTTTGTAAAAATAAGGGAATTGTTATTACCTCGTTAAACATTGTTTGCTCTCGTCTAAAGATACAATAAACAAGGTTTCAGCGCTTGTTTATCTAAAGCGACAAAAGTTCCTGATACTAGATAAATCCTTGTTTAACTTTCGATCCCGCAAAACCCATGTTTAGCGAGGTTTAAATTTAACACGAGACTGTGTTTAGGATTGCTCTCAAAGTTTTAATCCGTTTTTTGTTGATTTTTCACTAGATGTGTGATGTGAGAACAAAGTTAAATGAAATTAACGTTTGTGTTTGTTTGAACATTACCTTCTTTACACTTGTTTTCCCCCGAAAAATAACAAAAGAATGTTCTTCACTACATATTATAAAACAGAGTCCTCCGCTGCGTCTGTCTGTCGATCTGTCTGTCTGTTCGCGATAAACTAAAAAAATACTGCACCGATTTTCATGCTGTTTTCATCAATGATAGAGTGCCATGGTTCTCGAGGAAGGTATAATACAGATAATATTTTTTCAACTTCCAATAGAGTTAAATGGATGGGGATGAGAGTTTGTTGATATATTTTTCGACATCCACGCGGGTGAAGCCGTGAACAAAAGCTAGTTGAAAAAAAAATTAACAAAATGGACTCTTCATTTTGTATCAGAACCAGACAGTTCTGTTTACGTTCCAATTAAACCAGCTCCAGCCCCAGCGTATTGTCAGACAAGCGTTAGGCTGCCGCAGAGAAATTCCTGACGGAAAAACCTAATGACTATTTGTCCGAAGTACAATAAAACTATAACCCAGGACTAAATTATATGATTGTTTTGTCTGAACCTTGAAGCGTTAAGGTTATTGTCATTACATCACATAATCACGCCTGTCATCCAAGAAGGGTTAGGCAGAGGCGTACCGGGCGTACCTAAATAAGTACATCCACATTTCGCGAAAGATAAACTTTCTGTGTACCAAATTTAATCCAAATCCGTTCAGTAGTTTTTGCGTGAAAGAGTAACAAACATCCATCCATCCATACTTACTAACTTTCGCGTTTATAATATTAGTAGGATAGGATATAATTATGTCCCTACGTGTCCCACTTCTAAGAACAATGGGACTTTAAGCGACTTTGGCTAAGTATTAGAAACCCATTAAACACTGAAACCTGTCAAACACTTGCTTCGTAGCTCATACCTACACGAACAGAACATAATGTAACGTATTACGTTCAAAATAAAACTCATATTTCTATAGTTTAATAACAAGGTTTGTTTTCTATATTAAGAGTTTCAGCTTTATCTGTCAAAACTGAAACCACGTTCATGAGTTATGGAGTTCCGCTCGGCAGCTTATAGCGTTATAGGAGTAGGATATATTCCTTGAAAATTGTAAAAAAGTTTAGACTATCTATAATACGAAGTTTCCTGAAAGTTTAAACTGTGCTAAAACTAGAACAGAAGCTAAAATTTTGTATTAGTTTCGGTAGTAAGTCCCCGGTTGTTGAGTAATTCAAACAACATTTTAATACTTGAAACGAAATAGAATATTGTGTCAGACGCTTTTATAACCTGCTTTTATTGTCGACATTAACAACAGAACAGTTAATAACTGGCAAAAAAAGTTTTATTAGGCTTACACATAACGCAACGTTGATGTAAACTTGTTGAAAACTCGCGTTTGGGTCATAAAGTTGTTTTTTTGGGGCCACAGATTCGTATGAGACGAAGTGAAAGTTAATCATTGTTTTGTTAGAGGAATAGTAACTTTTCAATTGTATGTATAGTTTAGTATACTCTGGCACTAGGGTGTACGGGGTCGTTAGATTTTACTGCCTACATGATATGAAGAAGAATAATTACGAGTTTGTTTTCGTCAATAATGTATAATGTGAATATATAATGTGAAACGAATAAATGTCTTTTTTTTTTTTTTTTAATAAAACTTTGTCTTTAATGTGCTTAATTGGTGAGCATCTACCAAGCCATTTCCTAACTAAGATTGATTTTCTTGTGGCTTCTAGATCAATGAAACACGTTCTTTGAGTCTGTGTAGAAGCGCCAAGAAATATTTGTTATAGCGTTTTGATTACAGATGAAGAATAATATTTATTGTATTTGTTGCTGGGAATTTTCCTATTTTTTCTTTGACCAGACTAGATTTACATTTACACTCACGTTATATAAACAGACAGACTCAACAGTTCTGTGGCCCTACTGCCTATCCTAGCTAATACACTAGATACTACTCTTTATATTTAGTGTAAACAACTTTTCATTTTTACATTTAATCCACACCTCTGCGCAAGAGTTGTATTTTTTGTTCGAATTATCCTACTATGTATGTATGGATGGATGGATGGATGAATGTTTTTTACTTTTTCACGCAAAAACTACTAAATGGAGTTGGATAAAATTTGGTACACATATACTTTATAACCTGGATTAACACTTAAGATAGTTTTTATCCCGATTTTATCTTCCCGTAGAATAATTTTCGAGTGGTAGCGGGCGAAGCCGCTGGCAACAGCGTCTTATATAATAACATAAGAAATAAATTATGTTTATGACAATACGATGACAACTCAGTAAACACATCTCACCATCCATAAAATTTTCAACACAACAAAACTTTTAAATTCCTTCGCATATAAACAGGGTGCTGTTATAACATGAACTCAATAGAGGGTGCAAAGTAAACTTTGTAGATCCAAGAGGGGGGGAGGGGTGGTTTTATAACAGCTCTGTCGTGTCATATTTCCAAGGATTTGGTTTGCGTTGTTAAAGAAGAGAAGTTAAGTGTTGTTTTATGATTTTATATGTATGTTGTTGTGTTCATTTGAGCTACTATTAATATCATAAACGGGATATTTACCATGTTTGATTGTTGTTTCGAGTTCCCGATATTCGATTCGATTCGATTCGATTTTTTTTTTTGTTCTTTCATTTGAGCTGTTGTGGATGGGATTGAGTTGAGGTTTCGTAATTTTTAACCGACTACCAAAAGGACCGGGTTAGCAATTCGTCTGTTTTTTTTTTCAGCGATATCTCCACCAATTGTGAACCGATTTAGATGTTTTTAATTTTTTTGTTTTGGTTATTTAATTTGTGTATTTTAGGAAGTTAAATTTTTAGCATAGTGTTGATAAAGTTTACGGTGATTTTCTTATTATGTTATTTACATTTTACAATGTTGGTTTAAAAAAGGTGTTACGAAAGGTTTGAAGCTCAGAATAATAAATGTTCTTATCATCGAATTGACGACAATAAATCGAAATAAAATACTAGGGGTAAAAGGGGTAAAAAAAACAGTCTCGCCCCCTACTACATGGGACTTTTTCTGGCTTTCAAAAGTGCCTGTAATAATTGAAATAAATGCTTCAAGTTTGACTTTAACAAAACTGGCGAAATGTGGATGTTCTATTAGGTTGCCTTACCCTTTTGGGATTACAGGCGTGGTGTTTTGTTATACGTAGGTAAAAATATAATTTAAGAAGTAGCAAATATTTTTTTTGTTCCTTAAGATTCTAAAAACATTGCTTTCCAATCAGCTGTAAGGATAATTATTACTAGATAATACACTTACTAGAGCTGTAACACTAACATTCAACATTAGAAAAACCCTGCCTTATGCTCCAAAACACCTAACATCAATTTACACCGTATCTTCCCAACTTTAAAGTTGTATTTAGTAAAGCACAGTAGACAGTTAGACCGTGCCTCGTTCAAACGCTAGATAAATGTTATGGTATCGAGTGCGTTCCCTTTGCTACTGGCTGCCAGTGACTGGCGCTATTAACTGGGTCAGTAGTACACTGTCAACCTGCTAATGGGTTCATTCCGCGTTTAATCAGTTACACAAATTTATTCACTATTATGTTTTGCTTTTAAGTATGATTTGTGAGTGTGGGATTATGAGAAGTTAATATTTATTAAGTGTGTTGTACAAATAATGAATTACATCATGGATTCCATTTTTTGGGAACAAAAAAAAAATTGCAACAATTAAAACAATTGTTTCTTCTGTAACGGTAATGGCGGCAAGATATCACAATCGCAATTTCCTAAATTTTAACTCAATTACTAATCTTCCTACTAGAATGGCACAAGTTACCTCAACTATCCTCCAAAAACCTTATCAATACTATATTTTGAGTGCCTGTGTGCGAATCTACACCACACATTTTCCTAATTCTCGCATTAAAAAGAGCTGTGGTACATCCGATACATAAGGCGGGAGACAGAAGCAGCATCAGCAATTATAGGCCAATTGCTATTTTAACGACACTATCAAAGATATTTGAACGGATAATAAACAAAAGGCTTACAAAATATCTAGAAGTACAGAACTTGTTTTCTGATACACAATACGGTTTCAGAGCCGGCCGCTCAACTGATAACGCATTACTTGATCTCGTTAACCTTCTAGTAAATAAATTAGATAATAAAAATAAATGTATGACAATATTTCTCGACCTGGCAAAAGCCTTTGACACTGTTTCTGTACCCCGCCTTATGCAAAAGCTGGAAGATCTTGGTATTTGAGGTGTTCCACTGGACTTACTCACGGATTACCTAAGTAATAGAACCCAATCGGTTAAAATTGACGAGCAAATTAGTAACGAACTGCCAGTTGATTTTGGGGTGCCACAAGGCAGTATATTAGGTCCCACTCTTTTTCTCTGCTATATTAACGAGCTCTGTTCCCTTAAGATCACAAATTGCCGCATCTCCGCCTATGCAGACGATACTGCCCTAACCTTTTTCACTGACTCGTGGATTGAGCTTTTTAATCTCGCGCAAAATGGTTTTAACACTGTGTGTCACTGGCTATTCTCAAACTCCCTCACCTTAAATGAAGACAAAACCAAATACATTTTATACAGTATTCGTAATCAATTTGAACTTGCCAACCGCCGTACTTCCAATATCCGTGCGCACAAATGTAATTTCCCTCCAACTCCAAACTGTAATTGTCCCAATATTAATTCTACAAAAAGTATTAAGTACCTTGGAGTTGAAATTGACTCAAATCTAACTTTTGAAAACCACATAAACTTTTTGTCTAAAAGAATACGGAAGCTCACTTACATTTTTAAAGGACTCCGTGACTTAATAGACAAAAAAACGATGAGGATGGTATACGAGGCTCTGGTGCAATCTATCATTGGCTACTGCATTACCACTTGGGGCGGGGCATGTAAAACCAAGCTAATAACAGTAGAAAGAGCCCAAAGGTTAATACTAAAAGTTAGTTTATCGAAACCACGTCTTTTCAGCACCATTACACTTTATGAGGAAGCACAGGTGCTAACTGTACGTCAGCTGTACATAATGCTTACTTCATTACTCCAACATTCAATGCTATCCGAAGAAAGCAGAAAACGCATAGGTCTCTCCAGGAGAAATTTTGCAGTATGTAGGACTACTGCGGTTGGAACTTCCTTCGCACAAAGATTCTTCCCTTTCCGTGGAGGTGAATTGTATAATAAACTTACTAATATAGCAAATTGCAGTAAGGTTGAATGTAAAACTAAAATTATTAATTGGTTGCTAAAGTTAAACTATACGGAAACAGAAAAATTATTAGAGATTGCTAAGTAAGTGAGATAGGCAGTTCATAATTGCGTACGTACGTATTTGTAGGTAAAATTATAGTCATGTTATTGTATTTATTTCAGTATAAAATACATATATGTATATAAATATATATTCATAATATACTCATTTGTGCAATTAATGTATACATACTTATATTATAAATACACACATCCAAACACACACCCACACGCACACCCACACACACACACACCCACACACATACCTACACACACACCCATACATACATATACCTACACACCGTCACCAATTTCACACCACTTTCATGTTGACAATAACTATTTATGATGTGATGGGGGGCCTGGAGTTCTGAAATACAGGCCTAGGCTTAGTTTAGACTCCAGATCTCCCACAAATTACAATCTTTCTGCCAAACTACCTGTCAACCTATAAATCCATCATAACGATGTAATTTGTGGAGATAAATAAACGTTTTTATTATTATTATTATTATAAATATTCTACCACACAAAATACCCACCACTCACATATTTTTCCCCCCAAACATTTCCACAAAAACCAATTCATTTTACTTACACCTATCAGCTACGACAAAAAGTCGTCAGTGCAAATGATTTAACGGGGTCTCATCCATATCGTAATCAGGGGCGCATGATTTATCACGGCAGCCATTGTTATTTCGCGCACGATCAGACACATCGCATGATCCCAGTGTATCTCACACAGATATAGATAGACCTAGATAACACAAGTATCATGATCTGTATGAAAACTAAGAGTGCCATTTTTTGACTACCTATTATGACGTCACAAGCATTGAAAATTGGAAATTAAAACCGATTCAAAGACGCCCCCTTCACCCCAAACCCCCCCGCCTTTTGCACCAGCGCCGACGTCCGACTAGCGCTATACACCGATGCAGACTGAGCACGAAAGTGGCCACTTACGATTTTTGTACGTAAGCTAGGCACGAAAGGAGGTACGCGAAGTAGTTGCTCTTGCGTCATCTAGGTCTATTTGTATCTGTGGTATCTCACGTAATTGACATGGCGCGCTTGGCGTTGTCATGTTACCGTTATATGGATAATAGAGGTACGAGGAGTTCATGGCGTAATAATAACTGACACCCGGGTTGATTATTAAGTTAAGTCGTGCTTGCCTAGGTTTGTCTGTGGAGAGGTGACCAAACATTACAAAATTAAGTAGAGAGTAGAAGAGTTTTCTCCAGAAAGCACGTATAGCCGTTGGTCCCGACTGCCATATGAAAGCCTGAAAGTCTGACAACCAGTCTTACTAATTTTCCAGTGCCAACTAGATTGTGGAGGTTATAAAGGAGATATCTACATGATATGGTAAACTTAACCTTCATACAATACTCATATTTCCAAGTATGTCACGGCGGTTGCCATTCCTATAAAAATGCAGATAGCGGCACGATAGCGATAGTTTTACTATTTGGCTCGGTCTGCGGTAAAATAGCACGCACTAAAATGAAATGTGTAACAGATTTGGTTACGTCTCCATAAACCATATCAGAGTTTACGAGAGGTTCTACAAAATTGCAGTGTGGGATGATTTGATTATGGTCTTGCATAAAAGTGTGCTCTAGAAAGGACTAAAGTATAAGCTTTTTTATGCTGGTGTATTGTCGTGGTGTAACGATGGTTATGCTTAAGATTTTGACCAGCAGGGAGTATCCTCCTGTGCTTTCGTCATAAATAAATCATCAAAGAATTCCGGACAAAGTTTAATCGAAGCAAGGAAAACATGTGCATCATGACACGTGGTTCAAAGATGACACTGCCCTTTTTTTTTGTATGGTGGGAAATCATCAAATGATTCCTCTTGCTCTGCCCAGAGCGGCAGGGAGTGGCAAACTCGACACCTTTTAGGCCAACTCAATTTCAATTGTCATCGAAACTCTATTAACAAGATTTCTATGGTGAAGAAATAGCCTAAGAAGCATACATTCTTTTATTCAAATTCAAATTCAAAATTCAAATTATTTATTAACAACCAAGTACATACATAGCGATTTGAACGGTGATCCCCAAACTAGACGTTAGTCTGTATCTTGGGGATCAGAGTTGTACATATTCGTTTTGTTATTCAAAGGGTCGTACACGGTGATTATTAACAAAATCCAACCAAAAGTAATGGACTACTTAAACAAAAAAATAAAATAAAATAGAAAAACAATAATTAAAAATTCAAATGAAAAAGAAAAGAAAAACTCTGTCACAATACTCATACAGAAATAATGAGCTTCATTTTGTGTGTGTGTGTGTATGCGTGCGTGATTGGGTGTGTATATGTGTGTGTGTGTGCGTGAGTGAGTGGGTGTGGGTATGTATGTGCGTGCGTGATTGTGTGTGTGCGTGCGTGATTGTGTGTGTGAGTGTGTATATGAGTGTGATTAGGGGTGAGATTAGGAGTGCTGTCGATTTGTGTAGCTATTTGTAAATTATTTTTTCTGTTTCGTCGTAGGAGAGAGTGAGAAGCCATTCTATTATTACTTTTTTACACAGGGGTATTTTGAGGTCTATTATGTTGCAATTCTTTTGGGCTTCGTTATATATGCGTGGATGTAAATACACACATCAAAAGTGTCTAGGGATCAACATATATTTTTGCAATAACTTTTCTCCTGATTGACATTAATTAAAATTTTCTTTAAGGATTCATCAAATAAAGTGTTTTCGTTTGACACAGTAACGATAAACCAAGTCACCTTTGCATTAATAAAGAAATTTGCCATTTTCCTAATAAAGGGATTTTTGACATTTGAACTACGAACATTAAAGTTCGAAAAAAAGACTGAAATAACAGTTTTCTTTAAAATTTTATTGGGTAACTTAAACAATTAATAATCCGTGTTTCTACCGCGAACACTAATAACACAAGAACATCGGTTTGGCATACTCAAAATGAGTTCATCCAAATCTCGCTGTGGAATGGCCGCACATGTTCGTTGCAACAACAAAAAAAAGGTCTTCTTGCGACTGGATACCCTCCATATTCGGCAGAGCTCTTCTCTGTAGCATATCCCATGCATGCTCAATCGGGTTCAAGTCTGGCGACTGAGCAGGCCAGGGCAGGACATTGATGTTAGCTGCGGCGAGAGTCTGTCTTACAACTCTTGCGGTGTGCGGTCGTGCATTATCATGCATTAACTGAAATAAGGGACCGATTTGCACTTGTAGAGGAACGATGACGTCTGATACAATCGTCTCAGCATAAATTTGAGCGTTGAGGTTGCCTCTGATCCAAATCAACTCAGTTCTTACGCCGATCCAAATACCCGCCCATACCATGATGGTTCCACCACTATAAGGATGGACTTCCTGGCAGGATTTTAATCGCTGTTGGCGTCCAGGGGTTCTCCAGTGTCGTATACGTCTTGTATCCGGTCTCATACCAAAACGAGACTCATCAGAAAAGCACACGAAACGCCATTGTTCTTCTGCCCAATTTCTGTGTTCAAGAGCCCATTGATATCGAATCCTACGATTACGCATTGCTATAGGTGGTACCCGTAGCGGTCTTCGGGAATGAAGGTTCGCTTCATGCAAGCGGTTTCTGACTGTTTGGTCGCTAATTAAGTTCCCTGAAGAGTGATGAAGCCTCACGGCTAACATCATGGCGGTTATTGTTGGAGCTCTTCGAGTTAAGATTTGAATGTATCGGTCTTGTCTCCGTATGTGGTGCAGCGATACCGTCCTCCATGGCGCTCAGCCACGGTACCAGTGCTTCGGTAACGTGTCCAAAGTCGACTGATAACACTCTGACTTGTATTCAGAGCTAAAGCCACAGTACGTTGCCGGGAACCAGCTTCTATCATTCCCACGGCTCTGAGCACTTCTTCCCTGCTTAAATGACGTCGCCGCTCCATAATAACGTTGGTTTTAATCAGTAGTAGGGAAACAGTAGCACTAATAATGTCTTCAATGCGTTGTATGTTTTTATAGGGAAAATATTGACAGCTGATTTTCATCTTTTACTCGAATTTGATTGACAGTTCCTGATTCAAATTATGAAATGCACCAAAAAGGATCCATATAAATTTATAAAATCATAAATTTATTACAAAGCCACATCTCAATCTCAAGAAATCCGCATAAAAATGCTTGATCCCTAGACACTTTTGATGTGTGTAGTTTGAAGAACGCCTGGCCATAAGAGAGTTTGCTTGGGGTATGGGTAACCTAAATGTACGTTTCGATGCTATCACTGCGTAGTCCGTTCTAGATTTTATATTTCTGTGTGTAAGAAGCACTGCATTTAAAATAAAAAGCTGTCGGACACGGAGGACCGGGAAATCTTTATAGAGGTGGTCAGTTGAATACAGTAAAGGTTTCTTTAGCATTACTTTGATAACGGCTCTTTGTGCTCTTTCGGCTTCGATAAATGCAGCCTTACCTGCTCCACCCCAGACCGAGATACCATATTGGAGGACGGACTGGCAGAGACCAAAGTAAACAGTACGCAGAATGGGAATGGGTGTGCAGTCACGAAGTTTTTTCATGACGTATATGAGTTTCCTGACCCTGCCGGATAATGCGTGTATTTGTGGTTTAAAAGATAAGTTTTCGTCTAAAGTGATTCCCAAATATTTCATGGACTGAATACGCTCAATCACGATGCACGAGCAACCCGCAGTCCGAAGGTTGCGGGAGCAAGTGTGAAGTGTGAGAGTTAAAGATGGGGGGGGTCTTGAGGTCTTGGTTTTAAAAAAGGTTATAATCTTTGTCTTTTTAACGTTTAAAGTTAGTAAATTCCTATCAAGTGCTTTAGCTATTGTGAGTAATCCCTCTTCGGCAATACTGTATACCTGGTCCCAATGTTTACCATGAAATATGACCGCTGTATCATCTGCGTAAGCTATTATTTCAGCGTTGGGGAGAGAAATATTCAAGATATCATTCATGTAAAGTAGGAAAAGCGTTGGACCAAGAGTACTACCTTGCGGAATTCCATAGTTGATAGGAAGTAGGCTGCTAGAAATATCGCCGAGCTTGACAAATTGCCTTCTATTGGTCAGGTAGTTTTTAAGCCAATCTAAGGGAATACCGCGTATACCTGCTGCTTCCAGCTTCTTTAGGAGTAGATCTGTTGAAATTGTGTCGAAGGCTTTGGCCAGGTCTAGGAAAGCGCACAAAGTGTGTTCACCTTTATCAACACTTGACGACACAGAGTTTGCAAGGAGTCGCGCTGCATCTTCCGTTGACCTACCCCTCCTGAAACCGAACTGCCTATGGGATATCAAGTTGTGTTTCTCGAAAAAACTCGTAAGTCGTTTGTTTACCACTTTTTCCAGTAGCTTAGATAGTACAGGCAATAGGGCGATAGGTCGATAGTTATCAGGGATATCGCTTGCGCCACTTTTGTAGATTGGGCTGACAGCTGCCACTTTCCATCTGTCCGGGAATATTCCAGATTCTAGGCTAAGGTTAAATATATAAGTTAGAGGTTGAATGATTGCGGTTTTTATTTTCTTTATTAGTTTTACATTGAGATTATCGGGTCCGGGAGCGCTGTCATTGTTGAGTAGGGTTATAAGACTTTCTATTTCAGTTTCGTCTGTGGGGTGTAAGAAGAATGTGTGTGGACAGGTTATATTCGGGGTATATTTATCTGCAAGTGAGGCTTGTGTTTCCGAGAGTCTAAAGAGAATTGAGTCAGACAGTTTGTTTCCCAATGTGGTAAAGTAAGTATTGCATTTGTTAAGTGATTCAACTGGGTTTTTATTGGTAACTAGTTTGTCGGAGTCACTTGACTTCTTATTGTTATCGCTGTATATATTCTTTATCGTCTTCCAGAGTTTTTTCGAATCTGCTTGGGTTTTTTCGATTTGGCTACTGTGATAGTTAGTTTTTAGCTTATGGAGGAGGTTGTTACAGAAGTTTCTGTATCGGGTGTAAGTTAGTTTATGCATTTGATCGTCTGGGTGAGAACGTGAGACTAGATGTAGTTTGTCGCGATGGCGCATGCATCTTATTAAGCCTGGAGTTATCCAAGCCTTGATGTTATAGGTTCTTCTGACTACTTTGACTTTGTGTGAGTGTTGTTGCAGTGATGTTGTGATGATATCAGTGAAAGTGTTGACGGCAGAGTTGGTGCAGCGCTGGTTCAAAACTTCAGTCCATGGAACACTGTTTAGTTCGGCAAGCACGGCCTTTTCATCTATTTTAATTTTCCATTTTGGTCTGAAGGAGCAGGATTGATTGTTTTTTAGACTGGTAGCAGCCATCGCTATGTCGTGATCAGTAACAGAACATTTAGAGACTGCTCCTGTAGATTTATAATGAGATTTTATAAAAATATGATCCAAACAGTTATTGTTTCTCGTTGGCGTGGTGATTGCTGGGAGAAGACCGTGTGTAGCCATCATTCGTAGATAGTCGGCATTTTTGTTATTAATTTCATTGTATATGTCGATATTTATATCTCCTGCTACGATTATTTTGCCATAATTATGAAGTTATAAAATTAAACGTTCAGCAGTGGAACTTTATAAAAGTTTCATAACGAGAAACTTACAAAATTATGCACCTAAACTACACCCTTATTTACACAAAACTATAAGATATAACGAAAGTTCGCTTCACGTTGAACATAGTTTTATGTTTGATATCCCTCGCAGCTCCAGAAAAGGCTTAATGAACCATACGAGCCGGCTCTCCGTAACTACACCGTCGGGCCCCTGTGTACAGTTAACAACCTTTGTCGTGAAATGTTGCCACAGCTGAAATTAAAACCGGTCAAGTGTGAGTTGAACTTTGAACATGCACATATGTTCCTGGCTAAATTTCAAAACCTTTTTCACTGGCTTCAAAAAGGAGGTTTGCCTTTTGATCTTGTTTTGTAATTTTGTGGGTTTGTAATGCGGTATCTAGTAGATAGAATTAATGTGAGTGTTATTTTCTATCCATGCAAACTGGATCCTATTTATATAGACTTTTTTATGATTAGTTTTGTCTCCACCTTAGAAAGGGGCACGGGGCTCAGGGCTAAGTAGCAACGGGTCGATCAAGTCGCCAAAATTACAAATCATCTGCGGCTGCTCTCATTCCTAAAATTGCTTGTCTACGTATTGTCATTTAAAAATAAACTAATACTTCGTTACTTTTGTGCTGGTTGCACAAAAGTAACGTGATCACTGAGAAGTTTCCCGACTCTGTAAACGTCAGGTCCATTTATTATTGGCCGTTTCTCGGTGGCGAAGTATTATACGTAAGCAATATTAATTGACCTCTAGTCTACAAACTAGGTGAGTATTATATATCATAGTCTGCCCGGATTAGTTGTTTGATGTACTGCTGAAATATTTTTGACAGGGAGAATTTAGCTAGTTGAAATATTAAAGAGAGTTTTAAGATAAATTTTCGTCTCATTATGATCAACTCGTAACCTAGTTTGATAGCCTTATTTTCGAACTAACTTTGTCTTCTTTCAAAGATGTTGGGAGTCAAAATTAATAAATCAACAACATAAAATTCCTTTAAAAATGTTTGTAAGCGAATCCGTCAGTTTGAAGTGCCTATAAAACTAAGTGGTCAATAAAAACTTGGGACATGAAACGTTATCCTTAGAAACTTGAGTGAAATGTTTCATTTTAGCATCACTATGAAAACATGTCACATTGTTGTTACTAGTCAAGTTTACAGGCTTTACTCTGTAACCTTGCATTTAAGCCTTTATGAAACAATTGCGTCCAAAGCTTATTCATCATGATTTGGATATGACAGTTGAATGGCATTATTTGTAGCCTAACTTGATTGTGACTCACAGACAAATGATCGCAGCTCAATATTGTTATAGTCTGTGTAAACTGACGCGTTTCTAGCATTATGTTGTATAATTTAAGTCGCAGTTAATATGTTTCTTTTGTTTCAGCACGTTTCACCGTCGACCTCAACTCTGCCCTCAGGACAAGATTGAAGTCTAGAGCAGGCCATTCCATATTAAAAAAAAATACGTTTTTAAAGAACACACACACTTTTATATTAAAATATAGGGGATTGTACGTACCTTCTAAAATCTCTGCTCCAACACGCGTATATGACGGGGTTCATGCTGGAGTTGACCCAGCCCAGCCACGTCACCACCACGTTCACGATCTCCTCGTGCGCGATACACGCCGAGCAGATGCCCGACAGCAGGTTCACCACGAAGAACGGCAACCAACACACTATGAACACACCCATCACTATACCTAACGTTTTCGCCGCTTTCTTCTCTTTGGCGAACTTCGCTAACTTCCGAGATAGCGAAAAGTTTTTCGGCAAATGCTTGCCGTGCGTCACGTTGGTCAGACGCGTCGACGATCGCGATAGACCATTGTTTTGTAACGCGGTCAGTGGCTCGTGATCCTGATCCTCCGGCGTACACACCCCGTGACACGCGTCACTTCGCTGCCGCACTGTGCCACCCCTATGTATTCGCAACGTCAACTCTAACTCACCACTAGGTCTCATCACTTGCTTAGTGCCTATTTTAAGAGACCGCGTCTGAATAGTCGCTGCACGATATATACGATAATAAGTAAACACCATCACAAATAGAGGCAAATAAAACGATATTGTCGAAGAGAATATTATGTACTCTAAGTTTTCCGTGAACGGACACTTGTAGTCTGGAACTTCCTCCACACGCACAGCGCGCCACCACGCGATCGCGGGGAACGATATCGCGCCCGAACACACCCACACGGCCGCGATAAGGAAGGCGGCCTTCCGTCCACTCATACGCATCGGATATGTAATGGGGTCCGTAATGGCCCAGTACCGGTCTAACGAGATCACGCACAGATTTAATATGGAGGCCGTACTGAACAACACGTCTAGAGACCGCCACACGTCACACCAGTCCACTCCGAAGAACCACGTGTGTTCTAACACTTCGTATAGCGCGGAGAATGGCATCACCACGAGGCCGACCAGGCAGTCGGCGACCGCGAGTGACGTCACGAAGTAGTTCGTTGATGTGTGCAAGTAGCGCTCACGCACCACGGCGAGGATGACCAGCATATTACCGAACACTGTCGTGAGCGAGAACAGTAGGAGGAAGGTGACGAGGACTGCTCTGTCATGGAGAAGCTTGATGTAGTCGTTCCAGGGCTCCTCGGGATCACCGGTCGCGTTGTACGCGGAGGTGTTGTCGAAGGTGATGTTGAAGTCGATGCTGCTGATGCCGCTGATGCCGTCGACGGCGGCGTGGCCGGTGTCCAGGGTGTACTCCACGCCGCGGTACAGGACGTCCAGTTGGCCTCTTGCCACTAGTACATCCGGATCCGTCGCGTTCATATTTTTCCGATAGTCACTTGCTCACTAGCGCCATGGTGAGTGTTTATGCTTCCCTTGTTTCGCCCGCAGCCATTTCGAGATTACGTTCTTGGCAGGCATTGTGTTCCAACATTCCAATTTCTGGCACATGTTTCGTTGGCATATTTTTGTAGCCCGCAGATATGCTTAGCCACGTTCTGAAACAAAACAAACGAAATTAGAATCAACGCTGAGTTTTTATTAGAATTTAAGATTACCTTGTAAAAATGAGATTAAAATGGGCTGTGTCAAACAGTACAAGAGAAAATTAAATAAGGGGCTTATAATTTTATCGCTTTTAAACTTTTTTGAGGTGTAATGATATCATAAGTTGAAGGTTCTGTGTGTTAGCTGTGTCATTGCCACGGGGGTGATCGTCACTTGTATGGCGTCATCATCGACAGGTGGCCTTGCGGGCCATAAATAGCGCTCAGAGCAACTGGCGAGATCAAACGAATTGTGTGCCGTGGGCCGTGACAGGTCCGTCCACATGAGGGCGTCTGAACCGCTCCCCGCCCGACCCTCAACCTTCCCGCCCCCCTTTGCCCCCCGAACTTTACGTTAACTCGTCGCTTGAGTCATCCAACGTGTAATGTAAATAAACAGGTGGGTTTCAGTTACGCAATTAAGGTATCGGGACTCTTGTGAAAGCTAAAAGAGGTTGGTTGATTACAGCCTGATCGATTCCGTATTTTGACGGGTTTATTTTGTTCACAGCTTTTAACATTTACAAGCGACTGAAGAGCGTGGTGTAACCGTAATATAAATTACGTCGATTTTTTACAAATATGCTTCAGTAGGTTTTTAAGTTACATTGTTTGCAACAAGCACACATCAATACATATCATCCATACATATCTACAAATAGTTACCTGAATTTTTGAAAATATTAAGTAATTGTGAAACAAGTATTTATAATTTTAAAATCGACGTATTTATGTTACGTTTACACCGTACGCTCATGATAAGCCCTCGGAAAAAGTTTTCACGTTTTTACTACTTGACAAGTTTTTCCTAATCTATAACCTCGTTTGTTTGGCCTCGTTTATCGGGGGAACCTATCTAGGTTGTAAACTATCTGTATTTTCATCCAAATCCGTTCAGAAGTTTTTCTTGAAAGAGAAACAAATACCCATCCATCCTATCAAACTCTTGCAAAGATAAGATATGTAAGAATTTGTCGAAGTAAATATATTATGGCCAGAGAAGGCAAAACATCGGGAGAGTTGGAAAGGAATGGGGGAGACCTTTGGCCAGCAGTGGGACAAAACAGGCTAGAAAACAAAAACAGCTGTTATTCAAATAATGTAATGGCAATGGTAATGTGAAAGTCTAGTGGTGTGAGCATCAGACTACCAAGTCATAGATCTCGAGATCGAAAACAAAGGTACAAGTTGGTAGCGGGCGACACGAAGCTGCAGCAGACGACGTGTCGCGGCGACACGACTGGTTTCTACGTATTTTTATGTAATTCCCTCCGTAGTTAGCGACATGAAGCTAGCGACGCGTCGTCGAGCGGCAGACGCACGTGTCGTCCGACCGCAGATCAGTAGTGCCCATAGTTTACACACGCAGAGCATGGCAGTAAAAACAATTGATATACGCACTCGGAACCAACTGGATGACATCTGCAGTTGTCGTCTGCAGTCGGGTTCGAAATCATGACTGCAGTGACATGACGCGACGACGTGTCGTGACGACATGAAGCGACGACATGTCGTCTGCCGGCTTCCAAATTGTGCCTCAAGAGCCGCATTTCTGATATTTCGGATTCATGTGCGTATTGTAATAATTATAACTTGCTTCGGTGTAGGAAAGCAGCATGCCTATGATATATTCTCGACGGCATGTAAAACCAGGTCAGAGACATATGGGTCCTTCGGGGCTGCAGATTATCGACAGGGATAACGCGGCCTCGGCACAAGGGCGAAGAAGGCACATGGGTTGGTATTTGATAATTTTCCACCAAAAAAAAAAAGGCATATTGGTGGCATAAATTCTCTGACACCAGGTGAGACACTAATTCCGTTGTTCGAAAGAGATACCTCGGCCTTGGCGCAAAGGGCTAAGAAGGAACATGGGTGGCTTTAAGTCGATAGAAGTCTGATACTCCCTACCACTCTGCCTAGAGCGGGAGGAGTCATTTGATGATTTCCCAGCCTCCAAAAAAGGGTAGGGAACAAACCACACGATAAAGAAGATGGCAATCTGGTGTTAGCTTAAAATGTGTAGAAACCTCTAAAATTCTATATTTCAATCAATTTCATCTACGTACTTCTCACCTTGCTCATAAATATTCATATTTTAATAAGAGTTCTTCAATTTAAGAAAAAGTTATAGAAAAAAAGCAAACATCGTCATCAACTTTCTAATTGACAATTTAAGAGTTAGAGGGACTTTAGAAAGTATTATTGGATCTTAAAGTCAATAATTTGCGCAGGATATTATTTTTATCGTGGATTATTTTAATGAGCTGAAGTTAAGGCATCGGGGTTGCGGGTTGTTCGAAAGAGATACCGCGGCCTCGGTACAAAATTCTAAGAAGGAACATGGGTGGTTTTTAGTCAGTAGAAGTCTGACACTACCGAGCGGGAGGAGTCACTTTATGAATACCAATCCACAAAAAAAAAGTTGAATCATCGAGAGTTGTTAGTTGTTAACGCTGGAATACACATGTTACGTAATAACACACAAGCATGGTAGTTTGGAGCAGCTGCCACTTAGTAGCATACAAGTAGCACATATACAAAAGAGCATACTTAATCGCAAGCCGGTCTCGTGCTTTTCTAGTAGAATGTGTATTCCAGCCTTTAGTCGTGTAAGTGATAATTTTACTCACGCGATAGTTTTTCCTAGTACTAGATCTGTAGATATAACATCTGCATAGCCTTTACCTAACTATGTTGGGGTCGTGGCTGCTACTGAGAATTTCCTGATGGAAAAATTCAATAACACTTTGCCCGACCAAGAAATCGAATCTTACGTACAGCAGTCGCGCTTGAGACCACTAGACCCACGAGGCAGTAAAACATAGTCTTTTTTCCATAATATTAGTTGTTGAGTTGATAAGTTATAGATACTAAATTATATATTTAAATAATAAACTGGTAACTAAACTTCATTTTCTTAAACGCCCAAATTCAATCTGACAAACAACTTATCTCCTGAATAAATAATAAACTATTAACTTCGTTAGTTGTGAATAGAGTTAAGTCTAATCCAAAAATAATATCATGCATTAATTTATTCAAAAGCAATTAAAGTTCACTTAATAAGTTTGTTGAAAGCGAACAGTTTTTGTTTATTTAATCTTGTCGTCTAATGATATGAACTGAGATAAACACAAATATTTTACTTGAAACGTGACTTACAAGATAAGAGAGGTACACACATTAATTCATATTTAGAAACAAAATCTGAGATAATTAAAGAGTACATACTACGTGATTGCTACGATCGCGTAGCAAATTGCTACGCTTTCGTAGCTGTTTGCTACGCCGCGCTACGGCAATTGCTACGCGCAATGAATACTGTCGTAATTATATTTTGCTGTTTTCTGCTTATGAGGGGAGCTCATATCGCAGTCCACTGCTGGAAAACTGCTACAAAATATCCATTTTCTGCTTTCTACATCCAGTCCATTCCAGCCACCTTTTCAGGCGATCTAATAGACCACTGCTAGCTGAGACACGTTCCATACTAAACTTGCCGAGTTTTCGAATATATCTCTAAGTTATTTGCCTAATACGATCATTGACCCTAGTTTCAAGGATTACCCCTGATCTTGGTTCCTAGGCCTAACGTAAATAGAGTTTAAATAGTATGTAACCTTTGACTACCGTACCGTAAGTCCCGTAACGTACGGATATCCTGTTTAGATGCCCCGAGCTAACTACAGGGTGCTGTTAAACGACCACTAGTTCCCTTTAGATTAGTTTCGACTTGCGGGGACACAAGTATAGCTAACTACCTCCCAAAGTTTCTTGCTTCTGTAACTTGAATGTTGACGGGTTGTTACCTTGAGTCATTGAGTGGTTCCTGAATTAATATTGTGCTGTTGACGATGAAATGACCTCAGATCGTTTAATCAACAGTATCTTTTTATGCTGTTGGATTATAAAGTGAATAGTCACTAACATTATATTTTTATTCTAAAGCAAAAAACGTAATTTTTTAAGTTTTAAGAAAACGTTGACCCACACTAAGAATTTCTCCTGTATCGTGGACGCGTGTACATAAATTTAAACTCTCGTACACAGACAGCCAAACCCGGAACATACCTGTAGGCCATACAAATATTTGTGTGAAGTTCACCCGCGCAGTCTAAATGTTAGCAGATTTTTTAGGTTTAACACTCAAACTTGAAACTTTATTGGTACTGCACCGCATCTTAACAAAGCAACTCATGAATAGGGTATTTGACAAAATGAAACTAATTGGTCCGTCAGATAGCCTGACTGACCTGTTGGTCTAGTGGTTAGTGACCCTAACTGCTATGCCGGAGGTCGTGGGTTCGATTCCCACCCAGGACAAATGTTTGAGTGATGAGCACGATCATTTGTTCTGTGTCTGGGTGTAATTTATCTATAATATGTATGTATTTAGAAATATATAAGTATGTTTATCAGTTGTCTAGTACCCATAACACAAGCTCTGCTTAGCTTGGGACTAGATGGCGTTGTGTGATAGTTGTGGAATATTATTATTATTCTCTTTATTTATTTTTCTTACATACTAATTTACATTTTTAAATATTTGTTAAAAAAAGATATCAAAAAACATTTAAAAATATAAAAAAATAGTAGTCCACCGGTGTCGGGAGCAGGGTCCAAGCTACCGGTGGTTAGGGTTCCAGAGACAGGAACCTCCTCACAATACGGGCCGTATCGAGAAGTACTGCCTTCTGAATCAGGCCCTTGATCCAACCACCAAGCGAAAGTTTTGACAGGTGGTCGTCCATGCTTTTTGCTATCAGGCCATTGGCCGTGACGACTATCGGCACAATGATAGCCGAGCTCACATGCCACATATCGACAACCTCGTGAGCTAGGTCCAGATATTTTATTTGCTTTTCTTTCTCAGCTTTCACGAGGTTCTCGTCATGTGGGATGGTAACATCGATTATCATTACGCGGCGCGCTGATCGGTCTATCACCACTATGTCAGGTTTATTGGCAACAATAGTCCTGTCAGTGATGATAGACTGATCCCAGTACAACGTGACATGGTCTTTTTCGAGAACTGGGTCGGGCACATACCTGTAGTACGGTACCTCAGACTCCACAAGTTTATATTTCAAGGCAAGTTGCTGGTGAATAATCCTGGCCACTTGATTGTGCCTGTGCAAGTACTCGCCGTTAGCCAGACGAGAACAACCAGAAATAATATGTCTGATGGACTCACCCGGACGGTGGCATGCCCGACACACGTCAACCGTCCCATCCTTCATAATATATTTCCGGTAGTTGTTCGTCAACATAACTTCGTCCATAATTGCACAGACAAAACCTTCAGTTTCCCCAAAGAGGTCGCTGAAACGTAGCCAGGACACGGACGCTAAAAAATCTACATCGGGCCCATGAAGAGCCCGGTAGAAGCGCCCGTGAAGCTCCTTGCTTTGCCATACTTCCTTGCGGTCATCAGCAGTAAGTACCACAGGTTTGCGCCAGTTCTCGTTAGCCATGGACAGCGGGGTGAGTCCCTTGTCCACTGCGACCACATCTCGGTGCATACCCACGTCGGCCTTTAAAAAATATTCTCTGAGACTGCACACCTCGCGGTTGTGGAGGGTCTTCGCGTTTAAAAAGCCTCTACCCCCGCATTTCCGCGGGATGTACAGTCTCATGACCGATGATCGTGGGTGATGCATCCGATTTGCGGTCAGCAATGTACGGACTCTCCTATCCAAGGCATCGAGTTCAGTCTGAGTCCATTTGAGTATACCGAAAGAGTACATTAAAACTGGCATGACCCAACCGTTGAAGGCGCGCACCTTGTTCCCACCTGAAAGAAGGCTATTTAAAACCTTCTTCAGGCGTCCGAAGAAGCGCTCCCTCAACGATTGCTTCATGTCAGCTACGTTAATGCCTAACGCTTCCGACATACCCAAATATTTATAGCTTTCGGAGGGATCTGAGGTGTATGGAATCCGAGAGCTGAATTCCCTCGGATTCCATAATCCCCCCTCTCTTTACATGCATGACTGCACATTTGTCCACTCCAAATTCCATCCTGATGGCGCTACTAAAAGAATCAGTTATTTTTAGTAACTCCATCAGTCGCAATCTGTTGTGGGCAAACAGTTTCAGATCATCCATGTAAAGAAGGTGAGATATGACCTGACCATCTCTCCTCAACCGGTAGCCTAGACCTGAATCCTCCAGCAATGTGCTAAGAGGATTCAGGGCTAGACAGAACCAAAGCGGGCTTAGACTGTCGCCCTGGAATATTCCCCGTTTAATCCATACAGGTTCATCGTTCCCCCGAATCTGTCGACATCCTGGATATCGAAGGACCGTCTTCCATTGCCCCATACACGACTCAAGGAAGGCGCGTAGAGTTGCATCTATCTTGTACAACTCCAGCACCCTCATCAGCCATGTATGTGGTATCGAGTCGTAGGCCTTCTTATAATCTATCCAACATGTCGACAGATCCTTGCGGGCTCGACGAACCTGTTGGCTAATGGCCATGTCGATGAGGAGTAGCTCCTTAGTACCGCGGGACCCGTTCCTACATCCATTCTGAGAAGCAGACATAATACAGTTTTGCTCAATGTGTTTATTAATTTTCGCTCTCAAAATGGATGTAAGAAGTTTATAGACCGTCGACAAACACGTAATCGGTCTATAATTCTTGGGTTCCGCGGGACTACCTGACTTATGGAGCAGGTGGGTAACGCCTGTGGTTAAAAACTGCGGAAGCGACGCAGATTCTAAGGATGACTGGAATTGGGATGCCAGGCAAGTGTGTGAACTGCTGAGCCATTTCAGCCAGAAATTGTGCAGTCCGTCCGGACCAGGTGACTTCCAGTTCGGTGACGGACGAACTGCACTGGCTATATCTAGTGGTGTTATATTTATTGCTTCCATTTCTGGAATAGGTTCACACACTCGCTCGACATCGCGCAACCAGTCAGCCTCAGTATGACAGACGGGTACCGACCAGATGCTGCGCCAGAATGAACTCGTGGCAGCATCATCCGGTCGACACAGGTCCGCCACAGTTTGCTCGGGTCGCTCCCAAGCTCGGTATACCCACCTCTCATCGCTCTGGAACATGCGATTCTGCGAGTACCGATCAACCCGCCGCTTATACCGCCGAATACGGTTGGCCCATGCATAAACCTTCTGCTTCAGGAAGTCGATGCGCTCTGTGACTCGGGACATGTAATCTTGAGGACTGATTTCAGTCCCCGAGAATGCCCGTTTCACAAAGCGCATCACACGTGGTCGTGTATTGCCCTCCCTGAAGGAGTATAGTTTGCCAATGAGCACCCTGGCCCCGTCGACACGACGCTCGATCCTGCGCTGCCAGGCCGGTACGGTTGGTTTTGATCGACTAGCTAAGTCACAATTTGGGAATTTAACATTAGCTAGTCGACATGCCGCAACAGCCCCACAGTACAAGATCGAGTGTGTATCAACGAGGTCCTCGCTGCTCTCGAATATATTCTTGAGCTGCGAGTCCAGGGCACACACCAACGCCCTATTTCGCTTATGCATGGGTAACCGTGGTAATCGGGGCCTAAGTTCGGTAGGAGTGGACCGATACTCACGAAGCGCATCCTCCAGTGCGCTCCTCAATCGGTCGTTGCACTGGCTACTTACTGTGGCAACCCTATCATCCTCCTCTACAGCAACAGTATTGGACCGCGATGGGGTCGCAACAATAACAGTCGCTGGCACCGCGGTCTGTGACTGAGTCAAGATGATACGGTTGCTCAGTACCTCTGAGCGCAGCCTATCAAGCGCGGCGTCGTCCAACATGTGATTACGCTGGATGACGCGCACCTGATCCGACAGTCGTTGGCTGGAAACGTTGATGGTTGGTTCCAGTTCCTGAAACAGAGACAGCATCCTAACACGGTACGCAGTGAGGTTAGTTCCCCCCTCTGTAGACCCGTAGTATGCGCGCATGACATTCTCGTTTATTAATCGAGTCCATTTCATGCGCTGCACACAACCACCGGTAGCGAGGACCCGGCTCGGGGCCGGTTGGCCCCTAGGTCCCAAGCTGGTCGGCGGCCGGCTTCTCCCCTTCCGACGCTCAGGTGACGGTGTCGGTGTTCTTGACGTCGTCGGCGGAGAGAAATACTCGTCGCTTGAGCTCGACGCTACTGCCGTCGCCGGTGACGCAGGTGATCCGTGGTCCGGCGGCGGCGAGGCGGAGCTGAGCGACGAGTCCGGGGATGGTGGGCGTGCGCGTCGTGCTGCTCTTGCTCTTGTAATCATATTTTTTCGTCGTAATCTTCGTCGTACATTTGTATATTGTTAAAATTTCTTGAAGTTATCTTGACATCTGTCATCTAAAAATTTGTAAATGTTCTGGCCTTTTTTCTTCATTGTGTAGTATTTTATTATAGTATTATTTTATATTATTATATTGCTAATGGTTGAATAGAATGGATTTAATGATATTTGTGATAAAAACTAGGCCTAAAATATATTTTCAGAAATAAATATTGAGAGATTTTTTGAACGACAAAAAATATTGAACACACATTATCTCTTTTTTCACGTAAACAAAAAATTAAGACGGTGCTTAGAAAGGTCGTGTGATGTCACAGTTTGCTATATTTTTTACCAGAAAGTGACGTCACAAGCCTCCACTCATGATTTTTGACACGTTTTTTTTTTCGTCAATTTTTATTTATTTGATAGAAAAAAAAACACGGTTTCAATATTTTTCGATAATCTAAGAGACGGGCTAAACAGAATCATGTTTTGTTTAGTCAGGAAACATCCCTATTACGTAAATCAGCAGCTCACTAACCAAGTCATCCAAATAATCCTATCCAACCCAAACATACGCCGTTTGCTAAGACAATAACGAACAATGAGTCCAGCATCAACTATACACTCGATCAAATTAGCTAAGCAATCGAAACAATCGAGTTGTCGACTCGATTCTACATCAACTTGAATCGAGTTGATACAACATTCATGATACAACATTTGTTCTAAACGAAGCTCTTATTTATTTATTTATTTCATTTGGGAAAACAAACAGTAGTATATTAAGTATACACAACCTTAAAAACTTCTTAAAATTAAAATTAACTAATATACTACCCACAACATTTTCCACAGATTACTATGTTATATAATAAAAAACAAACTGTAAACAGACGTTAACTGTAGCAGGGCTAAATCAAAGAAAAAAAAAAAAATTTAAAGAAAAATAAAGATAGACAATCATCTATCTTCTTTTTCCTTAGTATAAAAATGTTATGTTGGTTTGTGTACGCTTCAAAAACTCAAAAAGTTCTGCACCGATCGAGCTGAAATTTTAGAATGATATATAATCCGCATCAAGGATTGTTTTTACAATATCCACGCGGGCGAAGCCGCGGGCATAAGCTAGTATTTTATAAAAAAATGTTATGTTGGTTTGTGTACGCTTCAAAAACTCAAAAAGTTCCGCACCGATCGAGCTGAAATTTTAGAATGATATATAATCCGCATCAAGGATTGTTTTTACAATATCCACGCGGGCGAAGCCGCGGGCATAAGCTAGTGTTTTATAAAAGATGAGACAAACTAAAAAAAAAAACAAAAACATAATTTCATACGTGTATCATACAGGTCCCTATAAAAAGTGATATCCATATTGTGGAATATGGAGCCTATAGCTGATCCCTTAAAACGGAAGTAACTTCATTTTTAAATTTATACTTGTTTAGGAACAATATGTCTATTGCATCAAAACGCGAATTGTATGTGTCGACAAGACGGTATAGCGGTGAGCGCACACCAGCATTGGATCTACAAAAGCTGGTGGCGAACAGTCGCCTGGCGCGTACCTCACGTCCATGCACTGTTCGAGGAACCAGGTAACATAAACCAGACACCAGGTCAGGGCAATCAAACTTGTTACGGCATATACTAAATAATGTCATTGTCTCAAGGAGGACGCGTCTTGACTGTAAAGTAAGCACATCGTATTTTTTTAGCAGCGATTTCATTGGTGTTTTCCTCCGAAAACATCTAAATTGCATAGTACGAAGGTACATAAGTTGGACTAATTCAATCATTTCGATATATTTCGCATAGTAAGGATTCCAGATTGGTACTGCGTATTCTAATTGCGGCCTAACTATAGACTTATATAGGTGCAAGAAGGTGGATGGGCGATGAAAATCTCTAGATGCTCTCATAACAAAGCCATACATCTGATATGCCTTATTGACAATGTTTTCTACATGTATATCAAGATGAAATTTCGAGTCTAGCTGCACACCAAGATCACGAAGATTGCTAACTTTGTTAATAATACTATTAGCTAGGCGATAATTGAAATGTATGATATTTTTCTTTTTAGTGAACGTTATACTGTGGCACTTAGGCAAGCTAAGGTACAATTTATTATAAGAGCAATAGTCTGAGAAACGATCAAGATCGCGTTGAAATTCAATACAGTCCTGTTCATTTGAGATTTGTTTAAAAACTTTTAAATCGTCAGCGTATAAGAGAAATTTTGAATTTTGAAAGCAATATTTTATGTCATTTATGAACAGTATAAATAATAAAGGTCCTAATATTGAGCCTTGAGGGACTCCTGATGTAACTTGTATATAGCTAGACTCGAAACCATTGATCACAACCTTCTGGGTCCTATTGGTATAGGAGATAAACCAGCGCAAGAGATCCCCTCTGATGCCATTGTACGCGATTTTATTGAGCAGCAATCTATGATCCACTTTATCAAATGCCCTTTGGAAATCAGTGTACACCGCGTCTGTTTGTTGTCTGTTATCAATACCCTCAAAAAGCTTCGATGTAAATATTAAGAGATTGCTTATACAAGACCTGTCCTTGACGAAGCCATGTTGCTCTTTTATTAGAATATGACGAATAACTGGATAAATCTCAGCATGGACAAGCCTTTCAAATAGTTTAGACAATGCTGATAATATGGAAATTGGACGATACATTTCTACATTGTTTCTGGCACCACTTTTGTGTATTGGTACGATATTTGCGCGTTTCCATATATCCGGAAAGACTCCACACGAAATACATTTGTTAAATAGTATAAATACGGGATAGCATATTGTACTGTAGGTGTTTTTTAAAAATAACGCAGGTATACCGTCCGGACCAGGTCCTTTAGTCGAGTCCATCATTTTTAGTTCTCTACGAATATTTTCTAGGGGGAAGTACAATTTAGACAGATTGATATCATGATCGGCACTTGCAGGAGGAGGCACCCATGAATCGGCGCTAAATGTGGATGGCTCGTACACAGAATGGAAAAAGGAGGAGAATAAATTACACGCTGAAGTTGTATCACTGGCTGAACTATGCTTATAGTGTATCGTACTAGGAATTCTATTTGATGTTTTACGGTTGGAGATGTATGTCCAGAAAGCCTTGATATTGGTGGCAATATTATCTTCGACTGACGTCATGTACCTTTTATAGCATCTATCAACATCCCTTTTGAACCTTGCTCTAATAACAGAAAACTTTTCGTAGTCACTTATGTTGCCGCATTTCTTCCACTTTACCCATGCACAAGTTTTATTTTTAAAAGTACGTATGAGTGAACGTGTAAACCAGACGGGAAAATTAAAGTTTCTCTGCTTGCACGTGGGTGTATGTGATCTAATTATTTCGAAGATTTTTTCATAGAAAGTACACACAGCCTCCTCAGGCATCAACCCTTCAAGTAAATTACTCCAGTCAACATTACTAATATCTTTATTTATCTCGCCGTAGTCAGCTTTATAATAATTTAGCGGATTCGGAATTTTGCAATTAGAGATACCCGGAGAATGTACAAAAGGTACGTGGACGAAAAAGGCTGGATGGTAAGTATCGATGGGCAAGAGTGGGTCATCAGAGGTAAACGTTACAGAATGTGCATTACTGAAAAACAAATCTAAAATACGACCATTACAATTGGTTAAATAATTATATTGTTTAATATTAAGTTGTGAGCAAAAGTTGACGAGTTACATTAGAGGAAGTATTCGCAGCACATTCCATAAATGAAGTTACTTTAACCCAGTTGAGTTGTGGCAAGTTGAAGTCGCCTGTCAATATAATATTGTCGACATACGGATCGTCACACAGAGCCGAGAGAGAATTAAGAAACTGGATGTATATTTCTTCCGTAGCGTTAGGCGGTATGTACGTAGCACATATTAAATTGTAATTATCACGGCGGGAAGGAATTTTAACTATTTTATGCTCAGGCAAAGTTAAAGGGGGTGATAATTCGAGGCAAGATGGTTTTAATCCACGAGATACAGCTATCAGGACACCACCACCGTCTTTTTTTTAGTAACAATACGGTCACGATCACATCTAAATACGAGGTAACGTTGGTTAATAAATTCGTTATCAGAGATATCAGGTGTCAGCCAGGTCTCGGTGAAAATAATGACGTCGTAATTATGAGTCAGAATGTTCAAATACAGTGTGTTCAGTTTTGTCCTGATACCTCGGCAGTTCTGGTAATATATAGTTAGATGATTATTAGCCATTAATAAAATGAGGCAATTCATTAGTATTAAATAAAAGCAATATTGGTAAAATTATACAACAACGACACATTATAAACAGAGCAATGAAAAACGTTACGTTCAATTTGGCGCCTGTAGAGAAAAATAAGGCAAAGACATATTTGTACAGCAACATTTTAAAGATCGGCAGGAGCACCGTAAAATAATCAGCGGACCATTTTTTTTTAGCATAAGACATATTGTACCTCAATAATGACACTTTTACACAATTGCGTAAGAGACAAATAACACAAAGAAGAGATAAACCTGCAAGAGACAGCTTAATTAAATTAATACTAATAACAGAAAATGATTCCGGATCCTTTAATTTATTATCTAGGGAAAGTTTAATTATTAGCAATTTTTTAGGGATGGTTTTTTGGTGCGATTTTGCTGGATATATCAGCCTCCGTACGAATGGCAAAAGTAGCTGCATCATCCGTTTCTTTGACCAAGACGGTCGCATTTCTGATCCATACGTATCTAAAATTATTAGCTTTGGCTGCTTCACGACATTTGCGAAATAAATCCTTATTTCGGAGTGTTAAGTGCTCATTTATATAGACACGACATGGTGTTCCGGAGAGGCCAATGCGATCGGATGTCAGTCCCTTGGATAGACGGTACGCACTTAGTAGATTATCTCGAAGCAGGCGGGACGCAAACTTAACTATGATGTTCTTAGGACGATTATTTTGGGTGTGTGCATGAGGAACACGGTGAATCGCAACCACATCATTCTTTGTTAGGGGCATATTAATTGCTGACGCAATCGACTCCAGCACAGATATCAGATTTTCACCTCGTTTTTCAGGAATGTTCCCCAGCTCAATGTTACACTGCCTCGCCTGCTGTTCCAGTACATCTATTTTGCTTTCCAGCAGGGCCACCGACGTCGCCGCACAGCTCTTGATGCTCATCTCCAGCTCAGCAATACGCTTTGCACTGTCGATATAGTTTGCAGAGTTAAAATTCACTGATGACTGGAGCTCTGTCACTACCTGCGACAGATCATCATGTTTTGCGCTAAGACTCGATATTTCTATTTTTGCCGTAGAATATTCTGTTCTCAGTTCCCTCAGTTCGGTTTGTATTAGTGAAGAAGTGGTAGATAAAGTATTGAAATCATCTCTCAATCTACCAATACTCACATTAATGTTCGAGAACTGGCCATTTATGTCAGCGCGCAGGTCATCCATAGTTTTCTTGAACTCTGTAGATAAATCAGCAATAGCCAGCGTCAGCTCGCAAACAGGTTGTTTCCTTTTTCTTTGCGTAACATTAGCAATGACACCAGAATCCTGTCCCGCATGCAGATCTGGACTTGACTGGCTTTTGTTCGGTGATCGAGACATTATCATTTTGATGTTCTTGATTTGATTTTGATGTTGTACAGTTATTCACAAACACGACAATATTGGTATGACGCGTTGCAAAGAAAAACACGTTATGACCGTAGATAGTAGCACAAAATTTCGCCGTCAGGAGATCACGCAGCGGTGGCGTAGCGGCTTAACTCGCTACACTCGTCGCCTCGAAACGGATTGTCCTCGAGTTCAAATCCCACCGCACACACCACTTTTTCAAATGTTATAATTTAGTTTGTGTAGTCACCGTGCGAGAGGGACCCCGCTCCACAAGTTCCAAGATGGCGCAGGCACTATATGGTACACCCCGCAAGATAGTAAGAGAGGTACAGAGTATATCGAACGAACCAGATTATCAACACTTTAAAATAGCCCCGACACGACCACGTAGATCAACAGCACGTCTGCTCACAGCGAGTAAAGCGAATGAACTGAACTGACTCTTAATGTGTTAACAGCTGATTTTGAGGAAGCTGGTGTATGCTTAGTTAATGTTATTTCGTTAGAGGTTCAAGATTTTATGGGCATTTGGTTATCATGTGAGTGGTATCTAGGCTTAATAACATAAAACAACAGCACACCTGTAATCCCCACCCATCATTAACTTGAAGATCGACCCGAGGGACTGTTTTTTATTAAACGATGAGTTCCTCGACAGGGCGAGCCCATCGACCGGGAACAATAAAGCAGTTGCATCTTGTAAACCAAACTTCAATAATAAAACGTCTACATTGTCATTAACATGGTTTTTCCGGAAAATGGTAGTCAATCCTTGTGGCTACTTCTTTAATTAATCTTTAATGTATTTTCTAATACTCGTTATTACCACTTAATCGAAGCCTTTCATGGTTTATTTGATAGTTTTAATTCATAGGCAGGTTTATAATGACTATGACATTACGAGGAATTGATTGGTATGTAGCTTGCCCGTATTGATTACTGGGTTAAAAATCTTCGTGGCAAAATTTTTAAATGTGTTTCGCCCAAAACTCAGTCACGCAAACCCCGCTCACTGATGCAAGCTCTGATGGACCCCTTCGACATCCAGCGAACCCTGGCCAATGGACTGGTTGGCTAATCCTTTCACCACGATACCAAAAATAAATGGTTTAAAAATGCCTTAGTGGAAAATGTAGCATCAGACATCTGTCACATCAAATCAAGAACAGACTGTTGTACAAACATCGAAACACTATATTACACAAAAGTGAACATCAAAATTCACTTAGACCAAGGATTGCAGGCAAGCGTCTGGACCATTAATTCAACACACAGCGCTGTCTCGCACACCCGAAGTTACCCGACGTTTTCTGAAGTGACACGAAGTATCCCGAATGCGCCCGAGTGAGGCACGATTACAGATGACACGCGAACAAGCTATCAATCACGGAATACTCAACTACGATTTGGTTTATTCGTTTCTTATTTTGTTCTGCGAAGTTTAATGTGATTTCGGAGTTTTTTGGATTCGTCAGTTCTATCAAATTTTTAGTGCAGCTTTTTCTTCCATTTATAAAGAAAAAGCTCGAACTCGTTGCTTCATTGTTCTTACAGCCCAATAACACGATATAACCACATTTAAATTCAGTCGATCTTTGAAAATAACTTGATTTACTCTTGTTGACTCTCGATTTACCAAATTGACTGTACTCAAAAATATTAATTTTGTTTCTTTTTCTACAAATGGTGTATATTTGTATTTTGTGTGTACAGGTTACTTTTAGCCAAGATATAGACTTCTTAAAACAGCAAAAATATCGGTATGAAAGAGAGCCAAGGATGAAAGAATATCTTTGCAACTCAAGTCATTAAAATTCCCACACGTGATACGGCACCGAGTTTCCCCTTCGTGGTTGCACGCCAAATGATTGATGGTCCTACATTCTTGGTGTGGTGGAAGACAATGTGGCCGACACCGATAGGGCGCGAGGCGCTGCGGATGTCCTAATTTGAAAGAGGGTAGGTATGCGTGCCATTCATTAATGTCAGTGTCTTTTACGTGGGTAGGATGCAACATCGTGATTACGTATAAGCGTTTATTTTTTGTTTGTGATACTGTATAGCTGTTTATAGATACTGCGAAGCATACACTCATATTCTAGACTAGCTTTCGCCAGCGGCTTCGAAAGGGAACCTCTTTGCAAAATTTCAGCTTTCTAGGTCCAAGGGTTTGGGCTGGGCGTTGATGAGTCAGTCAGTCAGTCAGGACTTCTCTTTTATTTAAATATATATAGAAGACGACTCAAGTCCATTTTTGAACTTGGTCGCTTTTGTTTTTATTATTACAAATTTCTGGACCGCAATTGGCGGACCTTTGAACGAGGTACTTCCTCCGTATATGTACGTTGCCTCCTACATCAGCCGTCTTTGTTAAACCCATTTTTGCATTCTGCTTCAATCAATATAATATGTCACTGTAATCAATGGCACAATGTGGCCGACACCAATAGGGTGCGAGGCGCTGCGGATTTCCTAATTCGAAAGAGGATAGGTATGTGTGCCGTTCATTAATTTACTTTACGTGGGTAGGATACAATATCGTGACTACGTATAAGCGTTCTTCTTTCGTCTATTTTTTGTGATACTGTGTAGCCGTTCATAGACAATGCGAAGCTTAAACCTGCAGTACTGCCACCATCATGTCTGCACAGAGTGGATAACTTAAAACCATGCTTTATGTACCAAGTTTGACATATCGATGCTCTTGACAAGCAACGCCACTTTTAACTACACACTTAATGAGGTCATACTTTGGGTACACAGTTGTTCGTTTCAGCAGTATTTATTTTAAAACAAAGTCGACCTGTCCGTCATTGCTGAATCATTTATGATTCGGCTGCACCAAATCATTCCGATGCACACAATATGCCTCACAATCGGTCAATAAGTTGATACAAGATATTACTTACAGACAAACATCGCTGTTTCGAAAGTATTTATAAATAAGACATTACTCAGTTTAACTACCAACACAAAAAAATGGGATGCAATCATACGTAGACGTAGTCCTCTCACAGTGTTCAATTTCTTAACTGCTCCAGCGAATAGTGCTTGCAATGAAAGGGAAGTTAAAAACACAAAAAGTCGGATACGAGAGCCATTCATGAGCGTTCTGCTAACGTGAAGTAATTAGGAAGAGATATACAAAGGTCTAGGGTTGTTATCAAGTACGTTATGCAATGGTCATGGTGGAATACATCTAACCTGTATTTTTTTTAGATTCAATATAGTATTTTAATTTGAATATTGTTCAAATTCAATGCATAGTTTTTTATATTTAATTTTTAGGAAAATGACAAGTTGTAATGATAAGTTTTAGGAGAATATTATTTTGCCATTCAACGGTACAATACGTGAGTGGCACTCTAATGACAGTTTGTTTTAAGGCGCTAACCGCACCGAAAGTAGCGCCACCCACACCTAAATTCTTTTACTCTAAAATCACATTAAATTTGATTTTATTACCGCAAAAAATGGCCATTTTTATCTTTAATCAGTAATTTACTTAATTTATCAAGTCTAAAATCATCCATATCTGAATCAAGGCTTAAGCATATTTCAAGATATTCCTTCTTGAGATAACGTCATTGAAGGTCAAATAAAGGTTACACATTACTGCGGAACCCACTTCATCAGTAGTCTGTGGAAAGTATGCATAAGCACGCAACACTTTTCCTAAACCCTGTAACTCCTGAAAAACAGAATCAACAGTGGTGATCACCTGAAAACCGCCGAGACAATAAAGCTCGACAAAGTTCCAGAGAAACAATTTAACTGTCTTGGATCCCGCAACGAAATTAATCAGAAAAGAAAAGTGGAGAAACGCGGATAGTACGGAAAATATCGAAGCGTGTCTACAATAACAAAATTTTCATCCATCCTTATTGCATCAACCCTACCCTTCGGGACGTGGTTGTATTTAGCGCTAATTCGTGTGCACTTCATTCGATCTTGAGTGTCCATTCACACCGAGAAGCGGGCCAGCAATAATTGAGTAGACGGGTCACGCATACTCCTAGCTTTCACTGGAGAATAAATCTTCGGCCACCCATCATGCTGCTTAATTGGTAATAGAGCTGGAGATTTACGTTCCATCGTCTCGTTTCTCGTTTGAATTTTAAAGTGCCGTCAATTCATATTCCTTTGTATGACGTAGTTGTTTGAAACAGTAGGTAAGATGTTGGTCTTGGTATTCATCTGATAAGAATAGTCAATATTAACTTCCATTATCCGTTATAGATTACAAAAACTTAACAGTTATATCTCTTGAACTAAGCACATTTTTGTAACACATTGAAAGATAAAATGAAATCACATTCATCATCTTCTTGCTTTGATCCCATTCTATTTGGGGTCGGCGCAACACGTTTTATTTTTCCATTCTTCCCTGTTAGACGTCACGGTGGCATTTACTCCTTTCTCTTTCATATCATTACTCTCACAATCCACCTTGTCCTTAGCCTTTCTCACATTAAATTTCACACCGTACTGGTTTCATGTCATCTTCTTACGCTGTCTCAGCCATAAAACTCTGGAACGCGCTACCCCTTGGCATTAAAAAAGCGGAAAGCAAAATGACTTTCAAAAGAACTGTGCGGAATTACTTTTTAAAATCAGACTGAATACTCATAATGTGTGATAGTAATGGTAATTACTGTTTGGTTTCTCATTTTTTGAGCTATTTGTATGTATTATAAGTAATATATATTAGTTTATTTAATTCCATCTTTATTTATATGTATTAGTATGTACCATATAAGTAGGTATATTAATTTATGTTAACAAAATAGTATTCTCATAATTTATTTATTTCTGTACTCTACCACAATGCTGTCCTATTTGACCCTAAGGTTGACTGGTAGAGAATGCCTTGTGGCATTAAGTCCGCCTATGTACCACGTTTGTGCATGAAGTTTAAATAAATAAATAAATAAATTTCAGATTTTAGAATCCAATATTATTATTTTTTAATGTTCATAATATTAACTACTGATTTCCATCACTTATAATTATGTTAATTATTTGAACTGCTACTGAATCCTCTTCGAAATACAGATAAAAGAACGAAAATACAATTTCGTTCGAATTTACTCTAGGTTTATGTTACGCTTTCGTGATTTAGTAGCACATAATCTGCAAACAACGACTGTCCTTACACCAAAACTTCGACAGCAAAGTCAACAAACAGAATAACCCAATAAAATCAGCAACAGTAACAATACTCCGTTATTAACTCTATTAAATCCCAACAATAACCGGCTCAAACTAGTTTGTCGTGAGTTATTGTGAACATTTCTTTTCCCGTTGAGCGAGTCTTTTATCCGGCTCCACTCATTTTGGGCGCGACAGTAACAAATCTGTCAGTTTTGGCAAGGGGAGGCCTCGCCATGATTTATATAGGAACCCGTAGGAACAAGGACTAACAAGGCAACTACATCAAAGCCTGTCATTTTATTTAAAACGAGAGTGTTGTTTTTCATGGTGTTTCGGGTTACACCATTTTATATTTTGACCTTGTGATGTAAGGTATTTTATGCTGAAAACGGTATGATTTATCGGGTTGGATTTTTAAACTCGAACGTTTAGACTAGGGATTTGGTATTACAGATCCGATTCTAAATAATATTTCGCTGAATAATATACGCAGTGATAACTTTTTTTTTTTTTTTGGTGGGTGGAAAATCATCACATAACCCGCTCTTGGGCAGAGCGAAGGGGAGTGTCAGACTTCTACTGACTAAAAACCGAACTCATGTTCCTTCTTTGCCCTTGCGGCCCCGACGGGAATCCGCGGCCCCGACGGGAATCCGCGGCCCCGACGGGAATCCGCGTCCCCGACGGGACGCAGTGATAACCTCGTGGTGGGACTGATAGACTGTACAGTCACAGGTCTTATTCTTTTTAAATATAGTCCAGTTTCTTTTTAAATATAGCCATATAATTATTTAAAAAGAAACTCGTCGTCTCGTGCGCTAATATACGACAATAACGCGAGCGAAAGTTTCGCTCGCGTTATTGTTTGAAATATTCGACATTATTTTCGTTTCTCTTTTTTTATAAAAGTTCTAAGAAACTAACCTCATTTTCTTTCCCTTCATGCACTTAAAACACAAAAGTCAGAGCTTATCCATTGTGGCAGAGAATAGTTGGAACTAACGTCGAATATTATGATTAATGACCCCTAGACCCCTAACACCCCTTGCCAATCCGAGACCCCACCTGTCCGGGTAACCCGGTTCTCAGAACCCGGTCTAATTACGGGTGAACTAATCATCCGTTTTGAATACCGGGTTTTTTGTAGTCGAGGTTTGGGAGTGATTGAAGAAGGATTAATTAGGACGGAGGCCAGAGGTAGTGAGATTCTATGATTGGATATGTTAGTGATGGAGGTAGAGAATTCGTTTGTGTGAATTTCCTTGTGAGAATGTGAAGATTAGGAAGTGTCATGAGGATTAGAACGTTCCTTTTATGAAGTACGATTTCGATTTGTATCTGATGTAGGTATGCAAGGTGGAAACGAGTTTTTTTTCGGGGTAAGAAGGTTTACGATACAACTTAATGTTACACACTCAAAATATTTCGTAGATGGATGCATTGAATAGTGTACGGGTCGTGGAGGACGTGGAGGTATTAAAGTGAAGTTATATAATTCAGAGCTTATATTAAATAACACTTTGACCCGCAACATCTTCGTAACTAGAAGGTGTCCGTGTATAGTCTAGAAAAAATAAATGATTACAATGACGGGAAGAAGAAGTTCCTTTAAGCTACGAAATTGATATTGAGAAAGCTAGCAAAGAAAACTGTTGTCAAAGCTGGAGGTAAGTATTTCGGCACTGAACATATGGTTGGTATGTTTTCATAGAAGCTATTTGTTGAGGCCCTTGAGGCGGTTTAGAAACTCTGACACTAGGGTGTGTGGGGTCTTTAGACCTTGCTGCCCTCACGATAAGAAGAAGAAGCTATTTGTTATTGTTGTAATGTCTTATCAACAGATGGGTTACCTAATAATTATGACAAAGGGCTGAGCACATAGAAATGTAAATTTATGACTGAGTACCATCAGAAAGAGACAACCAGTATTGTCTATTGATGAACAAATAACTAGCATAATAAAAATAATATTTATTTCCTAGTCACGTATCGTACTAATACAACAGCTTGATTACGTAACCACACTAAAGATTAACCAATCGATTTTCTTTGGCATTTGGACCAGAGAAACCGTCAATAAATTGAATTTAATTCCACTGTCTACCTATACTTACTGTCTAGCTGATATATAATTAGTTGAGCTATTATTTGGGTGGTTCGCTCGATCACTTGAGCCGTTGGTGGTGGCGGCTGTCATTTGTAGATATTTGACAGTCGTGACAGGTAGTCAGTTACCCAAAAGTCTGACAATAGGCGTTATCAAGAACGATCATATTATTATTATTACCCAGTACAATCGGGGTTTTGGAGGTCAGATAGGCAGTCGCTCCATGTAAAATACTGGTATTGAGCTGCGAAAAGGCAATAGTTTTCTTCAATCGAAACTTATGAATTAACAAGCACTGCTCGCATACTCTGATTTTTCTAACTTTGCACACATAACTAAACTAAGTAGGCGAAGTTTATTGTTGTAAGTAGACAGGAAGGAAGACACAGTTCCTTTCCATTATCTTAACAAAATTAAGGAGTTGGTTTTATAATACCCAGGAGTGTCACTGAGGAAAAGTAACCGTTTTTATGATAGGCATAATAAAGTCTAGACCATTTAACCCAAATTAATATACTTATTCAATACCATACACGTTGAAAATTATTGTTCTTCATAATATAACGTGTTACCGTAATGAAATAACCACAGTAAAGTCGCGTGATTAATATTCCAAGCTCTAATAATTAATTATTTATTAATGTTGGAGCAACCTCACGAAGAAATTATTGGCCAGCTGGAAAATTAGGTTTGTGTACTCGTTAATATTTTATATGGAGGTGGAATGTTGTAAATAGAATAAAATTGTAATTGTTATACTCCCGTTGTTTGGTTTCTGTTATTCATGTGTGTGAGAGAAAGCATTATAAAGTGATTATACAAAGAAATAAACAAAGTGATTTTTATATCCCTTTTATATATGAATTATTTTTATGTTTTTTATTATTATTAATAGATTTTTTTTTTCTATTTTCTTTTTTTTATTATCTTTTTCTTTCTTTCTTTTCTTTCTTTCTTTCTATTATTAATGTAAAACACCCTTACGCTAGCCTAGCTTTAAATATGAATGAATGGTTTGAATGAAAATGAATGACTCGTATTTATTAATGAAACTAAAACACCTACACACATCGAGAGTTTTGATGATATCTTGGTACGTCCACCTTCATAATATACCTATTAGGTGATATAATTTATCAGGTGATATAATTTATCAGGTGATATAATTTATCAGGTGATATAATTTATCAGGTGATATAATTTATTAGGTGATATAATTTATCAGGTGATATAATTTATCAGGTGATATAATTTATCAGGTGATATAATTTATCAGGTGATATAATTTATCAGGTGATATAATTTATCAGGTGATATAATTATCAGGTGATACATCCGTACCGGTTATAAGTACAACGCATCTAACCTTTCTTAACATCATCACCAACAGTTGTTCACTAAATAGCTCATCATATTCCTGCCCTTATCCCATATTACTTGGGGTCTGCGCCGACCCCGTTTATTTCTTACATTCTGCTCTGTCAACCGTCATACTATAATTTACTTCTTTTTCTTTCATATCATTCCACACACAACCCATACACATACATCGACTCTTTCACTTTAAACTCTGTTTATTTTATTTCTGTATTAATACATAAATAGAACGTTCAGTTTTGATGATCCATTTGAAACTACTGAATTATTATAGCGTTGTGAGGCTCGATTTAATTTTAACACTAATATGAAATACATATTTACAGAAATATTTCACTTCAAATCAATTAAAAGGAGGATGGCCATCAATTAAAATAAATCATGTTTTTAAGGTCTAATAGGGTATTTCACCAAAAAAATTTAGCTAATTAGTCCGTCAGATGGATTTTCAAAAAATAAAGGACACGTATTTTTTCTTTTTTCACGTAAACAAAAGATGAAGACGATACAGTGCTTCAAAAAGTCGTGTGACGTCACAAGGTTAGTACTTTTTTACTCAGAAAGTGATGTCAAAAGCCCCCACTCATGATCTTTGACACGTTTTATTTCCGTCAATTTTTATTTATTTTAAAAACCAAAAAACACGTATCTAATATTTTTCGATAATCTAACAGACGGACTAATTAGATTTTTTGGGTGAAATACCCTATTAAAATTCGAACAAGTTCAGTAAACCTACCTTAACTTTACTTCAAGCCTAATAACACCTGTAAGTCCCAAATAAACTAGGTTTTAGTCCCAATACATTCCCTCCAATTGCCTAATAAATACAGGCGGTCTGTCATAATGGCGGCGAAATAGACCGGTCCCTATTATTACAAGAGCGTTAGTTTCGCGGGTAATAACTGATATTACGCTGATCTATTGTCACCGTTATGGATCGTTTTCACGATCGTTGTTACTTGCTTCAAAAGTCGAATGGGCGATTATTGATGATGAATGGTATGTTTTCTGTGAGTAGGTTCGTACAGGTTTGTCACTGAACGGCGTCCAAGAACTAGTAAAAGAAGTGTGGGTCGTCTAGCAGCGAGATGAGCAGACGACATTGCTGTCATCGGGGGTAAAACCTGGATGAGTCTGGCACAGGACCGTGGAGATTGACACAAGAAAAGAGGTTTCGGGCTGTGGGTGATGATGATGAGGTCAACAACGATATTGTACTTAATTAATGGTGAGTTTATAGTAACCGAAGTTTCAAATCTAGTTGTGCTGGTATACATAACTTTAAAGTTTAGTTCGTCCTGCTTTACGCGGACTAAAGAAAAGATGTATCTACCAGGACATTTCTCAGTTAGCAAAAACGGAACCCTTTAGCACTATGTTGTTCGTCAGTCAAGACCCTTTTTCTCAGGAATGCGTGGTCCGTATACACAGGTGTCCTACCCTTATGAGTGCAATGATAATAACGGAACGCTCTCTTGATTTAGTATTTTTATAATAGTGGGATCTCACTTCTTTTTGCAGGTTTAAAATATAAAAGATTTTTACCTATATTTTGTACATACATTTACTTATTCACACCTATTATTCCATATTTATATCATTGGCTGAACTATGCTCGTAAGTGTAATAAAATCGGCGGTACATACGAGCATAGTTCAGCCGATGACGGATCTGTATAGTTACTCCTCGCAAGAACCTCCTCTCGTGTTAATGAGCCTTTAATTTGACACGTTGAGGATGGAACACTAATTGATACAAGTATCCGACTAGACACATGAAACAAGGCCCTTATAAGTGTTGGTATTGCGTTTAAATCTATAAAACAAAGCGTGTAAAGGTTTAAAACGTTCCCAATTATTCCCAATTAGTATTCTTGATTAGAAACTACGACGATGAAAGTGAATTGAAATGTAAATAAAATATTTAAATCAAAGTACTTTACTAACTGCTACTCTTCCGTCATAATTTAAAAAGGTAACCTACCGGAATGGATTTCAAAATTGATTTAAACGACCATTAGCATAGCACAGGCATTTTTTTATACAGGCATCTTTTAGATACTACATAAACCCACATGACCCGAATCAACGTTTCTGGAGTCCAATTAGCAACGCTTCTCATGATTCTAACTAATTTTGAAGATAATTTGCATAATGCAATTAACGGATATTCAAAGACAGCGAGACAGCTATACGAGAATACGTGCATGATAACTAATCTCAGGGGGCGAAATTCGCCCGTCGGGGCCTCGGATTTTTGTACTAGATGATGTGGCCTCGGCGCAAGGGCAAAGAAGGAACATGGGTTCGGTTTTTAGTCAGTAACTGTAGAAGTCTGACACTCCCCTTCGCTCTGCCCAAGAGCGGGGGGGGGGGGGGGTCATTTGATGATTTTCCACCCACCAAAAAAAAAAAAAAGGGGGCGAAATTCGCAGTTCTAATACGGGGCTTAAAGGTTAATGGCTCCATACCATAGAGAGCGATAAATAACGCAAACGCAAATAACAAGTTCTATGAACATTTTTGTAAGCGAAATGAATAATAAAAGATATCAAATAACCGCGCGCTAATTTCGCAGTAAGTGGTGGCGCGGCCACGAAATGAATAGCCCTCATTATAATGAAAAAACTCAACTCAAACAGTGTTATTCTGTACAGAATCTGAGTCCCGACCGCCATAAAACAGCCGTAAAATGTTGGTTTTCTCGTGAATGAAATAAAACCGCAATAAACGGCACGCAGCTACGTACCGAAGGCACCTACCCCGTTACGAGAGGGTAGCAAACATTATGCAAAGTAGAAAATCCCATTTACCACGTGTTCCACCGTGTCGCCTCACGCCAAAGGTCTGAAACAACGTAATAGACTTGTTTATAAAACGGAAAGTGAATTCGCTCCCCTCGATACAATGATTTTCTTTTTACACCACCCATTTTTTTCCTAAAATCTCAGAGAAATTTCAGTTTTGTTTACGTGTAACATACTGCTACTGGGGTTTTATTGCTTTTCTTTTAAGTGAAAATAATAGACGCTTGGAGCAAAGAAACACTATAAAAAGATTAGTGATCGTTCTTTGCCAAATTGTGCTGAGTGTTTGCAAAAGTTGTGACATAAAACATTGGTTTATCGAGGTCGGAGCAAGGCATTGAGTCATTGAATAAACTCCACCCTTTACTTATAAAGCTCTCTGATTTAATTTTAGAGTTACTGGCTGATAAAACTGGTATTGCTCAAGGAGGTTGTCCTAATTTTAAAATCTTTCTTCGTTAACTTATTTAATTGAAATCCGATTGTGCCGAGTCATTGAGTAGACCTGTCGAAATTAATGGAACGCCATTCGTTCGCGTTTGCTGACTACCGTACTAAATATTCAAAAAGTCCTATCAAAATATTGAATTCTTTTTATTTTCTCGAGGTTTTTCTTAAGGAAATATTCGATGGATTGTTGAATATTTCAATCCTGTCATAAAACTACGTCGAATCTTTGAGTTTTACGATTTCCTATTGTTATGCAGCATAATACTTGACTATGGTAGTTTTGTATGCATAAAATATCGACAAATCTTTCCCATTGTGAAAATTTACGACTTTCTGAAAATGATAGTGATTTTAAGTAAATTAAATAAAATTAAGTAGTTGCCATGGCAATGCGCTATGCATCAATGGATTAGTTTAAAATTCTATTTAAAAATCTTGAAATACAGAGACTACTCGTATATTGAAGGGACAGGCGTACTCTGTAGTCTGGTTCAGTCAGGTTCGCTAAGTAAATCCATAACTTAAACAAGTTCCTCGGCCAAGTTTTTTTTTCAAAGAAGTCTGTCAGTAAAGTGTCAGAAACATCTCCACCGGTGAATAAATTACGACTTTTAATTTTATTGGCAGTATTGATGCCTTTAGACTAACTCACTCTCTTTAAAGACTAACTCATTAAAACTACTGGATAGATATTTAATAATGTAGGTATGATTATTGTTAGGCTATACTAGTATCACGATATTTTTTTAGTTGTAACAACTTTTATAGAATATTTTGTTTATCTTTTGGTATCTTCTTGTTTGTATTTGTTTTTGCTTTTAACTTATTTTTCTTAAAGTTAGCCCAACAACAGTTAACGTTTGCTAACAGGTGGCTTTTATAGAGTAATCTATGGTAAATGTTGTGGGTAGTATAGTAGTATGTTTATTAAGTTTAGTTTTAAGACAAGACTGTAATTCTTCATATATTACTGTTTATTTTCTCAAATATAATAATTAAGCAAATAACAAACATCTATTTATCTATTTTCTTAATCATCTTTCAGCTGAAACCGGCAAAATGTTTGTTTTTCCAAGTTTTCATTTTCAAAGTTAATTGCATATTAATTAAGTTTGAGTTTTAAATATTTAAAATTGACTGGAGAAGAATTTGAATAATGTTTTGCGGCGTAGAATGCTAAAATTTTGAGGGCAATGACAGGCTCTTCAGAAATAAAAATGTTTTGGGAATGAGTATAATTAAGATGCAAATTTCAAGGGAATTACAGCGCAGGTCGAATTAGTCCTGTGTTAATGAAATACAGAGTTCTTTGTGGTACAGGCATGCATAAATTGAGAACAGGATTGTGTTCTAAAAATATACAGTTTCGTTCTTTTCTCTACAAACGAATGAAAATTGTTGCGTGTGGTTAGTACCTAAGCTGCCACCGTAGCATGACGATTCTATCTCTATTCTACCAAGAATAGACAAAAAAAATTCCATACAATTTGACATGAAACCTTGCTACAATCTGTCATTTTGTCGATTCTTCCGTCGACAAAACCAGTTTCTTTGGTGGTCATGCTAAGGCGGCTGGTGTTTTTATGCCGCCCATGGGCGTCTGAATTGGCTTTATTTGCCGTCGAGAAATAACTCCCAGGCATGTTGGTTTCCTCACTGTAGTGTATATCTATTTAATAGATATGTTAACACTGTCTCACAGCCACAAGTGGTTAGGTACGCTGTCACTAATGACGTCTGTCAGTTACATGATGGCGCGAAGTTATGACGGGGCAGCGGCCTGGACCGGGGACTTGGTGGTGTTGTGTGAGCCTGTGATATAGTAGAAAACAGTGACAACAACCTATTAGGTCTACCACCAGAGGATACCACAAGTGGCGACGAGGATAAATTTACATATTAATACTTAGGAAAAGTTTGCAAGAAACTGTCCACAATGTTGAAAAAAAAAAATATTATGTTGTTATTTGAGTGTAATTAATACTAATAATTAATGATTATTGTATGCCACACGTACTGGCATTAAGTATTTCAAGGTAAGGGAAGAGTTCTGTTATTGTTTTATCACAATGGGCTGTTTTACACTATTTTGAAGAGATAGATCACACAGTAATATATGAATTCTGTGAAGTGAAGTGATACATGGCGTCTAGATATTCAACTTGTTGGTAAGTTATTATGAACTTAATTAAGTATTTAGTAAGTCGGAACTGGCTCAGTTGCCATGCAAGGAGAAGAAAAAAAAAAAGTATTTAGTACTTACTGAACGTCAAACTAGATACTAGGATTCTAGGATATCAATAGAATAAATACAAGTTGATGACAAATGATTTAATTCATAACACATTGGTTTTAAACTTCACTTATCTGTTATAAGCAGACTGCTAACAATAGGTTAAATTCTTAATATTCCTATAGCTGTGAACATGTTGACTTACTTCCTAGTAAGTAAGACTTTGTATTAGAGTGATGATTTATCACAAACCATTTCCTATAGTGACTAATAATAACCTTGATTGTATGAAGTATAGGTAAGTAACCTAGGTACTTATTATTTTGAAAAGGTCCATTATTTGACGTCACCTCAAACAGTCCTTTTAAGGGAGAACTGACATTTGTTGAAGACTAAGCATCAAGTTATTTTGATGATTTTGAGTAGTCTGATTTTGTTGATACCTTCTCCTAAACAATATGAGTACAAACTTAATAGGTACTTATAATTAAAATATACCTAGGAAATTGATATGTGTTTTTATTAGACAAAATAAACATTGTATGGAGTATAACTTCAAGCCCTACAATTTAAATATTATGTACTAAGAAAAATATAGGTATGTAGATATGTAGACCTAAAGAGCAATGGAAAGAAACATGTCGAACATCAGGCTTAGTGACGGAATCTGAAATTTGGAAATAAGAAAGAAGACAAAAGTAACGGATATAATAGCAAATAGAACATCTAAAATGGAGTCGGACAGTGAATATGCTATGTTGCAAAATAAATAATGGAGTTTCTGGAGTTTATTCATAACCTTATAGTATCCAGAAGCGGACATTAGGAAACAGGGGTGTCCGAAAACAAGATGGACCGTCGATATCAGTCTAACCCTAGGGCCATACTAGACCAGAGTTGCAGATGACCGAGTTCAATGGAGAGAGCTGGAGAGGTCAATGCCAAGAGGCACGCGGAACTGAGAGAGATATTATAAGAATAAAGAAAAAAAAAATTGTGTGTATTTGGTATAGCTATGTCGAGGAGATATCCAGTTTTGTTTGTTTTGTTTATTAATGTGATGTCCGGCCTATGAAAATGGATTGTTCAGTCTGTAAAGAGACCTCTGTCAAAATACAATTTCGAAGTTTATTATTATTATGTAGATACCTGGTGTGTCGAATGAAATGCAAGTATAGAGAAGTATGTAAGGAGGACATGCTGTGGCGATCCCGAATGAATTGGAGTAGGGGCAGGAGAATGTTGACACTATGACTCATTGGTTTCAGGCATGGTAGCTTGTTGTGCGGTCCAGGTTTTGATCACAGGTTGAGGAGAGCTTGTTGGGTTTAACTCCTAGAAGCCAATGGGTCGGGATTACTGTATGATTGATGGTATAAGATTGCCCCATAATGCAAGCTTGATGTTATGTAAGGTTATGTTAATAATATGCAAGAATATTAATAATAGAATAATAATATGTGCAATTTAAAGTGAACATTCAAATAATAACAGCCTATGACTGAGGGGCAAGTCTCTTCTTGTACAGAAAAAGAAGAAGAAATTAAGTGTTTGAAAAAAAAAAATATACTTAAGCATGGTTGACAAAGGATTAGCTTGTGGCTTGATAGAGTTAATGCTCGATTCGATCTTTGGATTGAACTGTGTTGCCTGGATTGGTTCGAGGTCCACCCATTGCATGCCGACTTTCCTCAATGCCTCGGAGGATACGTGGCAGTGTAGGTGGTTAGTGGCCTGAAAATCTGACAACCGGTTTTGCCAAGGGGTGTCGTGCTACCGGGTACTGACTGAGTTGTGGGAGTTGGATGGGCGGTCGCTCCGTGTGGAGTGATGGTGTTCGGCTGCATCTGGTTGGACGGGAGGCCGGGCGGCATGACTGAGAAAAGGTTAGGCAGATAATGATAAGTACTGTTGAACCACTCTTGTGCATGAAGTTTAAATAATTAAAATACTGTTTGACAAAATTATAGTTTGAAATAATTCATAAATAAATATAGTTACACAGGTCACTTAGTTCAGAGTAGGGAACCGTAATAATGGTGGTTGTGTAATGGTTTAACTGAAATATGAGGCTAATGTATAAATGTCGGCATCGAGTCGTATTCGGTATTATATTAATATTGTACCTACAGGGTTATTCGTGCCACCCATGTACGGTGTTTCTAATTCGTCTTATTGTTTGAGTGTATCGTTGTACGAGACTGTTTTCTTCATCCAACTCTACCCACCGGGGCCCACAGCTAACCAATGATTAGTGCTAAAAAATTATCCCTTCCCGATATAGTATAATGTGTTTTAGTAATAACTATCATACAAATCAAAGATATTAAATAGTAAACGCACGGTTGGCGCAGTGGCTGAGCGATTGGACTGCTGCGCTGCGTGTCGCGGGTTCGATCCCCGCACGGAACAAATGTGTGTGTGGCCTACAGATGGTTGTTACGGCTTTGGGTGTGTTTGTGCATGTGAGTTTGATGTTTGTGGACGCACCCGCGATACGGGAGAAATTCCTAATATGGGGCAACGTAAAAAAAAAAAAAAAAAAAAAAAAAAGATGATATGCAGCAATAACACATATAAGTATCTCATGTATTATATTGAATTTTGTAAGAGCGGTGATGGCCTTGCTCGACTTAGGTCGTGGGTTCGAAACCAGGCAGGTTTTTTGTGTTCATTCACTCATCACCAGGGAACGCTCTTAGTATTGTATTAAATTTATTAAGAGCGGTGATGGCCTTGCTCGACTTAGGTCGTGGGTTCGAAACCAGGCAGGTTTTTTGTGTTCATTCACTCATCACCAGGGAACGCTCTTAGTACGGTGAAGGAAAACACTGTGAGGAAGACCGGCATGTCCTAGAACCAATACTTCTAAGGCATGTGACATTTAACCATCGCACTGTTTACGCGTGGTAAGATATTTAAGGCAACCATTAAATTGGGATGCGAATATCCATAACATTTGTTTTTAACAAGCAATAAAATTGGATGGAGCAACCGCTGAGTTGGCTCAAAATAATCCATTACATTGGCTGGACAAAGGCAATTAAATTGGATGGAGCAACCATTAGGTTGGCTCATGAAATCCATTAAATTGGATGGAGCAACCATTGGGTTGGCTCATGATAATCCATTAAATTGGATGGAGCAACTGTTACGTTGGCTCGTGATAATCCATTAAATTGGATGGAGCAACCATTAGGTTGGCTCATGAAATCCATTAAATTGGATGGAGCAACCATTGGGTTGGCTCATGATAATCCATTAAATTGGATGGAGCAACTGTTACGTTGGCTCGTGATAATCCATTAAATTGAATGGAGCAACCATTAGGTTGGCTCATGAAATCCATTAAATTGGATGGAGCAACCATTGGGTGGGGTGGCTCAAGATAATCCATTAAATTGGATGGTAAATATCCATTAAATTGACTGATGAGAAGAAGTAACTAAATTTGACGTGTTCACTGGAGGGTAGCGGTCATTAATCCTCACGGTGACCAGCCGGCTTGGAGAAATATGGTGAACATAACAGAAGAGAAATTAAATCCACTACTTGAAGAAAATCCCAAACTTAACAACGAGGTGATGATAATGGAAAACAAAGTTGAGAACCTAGAAAAAGAAATGCGGAGAAACAATATTCAGCTACATGGGTCAAAGAAACAGAGACAAATAACACTGAGCTCATGAATTTAGTTGTGGAATTCCTAAATGACATAGGAAAAAAGTGTGGAATATGAGAATTTGAGATGTGGGAACTCAACCAGATAATAAGAGTCAACATAATGATGTTACAAAGGATTTCCCTAAAGAGGTATTACAATTTAGAAAAGAACTCAAAATTACAACAACAGGAAGAAAAGAAAAGAAGAAAGGATATTCGATATGATAAAATTATAATGAATAAATAAAATGTAAAAATCTTTCTCTACATCAGAAAATGTACGAAGATATATTATTATCCAGGTATAGAAAGAGAGAAGTCTTGGTCTTCTCTGGGTCATCAATAATTTAAACTGAAAAAAGAAAAAACAATCAAACCACAAAGTTTTTGGAAAGTTCGCTTTATTTAATGTATTTAACTTCAACCCCATGATCGGTTACGGGGCAGGGACCATTGGAACTTTTCTTTAGAAGATGTCATTGAAAAAAAAATATGACCGTTAAAAAAAAAAAAAAAAAAAAAAACAATGAAAAAGAAAGGAATATGGAAATAGGAAGAGGAATATGGAAATAGGAAGAGGAATATGGAAATAGGAAGAGGAATATGGAAATAGGAAGAGGAATATGGAAATAGGAAGACGAAATCATACAGACCCGCAGAGGTTAGAATAGACGATGGAGTTCATGAAAATAGTCTAATAAACTATTAACCTTAATCCTACTCCACACTTAGTGGAGGCTACTGGAGGTAATGTGCAAATGGGGTAACTGGGTAAAACCTGAGAGGGTACATTGTACATGCATTTAGAATTGGTTGGTATATAATTGGCCAGTGGCAGTCAGTCTTAGATGATAAAGTACATCTGATAACAAAAACATGCTAGTATAGTGGAACATTTTATATTCCTTAGTTATTGAATTAGCTTGATTACTGAATGTAATTGTGAGCGTATTTGGGTAAAGCATTTTGATTAAAACAAATATAATAAGGAAGGGATGTAGTGTATATCTATTTAATAGATATGTTAACACTGTCTCACAGCCACAAGTGGTTAGGTACGCTGTCACTAATGACGTCTGTCAGTTACATGATGGCGCGAAGTTATGACGGGGCAGCGGCCTGGACCGGGGACTTGGTGGTGTTGTGTGAGCCTGTGATATAGTAGAAAACAGTGACAACAACCTATTAGGTCTACCACCAGAGGATACCACACTCACGATATTTTCTTTCATCGAAGCAAGTGACAACTACTTACACAGTACTCACTTAAATACGAAAAATCACAGTGACGAGTAGGGACGTGCCTTGGTTTAAACTCGTGACCTATGACTTGGCAATTCAACGGTCCTACCACAAGGCTATTTCTGCTTTATAAACCCAAGCTAGCTTTTTTTGAGTCCTATTCATAAACGAATGAAAAAAAAATTATATCTCATCGCTATTTGTGTCAGAGTCAGACAATTCTTTGTTGAATATTTTAAACTGATGAAAAGATGTTCAGCATGAACCATTAGCCCACAATGCACGAGATATGGAGAATACATTAATAAAGTGCATTCATACATATGGAAATTCGAAAGCTTGATCTAACGTAGTGGGATGGATAGCATAACATCACGCTTGTTATTCCCTAAGGGTTAGCTAGAGGAGTATCTAATAGCACACCCACATTTCGCCAGTTATGTTTAAGTTCCATATAATAAGGGTGAGCCTATTTCCATCAAACGGACACTAAACCAGACTCCGTGGTTGCTACTGAGAGATTTGTGATGATCCAATAACACTGCCCGACTTGGGAATAAAACCCCATGCAGCACTCGCGCTTGCGAGCACTAGACCAACGGGCAGTCAAAAATTAAAGTGCATTCATACATATAGACATACGAAAACTTGATCGAATGTAGTAGAATTACGACAAAATCTACATTCTACTTTCGTTTTATCCGTTTAATACAGTGACGAAAGACAAACGGTTCAGAGAATGCATCCCAAGTCATTAGTACACTCGGTGCCCAACAATACCTGACCCCTCGAACTAAGAAAAAGAACGTAAGTAGTATGAGAAGAGGGGTCACGCAATGCTGGATGAAGTACACAGAACAGTACTCTATCACTAATGAAACCATGTTCTAACGTTCTAGACATGATTGATCACTCCCTTATCAAACACAGAATATTGATGACCTAAGAACTAAACTTCCAGTAAGAGTATGTATTCCTCGAAACACGACCTTCACTTTAATTTCCTTGTTTATTTGAAACTTTATAGACGTCGCAAGTTAATGAAATCAGCTTGGGAAAAATAAAAGGGACTTTTTGAGTTTTTACAATCGTTTTTAGAACTTTTTAAGGCTGTTTTATGTGAGGCCTTGGACTTGAGATGTGTACTACGTTAAATAATTTTTATTTATAATAGCTGTTTCCCACAATCTTCGTCCTCGTCAAATTATTATTACCCGACTGCGGTGAAACCTAAAAGGGGTCATTATAAAAATATTACTTCCCTATTGAATCGGATTTTGTTAACCATGTATGGCTTTAATTTTTTTGCACAGAACCCTAATCGTTTCCCCAAAATAAAAGTAGTTTATGTTAGTTTTTCTATCATTAGCTATCTAATAGTATAAGAACCGTCAAAATTGGTCCCACTGCGGTATAGGGCATTAGTCGGAACAAACTGACAGACAGACACGCAGACAAAAAATATAATATCACGGCGAAATCTAGTCTTAATCTCATCTAGCGGCAATTTAAAACAAGTCTTAAACACTTCCTTTAGACAGCAGTCAGTTATAAATGTCGACCAGAAGTTGTAAGTACTTGTAACAAAGATATAAACTCAATAAAGTAGACCGCACCGTATTTCACTCGCCGGCGGTAAAAACAAAGAGTAAAATAATCGTAAAACACAAGCGTTTATAACGTTAATACTGGTTGTAGTTCAGGCGGAAAGTTTTGCAAAGCATTCATGAAATGCTTTTGGTACAACTAGAATCATCTGTTACCGCAATACTGCTGCAATGTGTTTGTTTATTTTATCACAAAATAAGTGAGAACAACATTTGTATGAAATAAAGTACATAGTTATTTAAAAACTGTTTTTTTGCAAAAAATTAAAATAGATGTCAGACTGATTTACGAAAAAGACGCTATAAAAAACTTTTTTTGCAAAAAAAACCGACTTTAAAAACACAAACAATGTAAAAAAAAAGATTTTATGTTTTCCATATTTGCTGAAAATCTGCTGCTGCTATAACTGAAATCGTACACACAAAAAAAAAACTGAAAAATTGTCAACCTTCTTTTTGAAGTCGGTTAAAAAAGTATGGTTCTTCCAACCCAACCCAAAATCATGGAACCTATGTGAAAGTATTTACTGTGTCATTTTTACCCGACTGTTATTAAAATTCATCCAGCCGTTAAGACTCGAAAAAAACGCATTAAATATGATCTTTATAGTTCACATATGTGTGTGATATAAGAGCTAGAATCCTCTACCAAACATAGCGATCTACAGAACATAAAAATGTTCTTAGGATTACCGGCGAAACGCAGTACCTTTTATGTGCTACGCCTTTGATACGCCTCGGGGGAGACGACTAATGACTTGATCGTATCGTTATTTACTATCCAGACTACGTCGGCTCTACGTTAAAGTACCTATAATACATCGCTTCGACACATTCTTCTTCTTTACGTGTCGATGAAGATCGAATTGTGTTCGACTAGTATGTTAGCGACTTGCACAGGTCGAATATTTCTTTCGAGTAAAATCCAAAGGTGCAAATGGTTGTGCAGGATGAGTAAGACAGGAGGAGTGGCATATATCCTCGGGCTCACTGACATTCTGTCTGGGAAGCATCGAGGAAATCCCTATTTGGCTAGATTAAATCTACAGCGGCAAACCTGGGCCCGCAATCAGTTCAGATATCTCCGATTGTCCACTTCAGTTCGAATCCGGGTGACAGGTGTTCTTCCAGATTGATCATGTGTGGAGGGATGGGATGTTTATGTCTCCACAGTTTACATGTCTCGTCTGACACACCGTCTTCTAAGGAGGTCGTATTCTCAAAAAGCATTTACGGCTCTTTAATTGTGACGGTGGTTGTCGATGCCTGTATATCTACAGGGTGTAGTGGTTATCTCGTTCCTGTTTCCCCTTTTCGATGCGACTTGCTATTAGAGAGTTTTTCCTGCCAGCGGATCAGCATCGCAAGAAAAGTAGGTCTTCAGTACCCCGTTACGATGGTTTGTCGAATAAATGAGTGACAGTATCAAACGTGTAGGAACTCACGCAAGAGATTGTTTTGTTTAGAACACAGAGTTAGGCTTGGAAATTATCAAATGACTCCTTTCACTCTGGATGGAGCGGTAAGAGGAGTGTCAGGCTTCTACTGACTAAAAACCACTCATGTTCCTTCTTAGCTCTTTGTGTCCGAGGCCGCGGTATAGTTTTTGAACAACCCACAGCCCAGAACACGGGGTCAGCTTATCTCAACACCATAAACTCGCCGTGACACTTAATACGTCAACAACAATATCAATTAATACATCGCAAGTTAGTAAAGAGGTGGAAACAAAAGACTTAGTCAGAGGACACAAGTTCTGTTGGACAAACACAAAGTTCGGGGATATAGTTGACAACTGCTCGCACCATGGAACTGGGTCGCTCAACTGTTCCTACTTCCCAACTATGGCACCTCCTTCAGTTTCGTCAAATGTAAAATGATATAAGTTTTCACAGTCCAGTGGTTTATTATGGGTCTCTTGTTTGACTAAAACCTAAACCGCCTTATTACAAAACGTAGTTAAACCTGGTTTAACTTAGACTTGGTTTATCTCGCATGACGTCTCACTTCAATAATATTCAAAAGAAAGTGACAGCATGCGAGATAAACCAGGTTTAACTACCTTTTGTAATAAGGCGGATAGTGTTTAAGGTGATTCAGAATTCAGAGAGTCTGATGTACTTTGCTCCTTAAATTGTTTGGACAATACTGACTACCTAGAAAATACTGGCCAAGTGCAAGTCGGGCTTGCACATGAAGGGTTCCGTACCATGTCTTTTTATAGGTTTTCCTGTAATCTATACGTGTTGAACTAATTTCTGTATTTTTTTCAGAATTTTTGGTTCAGTAGTTTCGGAGATAAGGGGGGCGGGAATGGTTAGACAGACAGACACACGAGTGATCCTATAAGGGTTCCGTTTTTTCCTTTTGCAGTACGGAACCCTTAAAAACGCTTATTCACTATGAAATGGGACTTCTTGACAAAAATGTAAAGGCAACAATCGGCCTGCATCTTTTTCTTGCACATATCCCAGTTCAATTGGGGTAGGCGCAGCATGTCATCTTCTTCCACACTTCTCTAAACTCGTTATCTCATCAGACACCTCCTTTCCTGCCACATCATCCTTTACACAGTCTATCCATCGTTTCTTTGGTCATCCTCTACTCTTATACCCATCCACATTCATACCCAAAACTGTCCTCACGATATTTTCGTCATTCCTCCGCATCACATGCCCAATAAAGGCATCAATCGGTTCCCAATCCCAATACACAAAAAAATGGCAAAAATTAATCAAAATAGGCTAGTCTACCAATTAATTGAATCACATAAATCTTAATATCAATGCAACATTACAGCAATAATAATTACATCCAAATGTGCCGACTAATTATGTCCCATTTCCACGGCACGGAGTTGTACGCATTTAATTAATTTTCTCAGTGGCAACACCATGGTAGTGTTGCTACATGTTGTGTGTCAGTGCATGACGTCGGCGCTCGTTAGGCAAAGGAACTTCATTAGAAGCAGGCAGTATTGATTGCTAGCTGCTGAATCATTGTTTTCTCATTAAATATAGTATAACGATGCCATCATGTGTTACATGATCGTCTGTTGTCTGTTAAGGCTCAAGGATATTAGTCAGCGGACAAGCGTATTTAGGGGCAGACATGGTCGGGTTTCCCCGAACAAGATCCAGCAAGCTTTATTGGTGTGGCGAATGAGCAGTTTTTCTTTGGGCTAGATTTTCGTTGTTGTCAATCGAGTATGTATACGCTCGACGACCAATCAAGCTATACAAAAGACAGTTAGGCTGGTCTCCCATTGTACTGGAAGGTCATGCAAATCGAGATCAGGTTATATTGGATATCTATATTTATCCAAAAATAACCTGACCTCAATTTGTCATCAGCTATACTTGATGTGTGACCGGGTGTACCATGGCAGGACGGTGACGAGTAATATAGAAGTTGTAAGAAGAAGAACATACCACTGTGCTGACCCCAAATAATAGAATGAGGGCAGGAGAATGATACGTAGTATTACCGTCGTTTGTAAAGAAGACTGATCTTTGAAATTATATCAGTCACACTCACAGGGTACAATTTATTATTTCTAGCGTGCACAGCATTCACTACGCTATCTCTCTGGAACAACATTAACGATTAAAGCCAATTAAAGCGAAGATTTAATTGAGTCTTAATTAAAAATGCATCTGACGGGAAGTAAAGTTGGCAGGAGATAAATAATAATTGGCGCCGGCAGATGTTTTTCATTACGCTTTTATAGGAAAGTTAAAAACCTAGATTTTTCTAACCTATTTTATTTAACCATGTATTTTGATTTCTGATTTATAAAGCGGCCTTGCTAAAGACCTAAAGAAAGAATAATTAAGTGATATTAATATTTTTTTTGCGTGAAATTCTCTTACGTTTGGATGCAACTCTGATAGAAAATGATGGCGCAATCACCAAACAAAGAAACGGACATACATACATACATACTTACATACATACACGTCAAACACATAACCCTCCTTTTGGGCTTCGCCGCAGTCGGGTAAAAAGAACATAAACCAATCGTCAAAAGTTGGCTGGTAGTGACTGGAATCGAGTTAAGTAGCGTGCTATAGAGGAGGCCTATTTATTACCATCAGTGGACTGTTGTAGGGTGATGACGATAGCTGACAACTGATGACAAATTGACAACCCTGTTGGAAATTGATAAAGATTACTTGATGCAAAGCTGTCATTACTGATCATGTTGATTTAAAACTGAAAATTTCGACCGAAAATGTAATTAATAATATCTTTCAAACTGCGATTATATCGCATTCAAGCACGCTTTATATATCCAATATAATACTTAGTTAATCACAAACTTTGAGTAGACACTCAGAACTTGCATCGGATGACAAGCAGTTAATAACTTTGTTTTATTAATGAGCGTCGTTAAAATAAACTTAATTGCTTTCATAACACCGTTCGTTATTGTTCGTCATAATTTTATAACGTGTCGAAGCACTTTTGAATGTTACAAATATTAATTTGTGATAAAATATTGTTATTGTGATTGTGCCCGTTTTATTGTTTTGGTGTGGAATAATAATATGTTCACATTTGCATTAATTGTATTTGGTTTTTAACAATGAGCTGTATTACACAATGTAATAAATAAGTTCTTATTTATTATACCGTCTCGGTGGTCTAGTAGTCGCAAGGGTCCTGAAGTCGACTCTCGTGCAAAGTGTTTCCATCCGTTTGATGGCACTAGGCCTGCCCCCTATAATATGGTTATTTAACATAACTCCCGATATATGTGTGTACTATTAGGTACACCTCTCCCTAAGCATTCAGGGATTACCTACAGCTAGACGTTTGACAGACAAGTTTGGCTTTAGCTATGGTCACACCGAGTAGATTAGAAACCGATCGGACTGCGGACAGCGGACATTGACAGATCATGTACTGAATTATCTGTCAAAGTCTGCAGCTAGTCCACACTCCTATCTGCTCGGCTTGACTGCACCTTTATTAGAGCGTTGTTTGTCTCAAACAAAACAGTGAACAGTGAAAAACATGCTATGACGACTTAAAACAGCCCTTAATCTTATCCCAATGTGAAAACGTGACAGAACTATACATAGTGTCTAGCACCATCTCTTTTTATTTGTTTTAAGCCGTCATGGTAGACCTTCTGGCCAGAATAGGCTCTTCTTAAACCCCGATGTGCCCTCTTGTTTGGAAACTGTAGATAATTTCTGCGTAAAATAAATGAAGGTTTCGATATAAGAGTGATATCGGTGACACTTTCGCATTTATTGTGTTTGTTATCTAAAATGACATCGCGGTCATAAAGATGGCATTTAGATTATATTCAGAAGTACCTTCAAAAAATGAATCTGAACTCGGGGTATAGGTATCTATCGAATAAAATATTGTTTTTGCGTAACCAGATTAATATAGGGTCTACAAGGAATACCGAGACAGAAAAAAATATCTGGAAAAGCTTAGTACATTTTTCTGCAATTCATGATCATTACCTAAACATGGCTGGCTAGCTATCAATCAAACTTTTTTCAAATAGAACGTACGAGTTTATTTTTCAAATAGGTACATCGTTGCCTTGAAGCAATAACTTGAAGACCTAAGGTTATTCTAGAACGATATTCATTAGTCAGACATAAGTTTGTTCCGTATGGTGTCGGACGCAAAGAATAGCACCATCCCATATCTTCCCGTGGGTGTCGTAAGAGGCGACTAAGGGACTTACCAGAGAATGGGCAGCAGCGTTCTCTGTGCTTTTTGGATCGACCGTACTGCGATCGCCAACCCGCCTGCCAAGCGTGGTGATTATGGCAAACCCCCCTAAGCAAAAATGACACTTAGGGGAGGCCTATGTCCAGCAGTGGACGTCTTTCGGCTGAAATGATGAGACATAAGTTTTGATTTAGGTCTAGATTTGTTTTAAGATTAATATGACATCTGTCAGTTTGATATCGAGATTTAAATCAAAATGGAACATTGTTCTAGAACGCGTGTCTATGGACGCCACCACGACAACTGATTACCACACCATTACAGTCACAGGCGCCACTTTCAGAGTTAAAGAAAAGCTTTCCGCTTGAAAAAAAAATCGTTATTTTTTTCAGCTTAATTGAATAAACTTGAAGGAAATTATGCTATTGAATTACAAAAGCATCATATTTATAAGTAAATACCTACTTTTTAAATGTTGTGTTAAAAAAACGGTTTATAACCCGCGTTCTAGAACATCAGTTCTAAAATCAGACCATACATAAATTAATTTATACACTTAACCAAAATAATCAATTCCAGTGCTTTGCATACAAACGTTACTTAGCAGTGTTCAAATATTGAGTAGGCATGGAATCTAAATCATAGTTCCATTAGTAGCATTATACCACCAATAGGCTCTCCCCTAATGCTCCACAAATAAGCTTTTAATTCAAGTGTGGCCAGGTTAACCGCGGTAATTAGCCGATGTGAACAGTAAATGCGATGAACGCTGTGTTTCGGCGTGATCTATAAATAATTTGGGCCTCCCACGTTGTTTTGTACCTAATCAGTAGGTTTGAAATAATTTGTCAGACAGAGCCAAAATTAGTGCTCAGTGTTCTATCTTCAAATAGATATATTCATCCTTACGTCTCGTACCCTTTTTTTTTTTGGTGGGTGGAAAATCATCAAATAACCCCCCACGCTCTTAGGCAGAGTGGGAGGGAGTGTCAGACTTCTACTGACTAAAAACCAACCCATGTTCCTTCTTCGCCCTTGCGCCGAGGCCGCGTTATGCCTTTCGATAATCCGCAGCCCCGTCGGGTGTCTGCCCTTGTGGGCCCCTTCCATGTTGCAGACATCTCTTTGAGGCGCGCGTGGAACATGAACGCGCCGTCGACACGGTCTGTTGCCGTCATGAAACGGCCGGACGGCGAGCTAGCCCATTACTCACCGTCCACACGTCTCGTACCCTTATAATATTAGTATATCCTTACTTATAAATGCGAAAGTAACTCTGTATGTCTGTATGTCGCGCTTTCACGCCAAAACAACTGAATTGATTTAAATGAAAGGTACACAGATAGTTTATAGCCTGAAAAAGGGCATAGGCTACTTTTTAATACAAAAAAGTTTTATAAGGGATTAAAAAGTTTACTTTTGGTCGTGATAACCGACATCCACGCGGGCGAAGCTATGGGCATCAGCGATTTCCTCTATATGTTGTCAAATGAATTAAATATACTTTTATGAGGAGCTCGTGGCTAGATAATAACTTCCCAATAACAACAGCAGTTCAGACCAATCTTTAGGTTAAGCCGCGCTTGCCTTGGTTGTCTGTGGATGGATGACTACCCATAACATACACATACAACCAGTCTTACCAAGGGTTGAAACGTCCATATTACCCAGTGCTAACTGGGTTAAGGAGGTCAGATAAGCAACCGTTTCATATAAAATACTGGTATCCAGCTGCATCTCGTTAGACTGGAAGCTGACCCTAACATAAAATATGTATTTGGAAAAACGCTAGACAGATGGTGTTTTTTTTTTTACTTTATTTATTTAGGGACATTTATAATCGCAATGCGTATGTCAGTCCCATCGTATCCTAAATATACATTTGTCAAATGTGGGCCATGAACCTAAACAGACTCTTCGCATCATCACCATTTGGTTGAGCCAGGATTTTGTGGAATGACTTGAATATACTTTAAATTATATATTTTGTACGTGAATGTCGGTCAAATTATATACTAAAACCTTCCTCGAAAACCATTCTATCCATGGGTGAAAATGGCGTGAAAATAGGTGCAGAAGTTTTTGAGTTTATCGCGAACAGACAGGCAGACGCGGCGGAGGACTTTGTTTTATAATATGTAGTGAGTAGATGATGCCCGTGGCTCGCTTGGTTATCGATTAAACTGTATACTCAAACCTTCCTCAAGAACCACTCTATCCATTGGAGAATACAGCATGAAAATTGGTTCGATCGTTTTAGAGTTTATGGTGAACAGACAGGCAGACGTGGCGGAGGACTTTGTTTTATAATATGTTAGTGATGATAGTGATGTGGCGATACCTAGATGAAGTCGGCATTTCCTAACTAATAAAGTACCCATTGAAAAAGTCTTTATATAATCACTAGCTTTTGCCCGCGACTTCTTTCGCGTGGAATAGTGACTTCCGGCAGACTTTTGGTTTATCTCGCGAAAAAAAAAAAAAAATACTATCCTATGTCCTTTCTCAAGTTCCAAACTATGTCTGTACCAAATTTCACACAAATCGGTTTAGTAGTTTAGGCGTGAAGCAAAGACAGACAGACAGAAAGACAGACAGACAGAGTTACTTTCGCATTTATAATATTAGTTAGGAAGGAAGTTAGGATGATCAAATAATTTATAATTAGATAGCTTTATATAGTATAATATCAAAACATTCTGTGACATGTATATTATTATGTTTATACTTTTTCACACAAAACTAGGAAGTATACCTAATAAAGTAAATAAAAAGCACAAAACACTTCATAAATGTTCTCTATTACCTACTTGTTAAAAGAACAAGTAAAAATAAATATTATTAGGAGAGAAAACGAAGGGAACTTCTGTAGAAATCGGATTAAGTACTTTGTGAGGCCACTGGGGCGGGTGGTGCGATGGTATTTTAAAGTTGAGCGGTAAAAAGAAACAAAGCCTTTGTTTCGATTCTGTTTCCCTTTTCCAAGCGCTCCTTGAGCCTTTTCCGCTCAGAAATATTATGGTATAATTGAGTAATGTACTAATTTTACACTTATTTATAGGTCAATAAGGTTCTTGTTCACCAAAACGAATCTATTGGGATAAATAGTTAAAAATAGTAAACTCTTTAAAGTAGGTACTTAATAAGTATAATAATTCAGGTGTATCGAATCAAAGATGGTAACGTCCATTCCATAGTGCAAAAAAATCAGAAAATGATAAAAAAATTTTTTTTTTTAATTATCAGTAACTATTCTAACGTAAATCATTATTTACACATGCAGAATATAATACATTATGGATTTATAAGCTGTTTGTCACGCTCAGTTCAATATTTTTGAGTAAAACCTTAAATTTAAGATGGACTTTCCCAGTTTTGTTACCAAGTCTTGGGACTTTACTAAGTTTGTAACTGAATGTTTAGGACTTTCCTATATTTGTTGCCAACTCTCTCTCAGACACAGCAAAAAAGCATTACAACGCCAAGGGCGACCATAACAACTGTCAGTCAAATCATCATTGACGGCACGTTTGGCGCAGTGGCTCAAGCAATGGACTGCTGCGCTGCGTGTCGCGGGTTCGATCCCCGCACGGAACAAATATTTATAAGACCTACAGATAGTTGTTCCGGGTCTGGATATTTGTGTATGTGAGTTTAAATGTTTGTGAACGCACCCACGATACAGGAGAAAGTCCTAGTGTGGGGCAACGTTTCAAAAAACAAAAAACAAAATGGAGCCTTCCTATTGGTCGAAATGGACTTTACGCGTTATGGAACTCAATTCACTTGGACTTTACTAGGTTTGTTTATAAAGTCAATTTTCAATTTGAATTATCAGTGAAGTTTACCAGAATTGGTAAGAAATGATTTTTTGGGGTAAATATAGATACAAAACAGATTGTGTTGCCATATAAATCTCAATTTTGGAATTTTGTGGACTTTACCATCTTTGTTTGTATACAACTTATGTTATTATGTTGTATTTTTTTTAAAAATTGCAATATTTAAGTACATACTCGCTAACAAGATACATACTTTTGAGTACGGTATGCTTTGTGGTGTATTACGGTACTTTACTCACATGTAATATTGCAGGCACAAAGCACACAATCATACTGTCTGGTCCATAATGGTTTGACATTGAAGCCCGCCTGGCAACCACCACTCTTTGTGTTCGGATAATCCAAGTCCTCACTAAATGCCATATCAACGTACGACTATACTTTGACATAAATGTTGAGTTTAAACGATGCATATTCGATGGAAATAAAGGCGTAAAGTTCTGGAGATAGTTAAACGATGCTGCAACGACGCCAAAAAACACGTGCGCGTGTCACTGGGTACTTTTTGCTACAAGAATCTTTAAAAAAAACTGCAACTGAAACTGAGCAAATAAGCATCTATACTTATATTAAAAAGAAGTAAAGTTTGTGTGTTTGTTTATTTGTTAAATTGTAAGGGGTAATCTCGGGATCTACTGAACCGATTTAAAAAATTCTTTCACCAATAGAAAGCCACATTATTGCTGAGTGTCATAGGCTACTTTTTATCCCTGTATTCCCACGGGAACGGGATCTACGCGGGTGAAACCGCGGGACGTCAGCTAGTAAAATTATATGGAGTTATTTCAATACGAATGTCCCTCCCATTCATACGTAAATAGATGTAACACGTCGATCTTCGTACGTATTAATTCCAACTGCCTTTCCCCATTAAACCTTCCGCCGCCACAAACAAATCTGTTCAACATTTTTCCATTTATATACAGTCAGTAGAACCAGCCAGTCCTGCTGATGAATGATTCGACGTTGATCGATGTCTCGTACACTCGGTAGACAGGAACCGAAACAACTGTTATGACCTTCTATGTATCTGATTGATTGCTTCCGGAGTTTCGTGGTCGCCATGCCTCGACAAAGCTTGGATACTGTTGAAATTACTTGAGCATGTAAAGGTGCGGAGTATACTGGGGTTGCGGGATTTGTTCGAAAAAGTTACCGCGGTCCTGGAATGTAAAGGGCATTAAAAGGGAGACGACTGACACTCCTTCTGCTCCACCCAGAGTGTAATGTAGTGGGAGGAGTCATTTGATGACTTCCCAGCCTTAAAAAAAGGGTGTAAGGTCCCTCCGCAGGTTCATGGGGTGAATTCAATATATCACACTAAGATGATACAATAAATTATTTCAGGAACGTTAAATTCTATGTTTCATTTCGTCGTTACCATAGCAAAATGCACGTACCGAACGGCAAGAGCAACGAAGAGTTGGACAAACTCTGAGCTAGGCAGAAAGTGAACAGCTGGTTTCACGCGTCGTTCGAGAGTTAGAGACTTCAACATCAATTGTTTGTTTTATTTCAGTCCTATTATTTTTATGAACGGCGTACAAATAATGTAATTTTGCATTGAAATAGTAACTGAAAAATTCCGGTGGAACATGATTCAGAATAAGGAGCTTAATGCACCCTGCCAGTTTGTGGAGGGCTGGTCCTTACACCCTGTGTAAACTTTAATAAAAAAATTAAGCGTTTCCGGTAAGTAAGTAGAAAATAACCCTCCTTTAGGGCTTCGCCGCAGTCGGGTAAAAAGGAACAAGCCGGTTTAAAATTCTACAAAGTCGGTGTGATACCGCAAATGTCAACCCTTAAATAGGAACGACATTTTTTGTTTTTATATATTTAGAATAAAGGTTTAATCTTAATGGTTAAGGCCATTAGTATTTAAGGTAGTGAATCGAAAAGACATTAAGATTTTTCAGTGGGTAGGATAGTCAGATTTATGACTTATACCAAAACCTATAAACGTTACTCAGACTATGCGGCTTTGAGCAGTATTCTGACAATCATGAGACTTCATGAAAATGACGCCTTTTCATCTGAAGGGGCAAGCAAACGCGTGTATTTTAAATAGTACGAAATTTTAATCAACAGACGTAGATATTTAACGGTTACCAGTTGAGCTCTAATATTTTAAAACTATCTTTGAGTGTTAGAATCGGTTGGGACGCTTTCTTGTTATCGCGATTTTGCAGGTTGATAGACGTTTGATAAAAGTTATTTTTATCATCAATTTTGCTTCATATGTGTTATATTATTATTTTCGTGGCTTTTTAGTATTTTAAGTTGCAAATAACTCATTTGGCCACTCTCAAGCCGGTAACTTTTTTTCCTTTTATATTTCAATATACATATAAACAAATCATTTTGAAAAATAAAAACATATTCTGCCGTTGTGCGACTATTGTTTCCGATCGTCACTGGAATAACGCGTATCCAAAGAAAATGGTTAGTATCGTCTATACCTAGATGTCGCCGCTAAACTCTTAGGTCAAAATAAAGCCATCGTAGATAAATAGAACGAACTACTAACTTACAAACTTAACATTTAACCTATATGTGTGGTGTTACTGTTAATATAAATTGATTATAAATAAATATCTATAAAACATTTCCAAAAAAGGACTAAATTAATACTGAAACTAAGTAACTACATATTATATGCAAAGACGACCATAGGACAACGAACGAACGATAAATTCTGTAATTACACTGGCAAGTAGCACTACCTATAACACCCAAGAAACCACTAATTCAGGTCAGCCTAATCGGTCAGGCATATATATAGATCGAAGTCAATTACACAGTTTAAATCTCAATTATAGATAACACAAACATTCACAACAAAGTAAAGCTTTCAATTCCACGTTTGGTATAAAAAAGAACCTAATTACGGGGTTATTAAGTATTGAAATTCCTAGTAAATAATTTTCAAGCAGTGGTTCTGTGAATCGTGGTGGTTGCTGCAGGCTGGTCGATAACATGTGGCAACCGCGTCACTACGTGCACAATTGAAGTGATGGAAATAGCATGAACTTTTATTTAATAAACTATTGTTCGAATACTTTTTATGTGAATTGGAAATGGCTGTACCAAGAAATGATAAAGATTCCGTGGTATTTCGATCGAGATTTCAGGTGAGATACCGACTTCATTATAATTAACGAGTTAAAGTCTTTGGTCCAGTGGGTCCTTCATACCTTTGCTTATCTTTCAAACTGGCGAAAGAAAGCAAAGCACGGAAAAAGCTAATTAAATTATAGTTTGTTTGACAAGCTGAACCTCTTGTATCGACTCATCATCATCAGCCTATAATGTTCCCACTGCAGGGACTCAGGCCTCCTCTCTAGGAGAGGGATGGGCTATAATCTACCACGCGGGCCCAGTGTGGATTGGTAGATGTCACATGTCTTTGAATTTTTTGGTTCTAAGACATTCTGGTTTCCTCACGAAGTTTTCCTTCACCGTTTTGAGAGAAGTGCTGATGAAATAAATTACACAAAGTAATGCGCCTGACTGGATTCGAACCCACGACTCACTGTTCGTAAGTCGGGGCCGCCACCACTGGGCCACCACTGCCTCTCTTGGATCGACTCATGCGGCGGTTATTACATATATTATTTAACCATGAACTCCTCAATAATAACAAAAACAATACATTAATTAATCTACCAAGCGTAGCTTAATAAAGATTCCATGTTTTATGACTACAATAAATTAAGATAATCATTATCTGTAGACATTAAACAGACTCATATAAGTCTGCAGAAATTACTTCCACATTAACTGGGTAACCACGAAGGAACTAGACCGTATATCCTATTTTACGCCAAATGCTTTCAGGCTGATGATGTTTCAGAAGTTTTTTTTGCCTTCTAACAAATTATAATTATATTAAATAACGTAGGAAGTTCTGAACAAGATACAGACGTTAAATATCACGTGTATATATATTTTTTAGATATTGAGTAACGGTACCCGTAATATTTAATGATTTAAGATTGCTGAGAGGCTATATTATGTAGTAACGAAATGTGAATAAAAAATATAAGGTCCCATTAAAATAGGTGGACAAAATTTCAGAAATCATTCAGACCACCAAAATAAGAACGATGGTAAAAAAATAATAAGAAAATCGCATTTAAGCCTACTCATAAAGGATGAGTTTGTTCTAGTAGAGTGCCGGCAATTTATTATTTTAAGTAAAAAACAAAACATTTTATTTAGTGTTTTTTTTTTGTTTGGATATCTTTGGTTAGACCTACTGAACGCTGTGTTAAAATTTGTCCACCTATTTTAATGGGACCTTATATTTAGCTATTATTAGATTTTTAATTTAACTACCTCAAAAAGTTTTTAGAGGCTTCGCATCGTCTCGGTGTAGTTGTAGTTTATTAAAAACTAACATATTTAATAAAAAACAATGTTATGGCGGACTCACTTATCCGTAGAGCAGGAATGCCACGGTAAAAATCATGCGTTCAAATATACTTTAATAGGGGATCGGACAAAAAAAAAATTAGTCCGTCAGACAGATTTCCAAAAATTATTGGACACGTATTTTTTCTTTTTTCACGTAAACTTAAAATGAAGACGATACAGTGCTTCGAAAACTCGTGTGACGTCATATGATAGTACATTTTGACGACACAAGTGACGTTTCAAGCCCCACTCCAAGATCTTTGACGCGTTTTATCTTCATCATTTTTTATTGATTTGTTAAAACAAAAAACACGTATTCAATATTTTTTGATAATCTAACTTACGGACTAAACAGAATCATATTATTTTGACCCAGTCCGATCCCCTATTGTGCACCTAATATCCGTGGAATAGAAACCCCCATTCAAAAAACTGTTAACACAAATCTACAGTCATAAATTTCAAAACACTTGAAGATCGAGTACCTACCAATTATTCTAATTGGTTGCCAACAATTTCAAATTCCCATCATTACGATACTTCAGACAAACTCCGAGCGAACTGTACCTTACATGTAAAAGATCTCATTTGTTTTCGCAACTCGAAAACTTCGTAAAGTCGACCCTCCACTGCTACGAAGGATATGCACGGAGAGGTGTGCCGTTCATTTGTGTTTCAAGCTCACCCGTAATCAAGCGTACCCGTGGGTTGCAGTGGATGTACCTAGTTGTGTCCATTTTCATGAAAAATCATACTTAGCCATCTGTCTCACCGCTGCCAACACAGGTGACAGGCGATTATTCGCTTGACATGCATAATGCGTATGTATCAAGCAAGAATTTCTCAGCGAGTGTTTGGCCTGCCAAGCGAGCGTCGCTGGTGCCTCTCTTTTATAGCTCTTATCCATCTCTAATCGTTGCGAAAAACGAGAATACTCATTGATGAACTTTAATGTACGTACCTATCTCTTTTACTCACACGGAACCTTCAATCTTTTGTACAGTTTTGTATAGTTAATTACTGGTCTTGTCGTCGGCGCGGTGGTGGAATATGTCCTATCAAACGTAGCGTCGCGTAGCTTGTTGTAGAACGAAACCTTATTCCGAGTCGATTTGCAACGGTATATAACATTAAATTAAGTTGATTCGTTGCCCTCGGGAAACATCGGTATTCCCATACACTTAACTAGACGGAACGGTTAGTTAACAAGACTGAAGACGGGAGAAAAAGTATTTATTATTTCCTTTCATTGATCTTGTTTTCTTTCAGAACTGCTGTTGGTAGTGGATGTATTCAACTAGCTGCGGTTAATTGAGATATAAATCATCATGTCCTTGTTAAAATGATTATAATGCAATGCAACCCGAGGTTAGACCATATCTCGTGACAAAATTAATGATAGGTATAAGAACTAGACGAAGTTATAGTTTTACTTCACAGAGTCATCCCTAAGGTATGGTAGAGTAGAGAACCCAGTTCTTATTTAGTTAAGTTACTAAAAATAATTAACTAAACCCAAATTATGGCAAACTTCTTCTTACCTAGGTATCGTATCTTGTTTTACATAGCATTTGAATAAAAATATAAGTATGTACTTACATTATTGTAACCTTTACTTCTCGAACATATTGACAAATAAAGAAAGTTGAAGTGTCGGTTTGTAATTCACAGAATAACACGTTAATTTTTTTAATTCTGGCTGTGTGTATGTCTGTTAGTACCGGTAAAACTCCGAAACGGCTGCAGCGATTTTGACGAGACTTTTACTAGTAGATAACTGATGTTAGTCTGACTCCGTATAAGCCACTTAGGCTACTATTATTCTAGAAAAGGAAAGGAAAATGTTGACAAAATCCCATTCAAATAGGGAAGTAATATTTTAATAATACTTATTTCACGTGGACGAAAGTCGCAGGCAACAGCTAGTCCTAAAATAAAAACCGAGCCGAGATATAATCCGTTATAGCAAACTTATTTAAGTTGTGACATCTCATCACAGAATAACAGATGGGAATGTTCAGTCTCTGTACGTTTTTAGATTACTTTTTGAAAGCCTACATGCGAAGTGGGATACCACTTCAATGTTTTTGTCTGACGTTGAATAACCTACATTTTTGTTCCAGTTGTAAAACTAGTAGGTATCATCATTGCGGAACAAACAATCTGTTTGATTGCCTTTTGAATAGATGGGAATTGTATAAAAAGTATTGCCAAGCGCAAGCTAGTTACATCATAGATATAACCTACCTAGATAACGCAAGAGCATCTACTTTTTTTTTGGAGTGTGTGAAATCATCAAATGACTCCTCCCGCTTCGGGAGGAGCCGAAGGGAGTGTCAGACGTCTACTGACTAAAAACCACCTATGATCCTTTTTAGTTCTTTGTGTCTGGGGCCGTGGTATCTCTTTCGAACAACCCGCAGCCCCGACAGGCGTCGGCCCTTGCGGGTCTCTGCAATGTTGCTAACATCTCTTTGCTACTTCGCGTGCCAATTCGCGTGCCCGGATTAAGTATTTTATATTTAACGAGGTTACTGTTTACCGAGATAATTTGCTAAAAAAGGATAAAATAACGTATAACCTTAAAAAACCCAAGAATGTCTGTCGGGGGCTACCATTAAATGAACTAGTTTTGCAATGTTCAGCTCATTCTTGGGTTTTTTTAAGGTGGGTGTTTAAGTGTTATATGTTATTTTATCCTTTTTTGAATTATTTTTTAACAATCGTGGGTTTTTTCAAAATTTTTAATTTTGCTTTTTATTTTAAACTTTTTACTTTTATTTTTTTATCTAAGAGCATGCACCAATCAAACCTTAACCCATAACTGAAAACTGAATCAAAATCGGACTTGCAGTTATGGAGAAAAATGGCAACTTTGATTTGCACAAAAAATGTTTGCTGCAGCGCCCCCTGGTGAGTTGTCACCGTAACACCTATCTAAGAACATGCACCAATCAAACCCGAACCCATAACTGAAAACTGATTCAAAATCGGACTTGTAGTTTTGGAGAAAAATGGCAACTTTGATTTGCACAAAAAATGTGTGCTGCAGCGCCCCCTAGTGAGTTGTCACCGTAACACCTATCTAAGAACATGCACCAATCAAACCCGAACCCATAACTGAAAACTGCATCAAAATCGGACTAGTCGTTTTGGAGAAAAATGGCAACATGTATTTGCACAAACACACAAACAAACAAACAAACAAACACACAAACAAACAAACAACCTCTCACCCCAAACGCATATACCGTCTCCGTTCCGTCGTGGGTAAAAATAACAACGTTACACCGTTACAACTCAAGACCTCAATTCAAGACATTTTAGAAAACAATATAGTCTATTTTGTTGCATAGTAACTTGTTTGTATAGGAGTTTATGACGTCATAGCAGGTAGTCAAAAATGGCACGCTAGGTTTTAAACGGATCGTGATACTACATTATCTAGGTAGGTATATCTATATCTGTGAGCGCTACATAGTTCGTGTATTTTAGTTCTAAAATGGGAGATTGCTATTATATGTACATTATGTAATGAAAATCTTGTTCGATCCGGTGACGAGCATTAATCGAGTATTCTGTTTCCTCCGTGTTAGATGGGAGCTGAGTGAGAATTGCTAATGCTGAGATGCAACATCAGTCAGAAAGATGGATAGATAGATAGAAGGGTTGGTTTCATAGCTCGTATATGCTTTTAAGCGGTCTGAAAATAAAAAGAGGTATCATTCGAATCTTTTTTTAAAATTGCCGAATATTCGTATATGTTAAGTGGGCTTTGGGTTGGGGTGGGTATTGGGTTGTGGAAGTCATTACGCAGTTGCTCCATGTAAAATACTGTCATTCAGCTGAATCCGGTTAGACTGGAAGCCGATATCAACGTAGTTGGGAAAAGGCAAGGCATATGGTGATGATTTTTATATCTGCTAGAAAGATTTCCTATTTATATCTAACCATTGTCTTCTATTCTAAACCTACTCAAAACCAATATTATTATGGCGCAGCTGTCTTGTCCAATTCCAATTTACATATTGAATCTTCTACCATATTGAAAACTAGACCCAACATTACGTACTTAAGCCGAACTCGAAAGCTAGAGCTGTGCCTAATGTGGGACAGACCAACTGTTTTTAGATCTGCAATCAATCTCCCTAGCTGTCAGTAGCAGGATTTTTGAAGTAAAATTAATCATGTGAGAAAATATGGGGGATTTGTATTTGAGTAAGATTTACAGTTATGTAATGTAGGTATACTAGAATTTATTTTTGTGAATCATCATAAACTAACCAAAAACAATCCGTTTTTTCGTCCTGCCCTATATCTATGTGGTGGTGGTAGTTGGTGGCAAATTTTTGTATTGAATATTGTTATTTTGGCACCCACTTAGGTCTGTAAAGGTAAATATGTGATTTCATGTTTGTATTTAATTTTTGAATTTTATTTATTTATTTTACAATTTATGTACACACAGTAGACGGCACAGGAAATTAACATTAACATAATACTTGAGTACAAAGGTACTGCTTATTTCTTAAGAAATTTCTGCCAGCAGACCTGCTAAAGGAGAAATGAAGAAGAAATGTAGACAATAGTGTATGAGAATGAGAAAAGGAAAAGAATAATGCATATATGAGCCTTAACTAACTTAACCTAAAATAATAAAATACACATATGAATAAAATATAGATATATACTTAAATAAATACATAATGCTAAGATACATAAACAAATAAAATACATATGTATATAATGAATCATACTGGAGAGGACAGGTAGTGTTCTTTGACTCTTTTATTATAAATTTTAATTTTCATGCGTTAGTAAATGTTAAACCCTAAGCTTAACATAATATTTCTTTTGCTGTGCCCGACAGGGTCTATGATTGTTTCTTTTAAAAAATGTTTACCACTTAGGCCTACATTGTGGAATGCAATAAAGAATTGAGTATTAAATTAGTAATTCTTCATCATACTCTTGCCCTTATCCCAATTCATTTGGGGTCGGTCTTCATCCTCTATACTTTTCTTCTTCTTAGCGTGTCGATGACAATCTAAATTGAGTCGGCCCAAAATTTGGCGACGAGTTCGGCACTTTCAGTAGCCTCCATCAGCTCCTGTGATGTGCAAGTAACAGGACAGGCTGGACACGATATCAAGTGCCCCATAGTTTATGGGGCAAGACCACATTTACACTCCAGAGCAGAGTCATCTATGAATCTCCACCTGAACAGGTTTTCCTTGCTTCGGCCTACCTGTATACTTCTCTGCTTCTCGACATCTCATGCCTCCTAGTCAATGACACAAACAAAGTCCACGACTCGACATCTGAAAGTAAGGATATTTTAGACTTTTTAGGAGTTATTTTTTGCTGAAACGTTATTTTATTTACACAATCTTGAGGTTTGCCACTTTAAAAACAAGCGGTAAATAAACAGTAAAAAGACTGTACAGAAACAGTCAATTTTAAAATCAAAACCAGTCTATCTATAACGCTTCCAACTTACTTCATAATCATCATCATTAGGCTCTGATTAACGAGATTCACATCCAACATCGACCAACAACGATCCTTCCATATATTGACCAACATAACCGAATCTTGGCCACCTGCCATAATCACCAGTATTGACAGCCAGATTCACCGTCAAACTATATCACATAGATACACATTGGGATTTATGGAAAGTGCACTGTTTGCCTACAGTTGTTGGGCTTAGTTTGCTACAATATCGATGTATTGATTTTGTAGCCGCTTCTAGTTCTTAGATTGGTAGGTAAAGATCAGCACTTGAAGCGTACGTTGGATTGTTTGTTGATGATTAATCTATATAAATTATAAATTACAACAAGAAAGTGAAAACAAACAGAGACATTAAAATTTTCTTTCTTCATGCAAAGACTAAGCAACTTTTGTTTAGTGATATCAAGAATTTCGGAAAACAAATCTCAGCACTTGGCCATACATTGGTATTTTAGTTAAAAAAAAACAACGGTTTAAAAGCCACACCCACATTTCGCCGGTTATGTTTTAGTCCCATGTAATGAGGGCGTGCCTATTGTCCGTGGCGTAGAAGTTTCTGATAGAAAAACCCAATATCACTTTGTCCGACCTGAGAATCGAACCCAATAGGACCTCATGCCCAGCAGTCGCTGGCGACAATTAGATTTACTTTGGATTCCATTTATAGACCGTACTATAAAGAGATTCTTAGAAGATTCGTGTTCGCTTTCCCTATAAATTTTGGTAAATGTATGATTCAGATTTTTTTATCTTTACTAATATTGAAGCGTGGTCTGCATAGCTCAGAAAAAGAAACCTTTTTGTCCTTTGTACCTTTTCAAGGGTCCAGCTATATACGTATTGGGTGGAAAGGATTGGTAAAAAAGTGGTATATTTTAAGAACGTTTCATAAATATCCTAAATGTACGTACGAACTTGATTGATCGCATTCATAAAATATTTAAAAAAAAATGCGTGCAGAGTAAATCAATCAGCGTATCAACTTCTGGGACACAGGGCTCATCTCTGTTAGAGGAAGTGGGTGATAATCCACCATGCGGACCCGATGCGGATAGTACCTAAATTATGTTAAATAATTATCTTCGTATTTTGTTTCTTTGTGCTCTCATTTCATTTCAATTATTCAATAACAATTTGCATTGTGTCTAAATGTGTTAAATAACATAACAGTTACAAAATAAAAAACATAAGAGACGGTTCTGTAAAAATTTGAAAAAACAAATACCATCACTATTCAAATGGAATCAAGCCTTATGGAACGTGATGGATAAGAAATGATGGAAGGAGGATGCGCAGAAGATGTTTATTCACTCTTGCTTTGAATGCAGACGGATTAAACGCTAGAGACACAGTTGCCGACAGAGAGTTCTACACTTTGGCTGTGTGCATTATAACGTTAAGCATAGTTAACTCGACGGTTCTACGATGTATGCATCATGGTTTTCTTACGATATTTTCGTTCAACGTTTCAACAGCAATGGTGATGAAAAAATTACCAGAAAGCGTAGTGCCTGCTTGAGTTGATAAAGTTTAAAAGTTTTGTATTATTATGGTTTTTTTTGTTTTTTTTTTGTACTTTCGTATGCCTATGCGTATTTCAAAATGATTCTTGTACTTGTACTTGTAAAACCATTCTTGTACTTGAAGTTTCAACAAATAAACGTCGAGGTCGATACCACTACCCATAACTGCTTATCCAGAGTTGCTAATATTTTTAAAATGTCACGTTAAAAATACCTTGGTCATCTCTATAAATATTCCCGGGAAATTGTCGCAGAGAAATGTGGTGGGCGCCGCTTTTTCGATAATTGGAATGTCAATTGAGCTTTAAAGCTGAAATAAGCACATCTGAATCCACTGATAAGATAGGCAGGCAGGGCTGCGGGTTGTTCGAAAGAGATACCGTGGCCTCGACACAGGTGGTTTTAAGTCAGTAGAAGACTGACACTACCTTTCGCTCTGCCCAGAGTGGGAGGGGTAATTTGATAATTTACCACCCACCCAAAACAAAAAAAAAAGTTAGATTATTGTTTTTTTGCCGGGATGGTGCCAGAAATATTTAGTCACGATAACAGATGAAATAGACAAAATATTTGATGTTATTTAAAAAAAAGTTGAAGTTTTACTAACCGAACTTACATTTAAATGTTTTAGATTGATAATAAAGCCGAAGAATTTCAGTTGGAAGGTTACTTTCAGAAACCTATAAACACTTATAGTTCAGTGGGACAAAACTAACACTTGTTAATGAACAAGAAGTGATAGGTAGTACTAAGAACGAACAACTTCGTGTGAAAACTTTATTAATACTAAGTTTTTATTGTAACTAAAATACATATTATAGATTGAGGTCAAAGGTCGGCCCATTAATGTAAATAAAACACGGTAGGACGTGTATGTTACAATAAAGTTTAAAAAAAAGACAAAAGGCCAGTACATTCGAGGCAAGAGGGTGTTACCAAAATATTCACGTAGACACACATAAATTAGGTACCTTCGAAAAAGCAATAAATGGGCAATAAATTTTATATTCAGGATTGGTGTCACTTGAATATTTAAAGAGCAACTCATATCATTCTACAGAAATTGTTATTTTTTTGAGCAGGAGGCACTGTACTCCACTTTTAATTTCTTGATCGTAAATCAACTAGTAAAAATCAGATAAATTCAAAGAATATAAAGGCACATTTTGTACTTTGAGAATAATGTATGATAAGGATTCAACGTAAAGATAATTTGATAATATTTGACGGCACGGTTGGCGCAGTGGCTGAGCGATTGGACTGCTACGCTGCGTGTCGCGGGTTCGATCCCCGCACGGAACAAATATTTGTATGACCTCCTGATAGTTGTTTCGGGTCTGGGTGTGTTTGTGAGTTTAAATGTTTGTAAACGCACCCATGATACAGGAGAATTTCCTAGTGTGGCAACGTTTTTTTAAAAAAAAATCCCCACTACGTGAAAACTTATTGTAGTTAATATATTATATTATATAAAATTCCTGGCATTTATCAGTTTTAGACTGGCAGTGCTTCTCCATTTTCAGCAGCCTTAATGAGACTGTACTCATCAACATTATTATAATATGAAATACATTATTTTGTTTTTCACTAGAATTTGACTTGAAATAGATAATACCTACGAGTCCTGCTAAATATACGGTTTCTGGAACTTAATCAACATAAGTCTCTTAGCGTTCTGTGAGCAATATTCGGAATTCTTTAGAAAGTTAAGATACAATATGATTTTTCTTCGAAAAAGAGCTAGAGTTAAGAACATAGTTTGCAGACTAAACCAGCTGCGGTGTAGTAAACAGCGACAGAGGCAGCGGTGGGACGGTCGACGCACACTTCTATCAAAGCACATACTGGCCGTGCAGCCAACTATCCTGGAGTAGACACCGCGTATCAGCAAGCGAAGCATTAGACGCCTCCTAGCTACATTAAGGCGAAACGACGACCTCTAAAAGGTGACTGGAACAGGCGGGATACGGAAGATGGTTGACAGGGTGCTGTGGCAAAGCTAGGGAGAGGGCTATGGCCAGTAAAGGACACCAATGTACTATGTTGACTTCAGTACTTAGTATAAAACAAAGTCTTCCGCCGCGTCTGTCTGTCTGTTCGCGATAAACTGAAAAACAGCTGCACCGATATTCATGCTGCTTACACCAATGGATAGAGTGGTTCTCAAGGAAGGTTTTAATTTATAATTAATCGACATCCACGCGGGCGAAGCCGCGGGCATCAGCTAGTATAAACACATGAAAAATATCTAACTAATTGTCAAACCCGCGTAAATCCTACGAAACTTGAAAATTTATTTCGTAATCAAAAAATTCTAAGCCCACCATTTCTGTGGCGGGTACCGTACGATGCTGATAGCCAACGGAGGCTGTGCGTAGCCATCTGTGGCGTTTAACAAAAGCCGGCCGCATAACAATGGCGCGTCCGAAGCGATCGGACAAATTGACATATTTCTGGCCGTTTTGGTCTGATATGCGGGCTCTAAACGTTTTGCGGTTTTTTCCATGTAGGTAGGTATTTTCATGACGGAATGTATGAATGGAACATACTAGGTATTGATCTAGTAATACTAGAATTTAAAAAGTCAAATACAAAACACAAATTCACCAAAATCCCATCTGGTAGAATGTGTTCACCATGCAGTCAATAATAGGTTCTTCTCCATAGCGTAGATCACGCTACGAATTGGGAACTACAGTTATTATGCCTTGCGACTGGGACTGTAGCTTCTTTTATTTTGTATTTGTTCGACTATTCAAAAGTGCCTGTAACTGGCCTACTTGAAATAAATGTTTTGATTTTGAGAGACCGGTAGAAAACGATCGTGGAGGCATCGACCAACTTGTTAGCAACTAAGAAGATAAAATTGTTTACTGACAGATACTTCAAAATCTACCAAAGAGCAATGCTCAGAGCTGCAAAAGTAATTTATCCATACCATACATTTAAAAAAAAAATACATTTGAAGAAAAAAAGTTCAACCAATTTGCCTCTTATTTTTTGCGACAAGTTAATAAAAAAACAACAGCTGTTTTCTTGTCACCGCAGTTTTCAAAGACTCACTCTAGGCCTATCTAAATGCCTTGTCGTCTCATCGGCAGCGCTAAATTCTTGAGACAAAAAGGATAGACAGCGACAAATAAGAATTTTCATTACAAAATTCCCAGACTTTGAGACCTAAAACCCTACCTTCGCTGTTACTTTCTAATATTTACACAAGTCAGCGTAGAAATAAGTACAGTATATCATATTGTCATGTTGGAATTAACATATTAGCAATTTATTTTACGAAGCATTTTCCTTTAAACAGAGTTAAGTCTATTATATAAGAAATTTTGACGCGCTATTGTTACACACCATTTCAGCACATTCTGTAAACTATATTATTATGTAACAAATTGTAACGATTCAGCTGCACTCTAGACACCATGAAGTACTTAATTAGATTTAAACTACTAATGTTATAAGATTTTAAACTGACATGGTCACTAACACTTTTATTTATACTGAAAATGTTGCACTATTATTTATATTTACCACTAGCTTTTGCCAGCGGCTTCGCCCGCGTGAAAATGACGATTTTCCATACAAACTTTTATCCCCTATTTAACTCCCTTCGGGGTTGAATTTCGAAAAATCCTTCCTTATTCCTTGTCTACATTATAAAGGGAACCTCTGTGCAAAATTTCAGCTTTCTAGGTCCAAGGGTTTGGGCTGGGCGTTGATGAGTCAGTCAGTCAATCAGTCAGTCAGTCAGTCAGGACTTCTCTCTTAATTTATATAATATAAGATATAGATAATATAGATAGAAGATAGATGTTTACTTATATGGGAACTCGAAACAATAAGTAAATATGGTAAATATGCCGTTTTCAGTAACAGTGATACTAATGTTAGTTTTAAAACATCGAACACTTTATACACAACGCTTAATATAGAGTTTCCACCATATTACATAACTCTCTAAAATGACAGTAGGTAAAGGAAAACCTTTACTCTAATTTTCCGATGAAACATCAAGCCGCCATGACCGGAGAGAGATCAGGTGCAGTACCAACAGGGTTGCTTTATTGTAAAAAAACATTAATTGGTATTATGCCGTTTTAATTAATTACAAATAAACTTCCTGCAGACTTCACAATTTTGCTGATAATTCTTAATGGAAAAGCCCAAGAACACAGCCAACCTAGAAATTGAACCCAGGATTCTATGCTCATCTGTTGCTCCTTTGATCAACGTGGCAACAACGGGGTTTTTTGAAGTGAAAACTTCTTTAGCGGCGCTGAGCACTTTTTTGTATGTGTAAAAACTTTCAAACTCGCGTCAGGGTCACGTGATGCTGATCGAAAAAGCGTAAGATTTTTCGATCAGCATCACGTGACCCTGACGCGAGTTTGAAAGTTAATATTGAAGTTTTCACTTCTGCCGGCACTCCCGGAGTGCTACCTTTTTTTTTTATTATTATAAATGGGCTTGCTCTTGACCTCAATCTTGCCCTAAGGGCAGAGATGACCCCGTCGGGGCTGTGGATATCGAAAGGTTACCGCGGCTCCGACACAAGGGCGAAGAAGAAGGAACATGGGTTTGGTTTTTAGTCAGTAGAAGTCTGACACTCCCCTTCGCTCTGCCCAAGAGCGGGGGGGGGGGGGGGGTTATTCGATGATTTTCCACCCACCAAAAAAAAAAGGGCAGAGATGATGTCGACGATGGAACGAGCTTACCCAGAAAAAGCCTGTTTACTCGCGACTTAAATAGATTAGGGTTATATGAACTCGGAAAAACCGACGCAGGCAGGGAATTCCACTCCTTGGCTGTGCGCATAATAATGGACTTGGCAAAGCGCTTCGTTCGAATGTGTGGAACATCGACTAGGTATCGGTGGTAACCTGCAGTACTTCTATTTAAAGGCAACGTAGGAATGAAAAGGTAGGCATTGATAACAGTTAACGACTGTATCAGTCACATGAAACGATTCGCATTGATAACAGTTAACGACTGTATCAGTCACTGCGAAATCTTTTACAGCTCGAAAGCGCAATATGTTACGCTTTATTTACTACGGGTGATAAATTTACTTTTATGACTGTCTTATTTTCACAAGAAAACTTCGAAGCACCTCCACCAGCGACGGAATTTTCCCTTTTTTTCATTCGTAACGTTTTGTCGCCGTCAATAAACAATTTTATTGGTATTTTGTGAGGGCGACGTGAAGGCGTTCACCCGTCAAAAATCCCTATCGGGTGACTGTAGTTTTAAATTTAAAATAAGGTTTTTAAGTTCTCGTACATGGGATTCCACTTTAGTCTGTTGAAATAATAAAAAGGATTTGACATTTTGTCAACTGAAGTTTTTACGATAGAAAACTGACGTGTCAGGTTAACGTGACCAGTGGATGTGCTCTTCAAATTTTCCTATAACTTATTTTAATAATCATCCCAAATCATCATCATCATCAGTCCACTGCAGGACATAGCTAGGCCTCCTTAACCACCATGTTCAAGATAATATGATCCGTCAGAGAGACCCCAAGCATATCCCGTTCCAAATAACGTTATAATAAATCAAAATAACATTAAAAATTAAACCGAAATATGCTAAAAATATTGTTAAAATATTAAGTCGACGAACAAAACCAGCCAATCACGGGCCGTAATAATATTGCGAAACATTTGCATTTTATTGAAATACACTCAGATTTGCATCACAAAAGATATGGATTGCCGATTATACAAACATAAGCGAAATGAAACCGTCAAAGTGATTTTATACACCGTATTTATAGAACAAAATAATTTATTGTTTCTTTCTTCAATCTTATCTTTCAATAAAATATTATTCTAGTATAAAGATAGAACTTTGATCTTGGAATAACATTAGCCAAATGATAAGGAAAATCTGGCAAGTAATACCATTATTAATTTAAATAAAAGAGGTATTACTATATTTGTTCAAACAACAGAATCGTGAGCTTGTCTAATTTTATGTATGGGATATAAATGTTCTTCGTAGACTCGTAGCGTAGGCCTGCGTAGGCCCGGCCCGTGTAGCTCCGCGTAGGCGTGCTACGTAGGAGCTACAACCGTGCTACGACGTCAGAGATGTAAAACAGTTCGATGAATGGGTGTTACAAAGTTATTTTAGGCCATAGATCATGAATGAAACTTGTTCAAGAAGTTTGCAAATGAAACAAAACTTAGTAAGTAAGTGTAGCCCGCCTACGCAGAAAGGAGACGGACTATTAACATAGTATAAATCTGATGATACGTGAATAGATGGTTGTTTGTAATTCAAGATAATTAGATTTATGTTTACTTCTAGTTTCGCACTTAGTAGGTAGTAGTTAAGGAGAGAAGTTAATTAGACCTAGGGTATTGTGAAAGAAGGAAATCCGCCGAAGAACCAGGGTCACCGATATAGCTCTCAGAATATGCAAGTTGAAGTGGCAATGGGCAGGCCATATAGCTCGAAGAACCGACAACCGATGGGGAAGGAAGGTTCTCGAGTGGCGACCACGAACCGGAAGACGCAGCGTTGGTAGGCCTCCCACCAGGTGGACTGACGACATAGTGAGAGTCGCGGGCAACCGGTGGATGCAAACGGCAGGCTGCCGTTCTTTATGGCGTTCTATGGGGGAGGCCTTTTTCCAGCAGTGGACGTCTTAGGGCTGATGATGATTGTATAATATGATAAAAGGTAATAATTTGTAAAGCACTAATTAGAGATCCGATTTTTGTAAGATTACAGTTCAGTACAAACCATACTAAAGGCGAATTTCACTACTACAGAGAGAACTAACAACGAGTCAGTTTTATGCATATAAATTAGATGCGTAACCCGAAAGTAGCACGACATAATCATGTAAAGGTAGTGGTTGTTAAAAGGGAAAACAGAACATTTGTGAAGGGACACACACATAAACCCAGTTCTTGTCAAAAGGCTTATGTTAAGGTTTCATTGACCACTAAACCTGTAGGTGTATCTTGTTGTTTATTTTAACTACATATAAACATTTTGGGAAGTGACTGACCTAAAAGACTGAGTGACTGAATATAATAGAATAGAATTGTATTTATTTCAGAGTATATGGTAGGTACAAAGACAAGTTTCACATACACTGCCGTTGACATACCAATTTACTATAACATTTATAAAATTATAATTTTAGCGGAAAATAAAATGGTGGAAGTTAGGCAGGTCATTTAATTGAAATTCTTTTTTGTTACTTCTCGGAAACAAATAATCAGACATTTTGATTTTGCCAGTTTCCTTATTAAATGGGTGTTGACTCCTAAATGTCTCAAATACTAAGCTTCCTTTGTTCGCTTGATGTCGATGTCCTAAGAATGAAGACAGAAAAATCCAATTTGCATTTATTTAGATAATATTAATATCGAGGGTGGATGCACTATTCAGAGTTCAGTTATTGTTGTGCGCTGAACTGGATTGTGGCTTGAGTATCTAACTTAACAAGTTTGTTTTTATTGTGTAGCGAGATAAGTGTTTTTTTAATGAGAGGAGCCATTAAAAAACTATCGTTTGAGACTGTGGCGCAACTTTATATGGTACTGGAAAAATATATTTTTGTACTTGGTTTTTTGATCACGAGTTCAATAGCTTTCAGCGAAAAGTAGGATGAACAGAGATTGTATATAACAGGGAATCAAACCTTGGACCAGGTCAGTGCTAGATTATTAACTAGCATTAATTCAACTTACATTCTGTTAATCTTAAGGAAAAACTTTTGGAGTGGGTGGTCAACATTAGCAATTTGGCACCCAACTTACATGTGTGGTAAAACGAACTCTCACAGCAATAAACAAGATTATTTACATTCAACAGAGATGTACAAATTGTACTGTTGGCGTATCTAACATAACATCAGGCCTTTCAGATTACCCGGAAGAGTTAAATAAAGGTGTTCATAATACCTACATAGTACACAAACATACACTGAGAAAAACGGGCTACTTAAAATTGGCAAATTTGTAATGTACCGGCAGCCAGATACGTATAATGTGCTTTTGACATGAAAATTATAAGAGCCATACTTATAATGAATCGACACCATGTTAAGTAAGTATGCGGCATAATGCTCTGTAAAGACCATGTAAACAAGTTACTTGTAATGAGGCCGCATCATGAAATTACTGTGCCCGCATTATTAACGTTTACGTATGCGGTTTAATGATGCCGCATATGTATTAACGGAGCAGCATACGTAATTTACTTACCCGGAACCAAGAAAAATGTATGCGCTATACGAACGAAGTTATACAGCCGCATTATTTCAGTATCTAGGCTCTTTACAACAGTAACTGGTTGCCAAATCATTGTACTGACTCCGACTCATTAAGTAATGGTTCCGGTTACGTACATAATGTACGAGCATGCGTCGGGGATATGCCGATACATTTTACGCACACTGGATAATTAATAATGTCTCCGCCTACATCATCATTTACGTATCCTGGCTCATTTTACGAACTCCGTTTACTTACTGACTGTGTTCGGTGCGTGTAATCTTTATGACGTCAGCCGCATCATGAAATTACTGTGGCGCACTCTTACCATTTACGTATGCGGTTTAATGATTCCGCACAGAGCAGCATACGTAATTTACTTAACCCGTAACATAAAATATGTATGCGCTATACGTATGACGTTATACAGCCGCCTTATTTCAGTATCCAGGCTCTTTAAAACAGTAACTGGTTGCCAAATCATTGTACTGAATCCGTCTCACTAGGTAATGGTCCCGGTTACGTACGAGCGGAGTAGGGGATATGCCGATACATTTTACGCACACTGGATAATTAATAATGTCTCCGCCTACATCATCAGTTATTACGTATCCTGGCTCATTTTACGAACTCCGTTTACTTACTGACTGTGTTCGGTGCGTGTAATCTTTATGACGTCAGCCGCATCATGAAATTACTGTGGCGCACTCTTACCATTTACGTATGCGGTTTAATGATTCCGCACAGAGCAGCATACGTAATTTACTTAACCCGTAACATAAAATATGTATGCGCTATACGTATGACGTTATACAGCCGCCTTATTTCAGTATCCAGGCTCTTTAAAACAGTAACTGGTTGCCAAATCATTGTACTGAATCCGTCTCACTAGGTAATGGTCCCGGTTACGTACGAGCGGAGTAGGGGATATGCCGATACATTTTACGCACACTGGATAATTAATAATGTCTCCGCCTACATAATCAGTTATTACGTATCCTGGCTCATTTTACGAACTCCGTTTGCTTACTGACTGTGTTCGGTGCGTATAATCTTTATGACGTCAGCCACATCATGAAATTACTGTGGCGCACTCTTAACATTTATGTATGCGGTTCATTGATTCCGCACAGAGCAGCATACGTAATTTACTTAACCCGTTACATAAAATATGTATGCGCTATATGTACGACGTTATACAGCCGCCTTATTTCAGTATCCAGGGCCTGCAGTCTCGACATAGAACGTACCTAACCTATAAATAGGTTCCGGACGTTGTATCAGTTGTATGTGTGGACCGTCGCTGATATTAGTTTCATTGGTAGGAAGTGGATTCATAAATAAAAATAACACGACTATAATCGATTCCTATTTTCAACTTTATTAATATTAATCAGAATCATCTTGTTTAAGTTACACCTGTTTAAAGTAAATGTACCTATTAAACATGTAATGATGGTCGTATGTATCTCTATTTGTCTATAATGTGAAGTAAAAAGGACATTACTTACAGTTATTTCAGTGCAGAAGACATTCCGTCATACTCATAAGACAATGGCATGAAAATTACAAATCACAATATCTCTTACGTTATACTTATCCTATGTCAACATTTTAATCAAGACAACTAATACACACATCATCTGAAACAAAATAAAACTGTAGACTAAATTATGGGTACATACATTATTATCACCAAAACATTTTACACATTTAATTCAACTGAACACAGCATAGGTACAAACATCTGCATTAATAAAAACAATAAATAAACACAAATACTTTCTTCAAACAAAACAAAATTAATACATTTTGAAATACTAACATCAACAATTAAATTCTATTACACAAAGCATTTTTAAAATGGGAAGAATGAGATGTATTTTTCAGGAACTTGACATGTTGTAAAATTTTTGTTGAATTAGCAATTTCCTTTCCGTTTAAAAAAATATATTGGATAGGTCAACTACTTGGATAGGTAGAGGGTACTAGCATAGAGAGAATTAATGGTACTACTTCTAAATATTTAGATTCTATGTACTGGTATTTCTACGAGTGACTTCACAGATGTTTGAGTTAATTCTATTTTAAAAGAGTTTCATTGTACACTTAACAGGGTTGGATAATTTATAAATGTAATAGAAGGCCTCTTCTATTCCTTTTAGTTAAAAAGTTCTGTGATTTGAAGATGGGTTGACAAGATTCAAACATTTGTATAGGTATTGAATATTTTATAATTATCTTGCACTCAAGCATTTCTTTTGTGCCGTTAAACTCGTGATAGCTCTGCTGTGTATCCGCTACAACTATAATTATCGTAATATCGAATATTGGAACACAGCGAATACACACATTATTGTATTGAAAAACTCTGATCAATATTACACACACTACACTATTTCACTCAGTTTGATTGTCTGCTTGTTCTTCGTCACTCCATTACCGCAGTCCCTAGGTCCTTGGTGTGAACAGCTCGCTACATGCTACCTCCGATAGCTTTGGTATGGTTCGACACATCACACGCAGTTTAAAATGAAAAATCCCTTGATTTTGCTTATTTCTGTATCCTGACGGAATAATAAGAGAATTGATCACGGCGCTCCTACATGATTTCAGCCATCTGTTCAAACACAACGACCTTACGGGCTTTTTGTCGAATTCCACTATCATTTCGTAGTTACATAATTATACTTCAATGATGAAGTATATCCGGCGGGGTAGCAGCTTAAGCCAGAAAGAGGTTAGCAGAGGTGCTGTACTCTTTGCTATCAATGAGAAATGCTTGAGAAAATACCATTAAAAACAGAAACACAACAAATATTCCAATGACAACAATAATAAACAAGACCTTCGACTTGACACTTGACAAGTTTGACACTTAGTCAATGTTGCAAGGAGGCAAATTCTAATTTCCTTAATCTAAGATAATTTCTTTCAATTTTTAACAACGTTTGTGAAAAATGAAAAATTGTGTCTTTAAAATAAGGGTTTTAAATTGTCAGTTGAGGTTTCAAGAAAACCAATTATTTTTACTGAACCATAATATTTATTGTGTAATTATCTTGCTGCTTTCACTCCTTTTATTTCAGTAGACGTAAAATCCGAATTTGATGCGAAATACGTGGCCATCATAAACACATCAATTTTCGGAAGATTGTCCGATTGTGCCTTGACCGTAACCGATATCAGTCATTTTCGTGTGAATCTTCTACTACTCTATTATAAAACGTGGTCATGGGCGTCATGACCACCCCGCCCAGGCTATCCGATCATTTTTCTGACCTCTTTGACTAAAAAAAATACATGGCGTGATGGCAAACGACTAGGTACTGTGTGTAATCGTGTTTCTGTATGAAAGCACCAAAAGACCCTAACGTAATCGACGGCCAGCTCACTTCGCTCGCTATTGCATTATCTTCATTTAGAGCTTGAAATCAAACTCATCTCGGGAAACCTCCTCCCCCCTCGCCTCGAAATTGAAGCGATCATCGTATCCGAGGTGAATGAATGAAAAGAATCAAAATCCGAGGATGTTAAAATATGTGAAAAAATTTTCGAGCTCGCTACGCTCGCTCATACAATTTGTCTTTTCTTTCAAAGGTTTTCACATTGGCTGTTTAAATACTGGGTGCTCGACAAAGTAGCCTTACTTGCATGCATCGACACACAAAACCATAGGATCATCTTGATCATCGGTTCGGCTCTTTGTGACCGGCCCCCCCTCAAATCGTAGGCTGGGACGGCCCCTGTGTACCTATGGCCCACATCAGTTCTATTTTTCTTCCAAAATATTAGATAATTAATTGTTCCACCAACTAGCACAGGGCGCAGAAAAGGCTATATAAGGCACTGCAGGTACATTTAGTCGTTTTATTTTCCTGAACCCGCCCCCGAATCGAAAACCTGGCCACGCCCGTGGTATGGACCACCGTGGCCTGATGTGTCTGGAATGATCAGAATGAATATATTTTTGTTTTATCTCATGAGTTTTTTTTCTTTAATTGACAAAATCATAAATAACGATATCTTTAAAAGTTCGTCTCTGAGACGTAAAAAAAACGTGTAAATAAAAGACTTTTCATTTTGCCTTTGATTACAAAATATTTTAATCAATAACATAAGATCAGGCTGCATGTGCTTTACCTTTGCCTTCCCGCAAGGGTAAGAAAAAAAAGAATTACATCGCGAAACTCACGAAACGTTACCAAATATGGTAATGTGTTGCATCAGCCGGTGACGCCCCCCCTTGCCCACCGGCGCGGGCGGTCCCACCCCGGCCGGCTCGCTCGGCTCGCAGCATTGTGTTCATGTCATGTTGTATGTGTGCGCGCGGCGGTCGCCCGTACGTATCGGCAGTTTGATCCTGCAGTCTTCTGAGAAAATTGGAGTGATTTTGTGCTAAAACTCGTCGGAGCGTAGCCATCATGGAATTTATGGAAGAGATATTAAACGCCGGTTTAGATGAAATAATACCATTCCTTGAAGGTAGGTAAGCCAGTTGCTTGGTTTTATTTAGTCAAGATTTTTTTTTCTCTGGTGGCATGTTTGAACTTGTTTGATTTCAATTTCACTTTTTGACAAGTAGGTAGGTACTTGTATTGTTTTAGTAGGTTTTGTTTTTATTGATTATTGATAATTTTACTAATTTACTAAATTTTCAATTGTGAACTGATTCTGTTGAAATTAACCAAACATTTATGATGTATGATGACACCACAACTCACAGATCTGATGATGGCGTCTCCATCATTAGATCAACTCCAGATCCATGTTATGTTGTAGTGAAGTCAGTTCCAACTGTTCCAAGAGGTCCTCAACAGTGTACAGGCGGCGCCATACAAACTTTGGCGCCAACTCGTAGTAGGTTCCTACTTACATAACAAGTTTTGTACATGTTTGTATTTGTATTTTTCAGACAATCGTATATAACAACGCTTGAAACTGCCATTCTGTTAAACGATGAAGATTTGAAAGAACTGATTCCAAAGATTGGCCCCAGAATAAAATTTAAAAATTGGCTACTACAACATCAAAAAGCGACCGGTGTCAATGTACGTACCTACTTGTTTACTTGTATTTTATCTAATAAAAATGTTTTCTTTGTTTTTTTCTCTTGGACCGATGCCGCATACTTTTGTAATGCATTGTAATAAAGCTTTTAAATTATTTTTCTAGAACCTTGAAATTATGAATGCTGAGCTACTAACCGACTCGACTCAAAACGCTACAAGGGACACTAATGTCAGTGATAATGCAAAAATCTCTACAGATTGTACTATTGCAGATAATAACACTGTGAGTTACTCATAATCATAACATTACTCAGCTTGATAACAAAATGTATTTCGTCGGCCTAATTCGTTACCCTGCTAAGTCCATTTTTGCATAGTTTACAGTAATTGTAATACAATACTGACAGGCGGCCCTACCCTTTTTTGGTACTCACTTAATTTTTCATTTTGTAGCTTAATTTGGTAGGTACTTTATGTTTGTGATATGGACCAAAAGCATTGTTTACACAAGGCCATCGCTGGCTGCCAGTCTCACTGGCTTGAAAAATAGACAGGCGCTCTATTCTCACCAGCGTTGTGGCTTGGCTTGAAAAGCCGGCCAAGTGCGAGTCGGACTCGTGCATGAAGGGTTCCGCACCATCATAGTAGGCGATCCCCTTTATTTTTTTTTAATTTATTGGTTGTTGTTATGGCTTTCTTATAGGTTTTCCTGTAATCTATTAGGCAAAGAACTATTTATTGTATTTTCTTGAAAAGTTTAGGCCTTGTACAGTACGATCAATTTCAACTCGATAGGTCCAGTATTTTCAGAGTAAATGTCTGTGACAGACGGACAGACAGACTGACACTCGAGTGATCCTATAAGGGGTTCCGTTTTTCCTTTTGAGGTACGGAACCCGTACCTGTGTATGTTTGTAATAATTCTATGATTACGTTTTTTTTTGTTTCAGGTATTGAAACTATTAAATGTAATGTTATTTTCTTTAGTAGATTTTATGAGTATTTAGAAGGCACTAGTCAAAGTTAGTGTGCTAGTAGATACGTAGTTTATGTATATTGTTTAACCAGCAAAAATGTTATTAAAACCCGTATTATTACAACTTTCATTCATTTATCAATTTGTTCAACAACTTATTGTGTTTGTGTTTTACGTACAGGAAAGTTTAGACGGCAGAGCAATACTCAAAGAGGGAAAAGGAGGCTTACTCACGGAGGGTTCCCGAAGGAAATTGAGCCAGCTGCTAATACACCACCAACTTGAAAACAATTGTGCGAAGAAAATTTCCAGTGAAGAATTTTATAAACTAGCTACCGAAATTGTGGAAATATTCCACAAGGAACGCGTTGTGGTGTATTATTCTGCATATTTATCAGCTACAAATAAAGTAGCTAAAAAAAATGCTAGCGGAAAGCTCTACGAGAGCTATATAGCTCGAAGAAGAAAGTTGCGAGAAAGTGGACAGTTGCCGGGAACTAGCCGTTCATCCTCGAAGTCGTCCAGATCATCGCTCAGATCCACGCCAACTATCACAGATGATGACATTTATAGCCTGGAATTTGTAGAAAGTGGTAAGCAAATAATCGCTAGTCACCTTTTTCGTGATTTAAATGTACCACGGGCGACTGTACTATGGTGCCCATCCTCTTGTTGACTCATCCCACCATACACATATAAATTACAGGTGTTGTCTATGAAGAAACATTACTATGGCTGAAAAACAATGTTGATCCATGGAAATCTGTTGAAGAAAAGTGGGCAGAAACTGCAGATCACCGCCTAAATCGCATCCAATGTGGAAAAGGTGATATAGCGGATTACTTCAAGGATTTTCCAGCCTTAAAACAATCGCAAGGCTATACCTTGGTAAGCATACACCGCAGTCGCTTATTTTTTACATAATCCTTGGGGTTTTTCTATAAAAATCATGTAAAATTCATAATGTTAGTTCCCGTATCTGCCACGATTCTTCTCTTTTCGCACAGACTAGTCTCTTGCAACACTCGCGCGCTGCCAACCTATCAGAACGAGATAATATTGTGCAGGCACTAAAAGAGACAAGCTCTTCTAGTTCTCGCTCAACAACCCAATAACCTCTGTGGTAGCGATCCGGACCTTTCTCACCAGTGGAAATAACGTACCGTACATTTATTGTATTCTTTTTTTCAGCTAATGAACGATTTTAGTCGTCTGTATCCGGGAAAGGAAAACAAATTATTTTCCTCCATCACCCTCAAAAAAGAAGAAATTATAAAATATGCTTCATTAAAATTACGAAAAATTAGAGACCAAGACACGAGAACAAAAATAGCAGATATAGTTGCACTGATTGACGGTAAGAAGTTTTGCTCTAATATTAGTTCTTATTATTAACCTTTAACTATGGAGTGGAGTCTCAGTCCCCGCCCATTCTAGAAATCGCACAGATTTGTGACTTCCCCCTTCCCCTCAGCACTGAGCCGCTCAGTTAGTGTATTGAAAAAATGACGTCCAGTGTTTTTTTTTTATTTTAGTTGAAGGTTAAACCTTCGTAAAATTAAGTCTCAAAAATTAACCGAATCTTTTTTTTTTCTTTGAATACAGAAGATGAACCAGAGACATCTAGCAATGTTGCTTTGATGTTGCTGGCTTATGTCATCAACATTTCACCTGCACGGAAAATGAAAGGAAAGCCAGCGTGGAAGCCATCCAGAGCAGAGGTATGCGACGGCTATATATCGCAAGCTGCTTCTGAAGCCGACGTTACCAACAAGATCATTCAAAAAAAGGAGAACCTGCAGAGGCTAGGCCGCACAGTTCAACCCTATGTAATTTTTGTTGGCCCTACCGTTATCGAGGTAAAAGTAGCATATGTTGTAATAAATGACACATTGTATAGTTTCAACAAATTAGTAACAGCTGTAGACTGTGCATTTAAAATATTTCAATCGATAGGAGCTTGTTACCCGGAGGAAGCTGGAGACATATGGCTTTTTATTCAATTGGGTTTCTACGATATTAAAACTAAATTTGACAGGCCCACACAGGCTGTGAATAGTCTTTTAGCTGATCTAGAGTTAATACTTTAAAAATGTTTACCTGTTACTATTGCAAAAAAGCCAGTGTGTCTCCGAGTTTACTTGTAACTCATGTGCGAACTTTCTGTAAATTAACGGTAGGATTTTCCGGATTTCGGTGTGGTGAACAAGGGTGTTATCGTCATTATATTTCCTCTGCATCTTTCAAAAAGCATTTAGTTAGAGACCACCAGTCATCATTGTCAGTCTTGCCTCATCCAAATAGTAACAAACCGATTGATACAGATACAGAAGCCAATATCTCCAATTTACCTTCAACGTCAAGCAAAGAAACTTACGAAACAGCAAATACAATGGAATCTCTACCAACTCAAAGCGACGAAAACTCTCTTGGTCACCATGCTGCATGTCTCGTCTCCACTCTATATGCTAACCCAATAATACCGCGTAAAACCGTACAAGTTCTTGTAGAAAATCTTCAATTATTTCATTCTAAATCACAATGCATTATAGAGCGGCAGTTTAATGATCTGGTACCACCAGACCAAGATAATTTTCATGTTAAAAATGCTTTATAAAAAATATTTAGCGCGTTCAGCGATGCGTTTGGGAATTTAGATTCGGAACACAAACGTATAAAATATTTTAATGAAATAGGAACTTATTCTGAGCCCCTAGAAGTGGTTGTGGGTCAACGTAAGGAGGCTAAAAAAACAGCGGCTGGTACGTTATTAGTACAAGAAAATTGTACAATGCAGGTGATTCCGTTAAAAGAAAATTTAAAACGAATTTTTTCATCAAAAAATTTCATGAAGGATACTCTTGAATATTTGGACACAGTACAAAATGACTCTTTCGGTATTGAGAATATTGTTCAGGGTTCAGTATGGAAAAAAATGACAGAAAATTCTGTAGAGCATGATGCAATGATTTTACCATTAATAATCTACTTTGACGATTTTGAAATAGGCAATCCCTTAGGAAGCCACGCTGGGATTCATAAACTTGGAGCTATTTATGCCTCAGTACCATGTCTTCCACCTCACTACGTGTCGCTTTTGCAAAATATTTTACTATTGGCTCTTTTTCACTCATCAGACAGAACAAGCTTTGGAAACAACATAATTTTTCAAAAAGTTTTTGATGTTCTTAATGATTTAAGGACCAATGGTATTCATGTTGAAACTGATGTGTATACCGGCAAAATTAAGTTTTATGTTGCAGCTGTGACGGGAGATAATTTAGGATTGAATGCTATGTTAGGTTTTGTTGAAAGTTTTTCTGCAAATCGGCCATGTAGAATTTGTACTGCTAATAAAGAACAAATCAAAACACTGCTTTATGAAGATGACACGTTGATGAGAAACAATGTCAATTATGAAAATGATTTACATTTAAATGACATTTATATGACTGGTCTTAAAGAAAAATGCTCGTGGCTTGCTTTAGATGGGTTTGACTTATTTCAAAACGTTGCCGTAGATGTTTTACATGACTATCTCGAGGGTGCTTGTCGATATGTGATGTCATTTGTGATACAGAATCTAGTGTGCACTCAGAGGCTAATTTCTTTTGACAATTTAAAATCAAGAATACGGTATTTTAATTATGGTCCTGATTCTACATCGACACCATGCAATTCTGTAGCAAAAGAAGGCTCAACATTAAAGTTAAAATGTTCGGCTTCTGAAATGCTTACCCTTGTTCGATATTTTGGGCTGATTGTCGGACATAATGTCCCAGATGAAAACGAAGTTTGGTTCTTATACATAAAATTAAGACAATTGTTGGATAAACTTTTGAGTCATAGAATTCATGAAAATACTATGGATCAAGTAAAATTTTCAGTAGCTGAATTAAACGAGCTCTATCGACAATTAGCTGAAACAGACTTAAAGCCAAAGTTTCATTTTCTTACACATTATCCAGAAATGTTAAAAAAATTTGGCCCACTTACCCAAATCTGGACGATGAGGTTTGAAGCCAAGCATCGTATATCTAAATTTGTGGCCAGAGCATCACACAACAGAGTAAATGTTTGTAAAACAATAGCTATTAAACATCAATTAATTTTAAACGATACTTTTCTTAAAAATGAAACTGTAAAGACGATCTCATATGGCAAAAAGGCAAATATGACAGAAGCGCAAATTGAAAATGTAAGACTAAACTTTCATTCTCGAGGTATAATCGATAATAATTGTTGGTACTCACTAACATGGGTGAAGCTGTATGGTGTCCGATTTGAGCTGTCTTCAATTGTCATTCTAGATATTTCAGAATCTTCAGGCTTACCAAAGTTTGGTGAAATAAAAAATATTTATTTACTTGACAATGATGAAGTTACATTTGAGTGTGTTTCATTAGAATGTATAGATTTTAATCAGCATTACTATGCGTATCAAGTGATGAGAACCAACGATTACCTATTACATAATTATAATACCCTTGTTTCGTCTGTACCGGCTACAATTACTATAATGTCAAATTTAAAACTTTATGTCACTGTTCGATGGACTTTAGAATAATACACATCACATATGACATACGTACCCTTGGGGTAGGACTTCCTATTATATTACCACCAACCTTCTTCGTTTATTTTTCTCTCATCACACACTTACACGGTATTGTAGAATACCGGTTATAGTTTAAGGCTGCAGTCTTGCAAAATGCACTCGCGGGGAATTATTTGCGCAACTTTGTATTTTTATTTATAACAAAATAATGAAATAACATGAAATATTTTTATTGCACATAGATAACCCTAATATAGGTAATAGCTAGTTATTTTTTTTAAGTTCATCTAGGTGGATAAAGTTAGGTAAATCAAGTGTTAAATACAGCTCTTCTCGCCCAACATCATTTCGAGTTCTGTTTGTGCGCTTAGTTTATGGCAATGAAAAATTAATTTACAAATCTGTTCAGCGCATAATTAGCGCAACATTCTCGTCTTCAAAATGCGCTGATTAGTTTTTTCTAATTGTTTCATTTTCTTAATCTAGAGGTCACAATTTCAACTTCCCCGCGAGTGCATTTTGCAAGACTGCAGCCTTAAAGTCGGGCCTTGCGACATAGGTTCCGCAACTAGTTAGTTTTATGCGTATGTATTAGCGTTCGTATGCGAACGACCTTTAAGTTTACCGTAGGCCTAGACGCATTGGTTTTCAGCGACGACCACGCGGACTCCATTGATGCCAAGGTACCCTTAGAGCCAGTCCACATGACGACGCAGTAATAACGTTCCGACATCGCAGCGGCGACGCACAATTGCGGCAAGCATTTTATTTACCCATACCTTACCATTTTGCAAAAGCGTGAATACGGGCCCACCACCAATTTGTTTCTTTAACTTAACTTCAGGTTAAACATCAGTACTGAGTTTCATCTGTTGTTTGTATTCTTTCATCGTATTGTGTGCTTTTAAAATCAGTCAAATTTCGTAAAAGTAGAAATATCGAAACTCGGTACTGATGTTTAACCATCACCTAGGCCATGGGGTAGGGGAGCACCGCCCCTACTGCCTAAAGGTGGCTCTCGGATCGCTACCAAAACGGGGCGATCCCCACATTTTGTATTTTTTTTTTTGTAGAATACCGGTTATAGTTTAAAGTCGGGCCTTGCGACATAGGTTCCGCAACTAGTTAGGTTTATGTATTAGCGTTCGTATGCGAACGACCTATAAGTTAGGTTTACCGTAGGCCTAGACGCATTGGTTTCCAGCGACGACCACGCGGACTCCATTGATGCCAAGGTACCCATAGAGCCAGTCCACATGACGACGCAGTAATAACGTTCCGACATCGCAGCGGCGACGCACAGTTGCGGCAAGCATTTTATTTACCCATACCTTACCATTTTGCAAAAGCGTGAATACGGGCCCACCACCAATTTGTTTCTTTAACTTAACTTCAGGTTAAACATCAGTACTGAGTTTCATTTGTTGTTTGTATTCTTTCATCGTATTGTGTGCTTTTAAAATCAGTCAAATTTCGTAAAAGTAGAAATATCGAAACTCGGTACTGATGTTTAACCATCACCTAGGCCATGGGGTAGGGGAGCACCGCCCCTACTGCCAAAAGGTGGCTCTCGGATCGCTACCAAAACGGGGTGATCCCCACATTTTGTATTTTTTTTTTGTAGAATACCGGTTATAGTTTAAAGTCGGGCCTTGCGACATAGGTTCCGCAACTAGTTAGGTTTATGTATTAGCGTTCGTATGTGAACGACCTATAAGTTAGGTTTACCGTAGGCCTAGACGCATTGGTTTCCAGCGACGACCACGTGGACTCCATTGATGCCAAGGTACCCTTAGAGCCAGTCCACATGACGACGCAGTAATAACGTTCCGACGTCGCAGCGGCGACGCAGTTGCGGCAAGCATTTTATTTACCCATACCTTACCATTTTCGACGCAGCGCACCGTGTGTACATTATAATTATTAGTATGTAAAATGACGCAACGGCAGCGCTGCGTCGACGCAACGGAGAACCAACGCGCTGTGTGGACTGGCTGTTACTAGTTATTCTTTGGTCGGAAATCCTAGGTTGCTCTTACGCAAGGGGGGTAACCGCCTCCGGCTCGTGCAACAAATACCTAAGATCTGAGACATTGTTTATACTACCATGTAATTCTAGAATAGTATGATTAATTAATAATAAATTGTTTATTGAGCCACACACGTAACAGTATACTTGCGCAAGTATACTTGTACCGTGTATGGCCGGCACTAGATTTACATAACAAATGTGATTGAAACAGCCCCAGTAAGTAGTTAATAACACTTGTGTTGGGGTTGTCTCGCTCCTCCCCTGAATTGCTAAACAGCATTGAGACTGACAATTAATTATGTGACTGACAATAATTAAGCTTGTGTTTTTAAGCTATTGCATAGCTTCTATCGCGGGCCTTGAGCGTGGAGACCAAATCCAGAAATTCCGTAACGAAAAAAACCTAACACCCCCCACTCCGACCGGCACAGCGGTGATACTTTTTAGTAGCGATCTGTGCGCCCCGGGGCGCACACGTCGGTGGACGGGTTAATGACTTTTTGAAACATCACGCATGTCCCTTTAGTTAAAGTGTGTTGTGTGTGTGTGTGTGAGTGTAGTGTGTGTATGTGTAGTGTGTGTGTGTGTGTAAAGTAATCGTGTATAATACTGCTATAAAGATAACCAAAATTTTTGATATTAAAATAAGCGATATTAAAAGTAGCCCCCTTTTATATATACACACACACACACACACATATAGTTTAAATTCTCAATTTAGATTCTCAATATGTATGTATACAACATTAGTTTTTGTTTATGCTAAACCCGAAAGGGGGTCATTGTACTCATCATTTTGAACAACTTTTCTATGGGACCAACCCTGAAATCGCGAAAAAAAAATCAGCTGTTCCCTACATTTTTGTTCACTTAAATCGACAAAATGTATGGAACAGCTGATTTTTTTTTCGTGATTTCAGGGTTGGTCACATAGAAAAAGTTGTTCAAAATGATGAGTACAATGACCCCCTTTCGGGTTTAGCATAAACAAAAACTAATGTTGTATATTTATATGTGTAAATTCATTCTTCATTATGTATACAATTTCGCCCATGCGCATGTGACCGCCCGTAATATTCTGAATATTCATGAAAAAATGTCGAAAATAAACTTCAAAAAGGGGGGTCTATCTATAACATTTTTCATGTTATTCAATTTTTAATATTTTAAGTAGTTTGTAGATTTGCTTTCTATTTTTTGACACATCTCCGAAATTTTAAGGTCGATTTGGATTCTGTTTATTATTTCCAAAAGCTTGTGAGTTATTTTAACAGGTTAATTAACATTTTTACTAAAAAATATCGACTACGAAAAAAAAAGACGGAATCGAAGTCATTTTTTCGGTAAATGAATTTTTAGCTGTTATGTAGTAGATTACAAATGATGATTAAAAAAGTCGTCCTATGGGGATAATTTATGGACTTACACTAGTTTTTTTAAAATAAATACACAATTTTTTACCGAAAAAATGACTTCGATTCCGTCTTTTTTTTCGTAGTCGATAATTTTTAGTAAAAATGTTAATTAACCTGTTAAAATAACTCATAAGCTTTTGGAAATAATAAACAGAATCCAAATCGACCCATAAACTTCGGAGATGTGTCCAAAAATAGAAAGCAAATCTACAAACTCTACTTAAAATATTAAAAATTGAATAACATGAAAAATGTTATAGATAGACCCCCCTTTTTGAAGTTTATTTTCGACATTTTTTCATGAATATTCAGAATATTACGGGCGGTCACATGCGCATGGGCGAAATTGTATACATAATGAAGAATGAATTTACACATATAAATATATACATACATATTGAGAATCTAAATTGAGAATTTAAACTATATGTGTGTGTGTGTGTGTGTATATATAAAAGGGGGCTACTTTTAATATCGCTTATTTTAATATCAAAAATTTTGGTTATCTTTATAGCAGTATTATACACGATTACTTTACACACACACACCCACACACACACCCACCCACACCCACACACACCCACACACACCCACCCACACACACCCACACACACACCCACACACACACACATACCCACACACATACACACACACACACATACCGACATACTCACACACACCCACACACACAACACACACACACCCACACACACCCACATACTCACACACACTCACACACACACACACACCCACACACATACCCACACACCCACACACACATACCCACACACACACACACAACACACTTTAACTAAAGGGACATGCGTGATGTTTCAAAAAGTCATTAACCCGTCCACCGACGTGTGCGCCCCGGGGCGCACAGATCGCTACTAAAAAGTATCACCGTGTTAGGTTTTTTTCGTTACGGAATTTCTGGATTCGGTCTCCACGCTCAAGCCCCGCGATAGAAGCATGCAATAGCTTAAAAATAAAATAAATATATAATTGTAATTGCATAAGTTGATAAAAAATGCTATGCAATAGCTTTTTTTTGTATGTCTCAATTTTACGATTGAAAATAAATAATATGAATCTTTTATGTCTATTTACTTAAAATTGCCCTTTACACTATTTCTTTCCTTGCCCCGTCCCATCCCCTCTGCCCCGCATCGCTCGACCGCCTGCTCAAGAACGTACTGTGGCGGACACAGTAAAGCACGGTGAGCCGTACGTGTGTACCACGGCGGATGTGACTTTCGAGTGTTTAATATTCAAAATAAGTATCTGAACACATTTGTATGTACCATGCGCCAGCATAAGGAAAATACAGGTGCGAGTATCTTTCCTTATGCTGGCGCATGGTACATACAAATGTGTTCAGATACTTATTTTGAATATTAAACACTCGAAAGTCACATCCGCCGTGGTACACACGTACGGCTCACCGTGTTTTACTGTGTCCGCCACAGGATTGTACGTATGCCGCCGTGGTACACACATATGGCTCACCATTATTTACTGTGCCCACTACAGTGTCGTACGTATGCCACCGTGGTACACACGTACGGCTCATCGTGATTTACTGTGTCCGCCACAGTACTGTACGTATGCCACCGGGGTGCACACATATGGCTCACCATTATTTACTGTGCCCACTACAGTGTCGTACGTATGCCGCCGTGGTACACACATATGGCTCACCATTATTTACTGTGCCCACTACAGTGTCGTAAGTATGCCGCCGTGGTACACACATATGGCTCACCATTATTTACTGTGCCCACTACAGTGTCGTACGTATGCCGCCGTGGTACACACGTACGGCTCTTCGTGATTTACTGTGTCCGCCACAGTACTGTACGTATGCCACCGGGGTGCACACATATGGCTCACCATTATTTACTGTGCCCACTACAGTGTCGTACGTATGCCGCCGTGGTACACACATATGGCTCACCATTATTTACTGTGCCCACTACAGTGTCGTAAGTATGCCGCCGTGGTACACACGTACGGCTCATCGTGCTTTACTGTGTCCGCCACAGTATCGTACGTATGCCGCCGTGGTACACACGTACAGCTCACCGTGTTTTACTGTGTCCGCCACAGTATTGTACGTATGCCGCCGTGGTACACACATATGGCTCACCATTATTTACTGTGCCCACTACAGTGTCGTACGTATGCCGCCGTGGTACACACGTACGGCTCATCGTGATTTACTGTGTCCGCCACAGTACTGTAAGTATGCCACCGGGGTGCACACATATGGCTCACCATTATTTACTGTGCCCACTACAGTGTCGTACGTATGCCGCCGTGGTACACACGTACGGCTCATCGTGATTTACTGTGTCCGCCACAGTATTGTACGTATGCCGCCGTGGTACACACGTACGGTTCATCGTGATTTACTGTGTCCGCCACAGTATTGTACGTATGCCACCGCGGTGCACACATACGGCTCATCGTGATTTACTGTGTCCGCCACAGTATTGTACGTATGCCACCGCGGTGCACACATATGGCTGACCATTATTTACTGTGCCCACTACAGTGTCGTACGTATGCCGCCGTGGTACACACGTTCGGCTCACCGTGTTTTACTGTGTCCGCCACCATATCGTACATATGCCGCCGCGGTGCACACATATGGCTCATCATTATTTACTATGCCCGCTACAGTATCGTACGTATGCCACCGCGGTGCACACATATGGCTCATCATTATTTACTATGCCCGCTACAGTATCGTACGTAAGCCGCCATGGTACACACGTATGGTTCACCGCGTTCTACTGTGCCCGCAACAATAGTATACGGGTGTTGCAGTCGTAGTTTCAGGAGTATTCAGTGCGACTTGCGCACTACGTATTACGTAGCCGGATGTCGGGCTACGTACGTACGTACAAAAATCGACCACGAGTAAATTAAGTAACCCGCTCCATGATGAGCGTCAGTATGCCGACTACGTATGACTGACTACTTACGCGTAATGGACCGGGTTACACACGTCATGGTGGTCGATTTTTGTCCTTATTTTACGTAGTGCGGCCACGGTAATTTTTCTCAGTGTAATTATCTCCAGTTATGTTTCAGTCCGAGAGCAGCGGTGGCCCAGTGGTGGCGGCCCCGACTTACGAACAGTAGGTCGTGGGTTCGAACCCAGGCAGGCACATTACTTTGTGTAATTTATTTCATCACCGTTGCTCTCAAAACGGTGAAGGAAAACATCGTGAGGAAACCGGCATGTCTTAGAACCAAAAAAATCGAAGACATGTGACATCTACCAATCCGCACTGGGCCGCGTGGTAGATTATAGCCCATTCCCTCTCAAAAAGAGAGGAGGGCTGTGTACCAGCAGTGGGAACATTAATAGGCTGTTGATGATGTTTCAGTCCCATGTAGGTTGCGAGCCTATTGCCATCAACCGGGCACAAATCCAGACTCCGTGGCTACTACTGAGAAATCCGAAAAGTATTTTATAGAAATTAATATACGCGCTACACCTACTACAAAATAACCTTCTGACAAACAGACGGACAGACAGCGGCGCCTCATTTCAAGGCACCATTGGCACTCTTTGTGTACGGAATCCTAAAAAGGAACTAATAACACAATTCAAATGCAAATCCGAGTAAAATAAACCGAATATTCGTATTACTGAATAATCGATATATTGCTTTATCGAGCTCTTTTGTGTTCGCTATGATTTGACAGCTGCCGTCGCGCGTATATCAAAACTGCGAACGATAACTGAGAAATAGAAAAGAAAATCTTATTACGTTGTGATAATAATATATCGATGGAGCTTATATTATATGTTTCATTGTACGTTGAGATTAATGGAGAAATAAGTTGAGCAAATAATAATTATAGAGGTTTTTTTAGACTGTCCGCGACAGTATCCATCTACTTCGTCACAGTGACAGTTTGCAGTGATGCCAACAAAATATACGTTTTTTTCACGAGATTGTCGACATGATGCAATCATTGTACCGATAGTAGTTACGGTGAAAGGATTAATAACAAAGAGCCTCGACCAATACCTTAGAAGGCTCTTATTGCGGGGTGGGGTCGACGGCTTGATTCAGAAAGCAGGACTCCTGAAACGGCACATATAGTGAGGAGGTTCCGCTCTGTGGAGCCCTAACCACTGGCAGCTTAGACCTTGTTCCTGATCCTGGCGGGCCATTTGATTTTTTTAATATCTTATATAAATGTTTTATAAGTACTTACGCTTTTGTTTTTAAAATATTCACTAATGTAATAATAAAAGAGAAGAAAAAAAGAGTTACCTTTTTTATTCAAAAAGTTATCGTAACATATTCTTTCGCCAGCATTGAGTTTCAGTTATATGCAATTGAAACAATTCATGCTTTTAATTGTGGAAACACAATGACTCCAACTCAATAGAGTTTCAGTCGTTGTTAACCACCATTGTTATGAATTGATGTTGAAAAAATTGAGTTTGATTGAGAGCATTTTATTGACTCTATCAAGTATTGAGAAAAAATGTAAACTATAAAATAACAGGTTGTTTATTCAAATGAACAGAAGGCTCTCTTAAGACCCTCACCTAACGGCTCGGGTCTCAATGGTGTCTTAGCGGTAATCACCAACATTATACACTTATACAGTAATGTACTATTATTTATGCAGTCGTGTATATAGCAGAAGACGACGTATGTTTTTTATTGAAATTATAGTCCCTAAGTCTATTTATTATGACAAAATAATTTCGTTTAGTAATTTCTTATTCAGAATGCCACGCCATTTGTCCAAATAGGTTTAGACCTTTTGTAGTCAAATGGTAAGTGCAAACAAACCTTTCGAACTAAAAGATAAAAAATGTTTGGTTGGCAAGCCTGTCGTGAATGCTAATGAACTCCTGAAGAATATTATAAACTTTGTCACGATTGTCTCGCTTGGTCGAGTGGTCGAAAGAGCAACTGTTGGGCTGAGGTTCTAAGTTCTTCGAAGTTCTCCGAAGTGCTATTGAGTTTTTCAAGACTCAGCTTGGAATTCAAATTGGTGCCCAGTGAAAATTAAGGTCTTGTAATTGAAAGGGGCGTAATCGTAAAATTAAGCTAAATATATGCATTTTCATTTTTCCTTTCGCTGATTTACTGAAAGAAATTCTCAAGAAATAAACGAACGAATGTATTTATATTTTGTTCGAAACAAACAAGAAAGAAATATATTATGTTGACTTGTAACTTTCTAAAAGCCTCTGTAAAATACTAAACCAACTCGTTAACAAACAAATTACTAGAATAAATTCTCTGTCGCTCCGTAATACACTATTTAACATTAATATTCAACAAGGGACAAAACCCAAAGATAATACAAGTAATTTAGAACGTCGAACTTGCCTCATAAGTAATGGAAATTATCTCATTTCACATTGTCACCGTTATTCTGAAGATAAACGAATTAATTAGTAATCTTAGAACTGGAAAACTGTTTTTAACCAAGTTAATTATGTTCATCTGTGACGTGAAGAGACTAAAGACAAGAGTTTGTGTCACTTGTCTTATTTATTAATTTATTGTTTTTTTAATATTTTCAAAGGGCAGGAGAATGATGATAATATTTTTTTACTTTTGAATATCAGATTATCTTTTACCGATTGTTTGTGAATATTATAGGCCTTGTAGTTGCTTGTTCACTTTTTATCAGGTTTACTTAAATATTGAGAAAATAAATTAATTTAATTGCTTTATTCTTACTTAAAATGATGATTGAAAAGGTCGACGGCAAAAATCTCACCATGCGCAGTCTAGGGTTAAGAGTAACATAAACTTTATTAATGGTTTAATATTGACGTGCTGAGTGTACGGTAGCCGTCTGATCTCATGAAGGCGCAAATGCATACTCAACTGCCTGTTTTACCTATAAACAGTAGCCGAGCATGCATGTATGTGGGTTTTTAAGTTCAAATAAGCACAATAAAAACCACCATTCATAATTTTATACAATTTCCGGACTACACAAAAAGTTAAAAGCATATTCGAAGGCATTTGTAAATCGATTAAAAAAACAGTCGTTGCAAAACCAGAAGTACAATCGTGACGACATTAACCCATTAAATGAAATAAGTGGAAAAGGAGCAATTCCATGTAGTATTTGCCAATTGTCGTGAGCATGCGAGATGCCAATAACGATTGCAATAGCCCTAAGTATAGTTCCAGTGGGAGCTGGCGGGCTATTAGCAAATACTATTGATTGCTGGTCTGACCGCCGTAATGCATCACGTTCATCTACGAGTATCATGCATGCTGATTGGTTATTATAATCCTTTTAATTGGTTGATAATCTAAAGTAATGATATGCTCTTATATTTTGCTTTTTTATACCTTACTGGGCAACCCGCGGCTTCGCCCTTTGTTGTTTTTGTACTGTCCCTGTAACTTTTAAAATTATATACCAATTACTAATTACCCCACTGATACTAGTAATGTAACTGTAAGTTGAATAAATAAATAAAACTTTTCAGTGACCGACGCCACGTTCCGCATCCATGGGAAAAAAGTGTAAGTTTATTAAATGCGATGTCATAATTATTATTCTTGCTGCAATAATTTAAACCAAAATGTTATAGGTTCTTTTTATTTTCGAATTAAATATAAACCGTTTGAATTTCACATTCTGAAAGTTAAGGCACATTTTGTAAAAAGGCCCTAACTTTCGTGCGTGCGTATGCATATCAACCAACCAATTCTAAGAATTTCAAAGTATTATGATACATGCAATTATTTAATTATACAGCTAACTAAGTACATAATTTCTGTTATTATGTTTCGAGTTAATAATAAGCCACAGGTGTGTTCTGTCTGACATATTACAATATATCAAAAGTAACCAGATTCTGGACACGCAAGGGACTGCTTAAACAAACGAATAGGTTATAATTATTTTCTATTTAATTATTTGAATAGCATAATTATACTAAGCATTCCCATCCTAAATGAATGCATGCTAAACTAGTACTTATTTCAAAATGATTTTGTAATAAAATATCTAGTAATTTTCACATTCCCTCATTGACTGCATGACTCGGTGACTACCTTGTTAGTCTAATGGGTGTAAAGGCGACATAAGCGTGAGGTCCTGGGTTCGCTCCCCAAGTCGGACAAAGTGGTATCGGACTTTTTCCTATAAGATTTTTTTAGTAGCAGCTACGGAGTGTGGATGTGAATACGGTTGATGGCGACATGGTGTCCTCCTATGACATGGGACTAAGACATAAATAAAAGACGAAATGACGAAATGAAATGTAAGTGTACTCTGTGTCACAATTTTTATTTACTAAGAAGATAAACTACAAGGATATTAAAATACTTAATACATACCCCTAACCAAACTTACAATCACACAAACCCCACCTCTTTATCGTAGACTAGCTTTTGCCAGCGGCTTCGCCCGCGTGAAAATGACGATTTTCCATACAAACTTTCATCCCCTATTTAAATCCCTTAGGGGTTGAATTTTGAAAAATCCTTCCTTATTCCTTGTCTACACTATAAAGGGAACCTCTGTGCAAAATTTCAGCTTTCTAGGTCCAAGAGTTTGGGCTGGGTGTTGATGAGTCAGTCAGTCAGTCAGTCAGTCAGGACTTCTCTTTTTATTTGTATAGATAGATAGATATTGTATCTATCTTTGTAGAAAGATAATACTTTATTATACAAAACTGAGCCCATAACCGTCAACTACAAGACATGACCCTCAATACATATTTAAACTACTTGAACCCTCATCCACAAGCCGTAAATCATAGCCTCTCGATACACATTAAATATGCAGACGTCGTGTTGATATATTTGCTAATAAAAATAACATATGGACAAATCTTGCTCACTTTGGAATTCTATAAAAATTGCATTATTTAGTAAACGGGGGCAATGTAAGCTTTGACTTAGAAGCAGTCTATAATAGTCATTAGGGCCCAGTTTTTTTGGATTTTTTTGGTTTGTTTTTGGTTATATAAATGACGACTACAAAAAATAATGCGCCTGCCTGGGTTCGCACCCACGATTTACTGTTCGTCCACCACTGGGTCACCGCAAATGCCACTAAATAATATACCTCACTATTATAATAAAAGTGTCTTATTACACACGAAATCGCGTCACTGGTTCCACCATCAGCTACAAATGATAAAATCCTACAAAATAAAGACCATAATAGAGTGTAAAACCTTTGACAGGATTAAAAGCTTAGCACCGCCCGTATTTGGCTGTCTCCGAAAGAAAGGGTTGTTTGGGCCATGATATTTAACTTTTTTTGTTCTTTCTGTTTTGGGAACATTTTAATCCTAATGGCATTTACTGTCTTATGTCAACGGAGCTATTTAGTGGTTTTCTATTATTTTTGAACGTTTAATAAATTATACCTATTCTTTAAATAGACTATGAAGACTGAATGAGCCTGATAACCTGGGTTCAATTCCGAGGTCAAGCCTAGTGTTTTCCCGTCGGGGCTGTGGGTTTTTCGAAAGAGATACCGCGGCCTCGACACAAAGGGCTAAGAAAGAACATGGGTGGTTTCTAGTAAGTAGAAGTCTGACACCCCCTACCACTCTGACCAGAGCGGGAGTCATTTGATGATTTCCCACCCACCAAAAAAAAAACCAAAGGCCTAGTGCTTTTGGGTTTTACCATGAGCCATTTCGGTGTACCAAACTAAAGTTAGGACTTGTTCCTGATTGATGTCAATTGGCAGTATTTCATGGGACTAGCACATTACTGGTGAAGGCTGAAATATGTACTCCTCTACCTAAAACCTTTAACCTTTCGAAGATTACAGGCATGAACTTATGTTTAGTTTGATTAAAATCTATGATGCTGATGATAGTAATACATTAGAAGTAAAACAATTCTGGTATACGTCAATAATTCCCAAGTAAAGTTCAGCAAGTTTATTTCAAACTAGACTTTTATAAGGTCAAAACTTTTATAGGTCAAATGATTAAATAATATTAAACTTACCTACTATCCAGTTATTAATAATTTAAGTTCAAAAGTTACTTTATTTCTACATAAATATTAATAAATAAATAAGTTAGTTATCGATTTTTTATCACAATTGTTTTGAAGTACTTAATAGTTTTGAACTAAATAGGTTGAAGAAAATAACCTTTATTACAGGTCACCAGGCCCCACTTAGTGGCATCATAAATAAACAGTCAAGTAGTAACTAAATAATATAGCATTATATACCGGTATTTATTAAATTTATTTAAGTAGTTGATTTTAAGAAAGCTTACAGACTAATAACAATTTTAAATATCATGCATAAGTAGTGACATTTATTAATTACTAGCTGAACCCGCGCATGCGTTGCAATGCGTTTTATCCTACGTATCTACTACCCTGCCTACTACCCTACCTACTACCCTACCTACTACCCTGCCTACTACCCTACCTACTACCCTACCTACTACCCTACCTACTACCCTACCTACTACCCTACCTACTACCCTACCTACTACCCTACCTACTACCCTACCTACTACCCTACCTACTACCCTACCTACTACCCTACCTACTACCCTACCTACTACCCTAACTACTACCCTACCTACCTACCTACTACCCTACCTTAAAAAAAAAAAATAAGTATCCTATGTCCTTCTCCTGGTTTTTAGCTACCTCCCTACCAATTTTCAGCTAAATCTGTCCAGCCGTTCTTGAGTTATAAATAGTGTTTTTTTTTTTCATTATTTTTAAGATGTATTCTGCTATTCGGGGCGGAGACAAATCCAACGAATCAAAAACCATGAAAATTGGTCCAGCAGATCTCGAGTTATAAGCGTTGTAACAAACACGACTTTGTTTTTAGATAAGCTTCCACATGTATCACTATCACTACATTTTACAAAACAAAGTCTTCCACTGCATCTGTCTATCTGTCATCTGTCTGTTCGCGATAAACTCAAAAATCACTGCACCGATTTTCATGCTGTTTTCACCAATGGATAAAGTGGTTCTCGAGGAAGGTTTTACTAGATAATTTGACCGACATTCACGCGGGCGAAGCCGCGGGCATCAGTTAGTGCTACATATAAACCACGCTACATATTGCCGATAACTGCATTAAAATCCATTGTGTAGCGACTTTGTTCTATACTATGTAAAGAAAAGATATGAAAAAGATTGGTTTCTTTATCAAAAATAGATACTTTCTTGCAACCGATCCAATAAGTAGATAAAATAAAATTGCACGTTAGTAGTTCTGGTGTACCGTGGAGCATTTGCGGCAATACTAAATAGCTACTAGCAGCTAGTACAGTCGGACAAGCTAATAAGTATACAGCTAGCTAACTTTACTTTACTTTTAAGATTATACAGATAAATTTACAGACTGATGCCAAACGATACAGCGCTTGGCTTCAGTTGCATAATGTGAAATACTATAAAAAACTAAATGTGGCACTCGGAGACTGCCGCGGTAAAGCTATTGCATAGCATTTTTTATCAACAGCAAATAATTAATTATTTAATTTGACAACCTCAGTTGACAACCTTGTTATTTTCCGTAACCATAGCAAAAAGTACTGAATCCTGAATATTTTCGTTAGGGAATTTCTGGATTCGCTCTCCACGCTCAAGGCCCGCGATAGAAGCTATGCAATAGCTTAAAAACAAAATTGCAACCAGTGTACTAAAATAATAAAGATCTCTACTCTGTATACTTATTAGCTTGTTCGACTGTACTAGCAGCAAGTTGTTGCAGCTTGCCTCTCTGGAGAGCTTCTCATTGCTACTGGTTTATGGCCACGAGGGAAGCGGCAAAGTAAGTAGTAAAGTGGCTTGGCTTATTTATTTTTTATTTTAGAATGGAGAAAAGTAAGATGTTTAAGATATTCTTAAAGTTTGTGAGGTGCTGCAGTTTTATAAGTATGTAATTCAAAATAATGCGGTTAGTTGGCACAGCTTAAATGCTGCAAAAGTCATCATCATCATCAACCTACAATGCTCACATTGCTGGAACTCAGGCCTCCTTTCTATGAGAGGGAATGGAAAATAATCCACCACGCGGGCCCTGCGGTTTGGAAGATGTCACATGTTTTCGAATTTTTTGGTTCTAAGACATGCCGGTTTCCTCACGATGTACGATATGTGGTATTCTTTTGCTTCAAAATTACTATAGAGTAATCATAGATAATTCAGTATGTTACAGTAAAATCTTTGACCAGTATAACAGTATAGTACTTGGCCCTGTTTTTCGATAAACCACCAAACACAAAGTAAATACATTCAATGATAAAATATTTATTGGCTATGGCTCCAACAACAATATTCTACTTCCCAACACAATTAAATACCTTTAAAGTACTTATTAAGGTACATTTTACATAAATACAGCAACTGAAAAAGACCAGCTAAAATAGTAGGTAGTCAGATAATATTCAAATTCAGGTACAAACAAAATTAACCTCTATTGGAATAATGTGTCGACCTTTAAACTTCAGAGAGTAAGTACTTACATTATCTTAACAGATTGGATCCTAGCATATTAATTAGAACCCACGCCTACAACGTTTTAACAAGAGGAGATTGTTATTTTTAACTGACTTGAAAAAGGAGGAGGTTCTCAATTCGTCGGCTATATGTTTTATTGTTTAATCTTAAAATAACGGAACAAAAATATAAGTGCTTCGGTGGTCTACTTCTCGCAAGAACGACTGCTTAACATGAGGTCCTGGGTTCAATTCCCGGGTCATGCAAAGTGTTATTGGGTTTTTCCATCAGGTATTTCTCAGTTCCACGGAGATTGTGCCCGGTTGATGGCAATAGACTTGCCCCCTATTTCATGGGACTTAAAAATAACTAACGAAATGTGGGTGTACTATTAGGTACCTACACCTCTGCCTAACCCTTCGCAGATTATCGGCGAGACGTTGTGTAAAAATATCAAAAGCAGGAACATCTTTGACTTACAAGTTATGGCGCCACTGTCGTTTGTTGTCAGTAAAAAGTTTTTAATATACTGTCTGGTTTGTTAATGTTACTGTCTAGTTTTGTATGTCAAACAGATTTCATAAAGTAAGTCAAAAAAAAATAATTATTTGTTTAGGCCAAGGTATGTATTCGCTCAAACTATACGTGGTCAGTGGAGCATGCCAACTGTCTTCTTCATATTTTTTACCCGACTGCGGCAAAGCTCAAAAGGAGGTTTAAGTGTTTTGTTTAAAATAAAAATATCTACTGGAAGAAATTCTTTCGAGAAGCACGGATACAGTTCTAGCTAAACATGCCAATGCTACTTCATTATTTCATATAAAATTCTCATGAATTTTAAATCCTAACGCCATTTTTAAAGCCACACCAGGGAGGTAAGCAAAAGTCGTACGTGTGTTGCAAATAGGAATACGACGCAGCAAGAATTGCAATGGCCCCGCGTATGTGCCTCTATCACCTTACACTACTCTGTTGCACAACATTGTGCTACCAAGATAGGGTTAGACTTTTTTATTCGGAGCACTTTCTTTTCAAGTCAATAAGCAGTTAGAATGTAAATAGAGAGGTGTTTGATTTGGTTACTAACGCTGAGAAAACTGAGACAAAATTAAAGTGATCTTTATTTTTTCGACAATATGGTTGCTGTGGATGAAAGTAAAATTTACTTTAGTAAAAAGAATAGCAGTTTTCTTACGCAACTAATTTGATTATCAACCAGTCTCTTAAACGAAAATTATCGTCCCGTAAAAAAATACCGCACATGAAGGAAATGTTGTGTTACAACAGATTCCGACAATTCATTGGCTCTTCTTGTGTTGGTTTTTTTTCTAAATCTGACAAGCGACTTAGAGCAATTAATACGTTAAAAAATAAAATAAAATAAAAAAGCCTTTATTTCATGCTACACATTTAACAAACAATTTAACAAAAAAAAAAAAACAATGTGCACACCAAATCAATCTAAAATTAAATAAATTAATATAATTGATTACTAATTAAAAAATATTTTTATAAAAATTAAAAGTTAAAACATTATTAATCATTACACAATATTTACAGTAGATTTAATTATTCGCTAATTGATTCAGTGCTATAATATATTTTTCACTTCTCTCGCTCTAAAATTCGTCTTTATGTCGTGCGTAGGCGACATAAAGTCGCGTTTTATGCTCTAGAGCATAATGTAAAATCTTCGTCGAAGATCAAGGTAATCGGCACAGGTAATCGGCCCAACAGCCACAGGAACAACTTCATAAAATAACCTCTTTAATTTAATTCGTTTCGTTAGTATTCAAAGAACAAGGGATTATTGCTTTTAATTACGAATACAAGGAAAGTTGATGGAATAGGCTTCCCTCAATTACCTAAATCGCTTGATGGCAATAGGCTTGCTCTTAATTAGGTGGTTGATGGCAATAGGCTTGCTCTCAATTACCTAAATCAGTGGGTGGCAATAGGCTTGCTCCTAATTACATCGGTTGATGGCAATAGGCTTGCTCCTAATAAAATTGGTTGATGGCAATAGGATTTTCCTAATTACATCGGTTGATGGCAATAGGCTTGTCCCTAATTACATCAGTTGATGGCAATAGGCCTGCTCCTAATTACATTGGTTGATGGCAATAGGCTTGGTCCCAATTACATCAATTGATGTCAATAGGCTTGCTCCTAATTACATTGGTTGATGGCAATAGCCTTGCTCCTAATTACATTTGTTGATGGCAATAGGCTTGCTCAAAATGTTTTTATAACTGAGCAGTATGAGTAACGACATAAGTCAGGTGTTATGTCAAGTTTCCTACTGAAAAAAAAAAAGAAGCTAATTGGCGGGAACCATAATTATTTTTACAATATTTACAAGTTCCTGTTTCATTTCCTCGCAATCGAAGTGAAAAGTAGAGTGTAAAACTCGTCCATAAAACCCATTTTACTCTCTACTTTATATCCATCCTCGCTCGCAAGCTCGCATCGGATGGATAAACGTCTCGCGCAAAATGGTGCGTTTTATGCACTTGGTGTACAATCTACTATTTAAATACTTTTTCACTTCTCTCGCTCAAAAATTCGTCTTTATGTCGTGCGTAGGCGACATAAAGTCGCGTTTTATGCTCTAGAGCATAAAGTAAAATCTTCGTCGAAGACCAAGGTAATCGGCACAGGTAATCGGCCCAACAGCCACACGAACAACTTCAACTTCATAGAAAAACCTCTTTAATTCGTTTCGTTAGTATTCTAAGAACAAGGGATTACTGCTTTTCATTACGAATACATGGAAAGTTGATGGGAATAGGCTTGCCCCAATTACATAAATCGCTTGATGGCAATAGGCTTGCCCCCAATTACATCAGTTGATGGCAATAGGATTTTCCTAATTACATCGGTTGATGGCAATAGGTTTGCCCCCAATTACATCAGTTGATGGCAATAGGCTTACTCCTAATTACATTGGTTGATGGCAATAGGCTTGCTCAAAATGTTTTTATAACTGAGCAGTATGGACCCAAGTCAGGTGTTATGTCACGTTTCCTACCGAAAAAAATAAAAAAGTTAATTGACGAGAACAATAATTATTTTTACAATATTTACAAGTTGCTGTTTCATTTCCTCGCAATCGAAGTGAAAAGTAGAGTGTAAAACTCGTCCATAAAACCCATTTTGCTCTCTCAATCTACTAATTTTAGTTTGTAATTCATTTGATTAATACGTTATTCAACCAATTACTTACTACAGTTTTAATCGCTAGACAATTATGAGTTCATTTTTGTGCTGGTTTTCTTTCTAAAAAACGCGTTAATAAATTAATCGGATGTTAAGAACTTGTTGAGGCAAATAAACACAAAATCATTTCCGCGGCTCTACGGATGGAATAAAAAACATTATAAAAATTAACAGTAGATCCTATAATAATGATTCATGATTTTGAAAATTAAGTGGGTATCTAGACTAAAACAATGTTAAACAAAGCGCGGTCAACCAGCACTTAATTACTGGTTAAATAAATTAGCTATTACAAAATGTAATTTAAAACAGGATTTAGGAGATAAAGTTTATTTCCCTCCCTTGTGCTTTATTTAGATCACTTTGTTTTATTTGTCGTGGGATGGTTGAAATGTATGCGAAAAATAATATGGAACTCTTTTTTTATTAAGACGGCGTCTGACAGTCAATTTAGTGCACATCAAGAAACGAACGTCGAACGTTGCACTGTTTTTCTCATACATACTCATTAAAATTCCCACGCGAACAAAGTCACGGACAACAGCGCTAAGCTTTGTACTCAAACGTACCACTTATTTTCAATCTTAACAAAGTACATCAAGAAATCCCCAGTGAAATCCACATTCAGGTTTAGGACACCATCTCAAAAGTATTTTACATACACAATTTTGACTAAAGTGCTTTCACCGTCGCGCAAAATGTCTGCGTCGAAAAGTCCGTGACACAAAGAACTACACTTTTCGAGATTTGTAATGTCTATTGAGACATAGCGTTTTGTGAAGTTTCTCTCATTTGAAAGGAAGAAAAAGTATTTCAGAAAATGATAAAATTCACAATAAAACAAAATAATGTAAAAAAGTTAACATAAAAAATCGACGAAGTCTTCACATCCCGTTTTAAAACTTCATGACAGAGCACTAAACTTTAAAATCAAACCATTTGACGTAAGTAATTCAGTTGCGACAAACACTCACGAGATAGAAAATTGCAAAATGTCGCGTCGCAATAAAAGTACAGATACGGAGAGCGCACATTTCTTTGTTTATTAGGTCGGGACAGTGCCGTTGTCACGACTACATGCAAATAAAAAGTACAATCCCTGTCATACGTCGCCGTAAAGCTTTTATGTTGGCAGCATTGGATCACTAGATTTATATCTGCTGTTTTGTGAACATACAGCATCTCACATAATTCCGTGTGCACATCACATGCGTGCCTAACTAGTTTTGAAGTTTTTAAAGACGCAGTTGCATTTAAATTGATTTGAAAATGTCTAATGGTTGTCCCACTAAAATGTGGGTACTCATGGAATACATTTCAATGGATAACATTTTATAAAACTGTATGCGAATATTGAATTGGCTCGATTGAGTAAGTTTTTATTCTATTGGCTTGCAAGCGTGCAAGCTTCAGCTGAAACTACAAACTAGGTTAAAAATACAAGCCAAATCTTCTCTAAAACAATAACTGAATTCTAAACGATTATTAGAGATATGAAATTTACATACAAAAAACTAATACGAGTAATTAGGACTTTAGGACTACTCTTGACCTCAATCTTGTCCAATGGCAGAGATGAGGTCGACGATGAAACGATCAGACCCAAAAGAAGCTTTTGGTCCACCAACGCAATGTTTGAAAAAAGAAACAGATATTCCAAAAACAAAACGCGACCCAGTTAATTTCAATTCGTTGCCACAGACAACAGTATCATTTGTATTTTTTTTAATATGTCACGCGACAAAGGAGGGTGAAACAATAGATGGACACAGATAGCCGAGGAGGTTCACCGCGATTAATATGAGCCTTTATAAATCACGAATACCAAGGCAGAGGACGAAAGCTCCAATTCATTCATAAAAAAGTCTGTTACCTATTATGTCCATTCTTTAGCTGTTCGGGAAGCTTTTATGCTGAAACAGGATAATTGTCTGATATAGAAACAATAACACTATCGTATGTCCGTATGGCAAATAATAGGGGATCGGACAAAAAAAACTAATTAGTCCGTCAGATAGATTTCCAAAAATTATTGGACACGTATTTTTTCTTTTTTCACGTAAACTTAAAATGAAGACGATACAGTGCTTCGAAAACTCGTGTGACGTCATATAATAGTACCTACATTTTGACGACACAAGTGACGTTTCAAGCCCCACTCCAAGATCTTTGACGCGTTTTATCTTCGTCATTTTTTTATTGATTTGTTATAACAAAAAACACGTATTCAATATTTTTCGATAATCTAACTTACGGACTAAACAGAATCATATTATTTTGACCCAGTCCGATCCCCTATTGTATGGCCTACAGATAGTTGTTCCGGGCCTAGGTGTTTGTGTATGTAAGTTTAAATGTTTGTAAACGCAACCAAGATACAGGAGAAATTCCTAGAGTGAAATACGACTAAAAAAAACCACTCGTGTCAATCTTAAGGCCATACTTGCTAAGCTTGGTCCGACCGCCCGTTACATACCAAGATTTCTCCGTGTCTCGGAAAGCACGTTAAGCCATTGTTTCCGGCATTGGTCATCTGTACCTCCACACCCGAAAATCTGTCCACCAGTCTTACCAAACTATCGTATTACCCAGTACAGGAAGGGAAGGAAGGTGTATCCGGTAAGTCGACCCCAACATATGGTTGGGAAAGGCAATATAATGAACATAATCGAGAACTTTACTTGAATTGAGTATTTTGATATAATCCAGATACATTCAAGTAAGTTTTGCTTTAAAAAAAACTCAATTAATTAAGACTTAGAGAGAAAGAATTTAATTAAGAATTAAATTTTAATTCAAAATTATGCAAAACAAACAAACTAGTATTACTTTAGGTATGTTGAAAACTAAAAAAAAAGTGAACGGTGAAAAGTGTAACGTCCCGTTTGACTGTTTAACTTAACATTGTAATCCTAAAATTGAAGTCGCTAACTTTGAAAGAAGGCTTCCAATATTTCCTTTCATTCAAAAACTGATTGGCGAACCGATAAACTGTTTGCAAATACTTTAAACCCAATGTTTTGTTCCCAAGCGATGTCAACGTCCTCTTCATCAAAGTTATTAAGTTCAAGTTAAGTAAGTAATTGACTTACCACTCACCGCAACTTATTGATCTTACTTAAGTCTGAGTAAGCTAAGTTTCAACTTCTTCTTACTTAAGTCGCATAATGGAAATATGAACGTTTGACGCTCAACAATGATGTGGTTAAGGTAAGCGATTTAACTTCGTTATTTAATCGGTTATTTACATAAATATTAAATATTTTGAGTGAGTGTGATTATGATAAAGCCAATTACAATTATACAGTACCTAACATAAATAACGTAATATCACACTTATGACTTGCGAAGTGTTAGGAAGAGGTGGACCTAACAGTAGGTAAGTGCGTCGTTTACCCACATATTGCCTGTCCTATGAGATAGGACCCTATTGCCATCAAATTGCCAAAATAAATTGCCATCATGGAAACACATTGCCAGCCTTTTTTCCGTTATGGGAATCAACGATATGGGCCAATGAATGAGGGGCTTAATTAAAATGTCCCATAATAATTACAACAGCGGTGAGAATATTGCAAAAGGGTAACAAGAGAACCTCACCCCCAAGCCGACTGGTCCTCGTGGGGGATAGAGACCACAACCCTCCAACGACACAAGAATTAAATTACGAAAAAAGTCACAGTCACAGAAAATCAAAAATCTATGTTGCAGCCCTCAATGCACTTACACTGAAAAACGACGAAAACCTTACAGAATTAACATATGCCTTAAAACAGATTAAGTGGGACATCGTCGGCCTGAGTGAAGTAAGGCGAATGGGAGAAAGAATTATTTCTCATCCAGACTTCCTTCTATACCATATTGGAACGACTCCAGGTCAGTATGGAGTTGGGTTTATTATAAAAAAACACCTTGCAAATGATGTGGAGAGTTTTATAGGAGTATCAGAGCGCATAGCAGTGATGAATATTAAGCTACCGGGGTACATCGATCCATGGTCCATCATACAAGTATACTCGCCTACGGAACAATCTGATATAGGATCAATAGACTCATTCTACCTAGAACTAAATAAAACAATCCAAGATCATGCTCATAAAAACCTTGTTGTGATGGGAGACTTCAATGGTCAAATTGGAGAACGACAACCGGAAGAAGATACAGTCCTGGGACCATTTGTTTATAGAAAAAAAACCAGAAGCAGAAACGGAGATAAGTTTGTACACTTCGCACAGGAGAATGGCTTGAGAGTCCTTAACACAATGTTTAAGAAGAAAAAAAGTAAGATGTGGACCTGGATATCACCAGACGGGACCGTAAAAAACGAAATAGATTTTATAATGACTAGTAAAAGCAGATACTTCTCAAACATGAAAGTCATAAGCAATTTCAACTTCAATACCAACCATCGAATGATTCGAGCTGAACTGATGACAAACCCACCAAAAAATCCAAGACCAAGAAATAATATGATGAACACAAAACCTACTAAATACCAAACAACCGAAATAGCCAATTCCATATCGACAAAACTTATAGATTACAGTAAAGAAACAACAAGCATGGAGGTACAAGAAAAATACAACTGGTTAGAAGAAACAATCAAAACATCCACCCAGCAAGGGACTAATAGCAAAGACCTATCTAACAAGTGGATGACTGCCAAAACTATGAACCTTCTTAAACAAAGAGCCGACCTAATTAACGAAAAAAGTTCTAACGACAATCGAAAGCAAATAACTAAACTCAGCAAAGAAATAAAAGAAAGTATTAGAAAAGATAAAACTCAAAGAAGAATGGAAACAATAGAGAGACATATTCTACAGACAGGAGGAATAAAAAAGGCATATAAGGAGCTAACTAACAAAAAAGACTGAATCGTACAGATGAAAGATAGTAATAGAATGAAGGAGAATCGAAGGCAAGGGATATTAGGAATTGCAACTAAATACTACGAGGAACTATACGAAAGTACCATAACAGAAAAAGAAATAGAATTGCTAGAAATCTCAGCCGTACCCAGTATCATAGAAAGAAATAGAATTCGCCATAGAAACCCAAAAAGATGATAAAGCTCCAGGACCCGACGGAGTTAGGAACGAAGTACTAAAACAAGCGAAACAGACAATTACTCCTATTCTCAAAGAAATATTTAATGAAATAATCAATACAGAAGTGATTCCACAGCAATGGACTAAATCGAATATAATCCTTCTATACAAAAAAGGTGATCAGTACGATATCGGAAACTACCGGCCAATAAGTTTGATGTCCAACCTGTATAAAATATTTGCAAAAATCATACTCAAACGAATGGAAAGAAAACTTGATGAGCAACAGCCAAAAGAACAGGCAGGTTTTAGAAAAGACTACTCAGTGCTTGATCATATCCATGCTGTCAGGCAAATCATCGAGAAATATGAGGAATATCAGCTCATATACTATCTTGCATTCGTCGATTATAGCAAGGCGTTCGACTCGTTAATACACACAAACATCTGGGAGGCATTAAGAGAACAAGGAATAGAACAAAAATATATAAGATTGATTAGGAATGTTTACAAAAACAGCTCGGCGTGTATTCAGCTAGAAAAGAAAGGAGATTCATTTAAGATTCAAAAGGGAGTAAGTCAAGGAGATCCCCTCTCTCCAAAACTTTTCTCCGCTGTTTTGGAAATGATCTTCAGAAACTTTGAATGGGAAAATCTGGGCTTAAATATCGACGGCCGCACACTAACCCACTTGAGATTTGCCGATGATATTGTGTTATTCGCAAAAACGCCAGGAGACCTGAATATAATGTTAAACCAACTAGCATCTGAGAGTGAAAAGGTAGGACTAAAATTAAATCCCGAAAAAACGAAAGTAATGACCAATGGAAATAAAAGTAGCATAAACGTAGGCGAGTCACAAATTAGCTATGTTGAAGAATACATATACCTCGGACAGCTGATATCACCTAAAGATAACATAAATAAAGAAATTGATAGAAGAGTAGCAAACAGTTGGAAAAGGTATTGGGGCTTAAAGGAAGTAATGAAAGACAAAAACCTACATATAAACACAAAGAGCAAACTATTCAATATCTGCATTCTACCAATCTTAATGTATGGAAGCCAAACATGGGCCTTAAGGAAAAACACAACCAATAAAATCGCCATTTGCCAACGAGCAATGGAGAGAAGTATGTTGGCAATAAAAAGAAAGGATAGAATAAGAAACAACAGCATTAGAAAAAAGACGAAGGTACAGGATGTAACCCTAAAAATAAAAAGACTAAAATGGAAGTGGTCGGGGCACATGATCAGAGGAAGGGACAAGTGGAGTAAAATAGCCACACAATGGTACCCAAGGGAAGGAAAAAGGAAAAGAGGTAGACAACAAAAAAGATGGGACGATGATATCAGGCAGGTTGCAGGCATAACATGGAGTAGAGTAGCCAGAGAGAGAATAGAATGGAGTAGGTTGGAGGAGGCCTTTGCCAACTGGCAAACGGACTTACAGAAAGTAAAGAAGAACCAGATACGAGATTTTTTTAATTAAGTACATATAAAATAAGTGTAGTAGTATAAAAGAAACATAATTGTATTTGTCCGAAATAAAAGGCTTTATTATTATTTATTATTTTTATTATAACAAGAGAACCTGTACCAGATGATAGGACTCAAATCAAGGTTCATATCTGTGCAAGTGGATTCAATAACATAACATCACGCCTGTAACAAACCCTCTGGCTAAACCTTCGGAGATTGTACCCAATAATACACCAACACTTGTGAAGGTGTACCAATTAATACCCCCACATCTCACCAGGTATGTCTAAGTCCTATGTAATAGAGATTTAGTAGATATGTAATAGACCAATGACTGCCTCATTGGTCTAGTGGTCGCAAGTGCGACTGCTGTGCATGAGGTCCTGGGTTCGATTCCCGGGTCGGACAAAAAGTACTATTGGGTTTTTCGTTAGAAATTTACTATGTAGCCCGGAGTTTGGAAGTTGGCGGTATAATACCCCCGTGCCTCGGAAAGCACGTTAAGCCGTTGGTCCTGCGCCTGATCTCTCTCCGGTCGTGTCGGATTGCCGTCCCATCGGACTATGAGAGATAAAGGAACAGCGAGTGCACCTGTGCCTGCGCACACACTTGTGCACTATAATATGTCCCGCGCCGATGGCTAATCTCCACTAAGATTGGCCGCCGTGACCGAAATCGGTCAGGAGGACTATATAATAGAGATTTATATTCAATAAACCAAATTATAGTCATAAAATTATTCTCCAAACCACCACTTTGTATCTGCCGTCAACTAAATGTTAAACAACCAGCTCGTTATCTAAAAATAGGTATAATAAAATCGAACGAAGCTTTAAGGCCGTACTATATTTATGACCCTTAAAATTTCATTCCAGTTCGCCGGGCCGGCCCACTTTGTACAAAGTAGATTCGATGACTCGCTATTGATTTGATTGGCAATCCCGTTTCAACTTCTCGCTATGAAATATCATTTAAGGCCAGCCAAGAATTTAAAGGAACGCTTGCATTTGAAAAGTGATTATACTGATATTTCTCTTATTTATTTATTGGCGTTATCGGGTTTTCCAGGCTAAAAAGCCATGAAGAGATAATCTTTTTAAGCTGTGCCAGTATTAATTGAATCGCGTTCTTAAATCAAATTGGTTTGTGTAGGTAATAGAACGGTAATTGGTGATTGAAGTATTCGGTAATAGGTTGGTAGGCTGTATGAATATCTACGGTTTCTTTTATCCGGCTTTCTTGAGGACTCCTTAAGGTTTCTGCTCAATTAGGGGTTTGAAGACACTGAAGTATAATTCCCTTCATATTCTTTGGAAACATATTTCCCTTCTTAGAATATTTTTTCCTTCATTTCTTTCTTGTAGATTTTATAGCCTGGCTGTAATATTGTTAATAGAATGGTTCGTCATTACAGAAGCGCAGTTTTCCTTCATAAAACAAATGTAGTGGAAACATTTAGTTTATTGCCGATGTCATGTAGATCGTTTATGTCAATTGGTATTGATTTGTTTCCTGCAAAATATTGAAATGCAGAGTGTTTTGTACTTGTTTGCTATTCATTTTTATTAATTTACAGTTGCTTTTTCCTGCGAGTTCTTCCGCATGGTGGTCAGAAATTATCAAACGGAGATATACTACCGGGATAAAAATAGTATTCTCTGCCCTAACATTCCATGTGACACCGTGATTCGGACTCATTTCAGTTACTAAGAGGCCTTATTACATTTCATCCATGATTTCTGCTTTAAATGGCCACTTTTTGCTTTCTTATACTGAGAAACTAAAAGACTTCGACCACATTTTACTTATTAAGTGGTAAAGAATAGTTTATAGTGTATAGTTTATAGCGGTCCCATTTTTATAGATTAACTTTAATAGAAAAAAAAAGAATATAACTTAAATAAAATAGGCATAATTACAACTGCCAAATTGCTTCATAATGAAATGCGTCGTTGGCAGTACAACTCAGCAATTATACGATGGGCCTTTTAAATGGAAATCTTGACAAACAAGCAAACTCACACGCATATTTCAATAATCCTAAGCAATAATTGCAGTCGATTAAAACTCGATCATTCAAAATCGATTTATAAACGTACAGTACTTATTCAAATGAAATACCAACGTATTTGTTCTTAAAAAAGTATTCGTTCGCCATAGACAGCTGTTTATCATTCGATATTTGAAAGAGTGCTGCGAAAACACGGAGTCCCGAGCGTATTGACTTTAGCCGAGGCAAAGTGAAGTTATCAAAATATTATTCGAGTTACGTAGTTTAGCACTACCGATGCGACTTGGGGCTGGTGAATTATGGCGCAGCGATGTGGAATTCTTGATTAAATAAATTTACCAAGAAAAATTTGTAAAGGAATATATAATACCAACCGAATTTTTGAGTACCATTGGGGGCAGTAGGATATTGTGCATGCAAATTTTACTTATTGTTAGGTAGGTACAAGAACTTAGTTTCTGTCTCTTTATTTGCAGAGCCTGTAATTATGAACTTTCTAGTGACAGCACTGCGCGCACGACATACTTTTTTCCTAAAAATAAAAAATCGTACTTTAGTTCCAAAAAGCGAAAAATATCTTTAGCTTTTGAAGACTTTTGTTTGTTTTATTCATAATTTTGCCACCGACTTGTTAAAGTTATTTTTTACTTTTTTGTGTTTTTGAAGTCGGTTTTATTTTATTTTTTTCGGCCAAAAAAAATGGATTCCTTTTTCTCAGTTTTAATAACATTACAACTTAACAACATAATAACATTACAATCACAAATATTAAAACCAAAGTGCACAGAATTTCATACAGCTGGATTGTATTGTATTTTTCACTCCATTCGCATATACTGGTGTCGTATACCGTAGCTATTTGTAACAGTAAAGGGAAACGGAAGGATAGCTCACCAATTGACATGGGGACATCTGAACTAATTGGGGGAGGAAGTATATATAGCCCCATGCCCCCTGCAGCGTTGGACATAAACTAATGACCCTTCTTGAGTACCTATATCCCCAATGGGTCGATATTAACGTTGGTATGGATCCTTATGCACTGGCCATGTGTATTAAGTATGATTAAGCTTCGGCATTTCTTTTTTCTTGTAACTCCCTGAAATGTGATAACTTGAATGATGACCATATCCTTAAGCATTTTACGAAAGAGAAAAACGAATGATGTAACATAAATAAACAAAGCTGAAGGAACACTGACGCTAAAAGGTGTCTCATGAGATAACGAGAAACATAGAAGTATGGAAGAAGAAGACATGCTGCGCCGACCCCAAATGAATTGGTATAAGGGCAGGAGAATGATGATGATGATGGTGATATAAAAGATAGGATATACCACATATATTTTTGCAGTGTGGCGACTAGCGACATCTATCGCAACACCTGCGTACTAACAACGATCGACAGAAAATCCTACATCGCGACATAAGCCTATAGGAGTTCCCGACTTACAACTGTCGGGCAGTTAGCCCGCCGGACACAACACCCGTCCGGTCGGAGGATCCTCCCTTTTCAATGGTGGATGAGGAGCTTTACACCCTGTTCCTCATATCCCCCAAAGCAGCATTACTAACTCTAAAGGCATAATAGCGGTTCACAAAGTTACTCAATAATGTACCCAATTTCAAAATAAGCACAATAATACCTTCAATATCACGACCAACTTCACCCACATTTCTACAATCCGCCTTGAACTATTTAGCACAACTTTTTAATTCACAATGCACACATGAAATAGTGCATTAAATTCTCGTGAAACTTTCAGAATCCGTTGCAATGCTATTTCACAACCTCATCATTAACGAGGAATTTCAGTTAATGAATTTAATGTTTCTACTGTTAGAATTAAATGGGTAGTTAAAATGATATGTGGTTGCTGATAATGTGAATCTATGTGTGAGCTTTCTCTAGGACAGTTTTGGGCCAAATTTAGAGGTGTCGTGGGAGTGAGAATAATGGGGGAATTAAATTGGTAGATGGAGATTTAGAAGTGTTTTAGTGATTGATTGATGATTGAGTGAAAGCACAAAATAATTACAAAATAAAGACATCAATTAATAAGTCCAAAACTACCTGGCAAATAATAAACGAAGCAAAATTAAATATACCAAAGAATAACATCCCAAAAATTAGAATTAATAATGAATTATTCTCGGATCCAAACCACATTTCTAATTTATTTAATGATTATTTTATTGACAAAATTCAACCCTCGATAAATTCAGGGCATAGAGTTACAAACCATATTTTGAACAGAAGGGATTCTATGTTTATCGCCCCAAGTTCTCCGAATGACATATCGAAAATAATTCTAGCTTTAAACAATACAAATAGTGTGGGTTATGACGGGATCAGTACAAAAATACTAAAAAGAGTTGCTGATGAAATAAGTCAGCCGCTCAGTCACATTATAAATTTGTGTATAAGTGAAGGCATATTTCCTGACGCTTTAAAAAAATCGGTTATAAGCCATTGTTTAAAAAACAAGACAGAGAACTAATGGAATGTTACAGGCCGATTGCATTAATACCGATGTTCTCAAAAGTGATTGAATACTTTATTTGAGTATTTCTCAAAAAAAGTGTACGTAACGAAAAAGTTGTTACGAAATATTGTTATGAAATAGTTCTAGATGTTACTAAATAGTAAACATAAGGCTATAAACCAACCTATTAAATTAAGCATATGAGACTTTAAAATTCGTAAAGAACTATTTGCCAGTGAATGTTCACTAAGGTTTTAATATTGGCAAAGTTTTAAGAACTGTATACACTCAGATTTACACTATACTTTTTCATAACGTAACGAAATTCATAAAAAACGTTACGAAAAAGCAACGAAAATTTTACTAATTAAGATCATATTAAGTCGATGGTTTGATAAAACCTGAAACTGCAAATAATATAATACGCTTAAATGTTCGTACGACACGTTTTACAATAACATATATAAATCAAGACTTATCTTAATGTGAAAAAGTGAAAAAGTATTTCTTATTACGAAAAAGTAATCTCCCTTGGACAACACGTTCAAAACTGATTTTCACATTGAAAGTTATGGCGGAGACGTCAGACCTACAGCCAATCAGAATGATGCTAGTGTTGTCCGTGTTAAAAGGTAACGGATGCGTTCAGAAATTACGTGGAAGTAGAAATAAAACGTAACTAAAGAGTAAGTTACTAAAAAGTAAATGGGCACGACTCATTTTGTTTTTCGCATTTTTTTTTATATTTTACTATGAAACCCCATAGAAAATCACTTTAATTAAGAAACTACATTTAATCAAGGTCTGTAATACAAAAAATGCACAATATTAACGCGACATATCGAATTTTATGAAGTGTTACATGTATGAAGTCGTAGGGTGGCAATTTGATTTTTGTATGAAACGCAAAAAACATCTTTTTAAAAAAGCTTTCTAAAATTGATTGAATACTATGGTTTTACCATTTATTCTTCACAACTTTAAAGTTTAATAGTTTTTCTTCACAAATATGTTATTTTTTGTATGTATGGTTAAATAAAAACATTGAAACTTTGTTACTATTTCGAGGCACACTTTTTTTTCAACAGATGTACACTTATTTTGAGAAATACTCATTTATAATCAACTTAGTTTTTATTTAGAAGTGAACAATATACTCTGTACCGAACAAAAAGGATTTAGAAAAAGAAAACGATAAATATGGCAGTTTATGATTTTTTGCACGTAGTTATGTCAAATATGGATAAAAACACTCCAGTCTGTGCTCTATTTTGTGATATGACTCAGGCATTTGATTATGTCCAACATGATATTTTATTAAAAAAACTTGATGCGTACGGTTTTCGAGGGAATGTTCTTGAACTAATCAAATCATATTTGAACGACAGAAAACAAATAACGGAAATTAGTAGACTAAACACTAAAACCAAAAATGAAGAAAACTTTCTATCGAAGGAACGAACCGTTACCTACGGAGTTCCGCAAGGAAGTATTCTAGGACCTCCACTTTTTACACTCTACATAAATGACTTCCCAAAGGCAATTGACTATCCTGTAACACTTTTTGCGGACGACAGTACTATCACTATACCCTGTAATAATAAAGACTTCTTTAAAAATGACATTAATCATACATTGATCAATACTATAAAATGGTTAGAAAATAATAATTTAAAAATTAATTTAAGTAAGACAGTAACTATGCATTTTAGCCAGCGTTTAATGACATTTGCGAATCTTGACATTACATATAATAACATAACAATTGACACGGTTACTACAACTAAGTTTCTGGGACTTATTATTGATCGACAGTTAAATTGGAAGGACCACATAGATGCCATGAGTAAACGGATTAGCAGTTGTGCCTATGCATTACACTTGCTGTCACGAAATGTCAATAGGGAAGCGTTATTAACTGCTTACTATGGTCTGGCTGAATCTGTTCTCAGATATGGTGTTATCTTCTGGGGTAACTCGACTAATAGAGAAGTAGCATTTAGAGCTCAGAAGAGATGCCTTAGAGCAATGTTTCATTTGAAAACTACGGACAGCTGCAAACCCTATTTTTTATTGCATAAAATTTTAACATTGCCATCTATTTATATCTTAGAATGCGTCATGTTTGTCAGAAACAATCTTAACTTATTTCCGCGCAGAGAAGATCAATTTCCCAGGAACAGGCGTGACCAAACCCAACTTTGTGTACCCCCCTGTAGGACTGCACTTATGCGCAAAAGCGTTTTTCACATGGCTCCAACTGTTTATAATAAGTTGCCTAAAAGTTGGAAGGAGCTTAATAATGTACACCTGAAAAGAAAACTTAAAACATACTTGGTAAATAAAGCATTCTATAACATCAACGAGTTCCTAGAGGAAAGATTTGTATTGACAGAGTAGCTGGTTTATTGTATTTCTATGATTTGATTATTGTTATTATTATTATTATTTTTTTTTTTGTGTAACTTCTTAATTTACAATTGAATTGATTGATTATTTTTTTGAATGCTTTTATTTATTGTTATATTTTATTGTTGACATGATTTGTATAACAGTCTTATTAACTTATTTATTGTTTTTAATGTTTATTTGATTTTTGTTATTTTTAATTTATGACAGTAGTATTTTATTTTTATTTTTTTATTCTTTAATTTATAGTTATTATGACATGTGAGAATGTTTTAATTAATTATAATAATTTTTTCTTCATATTTGCACGTCACATCATGTGGCAAACATGCCTGTACTCAATATTATTATTACCACCTTGCATGCATTTATTTTTCTTGTATGTATGACAACATGTTTAAGCAAATAAATATTATCTTATCTTATCTTATCTGATGGTTTGTGTATGAAAAAAACCGGCCAAGTGCGAGTTGGACTCGCACATGAAGGGTACCGTCGTAGCACCCGAGCCACCTTTCATTTTAAATTTATTTTATGATTTTTTGTAGATATTAATACTTTTTTGAAATTCATAACATGACATCACTTCTTTTATCCCAGAAAGGTTAGATAGAGGTGTACTGTGCCTAATAATAACAAAAAAAAAAACAATTCAATTCATCATTTTTATTTTAGTTTTTTACATTTATTTTTCTTAAAATTATGAAATTATTATTATGTAACCAGTATTTTTAATTTTTAAATCGACGTTTTTAGGTTATGTTGTCCGCTCTGGGCAAAGCGGAAGGTAGTGTCAGATTTTTACTGACTAAAAACCAAGCATGTTCCGCTTTTTGTCCGAGGCTGCGGTATCTCTTTCGAACAACTCGCAGCCCCGATAGGGCTCGGCCCTTGCAGGCCTGCAATGTTGCTGACATCTCTTTGAGGCGCGCGTGGAACACGAACGAGCCATCGATACGGCCTGTCATCATCATAGGACGGACGGACGGTAAGCTAGCCTATTACTCGGTTCACCCTTGTTTCGCCGAACAACTTTTGATGTAATGTTACTAATTCGAACAACGTTTCAGAAAATAATCATTTTGTATAATATCGATTAACATAATTTTCATTTCATCAAATATTTATTTGCGATAACAACATTTGCGCTATTGATCAAAAGGTATAATGTTCATTTGATGTAATGTTCAAGTGGTATAACATGTATTTTATCGAATATTCAATTGGCGTTCCCGACAGCAGGTCGACAGAGCCCCGCGTAGCGGGGCTTCTATTTCTGTCTGCAGGGTTTAAAGGGACCTAACTAACCGAACCTTGGGGTGCCCCTGACGTCGACCGTTAAGGGTTAGTGATTCCGTCAGCAGGTCGACGAGCCCCGCTGCGGGGCTTCTATTTCTGTCTGCAGGGTTTATTTGAAGGAACAATGTTAGTTTATAGACAATGAAAGGAAACGAATTATTAATGGTCTGAATATTCGATACGATCTTTCGACTAATTCATTATTAGTCACACAACACAGATGCTGACAGAAATCCTAACCCTAGACGGTCGACGTCAGGGGCACCCCGAGGTTCGGTTAGTTAGGTCCCTTTAAACCCTGCAGACAGAAAGGAGCCCCGCGCAGCGGGGCTTCGTCGACCTGCTGACGGAAACGAATTATTAATGAACTGAATATTCAATACGATCTTTCGACTAAATCATTATTAGTCTAGTGAAACATTCGTTTAAATAAAATTAGTGCATTTGAAAATTCGGTCAAATGATTTTATTTCAAATAAACAAATATGCTAAATAAAAATCTACCAATTAATTATTCGGTCTAATGAATAATTATACGAAATGACTTTATTGTAACTAAAATTAGTCGGAATGATTTTCGACGAAACGTTGTTATACCAAACAAGGGTAAACCCTATTACTCGCCGTGCACAGGCCCGCGTTGTGAACTTATTTTCTAAGTTAAACTGAACAGCCTTTTAATACTAACATACTAATTTTCCATACTAATAAATCTAATATAAATCTATTCGAACATAAACATCGATCACACGAACTCGTCAACGTACCTCAGCAAGCCAGACAGACAATTAAATTTTAAGTATGTACTTAACTACGTAACAATATCACTAGGTTTTAGAACAGCCACTTGAACTTGAACCCGAGGCAAGTTTATGATCCTAATTTGAAGACGTTTAACGATATCGACTGTATTAGTATTGCTTTTAAGCATAAAATTGTGTGCGTGCTCGAAGATGAGCGAGTACATAATTTTTCTCTTCAATACACAAGGCAATACGTGACATTCATGTACATTGTACAGTCCGATTTGGAGTCAGATTTTTTCGCTAGGTGGAAACGGGCCCTTACTATTGTGGCGTCACGTAATATACAGAATGAACGCACCATAGATTACGTGGCGTCTCATGTATATATTTTGTTAAGTGACGAAGTTAAGCTTCGTTCCCGGGTGCTTCCCATAACGTCCCGTTGTTACTTGTCGACCGTCGCGAGACACACCACGCACAGTCGTGTTGTATAGTTTAATACAAAAACATCCGAAGTTCTATTGATAGAAACGTTAGTAATGCGAGAAAACAGTATGGGAAAATCTCGTACTTTCTTATAACGTTTTAATATACAATGAAAAGCTATGCTATTGTGTTTTGTTTACTTGCATTTAGTTTCAACTCATGTACAATAAGCATAATATGCAGAAAATAGACTGGTATTTTCCGCATTCCACAATATTTATTAATATATTACAAACGACCTCGAAGATATCGTATATAAATAAACAGTCGCACGGGTCGAACTTTAGGTTAAGCCACGCTTGTGTAGGTTATTCCGTGGATGAATGAGTACCCATTACATAACAAATAACAGCTAATTGCTAAATAAATATATGAAAGTATTACATAGTACTTATACAACATTTTTTTAAATTGTATATTTCATTCGGTCACTCTGTCTCTCTGTCTGTTTGTTTTAGCTAATCTCCGAAATGGCTTTACAAATTTGGACGATTTTTTTGAGTTTCCCCCTTGAAATTGTTAATAAAATCCGATTCAAATAGGGAAAAAAAGCAAAATTCAAAATATTTAAAAAACCCACGACTGTTAAAAATTAATTGAAAAAAGGATAAAATAACATAAAACACCCACCTTAAAAAAACCCAAGAATGTCCGTCGGGAGCTGAACATTGCAAAACTAGTTCATTTAATGGCAGCCCCCGACGGACATTCTTGGGTTTTTTTATGTTTTTCAATTAATTTTTAACAGTCGTGGGTTTTTTCAAAATTTTTAATTTTGGTTTTTATTTTAAACTTTTTACTTTTATTTTTATTTTTTTATCTAAGAACATACCAATCAAACCTAAACCCATAACTGAAAACTGAATCAAAATCGGACTTGTAGTTTTGGAAAAAAATGGCAACTTTGATTTGCACAAAAATGTTTGCTGCAGCGCCCCCTGGTAAGTTGTCACCGTAACACCTATCTAAGAACATGCACCAATCAAACCCAAATCCATAACTGAAAACTGAATCAAAATCGGACTTGTAGTTTTGGAGAAAAATGGCAACTTTGATTTGCATAAAAAATGTTTGCTGCAGCGCCCCCTGGTAAGTTGTCACCGTAACACCTATCTAAGAACATGCACCAATCAAACCCGAACCCATAACTGAAAACTGCATCAAAATCGAACTAGTAGTTTTGGAGAAAAATGGCAACATGTATTTGCACAAACACACAAACAAACAACCTCTCACCCCAAACGCATATACCGTCTCCGTTCCGTCGTGGGTAATAATATTTTATAATAATGTCACGCGGACAAAGCTTATGAGCAACAGCTAATATATTATGCAAATAAGCTGTCCATAATAAATTTTCCAAATGAAAATGAAAACCGTATCAAAGTTCGGTTGGGCTGCGGGTTGTTCGAAAGAGATACCGCGGTCTCGGCACAAAGGGCTGAGAAGGAACATGGGTGGTTTTTAGTCAGTAGAATTCTGACACTCCCTACCGCATGCCCAGAGCGGGAGGAATCATTTGATGAATTCACACCCTCCAAAAAAAAAAGTCCAGTTGAATTATTTATAAGAACATCAGCAAAAGAATCTATTTCGTATTTCAAGTGTACGTAAAACAAACGAAAACTGCTTTTCATTTATTTCTATTAAGCCAACCCCAAAATAGGCCAGATATCAATCTATGATACCTACTTTGATAGACTATATCAATAAGTTCAGGAATGTATTCGCAACTGAGGCCTATATGAAAGCTTCGTAAGAAAATGGCAATATTATACAACCGATTGAAGAACCATAAACCTTGGGCACGATTTCATCATGACAGTCGAAAACTAAGCCACGGGTTCTATTTCTGTTCTGCAAATTCATGTTGGAACTTGGTAGCAGACACCGAAATTTGTGAATAAGTATATTTGTTTTAACTTACAGCTCATAACATAACACCACTGCTTGGAGTCCCCGAAGGGTAAGGCAGAGGTGTATCTAACAGTACACCCACATTTCGCCAGTTATTTTTAAGTACCACGTAATAGGAGGCTCCGAGGCTGCTTCTGGGAAATTTCAGATGAAAAACATACATTAATTTATTTATTTAGTAATTAATTAATAAATAAAACCAATAACTTTTTGCCTGACCCGGGAATTGAACCCAGGATACTTCATACTTAATAGACCTTGCTTCTACCTGGTGGTAATTTTATTCTTCTAATTTTGGATTTTAAATCACAATTGTATATTAAATTTCATCTACAAGCTACCGTCGCCACGCATTGCAGTTATAACAATAATGAAGAATGACAATCCCAAAATAGTAGATTGTACACCAAATGCATAAAACGCACAATTTTGCGCGAGACGTTTATCCATCCGATGCGAGCTTGCGAGCGAGGATGGATATAAAGTAGAGAGTAAAATGGGTTTTATGGACGAGTTTTACACTGTACTTTTCACTTCGATTGCGAGGAAATGAAACAGCAACTTGTAAATATTGTAAAAATAATTATGGTTCCCGCCAATTAACTTTTTTTTTCAGTAGGAAACTTGACATAACACCTGACTTATGTCGTTACTCATACTGCTCAGTTATAAAAACATTTTGAGCAAGCCTATTGCCATCAACCAATGTAATTAGGAGCAAGCCTATTGCCATCAACTGATGTAATTCGGACCAAGCCTATTGCCATCAATTAAATGTAATTAGGAGCAAACCTATAGCCATCAACTGATGTAATTAGGGACAAGCCTATTGCCATCAACCGATGTACTTAGGAAAAGCCTATTGCCATCAACCAATCTTATTATGAGCAAGCCTATTGCCATCAACAGATGTAATTAGGAGCAATCCTATTGTCATCCACTGATTTAGGTAATTGAGAGCAAGCCTATTGCCATCAATCAATGTAATTAAGAGTAAGCCTATTCCCATCAAATGATGTAATTAGGAGCAAGCCTATTGCCATCAACCAACCTAATTAAGAGCAAGCCTATTGCCATCAAGCGATTTAGGTAATTGGGGGAAGCGTATTCCCATCAACTTTCCTTGTATTCGTAATGAAAAGCAGTAATCCCTTGTTCTAAGAATACTAATGAAACGAATTAAATTAAAGAGGTTATATTATGAAGTTGAAGTTGTTCCTGTGGCTGTTGAGCCGATTACCTGTGCCGATTACCTTGGTCTTCGACGAAGATTTTACTTTATGCTCTAGAGCATAAAATGCGACTTTATGTCGCCTACGCACGACATAAAGACGCATTTTAGAGCGAGAGAAGTGAAATAGTAGATTGTACACCAAGTGCATAAAACGCACCATTTTGCGCGAGACGTTTATCCATCCGATGCGAGCTTGCGAGCGAGGATGGATATAAAGTAGAGAGCAAAATGGGTTTTATGGACGAGTTTTACACTCTACTTTTCACTTCGATTGCGAGGAAATGAAACAGCAATTTGTAAATATTGTAAAAGTAATCATGGTTCCCGCCAATTAACTTTTTTTTTTCAGTAGGATACTTGACATAACACCTGACTTTCTCATTGGTACTGCTCAGTTATAAAAACATTTTGAGCAAGCCTTTTGCCATCAACCAATGTAATTAGGAGCAAGCCTATTGCCATCAACTGATGTAATTGGGGGCAAGCCTAATGCCATCAACCGATGTAATTAGGAGCAAGCCTATTACCATCAACCAATCTAATTAGAAGCAAACCTATTGCCATTAACCGATCTAATTAGGAGCAAGCCTATTGCCATCAACTGATGTAATTGGGGGCAAGCCTATTGCCATCAACCGATGTAATTAGGAAAATCCTATTGTCATCAACTGATGTAATTGGGGGCAAGCCTATTGCCATCAACTGATGTAATTGGGGGCAAGCCTATTGCCATCAACTTTCCTTGTATTCGTAATGAAAAGCAGTAATCCCTTGTTCTTAGAATACTACTAACGAAACGAATTAAAGAGGTTATTCTATGAAGTTGAAGTTGTTCGTGTGGCTGTTGGGCCGATTACCTGTGCCGATTACCTTGGACTTCGACGAAGATTTTACTTTATGCTCTAGAGCATAAAACGCGACTTTATGTCGCCTACGCACGACATAAAGACGCATTTTAGAGCGAGAGAAGTGAAATAGTAGATTGTACACCAAGTGCATAAAACGCACCATTTTGCGCGAGACGTTTATCCATCCGATGCGAGCTTGCGAGCGAGGATGGATATAAAGTAGAGAGCAAAATGGGTTTTATGGACGAGTTTTACACTATACTTTTCACTTCGATTGCGAGGAAATGAAACAGCAACTTGTAAATATTGTAAAAATAATTAAGGTTCCCGCCAATTAACTTTATTTTTTTCAGTAGGAAACTTGACATAACACCTGACTTATGTCGTTACTCATACTGCTCAGTTATAAAAACATTTTGAGCAAGCCTATTACCATCAACCAATGTAATTAGGAGCAAGCCTATTGCCATCAACCAATGTTAGCAAGCCTATTGCCATCAACTGATGTAATTGGGACCAAGCCTATTGCCATCAATCAATGTAATTAGGAGCAAGCCTATTGCCATCAACTGATGTAATTAGGGACAAGCCTATTGCCATCAACCGATGTAATTAGGAAAAGCCTATTGCCATCAACCAATCTTATTAGGAGCAAACCTATTGCCATCAACTGATGTAATTAGGAGCAAGCCTATTGCCATCCACTGATTTAGGTAATTGAGAGCAAGTCTATTGCCATCAATCAATGTAATTAAGAGTAAGCCTATTCCCATCAAATGATGTAATTAGGGGAAGCCTATTCCCATCAACTTTCCTTGTATTCGTAATGAAAAGCAGTAATCCCTTGTTCTTAGAATACTAACGAAACGATTAAAGAGGTTATTCTATGAAGTTGAAGTTGTTCGTGTGGCTGTTGGGCCGATTATCCTGTGCCGATTACCTTGGTCTTCGACGAAGATTTTACTTTATGCTCTAGAGCATAAAACGCGACTTTATGTCGCCTACGCACGACATAAAGACGCATTTTAGAGCGAGAGAAGTGAAAATAATATAGTAAACCTATTTCGAGTATAGTCTCATAAATCGTTCGGACTACATTTTCGTAGACCATCAAGTTGCTACGCCGTAGCTTATATGACGTCACCGCTACGCGGCTACGATTTATATAAAGTCGTAGCTGATCACCGATTTGCTACGCTCCGGCTCATTTCCTCAAGTCCTACAAAATGTCAAAGCCAGGAATTTATTTTTCTTTGAAACTCTAACGTTTGAACTGAAGATATTAAATGATAACTTTTAAAAGATAAAAAAATATTGTTTCAGTTAAATAATTCGCAATTTCTCAGTCAAATACCTTACTTTTTAATTTCATTACTGAAATCAGAAAGCTAAATAAGGATTGTTATGCAAATACAATACAATTTCGATTCGGAAAAATCTGTCTCGCTGAAAAAATATTTGGCCCTCCATAATTTAGATCAAATCAAATACTTGACGACAAACTTTTTAACTTTATGATTTCAGGACAACATTTCAGAAAAATAAAGCTATATTTTTGTAAGAAGGCCAAACTTTGCAGGTGTTTTTTAATATTATTCTAAATTATTTATCTGTAGAGTGTTTTAACTAAATAAAAGCTAAGTGTAGAACAGTAAAAAACGATCTATTTATCGAAAGGGCAACTGCTGAACATGAGGTCCCAGGTTTGATTTCAAGATCGGACAAAGTGTTCAAGTGTTGTGTGTTGTTTCTTAGTTATCCCAACAAGAATTTCTCAGTAGCAGTTTTTGCCCAGTATTTGAGCCCAGTTATGGGCAATACTCTCGCTTCAAGTTGATTTTTAGGTTAAACCGCGCGATCTGATCTGCGTTGGTCTGTGGATTGGTCACCACCCATTACGTACCGAGTTGTCTGATAGTATGTATAGTAGTTAGTAGTTTCCTCCGTGCCTCGGAATGCACGTTAAGCTGTTGGTCCCGGCTGCCATATATATATAGATCTTTGGCAGTCGTTACAGGTAGTCAGTGACCTGAAAGTCTGACAACCAGTCTAACCAAAAGGGTATCTTATGACCCAGTATTAACTGGGTTGTGGAGGTCAGATAGGCAGTCGCTCCATGTAAAATACTGGTATTCAGCTGCATCCGGTTAGACTGGAAGCCGACCCCAATATACTTGAGAAAACGCTAGAAAGATGACGATGAAATGAATTTTCTATAAGGTACATCTCATTTGTGCATTACGGGCGTGATGTTATATTTCGTTATATAAATCGATTATCGGATATATACCATTACCGAGCCACTGCAACGATAAATATGTTGTTTAAAATTTAACGCAGCATTGTAGCGCGCATTTATAGCAGTACTAAAGTAAATTACTTCATGTAATTGACACTTACTGCTTTGCCGAGAAAATGCCAGCACACGAGCAAACCAAACTTATTGTTATGAGGAAAAATCGGGAAATTATTTATTGAACTAGTTTAGCACGGTACTTCGCGCGAGTTGTCTTAGCGATTCTGTCAGGATATTGTCTAATTCAGTGTCCACCTAAATATATTTATGCCCGTTTTAAGCAAGCTTGTATTTAAATCAATAATAAGATTTAATTATGTTTTCTTTTACCAAATTTCTAAGTAGAAAAGAATAACATATTATTCTAATATTATATATATTATATTTGTATATATTATAACATTAGTATTGTTTAACTCACTTACTGCCGCACTCAGAGAGATTTAATGATTACTTAGGCCATTACTTACTAAAGGTTTTGACAGTTTTGTCATACAATAGTATTAATATCATAAACGGGATATTTACCATGTTTGATTAGAGTAGTGTCAGTGACCATGTCAGTTTAAAAACTTATATACAACTAGCAGTTGCCCGCGACTTCGTTCGCGTAGAAATTTTGACTCTCTTGTCTGGACTGCCTGTGGATGGTACTATGTCAAATCGAATGCCAAATGCCAATCGAAGCGATTATATTCCCTTATAACGAGCGATTATAACCAGCCCTGTCGTAAAATCTATTCCTACCTGAAATGTCTTAACTATATTCTATCTCTCTGCCAATTTTCAGGTACAAAAAGCCAAGGATTTCATATGGACTTACGGGAGCCCTTAGTCCAGGTCTTCCTTACAAACTTAGCTTAGATCTCCTACTCTTAAACTCTAGACTTGTTAAATTTCAGGTTGTTAGTACAAAAAAAAAAAAACAGTACATTTTTACAAACATGTGAAAGCCCTCAGACCTCCTTATTCTGGCCATGTTGCTAAACTCGCTAAATCCGTTCTTAGTCAACGTCTACTAACTATTAAGTACCTTCCTGCCAAAATTGTAGCACAAAAAAGGAAGGACTGTCATACAAACTCGCGTGAGCCCTTAGTCCTCCCTAGTCCGGCCCTGTCGCAAAATCGGTTCTTAGCAAACTTCTACTCACCTACTATGTCCCTGCCAAAATTCAAGTTAGTAGCACACAAAATGATGGACTTTTAAACAAACTTGCGAGCGCCCTTAAACCTCTCTAATCCGGCCCTGCCACAAAACCTGTACTTAGCAGAGTTCTTCTAACTATAAACTACGTGCCTGCCAAAAATCAAGTTTGTAGCACAAAAAATTAAGGATTTTCTTACGAACTTGCAAGAACCCTTAGACCTCCCTAATCCGGCCCTGTCACAAAATCTGTTCTTACCAGACGTCTACTAACTATAAACTACGTCCGTCTCAAAAATCAACTTTGTGGCTCAAAAAATGAAGGACTTTCATACAAACTGGCGAGAGCCCTTAGACCTCCCTAATCCGGCCCTGTTTCAAAATCTGTTCTAAGCAGACGTCTACTAACTTTAAACTACGTCCCTGCCAAAAATCAAGATTGTAGCACAAAAAATGAAGGACTTTCAAACAAACTTGCGAGGGCCCTTTGACCACCCTAATCCGGCCCTGTCGCAAAACTAATTTATAGCGGATGCCTACTGACTATAAACTACGTCTCTGCCAAAAATCAAGATTATAGCACGAAAAATTAAGGACTTTCATACAAACTTGTGAGGGCCCTTAGACCACCCTAATCCGGCCCTGTCGCAAAATTAATTCATAGCAGACGCTCACTGACTATAAACTACGTATCTGCCAAAAATCTAGATTGTAGCACAAAAAATGAAGGAATTTCATACAAACTTGCGAGGGCCCTTAGACCACCCTAATCCGGCCCTGTCGCAAAATCCGTTCTTAGCGGACGTCAACTAACCATAAACTACCTCCCTGCCAAAAATCATCTTTGTACGTCCAGCGGTTTTCGAGATTTCGTGATGAATCAGTGAGTGACCTTTCGCTTTTATAGATATAGATAGTATGTCAAATCTTTACTAAGAGACGGCTTAAGTAATCATTAAATATCGCAGAGTACCGCAGTTAGTGCACGAGTAAAGTGTTACTATTTAATAACACACTTGTAGGTTTTTTTTGGGATAAACTATCATTGTTACGGTAATCACAACGTAACGCACTGATTACATTGTATTGAAATAGTAATAATAATAGTCCTCCTGACTGTTTTTCGGCCACGGCGGCCAACCTCAGCGGAGATTAGCCATCTGCGCGGGAGATATTATAATAAACAGATAATGGACGTATTTAACGTAAATTCCTAACATTTTTTTTTTTTTAAAGAAACTTGTAAAACCTGCAATGTCGGGGAGCACAAGTGTTTTCAGCTTCGTTAGGGGTACTTTTGCAACCAGTACGAAGAGTGTAAACAAACCTATACCGAAGCCAAAAATTGCTTAAAGCTCTCTTAAAGCTGACCATAAAACTCGATTTTGCACCCCAACAAAGATTCGTTTCCCTGCAATATTTTTTTAGTAGAATTACTTAGTTTGATGTACAGAATGCTTGGTTGACGGTTTCGTGAAGGATCCGTTTACACCTTGTATGTCTGTAAGATATGGGTCAAACTTGTCACAAAAGAAATTAATGTTATTTTAAGTAACACTAGATGATGAAAGGTATGGCAAAAAAACAGCGCCCTGTTATATTCGCTGCTTTTGCTTGGAGCGCTTGTATTTGTTCAATGTACATGCACACACAGCATAATAATATTCTGGAATTAAATTGAGTGTTTCTAAGTTTTATTAAAACGGGCACTAATTGTATAGGGTGAAAAATTATAAACAATATTACATTTTAAATACAGCTCTCTGAAACTTAACAGCCTATTGTTATAATCATTATTAATTAATGCAACAATGAACTTAAATCATAATTATTTTAACAGAAAACATAATCCATGTAATAATAATAACATCACAGTCATCTGATTGTTTCAATGAGATAATAAATTATCGTTCTATTATGTCTCGTTAGTACGACTTTAATTAATATTGTTTCTCGACATTTCTATGTTATCTCGTTCATCATACTTATTTTGTAAGAGAAAGTTCTTTATTCGTTGCTAACTGTGTCTTCAATTTCGTGGTCGGAAACAGACTGATAATCTTGTGGTTTATTTTGATTTGCCGGACCTGTCTGTCACCAATAGTGGCAGTTGCAGCTATAGGGTAGTTAACAAAAAATAATTAATTTGTCCGTCAGATAGATTTCAAAAGAATATTGGACACAATTTTTTCTTTTTGTTTAGTGCTTCGATAAGTCGTGTGACGTCACAGTTTGGTACATTTTTTACCAGAAAGTGAATATATATATACATTTTTTACCAAAATTTTTCGATAATCTAACAGACTGACTAAACAGAATCATATTTTTTTTAGTTAGGAAACATCCCTATTATCTTATGTACCAATACCTGGCAGATCCATCTTGAACTAGTGGAATCAAGTCAATAAAAGTATAACGTCCTCATGTGACAGTTTCCGACATTCGTGAAGGCGAAGCTGCGGCCAAAGCATAGGTAGCTTTGGCCGCAGCTTCGCCCTGCTGCGGCCAAAGCTACCTATATGACCCCAAAACATATCTGGCAAAACGTGGACACACCATAAGCCCCTGCCACCCCCTAAGGCCACACAAGCGTGATGTTGTGCCCTTGCTTAAGACGCATCGTAAATCACGATCGACCCCTGTAATGTAACGTCACAATTTTTACACTACACTGCTTCAGGAAATTCAAGCGAGAAAGGGTTTATAGGACAAAAGGCTTTAAATACATTAGGCTGAGGTTTAAATAAATTAATCTACTTAAAAATATATGAAAAATAATAATATATCTCGCATCCGGTCAATCCTACATATAGAATTTTACTTTGTAACATTTGTGATTTTTCTTTCTTCGTGAGATTAAAATAATGCCTGGGCCTTCTAATTTAATTCCAGAGATTTTCAGAAAGAATATTTAAAAAAAAATCTTAATTTATAATTCCTTACAGTGTGATTTTTAGTATACTTTCATTTTGGTTTGCTGATTACCACTTTCTCTAAATATCTTAATAAGAATTAATATGAATAAGATGACCTTTTTTTTTTTTTTTTTTTTTTGGTGGGTGGAAAATCATTGAATGACCCCCCCCCGCTCTTGGGCAGAGCGAAGGGGAGTGTCAGACTTCTACTGACTAAAAACCGAACCCATGTTCCTTCTTTGCCCTTGCGCCGAGGCCACGTAATCTAGTACAAAAATCCGCGGCTTTAAATGTATAGATGACCTTGTGTGGAAAGCTACATAAGGTCTCAATCTTTGTTTAAGCATGTGATTGAAATTAGTCTTATTATATCTTCACGTCACTAGCAAATAAATTATCTCTGAACATAATATTACTGAATTATCAGTATCGTCACAGCCACGTTCGATTTTTCCTCAAAAAATAATTACCTACCTCAATACTTTGAACCGATTGGGAGTTGAAAAATATTTCTCTTTGTGGCCCGATTCAGTTATTTATTACAATTTATTATGTGAAGTAATATTTTATTTGTAAAGTAACTTCAAAGAGTTTTCATTGCGTTGATTTTCTCTTTGTCTCATTTGGAGATTGTAAAATAAAATCCATAAAATCAAAATTATCATTGTCAATTCAACAAATTTGTGTCTTGTAGAAAGTACACAAACTGTATTTTTTTAACGAACTTTTACATAATTGAGATTTTCTTAAGTATCAACAAGTAAATCACACTAATACTATAAAGGCGAAAGCACAACATTATGGAAGTACAACATTTTCTACACATTACTTATGAAAAAAACGTATTACCAAGCGAAAACTACCTTTAATTCGTGAAATTAGCTCAATTTGCACCTCAGTGAGTAAAAATCTGAGGAAACGTTGAAAGCTATAGAGACGTTAATTAGTTTTCCTTAATTAGCAATGCAATGAAATCTACCATCCGCATCAAATGCAGGAAGCTACTCCACGGATTTTTGAAGAGCCGAAGTTGGGCCTCAAAAAGAGGTAGAAAATGGTTTTCACGTGAAATGGATAAAAATGTTGGACTAGTTCCGCGTAAATATGTACGAACTCACTGTACTCACTAACCAAATTCGGTCTGGCCAGCCACATAAGGGCACACGTTAGGAAATAGCTTGTAAGGGTCGCCGTTACCGAAATCGGTAAGGAGGACTATATAAATATATACTCACTATGAATACAGCCCATGTTTGGACAGGCCTTCTGCATCAAATCAGTTGATGAATAAGTCTTTTCATTGTTAATACCTGGAAACAACAAAATATTATTTATTAAAAACGACTGCCGCGTTGGTCTAGTGGTCAGAAGTTTAACTGTAAAGCATGAGGTCCTGGGTTCGATTCCCGAGTCGGGCAAAGAGTTATTTTAATTTCTTCAGTAATTTCTCAGTAGCAGTCCCGGTGTCTGGATTTGTACCCGTTTGATGGCAATAGGCTCGTCCCTCTATAACATGAGACTTAAGCATGACTGGCAATATGTGGGTGTAGGTACTATTAGGAACACCTCTGATTAACTCTTCGGGGATTACAATTCGTGATGTTTTGTGTAATTAAAAAAATCTTTTGTTTTCCATTAGAACACAGACAGTTGCGTAACCTAATCTAATGATTCTAGCTGTCCATTGTAATAATCAGCTTTCGCATGGAAAACAAAAGAAGAAAAAAAGTTTAGACCTTTATATGGCCATAATCATATAACATTCACACAATGCCTGAAACCTCTTTTGTCTTTTTACGAAGCCTTTTTTTACAAAAGCCTAACTCAAAAGTACCATGAAATATGAGATTAGAACCTTTATAATAACCACATTGAAAAGTTTCAAATTAGGTCCATAACTAAAAGGGGAGGTACAGACATTTTTTTACAGCTGCATTTTCTCGACAAGCCTTTGGATCCACCATTCTCTATTGTCCGTATTCCAGTCGTCTAATTGAAATTTTTCATTCACTATTGTCATTCTTTTTTCGAGTTTGTTTTTGTTTGATTTCTATTGAATGCCCTCTTCCGAAATCTGAGAGTAACGACTGTTTGCCCACAATGGTTAATCAGGGTTAAAATTGAAAATGGATATTTGGTCGAATAACTCAGATTTGAAAAATAATCTTCTTTTGTTGTGTTTGTTCCGATGTTTGCGATCAAGAGAGATGAAATGTTCTGGTTATAATACAATGTGAGGAAAGGTTTTGATGCGTTTCTGATTATCAAAAGCCTAGCCTTTTCCCAACTATGTTGGGCTCGGCTTCCATTGTAAGCAGATGTAGCTCAATACCAGTATTTTACATGAAGTGACTGCCTATATTATGACCTCCACAACCCAATTTAGTATTTTATTTTATAGTAGGTATTATTTTTGGAAAACTTACAGCTAGGTAGATACAATAGTTTGGTTTATAAAATACCAGTATTGTTTAAAATTATGATACTCCTTGGTAAGACTTGTTGTCTGACTTTCGGGTCAGACAGATCTTTAAATGACAGTTAAAGACCAACAGCTTAACGTGCTTCCCGAGGCACGAAGGAAACTTGGTATGTATTGTGATGTCACCAACCCACGGACCAATATTAGGTAAGCGTCGTTTAACCTGAAGTATGAACCGAGCGGTTGTTATTATTAAGCCACGAGCTGCTCTCTTTTGGAAATCGTATAAATAATATTAAAATACATAATTTTCCCTTTACACAAAGATTTTCAAAGAAACAGACTCTTTGCGCGTAGGTGGTGAACCTACGCATCTCTTTATGAAACCTCGCAATATTTGAACAAAATTCAGGATTATTTTCGTAAGTTAATTAAAACGGGCGATAATTGATACCCAAGTTATACTTATTATCATGATACACTGATTAATTAATGGAAATTGGACTTAATATCTTTACTTTGGGTCCCTTAATTAACTCATGAAATACAAGTTAACAGGCAGGAGATTCGGAATTTGTGAAGATGAAGGGGTGGATGTTTGTTACTCTCTCACTCGAAAACTACTAAACGGCTGTTGATGACATATGGCACACATGTAGTTTACTTTACTATGAACTACTTTTAATGTATTGAATACTTTTATCCTGATCCAGGTACACACAGTCGGAAGCAAAAGCTAGAATTATAAACAGCCTTATAACTGTAAGTTTCATCATCATCATTTCGGCGGAAAGACGTCCATTGCTAGACATAGGCCTCCCCCAAGTGTCGCCACATTGACCAGCCCAGTGTCTTGCATCCAGCGGATTCCCACAACCTTCACCAGGCCATTGGTTACTGTAGGTTTACTGTTACTTTAAATACACTTATTACATTATTATTATGGCTAGCCCACATTGATCCACTGCTTGGCAAAACCCTCCCTCTATTCATTCCAACGGTCACATTTCTTTGCAACTTCTTTCCAATTCCCAAGGAAGACATCGAGTTCGTCCCGCCAGCTCCTACGTGGCCTGCCATGACCCCGTTTTACTGTTTCAGGGCACCAATCCTGAGCTTTACCTGGGCCTGGGCCCACAGCTCGTTCGTAATAAACTTAACCTCACAGAAAATAGGCCGCGTTTTATTTTAACCCACCACGTTAAAGTTAACCAACAAAATAACTTGACAGCCATGTTGACATTGTCAACAACTATGAAGCCTAAGGAAGCTCGTTAGCCGACATAAGGCGCTCCAAACTACCAGTTTAAGGGGGTGTTAACATTCAGCCCGACATAAACTTTTTGCCTTTCTGAACATTTTACGAAGGAAAAAGCTGTCCGCCTAGAGAAAACATCTCTGTTATATTGTGTTGGATCGTTTCGACGGACATTAACTGAAATTTACGGCCAGCCAATTTTAAGACGGATTTAAGTACTTGCCCTTAATGTGCGTGCTGTTGTAGATACCGTAGATGTTGTGAGATCGAAACGAAATATTTTATTTGTCGCACCGAGATCGGACCGAAGGAATAGGCTGAGATATACAGTACCTACACCCACATTTCGTCAGTTATGTTAAGTTAAGTCCCATGTACTCGTAACATTGCCACCAACTAGGAACAAATCCAGACTTCGTGGCTGCTACTCAGATTCCGGATAGAAAACCCAATAACACTTTACCCGACTCGGGTTTCGAAACCAGTTCATAGTACCAGCTCAGCAGTTGCGCTTGCGAGCACTATACCAACGACGCAGAATTTAAATACTCGGTCATGTGCGTGCTGTTGTAGATACCGTCGATGTTGTGAAATCGAAACGAAATATTTTTATTTGTCGCACCATCGCGATACTGCCGCCGCGCCGCCTGCGAGATCGGTTTATTTTTGAAATTCGAATATTTTGACAGGCCGCTCGAGCTCAGTCTGGAGAGATTAAATAAAAAGAGCATCGCTTTCGTTTATTTTTGCGAACAATTTCAAGAACTTGACTTATGTTTTGTGACACTATAGTTCTTACAATATCATTAGAGGATTTTCAATATTTTCTTGTTTAATTTGTGACAGCTTATTGTACGCTGCTAAGTTAGCTTACAAGACGTAAAACTTCTAGTTACACAGCTATATTGGAGGTCAAAAACCAAAAAAATATATCCTAAACACATAAAATAAAATAAACTTTTGCCAAAAAAGTCAATGAAACAAACAAAATCCGACTTCCGAAAGTAAAGATTTTTTAGATTATTAGACATTTTTGTGTTTTTTTGCAAACGTTTTTTAATAAGGTAATAATATAACTTGACTTTAATTACATCCATGACCAGTTTACTACTCAAAGCATCCAATCAGCACAATGTTTAATTTGAGTGTGTTTAGCTGAGTTTTACCGTAAAACGTGATTTGTCACCCCAAAAAAAAGTCGTATAATAGCAATTTTGCGTAGAGTTACTTAGTTTGATGTAGGTACATGTTTCTGTCGTAAAATGACACAATTTTGATTATTGTTTGATTTTATTCTGGTCGTATTTTGATTTCATTTTATTTTCTTTGTGACTTTACTTTCGTTGTGCATTTTATTATGATTTAATTTTCGACTTTATTGTGATTTTGTTTTGGTTTTTATTTTAAACTAGCTTTTGCCAGCGGCTTCGCCCGCAAACTTTCATCCCCTATTTAACTCCCTTAGGGGTTGAATTTCGAAAAATCTTTCCTTGTTCCTTGTCTACATTATAAAGGAAACCTCTGTGTAAAATTTTAGCTTTCTAGGTTGGGTTTGGGCTGGGCGTTGATGAGTCAGTCAGGACTTCTCTTTTTATTTATATAGATGGATAAATAATAAAATAATATAGATTCATTGTAAATTATTGATGTAATGGCGTGCAAACTGATCTGAATTTTTATGTTATGTGGTAAATGGATTATAATCTGAAATAAATGAATTAATAATAATGCTTAGTTGTCGGTTTCGTGGAGCGTTTGTTTACAACTTTCATATTTTTTCTAGAAACTTTTATTATAATCCAATTCATTGACATTTACCATCCATAAGTAGGTGTAATACAGGCTCATCCTCTACACATAATGAGGTTTTAGCTTAACCTTTTACATTTCTTATAGGTAACGTAGACCTTTAATCGCCCCACACTACATTTGAGGATTCATTTAACTTTTGTTCAGGGCACTTGACTCCCGGTGGGTCCTGCCCTTCACCGAAATTAGCCAGTAAATGATCCGTGAAAGCCTATTTGGTTTTAATGTAGGTAATATTCTCATGAATATCATGAAACCTAGTATGTTAGAATATCAGCTAAGATAACCTTTTTGACATTTTAATGTTATAAGTTATCTCCTTTTTTTATTTAGTCTTGTGGACGCAAGCGCCGTTGAGAGGTGTATCCAAAAGTACACCCACATTTTGCCAGTTATATTTAAGTCCTATGTAATAGAGGCCGAGCCTATTGCCATCAACCGAGCAGAAACCCAGGCTACGTGTGTATTTAATTCCTGATAAAAAGCTCAAAAGCACCATGACTGACCAGGGAATCGACTACCTACTAGACCAACAAGGCAGTAAAATTGTGAAACGATCGCAATATAATTATTTCTTAGGCCCCTAGCACACGGCATATTTTAAACGCGCAGACGATGCGCCGTATATGTTATTTTTTGCATTTTTATAGATACGAACGCGCGTCTGAAGTCCGTTCGAAACTCGTTTGAAGCGCGTACAAAGGGTTGCAAGTAGTTGGCAGTTGCAAGCGCGTAGACGCGTGTTTTACAATCGCCCTGCGTGCTTAGGTTACAATGCAACGTTGCGTTCAAATCGCGTTTGAAGCGCGTCATCGGCGCGTTTAAAATACGCCGTGCGCTAAGCGCCTTACATTTTGTTCTGTGTCTGGATATTAGGTGATACGTCGTCTTCCAATTAGTTATTCAGCCCCAGCTTTAAGTATTCGCATAAAAAGTATGTAACAAAGCCCTTAAGTCGGCACGTGTATCGTCTAGCCGTTTGTAAAGTTATTAATATTCTGAAGCATAAGGAAATGGTTCTAACGCCCACACTTTTCATTTGCAATTTATTACAATGTCGTCTAGTTCTAGAAAACTTGCGTTCTTGGAATGAAATTAAAATATGAAGGGAAAAAGTTCTAAACATAGCTTGCTAGCTCTTTAATCTTTTAAACATATTAGGCACAAATAGTTTTAAAAGATAGTAAAATATTGTAAGTATTGTTGTGTAGTGTTGTTGTCCTTTATAGTTTTGGTATTTAATTTAGTAAACGGATAAGCATCATCATCATCTGCCTACCATTTTAAGGGTTCCGTAGTCAACATGGAATCCTTATATTACTAATTATGTAGAGATCGGCTTCCAGTTTGACCGGATGCAGCTGAATACATATTTTACATCCCTGTCTGACCCTCGCAACCCAGCTAGCACCGACTTATACCAGACCCTTGGTAAGAGCAGTTGTCAGACTTGCAGGCCACCGACAAAAAGTATTAGTAAACCAATAAACACAACATTACATCAAGTCTGTTATCCCGGGGCTGCGGGTTGTTCAAAAGGTATAACGACGACGTCTCGACACAAGGGGCTAAGAAGGAACATAGGTGGTTTTAAGTCAGTAGAAGTTTGACACGAGTCATTTGATAATTTCCCATCCACCAAAAAAAAGTCTTGAAAGGTTAGGTAGAGGCACACCTCGGACACTCCATACAACGCCCGCAAAATAATTACCTATTACTACTACATAAACAAATAACGTTTGTGCACGACGTGCACGTGCAAATGTGTGCGTAAACTCTAATAGGGTTATCGTAGCCTAAAACATGGCGCGGAAAGTGCAAAGGTCTGCGTCGCGAAAACCGAACGACGACTAATACGAGCGCGAGCCATTGCTCAAGAGTCGGCGACGACTACCTCGAAGTGCGGGGTGAGGTGCGGTATTTAATATGAGCGCGGGGAAGGGAGTGTCCCTTCTGTACGTAGTACTATTATGTATTCTGTGGTAGAGGTGCAGGTCCCTAATAGTACACCCACATTACACCAGTTATGTTTAAGTGTTTCTTTGATTAGTCTACAAATAAACAATTAACATTTATTTCTTCTGTCCACAGCAAATTGTTTGTTCTGTCAAAATAATATAATACGGTGTTTATGAGCGCTAGTTATCATTCATACCACGATTTGGTAAGCAAGGATGGCATGGAATAAGAAATAATATAGGAAGTGTAATATTGATTATGTGTCATTTTTAATTTATTGCCGTTGGTATGGGCATGTGGTGCGGAGGAATGAGGACATGTCGTATGGAAGATTTAATTATGAATGATATAAGAGTAGAGGAAGACCAACGTAATGATGGATGGACTGTGATAGATAGAGCATGATATGGCAAGAAAGGAAGTGTCTCATGAGATGACGAAAAACAGAAAGGTATGGAAGAGGAAGACATATATGCTGCGCCGGCCCCAAATGAATTGGGACAAGGGCAAGAGAAGGGACAATACTTAAAACATTTCTTGGAACACCAACCTAGCCTGGCCCACCGTCGCAAAGTCGCATGTCTGTCGGTCTTCTACAGACTGTACTTCGGAGAGTGTGCGCAAGAGCTCCACGAGCTGATCCAACCATCTCCCTTCTTCCATCGGGAGACTAGACGTACTGCAGGGTATCACCGATACCTAGTCGACATTCCACACATTCGAACGAAGCGCTTTGCTGGGTCCTTTATTATGCGCACAGCCAAGGAGTGGAATTCCCTGCCTGCGTCGGTTTTTCCGAGTTCATATAACCCTAATCTGTTTAAGTCGCGAGTAAACCGGCTTCTACTGGGTAAGCTCGTTCCATCGTCGACATCATCTCTGCCCTTAGGGCAAATTTGAAGTCAAGAGCAAGCCCATTTATAATAAAAAAAAAAAAAACCAAGATCCCTTGCGAATGTCCTGAGAAGATTGGGTAGGTTGCTCTGCTTCTGGTGGGGTGGTTGGAATTACGGCCACCATGGCTTACCTACTATGGTCCACTTTAAGGACACCGAAACCATGGCATAGAGCATAAAAGGGCAAGAGTGATGATGATGATGTTGGTTCTTCCGGGGGCATAGCAGTACGTAAATACGAAAATTTTGAGATATTCAAAGAAAATGTAGACATATAATCATCATCAGACTATTGCAATCAATTGCTGTCTGCTGTCATCTGTTTTACGAGTAATCTTGCGCCACTCAACTCGATTTTCGGAAACTCTCATCCAGTTGTTACCAGCCACTCTGTGAAGATCATCGCTACAACGAGCCTGAGGGCGTCCCACCTTCCGCTTGATTCACGGTCGCCACTCAAGAACACGTCTACTCCAACGGTCATCGGTTCTGCGGCTAATATACCTTTACAGACATATTATACCTATTTATTTGAAGTGTGGGAAATTAATGACTCCTCCGGCACTGGGCAAAGCGGTAGGGAGTGTCAGACTTCTACTGACTAAAAACCACCTATGTTCCTTCTTAGCCCTTTGTGGCGAAGCTGCGGTATCTCTTTCGAACAACTCGCAGCCCCGACGGGAGACATATAATATTATACCCAACAAGTAAAACTTTGTCCGCGCTAGAGCATTAGCTTTTATTTTTTGTTTTATTCACGAAATCCGCTTTTGGTACCGAAAGCGGACGGAAAAAGATATAAATGCGATGTAGTTTTGATAAGATTTTGCATATAATTTAAGAAGACAAGAAAGACATTCATTTTGGGCTTGTAGAGATAACAGATTAGAAGTTTAAAAGATACACACATTTTTCGACAAATAATTAGGCCTAAAATCTGTATTGAGAATTATAGGAAGGTAAAATAACAATATGAATAATCAATTAAAAATATAATGTTACTTGCCTGTACTAGGATAATCCTGTATCACAGACTGTAGGAGCTCAAACAGTATGCTATATTTAGGACTGTAGTTTTTTTTGTTAATTTTAACCCTGTTGTCTACAAGTTACAAAAGACTTACAAGTTTAGGAACCTCCGGTGGGCGAGTCAAACTCGTACTTGAACTTATTTTTAGTGGCATAAAAAGTGGTACGTAAAAAAACAACGTTGTCAATGTTATATTTTTGACTCATTAAAGTACCCAATTTTTCACAATAAAATCGTTAAACCACCAACCGCTTAAAAAAAAATTCTACCAACAACCAACTAAACGAACTCATTTTATCACGGCCCAACAATCCAAAACTCCGGACACACCCATACAATAACAGTCAGACACAACAATCATATTTCCAATATTTTCCGATATTAGATAGGGGCCAATTTTACAATCATCTGCAGGCGACATTTGGCGGGGCGACATTTCGCTTCTGTCACTTTATCCCCCAGCTTTTGCCCCCGGGTTTGCTCCCGTTATGTTTAGAATGTATCCCAATGTTACGTTTTAAATACAGGATGTAAAAGGACCCATCATAATAGGCATCTACCGAGTATACGGGTGTTCATAGATTTCTAACTATACCATTAGTTACATAAATACGATATAGTTGACTAATTCGTATGCAAATAAAATATTTAATTCAATCATTTGGGAAAAAAATACATACCAGAATACTGAAATTTATGATTATTTCATAACCGATAGGTTTCGGAACTCATCTTTTTATTGAAATGGCAAAAATAAGTAGGAGATGGGAAACAAGGATAATAAAGTCTTAGAAACTACGAGGAGGCCAAAAAAAAATTATTATTTACCGGCGACCCGGTAATGGGTCGACCCACCGGGACAACGGGTAACAAGTAGTATAATAATTGTGTGAAATATCACAGATTTAATGTAACGCACTCAAACCATTGTGATGATGGATGCATTGAATATCTAGCGTGAGTCTTTTCAAAATTGAATATTTAGATCAACAATCGTTTCAAAACAAACTTTATTCTAATTAATGTAAGAAAGTTGGTTTCAGGTGACATAGAAAATAGCTGTTTTACCACCTCGGTGTAAAATTTCTAACTTTGTTCTCCAATATCACCTTAAATAGAAGGTAAGGTCCAGTACAAAAATTATCGCTATGACAAAACAACGAGCTCGACTTCGTCAGGGCTGCTACACCCATTATATTCTACTAGCTGATGCCCGGGGCTTCGCTCGCGTGCATAAGTGACCACAAGTAATCTTTTCATCCACCCCTTTCAACGTCTTACAACCCTTTTTTCGCATTAATAAGTAGCCTATGTCCTTTCTCCAACTCACTATCTGTGCACCAAAATTTCATTTAAATCGGTTCAGTAGTTTTGGCGTGAAAGCGCGACAGACAGAATGACAAACAGAGTTACTTTCGCATTTATAATAATTAAATAATTAATTAATTAAAGATTAAGCAATGACACTCGAGGGTAAATATATGTTTATGTAAGTAGGTATATGTAAAGCTTCCCAATAATAAAAGAATTTTCGGAATCTGGTCAGAAGTTCCAAAGATTAGCCTTTACAACCAAACATACAAATTTTACCCTTTTCTGATACCTGTTAGTAGGTATAGATTCATAGCGAGCCGTGGAGCAGCGTGGTTGTGTGGGCTCAATGAAAAACACGCGCTCTCAGCCTACAAGCGAAATCTGATAAATAAAATGCTCCATTTCGTCTGTTCGACCGGCAACTGAAATCGGTACAAACGTCTACCATCATGCAGGTCATGTGTGAGTTTATTTCATTGTTTTTTTGCTGTTTGCCAGGTTTGTATTTTTGGGGACTGTGAAACTTATGAATGTGTGAGTGTGTTAAATGGAACAAATCTCATGTTTTAAGATGGTTCAAATTATTATTTCAATATCAATCTGTCAAAATTACATGGGACTTAAACATAACATGCGAAATGTACTATTGGATACACCTCTGCTTAATCTTTGAAGGACTACAAGCGTGATGTTATGTAATGTTAACACGCCTCAATTATTCACACCACAGAAAGATCACTCACATCGCAAGTAACATAACATAAAAGTACACTCACTAAAGCTCCTCAAATATTACTGAACCACGAAAACTCAGCGCTTACAAGGCGTCCTTAAAACCATGAAAGGAAATTTTAATAGCCGCCAGGTGACTTTGCGTTTATTCGACAAGGAAATAATGGAGAAGCGCGATAAACGTAAGTAAGCCTTCGTTCAGCCGTTTTACACGTATGCCGTCAATTTAGAGCAGCATTATGACTCATAATAGCCCATTAAAGTCTTACAACGGAGAAGACTGGATATGAAAAACTATGTAGTAATAGGAGAGCAGCTTATTAGACAGGGAAATGCATGTTTGGAACGTTGTAAAGCTTTGTGTACACGATCATTTATCTTGTGTGGTGTCTAAACGTTGACAATACGAAAATTGCATTTTTTTGTCGCAATTTGCAAATAGCTCGGATATTCGTACAGTCGTATAGTTGGTTTTGGACAAAATGCAGCATTTTATCACCTCATGTCACAGTCATAATTATCTGTATTGTTAGCTGCCGCCTGCAGATTTGTTCGCCACTTTTTTTACTTTTGCTATCCCAGAGCAAATAATATGTTTGCTAAGTTTGCTGTAGGTGAAAGATAAATAAGAAAAAATAAACTAAGTACTTTTGAAATATCATATTAATAAATTAAAGCCAAGAATGGCGGCTGTCGACTACAAGCAATGAACTCATCCGAAGTTATCCAGACGACTCGAATACGGAGATTTGGCGGGCCAAAGTTACGTTCAATAGTTGGACCGATACCGAAACTACTACCGAAGCTGGGTTTTTGCCCGAAACTGACCGAAATAAAAACCGAAACCGAACCTTCGGTTGCACACAAGAAATACGTTCGCCTTTGGCCACAACTGCGCGCAAAAACAGATTATTACTATAAAGGTAAAACGCGACAACTTAATCCCTAATATACTTATTTTATACTTATTCGACAACTGTCCCGAATCTGACCATTCAAGATTACGAAGCAATCTTCATTCACAACTTTATATATGAAGAAACTCGAAATAGAATAATAATAAAAGTATCTCAACTTATATCGTCGCAATAACTGTATAATATTATTATCTTACAAGGGGTAGTCGAGACTCTCCCGAGGTTATTGTCCATTTTATTCAACGACCATACAGCCACTAGACGCCTAATACTTGATATAACGCACGAAACAAATTCTGTCAACTCGCTGAGGTGCGGGGGAACGGGGTACTGCATTCTGATTGGCCCTTTCAAGGTCATTGCCTTTCAGTAGGGATGAGACAGGTTTAAATCAAACAAGTACGTATCGATATTTTTTAATTGTATTTAATAAAATATGTATTTACATTTTACATACATAACTTGCATTTAAGTACCTTCTTTATTCTGAATATGATTGAATCATGTAAGTACATTCAAAAATCGCTTGGTTGCAATTGCCCATTTTTTTTTTAAATCTGGATCGTGTGGGTATCTAAAATTAATCGATAAAGTTTCACAATTTGTTAGCTGTATCCTGTTGTAATTTTTAATTACTAATAATATATTTTTTACTTAAATAGTTATAGGTTTATTTGCTTTATCGATAACAGGGGTGGTCATGCGATTTGGAGCATCACTAATTATTTTTACTTAAAACCGAGGAAAAGAGATGGCAAAAAAAATACTCTCAAAAGAAAGAGATGCAATCTTAAAAGACATCAACGCGCGCTCCAAGATTGTGCACTGCATACAAGTATGACCAGTATAAGATGAACTCCGAAAAATAATGTCAGAAAATTAATTTTATTTAGATTAAGGAACCATTAACTTACCGATGAAATGTGATACCGTCTTTCAGGAAACTTGAAGTCCGGCTTTCTTTATCACACCAACGTACTGTACACGGAGCCATACTATGTTTATTTTCTCGAATTTTCAAAGGTGTAGTGCGGAAGTGTTTACGGCTCACATGTGTGGTCGAAACTAATACGAACTTTGTGAGTGACGACGGCTATAAGATTTATAGCCCTAATGTGTTGACAGACATTGGTCGCCTGTTATTAGGCGTCTAGTGGCTGTATGGTCGTTGATTTTATTACATTATCGATGTCCCTTTAGATAATTGTGGGGTTCAAACAACCCGCGATACAATTTCTTCTTAAACGGCCACCTCGATTATTTTCAACACCGCATACCTAATTTGTTCAAATAATAATAATGTGATTATTTAAAAAAATAATACAAAAAGATTCATACAGGGTGGAAGGGACACCATGTAGATATTTTTAATCGGATAAAAAAACCAGCTGTTTCCTACAAAAGTGCAATACTTACACGTTCAAAATTAATAAAACAGCAGTTTTCTTTATTTAACGAAAACTGCTGTTTGCAGGGGTTATTTAACCCCTGAAAAAATCATTGATATCCTCCACATAGAAAGTATAGAATGTATCGAATAGTTGGGTTGGTATCAGAATGACTGGATCGCAAATAGACCACGTCGCTCATATGATAGTCAAAATCTCAAATTGTCTAAATCTCGAAATACCTTAGTCGCAAAATGACTTCATTGCTTTTAGTCCACATCTCGTAACGTCTAAATCTCAAACGTTTCCGCGTTTTTTTTTTTGACTGGAAAATCATCAAATAAGTGGGGCCCTCCCCGCTCTTGTGCAGAGCGGAAGGGAGTGTCAGACTTCCTAATGACTAAAAACCAACCCATGGTCTTTCTTCGCCCTTGTGACCAGGCCACGTCATCTCTTTCGATAATCCTTCAACCCCGTATACCTAAGACCTCGGAATCATCATTCATTCATTCATCATTTCAGCCGAAAGACGTCCACTGCTGGACATAGGCCTCCCCTAAGTGCAATTTTTGCTTAGGGGGGGTTTGCCATAATCGCCACGCTTGGCAGGCGGGTTGGCGATCGCAGTACGGTCGATACAAAAAAAGCACAGAGAACGCTGCTGCCCATTCTTTGGTACGTCCCTTAGTCGCCTCTTACGACACCCACGGGAAGATATGGGATGGTGCTATTCTTTGCGTCCGACACCATACGGACCTCGGAATACATTTTCATAATTTCTATTTAGATTTAGACAGTCACATGAAAAGAAAAATCAAAATAAGTGCTTTTATTTTAAATACTTCATCGTTTAATTTTTATACATGTAAGTTGAGTCGACTTTGCCGGAAGCCGGTCGCCAGAAGTAGTGGCGCCAACATACATTTCACTTGATATTTAAGAAAAACTGCGTGGTGTTGAATAAACAAAGGCTGAATAGAGTTTTCCAAAAGTACATTATTCTTCTTTTTAACAGAGAACTAAAAACACTTGTAACCCCTAATTAATGACCTCATCTAAACCCGTGGCTACATCTATTGCCTTAAAATGTCAGGACAGTCTGACCTTAGGTCGAAAAGGACCAACTTGTAATTTACAACTTTGTACTTAGGAACTACCTCCCTGATTCTGGGTTTAAAAAGGCTAATAGTATGACCAATTTTAATCTTGATCATAGTTCTTACTGATTTTATTGATAACGTACTAAAACTTAACGAATAATTAAATAACATCACGCCTATAATCCCCGAAGCAGTGATGTACCAACTTGTACACCCACATTTTGACAGTTATGTTTAAATCCAATGTAATTTGATGTAATACGGGGCTAGTTCCATCAACCGAGCACAATATCCAGACACCGCGACTGGTACTTACAAATCCCCTATATAAAAACCTAATAACACTTTGCCCGACTCGAGAATCAGCTACTGACCAGCGAAGGAACAAGATGCAATATTTATGTTGTGCCTGTAGTTTTTATTTCTGTATCGCAACCAAGATTTCCTACTCATCGTATAATTCGTAAAATGTTTCAAATAAATGTCCGTCTCAATTCACAAAAGCCTCCTTTTATATTATATTTACGTTGTTATATTTATCAATCCTTGATTTATTTGGAACACAGAGATGTCAAATTAGGCTGCCAGACTGACATACATACGATCCACGTAAAAATAAAGTAAAACAGCGATTTTCTATATATTCACGTCACTATAAAAACACAGACAATGTTTTCCAATCCAATAGGTACATAAATATTTTCCTTTGTTCTTAAAAATTCGGCTATAATAATATAAGTCTGTTTCCAGCACATATCTGAAATATCATAAATTATAATTCAGCCGAATTCGACGCATAATTCGCTTTCTGGGATCCCAAATCGGATTCCAACATAATTTTTGCAAATAATATCGTTTCATATTTCTTTGGCATATTTCAGTGATGTGACACGGATAAAACTTATCGTAACTTGGTTTATTAAATGTGAAAAGAATTTGTGATATTATTTTATTGAAGTTGTATGTTTTATAAATCTTCTTCTTCTTCTTTACGAGACCATGCTTCAAGTAAATATTTAAAGATGCAAGTGATTGTGCAGGATGGGCAGAATGGGAGGTGACGCATATCCTGCAGAGGAGCTCCACATACCCTCATAATTATGATCGTTTATGACACCAGAAGGTGATGAAAATAACACAGCGCTTGACTTAAACGTTTATTTATTTTAAAAACCTTTGTTGACAGAAGAAACTTTCCAACTGTGTTTATCAACGATATAGATATACCGAATTATTTATTACACTAAGAAATCAAAGTCAAAGCACACGAGTTCCAAGAATCCAAAAGAATGACGAACGAAAAAATCTGTAGGAAGTCACGTCACTAAAATTCGATATGAAAATACAACCCTCATGTGTGGGATTATAAGTTGAAGCGCGGTGTAATGGCGCTTCCCTAATCCCGGCCACAACGGCTGCTCCTGAGGACTTACCATTATGAACTTTGTCATACTATGTCATTACACAGATTACAACAATTATGAGCTGTCTTTAGAAGTTATAGAAGTGGGTGAATGAGTGATCTTACCTTACTTACAGGTTTTCAGAAATTTATTCCTATTTGTTCTAACATGCAAAATTCTGTGTTAAGATACACTTTACAGTCATGAACATTTTGTAGGAGAGTGTGTGTATTTTTGTGTATGTGAGTGTGTGTATTTTTATGTGCCTGTGTGTATTTTTGTGTGTGTGAGTTTTGTTTTTGTGTGTATTACGTAAAGACGTTAAAATTTTGCTTATTATAAGGTTATGTCTGCCAAGCAAAGGTTCAATTTGTAATATAAATAAATCCGGGCTTATAAAAGCTTAGTAAACCACGCAGTTTATGAAAAAATTCTACAGTAAAATAGATCTCATAACGTTCTCATTTTACGCCCAATTTAATAAAAATGTAATTAGGGAAATTCTTCGAGAATTTTCCATGATTAAAAATAAGTTTTATTCGGTACGCATAACTACGTAGAATGTTCTCGACTGAACGAATCCAACTGAAATCTATTTCTCTGGGTTAAGATCGGAATGCGCGAAATAATTATCTTTCCCTCACCATGATAAATGCCGATGACGTTTTTAGGAATTTCTGCTATTCTACTCTTTTTAATTACCTTTTTATTATTCTCTTTTTCATATAACATTCCATCACGCCTGTAATCCCTGAAGGATTATGCAGAGGTGTACACATTAAGTCACCCACATTTCGCTAGTTATGTTTAAGCCCCATGCAGTAGGGGGCGAGCCTATTGCCATCAACCGGGTATAAGTGTAGACGCCGTGGCTTCTACTGAGAAATTCCTGATGCAAAAATTCTATAACACTTTGCGCGACCTGGGAATCGAAATTAGGACCCCATGCACAGCAAACTCGCTTGCGGCCACTAGACCAACGAGGTAGTCTTCTCTTTAAATTCCATCTTTATTATGATCGCTATTTAAACACACTTATAAAAATGTAAGTAGGTAGTCCAAATATTTGGGTCATGTTTTAATATTTCATTCAATGTCGTAGCGGAAACTTTTGCAATATTATATCTTGTGATCGATTTTCCACCAATTTTCCTTCAGCAGATTGAGTGGAAAGTTCTTTCTGATACTTTGTCATCTTAGCGAGTTATTTTTTGATGAAATGAAATTTCATTTCCGAGTTCTATTATCAGCCCGTCATTATTTGAGAATTCATTGGATTGGCAATGGACCTGAATAATCGAGAGGCCAGTGAAAGCAAAGTATGTACTAGTCCACGCGTCTCCAGACGGATCGCTGACAGATACTTTAGTAAATATTTGTATTGATGCGACCATGCCTCAAGTCATTTCTGATTTATTTCGTTGCGGGATCCAAGACAGTTAAATTGTTTCTCTGGGACTTCGTCGAGCTTCATTGTCTCGGCGCTTTTCTGGTGATCACCACTGTAGATTCTGGCGGTTAGGAGTTACAGTGGTTTGTGAATAGTGCGGTTTGTCCCAATAAAGATCGAGAAAGAAAGTCCCAATAATTTGTTTTGGAGTGTGGGAAAACATCAGCTCTGGGCAGAGCGGTAGGGAGTGTCAGACTTCTACCGTCTTATTACAAAACGTAGTTAAACCTGGTTTAACTTAGACTTGGTTTATCTCGCATGACGTCTCACTTCAATAATATTCAAAAGAAAGTGACAGCATGCGAGATAAACCAGGTCTTAGTTAAACCAGGTTTAACTACCTTTTGTAATAAGGCGGCCACTGTTTAAAAACCACCCATGTTTCTTCTAAGCTCTTCGTTTCCGGGGTCACGGTATCTCTTTCGAACAACCCGCAGCCTAATAAAGATGGCTTGAGCCATTTAAAAAAAACATACTGTGTTGGCATAACTGCCTCGCTCTTAAAAGTAAACATGTATGACTTCCCATTCAATCTCAATCCAATAGTTCATCAGCAACAAAGGGTCGTAACTCCCTCAGCTCAGCAACAATCATTTTTATCACGTCCATCAGAAACACAGTGAGCAATACACCACTATACCCAACGGTGGACTGTTGATAGAGTTGTATCCTCAAAATAACAAGGGTCGGCTATTCCCTGTATTCATTCGGGGCTACTTTTCACATTTGTTACAAGAAAATTGGCGGATCGGGCCCGTGTTGAGTAAGGAAGTATTTGGGGGATATCAGAGTTTCCTTCCTGTCAACCCCAGTGGTCATCTGAGACTTATGGGATAATTAGTGTAAATATTTTCTTAGAATGCGTTGTTATCAACTATAACGTTAAACGTGGATGTCACTAAGATCATTAGAATGGTCAAACAAGTTCAGACAGTTGCGAGCCGGTTGCCAGATACTGAACAAATGCATGGACAATCAATCTTCAGGTTAAGCCGCGCTTGCCTAGGTTGGTCTGTCGATAGGTGACCATTAGGTACATAATATATTTACGCCGTGCCCTACAGATACTCAGTGGCTCAAAAGTCTAACCACCATTCTTAATTACCATAGAGTTTTGTATTACCACGTACTAACTTGGCTATGGAGGTCAGGAAGGTAGTCACTCCTTGTAAAATACTGGTATTCAGCCGCAAAGGGTTAAACTAAAGTCAACCTGCACACACAGTGAGAAAAGTCAAGGCAGATGATGATGTCAATATCCAGTGTCCGGAACCACATCCACTATTTTCCCGTACTGGTTTCACCGTACCTTCATAGCGGATTAAAACATGACTCGACAATTTAATGCTCGTTCTTTATAAAATTAACCCATCATACCCTGACCATGGGGTCACTCGTTTTTCATAAGGCGTGGTCGAGGCCAAGAGCATGCCTTTACGCAATAAAATAAAAATACAGAAAAAGTTTTTTTACAGTTAGCTACCCAATAAAAATCATTCACAAAAACTTTCCCTACTAAAGGTCATGGGGCAGAATCTGACCCAGTTAACGATAGTCTTCCTACAAAAACCAAATTAGTTTTATATTGTTAAGTATTAACCTACACTAAATTTAAGATGGTTTTTTTTTTTTAAACCATGGGAATAAAATGTTATAGATGAATAAAAAATAGATAATAAATGTATAGATAAAACAATTTCAGTGAAGCATTCTGTTAAATAAACAAAAGAAGCGCTCGCGTCAGCGTCGTCTGCTACGCGGACGATACGCTGGTGCTGGCACAGGAGGGGTCGTATGAGGCGGCGGCCGAAACGATGACGCGCGGGGTTGCGATAGTCGTCGAGAGGATCCGGCAGCTGGGTCTCAAGGTGGCACTTCACAAGTCGGAGGCCATGGGCTTCCATGGACGTGGGTAACTGCTGCCGTCGGGATCCCAGCTAACGGTGGGAGGGGTTCCCATCGGCGTCGAGTGTACTTTGAAGTAGGTACTAGGGCTCGTCCTCGACAGCCGGTGGAACTTCGTGGAGCACTTCCGACGTTTGGCTCCCAGACTGGAGTGGGCTGGGGCTGCCTTCAGGTGGCTCTTACCCAATTTGGGGGGGCCAAACGCCTCCTGCCGGAGGCTCTATGCGGGGATCGTGCGGTCCATGGCCATCTACGGGGTCCGGTGTGGGCGCGTGCTTTAACAAAGCGGGCCGCCCACTACTTGAACGCGCCCCAAAAGGTGCTGGCCGTTAGGCTAGTCCGTGGGTACCGCACGATCTCCCGCGAGGTGGCGAACCTCCTTGCCGGATTGTCGCCATGGGATCTGGAGGCGATAGTCCTCGCGCGCCTGCGTGAATGGCGCGCGGAGGAGCTACACCGGGGGGTCCCTCCGTTGCCGCGGCAAATTGGCGCTCTGCGAAGGACCTCCCGGTGTGATCTCATGGCGGCATGGAGACAGCGACTGTCGCAACCCCGTGCAGGGCATGCTATGATAGTGGCGGTAAGTCCCCTCTTTGAGGAGTGGCTAGAGAGGCGCCACGGTGCCCTCACCTTCCGTCTGACGCAGGTCCTCACCGGACACGGATGTTCCGGGAGGTACCTGCACCGAATCAGGCGGGAAGGAAACGCCCGGATGCTTCCACTGCGAGGATCGGCCGGAGGACACGGTGGAGCACACTGTGGAGGTGTGCCCTGCTTGGGCGGAGCCCCGCCGTGTTCTCGTAGTGGCGATCGGCGGCGGAAACCTCTCGCGTACAGCCCTGGTTTTTTGTCTTGGGTTCGACATCAAGATCAAGTAGATACGCCTGCGGCGTTATTAAACGATACAATTATTTCTGTGGACATTGATCATGTCGAAAGTTGAAGTCGGTTTTATTTTTTGTAAAAAAGTTTTTATTTTTCACTTTTTAATGGTTCACATGTGCTTACCCCTTCACAACGTGATGTTATGTTATGAACTGGTGTAAACAATAGACAGACATGAGATTTCAGCAATCCCAGTCCATTTGCTATCATTTATTGAGGAGTTCCGTTGCCTATCTCCGAAGATCTTCATCATATCTTCACCAAATTGAAATGGAACCACTTTCAGAAAGTACTCTTCCAAAAATGGGGGAGAAATCGGTGAAAATACATTAAAAAAATGTGTATTGTACACATCTGCATACCCCCTCAGAGCATACAGGCGTGATGTTACGTCATGATAATGTATATTCAATAAACATCCAAGCGATTCCAGCAATTACGACAGATTTGCCGTCTATTTTTGAAGAGTTTCATTGTATATCTCCGAAGATCAGCACCAGATCTTCACCAAATTAAAATGGGACCACCTCAGGAGTTTACTTTTTCAAATAAATAAAGAATTTTGAGAATCGGTCCACAAATGGGGAGAAATCAGGTAACATACATAAAAACAAACCTCCTCCTTTTTTGAAGTCGGTTAAAAACTTAAAAACTCTTCTATACTTGTTTTGTTGTTTGTATTTTTTTTTCAAATCATGTTTACTATCAAGAAACCAATAAAATGTACTAAGTCTTGTTATAATTAACATAACCACTGTTTTTTTTATTTTTTAGATTAATGGTTTTTTTCCCGGTATCTGCGTTAATGCGACATATATATTCGTAAACTAGAGACGTTTATCTAAACATCCTACCTATTTTTTTTTCTGTAGGCTCTGGGTATAGGTTCCATACTTAGTTGCCCAATGACCTTTAGAAAGTACAAATGTATCCACCCACATACAGTACTAACAATAGATAGATAGCGACAGGTCGACAGCTAATAGCCCATCACACCATATTAATACGTTTCGCTTCCCAGAGCCGTGCCCACGATTTACTAATATATATTGTTCCCATAAATACCCATGTAGATGCCATGGAACATTGTCGACAGGACGGTACAAACTACTAACGACTTTTGGTATCACGGACATGCTCTAGCTAGAGACTTGAATAGAGATACCAGTGTGAGGTTTTTAATCTTCCATTGTGGGCCTGTGGCTTAATAATAACAACCGTACTGGTCGAAGTTCTTAAACCAACGCTAGCCGAGGTCGGTCTGTGAATGGGTGAACGCGCCTCGGAGAGGATGTTAATCCGTTGACATTGTAAAGACGACAGCACATCAATTTAAGCTACTATAATTTGTCTTAATTGATTTTTAAACTTCATCGCTATCGCATTAGGTTAAAGGTTGATCGGGAAAATTGTACAATTTCGCACTGGACAATTGGCGATTTGGCGTCTGTACGTCTATCACAGTCGTTACAAGTCTGGCAAATGTCTGAATCATGTCCTACGGTCGAAACAGTAAGTGCAATAACCGTATAAGTCTCTTGCAAGGGGTGCAATAAAATCCAACTCGACAGTTCAGTTTTATTGCACCCGTCGGCTCTGTCTCCAAAATGAGTTATAGCATAGCATCCCACATGTGAACGTAATGTACGTTTCCCACAAGCAAAGTTTGCGCAAGTTGACATCTGCAACGGACTTGCGTTGCGGAAAACTTTCCTGCAACTTTTCTAACTTAAGCTGTCAAAAAGTAAAGTTCTGCAAAAATTGTTGCTCGTAGATAATCCGAAGTACGACATACTACGATCAGTAATTCGGTTGCTACGTTGCAAAACGTAGAGTTTATGGTTATGTATTATCATTTATCTAGGGAAGGATTATGTTAGTGGTAAATATCGGCCCGATATGATAAAGTTGCCATTGTGCGGTGCGTAGCAGATATTGATAATAATATTATTAACTATCGACAGCCGGAGGTTTCGATCACTCCCAGAGAGAAATGATCATCTTCACTTTCTGCCCTTGTTCGATTCTAATTGGAGTCGGCGCAACACGTTTTCTTGTTTTTTTGTTCCCCGTCAGACGTCACGGCATCGATCGCTTACTCCTTCCTCTTTCATTTAATTCCTCATGCTAGCCATCGAAAAAAAAATGACAGGGACATTATAATATGAACTAGGTGGGCGAACCCGAATTCATTTCATATTTCACAGAGGACTTGGTTTATTTATGAAAAAGAATAAAAAAATTAATTCGACCAGCTGAAATAAAGCTAGAACAAATTCTTCCTACTAGTAACATATATGTAAGCATAGCTGCTGCGGCTTCTCCCACAAAAACCAATACGTTTTTCCCGAAGGCCACATCCAACAATATAGGGGAATGCCACCTAAATCGATTTCTGATGCGTTCGAACTTATAAAGGGTTCCACCGATTCTACAACCATCTGGAAATGTCGTAGCTTTTCCGTTCCCTGTCGAGACAGGAAGATTGTTTCAACCAAAAACTTTGTGACAAGATGTATAAATCTAATTGAAGATTCATTATTAATATAAATTAACACGCGACAGTTGAATTTAAAACTTTAATTAGTACTTAGGAGTTTCTTGAGAGTGCCTATAACTTTTACTCGCTATCTACGTTTTATGCACAATTGCGTCCGAGATATTTTCTCCCAGTTCTCATTTACTTCACACAATGAGTTGCAGAATGTTTCTTTTTTAAATTAACCGAGTTTGCATAGCGGGGTGATTGAGATAAGCTGGCAATTGTAAGATCTTAATGGGGAGAAGAAACAATACAATGTCTTGGTTACAAGGATTTAGAATCTTCGTTACCACAGGCCAGTAAACAAAGAGTGCAAAGAAAACCGATGCAATAATGGTTTAAAAGGAAATTACATCCGAATAATAATCGTAATGGTTAAAAGGAGGAGATTGTGTCTAAATAATGAAAATACATACTTCTACATACGTCAAAAATTACCCGAATGGCTTTGGGAAAAAGATAGTGCAGCTGTTCCATATTTCTTTCTTTTCTTATCTAGACTTAGCACTCGCCCAGATAGGTGCACGGGTCGATCTTAAACCGCGTTTTCCAAAGTCATTCTGATATCGAAAGGTTACCGCGGCTCCGACACAAGGGCGAAGAAGAAGGAACATGGGTTTGGTTTTTAGTCAGTAGAAGTCTGACACTCCCTTTCGCTCTGCCCAAGAGCGGGGGGGGTTATTCGATGATTTTCCACCCACCAAAAAAAAAAAAAAAAAAAAAGGATGAGTGAGCATCCATTACATATCGAGTTTCCTCCAACCCGTGGAACGCACGTTAAGCCGATCGTCAAAGCTGGCATTTTTATATCATTGACAGTCTTTACAGGTAGTCAGTGGCCCGAAAGGTTGTTTGAAAGATTAGATACCGCGGTCACGGAAACCAAAGAGCTAAGAAGAAACATTTTTTTTTAGTTAGCAGAAATCTGACACTCCCTTCCGCTCCACCCAGAGTGGAGGAGTCATTTGAAGATTCTCACCGCCCACCAAAAAAGAACGCTTTCTCTGGTAAGACTGGAAGCCGACCCCTACTAAAGTTGGTACACACGGCTACACATCAAGCCATACAAAACCAGTTAATCTTGGCCTCACTTTACTAGATCTTTTCGCACAATGAACGATCAGATTATACTGGTTTTGTATAGCTTGATGTGTGGCCGTGTGTACACCAACTCAAAATAAGTTTAAGAAATAAAATTATAAAGGGCATGTTGTTACTGTCGGACTTGAGTTTAATTTTGACATGTTTTTGATTTTCGTTCCAGAAACCGGTTTTAGTTAGTCCGAATTACCTTATTAAACCACACCCAACATATTTCCATTTGAAACAATTTCCCCGAATCACATATTAAAATTATCCCTTTGCCGAAAATTGGTCCTTTTTAGTGAAGCGGTCCAACAATTTTACAAAACACCGCCCTTTAACTAAACATCAAAAGCAGGAGTGATTCTTAATCCGCTCTCCGTCTATCGTGTTTAGAGAGGACATCCCTCAACCCGGCTATAAGGTACTAGGTATGCATAGTTGTATTAGTTGATGTTTTCCTTCACCAAAAAAAGTGATCATTGTACACACTGGAATTCGAAAAATCTGAAATGCGTAACTTTTGTTTTGGGTGTGGAAAATCATCAAAATTGACTCCTCCCGCTCTGGGCAGAGTACGGAGTGTCAGACTTCTACTGACTAAAAACCACCCCTGTCCCTTCTTAGCCCTTGTGCCGAGGCCGTGGTATCTCTTTTGAACAACCCGCAGCCTCGACGGGTATACTTTTTATTAAGATTTTGCATTATTTTATTATACACGTTTTTTTAAACAATCTATTTTTCCGAATTAGTCCCTCGTTTACCAACTCACCCTGTATACTACTATAGTAAACTATGGGCGTTTCTGTCGCCTTCACTCGTCTCATCCAATTTATCGCGAGTATTTCTGAGGGACCATTCGTATATCTCAAGTGATAACGCCCTCTGTTACATTGGGATCGAGGGCTGATAGATGTTGTATTGGATTTGTGCTTATCTTTGAATGCGTGTATAGAAAAATATTTACTTAGTAAAGATAGGTATTGTTTGTCATGCCTAGATTACTCTTAGTATTTCTTGAATTATTTTCTGTAACTTTGTCATTGATTGGTGTTCAGTAAACAATCGCAATATTTTAATTTTATAATAAACTATTTTAGGCCTGCGGCTTTGCCCATGTGGAGTTCATTAACTATCACAGGGGATTATACTACCGCGATAAAAAGTACCCTGTGTTAATCCAGGATATAAACTACACATGTGCTAAAATCTATTAAATAGTTTTTGCGTGAAAGAGTAACATCGAGACCATACATCCATACATCCATACTACATCTTCATAGTATCCATAAAGTATAGTATGAATAATAATTTCCACAAAAAATTACAAAACTTTACTCTCTACTGCAATGCCATCCCTTTGTCTTCCTCAAATATTTTGACTCGTTCGCATAACAATAACTTTTAAGCCTATCCGTTCTCTTTAATTACTGGCTCTAAGCCCTTTCATTTTCACAAATAAAAGTCATTTGTTCGGAAAAAGTTGGGACGCTGTAAAAACTTGGCGGCACCTAAAGGGTTGGGTTCAACCGCCCGGGGGTCTGGGGGGTCTGGGGGGGTCTGGGGGTCTGAGGACCAACCTTTACCGTGATCACCCACACAGCACCCACGGACCTTTTGTACTAATGTTTTTATGACCATCACTATGGAAACTTCTTCTTAGTTTGCTTTGAAACGTCTGCCCTTTTAGAACTAATAACAAAGTTTTTAATTTTGTTTGCTAGAAGTGTTTAATTTAATAGATGATAATATTACAAAATTTATTTTTTAATAATTTTAAATAAAACATAAACTCCGAAATAATAAAATAAAAAAAGCCTTTTATTTGATGCAATAACATAGTGAGATAACTTATTTTCTTTTAACCTAATACTCGTACGATGTACTCTGTTAAAGCTCCCGACACGTAACTTGGCAAGGTTTCGAAATTCGAATTCAAAGTTCGCGCATCGTACACTTTGTGCCATAAAAAGTGGTCACTTTTATTGCTTGTCATTATTCTATGGTTATTGACATAATTTATTTTTAATAAGGAAGTTAAAGAAAGGAGAAGATTTTGTGACCTTTATTATGTGTTATAAATAAAAATATGCATTTAAAAGTAAAACAAAATTTAAAACAACGAAAACTAAATTTAAAACAACAAAAACTAAATTTAAAACAAAAACAAAAACAACAAAAACTAAATTTAAAACAACAACACTCGTAACTAAAACTAAATTTCAAAGAACTAACAAAAACTAAATTTAAAACACAACGACAACTGAAATTCGTAACAAAAAGAAATAACAAAAAATCCGTTCTGTAGTTTAGGCGCTACGGTGGAACATACATACATACATACATAGACTGCCAAAATCATTACCCTTCCTTTTGGCTTCGCCGTAGTCGAGTAAAAACAACACAACTTTCGTGCACCGCAAGTGTAATCGGGAGCGAACGGAACGTATGCATTTGAATGCACCTATCGCACGCGCGGATGACGCTACCTCATACCCCGCGCCCCGCGCCACCGCCAAAGAGACCTAAAAAATGACTTCTGCGCAACTAACGACTCTTGCCAAGTTACGTGTCGGGGACTATATTAATGTAATAACCGCTCCCAAATTATTATTTTAAAATGTTAAACATTAATTTTCTACATCAGCGTAGTTCTGTTTCCTTCCCAAATTAGAACAACGTCATAACTTCCACTTTGGGAAGGAAATCTAGAAACTTGTTACTGCAGCGACTTCAGTCTTTATGAAGCTGTAAAATCCTTTGCCGCTTCTAAAATAATTCATCTTAATTCCCCTGTCCAGGTGAATCTAGTTTATTATTCCTTGAAACAAGTTTCTACTTCCAAAATTTCTTTACTAAATCATAATTTCCTTGCTTTTTAAGAGGAAATGCTGGTTGGTGTTTTTCTCTATACAAACGCTCTCGCCTGTTTCCTTTCTGGTTTGTTTTTTTATGAAATTGTTTTTTTTTACAATCAAATAAACATTGACCTCTTCTTCTTATTTATAAGCAATAGAACCCTCGCTAAATACTCAATATTATCTATTAAGATCGCTGTCAACAGACGCTTTATGTACAAAAAACAACTAATAAAGAAAAAAAAACGTAGGGACGGAAAAATTAGTACATAGCATTTGTATTTTTTTTTATTAATGTCGTTAAGAGTCGTACCCCAAATTATGAATTATTGTCGAAATCGCACAATCACAGCGACAGCGATAATACGTATAGTTTCTCCAAATTAAATTCAATTTACTTAGGTAACAATTCCTAATTTTCTAGTTTTTCTTCGCCCACATGTCCTCAAAATATAACAAGTAAAGCACAGTTTGATAAGTACGTATTATAATGGCTTCCCGGAGGAAATTACGGACGTTTTTAAACTGCCATGAAAAGGGATTGTTTAGACGTATTCACATCTAAATCTCCCCGGAGGCTGCGTGAAAACAATTCATTTTTGTATGAGGATACCCATTCCGGTTATAATAATTTATTGTGTAAAATTATATCCGCAATTCGTTAGAACCTTTGAATTAAGCCATAAAGGTCATGATTAAACGCATTATTTTTGTGCTTTTGAGTAATTGTTACCGTTTCAACGTCCTCAGAAATTACCTAAATGTTAACGTTTCTTTATTCATTCGTTTTTTTTTTTTCATTTGGGAAAGCAAACATTTAAGTACCTATATTTAAGCTAACAGCTAGTCTCAAAATTAAACTTAACAAAAGTGCTACCTCAACATTTTCCAGGAACTTCTCAGCAGCAGCCACGGAGTCTGGAATAGTGACCGGTTTTTTTTTTTTCGCCCCATACTAGGAATTTCTCCTGTGTATGGTGGTTGATGACTCTATGTTACATTATCTAATAGGCTCGCACCCTATTACATGGGATTTAAATATAACTGGTGAAATCCGGGTGTACTAATGGGTACACCTTTGCCTAACCCTTGGGCGATTACAGGCGTGGTGTCACATTACACTATCCCCTTTTTTAAAAAAAACACAAATATCATACTCATTTTATTTATTTATTTAATGCATAATGTACACAGCATAGTTACACGCTAGGCTTAGAAACTAGTGAGTACATGACCCTGTTAGGGAACTTTCAAATTGTTTAATTTAAACATTATATTAATCAAAACTTATATCTAGCTTTATACAAACAAAAAATTAAAAAATATTTATTAAAATTTAACATACAAGCAAATTTAACATACATATATATATATTTCATACACTCTATTTTAGCATTTTATCTTCTAGAAGTTCTGGGATACTATAATAGCACATAACTAAGAGCAATGATTTTAATTTGGCTTTAAATAAAGAAAGTGTTTTTGTGGATCGTATAGTTTCAGGTAATTTATTATATACTTGTATACTCCGGTATTCTGGGCTATTTTTGTACATTGTTATCCTAGGTGCTGGTAAAGTTAATTTAGTTTTGCGTCGCTCATTTTTGTCGAAATTAAATAGATTTATGTTTTTCTTCACAAAAGTTGCTATCTATATATATAAAAGAAAGTTGTGTTAGTTACTCCATTTATAACTCAAGAACGGCTGGACGGATTTCGCTGAAAATTGGTAGGAAGGTAGCTAAGAACCAGGAGAAGGACATAGGATACTTTTTTTTTTTTTTTTTGGTAGGGTAGTAGGTAGGTAGGTAGGGTAGTAGGTAGGTAGGTAGGGTAGTAGGTAGGTAGGGTAGTAGGTAGGTAGGTAGGGTAGTAGGTAGGTAGGGTAGTAGGTAGGTAGGGTAGTAGGTAGGTAGGGTAGTAGGTAGGTAGGGTAGTAGGTAGGTAGGGTAGTAGGTAGGTAGGGTAGTAGGTAGGTAGGGTAGTAGGTAGGTAGGGTAGTAGGTAGGTAGGGTAGTAGGTAGGTAGGGTAGTAGGTAGGTAGGGTAGTAGGTAGGTAGGGTAGTAGGTAGGTAGGGTAGTAGGTAGGTAGGGTAGTAGGTAGGTAGGGTAGTAGGTAGGTAGGGTAGCAGGTAGGGTAGTAGGTAGGGTAGTAGGTAGGGTAGTAGGTAGGGTAGTAGGTAGGGTAGTAGGTAGGGTAGTAGGTAGGGTAGTAGGTAGGGTAGTAGGTAGGGTAGTAGGTAGGGCAGTAGGTAGGGTAGTAGGTAGGTAGGAAAAACGCATTGCAACGCATGCGCGGGTTCAGCTAGTTTCTAATATATGGCAGAGTTAACATTTTTTCTTTTTTAAAGTGGGGTCTACAGCTATCTCTAGGTTTTATTTGGAATAGTATCCGCATGCATTTCTTTTGAGCAATGAATAGGTCGTTCGCGTCTACACTATGTCCCCACATTATGATACCGTAACGTAGCCACGCGTAAGCATATGCGTGGTATGCAGAGAGGGCACAGTGAGTTTTTGTGTTTGATTTTAGCACACTAAGTTCGTATGAGAATTGGGACAGTTTTATTTTAGTTTTTTCGACATGATTTTTCCAATTTAAAAGAGAGTCTAATGTAATACCTAATAGTTTAAATTCTTCTACTTCTTCAATTTGGATAGTATTTGTTATGTTTTTAAGGTTAATTTTTGCTTTTTGGTAGGGTTTAAATTGTATGATTTTAGTTTTTTTATTGTTTACTTCGAGATTGTGATTCTGAAGCCATCGTTTAATTAGGTTAAAAGTTTCAAGTTTATCAGTAAGTATAGAAAGAATACCTGATGTGTAAATGTTCTCCATTTATATAATAAGACTTCAGTGACGAAGAAGAAGGAAGAAGTCGGCTCGAAGGACTTTTTGTATATTAAATAGATGTATTGTTTGTAGAACTTAAAATACTGCACAATAAAATGAATAGGTGTCTATTTATTGCCTTTCTTATAAAGAAAATACTTCAACGCGGTCAACGTCCAAAGACAAACAATTCCCATAACCATAAAATCTAAGAAGCTACAAGATTTACAGTTAAATATTTATCAAACAAATCCGTACCATCTACGGAGGAAGGCCTAAAACATCTTTAGCTGGAACACGAGTGTGGGTTGCAAATCCTTAGAGTATTTGTCACAAGGTAAACTGCCATTACACTGAGACCCGTATTATTTTATAGAGTCATTTGTTACGGAAAGAGGGAATGCTAAATTATTTCTTGTCTGTTCTGAGTATTCTCTTTATTATCCCTAATATTACTGGTTGGTATAATGGCGAGCGAAAATGTTTACATGGCCACATCGTACGCGGCTGACGCAAGTATAGACTGATTTATTTTATGACCTTAAATACCAGAACTTTTCTTAGAATGTCTAGAGATGGTAGGACCAAGAAAAGATTTATGCTCTTAGCAATTTTGTGTGGTACGCCAATGCTTGTCATTCAATTGTATTTGTGTGCGTGGTTGACAGTTGCCTTATCGGCTCTGTAACCAATAAATGTTTCAATTTTAATGTTAACCTTTTTATTTAATTCAGATAATATTTCATCGAGTTTATGCCGAAATTAAAAAAAGTTTAAAAATTAATTACCGTGGCCTCGTTTTTGATATAGCAGACGTTTTTTATTATACCCTCTAAAATTAGAAGGATAACTACTGACACTAAAAAGATTGTAAAATGTTTACATATTACCCTCTTGAAAGAATTTAAACGTTTGACAGAAAGTAGATCTTTGGATCTTTCATCATGACATTTTTTGGAGCAAATATTTAGAAAACTGAAACACTATAAGGAGCCTTGGAGCCATACAATAAATACTGAATACTCCGAATCTCGACCCTACACGCGCAGAAATAAAAAACAAGTTAGTATAACTTTCCGCCGGAGATAATCGGAGATTTGTTACATTATTTAGTAGTACCCACATAAATAAGGAATAAATTGGCATCATGAATAAACAAGATAACTGGATGCTACAAAGTCTTGTGGGGAGAATACTTTACGGGACTAATAATAATTATACTTTCCCTGGTATAATTAGGAACTTCATTTCGTGTCTATATTAAGGTACATACAACATCTTTTTGCGTCTACCCGCATTATGTAATGACAGGATCCCACACTCACTCCTCTAATACCACAAAGAGCCATCTTAAAAAGAGATTACAATCCTGTATTAAACGCGGTATACTCATTAACACCACTAGTGCTAGTTAGTCATAATTACACCATATTACCCAGTTACTGGGCTGTGGAAGTCAGAAAGGGAGTTGCTTTATGTAAAATACTGGTATTCCACTGCTGCAGCTGCTTCCAGTTAAGACTAGAGCAGACCACATTAGCGAAAGAATGTAGCGACCAAAACCTCTGTAAGTGGTGAGACCTCGGCAAGGAATCACTCCACCACTACGTCAAATCGTATGATCCTTAGTTTATGATGAGCCCCTGACACATATGAAAAACTAAATTGCATGCTAAACCTAATCGTAGTGCGAAGAGCCAGTTTTCGAGCAACTACCTATTTTGAAAGGTAATAAAAACTACAGCCTACTACGATAACAGCGTTAAACAACAGCAACTGAAAAGGCCTTCAGTTACTGAAGTTAAACGTAATGTGGATTAATGATCTGGTAAATCGACTCTGTATGCGAAGGACTGCCTACCGCTCAAAAAGGAAATATTTTCGCTAGGGGCGGTATGGGGACCCATGTCATACGCTATGTGATGAATGAACTGCAAAATTTATCGGATTTTTCCTCTGAAATAACGTTTTTTTCCTACTATCAAATCAAAATCACGCGTATGACACAGAATAATGATTAATTCCAAAGTATAGAGCGTGTTTTATAGTCCTCCTGACCGTTTTCGGACACGGCGGCAAATCTTAGCGGGGATTAGCCATCATTGTGGGAAGCATTATAGTGCCCAAGTGTGTGCGCAAGCACTGGTGCACTCTCAGTACCATTGACTTATATATTACTGCGTAAGGACTGGGCGGACCGCATGATAAAATGACGCCTCGAATTTGGTCCCAAATAGGTCTTGACTAAACCGAAGTTTAAAAGAAAATGAAAATTATAAATTAAAATTTTACATTTTTTTTTATTAACATTTTAATGAAAGCTTTATTTAATTTCTTTATACCTCGATAATACCACGCCACGCCGCTCATACAAGGTTACGTTTACGAGCAGCCTGATTAGTTCTTATAGATGACGTTAGTGTTTCTCTGTATGGGGAACGCATCGAGCAAAATGTTCGGACGACCGTATCTTTAGTTTTTATATCAATGCTCAGTACCTTAAACTCGGGGCTGGACAAACCTAAATAGCACTTTTTGCCCGACCCGGGAATCAAACCCAGGACCCCACGCTTAGCAGTCGAGCTTGGGACTAACTATCTATCTAGAGTGTGGAACTTTATAGGCGTCGCAGCTTTCAAACAAATACTTACATAAATCTTGAAGTTGCGTCGTCGCAGTTTCATTTTACAGTTGAGCTTCCAAATTAGCGAGTTCTTCTTAGATGTTGTGACATGAAGTATAAAACTTACAACTTAAGAACAATGTATTTTATACCCAAGAGCGGAACCATAATCCCACATTTACGTAGAAAATTCACTAAATTACGACAAAAATACAGTTACAAACCTAATATTAAAATAACTTTTTTACGAACTACAATATTTTTTAAGAGACAGTTTTCTATAGAAAGAAGATTATTTTAAATCGGTTGTTAGCAAATTCTTACATAAAAATATAGTTTTGCTTCACGACTATCACTGTAGGTAACTTTGCACAGCTCATTTCGCTGTTTCTTCCCGCTGTTCTAAAGGCCATAACCCTAGGTTATTTCCTACTATCAGATCTTAGCGTTAATCTAACTAATAAAATCTTCTAACTACTTGTCCTACAAATATAATTAATATAAATGAGGTAGCTTTCAGGCAGTTATCTCCCATGTTCTGCGCAATGATAGTAAGGAACTTTGTCAATTTATTATGATGGAAAAAGTCGTTGGAACAGGGAAAGTTGTCCAAACGGTAACTTAGAACACTTTTAGTGGACTGGGAGGAGACCATTAACAGAACCTTACCGCGGAATTCAGTTGTGAAACTTAGTGACGCAAGTCAAAAGATGAAGGAGTGAAATAAACAAGATATTGAGGATGACCGAGTCTGTTAAAGGTAACTGGAGACTGGAAACCAAGCATTTGTACATAGATACATACATTGACTTATGGCTTTTTCCCAGGGGGGTAGGCAGAAACCATAGAAAGCTACCTTTCATGATCCTTACATACTGTTTATACATGTGGCCATACACGCACGCCGGATGCGAGTAGGTACTGCGCATCTGTCCTTTCTGAAGGTTTGTTTTGACAATTAAATCTTTATTTTTTTAAGATTACGTTTATCAAATCAACAACAACCTGGTTGAATACATTCTCAAAAAAAAATCTTCTGATAAATATGTTGGTATATTCAAATTCAAATTCAAACTCTTTATTTCAGACAAGTGTCCATAGTGTTAGTAACAAAATAACTTAATGACTAGGGTTAGTAATACGGCAAAGGGAAAAACACATAAAAAAGTCAGATGGAATGGATCCTTACCCAATGACGCAGCAGAGGGGAGTCCCACCGATCTGAGAACACGCTCAGAAGACCGTTGGTGGCGGTGCGTAGCCGACCCAACATGGAGGCGGTCCTTTTTCTTATTATCGCGTAAAAATCATCTGTGTGCGCCTCCGCAAACATAGTGGACGCACTACAACGCCACGACAGCCCCAACAGTATTCTAAACGCGTTATTATATTGGACACGCAGGTCGCTGTATGTCCTCTGCGTAAAACTGGTCCAAAGGCTGCACGTGTAAAATGACTGGCAGAAAGCTTTGAAAAGAGTCACCTTTACTTGATTTGTACAACGTGCAAACCTTCGAACCAGCATGTTACATCGAACAGCCAACGACCTGCGCTCCCTCTCAATGTCCATGTTGTCCCTTAGGTCATCAGTGACCCAATGACCCAAGTACTTAAACTTAGTCACCCATGCCAAAGGAGTGCCACAGAGCGAGATACCCGGAACATCCGAGTAGTTTATGGCACTTGCTTTAAACATCATAAGTTCGCTCTTTTTACCATTGTACCTGAGCCCATGGGACACTGCGTAGGACTCACAAATAGCAACCAGTTTCCTCAAAGCGCCTATCGATGGGCTCAGCAGCACCATGTCATCCGCATAACTAATATTATTTAAGCATACGCCGTCAATATGACATCCAACTTTGGTGCTGCTAAGCTCACCGACTAGCCGGTTGACGTACAAATTGAAGAGGCGTGGTGAACTTAACCCCCCCTGCCTCACCCCACATTCCAACTCATACATCCCCGACTGTGCCTCCGCCCATCTAACACTATTGCTCTGGTTGTAATACCAGTAGCGAAACAAGGATGTGATTTCATTCGGTAGTGTTGTATCACTCCGCAACTTATCCCAAAGTACCTCGTACGAGACTAGGTCGAACGCTTTTGACAGGTCCAAAAAACAAGCAAAAACTGGCGTTTTTCGAGAAGTGTAATATTGAACAGTTTGCTTGAGGCACAGAATGGCACTTTCCGTTGATAGACCAGATTTAAAGCCAAATTGCGCGTCATGGAGTTCAACGTGTTTAGCCAACTGTTGATCAAGCAAACTGTCCAAGACCTTGGCGACTATAGTGGCCAACGAAATTGGCCTGTAATTGGACACGTCAGAAGCGTCCCCTGTCCTATCCTTAATAATAGGAACCACCACTGTGCGCATAAAGTCCTGCGGCAAATATCGGTGACTGATACATAAATTAAACAGAAGCGCAAGAACCCTATACAGGTGTGGCCCCGCATATTTCAGGTGCTCGACGCTAAGGCCGTCGTGGCCAGGCGATTTACCTCTTGTCATCTTCTTAATAACAGTGGCAACTTGTTTAGCTGTGAACATTACGGTAAACTCACCAGACCCCGACAATTCCCCCTCATCGAACACCCGCCGGTCCATTTGCAATAGGGACTTAGGTTTAAAATGACTTTGAAAAAGGTTGGCAATATCTTTTGGTTCACTCAGACCCCCGACACTTGCAGGAAGACTCGGTTTGGCATTTAATTTATTTGTTGATTTCCAAAACTTACTAAACTCCTTTTTCGAGTGACATTTTGCCAAAATATCTAGCTTAATTTGTTGTTGATTATTTTGGATAAATTTCAATTTAGTTTTAAATGTCCTTCGTGTTTCGCACATTTTCTCATACATAGCCCCCTGAGTGGGTGCACCATGCATCAACCAAGTTTGGTAATAAGAACGAGCCTCCCTGTGAGCGTCGCTGACATATTTGTTCCAGCCTGTGACATATTTTTGTCTCTTGGTGCGATCACTGCCGACATATGTACACTGGGCACCCTCTTGGAGTGTTGAAACTATTTCCAAATACAGATGATTTATTAATAAATTATGATCCATATTGTTACACATTTTATGAGAACACGAGATACATTGGTCGGGAAAATCTACTAATTTTAATTTATTATTGCAGTACTCATAATAATTATTAATTTGCTCACTATTTCTTTCACCCCAGCGCACTTTATTACTTAAAAAATTCTGAGCTGGTAATTTCTGATTAATTTTAGTTAAATTACATTCAAACAAAACAGGATAATGATCAGACTGGTACACCCCATATGAGACTGCTGCTTTAGTAATTAAGTTTATAGGGTATAGTGGGTATAGTTTATACTGCCAAGCACATCTTCTCTCAGTAAACCTCCTTTGAAAACGTAAATATTCTAATATGACCTGATGGGCGGCAATCATCCACTAAATCCCCAGTCAACGGGGAACATGAAAACTTCTGACAGACTTCTAATTCCCGAGACCACAGCAAACCACTCTTCCCTTTGTTTTGTCACAAACTGCCAAAATTTAATGAACTGTCTAAACGATCAGATATCACATAATAAATACCACCATAAAGTAATATTTATACGCAATAAAATGTCACAATTATTGTTTGAAGATGTCCTCAGTTTATTGACTGCCGAGCTGTTCGTTTTAGCAGCATTATAACTGGTATTGTTGATACTGAACACATTAGAGGTGAAGGAATAACTGCTAATATAAAAGTTAGTAATGTGTTTCCGGAGATCATGGCAGTAGAAGCCAATTTTAAGAACTGATTTACGATATTTTTGATGTTGTAGTATACTTAAAGAGTTTCTAGAGTTTCTTTAAAATTTTAAACAGATAGACTTAGGTAGGAGGATCCTAATCCGTCTAATGTTTTCCAAACTATGTTAGAGTCAGCTTTCAGTTTTACCGGTTGCAGCAGAATACAAGTATTTTCATGCGGCAGTTCCTGGATAAAACTAAACTCCTTGCTAAGACTGTTTGTCAGACTTTCAGGATTCTGACTACTCGTAACGACTAATACTGCTGACGAAGGCGTACAGGTCTACCAGTACGGCTGCGCTGGCAGTGTTGGGAGGTGTCCTCCCGGCGGACCTGGAGGTGACTCGTGCTGGGCGGTTCGATGAGGAGCGCCAGGCCGCGGCCGAGGCACAGGTAGAGCTGGGCTTGCGGCGGCGCGTGCTGGCCCGACGTAAAACTGTGATCTGGGATGAGACGATGGATGCGTGGCAGAGTAGATGGGAGAATGAAGAGAAAGGACGGGAGCTGTTCCGTTTCTTCCCGGACGTGCGGGATTGCCTCAAGTTGCGCCGGGTTGAGCCAGGCCACCAGCTGTCCCAGATTCTCACGGGACACGGGTGCTTCAGGAAAAGGCTGCATGATGTGGCGCTATGCGAGGACAGTATGTGCAATGTGGTGTGGAAGAGGAAGACCTGCATCATGCTCTGTGGGTCTGTCCCCTGTATGCTGAGGCTAGGTGCGAGATGATGAATGGGATAAGTCGCACGGAGGCCGGTCCAATCTACTACGGCGATCTCGTGAGTTCACCGGCGAACTTTGCGGGGCTACGCGGATTTGCGCACAAGTGGCACGCCGCTCGGAGGAAAGCTGAACTGGAGCAGAGGGAGCTCAGCTTGGGAACTGGAGTGGTCAGGCAGCGAAGTACAACAGCTGTAACTGTACCGCAAAGCCCTAATAAGGGAGAGTTGCAAGGAACACACATGGCAAATTTGTAAGGGTCAAGAAGCGCCTGCGGACTGAAAAGAATGCCAAGTGAGCTATGTCCGCAGCCGCCCCACGTTTCGGCCCGCATAACGCATGCGTTGGAAGGGCCATGGGAAGGTTGGAGGGAGTACTCGTAACGACTGTTGTGAATCTACAAAATGACAGCTGAGGCCAACGGCTTACATTGCTTTCTGAAAATCTAGGTTTGTGATGATAGTCCCCTATCTACAGACTGACCTCCGCTAACACTACTTAACCGTCCAGATCGACATGCGGCTGTTACTAAATAATAAAAACCACGAGAAAGGATACAATGTGTTCTAAAAATCACATGTAAAGCTATTCGGTAGCATAGTTAGACCGAAACGACTACAACAAAATCACAGCACAAAATAGTCAGGAGTAAAAATCACAAATCAAAATAAACGACCGCTCCAGCGTCGGTCGTTTATTCGTCTATTCACACTGAAAACTCGCCCGTTTCAGTTTTATTTAGGTTTTTACAAAAACCCGCTTCCATTTGTTTGTCAACTACTTTTAGTATTAACATAACAAACAAAAAACGGAGCCATTCAATCAGTGGATTTGAAACGCTCTAAGCTATAGCGCTATAGTTTTATGTTCTTTGACACAAGAGAAACGGTTCTCTTATACATTGGCGGGTTAGTAGATGGAGCGTATTTTCGCTAAGGCTATTAACCTTGATCAAAGAAAAGGACAAAAGTAGTTCAGTATCCGTGAACGTGGGCAAAAGTGTGTCGTTACACTGTAATGGGATTTTTGTGTTGCATTCCCGCGAAACAACGAGTTTTCCTCTACGATATCAAAGTACACACTTACATATAAAAGCATAAAATACTACAACACAACATCGTCCCGAAATCATTTATTCGAGCGTTGTGCTAAATATTTTCGTACATTCCTTTTAATTAAATTCCTAACGGGACTTACACGGATTTTCCGATTTTCCTTTGAGTCTGTTTACATAAAATGATAAGCACATTGTTTTCAGACACCGCAAGAAGCCAATTCCTTGTTGAAGTCGCTAACATTATACTGGTCACGTTCGAATATTAATTTCCTTTATTTACAAACTCATTTTAAAGTTTCGCAACTACAGTTGTGGTCGTAAATAAATATGAAATATGCCACACAAGTTTATTCTCATTTTAAAGTAAACCAAGTCCGGTTGTACGCTACATATATCATAATGTCTGACTTTATGGCTGTTTGGGAGCGATGCCATAATGACGATGGTAATAGGGACATGAACAGGAAAACTGTTGACCGGTTCGTTAGCAATTTATTAAACTGGCAACTGAATTTCAGCATATCAGGAAGAAAAAATATAGAACGGCCGCTCTATACGCCTTGTTTACATCATTTTCCGACCCTTGTCCCAATTTATTTCGAAAATCAAGGGGTATGAATTTCAGGAAATATTTATGTTACACAAACATATGAATTTCATGTGGTTGAAACTGTGGATGACAGATTTATTGTTCACTTTCGACTAGTGGGACGTTGAACTACTAAACGTAGTTTTTTTAGTATCGCACGCTTTTATTGGCGACTAATATATTGTTTTTGTTTGTATGATGAACGGACTTGACAAGAATTTCGTTTAAAAAATTCGACAGCCATTTCATTTATTTATTTGTCAAACATTTTTCATGTTGTGTTAGAATTTTACAAAACAATTACACATCAAATTATAACAGTAGCAATAAAATCAAATAGGTATAAAGCAAACAAAAATAATCAAAAATGTATTACTATGTCATCAACTCAAAACCAGTTTACCTACATGTCAAAATATAAAAGCACAAAATCAAAACAACCATGTCTTTTCTACTTCACGTAGGTATGTATATAAATCAACTGAGAATTAGATGTCAATTAAATTACTGTTTATATGTGCAACCATAAAAAGCTCAAACACAACCATGTCCATTTCATGTTAGGTAAACTTAATTAGAATAGAATATAAATTAAATTAAATGAACAAACAAACTAAGTTACTATATTTTAGTTGCAATGGGTTACAAAAATTGTTCATTATTCTCCTGCCCCTATCCCAATTAAATTGGGTCTTTCTAGCCATATCATTCTTCATACAGGTTATCCAGTATTGTGACTAAAAAAAAAATTAAGTTTAAAAATCTAAAACCCGCCTACTAACAAAATCGCGGTCTTAAAAGTAGAAAACAAGAAAATAATTCTTGTCTGATATTCTTCGTAGTCGCATGCCACTGATACCTGATGCTCCTTCATGGCGTTCTCATTGATACAGAAGTCAGCTGCTAATTGCCATTAGCAAGGCGGCATGCAACTACGAAGAATATCAGACAAGTATTATTTTCTTGTTTTCTACTTTTAAGACCGCGATTTTGTTAGTAGTCGGGTTTTAGATTTTTGAACTTAATTTTTTTATTTGAATTTTATTTTTTGTGTGTACTTAAACTATAATATTATACATATTTGTAATGTGCTCGCCAAGACCTTTCATTTGATACCAAACTTGCTATGATTATCTCAATTTAATATTTTTGAGGTAAGTTTTTGACATTTAAATTCCGTCATAAAAATAATTTATAAAATTTATATAGCCTATGTCACCCGGGCTATTCCTACAAATCTATTGACACCTAATTTATTAAAATCCGTTCAGTAGTTTAGGCGCTACGGTGGAACATACATACATACATACATACATAGATCACTGCCAAAATCATTACCCTTCCTTTTGGCTTCGCCGTAGTCGGGTAATAAAGACAATTTATCCGTACAAAAACAACAAGCCTCTCTGTACACTCCTTTAAATAAGTAATCCTGCAGCAACTTGTATGAAAGTATAACATATATTTCAGGACTGGAGTGAATAAATTAATCTGCTAATAATAATTACATTCCCAGGAACTCCATACGAAACTCCAAAGATTCCAGGAAATGAATGAATATTAGATTATTGTAATTTGTATATATTTTAACCCACACGGATTACGAGAAGGTAGATATGTAAAATAACATAATTATCCCTGCACGTACCGTATCATACCACGTTATTTGCGTGGCTCCTAAGTCTTTGTTAGGAATGCACCCTTAATTTCATAACGAGGGAGGTAACAGGTATCGGGGTTTCATCTGTCTAATCTTTTCCCAACTATGTAGGGGTTGGCTTCACGTCTAACCGGTTTCAACTGAATACCAGTTTTTTACAGGGACTGACTGTCCATCTGGCGTCTAATTGTAACAAGAACCAGAGAAGACCTATACCAGTAGAAATCATTTCCAACTTAAAAACTTTCAACGACATTGACATAAAGCTTTTCGCATTTCGGTAGCTACAAGTAGGTACAGCTCCAGCTTAAGGAAAAATGCTAACAAAAAGAAAGTAAAAGATAAAGAAGCAAAAATTTCTGTCGACAGTACAGCGCTTGATGATGGGCTACTGCGATGCACATCCCGTGTTCGATACCCGCACGGAACGCATTTTGCCCTACAGGTAGTAGTTACGGGTCTGGTTGTTTATGAATGTGGGTTTCAATGTTTGTAAACGAACCTATGTTATAGGATATCCTTATAGTGGGGGAATACAGAATAAAACAAACAAAACAAGTAAGATGAAGAGTTTTAGAGAAGGAAGAATAGGAAATTCTATATTCTATACCAACCTTTGCAAAACAACGATCTTCACTTAGTAAGACATCTGTACGTATGTAACATATGTATTGTATATTAATATAATCCGAAGTATTCAGGATCAAATTTCTTTCATATGCTCTAACTTCCCAGATGTGGCACTTCATATCACATTGTAAGATAGATAACCGTATACTATTAAATAAATCTTGCAAGAAAAATGTTGATCTCCAGAATATTTCTCGGGCCCATATCTTAGGGACAGTTTACTAACTTATCTTACAGCCAGGCCGCAAATGTCTCGACCCGACCCAATATTATTTCTTACTGCCGAAACGCAAATATCTAGGCTTAGCACAAATACTCAAGCGGGAGGGAGACCTATTTTCTGACACCCAGACGCAGAAAATTTGTGTGTTTGGTTAGATAACCAATAAAGTTTACTTTGTTACAGTTGCTTTTTATTCCGGGTCAGAGCATAACATAACATAACGCCTGTAATCCCCGAAGATAATGACAGTACGTTACTTAATATAGTACACCCAAAGTTCACCAGGTGTGTTGTCACACAAATCCAGACTCCAAGGCTGCTTCTGGGAAATTCCTGATGGAAAAACCACAAGCTGAGCAGTCGCGATTGCGAAAACTAGACCAACGATTCAGTTATATGTTTTTTCCGGGTCAGAGATGTTTGTCTATTATCGAACTTTAGAGCTCATACTTTCGGCTATACCTTATGTTCCATAAAGTATACAAGGGTATATTACTGCTATACGCTCTTTTAGATCAATAGCCCAATACCTATCAGCATTGTTTCTACTCTTTATTATAACGGGCATAAAACAAAGAAAAGATTGTCGAAAAAATCTCAGCGATAAAACAAGCCAATAATCTATTTATTACATGGAACAGCACTTAGCTAAGCCACTTTTGTGAAAGACGCTCACTTTACCTTCGATAGAACATAAATCAATCAATTACCTCGTGTTTTGGACACTAAAATATTAGATCCTACTCGGTTACTGCGGTAAATATGCTGCAGTGTGCAAATATGGCCGCAGAAGTTATGGGTCATAATTTACTTATTCTTTTTAGGAATAAATCTTAAACTTTAATTCGTATTTTATAGAGAACCTGCACTTCGCCTGCGACTTCGTCCGCAAAATTTGTGATAGCTCGCCTATTATGCATGATAGAAATATAATTTTAAAGCCTGTAGCGCTCACGAATAGAGTTCTTTTAAACAGTGAAATTTGTTTTAAAATTGTATCATTAGTTTCGGAGATTACCCACTACTTACAATATTAGTATACATAAGATGATTAACTCATCTTATGTATACTAATACTTAAGTAAATGTTTGATGTGAATTAGGTAATTATTATTTTACACTGTCTTAATTACTCATTACTAATAATCCTACTATCACCAAAATAATGTGTGTAATATAAGTATGTTTTCGAATGACAAGAATATCATTTTGTAAAAAAAAATAAGAAGAAAATTCTGTGAAAACTTAAGCCATATTTTTCCCGACAAACAAGGCTATATTTGCGAATCCTAAGGTCGGTAAAAACAAAATTCAGGCGCCCTTAACGATCCTATCTAGAAAGTTGGAGGCTCCAAACTTGAACCAACAACTGCCAAAACAGGATTTGTGTAAAAAATTAAATCCCCTGAGTATATACCTACATAATATCTATCTATAATTTAATAAGTAGACCTCATTTTAATATTACTATGTACCATGAAAAGTTAGTACTTCAATATTCTTCGCTGGAACATATTAATATTGTAAATAATATGCATGGTATTTTGTTGCTAGTATGCGTGTTGTTTGTAATAAAAGCTATCCCTTATGAGACATTGAATATCTCCTTAGTTGAGCCTTAACATACAACGTTGACCTTCAGCCGTATGATACGCATCCAGTCAATCACAGTTATCTTCTTCTTTAACGTTAAAAGAAGGTTATGAATAATAATGAGGTTGTTTTTCAGAGATGATAATAAAGATCTGAAAGAGGAAGATTTTTGCACTTAATTTCATGTCATAGAAACTCGCAATCCCTTTTAAACATTTCTTTTCTTCTGTTGTCCATTGACATAAATGCAATAGGGCAGTAGGGACAAGTCGAAAATAAAAATGTTGCTCAATACATTTTGTTCCATATATTGTTAAAAATCAAGTTAAAAACTACTACAAATGTGAAAGAAGACGTACCAAGACGTGAAGTGTTCACAAGACGTTGTTTTTCCCCGGAGTCCCACTTGATTACTAAATTGGTCTTGTAATAAAGAAAGGTGTGACTTCGATTCTTCAAAATCGGCTCAGAAGTTGAGGTACTGTGGTGGAACATATTTTTTTTACAAATAGCCAATCAAAACACTTGAAACTCCGTTACAAGAAAATAATATTGCGTTACGTAAAAACGTTACTGATAAAACCCATGTAATGTGATATAGTTAGTACTTAGGTACACGTGTTCCGATTTATTGTCCTTAGGGTATACTCAGGGTACCGGAGCACTTTTACGTGAGCTAACGAGCCTAGGCTCGGATTTTATGTACAACCTATGTAAAAAGGGTCTCGGTCGAGAGGTCCCGTAGAAACATAATAAATTAGGTCGAATTGGTGGCTTCTTGTAGGTATATAGTATAGAAATTCGTAAGACAAAACTTCTTTCTTATACGAGATTAATTATTCAGTTGGTATCTTCACAATCTTCAAGATAATTTTCGTCTTTTTCTCCATATAAAAATGGTATCATGAAAATGAAACGGGTTTAGTAAATCGTCATCAGCCTAACCTTTTCCCAACTATGTTGGGATCGGCTTTCAGTCTAACCGGATGCAGCTACGATTGCGGTTGAATACCAGTATTTTACAAGGAACCACTGCCTATCTAACGTCCACAACCCAGTTACAACTGGGTAATACGATTCCCCTTGGTATAACTGATTGACAGACTTTTGGGTCACTGAAATGACGCATGATGTTATCTGGTGCTCTACTATGACGTCTTAAAACAGTCCTAACTTATTCTTAATCCAGTGTGGAAACGTGACAGAACTATACAGGGTGTCTAGCGCCATCTCTTTTCCACAATGGATTAAGAATATGTTAGGACTGTATAAAGACGTCATAGTAGTCCCAGGAACAATGGCTTAACGTCCTTTCCGGATTATAACAGCCACATGGATGTTTTTACGAGCTCCTCAAACCGGGTACTTTATGGTAAATTAACGATACTTCCAATTTGATATTATTCGATTTGCGGTAAATCCGATACTTCATACCGATTGGTATTGGTATTGGCATTGTTATGTTTTGTCTTGTCTTTGTATAACGTAATAACACATTTTAGGTATACAAGCATATGTTATTTATGTAGGACAGTTACCAGCACCTGCTTTATTTTATAAAGTTTGAATTATATTAGATTAATAATTGAATGATGTTAAAATATTATGTGTTACGGTCTCCACATATAATAACACACCTGTAATCCCCGAAGGCGGAGGTGTACACCCACATTTCGCCAGTAGAAAATTAATTCCCATATATGACAAGCCTACCTGAGGAGCTTGTGGCTTAATAAGAACTGCCACTCGGGTCGATCTTTAGGTAAAGCTGTGCTTGCCTAGGTCGGTCTGTGGATGGGTGACCGCCCGACATACTCGGTATGTCGGGCGGTCACCCATCCACAGACACCTCGGAAAGCACGTTAAGCTGTTGGTCCCGGCTGCCATAAATATAATAGATCTTTGGCAGTCGTTACAGGTAGTCAGTGACCTGAAATTCTGACATCCAGTCTTACCAAAGGGTATTACCTAGTATTAACTGGGTTGTGGGGGTCAGATAGGCAGTCGCTCCATGTAAAATACTGGTATTCAGCTGCATCCGGTTAGACTGGAAGCCGACCCCAATATAGTTGGGAAAAGGCTAGGCAGATGATGATAAGGCAAGCCTATCGCCATCAACTGGACACTGATCCAGACTTCATGACTTCTACTGAAAAGTTCTAAATGGAAAAACCCAACAAGACTACCCGACCTGGGAATCGAACCCAGGGCCTGGGCCTGCAGTCTCTACACTAATAACGACGCTACGAATGTCGCTAAGTCGTAAAATCGTAAACTTTCTTTAATAGATTTTCAGCTTTATTTCAACAGCATAAGATTGAAAATCTATTAAAGAAATTTTACGATTTTATGACTTAGTGACATTCGTAGCGTCGTTATTAGTGTAGAGACTGCAGGCCCAGGACCCTGATGTTCTTACGATATTATATATGAAGCTCATGGACATCGCAGTGCATAAGAGTATTGCTTCACCTATCATTTTATTCTGGCTTACAACATTAAATTTTAATAGCAAGCCTATACTAGAGCCCGCGCTAAGAAGTGTGCTCTACAAAAAAATGATGAATATAAAATGAGCGTAGTGTTCAAAATTTCGTTGAGCCCCGAAACTTTTTAATCAATTTTAAAATTGTGCTATAAACTGATTATGTCTTTATTCAGCAACTTTTGTTTAAAAGTTTTTGAACTATCGCAAAGAAGATTAAACATTGATAATGACGATGCGACAAAGTAACGGGTACGTATCAAAATCCCGAATTTTAATAGACCGAATTTTAAAATATCGATAGACGAAATCCCGATAATTGAAACGCCGAATGGTTGTTTGGTCGAAAGTTTTAAATCCCGAAAGTTCATTTGCCCGAAAGTTTAAAATCCCGAAGTTTAAAATCCCGAAGTACAAAATCCCGAAACTGCCACCGTTTCCGAGAAAAACGATTTTTTGTAAACCAGGTTAGGTTGACACTTAAAAGTTGCCAAAAAAGCGTAGTCGGAGCCTACTGGAGTACTAGGGCTCTAGGGTTTACAAAAAAAATAAACACGAAGGTTGACGGAGCCCCGCTTCGCGGGGCACCTATTTCTGTCTGCAGGGTTTCAAGGGACCTATCTAACTGAACCTCGGGGTGCCCTTGACGTTGACCGTCTAAGGTTAGCGTTTCCGTCAGCAGGTCGACGGAGCCCCGCTTCGCGGGGCACCTATTTCTGTCTGCAGGGTTTCAAGGGACCTAACTAACCGAACCTCGGGGTGCCCTTGACGTTGACCGTCCAAGGTTAGTGTGTCTAAACCTGATCCTCAGCTCGGGGCCCGTCTTTCCCCTCCGCGCCTACGCGGATTTTCTTTGGGATTTCATCCATCGGTATTTCGTCCATTCAGGATTTCGTCCATTCGGGATTTCGTCCTTTCGGGCATTTGAACATCGGTATTTTGTGTTTCGATATAACGACTATTGGCATTTAAAACTTTCGGTATTTTGAATTTCGGTGTTTAGGACGTCGGTATTTCAATCATAGGTATTATGAACTTTCGGGATTTTGATACGTACCCAAAGTAACCCGTATAAAAATTGCACTGGGCTCTCCACGCACTCCCACGGATTCACATACACACATATACGCCACACACATACACCACACACACACACATTCCACACACACCCACACCCACGCACCACACACACGTTCATGCGCATTCCCACATTCACTGACACACCACACCTACATTAATTTGCTAAGTAGAATAAGATTCATATAGAATATTAAAATTGTATTTACTCACTAAAATATAATGCCATTCAAATTGTACTATGTTATGTATTTATCACTGTACCATTAAGCGTAGGGGACCGAGACTGCTTCTCCTCAACACAGGTTATCTTGTAACCTAGCGAGGACAGCGCTTCACCCACTCGACTGTAGACTACTTAACATTATTATGTAAGAACTTTACTATTACCATGTATATATGTCTGTTTTGAGTAAATACATTTATTTATTATATATTTATTTATTATAAATACAAAATGTACTTAATATTAATTTGTTTCGTATAGTTATTTATTACTTTGTTTGTATTCCTAAATGACATATGAGTAGTTAAAAATGTATCTGCAAAATAAACACACGCATTTTTTACTTTTACTAAATAGTTTTATCTCAAAGTAGAAACCCACGACTTCTTGAAGCCCCAAGAACACCTGGGTCCCGGCAGTGAACTGCAGTGGCCCATCTGGAAAGCCCTAAATAGATTGCGCACCCAAGTGGGCCGCTGCAAACATAATCTGGCGAAGTGGGGCATCATTGGTTCCTCCAACACCGAGTGCGAGTGCGGCGCTCCGGACCAAACAATGACTCACCTGCTGGAGTGTCCCAGATGTCCGTATACATGCACCCTTGGCGACCTGAACAGCGCCTCTGCCGCTGCAATAAACGTGGCTACCTACTGGGCCCAAACCGTGTAACATGGAAGTATATAATCGAAACGAAAAGAAGAAGATGAAGAAGACCGTTAGTTCTCAAAAATATAGCTTATGAATTTTATTAAGTGAAGGGATAGGTACATGTTTGTGCTCGTAACTGTATTCAAATTAGCAACACTATTTTCATTAGATAACATTCATTTCAAGTCAACGAATTTGTAATTTGATGAGTAAATAGATATAGGTAAGTCATTGTTTTTTGAGTCACAATAGACAGCGGTGAGATAATTTAGTCTCGTGTTTTTTCTATTTTCATCAAAACTTTTAACCTTAAAAAAATTAAGTTAGAAAATGAATGCGGTTTTCTATTGAAATAAAATAAAGCATTTTGCGTTAAGTTTTAATAAAATATTAAGCGGTTGGACTTGAAAGTAGTTAACAAGTTGTGGGCAAAGCTAAGAGAACAAAAGGTCCCAACACTCACAGAAGAGGTAAGTACTTACCTAATTAACGAGAGCTTTGGGGGATCGCGTTTAATCTCACTAAACCATCATTGCCATAATCATATTTTGTTTGACCCAGTATTGCCCTTCATCCTTCTATCCTACTTACGTGTAGTATTATTATTACCACTTTGGATGTTTCTGATTTTGTGAGATATAGCTCAATCATGTTTCTCTTCATTACAGGAACTGATGGACGCTATATATATGATCTATATATATGATCCCGACCGATTTCGGCCACAGCGACTTGGATCTGCCTATTAAGAGCATCGCTGGTGTGCTCTATGGTGACTGACATAGCCAATTTTGCGTTCACATTCACTGCAAGTCAGCACCCCTCCGACGTAATTGTATTGGATGGCCGCGGGTGGTCGGGCCTTAAGCTCGTGAAGAAGTGAAGGCGTAAATACTCGAAGCTCAGACTTATTGGCACATAATATGTAGCCCTTAATAAGAATTGCCAAACTTAAGTGGCAGTGGGCAGGACACATGGGTCGCAGAACGGAAGGCCGATGGGCCTGAAAAGTTCTGGAGTGGAAAGCCGGAAGACGTTGCGTTGGAAGGCCTCCCACTGGGTGATCTAACGAACTATGGTGAAGGTTGGGCCGCAGATTTGCTGGATGCAAGACTCACGAGATTGGTCAGTGTGGAGACTCTTGAATAAGGTCTATGTCCATCAGTGGACGTCTTTCGACTGAAATCATGATTATTCAAAGTAAAAGAAGTAGGGGATAACTTAGAATATGAGTGAATCCGTTGACAACCGCTAGTAAATTATAAATGCGAAAATTGATTGGGTAGTCTAATAATAAACTTTAGCGTTGTAAAACGAGTAAAAGTGCAAAATTTTATGTACACCGACAACCTTGTTTCGTACATTTGAAACATCGTTTAAGGTCAAGTCTGCCATATTTTAAGGATCGCTGACAATATCAATGTTTTATTGCACATGTTATGCGAACTATCTGACGTTCAATGAATAAAAGTCAGTCAGTACAACTTGTGTAGCAGTGGAAACATAAGTACAGTTTTGTTAGTCGGTCAGTACAGCATACTTATTACGGTCATTCTCCGATTTGGCGTTCTTTGCCTAATAACCGTACCTAACCTTTTTGATTTAAACTAATTTGACTTAAACACATTAAAACGTGAAATAATTCTTTCATATTTTAATGTGTGTTTAAGTAATTTGACTTACTGCGGTACTCAGAGATAAATATATTTAATGATTTATTAAGCGTATTTAATGATTTGTTAAGTGATGGCTTAACTTGTCATTAAAGCTCTCTGAGTGCGGCAGTTAAGTCAAATTAGTGAAAAATATTTAAAAAATTACGGTAATTAGGCAATCGGAGACTGGCCGATTATAATTTGCGCCTATGATTCGTGCAATGAGAACACTGAATAGTGTCTCGGCGTTTGGACATATTTTCTTGTTCTTTGGCGGAATTCCAGAGGGTGACACTTAGTGTGTTGTCTACTGTGTAACTTGTGCTTCTACCCAGACCCGTTACCTACTTGGGACTGGACTATTAGCAATTTATGACTACTTTTGTTAGCTTGAGTCTTACCTGCTAAAACAAATGTATATGTTAATCTATATAAATAAAGAGAGAAGTCCTGACTACTGACTGACTGACTGACTGACTGACTGACTCATCAACGCCCAGCCCAAACCCTTGGACCTAGAAAGCTGAAATTTTGCACAGAGGTTCCCTTTTTAATATAAACAAGGAATAAGGAAGGATTTTTCGAAATCAACCCCTAAGGGAGTTATTAGGGGATGAAAGTTTGTATGGAAAATCGTCATTTTCACGCGGGCGAAGCCGCTGGCAAAAGCTAGTGAATAAATAAATAAACCAACTACCACTCAGCGTGCTGCTGTGCTTTGGAGGGCCCACAGCACAGCACTTATTATCATCATTCTTGACTATTGCTCTTACCCAATTTATTTGGTCCAGCATGTCAATTTCATCCATACTCTCCTATTAGTTGTCAACTCGTCATCTTTTGAATCGCCCCCTTTTTAGCAAAATGATCATTGTACCTTCAAAGTTTAGAAGGTTTTTTTAAGATTTTCGACTGTGTGCTACATAATGTGATGCATTTGCTGCTTAAACTCAGTACCGCACAAATTTTATTACAGGCCTCCTAAGAAAACAACTAGCAAGTTAATAGGCAAGAAACACGAAGATAAACTTGTGTATTAATTATATTGATAATCGGATATAGCAGCCCGGGTCGACAGTTCGTTACATATGCTGTTAGATGATCGATTGTCGTAATGGGCATATTTATTAGTCGAACAGCGATCACGTAGGCATATCGCCCACATACCTATGCGGGGAAATTTTGCTTAGTATGCAATTACTGTTTATCCGGAGGAGTATTTGGTTCGTATTTGGGGATATGGACCTGTTTTATAGTGTGACTCTCTCCAGTAGATGAATATAAAATTAGAACACAATTTAAATGTAATTCCACGATAAGTGATAAGCTATAAGTAGGACTGATCCGAAGGACCAGCGTTTTTGGTACCTAACTGCTGAATAATAATATGTAACTTTTGTCTGAAACAGAATCATTTTCGTAAATAAAATGCGGTTTAGTAAAAACATCTTGATTTTTTTATTTATCACACCAAAAAAAAATTACAATACATCACCAATAAAAGCGTGCAGTATTATAAAACAACGATCAGTAGTTCTGCTCCCACTAGTCGAAAATGAACCATTAATCTGTCACCCTTTTTTTTTTTTTTTTTTGGTGGGTGGAAAATCATCGAATAACCCCCCCCCTGCTCTTGGGCAGAGCAAAGGGGAGTGTCAGACTTCTACTGACTAAAAACCAAACCCATGTTCCTTCTTCTTCGCCCTTGTGTCGGAGCCGCGGTAACCTTTCGATATCCACAGCCCCGACGGGCGTCGGCCCTTGCGGGCCCCTCCTTGCTGACATCTCTTTGAGGCGCGCGTGGAACACGTACGCGCCGCCGACACGGTCTGTTGCCGTCATGACGACGGCCGGACGGCGAGCTAGCCCGTTACTCACCGTCCACAGGCCCGCGTCTACGGTGGCCGGAGGTCATCGCGTGACCCCCGACGCCCGGAGCGCCTTCCGCGGCGGCTGGGACGTTGAGAGGTTCTCTCCCTTTCTCGTTCCGCCACCTCCTTCGCTAGCATCACTGCTTCGCAGAAGGAGGCGACGGCGTCCCATTCCTCTTCGCCCCGGACCATGGCTTGCACCAGGGCCGGTTAATCTGTCACCCTCAGTTTCAACCACATAAAATTTATAAGTTTGTGTAACATAAATATTTCCTGGAATTCATACGCTCTGTTTTTTCCCGCACAAATAAAAAAAGAGAAATACAATCAGGAAATCTTTCAGCACTTATGAAGGGTGGTTACCTACATACTTATAATAAAACCCTCGGGCACGTGCCAAACCGTGGATGGACGTGACAGAGCGGTCCATCCATCGAATGTTTTTCGAAATCAAATATCATGAAACTTAGGAAAGCTTTCACATTAAATGTGAAAGCAAAAATTTCTTTACTACCTCGTTGGTCTAGTGGTCAAAAGCGCGACTACTGAGTAAAAGAGAGACTAAAAGACATAAGATCAATACCTTTATTCCGAAAAAAATTATACGCCTGGTTAGTAAATAAATGTTTCTACACGACCCAGGAATACCTTAGTTATAAGCACAGATGTTATAAGAATAGAAAATTACTGTAGCGCCTTACTATGTATGTTCCTATCAGTGCATATAAACATATAACTAGTTTAATTTAAGTTAGTATGTAATTCCACATACCTATAAGTGTGTACCTATGTAGGTGCCTAATTCATTTTTTTTCATAAACTTTTATCTTAAGTTTTAAGTTTTTGCATACCAGAAATGGTTAATATGAGGATCGTTTTTTTGTATTATGTAATGCATTATGTACCATCTATTTTACCCATATTATGCAAATAAATTATTTGATTTGATTTGATTTGAGCATGAGGTCCTGGGTTCGATTCCCAGTCGAGCAAAGCGCTATTGGGTTTTTCATCACTTTCTTAGTAGCAGCCGTGGAGTCTGCATGTGTGCCCGGTTGACGGCAACCGGCTTGCCTGTGGGACTTAAACATTACTGGCGACATGTGGGTGAACTATTAGCTATTGGTACCTACAGCTACACACTACACAGGTACACTGCTGCTTAATCTTTCGGAAATTACAAGCGCGATTTTATCAAAAATTACTCATAGAAAGACTGTAAAGTTCTGTCTGAAAAAATGGCATGGCCGTTGCATACTAAGAACCTCTGCATAATCTTTTAACATGATTGGATATATTAAATCCGGTAAAGGGACCAAGGGTGACCTCGTCAGAGTTGCTATACCGATAATAACTTATCTCACAAACCGGAAATTCAAAAATGGTTGCGCTTTTTATAATAAATCGTGGCTGTGGAAAAATCCAGTTAAGTACCCAAGAGTTGAACCCCAATGATTAGTGTCTGAAACAAGATTTATTTATCAGACGGCCATTTTAAATTGAAAACCCTCTTGGAAGGGTGCTGATAAATCTTCACTAGGCAATAGGGATTTCAATTTTATGACCATTGACTAAAAGCTTGAACATTAGACCTTTCTGTTCAGTTTAATAGTTTTAAAGGCGAAGATGTTTTAAATTTTTTAAATAACGGCTTTTTGACTTATTCCCAAAAATAGTCAATATTTTTTTTAATATCTCTGTTCCGTTGACTGTCTTGTGGGTCTAGTGTTCGCAAGCGCGACTGGTATGTGGTCCTGGGTTCGATAACCGGTGCACGTCCACGGCACCCGGGTTGGTGCCCGGTTGATGGCAATAGGCTCGCCCCCTATTACATGGGACTTAAAACATAGCTGGCGAGATGTAGATGAACTATTAGGTACACCTCTGCCTAACCCTTCAAGGATTACAAGGCGTGATGCTATGTTATCACCTCGTACGCACACTAAAGCTTAATATCAAGGAGTAAGGAGAATATTCTTATATTATATTATTATTAATAGGAGAATAACAAGGAGAATATTCATCCGTACTCGCAAATCGACTGTATTATCAAACATTCAATCGTATTGTGAGCCGGAGTAATTGCGTGCTATAAATCGCACCACAGCGCTGCCACTGAGTACCGGCTTTTTAATTCTGAAGAATTATAGACAAAGCCCTTTGTCTGTGGTGTCCGTAACTTATTGCACATCCGTTAAACGATTTTGTTTTTTTTTTCTCATATGATTGTCTAATACGAATAGATCAATGTTTGTTCAACGAAAATACAAAACAGAAATAAAACAAAACATTTTAAAAGAGTTACCGTGTTATTTCTTGATGGATCATCTCCATAGAAAACGTCTAACCTTTTCTCGAGTGCCCATGTAGGCCTATGAAACAAAATATTTTAATTTTGAAACAAAATGTGGACGATGCAAAAGGAGTATGTAAGGATCGTAGCCAGTGACGTTCTGGGGTTTCTGCCTACCCCTATGGGAAAAGGGCTTGAGTTTACGTATGTGTGTTGTACAGTCGAACAAGCTAATAAGTATACAGGTAGAGTTCTTTATAATTCTAGTACACTGAAAATATTGATTGCAATTTTTTTTTATAAAGTGCTTCGAATGTCAAACGCTGTATCGTTTCACATCAGTCTCCAAAAACTAGAGTGGATAATAATAGGCATTGTTAAAAGCTTTGTGTAAAAATATTGTTCTTAACTGATGAGAAGCTAACGCAGTTTAAAACTTAAAGTTAACACCCTACTGATGATATTTTGTACAAAAATACTCCACAAAACCGTAGCAAATGTTATAAGAAAGGACGAACATCGAGAGGAAACTGTACTAAAGCTACGCTAAACTATGATAGATAGTATTCCTATAGTTCAATGTAAAGAGCGATCATATTCTCATCTCACCGTTCATCTCCGGCCAATAAAGAGAGGATTCTGTGTCACCAACACGTTATCAAAACAGGAGATTGATCTACCCTTGCATGACCCCGCGTTTTACAAAACTAGCTGTGATTTCTAAGCAAAAATATTTGATAAGTTATTTTAATCCACAGATATAATAAATAAGTTTTAATCCATGAGAAGCGGTCTGTGTGATAGGATTTGTCTTTGGCAATAATACTTTTAAGTATAGAAAATCATTCTATCTTTTAGGAATAGGTATACGTTTAAAAAAACATTATAAACGTAACATCGGACCTGTAATCCCCAAAGGTTTAGGCAGGCAGAGGTGCATAGATCTAATAGTACAACCTCATTTCGCCAGTTATGTTAAAGTCCCATGCAATAAGCCAGTCTACTGCTATCAACCGGGCTGAAATTCAAACACCAAACCGATCCAGACTCATTGCTACTGAGAAATTCCTGTTGGAAAAACCCAATAACACTTTGCTCGACCCTGGAATCGAACCCAGGGCCTCATGCTCAGTAGTCGCGTTTGCGACCACAAGTCAAGAAAATACAATAATAAAATAGTAGATTGTAAACCAAGTGCATAAAACGCACCTTTTTGCGCGAGACGTTTATCCATCCGATGCGAGCTTGCGAGCGAGGATGGATATAAAGTAGAGAGTAAAATGGGTTTTATGGACGAGTTTTACACTCTACTTTTCACTTCGATTGCGAGGAAATGCAACAGCAACTTGTAAATATTGTAAAAATAATTATGGTTCCCGGTAATTAATTTTTTTCAGTAGGAAACTTGACATAACACCTGACTTATGTCGAAAAACATTTTGAGCAAGCCTATTGCCATCAACTGATGTAATTGGGACCAAGCCTATTGCCATCAACCAATGTAATTAGGAGCAAGCCTATTGCCATCAACTGATGTAATTAGGGACAAGCCTATTGCCATCAACCGATGTAATCAGGAAAAGCCTATTGCCATCAATCAATCTTATTAGGAGCAAGCTTATAATTATTGCCATCAACCGATGTAATTAGGAGCAAGCCTATTGCCATCCACTGATTTAGGTAATTGAGAGAAAGCCTATTGCCATCAATCAATGTAATTAAGAATAAGCCTATTACCATCAAATGATGTAATTAGCAGCAAGCCTATTGCCATCAACCAACCTAATTAAGAGCAAGCCTATTGCCATCAAGCGATTTAGGTAATTGGGGGAAGCATATTCCCATCAACTTTCCTTGTATTCGTAATGGAAAGCAGTAATCCCTTGTTCTTAGAATGCTTTCGAAACGAATTAAATTAAAGAGGTTATTCTATGAAGTTGAAGTTGTTCTTGTGGCTGTTGGGCCGATTACCTGTGCCGATTACCTTGGTCTTCGACGAAGATTTTACATTATGCTCTAGAGCATAAAACGCGACTTTATGTCGCCTACGCACGACTTAAACACGAATTTTAGAGCGAGAGAAGTGAAAAGTATATTGTGTTATTTTCCGAATATTTAGAAACTCCTACAAACTATCGTACTTCTAGACCGCAAGACCACTTGCACTATCCACCAGTAAATTTAAAAACTATACCTACATGCAAAGTGACATCATCATCGATTCATCTCCATCAGAAGTCAGAACACGTCATGTCCCACATTACAGGAACTTAATTCATATTCAACGCAGTCATAAAAATGTACCCGCATAATAAATAAAGCATGTATTGTACCCTGATATTGGAAATCCAACCCTTTTGGTTCAATGTCGGATTATGCAAAATTCAATATTCATTCTCATACAACTTTTTCTAACATTTGGACTCTTTTGCAATGTTTGGGTGCTTTCTTGAGGAAAACTTGCGATCTTATTTGCTTCTTAATAAGGACAAGTTTTTACAGCATACCCGAATAAAAACTGCAGACAATACAATAGAGACAGTAAAGTAATAAATCTTTCCATTTTAACTATTGGTAAAATCAAATACAATATAAAATAACATTAGCTATATTCTCGAACTAGCTTTTGCTCGTGGAAGCGAAAATAACGGAAGCGAAATTTTGCACCCATTATTTTTTTAAATTTCGATAACAGATAAGTAGTTCCGAAGCTTACTATTACTTTTCCGAAGTTTCTATTAGTATCAAATTTTATATCTCCATAATATTAGTATAAGTATTGTTATTATTGTTAGTAACTTTTACCCCTTTATAATATTAGTTTAAGTATCTATAGTTATTATTGTCAGTATCAACATTGTGATAAAATTGATAATGATCATTCGATATAGATTTAATAATCTGGTGAAAGTCCTCTTATTAAATCAAACAATAAACGATTTGGCTAGACAGAACTAAAGGTCATTTCTATAACCAGCTGATATTTTTCAAAGCAAAATATCAATGGGAAAACCACAAGCGGGCATCGATAGCAAAAGTAGCGAAAGGCGAACATTCTCAGAACCGCCATTAGTCTTGCAGGCGCCCGCCGACTACGATCGATTTTATAATTTCCAACAGGCCGCTTAATCTTCTTGAATAATACTTTTTTACTCGAATATCTAACTAAAGTGACGGTTCAAGAACAAGTATGATTAAAATTCGGCCATTTTCTTGTGATAAAACTTAACATAAGTACAAGCACAGTAGAAATATTCTGTCTAAGGCCGGTCGCAATGTCAAATAACCTGAAAGCCAAACACATTTATTTGATTCGTTGGTAATTTTTTATTTTTATAGTAGTTTGTACTCTCCAACTACTGGGCAAAGACCTTCTCCAATTTCTTCTATGTGCTCTTTTCGAGTGCATCCTCGAACCAGCTCTTGCGGGACGTCTAGAACGTCTCCTTTAATTTAAATTCTCGTCAAAAGTATAGCATATAATACGAGTAATACATTTGTGTATTTCGTCTTACTTTAGAATTTCTGAACATTTGTTATTTTTTAATTCTCTGAAGTGTGAATCCTGGATGGCTATGGTAAAAAGGTAAAGAGACCGTACTACCCAGCTGTAGGTAATTCTAGGCTGCAAAAATGATGATAAAAACGAAACGATAACGTGACAAACAAATGCCGATAAACGTCATAATCTGGCTACCAACTTTTTTCATAACATAGGTAGACATTTGCCGAATATTCGGCCCAAAACTAAAAGGCTTATAGAAATATGCCTTTTAGTTTTGGGCCGAATGGTTATTTTGAACACAATAAGGAGTATTTATAGAAATAAATACTCCCCATTGTGTTCAAAATAACCACACATATTGTCAACCAGACGGACAGATGTCCATTAAAGAACTATAATAAGAGCTCATTTAGCTGGTATCTTTCATATTAGTTTCTCTTAAAGGTGGTCTATCCGACAATACAATAACTATTAAAATAAGAGGTCAGTAAAAAGGTAATATGAGTCGTAAACACGTCATAAAGATTTATTTTGGCCTATAAATAAAGTCAAAAAGACCATTCTTGCTAATACCTACTTATTTATGTCATTGTTTATTATTGTGGAGATAGTAGACATTTTATTATGTACTTAATATAAGTGTTATAGCAGGTAACACTAAAAAAAAAGTATCCATAAAATTTTCTTCAGAGTAAACTTAACTACGAGACAAAATTCACATCAAATGCCTTGGGAGTTGGGACCACAGACGTTTCCATACGATAAACGACGTATGTCGAAGAATTTTATACTGAAGAAGATGTACGTCGCATTCACCTAGCTAGTATTTTAGATACATTATGTTCTCCCGGTATTAGCTTTAGCATTTAGTTCGACGTTCGTTCGTCGTTACCTATTTAATGTCACAGATTGCTCCGTTGCTAGTTTTATTATTCTATGTATAGTAAGGTTTCGAAGAAATGACCTTATGCAAACTGCAATCACAAAATTATGAAGAGTAACAGAGAAGTATATGGAAGAAGAAGACATGCTGCGCCGACCCCAAATGAAGTGGAATAAGGGCAAGAGAATAATGATGATGTTGAGCTGTCGAAGAAATTTTCGTATATAAACTGCGAACACAAAATATGGAAATATGTGTGGTACTTGATAAAATAATAATAATAATAATAAAAGTTCATTTCAGATCATACAATCCATAAATCAATAGTTACAAAACAGAATAGCCCGCCCACACATACAACATTTTACAAAAACATTAAATTCAATTAAAAACAAACAACATTCACAAAATTATAAACCACACAATAGAAATTAAAATAGAAAATAATTACATAAAGAAAATTAAATAACAAAAGTCAAAATTAATATATTAATGATCATCATGTCAAATAGTCAATAAAATTAGAAATTGCACACATTAAATACCTACATCACAAAACAAAGCAATAGCACGTCAGTATTGTCCGGAAGTTATACACATCCACTTATGTTGGATCGGACAGTCAGTGCGAGAAGCAATCAAAAAAATTTATAAATAAAAGAAAAGCTAAAGCTAAGCTCAGCTAAGTAATGATAAAGCTTGATAGTATAGTTTATTGGAAAACTTGTCTGACTGCCAAACATATTATAACCAAAATCAATGTTTGCTCATGGCAGGTTGATAACGGATGTTAGTTTATAATTTACATTTCCACATACTGTAGCATCTGAAACCGGAAGTCAAAACTTTCCTCTTAAAGTGCTTGTACCTGCGTATTGTAATGTTTAACTATGTTTTGCTTCTAATTTCATGGTAAGTAGACCACCCTTTTCCATGCCAACACTAGGTACCCCACACACATTTTAGCCAGTTTTCAAATTCATACAACCCTGTTTGTGAAAACTAGAAGCCCCAAAAAAAACATACTTAGTAAACTTACAGGATGTCTTTTCAAAACGCTCATGAACGTTTATTTTTTCATATTTTTGTAGACAACTTGTGATGTCAATTGCGTCCTCACCGAAAAAAATAACGAGATAAAATCCAGACGTGGTGTTGAATTTCTTAAACATAATTCAGGTTTTTGTAATTTTCATGTTTTTATTTTCTTTTTTAATGGCTTGCTATCTTTTTTCCTTACAGTTTCTTAAGAACGAGTGAAGTCCAATGCTCCGACATTTTTAGTAGACAATAGAATAGGATACTCTTTATTTGCGTGAAATATGGTGCAATGAGGTGTTAAAGATAAATAGGTTCTACATATCCCACTTACTAAAAATCAACATGCAAATATTGTTAAATAAAACTAGGCCAACCATATCAGTTTAAGATAAACAAGAGTAGGTAAGTAGCTATTTAATAATTTATATTATGAGGAACTGAAGTGGTGAAGTGTTAGTATGCTAGGTACTCCTACAGATAGAGCAAGTACATATTACATGTAGCATCTTTACAAGAAATAGGTATATATGTTATGATAATATCTAAACAAGCTATGATTAATTCCATGCTACAAAACTGTCCGCAAAGAGTAAAATTATTTATTCAGATTAACACGCGACTTTGACCACGTTAATAAGGGACTAAAAAGATAGAAGGTACATTTATTTTTAATAGGCTCGTGTCACGTCAACGTGGATGAACACGTTATTCGCAAAACTGACTAAAAATAGAAAACACGATTGTATAAGCCTCTCGTTAACCGTGCAATTAGAAAGGAGGACGAGGATACTAAAATTTGGTTTAGGAGAGAAATATTTGCGATGACGTAACATAACGTTTCGACGGCATGGTGCAGTGGCTCAAGCAGTTGACTGCTGCGCTACGTGTCGCGGGTTCGATCCCCACGGGACAAATATTTGTATGGCCTACAGATAGTTGTATGACACGAGAGAGCCAACTAACGCTTATATTACATGGGCAGAAGAAGAACCTGATATCCTTGCGTCCGAAATTGAGTATGCTATCAAATCTCTTAAGACCAATAAAGCACCGGGTAAGGATGCTATTACATCCGAAATTTTAAAAAACCTAGGTCAGCGAGGCACAAAGACTATCACCGAAATCTGCAATACCATCTGGAAAACTGGAAGATGGCTAAAAGACTGGACAGAATCGGTGTTTATACCGTTACATAAAAAAGGTTCTTCCAAAGTCTGTGGTAATTACAGGACAATTGCGTTAATATCCCATGCGAGTAAAATTCTTCTCCATGTAATTAATAGACGTCTAAGCTACTTTCTAAGCCGTCAGATACCCCCAGAGCAGGCAGGTTTCGTAAAAGGCAGGGGAACGCGGGAACAGATACTGAACGTCCGCCAAATAATCGAGAAGAGCAGGGAATTCAACTGCCCCCTAGTTCTTTGCTTTATTTGACTACACGTGGAATGGGACAAACTGTGGAACGTGCTACTTGAAATGGGAGCTCCTGAACACCTAGTTGCCTTGATCCAAAGTCTGTACACAGAAAATCGCTCGTTCATCAGAATAGGCACGGACTGCTCCAATATGTTCCACACTAAAAAAGGAGTGAGGCAGGGTTGTATCCTGTCCCCCGCTCTTTTCAACATATATGGAGAGTACATTATTCGGAAGACCATGGAAAATTGGGGTAAGGGCTTCCCTGTAGGTGGAAAGAGACTATCCAATCTCCGATATACTGATGACACCATTCTTCTGGCAACATCCGTTGAAGATGAAGCTGAGAAGAAGATGAGCTGTTCCAAAGACTCGAGTCAGAAAGTGGCAACATCGGTCTCGCAGTGAACAGAGCAAAAACCAAGGTAATGATAGTGGATCGTGCCGGAAAGCTAAGTAATGTCAACTGCAACATTCCTGGCATTAATAACGTCGACCACTACATATATTTGGGCTCTCAAATCAACAATGATGGCAGCTGTGTCCCCGAGATTAAGAGGAGAATGGATGCTAAGGATGCAATGTCCCGGCTTAATATAATTTGGAAGAAAAGAGGAATTGGTATCAAAAGCAAGATCAGACTGATACGAGCCTTGGTATTCCCTATCTTCTTATATGGAGTTGAGACATGGACAATTTTGGCCCGAGAAAGGCAAAGGATTGACGCATTCGAGATGTGGTGCTGGAGGCGAATGCTGAGAATACCTTGGAGTGCGAAACGCACTAATGCATCGATCCTGAACCAGCTCCATATAAAAACTCGCTTGTCCACTACATGCAGGCAACGCATCTTGTCATACTTCGGTCACACAGTGCGCAGGGGCGATGATGATGAATTTGGAAAAAATAATTATGGTTGGGAACACCGAAGGCAAAAGATCGCGCGGTCGTTCGCCAACTATGTAGATGGACCGACCAAAAAAAGGAAAGGACGTCGTCCCAATTCCATGAGATTGTGAGAGACGCGCTGGACAGAAACCGGTGGAGGCAGATCATCCGCTCCAGATGCAACCTACATGCTGACCACGATCCTCAGACATGAGGAACCGACCAGAGAGAGAGACAGATAGTTGTATCGGGTCTGGGTATTTGTGTATGTGAGTTTAAATGTTTGTAAACGCACCCACGATACAGGAGAAATTTCTAGAGCGCGGCAAGGTTTAAAAAAAAAATTTAAAAAAAACATAGTACTCTGTAATCCCTACTGGGTTAGGTTTTAGGTGATCCCATGCTATGCCCATATTTCACCACTTTTTAAAGGGTTCGTGTTAAAATACACTGGGCCCAGCCCTGAATCTTGTACGCACGACGACCTATCAAACAAAGCAAAACCAAATTAAGCAGACCCTTCACTGTAGAGGCCAGGATATACTGGATATTTATGGTTTGATGTAGCACCGTGTGTACTGTGTCGTGAGCATGGTTTCTGATAGTTTTAGAGGGAAAAGTGAGACTTCCAACTTGATCGAATTTCGATCTAAAGGAATAATCTAAAGTAGAGTTGCCTTCACCTAAATTGACGATGTCATTCCAAAACCAAAAAGACCTTGGATATTTTATCGAGTGTTTTTCCCGAAAAAAAAACATCACAAAACGGTCACTTTGCTGATAGTGTGAGATCAGCTATCGGCTTTTTTTTTTCAGCACAAGAGTCAGTATGGATACGGGTAATCGTTACGGATAAATTTTCCGGGTTAACTCTACTACTAATACACTCGAGAGCAATGAATCCGGGTCACTTAAAGAATGTTAAAAATCTCGGAAACTAAAAATGATAGGTTAATGCAATAAATTGTATTTAATAGACAATGTAATACTCCTTAAATAAAGGTATTAAAACTTCTTAGTTATTGTAAAGTTATATCATAAAAAAATCAAATTTGAAAAAGGGCCACTTTCGAAGATGGAACTACGTAATTACAGCATTTGGTTTTCTTTTGTTTGTAATCTGTCATTTATGTGGGTACATAAACCATGTTGATAGTGCTCTATATTCATTATTCAAGCTGAAATTATGTCGCTTACGCCTGAAGAATGCACCAGAATACTTACAATGCTGGAAACCGGCCGGAGTCAGCGCGATACAGCCAGGACTGTCGGTGTGTCGCTGTCAACAGTAGGTACAAAGAGTTCTCCGACGTTACGTAGAAACTGGTTCTAACCTACGCAGACTAGGAACGGGCAGAACCAGGTGTACCACAGCACGAGAAGACCGATACTTGGTGAACACCATGCTTCGAAATCGCTTTCTCACAGGAACTGAACTCACAAATCAGTTTCGACGCCTCGGAGGAAGTAACCCAAGTGCATGGACAGTAAGACGTCGGCTTGCTGAATCTAACTTAAAACCCCTTAGACCTGCAAACGGCCCTAAACTGGAGCGTGGGCATCGTATTTCAAGACTAAGATATGCCCAGAGCCACGTAAATTGGAGTATTGAAGATTGGTCAAAAGTTATGTTCTCCGACGAATCAAAATTTATGCTCTACAAGCACGATGGAAGACACAGAGTGTATCGAAGACTAGGGGAAAGATTCAAGCAAGCATGCATCGAAGAAAAAGTAGCCTACGGTGGTGGGTCTGTACTTGTGTGGGCCGGAATTTCTTCTGAAAGTCGCACAGAGCTGGTGATCATAGAAAACGGCTCTTTAACTAGCGAAAGATATGTGGAAGAAATCCTCAATGATCACGTTGGTCCATTTATGGTCAATTTAGGTGAGGATGCTATATTTATGCATGACAATGCCCGACCTCATACAGGTAGGATTGTGAATGACTACTTTCAAGAGATGAACATTACTCGTATGGAGTGGCCAGCGCGCAGCCCGGATATCAACCCGATCGAGCATGCTTGGGACGAGCTAGGCAGATGCGTAAAACAACGAAACCCTCCCCCAATCACGCTTCGTGAGCTCAAAATTGCTCTCACAGAGGAATGGGAGAATATTCCCCAAAGTCGTATAAGGAACTTGGTGTACAGCATGCCAAACCGCGTAAACGCAGTAATGGAAGCACGAGGAGGCAATACGAAGTATTAAAATTCAAGAAAATCGTAATAAAGTTCAAAAATTTCATGTTTCCTATTTTTGTTTTAAGGAGAGATCAGCAGTTTTTTTCTTTATGTAATTTTGTGTTAATAAAATGTATGGTGACTCATATTTTTTTTACTTTCATTTAAGAAGTATTACATTGTCTATTAAATACAATTTATTGCATTAACCTATCATTTTTAGTTTCCGAGATTTTTAACATTCTTTAAGTGACCCGGATTCATTGCTCTCGAGTGTAGTTGTGTAAACCCGGACTGATGACATCCCTAAACTAAAGTAGTATTTTGTTGAAAACTCAGATCTACTTGTTATGTTCAGAATTTTTTAAAGATGCTATAGATTCATTCACTACATTCTATTTTGTGAAATCACAAATAAACATTTCTTTTCTGGACCACCAACGGGTCCAACGGTTAGGTGGGTTCGAAAACCGGTCGGGAAAAATTATTGTAAAATTATTGTTTGTATACGTGAGTTTAAATGTTTTGGAGAAATTCCTAGTAAAGTGAAATGTTTTTTTTTAAACCAATACTAAACTTGCGTTTATGACCGTGATGATTCGAAAGAATGTGAAGGTTCAAGCAGAGCATGTGGGTATCGCAGAAGATGACTTTGCCTTTGTATCTAACCACATGGTGAAATATACTGTGGTAAAACAGTATGCATTTACGTACGCACATAATATGATGTACTTTGTATTGTATTAAGTCAGACTAACTCAATCACTATCAATATCCACAACACAATATTGCTTGTATCTTCATTAGGCTATCACGTTACATAATTAACAAGTTCCAAAGTGCTTATAACTGAATCAATATTGTTGCAAGCGAGCCTGGCCCGCAGTGCTGGGTCGCCGCCAAACAACCGCGATTATCAACTATATCAAATTATTATCCTTCTACTATCTGCGTTTTAGCATCAGCCTGTAATATTTGGCAGGGTCAAAGCATAAACAAGTGAATATTATGATGTTGCACTATGTAATTATATTTTCATTTTCTCAAATACAGTACCAACGTACAAAAAAAAGAAAAATATTTCTCATAAGAAATTACATTACTCACTTACATGAGATAATTAAAAGCAAGATTAAAATCACCTAAAATAGAACAAAATGTTGGACGTATTACAAAAAGTAGATATCGATTAAAAATGTTTTGGATAGGTTACAATATTAATATGCACAAGTGTTAGTTCAAACATAATTATACTCGTAAACAAGTTTACCTAAAACACAGATCAGCGGTAACTGGATGTGGCTCGACACTATTCTAGGAAAAGTGTTTTTGGATTTAGATTGAAGTCTCTCGGTAATTTATTAAATATCTTAGATCCTTCGTATGTAAAAGTTCTATGTCAGCATCAGCCTGTGTTTCTTGGCAGGGCTTATCATAAATAATATGATATGAAAATGACGTTTTAGCTACCTGCTATGTTAATATTTTTCAAGTGTACTTCTCATTTGCATTATGGGTTTATCTGGTAACCTCTACTTGATTATATGAAAAACATCAATCAACTGTTTTTTTTATATCCCAGTTCTACTAACAACTTCGTGAGTTATCACGATGGGCCTACGGAATAGCACGTACTGGACATAGTACGTATAATAATATTATAGTACGAAACCAAATCTGCAGTTTTTTTTACAGTTTAGTTTAACATATTTTTAGTCCGCACGCTTATAAACACGTTCACTGTCCGCGAAGTAAACAGAGTCGCAGTGAACCATAATGTAGGTCATTGCACAGGGAAGGGTCTGTATACTCGTATGTATCATTTTGTTCCGGCTAATCTCCGAAATGGCTGGGCCGATTTTGGAAGGATTTTTACTGGCAGATAGCTGGTGTCATAATCTGTAAGACTACTTTTATGTTTAAAATTGAATTATATTGATTTACACCGAATTATCCCACCGTCCTTTCCAACATCTCTCTCTTTCCCAAACCAGATACTACCACTAATAAAACCCCTCATTCTAGGCTTTGCTGAAGTCGACTAAAAAAATGTAGCGTCCAAAATGCATGACCAAACACACCTATGTACAAACAAGTACACAAATATGTACTAGTGTGTACATAGCGTATTTGTGCGGGATCCTGTGTGCGTACCCTCGCAAATGTAAGGACACACTCGACATCCCCCGGGAACCTTTAGATCCTCGGATCTCTACAATATTTGCTGAAGGACCAACTATTTATCCGCCACCATTTTGTCAAGCGGCTGAGTATACTTGTGATAAACAAACAAGAATGGAATTTTCAGAAATATTCTATGGGAGAAAGAATATTTAAGATGTCCTTATGTTCCTATAGTCTCCTGTTGTTCGTTATCAGTTAGTTCAGGAATGGAAAACATTTAGTGACCTTGAATTCTGATAAAGAAAATTTCAGCGGGTGAAACTATTTTGGACAACGTACTACAGAACTATTTCCATTACTATCATTTATCGAAAAAATACAACCGAATTGGATTGGATTCTTTTTTTAAGTCGGTTAAAATATGTACCTACCTACCTAAAGTTACACTATCCATTGCGGGATGTTTTCCGTAATTATGAACTATTCTGAGTTACAATGTAAGTTTAGTTATACTGTGAAAGCTCAAAACAGTGTTCTGTGACTCAAAATTTATTTTAAATATATTTACCTACCTACATTTTCAAAAATATGCTACTCAAAGTTCAACCACAGAGATAATACCTGTGAATGGACTGTACTTGCCTATTCCAAAAATCGTAAATCTCTGAAGAAAGGGCATGAAACTCTATGAACACTCTTTTCAAATTAAGTTAGATATCATATAGTCCTGGGTACGGTATTGTGGCTTCTACACAATTTCTTTAGTTTATATTATTAGCATTTTTTATGTTCCACACCAACTTATTTGACAGTAGCTAATGCCCGCGATTTTGCTCGCGTGGATGTCGGTCAAATTATATACCTACTAAAACCTTCCTCGAAAACCACTCTATCTAATACTGAAAAGTTTTTGAGTTTATCGCGAACAGACAGAAAGACAGACGCAGCGAAGGACTTTGTTTTATAATATTGTAGTGATTTTCTAAACCCGTATGATAACAGACTTTTCACTCCCTAAAATAGTTTGCCTATATTATTTTTTCTAAAGAGAAACACCAACACATTCTCAATAAAATAAATGGCAAGTTTTCATATAATTTCAATATTAATTATGTGATATTTATAACGACACACGTCAATTTCCCAAAGGGTTGTCTCGAATTAGTTTTGTACGCCCACATTTTACCGATAAGTGATATTGATTACAAACTTAGGATAATTGTCGTTAAATTATTATTGATGAATTAGGTCGCTTAGAAGGCCTAGGGTTCTAAAATTGATACTTTAGCAGATCATAATGGGATCATAATATGAATTGCGCTAAAATTTGTAAAATGATCACAAACGCCTTTGTTTCGTCAAACGACTTTGCCAGGACCACAACCAACCAGGACCTCATTCTCAGAAGCAAGCATTACATAATACAAGTAAATAGTAATTTGGGTCAGCACAGTCATTAAAAATGCAGATCGCCAATCCAAAAATAAATAAAAAACAACACAAAATAATAAAGTAAAAAGCTATAAAACAAAAATGATCAATTTCGCTTAATCCCCTAACAACTTGAAAATGAACTAAACGAGTTATGGAGGTCAGACGACAGTCGTTTCATAAAACCATTAGCATTCTATAATAAACCATAATGTCTTTAATTATAGAGCTCCTAATGACTGCATCATCAATCTTTCTTTCAGAAAAGGAGCATTTTAAGGAAAAGACGAGACGTCCAAAAGTGTGCCTTTGAAGAATTTAGGCCTCTGACCGATTAATGAACAGCCAAAGTGGAGCAAGCATAATGCTTGTCAGATAATTCGTGTATGGCAGGACTCTTCATCATATATGCCTAACCTTTTTCCAAATATGTTGGGGTCAGCTACCAGTCGAAACGGATGCAGCTGAATATCAGTATTTTACATGGAGCGACTGCCTGTCTGACCTCCACAACCCAGTTAATACTGCGTCCTTGGTAAAACTGGTTTTCAGACTTTCGGGCCACTGACTACCTGTCATCAATGTTATAGATCATACAAATGACAGTCGCGACCAACCACTTAGCGTACTTTTCGAGGCACGGGGGATACGCAGTTGTTACCCTGATTTCGGAGACGAATAAGAAAAAAAGAGAAGATTGATCTAAGCGGCTGTTATTAATTCGCCTTAGTTCCTCCGATTAATGAACAGACGAAGTGGGCATTTTCATAAGCAGATAAATTGGTGATTTGTAGAACTGTTAATGAAAAATACAATTGATCTTATGGTAAAGCTGGATAAGCACCTTTCACAAAAGAACTTTGTTCTACCTACCAATTATGCACGAACCTTAACTCCACAAAATAGCCTGTTCCGGCTCCTAACAAGAAATCAGCGTGAAATTACAGAATTATAATTTTATACAAGGGACCCGTCGACCTTCGTCGAATTCGTTAGTAGGTACGATTCTCGCAGATTTGGCAAAAAATAATTTGGCTTAAAGCCAGTGAATCGGCACGCATGCCTACATCAAGAACAGTAAATCTTCTAGTGACGTTACATCCACGGCCTTCTCCCGTATCTATTGTATAGATAAGATTAGCAAAAATTAGTTTTATGTACAGATTTGTTTAGTACGCATTTTATATGTCAAGGATTATTATGATATCGCGATGTCAAGGCTCGTGGTGAATAATAACAGACGCATGAGTCTATAGAAGGTTAAGCTACGGACACCAAGGTCGGTCTGTGGATGGGTGACCGTCCATTTCACATGGAGATCCATTAAGAGCACGTTAAGCCATCGCTTTCGGCTGTTATTTGTGGATCTTGTACAGTCAGTAATCGTTACGAATAGACAGAAGCCTCAAAGTCTGTCCATCAGTATTATCTTTGGGGATACCGTTACTCATTAGGAAGGATAAGAAGGTAAGGATAAGGAAGAAAGAAGGAAGGTAAGGATTAGATTGGCAATCGCTACATGTTAAATCATCATCATCATCATCAGCGTATTGCAATCCACTGCTGGATATAGGCCTCTTTAATCTTACGCCACTCAACTCGATTTTCGGCAACTCTCATCCAGTTGTTACCAGCCACTCTGCGAAGATCATCGCTCCACCGAGCCTGAGGGCGTCCCACCTTACGCTTGCCTATTCGCGGTCTCCACTCAAGAACACGTCTACTCCAACGGTCATCGGGTTCTGCGACTAATATGGCCGGCCCACTGCCACTTCAGCTTACTTATTCTGTGAGCTATGTCGACAACTCTGGTCCTCTGTCGGATCACCTCATTTCGGATGCGATGCCTGAGAGAGACCCCTAGCATAGCTCGCTATGTTAAATAATGGTATTCAACTGCATTCAACATACTTGGAAAAGGCTAGGTTCATGATGATCTTTCTTTATCGTGTGGTTACTGCCTAACCTGGTGTCAGAGTATTTAAGCCGCCCAAGAGCCTTTGACCTGGCATTACATGCCTTCGACAAATATCTTTATACTGGTTCCCTCACGATATATCAATCAATCAATCAATCATTATATTTCAGGCTACAATGGCGCAGAGATATACCTTTTTTTTTTTTTTGGTGGGTGGAAAATCATCGAATAACCCCCCCCGCTCTTGGGCAGAGCGAAGGGGAGTGTCAGACTTCTACTGACTAAAAACCAAACCCATTTTCCTTCCTCTTCGCCCTTGTGTCGGAGCCGCGGTAACCTTTCGATATCCACCGCCCCGACGGGCGTCGGCCCTTGCGGGCCCCTTCCATATTGCTGACATCTCTTTGAGGCGCGCGTGGAACACGTACGCGCCGCCGACACGGTCTGTTGCCGTCATGACGACGGCCGGACGGCGAGCTAGCCCGTTACTCACCGTCCACAGGCCCGCATCTACGGTGGCCAGAGGTCATCGCGTGACCGCCGACGCCCGGAGCGCCTTCCGCGGCGGCTGGGACGTTGAGAGGTTCTCTCCCTCTCTCGTTCCGCCACCTCCTTCGCTAGCATCACTGCTTCGCAGAAGGAGGCGACGGCGTCCCATTCCTCTTCGCCCCGGACCATGGCTTGCACCAGGGCCGGGCGCGAGAGGTCGCCGCCGCCGATCAGAGATATATCTATATCTATAAAAGCGAAAGGTCACTCACTCACTCACTGATTCATCACGAAATCTCGAAAACCGCTGGACGTACAAAGATGATTTTTGGCAGGGAGGTAGTTTATGGTTAGTAGACGTCCGCTAAGAACGGATTTTGCAAAAGGGCCGGATTAGGGTGGTCTAAGGGCCCTCGCAAGTTTGTATGAAACTCCTTCATTTTTTGTGCAAAAAATCTAGATTTTTGGCAGAGACGTAGTTTATAGTCAGTGGGCGTCTGCTATGAATTAATTTTGCGACAGGGCCGGATTAGGGTGGTCTAAGGGCCCTCACAAGTTTGTATGAAAGTCCTTAATTTTTCGTGCTATAATCTTGATTTTTGGCAGAGACGTAGTTTATAGTCAGTAGGCATCCGCTATAAATTAGTTTTGCGACAGGGCCGGATTAGGGTGGTCTAAGGGCCCTCGCAAGTTTGTATGAAAGTCCTTCATTTTTTGTGCTACAATCTTGATTTTTGACAGAGACGTAGTTTATAGGCAGTAGACGTCTGCTTAGAACCGATTTTGTGACAGGGCCGGATTAGGGAGGTCTAAGGGTTCTCGCCAGTTTGTATGAAAGTCCTTAATTTTTTGAGCTTCAAACTTGATTTTTGAGACGGACGTAGTTTAGAGTTAGTAGACGTCTGCTAAGAACCGATTTTGAGACAGGGCCGGATTAGGGAGGTCTAAGGGTTCTCGCCAGTTTGTATGAAAGTCCTTCATTTTTTGAGCTACAAACTTGATTTTTGAGACGGACGTAGTTTATAGTTAGTAGACGTCTGGTAAGAACAGATTTTGTGACAGGGCCGGATTAGGAAGGTCTAAGGGTTCTTGCAAGTTCGTAAGAAAATCCTTAATTGTTTGTGCTACAAACTTGATTTTTGGCAGGCACGTAGTTTAAAGTTAGTAGAACTCTGCTAAGTACAGGTTTTGTGGCAGGGCCGGATTAGAGAGGTTTAAGGGCGCTCGCAAGTTTGTTTAAAAGTCCATCATTTTGTGTGCTACTAACTTGAATTTTGGCAGGGACGTACTAGGTGAGTAGAAGTTTGCTAAGAACCGATTTTGCGACAGGGCCGGACTAGGGAGGTATAAGGGCTCACGCGAGTTTGTATGACAGTCCTTCCTTTTTTGTAGTACAATTTTGGCAGGAAGGTACTTTATAGTTAGTTAACGTTGACTAAGAACAGATTTAGCGAGTTTAGCAACATGGCCAGAATAAGGAGGTCTGAGGGCTTCCACATGTTTTTAAAAATGTAGGTACTGTTTTTTTTTGTACTAACAACCTGAAATTTAACAAGTCTAGAGTTTAGGAGTAGGAGATCTAAGCTAAGAAATTTGTAAGGAAGACCTGGACTAAGGGCTCCCGTAAGTCCATAATGAAATCCTTGGCTTTTTGTACCTGAAAATTGGCAGAGATAGAATATAGTTAAGACATTTCAGGTAGGAATAGATTTTACGACAGGGCTGGTTTAAGGGAATATAATCGCTTCGATTGGCATTTGGCATTCGATTTGACATAGGACCATCCACAGGCAGTCCAGACAAGAGAGTAAAAATTTCTACGCGAACGAAGTCGCGGGCAACTGCTAGTACCTTATAAAGTTACATATATAAAGTATATAGGTACAATTTGTTGTTAACAAAATTAGTAGCACTTCACTTTTTAACACATCACTGCTGTTCTTCTCATGATGATGATGTCAAGGATATAATTCAATGCTGCTCAGTAAACCCAGCTTAGTAACCGATGAATAAGATCCATATCTCACTGTACCTTTTCGAAAACCGAACACTTTTCTATTCAATGCATCGATGAACTCGATTTACGGTCAGACTTATCACTACGTGACCGACACCAAATAATATTACTAGAGCTTAAAAGAGCCTCTATTTTAAAATTTACTCGTCCCAGATATTGGCTTTTAAGGAAAATATCTCCGAACCATCAAATTATGGTTAAAATGATTTTTTTTTTTGTTAGCGTCAATTTATGAGTAGATCATCCCCGATAAAATTAAAAATTAAAATGCATAAGAAAGCAGAATATTGACGATGGTGGAAATGAGAGGGAAAAATTAACTGCTCCTTGTAGAAAAGGGAAAATCGTTACACGCCCCAAAGGTGCGAGAAAATGGTTGCCAGTCTCGGCACCTGCAACACCTGGATTACTGATCTGACTTTTTAAGACCCTTTTTATGTATTTATTTTAAAATCCGCTTTTACAAACATGAGAAGCTTTTTCTTGCAAGTTTATGGGAGCCTAACAGTTTTACAGAAGTAACGTTTTTGTATAATGATGTTAGCACAAATTAACTCTTTTTAATTTTCTTTGGGAATTTTTGACTCTACCCACATTACATTACAAATTGTGACAAAAAAAAAATATTTTATCTTTATTTTGTTTGGATAGCTTGCAGCTAACAATACAAAAATGTAGCGTGAGGCAATCAATGACAAACCATTTACAAGCCTCCATAGTTGGCATATTGTTAAGCTCCATGTATTTTAATAGTATGGCAGTAGTATGCTAAAATTATTCTAGGTATTATTGTAGCTTCATAAACCTACTTTCTAACCCCAGATCATAACGATGGTCATTGACAATGAGATGGTCGTTCACCGAACCACTATTCTTTTTTTTGCATATAGAAGAAATAAGTAAATTACGTTATAGCCATCCATAAATTTCAACCCTTGTCAAAAACTACCTATTGAAATATCCATGGGAAGAAATTATTTAGAAACAAAAGATAAGCAAACGGACCCAAACCACTTAGAAAATAAAAATCTATTGAATTTAGTTTAAAATAATATTACAAAACGACACTCGAAAAGCAATAAATCGTACATTGAAGTAACCTTTCTCAGAATATCTGAACGCCTGGTAAACAGATGTGTGAAATGACGATGCATGAAGGCGCGTACGCAGCATTTGGCGGGAACCCGACGCCATGCTTTTGACCAATGAGCAAGCGTCTTACACAAGACAGCCAATGAAAAACAGATTACTTGCGTATGATTCGTATTTCTAGGAGGAGTTTATCTGGGTGCCTTGCGGGGGTGGAGCAAGGAGTCGAGAGGACGCGGGTATCGTCAGGGACAGACGAAGTTCAAGAGTCAAGGCGGTTGCAAGTGATAATTATAGTTAATTATCATTGAATATTGATTGTATTTTAAAATAAAATTAGAAGCAGTGTGTCTAAGTCTAAGTAATATTAAGTGAAACCGAGAGACAGAGAGAGAGCTGAAATTTGGTAACGTATTCCAAGTTCAAATTTTGTGTAAAGGCAAGATCCCAAGCTAATTTACAATAACTTCAGTCACCCAATCTATTTAACGACCCAAGTAAAAATGGAGGCTGCAACAAACTTCGATATTTTATACTCACTAAGTCAAAAGACACGAGAGCACCTTTGGTCTAGCCTAGACAAAGTAGCTGCTATACTATTCTTGATAATAGTAATTTGTCTTCTCGTGATAACTTGTATAGAAGTTTGCAAGAGATGGAAAGGCGGAAATTGTGGAGAAATCGCTTTGAATTGTATAGGCGATACACATCACGCAGACCTTGAACTACGTGAACTGGCTTAAGCTAGAGATCTGAGTATATTACTGTAAATTATCATGGGATATTGTGGCTTAAGTACCTTGTATAAAAACTGTGTAACCTTTATGTGTGCCTTACCTCTCCTCTCAGTTGTATTGCAATTTATATAAGCTGATAAATAATTGTCAATATTGTACATATATGTTGTAAATCTAATTTGTGTGTGCCAGAAAGGTTTTTCGCTTGAGCCGTTCTGTTTTCCTTACCTGGCTAGGTTAGAAGAGGACGACTCGGTCCAGGTCCGTCTCAATCTTAGCGGACCTAGATCTAAATAATCAAACAGTTTCTTTCGCTGTCAGAAGGGGTTTTCGCTTGAGATGTTCCATTTCCCCTTAACTGACTACGTTTAGTAATGGGACACTCGACCTTAGCTCGCTATCATTCTAGCGAACTAGGTCTAATTAATCAAACAGTTTCTTTCGTTAAATTTATCGAAAATAAATAAATAATTTAAACATCAACCACCTCTTTCTTTTATATTCCAAGATTACCTGTGTAGAGAATTTGATAATGGAAGATTGATACAGCTAAAACCAAGTAGTAACAAAGGCATTGCTTTAACATCAGTGAGTAAATCAGGTTGGATCTCCAATAATGAATTCTCTATAATTTACACACTGAACCTTGAATGACACGATTTTACGTTATTGAATTTAACCTAATATAATAATTTGTACTACTTTAGACCAGGTCTGAGATAAGAATCCAGGCCTAAGTCAGATACTTCAATTAAGGTCTGAGACTATAAGTTCCTTCTGAACTGAATTGGACCTAGTATGCATCAGTAAAACCCAAACTGAGCGAGTAGAGACACAAGTTTACAGGAACCTAATCATCACTTTGATTCAAGTCAACAATCACTTAACTATGTTGGAGGAGATATACTGTTTTGAGAGAGAGAAACATTTCGGCTGTGTTGCATAATGCACATTAATATTTCCTAACTTTGATATATTATACTGATGGCTTGAGATACACGACTGAGCGACGTCTCTGGCAGTGATAACGCAGCATACCATACACGTCATGTCTTGCAATCCGACTCCCGACCTAGATTTGGCCAAATCTAAATATAACTCAAATATAAATACATAATCAAAACCATGGTTCCGGGGGAAAGTCTGCCCAAACTGGGAACTGGCAAATAAGTCTGCCCTTAACTGGGAATCTGGCGATGCCTGCCCTAACCGGGAATCTGGCTATAAAAAAATGCAAGTACCTGCCTATATGGAAATGGGAATCACTAACGCTTCGTAGCGATTACAGGGAGTCGATTGCCCCCCAATAACATTGATTAAGGACCGTGGCGCGGTGTAGGGCTTCCCCCATGCTGAACGATATCAGTCAGACGCGGTGGCTAAAATAAGCACAAACGCACATGTATCAACTTACATAATCATTCTAACGTGTCAAATTGATTTTAACTTGTAAAATCCTTTATTAAATCAGAGGAAGACTGATTAAGTATTGTACTAAATAATAATACAGACGCGTCGAGACAAGCTCCGCATTATCGAGTTAGAATGATTGATAAGTCTACATTGTTCGCACAGTGGAGTGTACTCGAGATTGACCTGTGGTCAATCTAAATCTAATTGTTGATAAAAAACCCCGAAATGACTCTCTTGATACAGCATTATTCCTTAAACACTGGTGTGAGGAAGTTCAATCCTTCCTAGATTAAACACAGTATTGATTACCAAAGACTAACTAAGAAAGTTCGACTCTTTCTCAGTATACTCACTCACAAAACCAAACAGACTAGACGATCAACGCGAGCCAACACAGAACCTTGGTATGATGACAACACAGGCCGTCATCCTTACCGTTACAGGACTTGGTCTTAGGACAGGGCTACCATCACTGGATTTGAGGCCGAGACCTGGAGCCATCACAACAAGCAAAGTTTGAGCAATAAAACGCATATATACGTCTTTTATTTTTGTGAGACACTCTATAGCCACTTAGAGACTCTACCAGACCATTTAATCTAAATAATATGGCCGAGACTAGATGTAAAAGCTGTTTTATTTCGTTTTTTACAGATATTTAGATCTAATGAAAGCTTGGCAATAGTTGTTCAGTAATTGCCTACCAACTATATTAAATTGAGCTCCAAAAAATCACAAACAGAATAAAATGCTAACAAATATTATGGAAATCCGATTACTAAGCGACCGGATTCGAAAAACAGAGCAATTTTTTTATGGGCTAAACTACGAATTAATTCAATCCGAGTGAAAATGTTTGCTAATACTTTAAGTGGACTCAAACCGAGTCCCAACCTTTTTACAATGCAGAAACGTCGAGGAATAAAACGGAATTGTAGAATAGAATAGAATTTAATCAAACTGCTCATTTAAATACGTCTCATCTGCTACAATATATTAATTGCGAGATCAAAAGCCTGGCCCAACTCCCAGGTGTCCAACTAAAGCAATTTGTCAAGCAATCGCACTTTGGTATTAATTTGAGACGCTGACGACGATGTTGGGATGGACGTCGTCTGAATTATAGTTACCTAACTGCAATACAATTGCCCGTTTAACTCGCTCCTAAACTTCCCAACTTTAACCATTAGAACGCCATAACTCAGCCGTGTTTTCGTTGTTCTAGTTTTCGGTTTAGCAACCATTGGTTGTTCAATTACGAACTGTAAATTCACTCAGGCCTAAATGTGCTTTATCATCGGGTTTAAAACTGGACCCCCCGGTTTTCGTTCAAACTTTTTTTTTGGGTTCTTTACGGCTTCATTTGTCAGTTTTCCTTAATTGATTAATTACTTTGGAAATGAATTTCAATTTAGTTCATCATCTGTATTTTTTAAATATTTTTCACGTCAATGTCGTCTCTTTTTTTGAATTCTTTACGGCTTCATTTGTCGGTTTTCCTTAATTGATTAATTACTTTGGAACTGAATTTCAATTAGGTTCATCATCTGTATTTTTTTAGAAAATATTTTTCAGTTAATGTCGTCTTCTAAATTCAATTTGGCATGGACTAAATTGCTTTTTTTAATAAGTTATATGGTAATGCGCTTCAGTAATAGATTCTTCATTTTAGCACGTCTGTTCATTTCATTAAAAATGTAATGAGATTTTCTGCTTTTACGATCATTTTAACGTTAGGTCATGCAAAACCTTTTCTAGCGCAAACGTGCTGAAAAATTACAAATTTATATTTTACGTAATTATTACGATACAATTACAATTAACGTGGAATAAAGATGAAATACCTCACCTGTTCTTGTACAAAACAAATCGTTATTATTACAAGACAAAAATGGTTTTACGCAACACCCCAAAAGAACTTTTCATTCTTGATTAATTAAAAAAGAAAAAATACGTCGAACTTACCTGTTACGGCATTTTATTGTTATTTTCCTTTCTTACATAGATTTCACTAGTCCGTGTCACAAAAACTGTAAAACCATAGATCATCTTTATTTATTTTTCACTCAATTTTTACGTCAATTTTACAGAATTTCTTTCTTTTTAACACAAATAATATACCTACAACCTTTTCATGCAAACTGTTTTAGAACGGTAAAAAATGTTTTCAGCCACTAAGCATTTTTCTCTATTCTTTTTTTGAATAAATACTGCGGTTATATTTTTTAATGCGTGTTACAGTCTATGATAAGTTTTTCGCGGGAAAGCTCGGCAATGGCGGCAAACGGTAGCGTGGGGACAGCACCCGCGCTTTCCTCGAGGCTACTAGCCGTCGGAGCGAAGTCAGCCCGCTTCGCTTGTGCGCGGCGCGATGCGCGGATTCGCCTTACATTTTGCACTTTTACTACATTTTACAACGTACTTCGGAATTTTCTTCTTAGTTCTACGGTAATCGTTGAGAATGCACAGTTTTAATGATATTGAGGTACTATATTGGTTAATTCACCGAGAATCATAGAAAAACTTGGAAATTGTTGTAGGTTACGTCTTTCACATTTTCGAGGACACAGTCCCAAAAATTCACTCATTGTTCCACATTTATTATTTTTCTACTTATGGAAATTATTTACTTCTAGTAAAAAAGTTTTGAAACAAATGCTTCGCTGTGTTTGTTACGAAGTTATGACACAATTTAAATTATTTTTAATTACTGTTTGTTAAACACTGGCATGATATTTTAATCAACGTTTAACCTTTTGCGTATTATATAAGGGATAAACTAGTCTCGCCCACTTATTAATTGCTTTCTAAAAATAGGCTTGACTTTGGTTGACAATTGCAATACATATTATTGCAAATATAAGTCACTTTACATAAATATCAGCCTCTGTCAACGCGTTGTTTGTAATTTAATGTGGATTTCGCCATCATTTAAATAATATATTCCGGAAGGTTTATGAGATTAAAAGACATATTAAAAATGCATTTCCCGACTATGACACACGACAAGAAAAAATGCATAAACCGTGCGAAGTATGTTTGTCTATAATATATTTGGTAGTAATATATTGTACTGACTGTAACAACCAAAAAGTTGACCAACACTGTTAGCTCTGTACTGTATTGTTTTTATTAACTTTTCCTCGATAACTTATCGCTCTCATACCTGGGTGAAATTATTTATTTAAATGGACAGTTACACAGCCGAAGACAATTCACAAATATTTACCAGCAGCGGTCTTCTAACAATGTTCTAACAAAGTCGATAAGAACTTGCATGCAAAGTATGTAAATTTTAAATCATTAAAACCGGTAAGGAAGCGTCAGGATTTCAGTAGTTCCGATATAGTCACACTCACGCCTTCGTGCTTTTAGAATATAATAATCTCGCCTGAACTTACTCCACTCGATGACAAATGGTCTCCACAATGCTGACGTCACACGTCACTCGGGCTGTAGACCACATTGACGTCGTGGCTGTAATGAATACCAACTTCAGCAGTGATTCGAGTGAATTCAGTTGGTAACACTGGCTATCAGACGATGTACAAGTCATGACAAGGCCAGAGTAGTGGCTGCCTTTCGCGACATAATTATTTAGTAGGTTAGTTGTGATTGCTTCGTTGGACGACTGGTGATCACGAGGTACTGGGATCGATTCCCGGGCCAAGTGCTTTAGGCTTTTTCTATCAAGAATTTCTCAGTAGCAGCTACGGAGTCTGAATTTGTGCCTGTTTGATGACATTGGGCTCGCCCCTCATTACATGGGACTTAAAACATGACTAGCCAAATGTAGGTGTACCTACACCCCCGCTTAATCCTTCGGGGAATACAGGTGTTATGTTATGTAGGTGAGTAGGTAGTCGAGAAACGGAAAATGTCGCGTTATTTCTTTGAGGTGTTTGTTAAACTGTTTCTAAAGAGATACCGCGGCTTCGGGCACAAAGGGCTAAGAAGGAACATGGGTGGTTTTTAGTCATTAGAAGTCTGACACTCCCTACCGCTCTGCCCAGAGCGGGAAGAGTTCTTTTGGAGAATTTGATGATTTCACACCCACCAAAAAAAAAGTAATAAATAGGAAAGTGTTTCTAGTTCTGGGTTTGTCCAGTAGTCTAGCTTGGCGTCTAGCTTTGAAACTGCTCCTACACTGTATAAGACTAGACATACCTGAATAACCTAGCATTACTTTCCTCGCGTTTAGAAGGTAAAAAAATGTCAGGAAATACAACCTGTCAACTTGTTTCGTGGACGGACGCAATCCAATGACGTGGATATGTGAAGTGGTCCCAGGAAGGTCACGTCCACGTATGACAGATTTAATAAGAAAAGGCATCTTAAGTTACAAGTTAACGTCATATGGGATATCTACCAGCTCTGTTACAAAGAAAAACACTTACCTATTCTGGTTGGAACACATGACGACCGATCTAGCTATGCAAACCAATATAAGCGGATCTCTTATTGTACGGGAAATCTATACAAAACATAATTATCTGCCTAGCCCTTGCCTTGCCCTTCGACTATTTCTTTTTCTTGTTTTGTAAGTAAAGACATATTTGTTTCCCGAAATGTCGCAGTTCCAACATCATTTGCCTAGTTTTTCCCAACTATGTTAGTCGGCTTCCAGCCTAGCTGGATGCAGCTGAATACCAGTATTTGTTATGGAGTGACAGCCTATGTGACCTCCACATCCGAGGTAGTACTGAGAATTACGATACTTCATGGTAAGACTGGGCTGCAATGGGCAGGGCACATTGCTCGCAGAACGGATGGCCGATGGGGCCGAAAAGTTCTGGAATGGCGACCGCGAACCGGAAGACGTTGCGTTGGAAGGCCTCCCACTAGGTGGACCGATGACCTGGTCAAGGTTGCAGGAACCCGCTGGATGAGAGACGCACGGGACCGGTCAATGTGGCAACGCCTGGGGGAGGCCTATGTCCAGCCGTGGACGTCTTTTGGCTGAAAGGATGATGGTAAGACTGGTTGTCAGACTTTCGAGCCACTGACTGCCTATAACGACTGTCAAAGATCTAACTATTACAGCCGGGACCAACTTATGTAATGGGTGGTCACCCAACCATAAACCAACCTAGCTGACCGCGGCTTAACCGAGAGATCAAGCCGAGTGACGGTTTTTATTGAACCAAAAGTTCCTAAATCGCTCTAAATCTATTCAAAGACAGGTCATGTTATACTGGAACGGTATACCGCTCCAGTATAACATGAAATGTTCCTATGTGTACCAAACAACACTAATAATTTCTGCCACAACAATTCATTGAATTCAATATCAAGTATGTGCCTATGTACTTACATGCGTTCGTACGTATATGCCAACCAATCAACTTTATCCAATAATTTAGATAACACTAAAAATATAACACGAGGTACTTACGAAAGTATTTCCCCATTGTTCCCATACTATCTGATGCTTGTGCCTACAAGTACAAAGTCATTGACGAACTTGATAAGAATATAACATTCTGAACAAACAGATAAGTCAGCCTGTGGATTTAAAGGTGATAATAGCATATCTAAGGTGACCAGTGACCAGTTATAAGTATGCGTTTTGAATTTCCACCTCATTAAAACCTCTTTTCAAAGTGGCCCACTTGTAAAAAACAAAGTGTAAAGAAAATTAACCATAAACACATACTTATGTGGGAGGTTCTGTTCCTTTTTCAAATATTCAATAAATATTAATTGGTACTTGATGGTCAGTCGATGGTCGGGGATTCCTTTGACCGAGCTAGGCGAAGCTCATAGCGTTTTCCAATTAAAATTACGACCAGTGTGTGATGTAAGTAGATGGGTAAATAATAAATTATAGAACATAATTGCCTATTTACCAAGTTATTTTCTATTTATTGCTTATCTGGATCGGTGACAAAAATTATTACTTTTTGAAAGCGTAATCACTCTAGTCGGTCCAAACATTATTATAATAATTTATAATCGTAATAATTAATTGTCAAATCTCAATACTTATGTACCGGTCTATCTATTATGTACAGGCAAAACAACACGTGGTGTGTGACGTCATCACTAATGACAGATGTCAAACTGCTACAATATGTCAAATTTCGTTAATAGATTTTCAACTTTATTGGTAGAGCATAAGGTTCAAAGTTGATTGGAATGATTTGACATTTTCAGGTAGCTTGATATGCTGGCGTCTGTACCTATGTAAATGATTAGGGTACCTAGGTATGTAGTGAGTATAGTGTAGCGTAGAATTATTTAGTAAGTAATAGATATTTTAATTTTCTGAATTAAAAACAACTTCTAAATTAACGTTTTGCCTTTCAAGAGTACATAATGCTTTAAAATTTATTTAACTGTTACTTAATCCAGATTTTCACTGTTTTTATAATTAAAGCGATTTATGATTTTTAAAATGATGTCACCTTTTCATATGCGAGATACAAAAAGTGCGTGGTAGGTACGCATTCTTTCGCGCGGTGCGTGATTTTACAACACTGTTCCGTACAACAACACTATTCCGGTATTAGCCGATGGGTGTGGCAACTGACCAATCACGTGTGAGCATACCTTTCTCTTTTTAAACATGTCTAATGTTCACGTCTAATTAATGCCACAATTTCGACAAGTCTCTCAGGTGGCTCGTTGGTCTAGGGGTATGATTTTCGCTTAGGGTGCGAGAGGTCCCGGGTTCAAATCCCGGACGAGCCCAAATCTTTTTGTATTTTATTTTTGAATAATTTTGTAATTTTTTTCGTATTACCGTTGTTTTACGCAAACATTCATTATGAAAAAGTTTCTTTTTTTTTAATTTTGTGATTTTGAAATAAGACTGCTTTAAAAATAATCTCTTAGTTCTATAAATAACTCACTGGTAGGTAAACACAGAATGCTATACTAACTTCGATATAACCCGATGTCTGATAACGCGAAGGTAAAACATGAAATACTACAGATAACATAGACATTCAAACATGAATGACAAACAAATAATTGTATCACACAGTAGTAATACGAGTAAATCCCACACAAATATTTCATTCATAACGTAGTTAAACAAGTAGGTAGTCTTATCCCACACGTATCCAACAAAAATAACTTCATTACGAAATCATAAAGAGCAAACTTATGAATTAGTTACAACAAAAGACGCCGCCCACATACGCAAAGGATGCCGCCGACTCCAATCGACCTGTTTACCCAGTTTTATCATAATTAACTAACCAAAGGTTAAAATAACATTAAATAAAACGCCTTTGTAACGAATTAATTAAAGTCTAACGAGCTGTTAAACTCCGGTTCGCTTTAACGAGCTGCTAAAAACTTTGAAGCTGAAGTGTTCTAAGATGTAATCGTGTGGCAGACGTATTGTCGGGGTCTTTAACACTCACCCTGTATTTTAACACCCTATCGCCCTATGTGTGTTAGGGCGTGTTCAACTTGAATCTGGGTTACAATGCTGTGGGATGCTTTAATGACATTCCATAAGATGGTAGCCATTTCCCCAACCATGTTGGGGAAGGCTTCCAGTCTAACCGGATGCAGCTGTATACCAGTATGTTACGTGGAGTGACTGCCTATCTGACCTCCACAACCCAGTTAATACTGTGTTCTCAGACTTTCAGGTCACAGGTCACACACGGGCGTGGATAAGACGCAACATTTCGGCGCCCGCGTGTGCTTTATTTCTATGGACTTTGGTATAAAATTTGAATGCCGCCAGCGCGATGTCCGCGCCCGACGTCTTTTATGTGTGGCCCGCGCCTTAGAAGCTATTGGTACCTACCGAATCAGGTAGTATTATCACAGCAGGTGGCTGCAAGGTCCTAAACTGGTTCCAATTATATCTTTATATATTATATATTTAGAACATTTACTAGTATTCTAAATACAATCATCTTGATCAAAGACTATGTACTTAATTCATCAAGTTTGTACTGGTGTTTCCATTACACGTCCATGTTGTCTTTATAAATAGTTTTCCTTCGTAATACTTATAGGTAGGTACCTTTCTCAGGACCGCCTCGGCTCATACATATTGATCTGAGTGCATTAATAAAAGTATGAAGGCAACTTCCTCCATCCACATTCATTATGCACAAAGGTCAGGTAAAAATTATCGTGAATGACAGGGAATGCAGGTCAATGAATCTCTCTATAATAATTCTACTTATAATACGTTAAGGGGACGGTGTACGGACATTTCTCCATACAAACGTAATACCAAAATAATTCGCGATACGAACATATTACCAACTTAAAATTATGTTATTCGGATACAGACGATATTTATCTAGGTTCCTATTAAACTTTTTTTTTAAAAAAATCACTATTTTCGAAATGCAAGCGAATTGCATTTCGTACATTTTAACACCGCTAATAGCATGTTTTCAACTTAATTATTCTGTATTAAAAACATTAATATTCGTAATGTTATTGTAATAGGAACATAGCTTATATTGTCTAGTAGCAGATTATCAAAAAAAAATTGGAAAAATATCAAGTTTTCATTCATAATTTTTGGTATTACGGAACACAATCAAATTTATCACAAATCTGGAACGGCAGTAGCGCTGTCGCATCAAGCATGGGCTGCGTTTGTGTGCGTGTACGCACTGGCCGTGGTTGCGTGATCGCAGAAACTCACACTAGCGTACCGTTTTCGTATGAATGACCACGCCGCCGCGCGCCGCCCGGCGCCCGCGCGCTGGCCTCCGCCTAGGGGTAGTAGGGGTTGTCAGTGTTACATAATTACTTGACTTGACTTGCGCGTGCGTTATTGTTTGCGAAATTGTTTTGTAATAAATTATTCTGACACTATTGACCTCTGCTACGGACTTGAATAATGATTTGCCTTGTGACTTGGTACTGTGGAACCTACATTATTACGACTTTTGCTTTGTTTACGGGCTTAGATTTTTTCACGATTTGGTTTGAGTGAAGTTATGGATAAACTGACCATTATTTTTTTAACTCAGAACGGGACATGGATTTATACACCTATATTGACAGTTACTTTAGCAAAAACCAAGGCCACGTTAAATGCCTATGTAACACCCTCTCCTCTCAAGATCAGGGACTCTACACTCGAAGTTGTAGACGATAAATGTCTACCTTATACAAACGGTCCAGTTAGGTAGGTCGTTTTTTTTTGGAATTTGAGAAATCATAAAATTACTCCTCCCGCTCTAGGCGGATCGGCACCCGCTGTCAGTCTTCTACTGAAAAAAAACTGGCCAAGTGCAAGTCGGACTCGCACATGAAGGGTTCCGTACCAAAACGGTATGCTAATCTATTTATATAAAAATCTTATGTTGGTTTGTGTACGCTTCAAAAACTCAAAAAGTTCTGCACCGGTCGAGCTGAAATTTTAGAATGATATTTACTTTGACGGCACGGTTAGCGCAGTGGCTCAAGCAATGGAATGCCGCGCTGCGTGTCGCGGGTTCGATCCCCGCACGGAACAAATATTTGTAAGACCTACAGATAGTTGTTCCGGGTCTGGGTATTTGTGTATGTGAGTTTAAATGTTTGTGAACGCACCCACGATACAGGAGAAATTCCTAGTGTGGGGCAAATAAAAAAATGTATATATAATCCGCATCAAGGATTGTTTTTACAGTATCCACGCGGGCGAAGCCGCGGGCATCAGCTAGTAATTTATACAATTTCTTCAACGGGCCAATGAAACTTGACCTCTGGATTGTATAGGCGCTCATACGATTCAGGGACCAAATTATATTGGTTAACTGCTTTTTCCATCTGTTGTTTCCATCTAAGTTCAAAATGATTTTCCTAGAAAGTCCTTATACATTTCTACTTTTCAGATTTTTTTCATATTTTCTAAACATAAGGTTCAAAAATATAAATAAATAAAATAAAAAAATAAAAAAGTTAGAGGGGTTTGTTTTTTACTTTTGGAGCGATTATTTCCGAAATTATTGAAATTATCAAAAAATTATTTTAGTAAACCCCCCTATTCATTTTTAAATACCTTTCCAACAATATATCACACGTTAGGGTTGAAATTAAAAAAAAATCACTTCCCACTTTACATTTATATTGGGGCTATCCTAATAAAACTTTTTTTCCAAATTTTATTTTACCACTTTGTCGGCGTGATTGCTAACGGTCACAGAGATTAAGCGAGGACGGACAGACGGACGGACGGACGGACAGACAGACATGGCGAAACTATAAGGGTTCCTACTTCCTAGTTGACTACGGAACCCTAAAAAATCACACAAATGTTCTCTAGCCCTTTGTATGCGAGGCCGCGGTATCTCTTTCGAACAACACGCAGTCCCGACAGGCGTCGGCCCTTGCGACGTGGTCTACCACGTCTACCACAGTTGCGTCTGACGAGTTTTATAGTTTTAAAAATTTCACGCAGTTTCGGAAAACGGGACTGTTTGTGTCCCAGAGCTTTGTTTGGGGACAACGGGACAACATACATAATAGGTACATAGTGACAAGCGGACACGTTTAGCTACTGGTAACAAATAATACCCACTAAGCGCGTGTAAGGCTAAGTTCAGATGACCGCTCGGGGACAAAATCAAAATAATCAGTGTTTACCGTCTATTAAAAAAGAAAGAAAAAAAAAAGTTTTACAAACTTAAATCGACCCGTTCAGATGATCACGGTTGAGCATCGATCACTGATGCGGTTGAGAGACAATCTGGTGTGGTAGGTATGGTGTCAAACTGTGACCATTTTGATGCTAGACTGCCGTGTACATAAATGCTATCATGTGAATGCTTCCACAGCACGGAGACGCACGATGCCGCGCGGTCATGTGAACTTAGCCTAAGATAGGCATTCGCATTCCTATCCATTACACTTCCGGCTTAGGCTCGGACTGTAGGTATTTTACCCTCGAGAGTAATGACCAAGGTAGCTCATTATGCTGCATTGCATTATCCTATTTGTAAAGTTGAAAATCTACTAAAGACAAACCGTAGTCGACACTGACAAGCCGCTGAGTCTTTGGGAATAGGGTTCAGGTTGTTTCGCTTTGCGGTGGTGGTAATAAAACGTCTATTTTTATATCTAAGTATATAAAAAAATATCTCTATAATCTAGAGATTTAAATATAGACGTTTTATTTTATTAGATTTTAGATAATGTCCTAAAATCTTCTAATGTAGCCATTGTAGACTAATTTCCAAAAAACGCATTGCGGGTTTGTGCGTTCACTTACGATTCCCCAAATTAGTTAACAAAAATAAACCAAATATTGAACAAAATTATTACAATGAAATGGTTATCAGTCATTATGAATGATTCGCTACAAACATAGGTACTACACGCACGCACACAGCTGCGCGCTGCGCCGGCGCCGCGACAAGTCAGATAGAGATAGCAATGTATCGTTCGATTTTTATGCTCGCCTCGAATTGCAATTGCGAGCTTCTTACCCCGGCTTCTTAAATTGAAATGTATTAATTATCTACTTACTAGACGATAAAATCAATTAATTGGAAGAATATCAAACAAGAATTATTATTTTCTTCTTTTCTATTTTTTAAGACCGCGGTTTTATTAGTCTGCGATTTTATTCGTAGTCCGGTTTTAGTTTTGTAAACTTATTTGTTTTTAGCCATGAGACTCCCTACCACTCTGCCCAAATGACTCCTGTCATTTGATGATATTCCAGCCTAAAGCAGAAAAAAATGGAGTACCTTTTCTTGGATCGAAAGTTAAACTTATAGAAGGGTAAAGTTCATACTTCGAATTTGGACTTAATAAAAGGACTTTGAACTTTTATTAGAGAAACAAACGACATCCATTGAGCGAAAATAATGTCTTAGAAGATATCCTTTTACTCATTTAAGTTTCGTAGTAAAATATTTCACGACTAAAGAAATGCGACGTAAATTATTGTGGAAGAGCAAGATTCAAATGGACCGCAAATTAACGTTGATTAAACAAATTCATTCGCTTATTATAATTGTCTGCTCAGTACAGATTCTGCCGACATAGTGAGAAGTTTGAATTAAGTAATTAATAGTTTCGGCAAATTAAACAAAAATATTTGGCAGCCATTTATTACGTTGGAAATAAATTTGGCACGTGGCACCATTAGGTACCAATCAAAAACCCGCTCTTTTCATCTTTGTTTACAATATATATTACAAAAGTATAATTGTAATGAAATGTGTGTACAGTGGTATGTAACGGGCCATTTGTCATGACTCTGGGTAATCATCATCACATCATTTCAGCCGAAAGACCTCTGCCAAATGTCACATTGACCGGTCCCGTACGTCTCGCATCCAGTGGATCCCTGGAACCTTTGCAAGGTCATCGGTCTGGATCAAAAAATAATAATAAAACATTTTGATTGAAAAATCTTCGTGTTGTTAATGCCTAATTTGGTGCCCGAATTTTTGTGACTCCCATGGGCTTGTGAGTTGGCTTTACATGCATCAAGAAATATCTTATAGGCATACTGGTTTTCTCACAATATTTTCCTTCACCGAAGCAACTGATATTTATACCTATAATACGCGCAAAACTTCAATGTAATTATAGGCCCATTCTGCCCCATCTTCTTTACATTTAGGGAAAAATCAAAAATCCCTCAGCCACACTGTACAAACAACAAATTCTCCGTTAATAGATCCTGTTACAATAGGGGATCGGACAGGGTCAAAATAATATAATTCTGTTTAGTCCGTAAGTTAGATTATCGAAAAATATTGAATACGTGTTTTTTGTTTTATCAAATCAATAAAAAATGACGAAGATAAAACGTGTCAAAGATCTTGGAGTGGGGCTTGAAACGTCACTTGTGTCGTCAAAATGTACTATCATATGACGTCACACGAGTTTTCGAAGCACTGTATCGTCTTCATTTTAAGTTTACGTGAAAATACGTGTCCAATAATTTTTAGAAATCTATCTGACGGACTAATTAGTTTTTTTTTGTCCGATCCCCTATTACCATTCCAAACAAAATAATATCCAAAACGGGAATAAACCCGCATAATAACTTAAGGGGCGGTTACCCTTCTTGTACCCTAAAAAAATACAATTTCGCGTGATCTAACCACAAAACATGGTTCTTATTCCGTGATTCCAAACACGTTTTCACAAGTAAGGGAAAAAAGCGCCTGATTCTTTTAAACTAGCAATATAATACAATACGACGCTGTTCTGTATCACGAAACTGTAAATTCGTTTTTTATACAATAGTAAAGTTATTTTGTTTCGGAGTACCTAATGTTGGTTTTTCGAAATGGTTGTTGAAAAGATTTAGAGGGAAAAAATACTTAGGTTAGCAAACAATTGCCTGAGATAACGGTGTAACTACACCACACATAAAAAATAATACTAATCGAATTTAGAACCTCCTCCTTTTAGGAAGTCGGTTAACTAGTCTTATTTCTTTCTTCGTCGTGTGGTTCTTATGTCAAAATCATCTATTTCATAGCATACAATAACATCACGCCTTGTAAGCCCTGAAGGATTAGGCAGATGAGGTGTATCTAACAAGTACACTTTTCACCAGTTATATTTAAATCCCATATAATAGGAGGCGACCTTTTACCATCAGCACAATTCTAGGCTGTTACTTAATAATAAAATTCCGGACCCAAGAACACTTTGCCCGACCCGGGAATTGAACCCAGGACGTCATTACACAAACACGGTAGACCAAGAGCCAGTCCAATCAGTCAGTTGCATAGCACATAGCATAATAAATTGAAGTAACTCTGTTAAACACTCTTTTTTTGGGCAGTCGTATAAACAAGCTGTAAACTGCTGTAAAGGTACTTCTTGTGTAACCAAAGATCTCAATCTAACACCAAGACCCCAAAAGTATGCAAATGCAGACAATCTAATTTAATCTGTTAAACAAACAACTAAAGTTTCAGAGGAAGGTAAACAACAAAAACTAAGTCAGATTTTTAACATAATTTATTGTCTTAAAATTATTCAAATAAATAAATTAAGCTAAGAGTGATTAAGCAAGCGGCCACCCGCGACAAGTGCTCCGGAAATTCATTTAAATCCCCCGAACTCGGGAGCAGTCTAATTGGCTTCCGAAGTCGAAACAAAATTTATAAAATAAATACAATTATCTGCCATAACTTCATAACAGCTGAATAAAGTTATTGGCGGAAACTACAAGTTCTTAACAAACTAAAATGAGCAAATAAAAATGTCCCTGTTCTTGCAACTTATTCAAATCTTTCTTGTTGTTTGCATTTATAAAAGACAGAAACAAAAATATATTGATATAGCGCTTAGAGATAAATTGATTCTTATTTTATAATTATTTCTAATCGATGCAGTCTTGTACACGATTTTAAGGCAGTGTTGTATACACTATAAACTCAATGTTTTTATTCTTTTGTTGCTTTCTTACCAAATAATGCTTTAATTAAGAATTCAGTTTTAAAATATGGATGTATTCCAAATTGAAAAGCATCTTTTAAAGTAAGAAACGCATTATTTACACAATTAAAAATAAACCTAAACATCACAATAAGCCTACCCACTTAATATAAAAGAGACGCAAGAAAACATTGGCGTATTATGTTGCGACATGATAACAAAATACGACAATATTGTTCAGTAACCTAAAACTTCGTAAATACGACCATTAATAAGATTCATTGCGTAGAGGAGAGACACCATTTTATCAAATTCAAGGCGCCGAACAGCTAGACTTCATAAAAGGCATCGTTGGGCACCTAATTTATGTAACGTGATTGGATTTCATGTAAGCGGAAAATCAAGACCAAACTACCGAAAAACGAGTCTTGCTAACCGCCATACAGGGACGTTTCCTGGAATCTAATTTACCAGTGTTATAGTCAGAATTCTCATCTGCTAATTGCTCCTTTATTGACAGGCATCTAGGTCTACATTCGAATACCAAGTCCATTTCAGATTGAACTGAGATGCAACCCGCAACGGAGCGACATAATTTATCAGCTGTCTTGCGAGGCGAATACGATTTCGATCAAACGGTATCTCCACAATGAACAGTAAGGCGTCCTGTGCACGAGCGACTTTAGTCTAGGGCTCGCAGTCGGCACGGTCGGCGTTGTCGGGCCAGTCGCAGACGTTCAACTTCACGTTAAAGACAGTTCCTGGTTGGCAGGTGAATTGCATTCCTTCGCCGTTTACGCAGCGCCAGTACTGTGGAAAAATGTAACCAATTAGATTGTTATAATAATGCTATGTGTTATAGGTTAGTTTTAAAATTCATAAAAAAATATTAAAAAGCCACATGTTTTTCAATTTACCCTATTGCACTTCTTCTTGTCTGCCACATAATCGTCTTCAGAGCTGCACACATCATGGTTGTCAATCTCGTTCTCCTGTAAAATAACAGTTTTATTAGCAAAAGCTCTATCAGTAAAAAAACATATTTTATGTTAACTGCAAAATAATGTCTTACAATTGGTTGTTCAGGAGTTGCAGGCACATCAGCTTCTACTGGAGCCTCTGGGGTCTCAGGGGCCTTAGGAGGCTCTGGTCTCACCGCAATATCGTTCTCATCATCCTCAATTTCGACGACTTGAGGTGCCTTTGTCGTGGTCGTAGGTTTCCTCGTAGTGGTAGTGGCAGGCCTTGCAGTTGTGGGTATCGGTGCCCCCTCAGCCGGGTCGGACGTCGTCGACGGCGGCCGCGCCCATTCAGGCTGAGATTTATATCAATATGAGTAATGGTCCATCCATTTGTTTCTGTTGCGATTAATCGCGCGTGTCTACTTCGTTCAAACGTTGGGAAAGTTTATTAGTCAACAGTATTTATGGTTTCCAGTTAGGAAAAGCAAAAGGATAAAATTCGTAATTCATTAAGTATGACGAATTGATTTCGAATATTTGGGACAGTGAATTTCCAATGTGTGTAGGTACTGTAATACCCACATGAGTATTTATTTTATTTGATCCCTCCTTGGGAGGAAAATAAACTACCTTTTAGTGGTTCGGGAATTTCATTTCAGTTATTAGGTATAAACACTTACCGTGGGTGTGGTATTTCCTGCACGAGGAGGTGGGACGGTATAACCCTTCATATGCTTATGCAGAAGCTTCATCAGGGGGTTCTCCGCTCCACAAAGTCCCTTGAAGTCATCCATGTCGATAGCCCAAGTCATAGCACCGAGGTAGCCCTTCTGTTTGATCCAGTTCATCTTGATCTCCACACTGCGGGGGTCCTCGTAGCCGACCCATTGAGTTCCCTTGTAGGCGTACGGGCACTTGCCCTGCTCGTCCCATTTCTTGGTCCAGCCGGAGCCTTCTTTGTCGACCTCGGTACAGATCTAGGTGAACAAACCAAGGTTATTATAAAGCGAACGTAAGGGATATTTTCAACCCGTCGGGGCTGTGGTTTGTCGAAAGGTTAACGCAGCTCCGACACAAGGGCGAAAAAGGAACATGGGTTTGGTTTTTAGTCAGTAGAAGTCTGACACTCCCCTTCGCTCTGCCCAAGAGCGGGGGGGGGGTTATTCGATGATTTTCCACCCACCAAAAAATAAAATAAAATAAAGGGATATTTTGTCATTTGTCAATTTCCTGTGATAAGTTTAGAAATTCGTTCAAATAATTTTTAACTCCAAACATTAGTTTCCGCTTACTTAAGCACAAACAGAAACTACAATATAATTCAGTTACACGTGTTTACAGGTTTTAGTCGAATAAATAAAGGTAAAATGAGGAAAAAGTTAAGTAAAGCTCAGCCACGTGAGGAAAAGCAACGTTGTGTTTGGGAACGGGTTTGATTACAGGCACGCGAGACTTTCAGTTTGGTCTTTGTGACGGCAACGCATCTACGAAACCTATGGACCCATAGTAGGCGGTGACCACTTGACATCAGATTGTTTGTTTGCCATCAAATCTGTCTGTTTGTTATTTTTTAACAGGTAAAAAGATCGTTATAAAATCTGGCAGATAGGATGACTTAGACCTGGATATGGTCTTGTTTTTATCCTGGATATTTTTATTAAAAATAAATTACTATAACATAACATCACGCCTGTGATCCCCGAAGGGTTAGGCAGACGTGTACCCAGATTTCACCAGTTATGTTTAAGTTCCATGTAATGGGGGGGGGGCAGGCACAAATCCTCCGTGGCTGATACTGAGTAATTCCTGATGAAAACAGTCAATAACACTTTGTCCGACCTGGGAATCGAACATAGGACCTCATGCACAGCAGTCGCGCTTGCGACGACTAGGGGCAGTCAGATATTATTACGTACCTCATAATAAGCCCAGAATCCGGTAGCATTGGTGAAGGGAGCAGGGTCGCCGCCGCCAGCCTCCTTGTTGATGTAGGTGCCGAGACCGTAGTTATTGTTACCAGCTGACAGGGTGAACGAACGACCGTAGAACGGAATGCCGACTACCAGCTTGTTACTGGGACAGCCCTTCTCTTCCCAGAGCGCTAAGCCATCGTTCTGAAAAAAAGTATTAATTAATTACATTTTGCTTTATACCACGTAATCCAAAAATCATGCAGCCGAAAGAATAATTTGGAGAAAATATAATCCTAACTACAAATAAAGTATTTTCGCCCTGTAACCAATTATAACCGGGTTTTCACTCACACACAAATACATGCAAACGTTTATTCAATAATTTCTTATTCCTCAAACGGCATGGGGGTTATTCAGAATTTTCTACTGATGAATAACTTGAAAAAACAGCGTATATGAAGTACTGACCGCAATTTAAATCAATTATTTATGTCTTTTATGACAATCTCCTGAATTTTGACGAGGATACAAAACTGCAACTTGTATATAACTAATCTCAAGAAGTACTCACCACATTAAGTTTCTCATAAGCCCACTGGTCATGAGGACGCTTATACAAAGGCGAATGCACATCAGCGAACCCGGCCCAGTTCCCTCGCAGATCATACGACATCACGTGAATAGCATCCAGCTCCCTGCAACACAAGTCAATCTTAACACCACAGACTGATATAGAGACCTAGATAACGCAAGTACCACGATCTGTATGAAATCCAAGCGTGCCATTTTTTGACTACCTATTATGACTTCATCAGCACTATAAATCGGAAAATCAAGTCGATTCAAAGACGCCGCCGTGTGACGGTGCCTCCTTCGCCCCAACCCCTGCCTTTTGCACCAGCGCCGCCGACGTCCGACTAACACTTTACATACATACACCGATACAAACTGAGCGCGAAAGTGCCCACTTACGATTTTTGTACGTAAGCTAGGCACGAAAAGAGGCACGCGAAGTAGTTGCTCTTGCGTTATCTAGGTCTATCTATATCTGTGCTTAACACTCTCTGAAACAACAAGTTTTAAAGCTCTTCTGAACAATGTTTATTTTCTTTTCAGCCTTCCTTCCACCGTTATTTATGTACCGCTCCCTAACTTTGTAGCGATAAAACTGTTTCAAACTATTAAACTGTTACAAACTTTTTCGCCGTCGCAAAATATGGAGTTAATTGCTTATGAAACGTGGCTGAGTTGAGTTGGGGTAGTTTCATAAAGGATTTTGTTGGAGTCTGATTAATTAGAGGCGCTTTTTGAGTGATGTCGTTCCATAAAATAAAAAAGCGGTGGTCTTTTTTGGACAAAACTTCATTTTTAAACCACTTCATTGTTTATTTTTTCTTTCTTTTTTTAATATAACGTTTCCCCACACTAGAAACTTCTCTTATAGTGGGGGTGCGTTTATACAAACATTTTATCTCGCATACACAAACAACCAGACCCGGAACATGTGCCTACCTAATAGTAGGCCATACAAATATATGTTCCGAGCGGGAATCAAACCCGTGACACACAGTGCAGCAGTCATTAGCCACTGCGCCAACCGTGCCGTTAAACTAAATTCGGTTGTTCCTTATGATCGAACTTGCTACAAAAACCACACTCACTGGCAAAGATCCGGTACATGGTATCCCTCCATCAGTCTAAAATTGGCGAGAGGCACGGCAGCAGTCAGTTCCCACCCTCTCTTCTCTCTGATGAAGGCTCTCTTCATCTCCTGTACGAAGAATAGGAACCGATCCTTGTCGGAGAAGGAGCCACCACGGTCAGCAGCGCCAGGGTACTCCCAGTCCAGGTCCAAACCGTCGAAGTCGTACTTCTTTAGAAAAGCTGCGGAAAGGGAAATAGACAAACTTTTCAGATTGCTGTAGTATTTTTTTTAATAACATAACGTAACATCACGCCTATAATCCTCAGAGGATCAGTCAGAGGTGTACCTAATAGAACTACATTTCGCCAGTCATGTTTTAAGGTCCATGTAATATAGGGCGAGCCTATTGCCATAAACCGGACACAAATCAGACTCAGTAGCTGCTATTAAGAAATTCCTGATGCAAATACCCAATATAACTGGTCAACTTATATTGGGTATTTCCTGACCTGGAAATCTGGAGACTTGGGAATCGAACCTGGGACCTCATGCTTAGCAGTCACGCTTGCGACCACGAGACCAATGACAACTCCTATATTTTTTTAAAGTTAAAGAGTTTAAAGGGGATCCTAAGATTTTGATCTTTCATTTTACTTACAGTCTTACAAGATAGGTACTTTTCTAATGTAGTAGGGTGATTCCTCTAAAATACATTTAGCGGTTTGAAGATAACAGCTGAAACTCCCACTTAACTAATTATTAAGAAGACAAAGCTATAATCTTTAGACTAAAAAGAGTAACCTTATATTAAGAAAACAGCGCTATACGATTTGTGCTCCAAGTTAGGATAACCTTTTCTCGCATCAAGACATGGATATTATGACAAATATTATATTAACACACACGGCATTTGCCAATATTGATATTATATTTGTTTGCCTACTTTTCGGAGATGTGACGCGAAAATTGAAAAATAGATTGAATATCAAGTCCCTTGATACAATTTGCGTTTCTGATATTTAATAAGACAATCTCTATAAATCTTAGGAGGGTGAGAATTTAGATAAACAAAATTAATTTTGTTACCTGCTCTTCGAAAATTATGGACAGAATTTAAGATTGTTATTCGCAGAAAACAAATAGATGTTGAATTTTGCATATTCCCTTCCCTTTCCACTTTTGATTCCAGAAAAGACAAAATAAGTACCTCCCAAGAAACTCTTGGGGAAGAATCTCTAAATAAATATTTCTAAATAGTTTTAAACATTTTCTCTCGCTGCAATTCTCGGACTACCTAACAGAGAAATTAAAATATCCTAGCCCGCCAACAAATTCCATCCTTTCGTGATTTCTTTTATTTTCCTTGTGGGAGTCGCTCCACGAAACTATGTTAACAATAAAATAAGGAATCTTGGTAACGTATGAGGAAATATATTCCAAAACACACAACAGTGCATAATTTACGGCTAGATTGTGACTCGCACTTGATACATTTTATTTGCCAAACGTCCTTGTTTTGTGGGACGCGTTTATTGTTTTCCTATTGCCAAAATATTGTACTGGTTTATCCACAGTGCGTTTTGCTGACTAACAAGACGAGAGTGACAAATGCATGGGGAGAGGATTAATAACGAAATACTAATCCAATATTGATGTAGAACTTAGTTACTACTGCAATAGGGGATCGGACATAAAAAAACTAATTAGTCAGTCAGATAGATTTCCAAAAATTATTGGACACGTATTTTTTCTTTTTTCACGTAAACAAAAAATGAAGACGATACAATGCTGAGTATAGTTAATTTGATTGAATATTGTTTGTATTTTAAATAAAATTAGAAGCAGTGTATCTAAGTAGTATTGTGAAATCGAGAGACAGAGAGAGCTGAAATTTGGTAACGTATTCCAAGTTCAAATTTTGTGTTAAAGCAAAATCCCAAGCTAATTTACAATAACTTCAGTCACCCAATCTATTTAACGACCCAAGTAAAAATGGAGGCTGTTACAAACTTCGATATCTTATATTCACTAAGACAAAAGACACGAGAGCACCTTTGTTCTAACCTGGACAAGGTAGCTGTGATACTATTCTTGATAATGGTAATTTATCTCCTAGTGATAGCTTGTGTAGAAGTTTGTAAGAGATGGAAAGGCGGTAATTGTGGAGAAATCGCTTTGAATTGTATAAGCGATACACATCACGCAGACCTTGAACTACGTGACATGGCTTAAGCTAGGAATCTGAATATATTACTGTAAATTATCATGGGATATTGTGACTTAAGTACCTCGAATAAAACTGTGTAACCATTATGTGTGCCTTACCTCTCCTCTCAGTTGTCTTCCAATTTGTATAAGCTGATAAATAATTGTCAATATTGTGTACATATGTGTGTAAATCTAATTTGTGTAAGTCAGAATGGTTTTTCGCTTGAGATGTTCCGTTTTCCCTTATCTGGCTAGGCTAGGAATGGGACCCTCGACCTAGGTTCGTCGCCATCTTAGCGAACCTAGGCCTAATTAAACAAACAGTTTCTTTCATTCATTTTGTCAAAAATAAATATATAATTTAAACAATAACCACCTCTTTCTTTTATATTCCAAGATTACATGTGTAAAGAATTTGATAATGAAAGATTGATAAAACTAAGGTAAGTACGTCAAGTCGTAACAAAGGCACTGTTTTAAATCAGTGTAGTAAATCAGTTTAGATCCTTAACGAATTCTCTATATGCATACTGAACCTTTAATAACACGATTTTACGCTATTGAATTTAACCAAATATAATAATTTGTACTACTATAGACCTGGGGGCCAATTCTCAATTTTCGACATTTATCTCGAGTTCGAGTTCGTAAGTCTATCTCTATGTCTATCAAAAATATCTCTATCTCTACCAAAAAATTTCGAATTGAGCAGAATTCCGTATTCTCAGTCAAAATAGAAATAAATGTCACGAAAATGTCGAATCGAGTGAAGCTAATGTTACCATTATGAAGAATCGCGCGTTCCGTTTTAGGTAGCTATGAGTGAATGAATGATTTTGTTTTAAAACGCTGACTAAACCTAATTATTTAAGTATAAAAAAAAGAAAGAAAGGAAGAAAAAGTATTTATTGGTTTCACAAACAAACAAGTAAACATAATTATGAGAAACACTTCAAATTAGGACATAATTTATATATTAAATTTGAATAAGTCCCGTGCAAAGCCAAAGTAAAACGAAACGTTTAGTGTAAAAATAATCAGTTTGACAGCTGACTGTCTGTCAGTGACTAATAAAATTATGAAGCAAACAATTATTTACCTTCGTTTTCAGGTCTATTTTAGTGGTATCCTGAATTACAGGAGCCAATAGATCTAAGTATTAGAACCCATATTAAATCTTTATTTAGTCTGAAGTTTTTAATGACTTCTTCGCTCAAGTCGTAAATATCGACGGCGGGATAGCTGTTGTCGCCGTGTATTGGCCAGTTGCTCGCCACTTTCCAACAACTCCGAAAATGCTAATAAACTCGTTCATCTTTCAGTGGTTTCAAGTCCAATCGTAGGTACACAAATTACAGAGTCTGTTATCTGCGCGAAGGTCGTCGTTTCAAGAAAACACAATGCACAAATCAAAGAGTTTAAATCGAATTTCCAGTATGAGATGCCAAGCCGTATTTTATTTAAAAACTAAAGAAAAGAAAACACAGTGTACAATCCAAAACTCAACAAATTCACTCAGAAATGACGTATCTATATAATCGACATGACATCTCTACTGCTCAGAAGCACTCGACATGAACTCTAAAGTTAGCCTTCGACAAATGTCGAATTCGACATCCCCAGAATAGCAACTTTTAAAATTTCTCGAAAAAATTACGTCATTAGAATTTTTTTTCGAGTTCGACACCATCTCTAAAACCGAGAATTGGCCCCCAGGGGGCCAATTCTCAATTTTCGACATTTATCTCGAGTTCGAGTTCGTAAGTCTATCTCTATGTCTATCAAAAATATCTCTATCTCTACCAAAAAATTTCGAATTGAGCAGAATTCCGTATTCTCAGTCAAAATAGAAATAAATGTCACGAAAATGTCGATTCGAGTGAAGCTAATGTTACCATTATGAAGAATCGCGCGTTCCGTTTTAGGTAGCTATGAGTGAATGAATGATTTTGTTTTAAAACGCTGACTAAACCTAACTATTTAAGTATAAAAGAAAGAAAGAAAAAGTATTTATTGGTTTCACAAACAAACAAGTAAACATAATTATGAGAAACACTTAAAATTAGGACATCATTTATATATTTTTGAATAAGTCCCGTGCAAAGCCAAAGTAAAACGAAACGTTTAGTGTAAAAATAATCAGTTTGACAGCTGACTGTCTGTCAGTGACTAATAAAATAATGAAGCAAACAATTATTTACCTTCGTTTTCAAGTCTATTTTAGTGGTATCCTGAATTACAGGAGCCAAGATCTAAGTATTAGAACCCTTATTAAATCTTTATTTAGTCTGAAGTTTTTAATGACTTCTGTTTCGATCAAGTCGTAAATATCGACGGCGGGATAGCTGTTGTCGCCGTGTATTGGCCAGTTGCTCGCTACTTTCCAACAACTCCGAGATAAAAATGCTAATAAACTCGTCCATCTTTCAGTAGTTTCAAGTCCAATCGTAGGTACACAAATTACAGAGTCTGATATCTGCGCGAAGGTCGTCGTTTCAAGAAAACACAATTCACAAATCAAAGAGTATAAATCGAATTTCCAGTATGAGATGCCAAGGCGTATTTAGAAAACACAGTGTACAATCCAAAACTCAACAAATTCACTCAGAAATGACGTATCTATATAATCGACATGACATCTCTACTGCTCAGAAGCACTCGACATGAACTCTAACGTTAGCCTTCGACAAATGTCGAATTCGACATCCCCAGAATAGCAACTTTTAAAATTTCTCGAAAAAATGACGTCATTAGAAATTTTTCTCGAGTTCGACACCATCTCTAAAACCGAGAATTGGCCCCCAGGTCTGAGATAGGAATCCAGACCTAAGTCGGATACTTTAATTAGGGTTTGAGACTATAAGTTCCTTCTGAACTGAATTAAACCTAGTATACATCAGTAAAACCCAAACTGAATGAGTAGAGACACTAGTTTACAGTAACTTAATCATCACTTTGATTCAAATCATTAGTATCAGCGACTCAACCACAGAACGAGGAATTAAGCAGTGATAATATAATTATGTGGATTCAAGCCACGTTCAAGTCAATAATCACTTAATTATTTTGGAGGAGAAATACTGTTCTTGATAGAGAGAGAGACATTTCGGCTGTGTTGTGATATAATGCACATTAATATTTCCTAACTCCGATAGACTGATAGCTTGAGAGACACGACACACGACTGAACGACGCTCTGGCAGTGATAACTTAGCATATTATTACACGACATGTCTTGCAATCTGAACCCCGACCTAGATTTGGCCAAATAGCCAAACGCTAGCTCCTCGAGCTGATCCCACCATCTCCCTTCTTCCATCGGGAGACTAGACGTACTGCAGGGTATCACCGATACCTAGTCGACATTCCACACATTCGAACGAAGCGCTTTGCTGGGTCCTTTATTATGCGCACAGCCAAGGAGTGGAATTCCCTGCCTGCGTCGGTTTTTCCGAGTTCATATAACCCTAATCTGTTTAAGACGCGAGTAAACAGGCTTCTACTGGGTAAGCTCGTTCCATCGTCGACATCATCTCTGCCCTTAGGGCAAGATTGAAGTCAAGAGCAAGCCCATTTATAATAATAAAAAAAAAACTAAATATAACTCAAATATAAATACATTTATCAAAACCATGGTTCCGGGGGTATGTCTGCCCTAAATGGGAATCTGGCAATAAAAAACACAAGTACCTGCCTCTACGGAATGTGGGAATACAAGTACTTACCTGCCTCTACATAATGTGGGAATCACTAACGCTTCGTAGCGACTATATAGGGAGTTCGATTGCCCCCCATAACAATGATTAAAGACCGTATCGCGGTGCAGGGTTTCCCCCATGCTAGAACGATATCAGTCAGACGCGGTGGCTAAAACAAGCACAAACACACATGTATCAACTTACTCAATCATTCTAACGTGTCAAATTAAGTTTAACTTGTAAAATCCTTTATTAAATTCGAGGAAGACTGATTAAGTATTGTACTAAATAATAATATAGACGCGTTGAGACAAGCTCCGCATTATCGAGTAGAATGATTGATAAGTCTACATTGTTCGCACAGTAGAATGTACTCTAATTGTTGATAAAAAAACCCCGAAATGACTCTCAAGATACAGTATTGTTTCTTAAACACTGGTGTAAGGAAGTTCAATCCTTCTTCCAAATAGATTAAACACGGTATTGATCTCCAAAGGCTAGTTAAGAAAGTTCGACTCTTTCTTAGTATATTCACTCAAGAAAACGAACAGGCTAGACGATCAACGCGAGCCAACACAGAACCTTGGTATGATGACAACACAAGGCCGTCATCCTTACCGTTACAAGATTTGGCCTTAAGACCAGGCCTACCATCACAGTGTTTCGAAAACTCGTGTGACGTCATATGATAGTACATTTTGTACGTTCAAGTGACGTTTCAAGCCCCACTCCATGATCTTTGACGTGTTTTATCTTCGTCATTTTTTATTCATTTGATAAAACAAAAAACACGTATTCATTATTTTTCGATAATCTAACTTACGGACTAAACAGAATCATATTATTTTGACCCAGTCCGATCCCCTATTGAAGGAGTATGTATACCTATGCACCAGCAATAAAATCTTATGTTTTTGTTTACTTTTATCATATTTTAAAGGTCCTACGAGTAGTACCGAAAGTAAGACCCGTATTGTGGGGGCAGATAGGTAGGCGCTTCAAGTGAAATACTGGTATTCAACTGTATCCCGTTAGACTGGAAGCCGACCCCAACATAGGAAAATGATGAGTAATAATAACAAAAATTGTAAGGAATTAAGATTTGTGACTACTTTTCATTTGCCCGTCTCTCATCATATCCTCTTACTCACCAACAACGCTCCTGACGAAGGACATCCTGGTCTGTTTCTGTGCGACCATGTGCGAATACTTGGAGCCGCCCTCGGCCCAGCCCCCCACGGCCACCATGAACTTGACATCGGGGTGAGACTTGCGCAGAGCCGTGAAGTTACTGAAACCATTCTTGTCTACGTCGAGCTGCAAAATATGGGTTATAAGAAGTCAAAGAAGTGGCAAGAATGAATGCGTGGAAAAAGAACTAAAAACCTATTTATATTCCAAAGGTTTCCCGCAAATGGCCACTTTTTTCACATATTTTTTTCAACCTTTGTCGAAACAAGGGATTTCTCCTGTCTCGTGAACGTGTTTACAAACATTAAAACAATATACACAAACACCAAGACCCGAAACAACTATCTGTATCCCCCGCACGGTACAAATATTTGTTCCGTGCGGTGATCGAACCCGCGACACGCGTCGCAGCAGTCAATCACTCAGCCATTGCGCCAACCGTGCCGTGAATTCTTCAGTTTTATCTTTGAATGGTCTTAACGAAACTTCATTCCAAATAATTCCTAAGGCATACTCGTATAATTCGACGCGCGACGGTTAAAAGAAATAGTCCTAAGACTCTGATCGAAAATCTTACCTCAGGATCAATGATGAGAACCTCATTGCTCTTCTCAGTGACACCAATGAAGGAGTAGATGATGTGTGTGCACATGTGCACGGGGATATCCTCGATGCCATAGCGGCCCACGCCAGGCCGGTACACCGCCCAGTTGCTGAAGTAGCATACTATGCGCGCTTTGCTGTCCGCTGCGGAAATAACAAAGTTACAAGCTGATAATTTACTGAATATAACATTATGTTTGTTCTCCTCAAAGGGTTTGGTTAGGGGTGACCTAAAGAACACCGTTATGTCATCAGTCATATTGAAATTCCATATAATAAAAGGTGAGCGTATTGCCACCAATTGGGCACCAATCGGTCTACTAATGGAAAATCCAATAACACTTTGGTCAGCGTTGGAATCTAACACAGAAGCTCATGGTGAGCAGTAACACTAGCGATCATTAGAACAAGTTTTACTTAATGTAAGCGAATTTCATAGTTCAAAGGTAATTAAATTATGTAATTACCTTAAACTTTGAAATTCGTTATATATACATATATATAAATAAAAGGTAATAAAGAGGAAAGATAATTCAAGCAAATTATTTTGACTGTTTGAAGTAATGTTTCGTAAAAGAGCAGTTAAGAGGCAAGATTTCATATTCACAATATGTAGGTAGTGCGATTGTAAATCCACATGCCTAAGATGTAAGCAATAGCTGCATTCCCCAAGAGGCTTAAGACTAATGAGTGATGTGATGACTCATAAAGTCATAATTGACGTAGGTAATAAGGGGGAGTTCTTATTGATACAGAAGACGAATATAAACACGCGTTAGCGCCTTTTATTAAACAAAGAAGCCACACAACACAACACAACTAACATTACCATGAAGACTGAAACCGGGATATTTACGATAATAAGAAAGTGGAAGCGGGAGATACCAAGCGCAAAAAACGAACAAGAAAGAGGGTGCTGCTTGCAACCAACAGATCTCAAATCAAACAGAAAAAATGGTAACCATCATGATTTCAGTGTTAATAATAAAGAAAACTGATCTAGAAAAAATCTCAAAACTTTAACACTTAATCAATTAGTCAAAGCACAACTTTAACCGTCAACACAAACAAGTTCATAGTCAATACAATGATAAATAACTTCGTATAATACAAGAGATAAGCGGGGTTAAGCCCAACTTAACTGAACTTAGTCTGCAGTTAACTGGAAGATTGATTTATGTCGCCTAACCCTTTGTTATGAGGAGGTCGTTAATCCATCGGCCGTGAGCTACCAGCGGTAAGCCTTGGTGTCAGATAAGTCACCTCAAATCGTGACGAGAGACATTAATTGTACTAGGTGATAAGATTCATATTGATGGTTTATTTTAGGGATATTATTTCTTGATTTTAGCTTGCAAAAGTGTGATGGTTTTTCTCAAATTTAAGCGTGCTGGACTAATTGTTCTGTCACGTCTTCTAACCTGCTAAAGGACAAAGAAGTGTCATAGAGCGAGTATCTTTGGGAACTGTTTATGTAGCCTCATTTTTTTTTCGCTCACGCTTTCACTACTTTTCTATCAGCAATCAGATATGCATGTAGTATATCCACCAGGGTTTCCTGTGGCTCTTTGGGTACTTTTTACTTATCTAGTGTGTTCTTACCTTCAATTGCAGTCGTTGCGACCGCTAGGACGGCCAACGCGAGTATCGCTCTCATTTTGAACCTGTCGACAAAAGACAAACAAATGCTTAATAATAAGAAAGCCATAATAATTCTCCAATAGTTTTAATCTGCTAGAACATCGGCACAGAGTATTGAGAAAATAAAAAAACACACTATGTATATTGCCTAAAGGCAGTGTTGTGGATTACAATTACAACATCAACATTTCACTAGTTATATTCGTTGTGAGTTCCATATTATTATCGTATTCAGTGAGAAATATCCTTTAAAACACTAACATTTAATTCACGTCTAAATCTACACTAGTATAAAATTTAAAAAATCTATAAGAACCTAATAATAAAACGTCGTCCAATACAGGTTTTCTCATCTTCAACGCTGGACCTCAAAACCAGTTTTCTTCACCTGGAATTTCCTCATTACGTATCTACAAAGTAAAATTAATTACCTAGCAGTATTACTAACTAGTAATAAGTCAGTACAGTTATCCATTTCCCATGGAGCTTAGGTGTCGGGGTGTGTACGGTACATACGAGTAACGGATATTATTTGCCTGGCGATGGTTCCACATTCCATATGCTTATTAAATAGGCTAGTTATCAGGAATATTATGGAGCTATGTATGCCTTAGAACTTGCTAGGTACCTGGTTGCTATCTGTCTATAAAGCCTTCAAGTTATTGCTTTGAAAGTCTGAGAGTTTACTTGTTTTTAATTGTATCTTTCTCTCATTCCATTGGTATATTTTGCATGTCAGTCGAAAGGGTGGAAGGTTTTCATTAATGACTCTACTCTGGAGTCTTGATGTGGTGCTGTTCCACAATCGATGGAGAACTTAATATGTCCTGCGTGTCGTGTTATTTGTACAACACAGAAATTGAAGGAGGCTACCGAAAACGCTAAACTACTAGGTACCTCAAGTTCTGGGCCGACACAACTTATGTTGCCATCGACCCAATATTTATCCTTTTACGTCATTAATTTAATCACCGCTGCTTTTAATATGGTGAAGGAGAGTTTCGTGAGAAAACCAGCGTTACTCAATTTCAAGTAATAATAATTATGTCGTCGACCTACCCGCCCTGGGTCCGTGTGATGTACCTATTACAACTCGCCTCTCATACAGGCCTGTGTCCCACTAGTGGGAACTTGTTTAAAGCTGTTGCTTGCAAGTAAATTACTTCATAATTTATGAAAACAAACACAATATCTATAATAATAGTATACCTGTGGCAATGCAAAAGGAAAACAGGTTGGACCACAGTTGATTTTTCTTGACAACGAAAAACGACATTAATTCATTTATGATCAAAAACTAAAAAGAGTTATTTGACTTTAACAAGTTTTCCTTGTTCAAAAAAAGACACCTCGTTTAAAAAAAAGTTTTTACCTACATACTCAATCAATAGACAAAAATAACTCTGATGCAAATGCAAAGAAAATGCACTTCAACCAACATAAATATGTGCAGGCGGGAACTAAGATAAATGTACCAAGTTTTGGAACTTCAAAGTGGTCATTCAGTTCGAGCAAAAGCGTTTCTTCTTCTTGGCGAGTCGATGGCAAATATTTTCTGAACGAAGTAATAATTTATTTGCTCAGTCCTCAATAACTAACACCATTCGCTGACGCAGAGATAAAATATTTTCCTGCCACAAAAACGCTAATAAGCACCAATATGATCAGGTATAATCATCATCTAAAAGGCTAGGCCTTTTCCCAACTATATTGGAGTTTGCTTCCAGTCTAACGCAGATGCATCTGGATTCTATAATCTTCAAGACGCGACTTACAACAATGATCAAGCAATAAACAAACGTTATAACTCGAGCTGCGCACGCGCAAAGCCGCGACACAAGCGCCGAAGTAACGGTACAGCCGCTCCAGATTTGTCACCATCACCCACTGACCTAACCAACCTCTCATTGTAAAAACTAGGCTTCTTATACCCACTCAATGATTCACAATAGACCCACCAATCGTGCTGAATTCATCTCACTTTTTCTAAGAACTGTCACTTCAAAAAGTAAAAGTATTTGAATCTAGAGCGTCAATAAATTGTGCCATAAAATTGTTTTGAATCTAAGTTAATGCAGAACGTTGGTATGTAGTAAAAACAGCTGATTCAAGGGTGAATTGATCAAAGATAATAATATGGTCTCGTATAATATGTATGTAGTAATTTTCTTGAATCGAGGGCACGTTACAAACTAAGCATGATACAGACTGCAATGCAACAAATGGACAACGTAAAATAAAGACTTTTCTGTAAACAAAATTCTAACTATTTCAGCCATCTTTTTAAATTATTTAAACAATTTAATATTTAAATTTAACTCATCACAATGGTATCATCACTATGGACGATATATCAACCCCTATTAGAAAATCCGAAGTCACGAACTAAAGAATTGTAATTTAAATAAAAGCAGAAGTTTTAAGGAACTCTACCACTCAAACTGAAAACCGAAAGCTCAAGAAACTAAAACTAATCTACAGCAAGACACACTTTTCTGAAACAGTTTGAAACCATTCAAAGTAAGACAATGACTAGCTAAACCTCCTAATAGCTTAGCGGAAAATAGCTTTCCCCACTCGCTTAACTTCAAATCTGTTTGATCGTTTGTAACAATAGCCAAAGAACGCCACTTAATTCCCTAGATGCCTTCATACTGGCTTTAAATGGAGACCCCAAGACCCCAAGCTATAGTGATCGTGCTTTGTAAACGGTTTATTGGAATAATAAATAGCTTTTGACTGAATATGACGCTTATGTTTTGACTTGAACTCTGATGTATCTGGTGTATGTATACCTATAGTAGTAGTTTCACTAGGAAAAGGCGGTACGGTAGACCTCGCAGATAGCGGGACGAGTTAAACAGAACCAACGACCAGTGGTCCACATTGACCCTGGATCGAAAGATTTAGAGGTCACAGGGGATGCCTTTGTCCAGCAGTGGGATGACACAGGTAACAGTAGTTTTACTGTATTATAAACAGGATCTTAAGTATCTAAGTATAAGTCTACCATCTAATTCTTTAACAATAGTACTAACATAACTTGCTCTTTCGCAATAAACTAACAGGCGTTCAGCCTTGATATTATTTGCGAATCCTCGTTCTCGATCCTCGCCCTTTATATGTAAAATGTCGTGTTACATTTTTCAGTTAAAAGTTTATAAACAACGACGGAGCCACGTCTTCCTATAAACACAACTTGATTAAAATTATTGTTGTGAAATTAGTATTCAATGCACCATCGCAGTTGTTGAGTAGAATATTACGATCTCATCTGGAGACGTTAAAAGCCGTCGTGCAGACATGCGTGGCTTCTATTCCGCTATAAAGTAAGATAAACCTAATAAAGCAGTGAACGAACATTCATAAACTACTGAGTTTTATTGTGTTCACGTGGATATTACGACAAAGCATTCAGAAGTCTGTGACAAAAGAATTCTTTCGCAATGGAAAAGCTGCAAAGGGTTATATATTTATCTTGAATTTTATATACGTTTCTATTCATCATCAACTACTGCTGGCTATCGGACTCTCTTTGTTAACACGCTTATTTAGCTTCACATGCAATCAAATATTAGAAGTTAAATTTGACCCAGTTCCCGGTTTCCCATTGAGTTGAAATCTTGTGTACATGTTTAGTTTGAATGACAATGCATGGTTAGCTAAGTGACGTTATTCTAACTAAAGCATGTTTTTTTAAACTATAATATCTAACTTATCCAACCTCCACGCTCCTTTTTCTAAATTCTGTCTAGTTTCTATTCTATTTACTTTCACAGTTCGTTCTCAAAAGCTTGACTAAAAATGTCAAAGAATCGTACACCGGTTAAATTATTCTTCGTCAGCTTTAACCACATATTAATATTTATAATGCGGTGACATCGAACACCGGTGCTAATTCTCCCAACAATAAGAAACCGGTTTAACATCTGGGGATCCATCAGCAATGCAAATTGGGCATCAGGGACTGACTCAGAGGATGAATGTTTTGGTGGCACGAAATTAAAGCATTAAATTATGGGAGGTAGGCATTTTCTTTCATTCTTTATCTTGTATCGGTAGGAGATGAGATACACGGATAAGTATCTAGTAAGAGTGCAGTGAGATTGGTTGGGCAAATGAAAATGGGCTGTGCTGCGTGTCGCGAGTTCGATCCCCGCACGTAACAATTTTTAATACCTAACTGTAGTTGTTCCGTGTCTGGCTGTTTGTGTATGAGAGTTTGAATGTTTGTAAACGTACCCACAATACTGGAGAAACTCCTGAACTCCCTTGAATGTTTGTAAACGTACCCACAATACTGGAGAAACTCCTACAATTATTAAATCTTAAATTTAATTTAAATTATAATTAATTAATTAAATTCAAATAAGAAAAACTATAATTTTATTTAAATATTTATGTGACTAATAAACTTCTTTTAGTAATTTGCCATTAGTGACTTCCAATTTAAAGAACAAGTCGGAGCCGAGTTTACAAAAAATACTCTGTAAAATATAATTGTTTACATCAGAGATGATCCCGTCCCAACATCTAAACAGGACAACATAAAATTCCCAATAGATATATAATGGCAATATTTGAATAATTTATATAAGTTTCAGGGAAACCCACGGTTGGTGTTCCAAGAGGAAATGCTTGCCAAAACATTGACATAACACGTTACTTGTATTTATTTACTTGGCCCAGGAGTAATGTCTCCTAATATTTACATGATACTCGGTGTTTCATACGAAAATTCTAAATATTTACTCAATTATAAAATATAAATACCCGCCTGCCAAGCGTGGCGATTATGGCAAACCCCTCCTAAGCAAAAATTACACTTAGGGGAGGCCTATGTCCAGCAGTGGACGTCTTTCGGCTGAAATGATGATGATGAAAATATAAATGTTACGGTATCATTAAAAATTTAGAAAATTTATCATCGGCCTTATTTATCTGGGGTCTAAAATGGTGGCTTTAGCAGTTTGGTGGTGTTAGTTATTTAAATTGTTAGCAAATTAATTCGTATTTTTGTGAGCAGAAATAGCTAATTGATCAGCAACTCATGGCTAGTAAACATTCCAAAATCAATTAGCAATTTATGTCATTCTGGATGGCTGTAATTATTAAAATACAGCATTTAAATTATTTAAGCTGTAATGAGCTGCTCCTGTTCAATAAAATTTTGGTTAGCAGTCAGAGGGTAAGTAAGTAACCTAACCTCCAATCAAACGCCCTGCTTATGGACATGTTTTCTCTGTTGATCAATCATGAAAACTTGCTGATCAAGTAGTTATTTTGCGGTCTGAATGTTTATTAAGCACTAGCTTTTGCCAGCGGCTTCGCCCGCGTGAAAATGACGATTTTCCATACAAACTTTCATCCCCTATTTAAATCCCTTAGGGGTTGAATTTCGTAAAATCCTTCCTTATTCCTTGTCTACACTATGGAGGGAGCCTCTGTGCAAAATTTCAGCTTTCTAGGTCCAAGAGTTTGGGCTGGGCGTTGATGAGTCAGTCAGCCAGTCAGTCAGGACTTCTCTTTTTATTTATATAGATTATTTTTGATTGTCAGCTGCCTATTTATGATTTAATTTTTGACCATTATCAAAATTATTTGCGGAACAAAGATTGCTGCCTGATATTTTTAATTGTAAACAAAATCTTTATATGCCGACCAAATTATTTAAATGCTGTTTTTTTGTGCCTCACCAAATTGCCAAACATTTAATTACTACTCATTTAATATTAACTGTGCCTCTGTCAATTTTAAGAATTTTAAGTATATTCGTATTATTACCCTATTATGTAGATGCTGAAGCGGCAATTCACGGCCCGTTGTACATATTTCTGAACCTTAAAATAATAATTTAAAAGTTACTATATTTAGATTTTGAACCTAATTCAATAATAAGCAAAAAATAAATAGGATTGATAGGTAGAAAAAATGGTACCTATATTATAAATTCCTAGTGCCGTAACAGACTGTGCACTCATTGTTCTAACCACGCAACCATACAGAGTCCTCATAACAATAAAAGGACCCACATAGCGGAACCATCACACAGCCCCTTCTCTATAATCACTACGTTAGTACAGACGGCAAAAATGTTTGGTTATCAGGCAAAACAAATTGTTGCACACCAGCAAACAACCAGTTAAAAAAATCGATATAAAATATTTCTCTTTAAACTTAACACAGAAATGTAAGAAACTTGTAGAGATACGGGAAAGCGTCACTGCTGTATGGTTAAAGTTCCACGGGCCCGAACAAAGCGCGATGGTCCTAAATTTATTATCCGAACCACTAGTCTGTGGTATTGGTATACATTGCTGCCTTATCTATTTCCGGATCATTGAGGACAAACGCAAGACAAAAATTTAGAAATAAACATACATACACGTCAAACACATAACCCTCCTTTTGGGCTTCGCCACAGTCGGGTAAAAATAAAATAAACCTTCGAATTGGCGAATGTTACGAATTCAGTTTTTTATTTCATTCTTAATTTCCAAAAGCACAACTGAACTATTCATCATCATCATCATCACCCTATTAATGTTCCCACTGCAGTGACTCAAGCCTCCTCTCTTGGAGAGGGATGGGCTATAATCCACCACGTGGGCCCAGTGCGGATTCGTAGATGTCACATGTCTTCGAATTTTTTTATTCTACGACATGCCGGTTTCCTCACGATGTTTTCCCTCACCGTTTTGAGAGCAGCGGTGTTGAAATAAATTACACAAATGAATGCGCCTGTCTGGGTTCGAACCCTCGACTAACCTGAACTACTATTTTGTACTAATTGATTGAACTTTGAGTAAACGATGTAAGAAATTGAACTTTGACTAAGTCTCTCAAAAATAAATTTACTTGAAGTCACCTACCCGCTTACTCATCTGTTTAGCAGCCAGTACTCACTTGGCAGTCGCATCGAAGCCCTCGCTCAATTACTAAGACGTAGTAAACAAATAGAGGCTGAAGTACTAAATGTCAGGAATGTCTCAGCCCTCCCAATAGGACCTATTGCATTGTTGTAAAATTTATTCGTGTTTTCGTAAATTTAATTTAATTATCTTGACATTGGGCCAATGGATGAGATAATTATAATTGGCATGTCAAAAGCATGTATTACAGTACGGAGTTACTGCACGAATGTTTTAGTGCTTTGTATCTAAAACTTAGAAGTGATAGTCTAGTGGTGTGATCGTCAATCTGTCAAGCCGTAGGTCTCGAGTTCGAAGCCAACGCACGCGACTCTGATTTTTCGGATTCATTTGCGTATTGTATAATTAATCACTTGCTTCAGTGAAGGAAAATATCATGAGAAAATCAGTGTCCCTGAAAAATATTACTCGGCGGCATGTGCTTTACATGCCGTCGTCAGTCAGAGGCCCTTCTGCGGCAAAAATACTCCGACACCAGGTTAGATACTAACTACATGATAAAGAAAAGGAACTAAAACTTACATTATTTAATTGCTACAAATAACTAAGATCGTTGGTCTAGTGGTTAGTGACCCTAACTGCTATGCCGGAGGTCGTGGGTTCGATTCCCACCCAGGACAAATGTTTGTGTGATGAGCACGATCATTTGTTCTGTGTCTGGGTGTAATTTATCTATAATATGTATGTATTTAGAAATATATAAGTATGTTTATCAGTTGTCTAGTACCCATAACACAAGCTCTGCTTAGCTTGGGACTAGATGGCGTTGTGTGATAGTTGTGGAATATTATTATTATTATTTATTATCTTTCCAGCAAATTGGTACGCTACATATTTATACAAAACTCACATAGGTAATTCCCATCCTTATTCATAAAAATACTATTCCAAATGCATACAAATAACACTACAAATATTTAATTTCCATTTAAAACGTCAACTCAAACATTTTAGGCACGTTTTTAAAGCCCTTTTCCCGGTCGTTCTACCGCAAACAATTCGTCAGCAAAGTCAATAGCATCAGTTTTATATCGATCGCAATTCCGTGTGTCACATACGCATCGATGAGTACCTACACGCATTGATGCTAGCACCTTTCCTGAATACTAAGTCTTGATGAGTTCACACAAGAGTCATTATCCTACAAAGGTCAGCGGCCGAAAGTGAAAAGCCTTTGTCCATCTATAGCTCCGTCGTTCCCTTTAGAAGACAAAACCTATGCCCGTGACATGAGTCTTAAGGTGCGATTATGGTGGGTTTCATAATGCATATTACATGTGAATGCTGAGTGCCAATGTGTGATGCCAGCAACGATGAATGTGGAAAGATAATTCCTGCTAACTCAGATACATATCGAAACAAGCAACGATTTATTCAACTAGAATTTTAACAAGAGAAACTCTGTGTTTAAATAAAAAAGTCTTTTCATTTATTGTTGAATTTTAAAATTATTCATTAATTAAATCATAAATTCAGTAGTTATAGTGATCGTGAAACAGAACTGCTTTATCTCACGCCTGAAGCAGCTGAAAGTGTAATTTTTTAATGGTTTTATCGTCAAGCAATTAAAAAAAAATAGAAAAAAGATTTATGACACAATTTGTACGCGCAAGCTTTCTTTTTTTAAGCCTCATTACAAGATTATTCCTAAATTATGATCTTGATAGAATTATTCATGGATGATTGGATGCAATATTTTAAAGTAATATGTGTACATAGTAGTTTTGACTGTCTTTCAGTACAACTGTTAGTAGTTCGAACAAGAAAATAGTACACATACTCGTAGAAGTCGGTTCTAAAATCTAAATATTTACAAACATTAATCAATAACAACGTGAATCTTATTGTTTTGTTAATATTATTGACTGGAATGACAATATTACGTTCGTTTTATTTTAGGACTATGAAAACTATTTATCGTGTACAACAATTACATAAACTTACGCCCCTTTCCCATGGGGGGTAGCCAGAAACCACAGAACGCCACCTGCTACGATCCTTACATAGTTATTTAGCCTCGTCCACATTCATACATACATCTGGTCATACAAGCGCTACTTCGCTAAAATACTCGTTTTAAATTATGCTGAAAAACTTTACTACCATGGCGATCTAAGCTTCAATTTCATTAAAACAAACTTTTGTTATCCGTGAAAGTATTTGGTCTAAGAAAATTATTAAAGACAAAATTAATGTTTTTGGCAAAAATGCAAATCGTGAAATATTATAATTTTCCTCTCTGGAATATGCAAAATAAGAAATCACTTGGCAAAGCTGCAGCCAGAATCAGTTGAGGCAGAAAAATAATTAATTTTGACTGGTAAATTATAATTTCATTTCCGAATAAAAAAGGAAACAAATTAGCAACCAATCAGCATATACGAAAAAACGCACATTTATTAGCATGTAATGTTGTTACTTTTACCGAACTATTTATAATATGTTTAAAGCTTCACGCAATATTATTGAATCGGCTTTTCAGCGATATAGCCAAATCTTTTCACATGATTTTGAATTTCTGGATAATTTTAGCACATAGTTTGAACCGAGACAATATTTTTCTGTCATACACAAGCAATTTATATCTATCAAAACTAAACTAGGATCATTTTTGCCGACTGATATTTTTTTACAGATTATATGAAAGAAGATGACAATAGACTCGCCCCCATTCATCATCATCATCATCAGCCTATAATGTTCCCACTGCAGGGGCTCGGGCCTCCTCTCTAGGAGAGGGGATGGGCTATAATCCACCACGCAAGCCCAGTGCGGATTGGTAGATGTCACATGTCTTCGAATTTTGGTTCTAAGACATGCCGGTTTCCTCACGATGTTTTCCTTCACCGTTTTCGTCCTCGCCTCCATTACATGGGACTTAACCTTAACCATAACTGGAATGTGGCTATACGATTAGGTGAACAACTCTACCTAACACTTCGGGGATTACAGACGTGATGTTATGTTATGTTATGAAAGAAGATTATTTTTGTTTTGATGTAGTTTATTATTTGCCATCTATCAAACTTATAATAATAACCAAAATAGAAGCAAATTCTATGCTTTTTAGTGTCAACTTTTAAGAACTATCGAAAGTCAATAAAATTATCATAAAACGATCATAATATTAAACACTTTCACTAAACAGGAGTCAAGTTCAAAAGAAACAGATGCTATGATGAATATTGATGGGATTTGCAAATATAATTATTGTGCTTAATTTTATAAACAAACATACTTAATAAAAGTTGGCCGGTTGCCTGCGTTGGCGCCGCGCCGGTAAGTAAAAGTCGCATGTTTAACTTATGTGAGTGATGGTGACAAATACGATAGCATATAAATTGATTGATGTTGAGGTGGACAAAAGAGATAAAATCTACAAAAAGCTCGATAAGTACTAATAACTAAGTATTTATTTATTTTAAAGTATAATTATAATTAATAATTGTATTTGGATTGGATAAGCATATTTACTAATTATTTACATTTAAATAATTCACTATTTCTGTCTTTAATGAAGGTTTTGAACCCACTTAAAATTTAGTTATTTTGTTGTTTTTTCTTCTTCTCTTGTTGGTATTTATTATATATATATATTTATTTATTTTAGGTTTTGTATACCAGAATTGATTAATACGAGGATTCTTATTGTGATACTGTGTAATTTAATTTAAAGTTAGTTTTCTTTTTTTTGGTACATAAATGTTACATTACATAGTAACATACGGGTATGGATAGATACCCATTAAATAAATAATTTGATTTAATTTCCAGCGTGTACCTATATTCGCGCGTGTACATGTTATGTGTGGTACTCACAGTTGCGGTGTTGCGGACGCCCGGCGTGTGATTGTGTGTCGCCGATGCTGCAGCGCGGTTATATGTGCGCACACGACGCCAACCGCCTCCACAGGGTGTATACAAACGCGACGTTTTCCTGCTTCTTTATTTTGCGACAAATCGTAAAATGATGGGTATGTGCTGTGAATTTGTTATTAATGCTGAATTCTGTTGTGGTTGCGCTGATTTGTATTTAATTTGTAGTACAAAGAAACGGAGTCACGGAGTCTGGATGTGTGCTTCTTTGATGGCAATTGGCTAGCCCCCTGTTACATGGCACTTAAACATAACTGGCGAAATGTGAGTGTACTATTGGGTACACCTCTGCCTAATCCTTCAGGGCTTACAGGCGTGATTTTATGTTATGCTGCAAAGTAAATCGGGTGTGTTTGTTTGGCAGTAATACTGTGAAGAATGTCACCTCTAAGGACTTAAAATTAGTTTGTTCTTATTAACTCTTTTCATCATCTAAGTTAACTACTTAATGAGGGGGGGGAGGGTCAGCTACCTTCGTAGTGCTTTTTCATAGGTGTTTAGTAAAATGTCAAGTGAAATAAGTTTGCATTGTGTTTTTATGTATCTTGGTAGGTACACACGGCTACACATCAAGCTATACAAAACCAGTTAATCTTGGCCTCACTAATTCACTATACTAGATCTTTTCGCACAATGAACGATCAGATTATACTGGTTTTGTATAGCTTGATGTGTAGCCGTGTGTACCTACCTAGAACTGTGTTTGCGTTATAAATAATTTTAAATGCATCTTTTTCTTTGCAAAGTTTTTAGTTGTCGTCACTACGGGGTATACAATAGGGACCCTCATGTCATAGGCCAAGAAGAAATAATACGTAATAAAGGGATCTAACTCATAATTCATAAACTAAGTACTCAAGGAAACACTATCATATACACTGAAAACGGGATATTTACCATGTTTTCCCGTTTCCAGTGTTTATTTAGTTATAGTGACCATGACAGTTACCTAATTTATACTCAGGAAAGTTAATTCGATTTATTTGGGTCCAGTAATTTTGGAGTAATCAGTGCACGAATATGGAAAAGAAAAGAATTCTATTGAAATACATAACCCCCTCATTTTTTAGAAGTCAGTTAAAAACGTAAACTTATCAACGCGTTAGTGTCGGCGTTTGAAAGGCTTTGTCAGGAGGGTTCTTCACAAAGCTCTTCAAACGCCAAAAAATGTCATCCATCAGCAGCATTACACAAATATCAACGAAAACTGTGGAACAACCAAACAGCTAGTTGAAACCACAGCCTGTATACATAATGGTTGATCGATGATGGTGCGCGAACGACGTTCCCCAAAGTGCAATGTATCAAACAATGAGATCAATGGTGGGTGCCGGGTCGACCAACGGTGCCCAAACCAGTCTCAAGGGAAAGGCTTTAAAAATACCTTATTACATTTAATTTATTCCAATGATAAAAATGTCCCGTTCGCTCTACACTCCCGAATTTAATCGTCCCTTGGCCCGAGAAACACTAATGAAGCAGAATTAATACCGCCTTGGTACTTCTTACGGTTATTGAAATTATATGGCAACCCATTTTGCTGCGATTTTATTGGTTTTTGGTACCAAAAATATATTTTTATGATGTTAAAAACATGTAAGTTCAATGTACTGAATTAACAAGTTTCTTACCCTCTGACATCGAGTACAAAACTTAACGAACAGTAGAGTTACCCTATCGTCTTAAAGAAGGATTGTTTTAATCTAATTCCAGTGAGGGAAAGCAAGGGGGTCTAAAATGGTCACTTTATGGCCGTTTTAGACCCCCTTGCTTTAACAGATCTTAATAGGATTAGGTTTACGAATTTTAACGCAATTCATATTATTATCCTATTAAGCGCTCCAAAACACAAATCACTGACGTTGCTCAAAAAGCCGCTAAGCTGAAGTGGGACTGGGCTGGCCATGTCTGCCGTATGCCCAACGAGCTGTGGGCCAAAGCAACCACATTGTGGAACCCGGACACAGCCAGAAGGCGACGTGGTAGGCCTCGTAGGAGATGGCGGGACGAGCTTGACAGAACCAACGACCAATGGTCCACATTGGCCCTGGATCACAAAATTTGGAAATCGTGGGGGAGGCCTTTGCCCAGCAGTGGGATGACACAGGCTAACAGTAATGGTAACAGTAAGATCTGCTAAAGTGGTAATTTTAGACCCCCAGATCTACACAGGATGTCTAGTGCCTCTTTTCCACCCTGGAATGATATTAAAACAATCTTGCTTTAAGACGTCTCTGTAGATGTCGGGGCCGCGGATTGTCGGGGCCGCGGATTTTAGTACTAGATGACGTGGCCTCGGCACAAGGGCAAAGAAGGAACATGGGTTCGGTTTTTAGTCAGTAGAAGTCTGACACTCCCCTTCGCTCTGCCCAAGGTCATTTGATGATTTTCCACCCACCAAAAAAAAAAAAAAGACGTCTCTGTAGATCACCTAGTACTTACTTATTTTATAAATGAAAAGGAACACAGACACATCAGCAGAGCGCTAGATAAAGTACTAAAGTGACACTACCGCTACTTAAGGGCCTGTCGTAGGAGAAACATCCACTCAACACATGCCTAACTCCACACAAGTACTAAAAACTTGGCAGAAGCTTTCCCTTTTAGTTTAATATCTAACTCCGACTTGCATCCTCAAAGTAGACTCAAAGTGAAAATATGCGAAAAACAAGTCTTAAAATGACCTAGTGGTTGGAAATATTCTAATACTCCCATCCTACTATCCTACTAATATTATAAATGCGAAAGTTTGTAAGGATGTGTGATCTTTCACGCAAAAACAACTGAACGGATGTGGATGAAATTTTGAATACAGATAGTTTATAAGCTGGATTAACACAAAGAATACTTGTTATCCCGGTACGGTAGTATGATCCTGCGGGACAATTATCGAGATCCACGAGGGCGAAGCCGATGGCACAACCTAGTTTATTATATTTTGCCTTCTCTCAGATCATATCAAGACCTCTTCTCGCCAGTAAAATTAGGATGTGAATTATTATAATTACTTTTGTAAGCTTATCCTAATTTGGACTTAATTAAACCCTGTTTAGGGGGTGACGGGGCTAAGTAGACAACTAGGTGTGTTTTCAAAGGGTTATTTAAATTCATAACGACTGTTGTTTGGTCCTTTATTTTGCGAGTGGACCTAATTTGTTTCAAATGAGGCAGTAGTGTGGAAATGTGTAAGTGTTTGATAATTTTGGGTCAAAATTGTACCTATTTAGGTGCAAAAATATGTAAATAACTACTTTGCAAAATTCAAAAGCTATTTTCTTGGGAAATAATTTTGAGATAAGACATATTATTATATCGTAATAGTATGGGCATTATGGCTTTTAAAATGCTATGTTCGTAAAATGTAAAACGTTAATCAACACAGTAGAAGAAAATCACTACTATTAAAACTTGCTATGTAAACACACGAAACAACTTTTAAAAGTGATTTGTTTAAATGATGGGTGCCGGTGACCGTACTTATCACCTCTACCTAACCCGTCAGGGATAATAGGCGTGATGTTATCTATCTATATAAATAAAGAGAGAAGTCCTGACTGATATATAAATAAACAAAAACTGAAAAGCAAAAAAACAAGCACATTTTAAATCAAACAAAACTTGAAAGCAGGCGGGGTCCATTCTATTTTCATTTCATTTCATAATTTAATATTCAAATGAACCCCGCCTGCTTTCAAGTTTTGTTTGATTTAAAATGTGCTTGTTTTTTTGCTTTTCAGTTTTTGCAGTCGGGTTTTTTAGTTTTTTAACTACTTTTTTTATTTCCAACTTTTTAGTTCTTTTGTGTTTGTTCTTTCGTTGGTCGCGTATAAAATTCTTCGCAGATGATTTAACTTTTGGTCTTGTTTATAGAATTTGTCACTTTGAATTATTTTAAACATATAAGTGTTATATATTTTTGTAATCTCCTTTTAAAACCCTTCATTTTGATACCCTACTCGATGGTATAGGAAAAAAAAAAATTTTTGAACTCCGCGATTTTGCCCCCAAAATCCACAATTTTTCCTTGTTTTTTGATTTTAATGTAGCCTATAACACTCGCGCCATCAAGACAAATCTAACGACGTATGTTTCGTTCAAATCCCTTCTTCCGTTTAGGAGTTATGAGGGAACAAAGAAACAGACATACATACATACATACATACACGTCAAACACATAACCCTCCTTTTGGGCTTCGCCGCAGTCGGGTAAAAAGAACTCCTGACTGACTGACTGACAGACTCATCAACGCCCAGCCCAAACCCTTGGACCTAGAAAGATGAAATTTTGCACAGAGGTTCCCTTTATAATGTAGACAAGGATTAAGGAAGGATTTTTTGAAATTCAACCCCTAAGGTAGTTAAATAGGGGATGAAAGTTTGTATGGAAAATCGACATTTTTGTAGTTAAACCGACATCAACGCGGGCGAAGCCGTGGGCAAAAGCTAGTGTTACATATTCACGCTCTTTTCTTATTGGGGGTAGGCAGAAACCACAGAACGCCACTTGCTACGATCTAAACTCCTTCTGCCTCGCCCACATTCATGTTGATGTTATGTTAAGACTTGGATTTTACATTTTCATGAAATATGTGCCCGCCAAGAGGTGCTAGACACATGCTAGTGTCGGCCTAATTCAACATAGTCTTATTAAAGGTTACTTCTTGAATGCCAACCTGGGGCCCTACTATGACGTCTTAAAACAGTCCTAACTTATTCTTAACCCAGTGTGGAAAAGAAAGGGCGCTAAACACCCTGTATAGTTCTGTCACGTTTCCACACTGGAATAAGATTAAGTTAGGACTGTTTTAAGACGTCATAGTAGGGCACCTGGAACTGTATGTAAAAATAAACAATTGTTGAAACAACAATAAACGCGTTAATGACCTACTCTGATAAGAATAACCATAGGTAAAAAAATGATCTTGAGAACCATCTTAGATATTTTTGTTTACCCTAGTTTGTTTATTTAATTTGATAGGTTTGCTTAATATTAGAAAAAACACAGATCTCGTCATTTTATTTTAGTAGGTACCTAAGCCAGCATTCCGATGAAAGACAAAGCTACTGTTTCAACGAGGATTTTTGTACGGATATGTTAAGTAACATTAAAAGTGTTTGTTTATAGAGTCTATCTCATAACAATTGAAAATGCCATTTAAATTTTTTCATGACCAAAGTCGTAAAAGCATCACATCGGGCTTGTACCTATGTATATAACTACATATTATTATAAAACCAACGGATCGAGTGGTTCTCGAGGAAGGTTTTCGCATATAACACGTATTTTTTTTCGAAATTCAGTTAACTGAAAGTATGTTCGACTATTTTTTGACAATAGTATTAAAAATATTCATAACAAATCTATCAACACAATGCTGTGACAGAAGCCAATGCATTATTAACTGCTGTTAATTTAAAAAAAAAAATAGCACTCCGGCAGAAGTGAAAACTTCATTATTAACTTTCAAACTCGCGTCAGGGTCACGTGATGCTGATCGAAAAATCTTACGATTTTTCGATCAGCATCACGTGACCCTGACGCGAGTTTGAAAGTTTTTACCCATACAAAAAAAGTGCTCAGCGCCGCTAAAGAAGTTTTCACTTCAAAAACGTTGTGTTTGTCGCGCTTAACCAAACGCTGATAGTTGTCCTAAATCATAGAAAATCTAAACCGCAGTACCGTTGGATACTTAGTACGGAAGGCTTTGACACTCAATCGTTCAAGCGGCACATTCAATTTGCATTCTATTGGTCGATTGACATTTGAGATGAATCGTCGCACGCGCCGATTGTCTCCGAAGCCGAGAAATAACGGAAGGAAGACACGCGGCATTGAACTGCATCCACGTACCGCCTACCTGGGCGCGTACGCGCGTGGAATCACAATCACTTCGGAGGAGACAAAGACTCGAAGTCCCAAGTATTGGTCGGCACTCACCTCGAGGAATTAACAGGAAATCGGCGGAATTTAAATTTCGAACTGAACTTATTACGACGGTTATTTTTTGAATTCACTGTAGAAAGTTTTTTTTTTTTGTTTTTGGAATATCTGATTCGAATTTTAATGTTAATTATGTTTTTTATTTTATTTTTGATTAATACTTATGAGGATAATTCTAATATAAAAGCGAATATCACTGCCACCTGACTAGAGGCACTTTCGCACTAGACGAAAAAATCTACGCAACTGGCTGCGTGCTGCAAAGTGGTACGAACAGGAGAAGGGTTACAAACGGAAGAACTAATTACTACAGTTTTACATCTCATTGAACACATTGGTATTACATAAACTAGATTGTAAAAATAGCAATGCTTTATGGATATAAATAGCTTTGCCTTGTAATTATGGTAATATAGGAGATGTATGCAGCATAAAAAGTAGTTGTTCTCATAGAGTTAGCACGCATGTTGTGTTAAGAAAAAGTTCCCGAGTTATTTCTATCAACCGGTCATAAGTACCTATATGATGATAATTACTTATGTCTTTTCTCCGAGTTTATATGTCATCCATTGAGTTGTAATGTACTAATCTGTATCCAGGAAAAAAAACTACAGTAAGACATTCGTCATAATAGTTTTTTGTCCGAATCTAAAATAATAATTATGTCAAATATAAAATAGATTTAAAATTACAGAATTATCTGAGTACTGAGATACCTTTCAGCCTATTCAAGCCCTTTGATATGTAAAATAGTATACCATGGAGTTTCTTACCAGTTTTTCTCCATAGGGAACGACCGACCCGAACCGTGCACCTTTTCGCGACTTTTAAAAGTGCCCGTATAAGCCTATGTGAAAAAAAAAAATTCAAAAACATGAACAAATAATTATTGATAGATATCACAAAAACAACATTGGACTCCACCAATTTTTCACGAACTGTCAAAATGATATTGCTTTCTTTTTTATTTTATTGGATCATAAATAATTCATAGACAACTGCTGTTAAAAGAAACTGTTTCAGATGACTTTTTAAATATTTAAAGAAACAAATGAAAGCTGTGATTTATCGAAAACAATTTTTTTATTAGTTTTTTTGTTTTAATTGCACATAGCATAGCATGACGCCTATAATCCCCGAAACGTTAGGTAGAGCTGTACCCATTAGTACACCCACATTTCGCAAGTTATGTTTAATTCATACGTAATAGGGTACGAGCTTCGATCAATAATGTAGGGTACGAGCCTATTACCATCAACTGGGCACAAGTCAAGACACCGTAGGTGCTTTCTGGGCATTCCTAATACATCCCAAACGGGATTCGAACCCAAGACCTCATGCTCAGCAGTCGCAGACCACTAGAGTACCTAAATGTTAAAAAAAAAACAATCGAAAGCTGTGATTTATCGAAAATAAATCTTTTACATACTTATTTGTTTTTTTTAATTGCACGATTTATATTAATGAATTTTGGTGAGTCTTGCAAATTATTGCAAGTAAAAGATAGAGATGTACCTATTTCGTCGATCGTCGGTCTCAGCGATGTGCAATCAATCACGTCCCGAAGCATTCAATAAGCGGTGCTAACGGCGTCTTAACGATCATTAGTGGTCTAATACGTAAAGATTACTGCTTTTTTTTTCGATCAATTTTCATGATAGATAACGTATACTTTGGTGTTACATAAAATATTATGTGCTGGATACGAAAGTAGTAGTTTATTGGGTAAATAAACAAGGTTTGCTGTAGACCGCGTTGTTGTTCTTATAGTCGTAAGCACGACTGCTATGCATGAAATCCTGGGTTCAATTCCCAAGTCGGGCAAAGTGCAATGGTGTTAAGCTTTTCCATCATGAATTTCTCAGTAACAGCTACGGAGCCTGGCTGTGTCCGCTTGATGTCCACAGGCTCGCCTCCTATTACACAGGACTCTTAATACTCTTACCACTTTTAAACTGAATTTTCTCCCATTGTGTTGTTGTTGACGGCACGGTTAGCGCAGTCAGTGGCTCAAGACCTACAGATAGTTGTTCCGGGTCTGGGTATTTGTGAATGTGAGTTTAAATGTTTGTGAACGCACCCACGATACAGGAGAAATTTCTAGAGTGGAGGGGGCAAAGTTTCTAAAAAAAAAAAACATATTTTGCTGTTTTGATCACATCATTACACTATTAAGTCAAAATTTTAATCAACGCTTAAAAAGAAAATCGTTATCATCTTCCTGTGCTTGTCCCATATTACTTGGGGTTGGCACAAAACTTTTTTTTTCTCTGTCAACCGTCACGCTGTCATTTACTCCTTTTTCTTTCATTCCTCACACAATTCATCCATCGTTTCCTTGGTCTTTCTCTCCCTCTCCATCCATCAACATTTATATTCATTTCTCTTTTAGCCACATGCAATTCATCCCTCCTCATAACATTTCCTTACCAAGACAGTCGACTCCCTTTCAACTTTATGAAAATCGGTGTTGATTGTTACTTAGTATAGGTTTGTAGGATTATTGCTCGTGACTCCACTTAATCCACTCAGTTTACCGCGGTTCATAACATTTCGCCACAAAACCGAGATTAGTCGCTTTCATAAAGTTTCTACTTATAATTAAGGTTTATTCACTTTACTAGCTGTTGCTCGCAACCTTTATCAGCGTGAAAAAATATTAAATATTATTTCGTTTTTGAAATCACAATTTTTCACCTACGGAAACGGGATTATGTCCCGTTTATACGTTACGTATACGTTTTCTTAAATAAAAGTAGGTAAGTTACCCTTTTTAACATCAGCTATCTGCCAGTAAAAGTGTCGACAAAATCGGTCTTGTCGTTTCGGAGGTTAGTAAGAACAAACAGACAGAAGGACGAAAATAAAAAAACGGTTTTTGTTTTTTGGTGGGTGGAAAATCATCGAATAACCCCCCCCCGCTCTTGGGCAGAGCGAAGGGGAGTGTCAGACTTCTACTGACTAAAAACCAAACCCATGTTCCTTCTTCGCCCTACTTGTGACTTGTGTCGGAGCCGCGATATCCCTTCGATAATCCACAGCCCCGACGGGCGTCGTCTGATTAATTCCCCTTACGTCGATACCCTCTACGTCGAGCCGAGAACCTTGTCTCCTCTACGATACTTTTCCCGCTACGTCGAGACTACTCGAGACGTCCAAGCATTACGTTCAAATGATTAAAAAAAAAAAATAAGAAAGCCAAACCTATTCAATAACTTGACCACTCAGGTCCAGCCCGACCAGTTGCTTTTCTCCCCTAGCGACGCTCTAAGCCGAGACTTGTACCCACAGTGCCACAGGGGGTGCCCTTAATTAACTTGTAATCAGTTAGTCTTGTGAGTTTTTGCCCTGGCTGAAAGCTTTACACTAAAGACACCCACAGGAAAGTCCGGTTTAAGCAGAAGACAATCTCCTAAGTTGAACTGCAAGATGCCACTCGTAAAAAAAGATTAGGTAAGGGTAAAAAAATATCTAAAGTTTAGTTAAAAGCAAATAAAGCTGTCTTTCTTTATTTAATTTGAACGTCGTCACTGCAATCCATCACTCAACTGCGCTTATCGCGTCAATTGCTGGTCAAAGACGTTCAACTTTTAGATCTAGATAAAGCCTAGCTTCTTTTGTTTTTGTTCTCCGACCTGTCCTCAGATTTTAAGAGTGTTGACTTATACCATCCCGCGAAGTATTTATAGCTGTTCAGTATTTTTTTCTCCTTACTTTCAGGGACTTTACAAGAATAATATGATACATCGTCATCATCACTCTCCTGTCCTTATCACAATTTATTTGGGGTCGGCGCAACATGTCTTCTTCTTCCATACTTCCCTATCTCTCGTCATCTCAGCAGTCACCTCCTTTCTAGCCATATCATCCTTCACACAGTCCATCCATCGTTTTTTTGCAACAAATTGCATGCATCCTTTAGTGTAAGTATAGTATAGATTGTAAATGTTAAACAAAATGTGAGCAACCGACTTATTGCCATAACATAAATCTTTGCAGCATTAATTTCTGAATCCGACGGAATTTCCAAAAACAGTTAGGTACCATATCCTATTCATTAATTTGGCGAGATTTATTCAGTAGCTCCCCCTCAAATTCCACTAAAACATGCTAGACATCATCAAAAGCTCCACAAACATCACAATCGGGTCATCTGTTCAACTCGTTTTGAATATTTTTACGAAATTTTATATTACTACTCAAAAAGTTTTCTTTTTCGTCATCTGTCTAGCCTTTTCCACTATGTTGGAGTTGGACTTCCAGCTAACCGGATACAGCTGAATACCAATATTATACATGGAGCGATTGCCTATCTGACCTCAACAACCCAGTTAGTACTGGGTAGAAGTATAAGTAGGTACAACGGGCTGGTGTCCGCAATTCCACGTCCAATGCGCGTATTTTGCGTGCGGGTGGGAATATCACTCGATCCACCCTAGCTCCCCGAGAAAAGCCAGCAACCACTTGGTGTTACTGGCAATCTCGCGGAGAGTACCTGGGTCACCGAAGTACTTGGTCCTGTATCGGGCAACACCCGGACAGTGCAGGAGCACGTAGGCTGCTGTTTCTTCTTCCTCCATACAGGCTCGACACAGAGGACTATCTGTGACACCTATAACAAAGAGGTGCTTGTTAAAACTACCGTGTCCAGTGATGGCAGCCGTCACTGTGCGTAGTTGCAGCTTAGTCAGCCGGAGTACTTGTTTGGTGAGGCGGGCGTCGATGGCGGGAAGCGCCTCCTTGTCCTGCCAGCACTCGCCTTGTCTGGCCACAGCTTGGCGTGAAGTTCTTTGGTACGTTTCCTTACCAGCGTGGGAAGATAGCCGAACGGGAGCGGCACGATGGGTTCTGGTCCCACCGCCTCCATGCTCGAGCCCCTTCAAGCGAGCTCGTCCGCTGCATCGTTGCCTCGGGAGTCGCATGTCCCTTAATCCATTGCATGGTTACATTATTGAGGTTGCCAACCTGGTTCAGGCGTTGATGGCACTCGTGTATTAGCCCGGAATTGACCGTGGGGCTCCTTAATGCTAGCAGCACTGCCATGCTGTCTGTATATTCGGATGGAGTGATCCTTTACCTTTACCTACCGAGCCAAGATATCAGATGCCGCCAGGGAGATACCCAATGCATTCTGCCTGAAAGACAGTGTTGTGGGCTTCCAGAGGGATGGCGATGTGGATATTGAGATCCTCCGAGAAGACCCCGGCTCCAGTACCAGTACCTGTTTTGGCGCCACCTGTTGGATTTATAACGTACTTACACGATAGTGAGGCCTAACTTTGAGGCTCCTTACGAGTGTTAGGTCAAATGAGTAACTAAAATAGGTATCCTAACAGTTTTTGTGTTTTGAATATGCATAGAGTCAAAAACAGTAGTAGCTTTTAGTATGGTTTTCTTCACAATTGAAGACAATAGGCTGGGACCTATTGACGGATTATACCAGACACTTATTGCTTTCACAACTCTGATTGTATATTCAACAACAACTCAAAGCCCAGAATGTGAGTTCATTGCCAAAAATGACATTCACCTCTCGTAAGGAGCGTAGTAGAAGGGGTGATGACTTTTGAGGGGAAATTCAAAACAACAAATAAAACCAAATAAGTAATACAGCATATTATTTATTTTCAGATGTGAACAACATACGCGCTATAATTACAAGGATTGATGTAAAATTGGATAGAGTCAATAATATAAAACAATATGCACAATTCCCTGTAGGTATTTACATAACAACTCATCGTAAGGCAGTCAAAATAGTACTTCTACTATGGGGGCTTTTGTTAGGCTACGTTCGAAGCAAGCAGCATTTTTTACACAAAAAAAACTTTCAATAACTATTAGTATATTGATGTACAACATAATTAAAATACATATATATAATTATCCAATGTTTTATTGTACAAAGGACAATACCCAAACTTGGTTGTAGTCGTTTAGTCTTTCAAAAACGAAATGTTAAATACACGGTGTAAGTAACTTTGACGTGCGAACTTTTTACATGAACTTATTGCATCATTTTAGAGTTAAAAAATAAGGTCTGCTGTTCCATTATTAGTGACCGTGTGTGAATTTGACGATGGCGATTCTAGTACTGAATTCTTGATAACCGTTTGTGGTCAATGTCTCTTACACCTTGTATACTTTACTTAGTTACCTATTAAGAATTCTTTCGCCACTTGCTTCATAAGATCTATTAAAAACAGTCAATTAATAAGCTTCAGCATATAGCTACATATAAAGTTTATATATACTCAGAAACATTCGTTGAATATTAGGGGCTACAGTTCTAACACCTAAGTCTAATATATATTGTAGTAGAAATAATTCTCGAATACGGGCAGTCTACTTATAAGGCAATATATATATATCATTATATTGGGGAATAGCAAGGTACTAATAGGTGTTACCTTTAAAATAGCTATTATTTATGATAATTTTGTTATTATATGGCTCAACCCGCCTAGAAAGTTTATTTTAGTATAGGATTTTTTAGGCGTCAGTATCTACAGTTTTAACAACATTTTTTGAGTCAATAAGGAATATTTTCCATCACAATATTTATATATAGGTAAGTGAGGAAATCACTATTTTTTATATCAATGCTAATAATAAATATCTCCTACGATACAATAATTCGGAAAACTCCAGTATTTAAAAATGAAAATATTTTTTATGAAAATTTACTAGTAGAAACATTTTTGGAAGTTTATAGCGTTTTTTACCATAAAATACAGTTATCTAGGGGTGTAAGTATAATTGACCGTAAAAAGCAATCATTGTTGATGAAGACAAGTTACAGTCTTACAACTTTATGGAAGGGATACCTATTTATTTGACAAAGACTAATTGAAATGGACATAATGGCAAGGTTTCCTATTAGGAACTCCATGAGTCCTTAATTTAAGAATAATATTTTCTAACACACATTTTAATAAGCAAATGTTTACTGGCAGTCTACAGAACTACAAAAGTATTGTAAAAAAAAAATGAAATGCGAAATCATGGCACTAAATAGGTACAACATATTTTGTTTTGTATAAATGTAATTTTGTTCTCTAAAATAATTTGAGATTCACTTCAAATAATAAAAGCTAATTGTAACCTTGAACTGAACTAAGTAACTAGAGAAATGATTGTAGGCAGGAATATTTAAAGCTTTTAAGACATTGTGAACATTGATACATTTACTACCTAGGGTTGCTAGCCCACAAGACTTCATTTTGCAGTAAACATTGTCTTCGAGTTTTCCTACTCAACTTTCTCCCAATAAAAGATGACTTATTAGCCCATAATCCGCAAATTATGATATAAAATTGTAAAAGGGTCCCCTCGCCATTAACGCTATACTTATCTTTCTCAAATTGTTCGTTATCGTCTGCAAAATGTAGTCGAAGAATAATTACAATAACGATCCTTAATTCGTAAATCTTCCTCTAATGAAATATTAATTCTATGAAAGAGTTATTAGCATTCACCTTTATATTCGCGCATATTTGAATCACAAACGATTCATTGCTTCAGCTTAATGATAATACGAAGCAGGCTAGATATATTTGATACATAATCTTTTCATAAAATACTAGGTACAAAAGTAATTGACGAGCTACATAAATGTGCATACAATAAACTAAATAAAGAAGTAAGTAGGTACCTACGCAAGTGTTAAATTAATTAAAACTTACAATATGATTATTATTTACATTAAAGTACAGAAAAATTAAACGAAATAATACTAAAACGCATTGTTATTCGTTATCTAAAGTTACGTTAATTAATATAAATGTGCACTTTCTATTCAATAAACATGGCAACTGTATACATTATAATGTCATCTAGGTACATTTCGCTATTTATCTTAACTCTAAAGTAACAATTCAAGGCCTTTTACATAGAAGACTTGTATTATATACCAAAAATAATCTTTGATAACCACATACTGCTATATTCAATACTTTGAAGAGTTTTAAGTAGAAATTGTTGATCACCAGTATTTGATAATAGCCAGTCATTGTGTCTAAATGTAACAGACAGTGCTGCCATCCAAAGTATTGAGTTTAACGGTATACCAATATGTGATAACTGGATAAAAAATCATTTAAAGTATATTTCACAGAGTCATTTGTATTTCTACAAAAATAACATCGCTAAGGAATGTCCACAAAATTGAGCAAGTGCTACAAAATATAACAATTCCTATTTTTATCTCCTAGCAGTTAATTACATATTCATGTAAATGATATTCAGGTAGATATGTGGAACGCACAATGCAGGTCGAATTTGTTCGAACAAAATACATTTAAACATCTAGTTCCTACACATATAAAGATGGAGATCCACAAAATATCAATCTGTTCTATTATATCCTGAACATTTGTCATTGTAATATATTACTATGATACTATTTAAAAGCAATCAACTGATAAATTAAGCCTTTCTCATTTTCACACGAATAAATTACTAAAACATTTATTTAAATGACTAAACACCACATAACTGCATGAATTATAATTATAAAAGTAGATTCAATTATTTACCACTATTCTTCTACAGAGGATTTTAATATTTGATTTATAATCAACTATAAACATACGAAAAAACGAGTACAATAATGTTTAAGTTTCTATTAATTGAACATTCTACATTGACCGCTTATATATGTTGGCTTGGTTATATGTTTTTCAATTTAAAGTACAGGTATTAAGTACTTTTACCTACATACAATATTATTCGCCGAAGACAGCCAAATGCCAATATCGTTAATGAAAGTTGGGGTCATTTCATCATAATTATCAGAGAACCTTTGGCTGCAGATAGAATTTAGCTAGGTTCTACAAATGTGATGTTTTTTGTTTTATCATAGTTTCCATAGTTCTACGTAAAGAAATTGTCCCTTTGTTGGTAGATGGGCAGCTCAACGTCTGGTGACCGATCGTCCAAGTCGTCAGCATTATTTAGAGGCAGCTCTTCTAACGCTTTAACTGATAAAATAAAAATAAATATATTAGGTAATATTTACAAAACAAGAATACTCGTATGTTAATTCAAATCACCATTTAACACATCAAAATGCAAACAAAAACAATGCAACTATTAATGAAATTCAACTAAAAACAAATATAACTGAGCTACTCACAACAAAATGCAAAAAACGAAACCATGCCGCAACACACTGGCTAGTGGGGATCTCCGAAGAACCGTCCGAGTCAGCCAATTGACTTACATTACATATTTTTGAAGGGATTCGAAGCAATTTTTTTTAGTAATAGTATTAGGCCCAGAGCATAATTTACCAACCATCTGCTTTCATAGATTTTTGGTGAGAGATGCTACTGTACCTAAGGTTGAGTTAATGGGAGTGGATAATGTGGTGGAGACGTGTAATGTGCATGTAAGTATAAATGTAAGTGTCCGGCTATCAGTGGTTGGATGCGGACGGTCCTTGCTCAGTGTTGGTTCCTGCACAAATGGGACAAACAACATCAAGCAAACGGTTACAGGCGTGACACACACGTGGGGTTAGTCACATCAAACACACAACAATTGCTACTTTGAATAGAAGATAAAATACATCAAAATAGCAATTCTGTGAGAAAATTAGAAGAAAATCAAAATGTGCGACGTTCATATAATGTTTGGAGTCTACATGAACATTTAGTATCATGTTGCAAAAGGTGATAGGTATTTAACATTTCTTTGAGGTTAAGAGTAGTATATATATGTAAGTGTTTCTAGTTCCACTAGATTGCCAATTGTTTTAGTAAGAGAATTCAGATGATGTTTTCTTTTGAAATCTTTCATGGTACAAATAGTAGTAGGTACAAATGCAATAGTGGTATCTAAAACGTATGACAATTTAGTGTAACGTAAACCTTAGCCATACATCCATAATTCCTACAAAATCAATCTTAATATTTATCTAACAATTCATTTAGATAACTATCGAGAAAAACTAAGAAGAAACGAGCATACTAAAGGAATCATAGAATTATGAAACAGATTTAAAAGAACATCACAAAAATTACAGAGAATACAAGTAAAACGGTGGGAGGCAAAACTAATATGAAGCAACTTCCTTACCGGCGATAATTTTGCTCATCTCAGTGACCTGCTTGGCAAGAATCTGGTTCATTTGTAGCAAGTGCTCCCGTTGCCTCTTCTCTCCAGCATCCGGACTCTAACGGTCATCATACAAGCACACACATGTAGGACTGTGCCGGTTTACATATTTACAGCCAACATTCTAAGCGGCTATACAAGCTTTGAAGGTGTTTCCAGACAGAATGAAGAATATGAGGCTCATGGTCAGAAGAAAACGTCATCAAAATAAAGAAATAATTCATCATGATGAAATTTAAATAGAATCGAGTACTCCTTAATTGAAACCACATAATTCCATCTGCAAACACCGATCTATTTACAGTCTTTAAGTACATTATATTCAGGTTTTAGATCTAGGACTCTAAGGTCAGTCAAGAGTAGAATGAACATGCAAAAAGTATAAAAAAGTTCATTCCAACAACAATGAAAGCAGAGCGAGCGAATTTAGAGTGCAATGTTTAATATAGTGAAGGTACATGAGAACTGAATACATTAGATGTACAGAATGTACAATATCCACTAAATGAAGTTAGAAACTATGTAGATGATGATCTATTTCCAACTGAGAGTGATTTAGAAGACTATGAAGAAGCGTTGCTAGAACTTGAAAAGTTGAAACAATGTCGTATGTAGCAAATCGATAGTTTTTTTTTGGGACATTCCCGCCATATTTCCAAACCACTGCAACTCCCGTCGGGAGCCAGAATCAACAGTGGTGACCACCAGAAAAGCGCCGAGACAATGAAGCTCAACAAAGTCCCAGACAAACAATTTAACTGTCTTGAATCCCGCAACGAAATTAATCAGAAAAGAATAGCGGAGTATAGAATCGATGAAGTAACTCTGTATCTGTTCAGTTTATTAAAGATAGAACAGTTCAAATAGTAATCGGAAATAGTCATAATTCATACATTCATAGAATGTATTCCTCATCATTCATAGAACATCCGGAAGTAACGCATCGTAAATCTACTTTCGGAAGTGAGTTGGAGGTGATATAATAGGCACGTTATGCTTACCTTGCTCGGGTCAGCGGATGTACCTGTCAGCATTTTCTTTATTGATTCCACTTTCTCTTGCCTCTTTTGTTGTTCTTCTGGTGACAGTTCTGGAGGCTGTGAGAAAACAATTTCTGGTAAGTTACCCTGATGATGGCTGTTTATGTTTATTATTTTTTTATTCTATAATCTGGTTTTTGGTCGTCCGGAACAGTATATCAGAATAGTACCGGAATATTAGAATTTACCACCTTGCTGCACTTGTCCTATTTTACTTGGGATTGGCATACCGCTTTTTTTTTCGTTCTCCTCTGTCTACCGTGACGCGTTGATTTACTCCTTTTTCTTTCAAATTATAGCTATAAGAATATATGTAGGTCCGTTGTTCTACTACAAATGATGGTTCTATTCGCTTCTATAATCCATTAGCAAGTACTTCCAATTAATTAGTTCTCGTATGCAGTTACACAATGGTATCATTGGTTACGGAATCTTTTACACCGGAACAATACAATCACTCTATTTTCTACTCCAAAATAAAACATGTATTCGAAAGTGTATTTACTTGTTAGTAACACTATCGTGCTTCAGTGAACCGAATAACTCTCGATAATTTATGCATGAAACAATTAGCTCCATTAGAGCACGACCCGCAGGTGTCTCATTAGAATTCCTTACACATTTTTGTTCAAAGGTCTTATCAAGACATTTTTGCCACGAATAGTTTATCTCGTGCCTTTTTGAGAAGCTTGACATAATTAAGATTGTTGATGTTTAGTTTTTGTTTTTTTTTTTTTGTTTTTCTTTTGGCAAATTAGCGATTTGACTTATCTGCACAATTTGAGGTAACCAAGTTGTGTTCTATCTAAAGTGAAGACGAAAGGATAACTTGCCTAATATGACGACTATACGTAAGTATCACGACTGTAATCCCCGAAGGGTTGGGCAGAAGTGTATCTACTAGTATACATTTACCCATTAATGTGTGGGTGCCATGAAAAAGGGGGCATCAACCAGGCACAAATTCAGATTTTGCGGTATTTTCGCAATGATTTTTTCAGTCTGTTACCGAGAAAATCATTATGAAAAAACCCAATAACACTGCCTGACTTAGGAATTGAACCTGGACAGACCTCATGGACGACAGTCGCTAGACCCGGTCGACTGTGACTTTCAAAATAAATTCATCTGCTACAAAGATTTATTTTCTACGTGGCACCTCGCAGGTTAATCTATGAGGCTGACGTTTGCTTAACTGGACTATTCCGTGGCTGTGAGGCCTGCAGCCAGGGCGTTAAAACTTATAGAAACCAACCTTTTTTCATTGGGAGGGCAGCAAAAGGACAGGCTAGATCTAAGTGAACTACCGAAAAACTTACTTTCTCCGGTATATATCTCTCTGGGATGAGGATCTTCTGTGGTGCAGCGAGCAGCTGATCAATGGTGTTATCAGCCAGTCTGAGCGCGTGTGGTGGTAGTGCAGAGCGTACTACGTCCGGAGCTGCACCTCGTAATGCTCGCTCCATGTCCGCGTCGTCCACTGAACGACCCATCTTCTAGACAAAATGTTAATTTTAAATTTAGCTTGAGATACAATAATTGCATACCTACCTTATACCCAAATACAGTGGGTCGACTTTGATGGTAGGTAATAAATGGTTCGGAGAAGTTACTTATTTTACTCACATCCTCTACGGTACTTCATTCCTATATTATATACCTACAAACAAGCTATTTTTATCATAAAATACAGGAATAGTTACTTTGTGCTTTGTGATCGCCATCATTTCAACAAGTTTGTTTAAGGTTTTTGTTAGGACGGGTACGAAGACAATTTTATATAAAAATTGCAAAAAATACTTACATCTTGATTGTACGCATCCTTGGGCATCTCGTTCAACGTTTTAGCACTAAGATGATGGGGTGCCGTGTAATGCCTCCTCTTCTCCTTAGGCACTTGCCGTCTATGCAAAGAACTGTTCTTCGGAGCATCACCCGACATTTCCGTTATGATCTGCTTAGCAGCCTCACTCTTGAAGATCGGAGACAGCTCCATATGCGACCTGGTCAGGCTAACGATACTGCTGGTCTTTGATAAAGGATCATTCGTCAAAGTCCTAGAGCTGTCTGTTGGGCTATTTAAATACTGCGTTGACAAAGACATGTTACGATCATATCCAGACCTATCGTAGCTCTTGTTGTAGCTACTGCTAAGAGAAGACATGTTTTGCGAGTAGTCGTAGTTGGAGAGAGATGGACTCGATACATATTTGGGGCTGAGATCCAAGTTTGGCTGCAAGTAGTTGTTGTCACGTCTCATGCCGTATGCTTGTTCGTATTGCTCGTTTCGAGGTAGCGATGTTGATCGGGAGTAGTTGAGGGACTGCACGAGCTCCTCCTCTAAGAATTGGTCTAGATTAGCAGTGATGTTGTTTGTAGGCCAGTCGGACATCGGCTGGAGAGAACGTTCCCTGTCTCTCTGGCGTCGCTCACTCTCCCGCTTGACTATGCGGACTGTTTTAATCTCTTGTTTCTCTACATTCGTGAGGTTACCTGAAAAGAAAGGTAAGGTTATTTAAATGAAAACTATTTTGATTCTCATAATCATCTAAATTGATTGAATTAGGCTCAGTTGTTGCGAAAGCGAGGAAATTGTCAACGACATTACAAATGTTCAAACTACACTCACTGAATCCAGCATGTTGCAAATCCTCACTGTTAAGTGGAGAAGTGACATCAGCACCAGGTCCCCTAGTATCGACATACAAGGGCGTTTCCACGTTGGATGGCTCATAATGTCCTGGTGGCATCAGTGGCCCCACATCGTAGTCGTAATCGGAGTGGCCGTGGTCGATCGTGTGGCCTGTGTCGAGGTTGGTTTCCTGCCAGGATGACATGGGGCGACGTTTATCTGGATATATAAAAAGTAATGGTCTTATAACGCTTCGATAACTAGAGACATTGATGGCAAACTTGCAAAATCAATTTATAAATCTAATCAAACCCATATAGTTGTATAGACCCCGAGAGTGGAAGCAAGAGACAGTCCAAGTCATCATCATCTGCCTTGTCTAATTCCCAAACTATGTTGTGGTTGACTTCCAGTCTAACCGGTTGCAGATGACTACCAGTTTTTAAATGAAGCGACAAAGAATTTAATGAAGCGACAAAGAATTTAACGAAGCGACAGCCTAACTGACCTTCAAAACCCAGTAACTGGATAATATGACCCCTTGGTAAGGCAGGATGTCAAACCTTCGGTTTCTGACTACTCGTAATGACTGTCAAAGATGTTCAACTGTCAGAACAACACGGATCAACGGATCGGAGTCATATTGTTGAGAAAGGATATACTGAAGACAGTTTGTCCAAGAATGTTCTAAAATAAGAGAAGGTCATGACAACAGGTTAACTAACCGGTCATCGAGTTCATTGAGTGGGTATTCTGCAACGCATGTGACTGTTGAGTCAGGTGTCTGACGGCTCGGCTCAGCTCCTGTCGTTGGCGCTGTAATGCTGTCACCAACTGCTGGACGCGGGTTACTTCTGCAATCAAACATGAAGCATTCAGTACAGTAGATAGATCTATGTATGTTTTAATTTTTTAAATAGTCCCAAAGCGGATCTTAAAACTGAAACCGGCCATGAATATATCGCCTTAATAGATACATTGAGTATCATCAAATGTTTGGCTCTATTGATAAATAATGCTTTTTCCCCTTCCTCCCGGACCTCGGTGACGAGCACACGTCTCATAAATCCACGCAGTTTTATTAAATTATTTTTAAATCAAAATTAAACTCATTTAAATCAGTACAAAAAAATAGGAGTGCATAAATGACCAGGAGCTACACCTTACTCCGAGCACGGAATCACCATCTTGAAGACTCGCTGGCTCCACCCTCCTGCGCACGCGGTCTCGCTCACGCAACTCTCCGCCCACCAGCGAAGGACAAAAGGTACACGAACCGCCATATTTAACAGACAGCAATTAGCTCCGCCCTTGAAGGTGACGTCGCCACTACCGTACTGTCGCCTGCTATGCGCGCCTAGTACTTTACAATTTAGAACATTCTTACAAATTGTAAATATTGAATGAAAATTTTGGAGTCAAGTGAAGAGAATTGAGATTAGCGATAATATTACATCAGGTACTACATCAACTTATTTGGACTAGGACATCAAGAGACCTAACAGTATATAGCGGAGTAAAGTCATAACTGTGAACAGACTACGTTCCACTTTACGTAGTTGGACATACTACAAAGCAGTGCTATCTCTTTGAATTCCTTGCGCTCTGGTACTTGTTAAATTAGAAAATATGCCGATGAACAGCTCGCCATCAAAAACTTCAACACCTACGTCATCACTACTGGCGCCGCTAAAGACTCCGTTGCATCACAGTTCCTCCGAACCAGATATTACAAAACATGATCAATCAGTCTGCATAGATAGTGAATTCCTGGGTGTTACACACCGTAGCGGCAAACGTAAATGCATTGAGTCAGGGATTTGGCAGGATATCGACCTGTCTTCATTTATGTCGGAAATGAAAACCATGATTCTCGAGTTCAAGGAACAGCAAAACAGCAAATTTGATCAATTATGTGCATCGGTTGAGGAGATTAAAATTCAAAACTCCAGTATACAATCGACGGTTAATTTTCTGTCAAAAAACTACGACGACCTTAAAGTTAAATTACAAACTATGGAATCACAACTTGAAACTGAACGGAAAAATAACCTAGCGTATTTGAAAAACATAGAAGATAGACTGGAGAACCTGGAACGTGGTGTGAGATCGTCCTGCGTGGAAATTAGGAACATACCTATTAGAAAATCAGAATCCAAAGAACACTTACTTAATACCGTGGTTAAAATAGGATCAACCCTAAATGTCCCCATTCAGCCTCTCGAGATAAAGGATATTTTCCGTATAGGTCCCAAAGACTCCGACACCAGGACTATTGTCGTGGACTTCACGAGCAATTTACGCAAAGAAAAGTTCATTCAAATGTTTAAAAAATACAATAAGGAGAACAATAAATTGTCTACCGAGCACCTGAAAATCAGCGGCCCTGCTAAACCCATATTTGTGTCCGAAAATCTTTCTCCTAAGATGAAACGCTTGTTTTTCCTGGCCCGTGACTTTGCCAGCACTAATAAGTACCAGTACTGCTGGATTAAGAATGGCAAAATTTTTGTCCGAGAGAAAGATGGAGCCCAACATATCATGATCAGGAATGAGTCTGACTTTCCAAAGAAATGACTAGGTTTCTATCGATTATTTATAGTATGTTGTACTAAGGACGTTTTGTTTTTTAACTCTAATTTTATTGCCATAACTTACTACGTAGAATTAAGTTTTAGAAGATTTAATAATATAAAGATTCTGTTATTAATTATTATGCATGTTCTAGAATTAGCAAATACATCACAAATATTATATTATATTCATCCTTCGTATTCGGTATTAGTAACGTGAGATTAATATAAGAACACTATGTAGTAGGCATAATAATGTCTTCACCCGTTGCACTATAGTTTAAAGTAAGAGAAAATAATGGCCACACTTCTAGGGTGTGGCAACATTATTCTTTATTTCCGCCGCTTTCTATCGTGCTCGCCTGCGCTGCGCTCGTCATTCGCGTTTTAGTGCTCAACCACTCGTATCGCACCAAAACCAAAAAACTCCTTCGCAATCATGCCGAAGAGAAATAACGAAGATAAGTTAGATTTTATTTTTATTTACAATAAAATGCGTAAATTAGAAAAAGAAGTTAAGAAATCACGTACAGCGAAACGACGACGACGTTTAAATGTGTCATCATCTTCTAGCCAGACTTCATCATCAAGCTCGACAACATGCTCATCAAGATGTGGAAGTCTACCAGGCGATAACAGAAACAGTAAGTAAGTACTGCAAGATAATCTTGGATACATCGGTTAATTTACAAGAATTTTATCACAAATTTTTCAATAAGTGCCTACCCTCATTTGGAAAAATATGCATCTGTATAGTTTTTGGGACTATATCAACGCATTATACCTTTTATGCATCTGAGTAGTCTTTGGGGCTATCTCGCCGCATTTAAATAATATCGGCTCTCTTGCCTAGTCAGTCATTATGCATCTGAGTAGTTTCTGGGACTACATCGCCGCATTTTACAATGACTAAACGTTGCATTCCTCGTTGCAGCGCAGGAAGCAACCACACAAGATGTCGTGCATATAGACGACGAATCACAGCCACCACCGGCACTGGAACCGGAACCGGCACCTGCACCGGAACCGGCACCTGCACCGGAACCGGCACCGGAACCACCGGAAAACCAGGACGCACAAGAAATCGACAATACTTCGGAATTGCTTGGGAAAGATCATTTCCAGCCAACTCTTCCTCCCGGAAAAGAACCACGACCTCGTAAAAGATCTCATGGACGTAGGTAGAATCCTATGCGATGTCCAACATACTGAATCTACTACACGGCGTAACTTCGCCATGTACTCAGTTAAAAAGGAACTGAAAGATCAGCTGACAACAACAAAAATTGACAAATTTATTTTTGGTCAAGATCTCCCGGAGTTTCTTAAGGCAGCGAAGGCTGTATCTAAGTCTAGCACAGACTTGAAAGTGGATATTCCAAAAAAAACCGACAAACCGGCCACCTGCGACAAACAGGCAAGCATCGGGTCCACCGCCACGCCATCAGCCGCCTGCAGCACCGCATCGGGGGACCTCATCGCGCAACTACTCTCATCGGGCCAGACAGTCGCGACGTCGCTAGATCCGGTACGCTATGCGGGTAGTCTTGCCCATTTTTACAGACTGGTCTTTAATAACACAGGACCGTACTATTTTGTCTTGGGTCATCATCATCATCATCATTTCAGCCGAAAGACGTCCACTGCTGGACATAGGCCTCCCCTAAGTGTCATTTTTGCTTAGGGGGTGGTCTTGGGTCAGTGGGTACAAAATAAGTTTTAATAACCCTATATGTCAATCTTACCCGCCCAGCTCAAATTACCTTTCAGAATCAGACAGCATGGTTTAGACTCAATAGCTAATCTTCTGAATATAGGAGCTATTTCGGAATGCAAACCCTCCTCAGATCAATACGGGTCTCGTGTATTTTTAGTACCAAAACCTAATGGTAAAATGCGGTTTATACTAAACCTAAAAAGCTTAAACAAACATATAAATACGCAACATTTTAAATTAGAGGATATAAAAACATGCCTGAAACTAATCTCATACGATTGTTATGCTGCTACGCTAGACCTCAAAGATGCGTATTTTTTTATCAACATTAATTGATTCACGTAAATTCTTACGGTTCATAGTGGATGATAAAATATTTCAGTTTAACGTTCTTCCATTTGGAATTTGCACCGCGCCATTTATCTTTACCAAATTAATGAAACCGATAATGAAATTATTACGGTCACGCGGTTTTATTTCGTCTATATATCAAGTTGACATATTTCTAACAGGTAGTTCATACGATGACTGCAAACAGAATGTTGAAATTTTGGAATCGTTATTAAAGTCACTACACTAGGGTTCATCATAAACGACGAAAAGAGTTTCAAAATACCCTCAAAATCTTGCAAATATCTAGGATATGTAATTGACACCCACAAGTGGGAATTAAGTCTACCTCAAGAAAAGAGAACTCGAATAAAATCGGAATTGATAAACATCAAAAACATAAAACGGTGTAAAATTATGGAGCCTTCTAATACAGGCATTGTTTGCCTAAATGGGGGCTCCAAACACGTAATCATGTAATGTTATACCTAATTCGCACAATAAACTATTTTGTATTTTTTTTTTTTTTTTTTTTTTTTTTTTTTTTTTTTTTTTTTTTTTTTTTTTTTTTGTATTTTTTAATTAGAAAATTTGCGCAGCTCATAGGCCTAGGGTTATTGTGATATCGGCTAGTCCTGATATAGAGTATTGATGGTTACATACTAAAGAGCTTGAACGCTGTAAGTTTCTCAACCTTGGGAATGACGGTGAAGAGCTACGAAAAATATGACCTTACCACATCATTTACTACCGGACTTAAATTGGTGGTTAGGTACTATCGATCATTCCGGGATTAGGAATGACAATTATGAACTTGAGATTTTTCTGACGCCTCAACAACGGGATGGGGAGCTACCTGTAATGATGAAACAGCTAACGGTCGTTGGTCTGATAGTGAAACACTATTACATATTAACCAACTGGAACTATTAGCAGCCTTTTTTGCCCTAAAAATATTCGCCAAAGAATTTAACAATATTGTCAAATATTATTACGAATTGACAACACAACCGCGATATGCTATATTAATCGTATGGGGTGGTATCCGATACCCTCACTTAACAAAAGTAACTAAAGATATTTGGCAGTGGTGTATGACTCGAAAAATATTCATAGTAGCTTCCTACATAAAATCATCAGACATTGTCAAACTAAATTCTGATGTCGTGTTCATTCCTCATTCCAGCAACCAACCTCACACTCACATGAACATTCGACCACACCTTACCCTGGTTGCCGGAGTGTTGTCCGGAACTCCGGACGGCACTCTTACGACGCTGTGTCCCAGAATCCGCCTTAGACATCATGCTGGCGTCGCTTTCGGATAACACTTGGAAACAATACGATGTTTGCATCAAACGCTGGTATTTATTTTGCAACTTAAACTCCATAGATATGTAATCCCATAGTACGCGCCATGCCTCAACTTCTATGGCACACAAACTGGGAATCAGCCTTGATGTCATTCGACAAACTGCTGGATGGAGTGGCAATTCCACTACTTTCGCTAAATTCTACAATAGACCAATATTGAATAATGAAGATAATATTATAGTCTTAGCCAGATCAATAATAAGTTCTCAAAGTGAAAGTATTTCTATTTAATTAGCAGACAATTTAGATTGATGAACATTGTTCTGTTTATATACCTTTATCCAATTAGACTTGATTAGTTCGGTTAATCTACTTATGAGCTACTTTTAGTACATGTACACCATTTAAAATTGTGTTGAATAAAACAACTTGATTTAAATCATGTTTTTATTTGTCGATATTTCCTAGAAACACTCTCAACATCTACATAGTGTTCTTATATTAATCTCACGTTACTAATACCGAATACGAAGGATGAATATAATTAATGATTAAACGAACTTACCTGTACGTGAAGTTCTATCATAATTATATGAAGACTTCGTATGAAGGTATTAGTAACCCCACCCTCCCTACGTATCCCAAACTACGGAAATATCTAGCATTATCTCTAAACTAAATGACGAGCGCAGCGCAGGCGAGCACGATAGAAAGCGGCGGAAATAAAGAATAATGTTGCCACACCCTAGAAGTGTGGCCATTATTTTCTCTTACTTTAAACTATAGTGCAACGGGTGAAGACATTATTATGCCTACTACATAGTGTTCTTATATTAATCTCACGTTACTAATACCTTCATACGAAGTCTTCATATAATTATGATAGAACTTCACGTACAGGTAAGTTCGTTTAATCATTAATTATCATTGTAATATTACTGTAAAGACACATAACTACTTACACTCACTATACTCACAGCGGAAGATTTATTCTGTTCAAATTCTGTTGCAAGTGGTATACTTTGGTATCTCCAGTACAATCTCCATTCATTACGGATTATGCTATAGTATGTACAATAAATCAAATCATCTGTTTGTTTCTAGCCTTAATTATGAATGACAATGTTGAAATAATGAATGACATAGAAAACCTAACTACCTCAGCGTCACACCAATGCTCCCCGGAACAAGTTAACTCATACCTACATAACGTTAATCACGGCTTAAAAATTTTTCACGTTAACATCAGAAGCATCGGTAACATTGCAAATTTTAACAACCTCCTGATATTGCTGCATCGAATAAAGACACAATTTGACGTCGTGGTCTTATCAGAATGCTGGTTACGTAAATGTCCTCATCTTCCTTCCATACCGGGTTTTGTATCTAATTACTCAGACCACTCAAACCAAAATGATGGAGTTGTTGTGTATACAAGAGTAGAGTTACAGTTCCTTTTAGAAAAACCTATACTCGTCGATGCAAATTGTCTTGTTTTCAAATTTAAAAGTGATGTGGCGCTTATTGCTATATATAGGTCACCCTCAAATAGAAATATACAGCACTTTATTACCAGTCTAGATGTAATCCTCAACTCACTAAAAACTTTCAGAACTGTTATTTTGGTTGGAGATATAAATATAAACATAGCCCCTAGTTGGGTTGATTCGAACTCAGACATGTACCTTAATGCTGTTGCATCTCATGCCATGTTGCCTGCTCATGTTTTCCCGACACGCAACGATAGTTGTATTGACCACGTTATGCTTAAGTCAAACAAACCAGCTATTACCTTAGTTCTTGACTCTCTGATTACTGACCATGCACCTGTTGTAGTTTTTTGTAATCTGAAATTAGATATCCCTAAATCACCTTCCCGTCAGCTTCGTACAGACATTAATGCTTGCCTAGTGGCTATTGAAAATGTTGACTTTACTCCCGTTATGAGCTGTCAAGACGCTGAAACGGCTGCCTCCATCATGGTCAAACTTATTTCCTCGGTTGTCGATAAAAATAGTCGTGACTCTGTTGTCCCCAACCGAAAACGCATTATGAAGTCATGGATCACACCTGGGCTCCTTAGGTGTATTCGAAACCGGGATAACATGTATCGTAAAATGAGGAGGGATGCTGAAAATAATACTCTAAAAATCACCTATAATCGATATAAAAATTTCTGCAACAATCTATTAAAGAAGTTAAAACGAGAATATGAACGACACGAATTTGAAAAACATCGCAAGAACCCGAAAGCTACCTGGAATCTCATAAGGACTATTTCCAATCTTCAAAATACTAAGGCTTCTGCCAGTGAGTTGCTATCTATTACTCCAGATCCGACTCAATCACTTGATTCTGTTAACGACTTCTTTGCAAGTGTGGGAACAAAGCTAGCTTCTAAAATCGTTAACTCCCCAAACTATAACTCTAGCAACACTTCTGAGTCTGGCACTCTGGATGTCCACCCTAACTCAATGGCTATTTTTGGCACGGACAACGAAGAGATAGATTGTCTTATTCGTGGCCTACGACTAACTAGTGCTACGGGTTGGGATGGTATCCCCGCAAATGTAATCTACAGTGCTAGAAGTACTCTTGTTCCAGTTATTTGCCACGTCTTCAACCTTGCCCTTACGTCTGGTTTATTCCCAAAGGTGTTCAAAAAGGCTGTAGTGCACCCTATACACAAGAGTGGAGACAGAGACAGTGTCAATAACTACAGACCCATATCTGTATTATCAATTCTATCTAAGCTCCTTGAGAAAGTACTAAACAAACGACTGCTGGATTACCTTAGATCACAAAATATACTCGCGAATAACCAATATGGATTCAGAGCAGGCAGAAACACAGAGGATGCCGTATTAGAATTAATAGGTTCAGTAGCTCAAAACCTTAATAACAAGGACAAATCAATAGCTGTCTTCCTTGATCTTTCTAAAGCTTTTGACACTGTCTCTGTCCCCCTTCTACTCAGTAAACTAGAAAGGATTGGAATAAGAGGCTTACCGCTTAGATTGTTTAAGAGTTACCTTAGTGGTCGCTCGCAAATCATCAGAATTAACAACCATACCAGCAAGGAAGCATTCCTCACTTACGGAGTTCCGCAAGGTAGTGTCTTAGGACCTACCCTTTTCCTTGTATACATAAACGAGCTTTGCAAACTTGAAATAAAAAACTCCAAACTAATTGCCTACGCTGATGACACTGTGATTCTGGTTCGTGGTAGAGACTGGAACGAGGCTCGGCTTCAGGCAGAGTCAGCTTTGCGAGTTACTATGAGATGGCTAACGCAGAATTTGCTCACCCTCAACGTGGATAAAACCAAATTTATTACTTTTAGTCCAAGGAAAGCATCGCAGCCAGCCCCACCCTTCCATCTGACAGCTCATGCGTGCCATACAATAAGGACTGCCAATTGTGACTGTCCTGAAGTTATGCGCACGGACTCAATAAAATATCTTGGAGTCTGGATCGACAGTACGTTGACATGGAGTGAGCAAATCAATTCGCTGGTCTCTAGGGTAAGAAAATTAATTTTTGTTTTTAAAAATCTAAGGTCCTCCGCCAATTTCTCTACCCTGAGAACTGTGTATTTCGCTCTGGCCCACTCCGTTTTAACGTACTGTATTACGGCCTGGGGTGGTGCTGGTAAGTGTCTTCTGTTGCGTTTGGAGAGGGCGCAGAGGGCTGTCCTGAAGGTAATGGCCTTCAAACCTTATCGTTTCCCAACCAGCGAACTGTACGCGCTATGGGAGTTACCTACAGTAAGGCACTCTTTTGTGTTAAGTACAGTGTTGCGAAAACATTTGAGCTTGTCTTTTGACCCAGAATTTGGAAAACACAAACGTGTTACTGACAGAGTCTGCTCGACATCGAGTGTTAAATTGGAAATTGTCCGCCGCCAGTTCACTTTCTGCAGTCCCGTGCTATATAATAGAGTAAATAAAGTGCTCTCTATTTATCCATGCACTTTCCGGGAATGCAAAAGAATTACTGGGCAATGGCTTCATACTCTCACTTATGACGAATTGGAGAATTTAGTCAAACCATAATGATTTTTCTTCCGTAGACATGCACACCAAACACACGTAGCGTGGCGTGTGCTCGTGGAAAGTTTCCACAAACACACTCGCTACACTTACACCATGCTTACACCCCACAGACACGCATTACACTCACAAACAACACTCCCACATGCACAACATGAAATACTCACCTAATTTAATTTTTTACTTTTTTACTATTTTACTGTTAATTTTTACCATCTACTTTTTAACTGTTTTATTTTTTGTTATTGTTTTCTTTTTTTTAAACCCCAACTGTATTTAATACTTAATCTGGAACGCTGTCGTCTCCCTCTTGGAGGTGGGCGTTAATAGCTGCGACACAGTTTTCAACTAATGCAGCTATTTACGTACGCAACGAATTTGTCATGTGTTTTTGATCCAATAAAGATTATTATTATTATTATTATTATTTTGTCGCTTAAACCTATACCACAGTTTCCCTTTCTCAAACTTGTGTATGTTGAAGCTTAAAATTGGAAATATCATCATGGTCCTCTCATCTATTCTCATCCTCACTTAGCAACTGCTAATTTCACGTGTGGTAGAAAATCAGCATTCATTATTTTTCCTACTTTGCAATATATTTCTACAGTATCTACTACTGTTTGTGTAATACTAATAATAATATGTTATACTAACCATCCTCTAGCATGGCGGTGGGGTTGGTGGCGTGGTGCTGGTGGCCGGCAGCTCGCCTGGCCTGCAACGCACGCCGCAGCTGCTGCAACTCACGTTCTAGGCGAGCGTTGTCTGCTACTGTTTGCTCCAATTTCTATTCAAATATAATTTTCCGTTTATTATTGTGCTTTATTACCATCTTTATCATTTTATTCCATGCATTGCAAATCACTAGCTACTTCAACAACATGCAAATATACATAAATATTTATTTGCAATACAGACACAAAGTGCAACTACTAAAAATTCAATCGCATTCTCGTCGATATCTTTCTTGAAGAAGTACATAGTAGTGCAATAAGAAAAATCATAAATTACAAATATATGTACTAAAATACGTATAAATAAACAAAAAATAAAAGTGCATGATATAGACGAAAACCTTATAAACCTTAGAATTGTGCGCCAACATCTGTTGCACGCGCGCCAGTTCTTCTTCAAGACCACTTCCACCTCCTCCGCCATGGTTGTTCGTGGGTGCTGCTGACCTTCGAGTGGGGGCAGGGTTACCATCGAGATTTAATTCTCCTTTGTGGACGCTGTCCAACTTACCGCGGACACCTGGAAATACAAAGGATCTGGGTTTTCAAACTGTTCATACTCGTATACGTCATTTACCATTCTCCTGCCCTTATACCAATTTAATCCTATTGATCTTCTTGTTCCATACTTCTCCATTAATCGTTAAATCATAAGTCACTCCCTTACTAGTCACATCATGATTCCCACTATCTAACCATGTTTTTTTTGTCTTGCCCTATTCTTATTCGACACTTCCTCTTCACACCAATTTCCTCATTCATCATCATCAGCCTATAATGTTTCCACTGCAGGGATTCAGGCCTCCTCTAGGAGAGGGATGGGCTATAATCTACCACGTAGGCCCATGCCTATACCATGATAACGGATTTCCACACATTCATGTAACCCAATCCCAATTTTTTAACGTCAAGGAAGTGGTTCTTACCAGAAAGTAAGTTCTCTATAGCGTCTTTATCAGTTCTCAATCCTTGCAGAATGGCAGCTTCATCAGATAGTTCTTGTTCCAATGCCCATAGTTCAGCCACTCTTGCCCGAGCTGCTTCGGTCTCCAAAGATTTGCCTGCAGCTACGCTTTCTAGCCATCTGAAAGGTACGTCAATTTAGTATTAAAAAAATTGTCTGTAATATTGAACTTTTTTGGGATTTTCATAAAATAATGAGAAACGACGTACCTTTGTTGCTCAAGAGCATGTTCAGCAAGGACTTTTTGTCGCAGCCTCTGGTTCCTTTCCAACCTTTCGATGGTAGAACCAGGTCGATTATAAAGAGATCCCAACTTAACCATATTGTCCACTAACTGTACTAGAGGTTTACTTTTTTCGTACTGATGTTCCAATTCCATCAATTGGTTCTTGAGAAATTCGAGCCGTTGAAGACTTTCTTCGCGTTCCATCGCTTTTAGAGAACTAAGGCAATCCTAAAATAAATAACATTATAAAGATTTGTAAAGCAGCTTTTGACAGAGTTAGATTTCAAATTTATGAAATTAACTACACAAAGTAGGTACTACAAAAAATAATATTAAGTGAAAACAATCAAAACAAATAATAATGCAACTAAACAAAGAATAATAAAAAGCATAAACAAACACCTCAATGCTACTGATTTGTGCGCAGCACTGCTCGATGGCCCGATGGGTCGCTGCATGGCGTCTCCGTAATTGAATCAAGAGTAACACCAATTCTTCGTGAGTTCGACCAAGAAGTTCACCAGCAGTAGGAATCTCACCTAACTGATCATTCTGATTCGGCTGCTGTTGCCCCCGTTGCTAATGTGATAATACAAAACGTAACACAAATGATAAAGCAAAATGCACAAATAATAAAAAATACATAATTATGTGAAAGCTAACTAACAAAACAAAAATGAGAACACATCAATAATGTACGCTACTACTAAATCATTAGTTTCCATGACCACATACCATATCATCAGTTTCAGTGTTCCTTCGAACTCTAGGGCTTACTGCTCTAATAGGTTGCTGAGAAGCTCTTGACGGAGATCTAGCTGAAGCCCAAGAGTCCTCTGTTGTATTCAATGCGTGTAACTGTAAGGTAAATTATTAACATCAATGGTAAGTTTGGAAAGCATTTTTATTGTTGATAAATGAAAAGTGATGTTACAGGTTATTTAAATGGTGAATTTCTAAATGATCTTACATTTTGCTGAGACGTTGACATTTGTTGTGAGCCGTAATGATCAATAGATTGTTTATCTTCTACCCATCTGACCCTCGGGCTCACAGCACGTACCGGTATGTTGGCGTCCCGACTGTTCCTTCCGATGGATGTGTTACTTCCGAGAAAAGCTTTCTTTGACAATGCTTGCTGATTTGCCGTATTATTGTTTGTACCAGATTCCGTATGCGCGCCTGACATTGTCATAGAAGCTGCAAGAATTACTTTCGTGAGATTGAAATCACATAAAATACACTTTTATGGGTAAATCCAATTCATTTCAATTAAATTCGAGAAGTAAACATGATAAAGTGTGTATTCAGTGCACGTATTAGTAGAAATATTTGATTAATATTTATTTACAAAAAAAAACACAATCCATGTTAAAGTCGCATGCTTGGTTTTTCTTTACACCTTATCGTGTTTCAACCCTTCCATGGAACCAAATCTAATTTTTTATTAATTTGATAAGAAAAACATAAAAATGCCAAATTATTTACATTTCCAATAATTAGAAACAATGACTTTGCTTTGCTTTAATATTGTAACAGAAATATAACTTACATAGTGTACCTTACAGGACCTTAGAATGTTAGAGGATACCTTCATTGCTTGCACTATCAGTTCCAGTGTCCGTACTACAGGCAGCGTCTCCCCCGCCCCCACTAGCGCCTGAACCCCGCACACGTCCTACTCTGCCTTTCATTAAACCACTCGACATCAGATCCCACTGTCTAAGCTTTTCCCTATCAATTTCAAACTTTTTCTTATTTCTTTCTTCAGCTTCGCAAGATCTCCTTTTATTTGTGAAAACCATTGGATTATTTGGTTCGACCGATAATTGCTCATACACGCCTTCATCTGATTGTTTTAACGAAGTTTCTGCGCTTTCAGCGAGGCTAACATATACGTCGTTTTCGTCTAATTTTTGTTCTTCTTCTAAAAAGTTGCCAAGAAAACCAGATTTACTTTCCCTATTTCTTAAAACTCGTCCTTGTATATCGCAATTTACATAAGTGACATTCCTGCATATTTTGTTTAAACCGTCTTTCTTGACTCTTTTAATGCTACTCATGCCGCAGGCTTCATTTATCTTAGCAGATATAGATGTTCCCGCAGGCATTGAATCTAAGTCATCCATTGATCGAGCATGCCTATGAGATACACGTCTTAAATTATCTCTCCACAGAGTATCCTCGTCCCAATGTTTGTCTCCTTGGCATACAACATTTTCATAGGCGCCTGCGTCCGCTTCTGCATCATAATATACGGTATTTGATGAATTTCCGCTACAGTGGGATGACATGCTTGTGCTAGAGAGTTTTATTAAGGAATTTGCATTTGAGTCTGGTGAAGAGTTGTCATGATTACTATGAATACCCGAATTTCGTTTGCAACCAAGACCAGACAAATTCATCGACTCTGGAATTTTAGAATTTCTGCCACCTGTAGACTCGTATATATTCTTCATATCTATCTCAGGATCCTTATCAGCTGCGCTCAAAAACTCAACAGACACGCTTCTAGCTGTAGCAGCTAATTCAAAAGATGGTTCTGATAAAATAAGTTGATTATTTCGAATGGGGTTATGTATATGTGAGATATCATTTTTCTTGTGTAATGGTCCCCTGCGCCGTTGGTTATTCAGTTTCCGATGAAGGTTAGTATTTTTCAAGTAATGAGAAGTAGGTAAAACATTAATATGCTCTTGTGAAGAGAGATCAGAGTAGTAATAAGGAGCACTGTGTTCCGTAGAGCTTTCTCTGCTATGAAATCCTGTGGAGGTTGAAGAGGCATTGGTCTCAATCCCTGTGCGAAGTGCTATCTTTTCATTTTCAAATTCCTTTACCTTGTCAGAGAAATCTTCGTTATTTAAATTTTTACTTAAAAGTTTTTCTTCATCGTAGTTTTTAGAATAATAAGACATTGGAGACTTGGGTACTCCAGATGAACTGCAAGAGCTCTGCGAACCTGTGTAGCTAGACGTTTGTTCACTTATATGTCGGAACTGTAGTCCAATAGAATTTCTGCTGCCGAAGCTATTTAATCTACTATTATGATTTATAGGAGTACTTGAGGAACGAGTATGTGAAGCAGTTTGTAGAGCAGCTTGAATCACATTATCTTTGTAATTAGATGTATCTGTAGCTGAACTATTCAAATGACAGTGACCTTGGAGACTCACATTTTGCGCTTCACTAGTGCCAGCTTGTAAATTATCTAAATATCTATCTAAATCTACATAAGTAGGAACTTCATTATTAAATGGCAATTCAGCTTTTACCAGTTCAAATAGTGATTCGTCAGAAAGAGGTCTTCTTTTTATCATCATTTCTAAATCTCGATATCCTATGGGATGTCTAAAATCTATAGCAGATTCGCTTTCATTCAAACTAGTAACCTCAGAAGATATATTTGATGGCACTAAATCAAATTTACTACTAACATCTGATTCGAGTGATAATCGAGATGAACCTCTGTCTGCACTATAACTTCTCAAAGAATCTGTTTCGTTGCTGCTTGAATGATTATAATGATCAAGTAAAGTACTGCTTAGTAAATTACTCGAACTTCCATTCATTTTATTTATGTCATTAGTAAGACTTGCTCTACTATTACGAATTTTCTCTCCCCTAGAAAGTGTGTCATGAATAGATGTACGACTTCCGTAAATCATCAAAGACGTAGTTTTGCGTTTAACGGTATTCATATTCTGATTTTCACTCGTTAGCATTTTTAAAATAGAATTATCGTATGACATATCTGATTTGTCTAGTTTTTCTAGAATATATTTGGAAAGAGCATCATCCGACAAATCATCACAGGGAGGAGAAGAACTTGGAACAGGAGGCGGTGAAGTTATCTCACTGTCAGAACTATCATGAACATCTAAAGTACTTTTGCTACTGCTTAAATAATATGAAGCCGGTCGAAATGTGTCTGATATACTAAATCGACTGAAAGGTGAATCCAACGAACCGTCTTTATTTGTTTCGTCATCAACGTCCGAGCTCTCAGATTTATCTTTGGAGCTCTTATCAGTTTTAGCAGCTCTTTTTAAAGTGTGATTGTTAGAGTCAGCAAAATTAGATGCAGTGTCTAATAATTTAGTACTTGCAGCGTCATCTTGAGATTTTATTTCGTTACACGATAAATTATTAAGTTCCATATAAACAGGTTCTACTTTTCCATTGTTTACACAAACTACTTCATATGTTTGAGTATCATCGTCTTCGTTTCCCAAATTCATTTCTACGTATGGGTTGTCTTCATATCCTTGAGGCATAGACTGATCAAACACACTAAAATTTTCGAATATAGCTTTATGAGGGGGTTCGTTTACAGACATTTTCCTGGGACTCATAGGCAAATAATGGTTCTCTCCAGGACCACCAGACGGAGGTGTTTCTAATTTTGCTTCAGTTTCTTCTTCCTTTGTGTCATTGTTTTCTTCTGTATTATCTTTTTCTTTTTCGTCACTATTTTGGAGTTCACTTTGACGGTCATCTTCAGAGTCTAACAACACTTCGTCTAAATCATTGTCAGTGTATTCTATTTGCGCCTCAGACTCAGCTTCACTGTCTTCGGTTTCATACCCATCTTCAGACATGGTCGGCGGAGGGTTATCTTGAACTAGATCCTTATCAAATACCGTTTTTTCATAATCGTTGCCGTTATCTTCTAAGTCTACTTTAGGAATAGAAATTGTACAAAGAACATTTTGATAAGTATTCTCGGTGTTATCCGTAATTTTCATCTCTTCACTAGACGAGTTTTCCACTGGATCAATTTGTGCATTGGAGGGCGCGTGCGGGGTTATAGGTCGCATAATGATAGGACATGTTAGGTTCACTTTATGAGACCTTCCTGCCTGCATTTCTCTGGGTTTTTGCAGATCAGTGCCCGATGTTCCCTCTGAGGTGCAAAAGTGAAACCGATAATTACTATCTCAATAGTAATTATTCAAAACATAATAATGGTTCATAGTGTTCCTTATGGTCACCACAATGTTAGTATTGGCTTTGGGTGTTAGAGTGATGCAAACTACTCAAAATATAACCAACAAGAACTAAAATTCGTAACCCACCACCGAATAGTAGACCAGTAAGATTATGTTAGTGGCACAATGACCCCGCAGGCAGGAAGGTACCCTCCGCAAAGCGAAGTCATCATAATGCTACTGCAGGTGTTCCATGTATATGATAATATAATACACATAAGAATAATGAATAAATCTTTTCTTAATTATTAAATGGCATTTTCATTATTTTAATTAATAGGATTTATAAGGGAAAACAGTACTGTACGCGCCCAAATTATTTGTAAAATGATTAAAGATGAATGAAGAACTTTAATAGAATTTGGTAAATTAAGGCATGAATTCGATTGCTTGCGTAAAATAATGTTTTAATAGAATGTTAATGCTATGCAAAATTCTTTTGAGACGGTTTTTATATGTAATTCCTAACTGTATATAAAAATAAATAAGACGACTTTTCACAGTTTCTGTTCATGCAAAATATTATAAAATATCAAAAGGTAAAATAAACAGAATCATGCTCCTTTCACAATTGCTTGGAATACCAATATTTTTCACCACTCTAATCTTGAAAGTTTTTAACCATGCTACAAAACAGTATAACTACTTACAAACACATCATAATCATATACATTGGATAATATGAACATGTTCTATCACATACCTTCATCATCAGAAGAGTAGCTATTGTAGGAAGCATTAGTATATGTCTTGGGCTTATACTGATCTGATCTCAACGACTGACGACTATGGTTAAGAGATCTTGCCAGAGATATTGTAGCAGGAGTACTTTTTCTTGTTAAAGGTGATTGCAACATCCTTTGCTTCCATTCCAACAATCGTTTCATTGATTCTTCGCGCTGAAAAGTAAGTATTACAATCATTATAATATTATGTACTGTACCAGACCAGTATCTCACATGACTTGCTAACGAACTTAATTTACCTGCTGTACCTTCTTTTCGCCTTCCTTTTCTGGGGCCGTCGAAGGCAACCTTGCACTTGCAGATCTCATAAAGCCATCAGCATTAGTATCATACTTCGCCGCCTCCTTGACATACCCGCTTACATTAGACCCATCACTCATGACGCTGCCACTTCTGTTCATATACTCTTTCTGTATCTCTTTCTCTTTCAATGTCCAATTAGAGTTCAAAGCCTCTAGATCAGCATATTTTGAATTGTAACTGACGTTATCCCTAGCCGCGTTAAAGTCAGCTTCGAAATTGTTATTTGTAATTTGAGAATACGCAGTACTGAGTTGTTTCTTTGCTAAACCGCTAGCATACTTCGCTAGAGGAATATCCATATTTCTAGGAGCCACACTGGGAACAAGTCCCTGCGTTAAGTACTGTGCGGACTGCCGCATTTTTTCTGCATAACTTTCTTCGGAATAATACCTGTCTGAACTGGGATCGTAATATGAATTGATGTCCAGACTCGACTTAGGCCGTTGTGGTGGTTCTTTGTGCGTATCATAAGCTGAGCGTGTAGGAGCTGATTTGTTCAACATCTCAGCTTTTGATTCGTATTCGAGAAAATCAGCGCTATGTGGTCGTGGCATTGGTGGTTGAATTCCACTTGATTGCATCTTCTTTCTCCTTAATACGGACGGTCCACTGAATGTTTTCTCTTGGGGCTGAAAAAAGACAATAGCATAAATTATTTATATTAGACGTTTAGAATAAGACCAGAGCAATTAAAAAGCATCATTCACTGCCGTACTCAGAGAGTTTTAATTATTACTTAGGCCATAACTTAGTAAAGGTTTTGACAGTTTTGTCATACAAAAGTATGACAAATCTTTATTAAGTGACGGCTCAAGTAATCATTAAATATCTCTGAGTACCGCAGTTAGTATTCTACTTACATAATTCCCCGTGCTTCTTTGCTGCTGTTGTTGCTGTTGTGGTTGTTGTTGCGGTTGCTGTTGTTGTTGCTGTAGTAGTAGTTGTTGTTGTTGTTGTTGCTGCTGTAGCAATTGATGTTGTTGTTGTTGTTGATGACTAGAAATGCTGACACCATCGCGATCTTGGGATGGGTTCGGAGATTTGGCGTACGTTTTACCATATTCATTTTCAGTTGCATATTGTGAATAAACATCCTCATAGTCTCCAATCTTTTCTTTGTTATAAGCAGCCATGGTTGTAGATCTACCGTATGCATCCGGGGTCCGCCTCTCCGCTAACAAGCGTTCGTTAATAGCACTCCCTGCTCTTCCAGGCCTTGAACTTAGTTCCCCATAAACATCCCGATTATAAGCGTTCAAATCTAAATTCGATTTAGCAATATTTCTACTTTCAGCCATTAAATCATGATGAGTGGATTCAGCCCTTTCTCTTTCTTCCTTCAAATTATTAGATCGAGAATTCTTGCTTTGCATTTCGATTCGTTCGTCTTTAGAAGAAGCTTCCTGGGGTGTTTTATCTTGAAGGAAAGGATTGCGTTGCGATTGCCTTTCGTATAGTTGCTCTCTCTTATCTTGGTGCACTTGCTGCTGACTTCGATTCCTATCAAAGTAAGGCGACTGCGCATTAGACTTATACATGGATGATGTACTGGGTTGGTTGTTCTCAAGTTTGTCGGTGACTGTGTTTGTTAATGGCAGAGACAGATGTTGCGTATCGTAGGGTTGTCGTTTGGTTTGAAACTGTGGTTGCTGTTGTACTGGCGGTGGAGATTGCGGACTGCGAGTGTATGTGGGCTCTTGGTTCGGACTGGCTGGGTAGTTTGCGTGCTCTTGATATCGTGCGTGACTAGTGCCTTGACTGTAGTGTGATGCTGGCTTTTTGAGTAAGTCATAGTTTGGATCGTACCTGTAATGCATCGAATGGAATAGAATAAGTTTGTGTCTTATCGGTAATAGTATAGTACACAATTTAATAAAATCTTTCTTACATGTCTGGGCTTGGTGAATTGTAGCCTTCATTGGAGCGTCTAGGCTTAGGTGGTGCGTTAGCGTAGGTTGGTATTTCGTCGCCATCCTGAAAGAAAACAAGTTTTTTATTATGATAATATCATACAGCACGATGATGGTGTTAATTGACACCTAACCATCAATTGTGATACATTTATGCAATGCATTCGGAACAGGTCGTTAATGTTACAATCAATTTGCAGCGGCGTCGTCCGCACTATTATCTGCAGTTATAACGACCATGTAATGGCTGTCCTTGGTTCCGCTCTGGCAAACTAATTGTCGATCACCTGCACCGGTACATTATACGTGCTTACAATAATACCCACCTCTACCTTCGCAGCTGTCCGATCGCTCTGTTTTTGCGGCTGCTCACTGAAAATAGACATTAATGGATATTAGAATCAACAGACATGAACTTAAAACAACTGTTCAAATATTTCACTATCGAAAACACAATAGCTCAATCAACAAGTCAACATTAATCTGTAGCAGGTATCTACAAGGCGTAACTATCTAGTGATCTGATCTCAAAGGCAATCTTACTTGGGGCTTTGCATTAGTGCGGCCATGGTCAACGCTTTCACCCATTTCATCATGGCCTCCTGATCGGGCGCCGCGAGGATATAAGTTCTCATGTTGGCATGCTCCAGTTTAAAAGCATACTTCCGAAGTACTTTGTCTTCCGAAGTGCAACCGGATACTCGATAAGAAGGTAGCAGTACTGAGCCAAGTAGTTTCTCCTCGTCTTGACCTATAACACAAAAACGCACGTTGATAGATAAGTATAATACAATCGGGGAAAAAACAACGAGACTTTTTACTGTATTTCATCAAGTGAATAAACTCCCGTAGTAACAATATGGCATTGTGTATTTATAAACGTTGATTGTTGTTTTTTACTTACTTTTATAGTAGAACAAGCAATACTCCGACAACACGAACCATCGTTTCCTCCAGACTTTCAATCCGTCTGAGCCTTGTTTGTAAAGTATGCCAGACATGGTAACTGGAGCTGATGGTATTCGCTGCGCTATAGGTGACCGCAGCGCTTGATTACCACCGCTACTTCTCCTGCTGTCAGACGACGGAGATTTCACGCTGGGACTACTAGATTCGCTAGACTTCATGGGCGATGCGACACTCATATTATTCTTTTGGCTTTGGTTATTATAATCCGATGGAGGGGACTGGCTTTTCCCTTTGTCAGCTTCAATTTGCCTCCTGTATTGTTGTTCCTGCTCTCTGTATTCTGCTTGCTGATTTTGAGCCCATTGAGTTTCATATTGCCTGTTTTGTTTCTCATATTCCTTATACTCATTGTTTTTTGCATAACTATCGATGTCTTTTTGTATATCAGGGCTACTATATTCTTTGAAGTCGTTTTTACTACTGTATCGATCTAAGTCTCGATACGAACCATCAGAGTATATACTGTTTTGCAAGTTAGGTGGTGGTTGCACTCCATGAATTTGTTGAAGTAATAATTGCCGTTCAGCAAACTTCTGCTGTTGGTGCATCTGTGCCTGATTTTGATAGTGAAGTTGTTGCTGCAGTTTCATTTGCTGAATTTCACTGTACTGTCTGCGTAATAATTCAGTGTTACTCTGTGGTCCCGTCCTATTCGAATAAGGAAGATATGGCTTTGATCCGTACTGATTAGGGTTAACATTAGGCCTATACATAGGTTGATGATTTTGGTATATTTGGTTGGTATCTTTCGGTGGGTTGCGTTTTAAATAATCTTGATAGACTTCCGCATTGTATCCCTTAGGGATATTGTGGAGTAACTCATGATTTACATTTTGATCTGTATGCACTTCTGTTCTTTCGTGCCGCGGAGGTGACTGTGGGTAATTATAGTTATCATTTGCTCCGTAATGCCTGGCATAATCGTGATTGTGTCCAGTGCCATATAAATCGTGTCTGTTTTCAAGGAGCGGAGATCGTGCATTCATGTTCGAGTGATACTGACTCTGCAGTAATTGGTGCATGACGCCATTTGGTTGTATTTGGCCTGTTTGTGAAGAACTTAGGTGGGTTAGTTGTGGGTGCTGCTGCGAGTAGATCTGCTCGGGGTGCACATGATGCGCCAGGAGATGTTGCTGGGTCAGCGGCTGCTGCGTCGCCGGCGCTACCTTCTTGTTCTCCATTTGGTATTGGCTCTGCGCTGCGGGTGGATCAAGCCTGAAACAAAAATAAACGTAAATTGAGTTATCGTATCGTGTAAGGGTTATTCACCGTTGACATGTATGTTATAATAAATTGTTATGTAGAATGTGGTCGCGTGCTCGATAACATGAACCGAAACGATTCAATTTGAGTCGCTTGATCGAAATGTTATCATCGTGGCTTTGATAAGGTACGTTCGAAGAAGTATTGTATATTATGTTAAAGAAGCACATTGCGTATAGTCACGTAACACTCAGAGGCGCCGCGCCGCCTGGCCCGCGTGCCATACAATCACTGCCAAGCGTTCAACTCCAATTCTTTTATGGTGTATTTTCTTACACAAAAGAATTTTAACACGTGGAAATATTTCGTAATCATAGCTAGTCCGATTTGAAACGGTGTTATTTATTAAATGTTCGTTAATTAAGTAAGTGAGAAAGTGAACTAACAATACAAATAAATTCCCATAAATTTTGAATTAGACAGACTAATTGTTAGTTTATGTTACATTAACAACACATAAAAATCTTATACCAGCTAATCTATCTTTGTATCATTCTGTCCGCGTGATATGGTGTTATCATGCAACCCTTATTGTAGAAACACGTAAATAGGCTATTTTCATGGGAGTGTTAGCACGCAAAATAAAGCTAAGTTTTTATGGTCATTTCCCACGCAAAAAGGGACGATGAAAAACCCGCCGGGTGTGTGAATTTATTAATATTCTAGTTTCTTAGGACACTTATAAACTTCGACTTATAAACTAGTTTTTTACGATTACTTGCTGAATGAACATGAGTTTCTAAGAAATAAAGTGCATGAGACTAAATATTCTCTGACCAGCCATCCGGTTTGGAATTGTCATTAAGAGATGCAGCTATAGACTTCTCGTATTTCATAAATATTTTTGCAAGATTGCTCTAAGCCGAGTGTAAAGATAATAGGATACATAATACTCATGCATCAGTATTTCAGTAACATGTATTATTATAATAAAATGTATTCAGGCAAGTTACCGACTGCGCTGCGTGTCGCGGGTTCGATCCCCGCACGGAACAAATATTTGTATGGCCTACATTTAGTTGTTCCGGGTCTGGGTATTTGTGTATGTGAGTTTCAATGTTTGTAAACGCACCCACGATACAGGAGAAATTCCTAGTGTGGGGCAACGCTTTAAAAAAAAAAAAAAAAACTATAAATTTTTACCGATAAAATTTTCTTTTCGCGAATTCGAATAGTAAAATTGATAATAAGATTAACATTCGTTTATATAGGTCTTAAAAATCAAAAGACATAAATTATTCTTCTGCATTGTAACAATGTAGACAGATTAAACACATTGTCAATTGAAGTATCAAGTAGAAAACCTGTGTAGAAACCCAAATAAATGTATTGGCAAACATGCATTGCGTAAAACAAAGGTAAACAAACAGTTTTGAAGAGTCATCGACCTAATTAAATTATCTTTGCTTATGATTATGCAACTGCTTATCAATTATCACACATTGTTAGCAATATTGACTCAAGCTCATTCACAATACTAATAGGGCAATACTACTACAATACTTGGGTACTTTTTTTATTGGAAATACCGCCCTAAAGCTCTCTGCTCTAGGGCAGTAATTTCAAAAAATAAAATAAGTGACAAAAGATAAAAGTTTATGACGTCCCGGGGTTCAATTCTCGGGTCGGACAAAGTGTTATTGGGTTTTTCCAGCTGGAATTTCTCAGTAGCAACCACGGCGTCTTTGGTTGTACCCGGTTGATGGCAATAGGCTCGCCCCCTATTAGAAACCTAAACATGAGTGGCAAGATAAGGATATACTATTAGGTAAACCTCTGCCTAGCCCTTCGGGGAGTACCTATAGGTGTGATGTTATGTTGTAATAAAAAAAAACAAATAGGTACAAGAAAACAGATAAAAATCCCTATGAAAAAGATTGAAATAGTTCTACTAAAATTCTACGATTATTGGTATAGTAATATGTAGTAACCGTTGTAATAAACACTTAGGTAAAACCAATCCAGAACCAGCGACAATTTCTAATACAGAATCAATAAAAGAAGCACTTCACAAATATGTCATGTTTGTTTTTATTGATTCTTTCTGATAAAAGGACGGCAGACATATCAATCTACCCTCCAACATCATTTCATAACTTGCTACACATACCTACTCATATCACTCTCATCTTCAAATAATGAGCTTCGATCCATCACTCGACTCGCGCGCAGCTTCCGGCATGAAAGCGACCACTACTGTTGTCTAATGACCGGAAGATGCGCAAACATCTAAGTCGGCTGTCGTTGAGACCGCTTCCTTCACGTAACGATAATGAGTCATGTCAATCATTGACTTTGGATCATGGAGTGAAATGAAGTGATCGTAATGTACCTATGCGTTTATGGTTCAAGTGAGAGAGTGGAAGTCATCTTTGCTTCTTCCTAGGCTCGAGTTAAAAGAGTACGCGTAATAATCACGTCGCGGGCTATAAATAAGTAGGTACACTGGGCAAAGCTAAAACGCGAATTTCTCGTGAAATAACGATTGCAACTTTGAGATATGACCTACTTTATGATACAGATAATATGGGTTCCAAAATATTAGGTAATTTTGTTACGTAACATGAGAATTAAATAAAAACTTGATTATTAACATGGTAAAGTCTCTTGGCTGTTTACAACATACCCCCTATAACACCCGACAACAGTAAAGAAAAAATATGAACATAGGTACCTATATCCTCTTCTGCAAACTTGGCTATCGAAGCAATAGGTTTGCTGTATATTAAACCCAATCTCGGGCTAAGCTCGCCTCTATTGTTATAAAGTTGTGCGTACCTACTTATATCTTTTTATTTTGTGTGCAATAAAGAATAAGGAAATTAAGTACTTCGAAGGAAAATACATATTGCACCAACGAGATCTCATTCACGTCAAAGTCTCATCATCATCAACATCATCAGCCTATAATGTTCCCACTGCAGGGACTCAGGCCTCCTCTCTAGGAGAGGGATGGGCTATAATCCACCACGCGGGCCCAGTGCGGATTGGCAGATGTCACATATCTTCGTCAAAGTCTACGCAGAGAAAAGTCTATCTTTGAAAGTAAAATATAATGTAGTTATTGAGAAAGTTACAAACAGAAGCTAATAAAAGAACTCATAAAAAACTAAACTAGAATATCGTCATCGTCTAGACATTCCGTATATTTCCGATTGGTGATAGTTGGAGTACGTAATGCACTGCCTATAAAGCTGCTATATCTACATTCTATCGACCACCATGCATGCATTATGTATTAGAAGACAACTAATTATATTCTATGCAGATTTTCTGCGACATTCTTGAAAGCTCTCTAATTTCCTGCTCAATCAAAATCAAAATTCATTTATTCAAACTAGGCTGAAAATCAGCACTTTTCGAAGGTCAAAATTTACTTTACTTTACTACAGTGAAACTTGGTATGGCATTCATAATGAGACCTGCTAATTAATTATGTGACTACCTTTTTGGTCTAGTGGTCGCAAGCGCGTCTGCTAAGCATGAGGTCCTGTGCTTGATTCCCGGGTTGGGCAAAGTACTATTAGGTTTTTCCATCAAGAATTTTTCAGTAGCAGCCATCACGGAGTTTGAATTTGTGCCTGTTTGATCGCAATAGGCTTGTCTTATATATTAAATGGGACTTTAACATTACCGGCGAAATGAACGTATGTAGTATAAATCAGTACACCTCTGCCTAACTCTTCGGGAATTAGGCGTGATGTTATGTTCGTAATGAATGACGCAAATGACCCAAATATACCTTTGCGAGACTGTAAATAACACGTAGATCGTGCCAATATGCAACAGGATATTACGAAGGATTAATAAGACTTTGATTTTGATTAAAAGCTTCGGAATGTGTTACATCCTTAATGTTATAGCTTCGCCATAAAGTGGGTGAGAACCAACATATTGCTAAATATTATTAGGATTTTATTTCACCTATAAAAATGTTTGCTGCTCGTCATGAGAATGGCTTACCAAAGTATCTATAAACTTCTAATAAAGGAAATTGGATTCTTTCTGGAATGCTATTTGTATGGGCCTATGGGGTACCTGAGGTGACGGGTTCAAATCCGAGCCAGTACGAATGTCACTTTTTCAATTCAAGTGCAGACGCTAGCACATTGAGCTACCCGAAACTGTAAAATTTTCCCAATCAATCTTGAACCTAATGCTTTAGCAATAAAGATTGTAGTAGATTGATGTGCTAGCGTTCGTACTTTCTGAGTTTATCTTGGACATCACCGCACTGACATCTATGAAAGAAAATATCAGGACTTAAATTTATGTAAGTCTGACACATTTAATGCCGTTTTGAGAGTAGTGGTGATGAAATAAATTACACAAAATAATGCGCCTGCCTGGGTTCGAACCCACGATCAACTGTTCGTAAGTTGGGGCCGCCACCACTGGGCCACCATTGCCACTCGAGACGGAAATAGGTTCCTGTTAATCTTCGATCAATACTGTTAATATAATAATATGCGTAGCGTCCCTGAGTATATAAATATGCCATTTACGGAGTAGAAGAAACGTTCCAATAGCTTCGTAAAGCGTTCTGTTATCATTGATACAAAACTAACTAATAGTTTAGGCGAACCAAATACCATCACTGACCGAGACAAGCATAATCGTTGGCAAATCATCAAATTTCGCACGCACTCAAAATAACCCAGACGTTCTTAATATTGAATTGAGTTATGCGTTCAGTTTTTGTCGTTTCCGAAGTGTTAATTTGGAGCATTTAGTCTGGTAGCTTCGGTAATTCGGTTCTTAGTGTTTGGTCGTAAATAGGGTAATTATCGGTGATATTGTTTGCTTCGCCTCGGTCGAGAGTCGGTCCAGTTGGCTGCGAGCCAACAATGCGGCGGGCCCGTTTACAACACGAGACGACCCGCGATTAATCTGCCGTTCAATGTCAATCCTACCTTTGTTGACCTACATTCAGTGTACGATGCTCTGATTCTTTGTTAGATCAAAGGTGATATTTTGAGACGCGATTGTGATATCGTACGCTGTCTAGTGTCATTCAAATTGGTTAGTTAGACTACATAACTTTCCAAGTTTTCTCTATACCAAAAATCTGGACCATACGACACGTCTCCAAACCATGCGGTCTTCTGGAAAAGCTTATGATACCGGACCAGAAGGTTTGCGTGCTAGTTTTCTTTATGCTTTCCCAAAAGATCGCTTTATAACGCCTTACTTCCATAATAATTGTAATAGTAGGTATACCTGTATACTAACTATTACAATTATTACGCAAGTAAGGCGTTAAAAGCTAACTCATACAATGCACAACCAAATCAACCACATCATCTTGTCTATCAAGAAGCCTACGAAAGCTTTACAGCATCACGCTTCATCATGCTGACAGGCCTGACAGAGTGACAGCTAAAGTGTCTAAATTGTCAGTCACTTGCACTGAACAGTTACACCATTCATGTTACCATAATTTATGTAATGTTGATGATTATCCAACGAGCTTAACAAACAATAAAAACTGTGAAATTTTAATGTAATTAAGTAATTATTACTTGTTTACAATGCTTATGTAAGCGTTAATTTTAATTGTGAACGCATTACCATAACTAAATATTAATTATACTGCGCTCAAAAAATTAAGTTTCTACGAGGTGCGGTTCGTTGTCGGTAAAATATCGAAGCATAAGCACCCATACAGCCATTGCAAATAACATAACATCACGCCAATAATCCGCCATTGGTTAGGTAGAGGTGCAGCATTGCAGGTACCCATCCACATTTCGCAAGATATGTTTAAGTCCCATGTAATAGAGGGCGAGCCTATTGATATCAACAGGGCGCAAATCTAGACTCTGTGGCTGCTACTGAGAAATTCCTAAATGAAAATCTCAATAACACTTTGCCCGACCTGGGGTCGAATCCAGAACCTTATGCACAGCAGTCGCGCTTGTCGCCACTAGACCAACGAGTCATTCGGTAAAATAACGAAGCATAAGCACACCCATACCTATTGCAAAAATGCAGTGCCTACACAAAATTAATACCGAGAAAATCTTCTTCATTTCCCTTATTATATTAGTCACCAACAAACTGTAGTTCCCACGTAACCGTTGATTGGGTATTAAACACCAAACGTGCCGACGCTCTGTGACGCTTCGAGTGTGCTTCGAGTTTCAACGTTTGCCTCATTGGGGCCTTTCGCAACAAAAATAGACAAAGTCCCCGTAATGACTCCTCTATTCTGCGAAATGTTAATGCTACTTTAATAGTTGTTATAAAATGCTTTGGTAATCAACGCTCAACCCGTAGGTCTATATTAGTCGTAACTCACGCTCATAACTTTCTCAGAAATAGGTATAGTATGCTGTAGATTTTCTCAGAAGGCTGTGGTTATTTGAATTCTATACTATGCCCTAGTTAGTCAATGAGCACGAAATGTAATTGAAACCACAAACACAGAAAGTACTCCTACTCGCAGTACCGCAATACCAATAACACATTCGGAACACGATTTTCAAATAACATGTTCATTTGTTTATTTGTTTAACACTGCCGCCATTTTCATTCACAACGCGCTGCTGATTGAAAGTTTAGAAATCTCTGACTCAGACTTACTCATTTTACCTCTGGTATCCGGGTTTCAACATTTAATAGAAAATTTTCCAATGAGACACCTCGATATCGGATCGGATAGCAAAATAAATTGAAAAAATCGAGATTGGAAATACAAAAACTCGAAATGACCTAGTTTAATCAAAATGTCAGCAAATCAAATTGATTCTGTGTCTAAAACAGTATCGAATGACATCATAGATGAAGCCATATTCTTTTTTAAGGTAGACGTCACATAAGCACCTACAACTGGAACGTTGCCCCGTTTGCAGCGCGATCGGCTGAAAGGAAATAATTACCCAGACAATAATTACCCCTGGTTAGCTGGAGCATGTAATGTGGAGTTTCCATAGCCAGTAGCTAGAACTTTAGGGTTATATTTACCACATCCTGACTTGCGGTCGCGAAATTATGTCCAAGTGCAATTAAATGGTGCCTAGCATGTAAATTACGTCTGTTTAGACAAGATTGACTGTTAGCTATCGAGTCACGTTCTTTATTACTGGTTTATTTGCTGTGTATATCGTAGATTGAATGGGCGCCCACTGTTAATAGATACTGAGGTTTATTCATAAACCCTGCACCTAATCCCTTTCGTCTGTTTAACTATCCATTTTTAAACGGCTTCAATCAGCGTTTAGGAATAATAAACCATTAGTCTTCCTCGTTCATGAAATGAAGTCATTTTCAGACGGCTTTGATGTTGATGTTTAATACAGGCTTATAGTTAAAGTAACTAAAACATACCGCTTTATTACAAAACGTAGTTAAACCTGGTTTAACTTAGACTTGGTTTATCTCGCATGACGTCTCACTTCAATAATATTCAAAAGAAAGTGACAGCATGCGAAATAAACCAGGTCTAAGTTAAACCAGGTTTAACTACCTTTTGTAATAAGGCGGGATGTCTTTATAACCAACAGCTATTTAGTTAACCGTTCACAAGCACTAAAACAACTGCCTACAAGAGGCAGCCACTCAAAACTTTAATTGCGACAACTCTGCGCCCTACGAAAACACTTTTGTTCTCAAAGCGTAGTTTGACAAGACGCTAAAACGTTAGTTACACTTCTCTTGTTTCTGAAGAATTTATAAAAGTTTTAATAACTTATGAAAAAGTTTGATTACTTTTAATGAATTCTGATTCTGTACCCGAGTATTTAAGTACGATTTATATTGTAATTAAAAAACCTACTGATGATATGTAAAATTCAGTGTCTTGCTGTTTAAACGCTCATAAAGGACAATGACCTATTGACATTGGAAAAGTCAGCTGCCTTTACGAACGCCTTATTATCGAATGCTTTTCACACACAATCAAAAAAACATTTACGTATTGTCAAATTGTTTCTTATTCTCTTGGGTTTCAAATAACAATCCATGGATATATAGAATATGCACGGCATGAAATCAATATCACAGCATCCGATTGAAACTTATCTTGTCTGACGAGATACGATAGGATAGGTACCTATCTACGTGTATGTACCTACCTGTACGCGGTAATAGTAGGTATGCTTGGGTGCAAGTGTGTTTGAGTTTATAATCGTAAACTAAAATGTCAAAACACTGAAAAACGATATCATTGAAATATTTTACGACTGACCTGCAAATAAGCATTTACACTTCCGTGTGTGATTAAAAATAACGTAATAGTATCAAATTTCTTTGAAATCATATTACGTGTAATATAAGTTAGCGGCAGCAAAAATAATAAATCATGAAGTACTTCAAGTGAAATGACTAGTTCAAGTTCCATGAAACTGGTATACACCTACTTATTCATTCATAGTTGCGAGTTGCACTCGACTTGCTGCCTTTCAACGCTAGTAAAACAAAAACAAATAAAACTCCATGAATGACTTCATCCCATGAATACAGTATTTGAAACAACACATCCGAACAGAAAAAGATTAACAAGAAGAAAAAAGGTGTGGGGGAGATCAAAGCTGTCACCGTAGCTTGAGAGTGGGACATCCGCTTCGATTGACAAATGTCGGAGCAGTTGAGTAGTAGGTACCAGCGAAATTCCATTGACACTTGAAGTATGTAAGATATTAAAGCGTACGATTCACCGCAGTGGAATGTTAAGGCAGTGTCGATAGGCCTGCGAGCCGGTCCCGCACCGCAAGCGCCGGGTTCCCGCAGCGATCCCGCGCATTCTTGCCGGCCGAGGTGAACAACCGGCGCGCACGTCGTCGTCCTTGGAGCCGCGTGCTCCTTTCTACACAGCCTCCGTCAACCCGCGCAGAGGGTTGCCAGTCTTGCTAGTCTTGGCAGTGTTGCCACATTTCCGTTGCAACTGGACGCTGGGCAGGGTCCGGTTCTGAGCCTTCCTATTAACGATGGTAATTACTGTAGATATGTGAACGCGCACGGCTAATAGTCGTAACGGAAACTGTTTTAATCATCGACTAGAGATGGTTTGTTTATGCTAGTTTGTAAGGTTTTAGTTTGTCGTTGATGTCTTTTAAGTTGACTTGACAAGGTGTATGAAATTATATTTACAGACTCGCTGAGATTTACTGAAAGTCCATTTGATAATTTTGCGAGCTACCTTTGCCAAAAAGGTCTAAACATTTGCTGACCACATGCGACAGACAACTGACAACCCTACTCAGCCGCTGGACCAGCGTGGTTAGATAATTCACATGTCAGTGGTAAACTGTAACCTGAGTACCGTGACCATAGACGAGGTGTCTTTGTGCGTACACACGGCTACACATCAAGCTATACAAAACCAGTTAATCTTGGCCTCACTTTACTAGATCTTTTCGCACAATGAACGATCAGATTATACTGGTTTTGTATAGCTTGATGTGTAGCCGTGTGTACAACCGCGCCGTGTGCGCGATTTTCTCATAGACCAAACAATGTCCTATGGAATTTCGCAGAAATATGTCAGAATTTTGGCCTACATATATATTTGGCATAGTTCACAAATTGTGTAAATAGTACATGCTTGTCTTTTTCGCAAAATATGGCTATTCGCTACCTGGCTACAAATTATCTATATAGAGATAATTTTTCAAGAAAAGGTGTTGTAACACTTTTGACCATGCCAAATGACTACAAAATTATGTTGAAACATGTGAGCATTACTTTCTACTAAGACACAAATTACCATAAAAGTCATTACGATGTACAAATCACGTAGTATTTAAAGAATAATCAAAAAAATGCGAAACCATAAATCAGTCTATTAAAACAAGCAATTTAACGGATTAAACAATTATAATTTTATGCTAATATTCACGGCACACTAACTACTTTCTACAAACATTCAGGCAGCGTGGAAAATGTCTGCCATTCTTTAAATATTCTAAATTTAAAAAACTCATCATGAGACCTGTGCTATTCGTGGAGAAGTTTAAAGAATTTGCAAAATGTTGCCATCACTTTAAGAATATCTCAAATTACTGGCAACATTTTGCACTTTTTTTACAAGCTGGCTGGTTTATGTCGTTATAAATGTTCTTTACTCAAGTTACAAAAAAAAAGTATCCACTTGGTCTCAGCGAATTGTAACTATTTGATCAAAAGCGTTTTCGCCCCTTTGTTACACGAGAAAATTACTGTTGGGAGTTTACCATTATGACATCAAAATTAAGTGGTAATTAACCAATTATCCTTACGCAAAGTTAACGTCATTTCAGAGTAGATAAAGAGTTGACATTTGTGAACATTGTAGGTACCGACCGGCAGAGCATGAAAACTTGACAAAGAGTGCCCACAATAAGTTGTGTTTTTGTTACAGCGATTGTACTCGCTTGCCACCCGACGGCCGCCAGTATAGAGTTACCGCGTTACAGGTCGGAACTTCAAACTAAACGCCACGGCGGCCTCCTCCGAGTTCACTAAACCAAAAACAATGGCGACAAACCAGAAATTAACGGTAAATGTTTGTTTTGAAGAAGACAAAAGAAAGTCAAAAGTAACATTTCCTTGTAATCGGCCAATATTTATTTTGTCTTGTTGATTGTTTACCCCTTTTTAGTTTTGAAACTTTATTTAGTATAGGCTTAATGAGGGAATACCGTTTTTCCAGGTTAATGACGCACCTAAAAAAGTCGAGATGAAGTTTATTACCTATGCGTTAAAAATTATGTCCTTTAAAATTAAGTGCTTTCATAATACTACTGTCATCTACAGTCCCTTAATCAGGTTATTGAAAAACATCTCGAATTTAACCTACCCTTATACCTCGCATTTGTCGATTATTCTAAGGCATTTGACAGTTTATCGCACAACGCCATATTTGAATCGCTGCAAAACCAGAACATTGAACCTCTATACATTAAATTATTACAGAAAATTTATCAAAGTAGCACAGCAGCCATAAAAATAAACACTACAGGACCATCATTCCCTATCCAAAAAGGTGTAAAACAGGGCGACCCACTTTCTCCAAAACTCTTCACTGCCACCCTTGAAGAAGTTTTTAGAAAACTTAATAGCAAGTGGAGCGACAAGGGCATCAACGTGGGCGAAACAAGATTAACTAATCGAGAACGCCTGGAAGAGCTATTGGTCGATGAAACAAATAATGAAAGGAGCTCTCCCTCTCTCCCTAAAGAGTAAACTCATGGACATGTGCATTCTTCCTACCCTCACCTATGGAGCGCAGACATGGTCATTAACCAAGCGTCAAAAGTCCGCACTCGGGGTCTGTCAGCGAGCAATGGAGCGTAGTATTCTTGGAGTCAAGCTTACTGACCAAATAAGAAATTCGATACTGCGTTCCAAAACACAAATTGCCGACATAGGTCACACGGCTGCCAAGCTTAAATGGAACTGGGCTGGCCACATCTGCCGCATGCCGTAGGAGCTATGGGCTAAAATAACCACACAATGGGTCCCAAACAGCAGTAAACGGCAACGCGACAGGCCCAGAAGAAGATGGCGAGAAGAACTCGACTCTTTTCGCAGGGATTGGCAATCAACAGCATTGGATAGGGATATGTGGAAAGAGGGAAGGGAGGCCTTTGCCCTGCAGTGGGACACAAATGGCTAGTAATAATAATAATACTGTACCATTATTGATACATTTAATTTTATGAGTCGTTGTAAAAGTAAACGCATTACCTACTTAAATAATTATCAAAATTATATATGGCTTCTCAGCAATTAAAATATGGAACTAATCCATAAGCTACTTTAAGTAAACGGTTATAAAATTGACTTATTAACTTCTTATTTTCCTAAACCTATTCTACGAGTATCCCTTTGCTCCCCATTTATTTCTAACTCTCCTGTTATTTTGCCTCTTCTGGCCAACCAGTCAGGCAGAAGTTCAAATCGTCACGCCAGCGTTTCAGCGTTGCCTCGGTGACGACCACTGTCTTCAGGCACCCACTATGTGACGATTCTGGCCCGGTTACACTGGGCAGTTTACTTACATTTCCAAAATGTTTCAGGACAGATTCCTCAGATTCTGGAAATGTAAACCGCCCAAGTCCCATTTTAACCTCGCAGACTTGTCGCCAACATGCCTGTCTTGGAGCATATTGTAGTGTTGCGTATTATATCGGTGACTAATTAGTTAATTTCCCTAAGAAACTAAATTCGTTTCACTGCTTTCTTAAGTTCAAAATCAGTTCCGTACTATTAATCAACCATTGAATCAGATTAATTAGGTGCAAGTCCACCTTGAGCTTATTAAACAAGCGCATTGCAAAACTTTGGTAGGTATTAGTTACTGACCTTATCAAAATAACATTAAACATTCCTTTAATAATAGCATAAAGAATTATTGTCATTCATTAGTGCTAAAATAGTACTTTGATTATTGTTTTGACTTTTTTAATAAAGCAGCAAATTACGTAACTGATCTGACATGACATAAAACCTTAAAACAAAGTGTCGCGCGTCGCCGTCGTCGGTGATAAAATATCACAAACATCTTGCATGAAAGATTTTCTAGTTTTATTTGTTACAATTTATCGGATTGTCCTGTTCTATTCTGTCATTCTCAAATTCCCGAATAGTCATGTGTATAGCGCCACTATTCGTAACACATGTTGTGTTGTGTGTGTAGTAGTCTGAGTAGTATTCACCTACTTGGTGTAATTAAAATCGATTTACTATACAAAGCATTATCTACATGGGAAACGGCATCAGTGCATGTTTATGTCTTACATTATAATTATCCTCGAATCAATGCCACACTGTCTTATGTTCATAGCCGGTCTCAAAACTTTCGTAGCACTATCGATACGGATGCGCCGACGTTGATGTGGGTTTTATCAATCCCATTAACATACCGAACTAGCTACGTTTGGTAAACTGGTTCACAAGATTTAAGTCTCCGTAGCTCTGTAGAACAGTTCTCTTCACATAATATCTACGTTATTATGAAACTGTTGTCGCTTGACTGTCATAAAACTCATAAAGGTTGTCATATGGAAGCATGAAGAAAATCTTTTCATGGCGACGCATTAAGAAATTACTTTTCGCGATAATAAAAAACACAATTTTAAATTACAGAGAGTGCAATTTGGCATATAATTATGCCACACAACTTTATAACCATACATTTAGCACACATACAAAACCAGAACTAATCTAGATAAAAGAGAAAACATATTATGCTAAAATGTCCCGAGACACTTCAGCCATTTTCCGTTCATATATAAAAACCTTCTTGGTGATATCATTTCAGAAATGAAACACATTTCGCACCGTATCAATCTCTTAAAGGATACACAATATCAAAAGGGTTTACGACACCAATAAGGATCAAGTATCCACTTTGGCTTATATTTCTTGGTCGTTAGAACACTCATACATTTTGATACGGGGATAAAAGAAATCGGTGCTAAACCCTGATTAAAATAAAAACGAATAGAATGACTTTGATAATTTTGCAATGAGTTCAATCTTGAAGATGATAAAAACGATCTGCCGGTATTAGGATTAAACTTTTAATCTAGTTCTAGACAGATTAAAATGAACGCATCTAGATGGATCCGTTAACTCTATGGTTATATTATTAGCATGTTGGTATGATGACGGATCCTGTTTGAGTAGATCTGCGTGGGATCGCGCTTTTCTGCTCACAATGCAGGCACATTGTCATACCAACCTCACCTGTATGATGTCACTTTGGTGTCAACGAACATTATGATTGATTGAATTATCGACGAACATAGCATAGGTACACTGTTATACATTTGAATGTTCATAGAATTCAATTAATTTGTTCATTGTTGCAAAGTTATGACAGTGGAGGTCAGTAAGTGTCAATGCGCGATAGTTTTGCGATAAAATATAAGTAGTTCACGGATGTCCATATTATGATAATCGAAGATATTTTATTGGTAAACGCGGTTAGGATAGGACATTGAATAATATGGGCACGATACCTCGTAACGTCACGAATGGACTAGATCGAGCACACCTGTTACATTTGCGAATAAGAAACTATTGTTAGATATTGTATTGGAATCTTTCAATTGAATCTAGCTGGACCCTGGGCTATAAAAATACACTCTGTATTGTATAAACCTTAACGTCGAGTTTATATTTGCCGATTATCTTAGGATCTACTACCTATCTGTCTTCTATCGAAAAATATTGAATACGTGTTTTTTGTTTACTTACGGACTAAACAGAATCATATTATTTTGACCCACGATAACTGACGAATGCTTGCACTGACTGGACGGGTCCACTCAAATCTGTGCGACCACCACGTTGGTGTTGTGGTCTCAAATGCAACTATATCGGATCCAAAACCTGACCCAATAACAAGTTGCCAAATTGGGCAAACGGGGAGAACAGCATCGTTAAGGGTCTATTTACAACCTTTATAAAGTTGAGACTCATACATTTTCATTATCGTACAAATTATCCTAATTTAGCAAAGAAACATGACATAAATCTCCCAACATAATTATAATATGCACATGCAATCCATTAACAAACAGACGTAAACATGCCAGAGTGCACTCGTTTAAAAATAGTATAATTAGAAGATTGATTGGTTGTTTGTACATACGTCGACACCTCAAGCTATACATATCTAGCGACCTGACCTCGCTTCGTATGAGCTTCTCGTACGGTGAGAGCTTATATCTGGTTTAGTTGTCGCACAAATAGTGAGTAGTCAAGGGATCAAACGAGGTGGCAATGAGCCAGCCACGAGTATCTTAGGGCTCAAACGTGCTGACTGTTAAGCTAGAGCTCGACTAAAAATGAAAGATTTCAACTGATTTTGAATGATCGTGATGTAAAGAAGCTTTGACAGAAAACAGACTCTAAATTATATATTTTAATTATGGAAGATTATGATTAGATCAGATAGACAGTCGCTTAATGTAAAATACAGGATAGCAGCCTGGATTGAACTGGACTGGAATGCAGTTAGCATAAGGTGGGTCCCCCTCAAGGTTCGATGGAGTGATGATCTTCTCCGATCGATCTTGCCAAGAATCGAGCTGAGTGGCGTGGGATTGAAGAGGCCTATATCTAAACAGTGGATTACTGATGTCAAGTAAGACTTGAAACCAACCCCAACATAGTTGAGAAAATAAGACAAATGGTGATAATATACCTATGTGATTATGGATCCTCTTGAACTTTACAGACATATCTACTAACATAACGTTGTTTATGTTCAATGTTAACACATAGGTAACCAGATGCCAGTTAAGATCTATAACACATACGTTAAGATCTACATCAACTATGAAGGCAGGCCATTATGTTAACGCAGTAGCTTAAATTAATTTGCATTTTACTATTAATTTCTCGCCTACCCAAGCAAATGTTGTCGACTGGTATGCAAGGCCAAGTTTGGCCATGCTCTGTAATACATAATTCATTACAAAATACTCTGACACGCGCCTACCGGTGCGTGCTTTTTAGGGTTCCGTGACCGAAGGGTGCCAAAGGGATATTATTACTAAGACACCGCTGTTTGGCCGTCGGTCACGCTTGAAATTGTCGTAACAGCAAATAATTTAAATCAAATCGTTACAGGTAGTCAGTGTCCTGAAAGTCTGATAACTAGCCTTCCAAGATAGCCAATTACCTAGTATTAACTGGGTTGTGGAGGTCACATACGCAGTCCGTCCATGTAAAATACTGGTATTCAGTTCCATCTTCATCATTCAGTTAGACTGGGCGCTGACACCAATATAGTTGGGAAAAGGCTAGGCAGACAGTACGGAATCCGTCATGTACTCGTTCAACTCGCACATGGCCAATTTTTAACAACAAAGATTGATTTAAAGTACGTACCTAAACGAAACGTAACCGATAACTATCGCTTGTTGGTAAATAGTCTATTATTATCGAGTAACGATTCAATCAATCAATCAATTTAGCCTGTCACAGGCCACAGCTGGACCAGGGGTTTGAATTACTAATGAATTTGTACTGCAGTCCGGGGCTAAGTATAGCGCACCCCATCTGACCTGTTAGACTGCGTTTTCCGTGAAAAGCGGAAGCGGGTGATGGAAAGTTATCAGTAGCAGATCGTTTTACTTTAGGCGGTTTGTTGACGTGTTTTTTTTTTACGGGATCCGGAAAGGAGGATTATTATATGTTTTTTATATAGCTTCATCAGATTATTACTTAGTTTAAAGGGTTTGATGATCCTGATGTAAAAATGTGACGCTGTTCCACAAACGATGGCACTTAATATTGTGTCCTGCCGCCTGCGTGTGTGACGCTAACGAAAGCGCCAAGCTAGTAACTCAATTCGGTGCCGACACAATTTTGATTGCTATCATCAGTATCATTACGTTAAAAAGAATAAGGGTTTGATCAGTATGACCATGTCACCCGTATAGTTCTGAGGTTAATAAAAAAAAATCGCTCAAGTTTTCCGTAAAGAACATCTATCTGACTTCGTCGACTTCGTCTTGTTATAAAAGTACAAGGATAAGTATGTAGGTACACAGTACAAAACCAACATAACTTCATCGGTACTTAGAAGGTTATACGTATGACCTCATCACAGCAATAACATCACATAGATCTATTATATCTCGCAACAATATAGGTACCAGGCTTAACAATGAGCAGTTCATGTTTACATTTCGAAGCCAAATAGCAAGCGGTTAATAAGTATAACAGTTTCACCCCACACTGTGGCAAAATGCAGTTATAACCCACTTGGCAAGCGTGCGTGTTCTAATCGCAGTTTGATTTGCAGCCGCACTTACATGACTGAAGGAGATTTTCAGGCCAGACACACTATTAATAAGTTAATAATGTACCTTTGTAGGCGTTAGGTCGTAACGATGGTAGGGCTCATCATCGTAATAGGCTATTGGAAGTTTGTAGACAGGCTTTGTCGTACTAACGTCTACGACATACTAACTATTATTGATCGAAGCATACTAACCACATAATAACGCCTGTACCAGAGATGGCGAACATTTTGACACGTGCGTGCCTTTAAACTAAAACATATTTCTCAAAATACGAAGAATAATGCAAACTGTAAGTCAATGGATATTTCTCGATGGAAATATCATAGTATTTAATTATTAATTTATTATGCAAAAAAAGAATTAAATACCTCAGATTTACAAAAAAGGTAAATAAAGAGAAAATTTATTTTCTGATGGACCATTGCGTGATTATAATTGTATCATATTATTTTCCGCTAGGTTTGTCATCCCTGGTCAAACCAATTTCAATAGTGTAAAGGCATTCAAACATTTTATTAGTAAGAGGTACTTGAGTCAGCAATAAAACAATATTTTCGGAACCTAAAATATAGACTTCAACATCGAACACGATGGTCATAAATTGCGAAAACGTGACTTTGTATCGAACCTACTTGTTTAGCAGCCAGCTATTATACATATATCTATACACTAATAATACCTCTTCATATGCTGCACAGGTAAATAAATGTACTACAATGAATGGATGCTACAACTGACTTGGTAATAACAAAGGCTTGAATTGACGTAAACAGAGATAAGAATAGTTATGTGTATTCCGAACACGTTGAAGTTAAGCAACATAACATAAGTTACGCAGAGCTATTGGTATCTAACGAGAATATCCTCCATAGATCGGTAGGAATATCGAGAATGCCATCTTATTCTTGACACCTGAGGTCTGCGTCTTACCGCCATTTTACCTGTCAAGAATTATTGCACTCTTCCTCAACAGCAACCTCGATTGCTGTCTTTTCTCCAACATTTAATACCTTCTTTGCATGTACAGTAATATTTTGTCAGCTATGTTTAAGTCCAATAGCGAGCCTTTTATTTGGGGTAAGGCAAATCCTTAAATAACCCCTCCCACTCTGGACAGAGCGGAAGGGAGTGACAGACTTCTCTGACTAAAAACCTGCACCCATGTTCCTTCTTAGCCTTTGTGTCAAGGCAACGGTATCTCTTTCGAACAATCCGCAGCCCCGACGACGGGCTTATAGCGAGCCTATTACCATGAACCGGCTACAAACCCATACTCCGAACTGCTACTGCTAAATTCCTAAATCGAAGTCCGAATAATTTTATCCGTCCTGAGAATCAAACCAAAGACCTTATGCTCAGCAGTAGTCCTTGCGACAACTAGACCAACGAGGCAGCTAGTAAACAAAGATAAGAATAGTAATTTATATTCGGGGCACGTTAAAGCAGCATTTAGCAATAATTCAATACTTACGCAGTACTTAAGCCCTGAAGATTATCGCAGTTGTGGCCTCTCAAGTCAAAAACACTTGAAAAGGAAACTCGCTAATCTAATGCCGAGTGACAAAACCGACATTCCGAAGCAATAAGGTAGTTTTACCTCATTTTTCATGGCAATTCTAACTATGTAAGTACTAAGTATATGGCTATTGTTGTTACTGTGAATTTGAACAAAACGATGCCGTCGTCAATTTTAAGTGGCTGGAGGTATAGTTAGCATCGTAAAGCAAAGAATAGTTGTCAATTTTGCAAAGATAGCAGCCATTTCGGAGAACCATAATCTTTTCAAGTTTTCTCAAAATGTATCATTATTTATGCTAATATAGGTACTTATGCAAATTTCTTCGTACAATGATTCGTTTTCGTTTAATTTCTTTTAAAACAATAATACACTGTCTCGGTTTTTGCAGACGCTACCTGTTCAAATTTTCAACCTTCACATGCCGAAGACATTACCTTAACTGCCATTTTTATTATTTAAAGGAAGTGCTACTATCTCTGTACTTAATATTACATTATGGACACAAATAGAGTATGTCTTTTGTGGAGAATATTCCACCTGTTAGACCGAGACGCAAGTTTCTATATTAATATGTTCTACAATACTTATTGCGAAAGCTGATTTTTACAGTGATTTTTCGCTGGAGTCCTGTGATTGGGTGTTATTTTCTAATATTATTTTTAAAGCCATGCTAAGGCCTTTGCCCAGCAGTGTAGGCTAAAGAAAAAAAAATTAAGGCCATTTGTCCTACAGCAGGGTAAATAAAACTCGCACTCCTCTCATTCAACTTAGATTTGTACTTCAGCCCATTTGATCATTTATTTAATTTATTAGAAAAAGACCAAAATTCTTACGTTTTTATTAGTTAGTTATTTTACGTGAGGCACGTGTAATAATGTATTTATTTCAACAACACGCATGCCGCGAATTGAGACAAAAGTCGTGAGAGAAGAAAGTTATACATAGTCTCGCTGACAAGCACACAGCTGAGACCGACTGGCTTCATTACACTTCTTGTAAGCGGTTAATTATGTAGCGAGACTCTTACGTAATCAGCAATGACGTAATTTTTGATAAACTTGTGTAAGACCGGTATAAATAAAGTAAAAATGAATTAACTTTTACTGACCCGAAAATAATGATTTACCGTTTGAAAGCTTTACTTCGCCACAACAGCTTTTATGTAGCAAATTACGTAATAAATTAAAAAAAAAGCAATTAAGTTTCCCATTTTCATTTCACATTATACAAGTTAGTTATTCTTTTATAAAAAAGTTATGAATTACGCGCGACCTCGGGCTTGACTTATCAGTTTCTTTTTTTTATCAACACAATCACACAATACTAAATATTGTAGTGGAACCCCACATTAAATATTAGAATTATTAAGCTATTGCATAGCTTCTATCGCGGGCCTTGAGCGTGGAGAGCGAATCCAGAAATTCCGTAACGAAAATATTCAGTATTCAACCAGGTTGCTATGGTTACGGAAAATAACAAGGTTGTCAACTGAGGTTGTCAAATTAAATAATTTATAACCTCACGTGTAAAGGTGTAAAGTTTATCTGTTTTGTCTCTCTGTTTTCTCCTTCTAAAATATTCTTACTCGTATAATTTGTGTACAAAGTGTTTTAAATATGAATAAACAAAGTGCATTTATTAATGAAGAAAGTCACGAAAAAATAGTGAAAGACAATGAGTGAGTACTCCTCGAGTACTCTATATACATTCATTTTATTATTATTACGCATTGCATTACTATTCTGCGAATCGGTCTTAGAAAACGATTCGTTTTCTTATAAAATATCTAAAATAAAATAAATAATTTTCATATTTTTCAATGTTGTTCAACACTTACGTCAGGCTGACAAGCTGTCAATACTTTTTCTTTTAAATTTTCTGTCATAGAGTTTTTTACTAGCTTAGTCTATGAAGGTTACTTTTGATTTACTTATATAATTTAAATTATTTTTAAAAAATACTGCATAAATAAAATAAATATATAATTATTTGCATAAGTTGATAAAAAATGCTATGCAATAGCTTTACCGCGGCAGTCTCCGAGTGCCACATCAACTTTTTTTTTTATAGCCGGTAGCCTACGTGCTCTCGTAGATAACATCGTCACGTCAGCGAAGCGAAGTGACACAGAATCGTGAGAGATGAAAGTCATTGTCACACACTGTAATCCAAGTAATAAAGGAATAGGTACAAATAAATTATGTGCTTTATCTCTCAGCTTTATCTACATTTCTAATGTTATTAAGCCTTCTGATTTTTCATACTCTGTGGCATTAGCTCTGATTACAAAAATTCTTGGACTAAAAGGTATTTCGGAATTGTCGTGTTCTATCTTCTTTGTGGTGAAGTATTTTCATTTTGAGAGAAGTTATTTAGTAAACTGTGTTTTACAGATAAATAAGCCAACGTTAGTGATGTGTTCCTTCGACATTTTTTAAGTTATTTCCTTTAGCAATTAAGGACCTATAAGCATGACTACCTGAATCCGCAACCGTTCTCCTAAGACCGATTCGCCACTGGACTGTTCGTCGACAGGATGATTCATTTATTTCCGTTTCCCCAGTAGGTTCTTTCATCTACGGACGTTTCACCAACAGAACCTTTCATATGCGTCACTTTCGACGACAGCCCTTTCCAGCTACAAAATGTTCCACCGACACGACGATAAACCTATAATAATTCTTTTAACTTCAGACCTACTAATTTTATTGTTTTATTTTCATAGAATAGAATAGGAAGTAAGAAATTAAAACTTCTTAGATAAGTAGGTACGTAATGATTTTCTTTTATAAATAAGACCATTTTTTTTTTAACATTAATTTTTTGTGTTCTATGCAAAGTTTAAATTGTTGATGGTAAGTAGCCGGCCCTAACCTCTTATTATAGTGAAGACAGTAAGCTGTAGATAAGTATGTGTATTCTTTGAAATATCTCTTGTTGCAAGATTGACGGCGAATTCTCCGTCGTAGATGAAAAGGTCTGTAGTTAAAAGATAGGTTTACCGTCATGTTGGTGAAACATTTTGTAGCTGGAAAGGGCTGTCGTCGAAACTGATGCATATGAAAGGATCTGTTGGTGAAATGTCCGTAGATGAAAGACTCTGCTGGGGAAACGGAAATATGTAATTCAATCATCCTGTCGACGAACAGTCCAGTGGCGAATCGGTCTTAGGAGAACGGTTGCGGATTCTGACTGAATACCTCGTTGGTTTAGTGGTCGCAAGGGCGACTGCGGAGCATGAGGTCCTAGGTTCGATTTTCGGTGTTTGTCAAAGTGTGATTGGGTTTTTCCATCAGGAATTTCTCAGTAGCAGCCACGGAGTCTGAATTTGTACCCGGTTTAAACATACCTGGCGAAATATGGGTGTACTATTAGGTAGACCCCTGTCTATCCCTTCGGGGATTACAGGCGTGTTATGTATGACCCTGATCGTTTAATGAGAAGACTGAAATAACCCTAAAGGTGAAGAGGGCATAAACACCCACAAACAGTTTTATGTTCAACCGAATCTTCCGAAAATCTGTCACATTAACCAAAATTGAAACATTTTACAAAAGCAAATTCAAGAATTAGGTACGTCAGAAATTCAGAATTATGTGAGTCATGTAAAATTTAGTACTGCACAAATATTAAACCAGCCGTTACCAATGCAATGTAAAACGCAATAGATCATAAAAAGCAGTGAGACATTTCTCGCGTCCGTGTGAACTACAATAATAACAGACTTAGCCACTAACCGGTAAGGCATGCAATGCAAATTAATTTTAATAACTCATAAAGTTTAGGTACGTCGTCTAGCAAGCGTCGGAATTTCGTGGCTTTATCATAACAAAACATCTCAAAGTGTTAGGTGACATGCTCTATTATATTAGTAACGCGACCCTTTGCGTTCTTCGTCCTTCCACGAAATACCTACTACTTACACCACTGAATTCATAAGTGGCTTTAGTAAAACGAACGATTGCAGGTCAGGATTACTCAGCCAGAAATGTTAAAGTACCAAGGAATCAATCCTAGACACAATAACCTTTAAGGTTAGCCTTTTATACTGCAGTCTAACAAAGATTATGTTTAAAGCCTAGAAGCGGCAAACGAACTTTGGCATTAGGCGGAGATTGCAGTGCTATGAGTATGTACGGACGGAATCTCAAGTAAACCATTTTAATTCAACTGGATTAAATGCTGAAGTTGGCGCCCGAGGTAGAGTTCCTCTTTTATTTCGAATTGCACTACTTTTTTATTTGCTTTTTGCGAGCCTTGTCTGTTCACTACACAAACAAAGCAGGTAAATGAGAAACCATTTAAACTCACGTCAAATTTTAATGCAGTTTATTTAGAGAAACATCCTTGTCCTTACTACAGAATGCAGGTTTAAAACCTCTTAATCACTGCCTTCATAAAAGCTTCAACCATTGTTTACTATGTTCTAAAATTTTGTAACAAAGGTAAAGTTCAAAATCCCCAGCAACATTGTTACCCAATCCTTATCTACCGTCTATCACACGTGTGTGTTTAGCAGGCTTAATGTTAGGGCCTAGTTTATAATGTAAACAGCCTTGTGTAGGTGGAAGGCAAACTTGGTAACTGTATATAATAGTGGCGAGATAAACGGCTCTCCGCCAGTGCCCCGGAGTCTGGCCGCAGGTGTTACGTAAGTACCGCCAGCTGCAGTACCTATCGACCGGTCACCTAACTGCATACCACCGTGATGTACTAGAGGATTCATCTTGGCGTTTGTATTTTATATTTGTGCCTGGTTGATAGCAAGAGGCTCGCCCTCTATTATTTGGGACTGGGGAAACGTTTCTGGGGTCTTAATCGTTGTATTACGCCTTATGCACAACTAATCTGATCTTTGATAGTCATTGCGTCGAGTATTAGGATTGTTATGTTGATTATCTTGCGTTAACTCAAAACATCGAGTACATAAAGCCTGATTTAATTAAACTAAGCATTTTATTTTATACGCTAACCACACGAAGCCTTAAAAGCTCTGAAAGTTAAAGTGCACTTTAAATCTTTTATACGCGTACTTACTCGTCTCTAAGTATTATTCTAGGAACATTCGATTTACTGGCTATTTCATCGCTTTTCTCAGAAAATATTAAAAGGTCGTAATGTAGAATGTCGTAGACGAAGTTTAATTTAAATATAAAACCCGTAGTACTAAGAGTAAACAGTGCTGTAAAACTATTTCGTATTTTGTGGACACTAACAATAGTATTGCATGCTTGTTTGTATACATACTCGTAAATATGCACATGTTTATGTAGATCTTCTATCAGTTTATTGCCTCGCCAAGCGAAACGCTTTAAAAGGGTCGAGATCACATTTCATTCTGAGAAATAAAGTGTTAATCCTAAGTTCATCCAACATTGAAGCAGGAAGCTAATCTCCTGTGGCTGAGAAATAGGAAATATCTGATACCAGTTGACCTCAAATATTTGACTTTTACTAGGAAACAAGTGACGGTTATCTGAGCAAAAGCTTATACATAAATATTTCTTTAAAAGTTTATACATAATAACCACAGACACGCTTTATTTATGGAAATTATTATAAACTTTGGTCGGAATTTGTTTATTTATTGCTGAACTTAAAGTTTGCGAATAAATATCAACCGCGAAGCCTTTACCGGAGCAACTCAAAGGGAAGTTCTTGAAATGAACAATTAATCAGTACCAGAAACTTTTAACTGCTTCTGAAATCAGTCAAATATGTATATTTGAAAGGTAAAAGTACAACAGTGATGTGGCAACCTTTACAATATTCCTTAAAAAGAAAACAACAACACTATCAAAGTTCAATTTAAGATTGAAGATAAAACTCAAATAGCAGAGATTTCGTTTAAAGATATAAAGGTTCAATAGAAGGGAGTTGTCCGCTGCATTCCAATAGTCCTTTCACGCCAGAAGTGTTTCGCAATAATCTGCGCAATGTGCCATCAGTTAAATGTCGAAGAACAGATTGCTCACGGCGACCTCACAGACTCTCAGCCAATAAGGGAACTTAATATTTGCTGTAACTGCAAATAACATCCAGCTTATTGAAAACAACTTGCGAAATAAAGATGAGACATTTTCTCTAATAGACGCTACCGCTGCAACTTTTTTCAATATCCGGACCAATAAGTTGTCGAGATGTAGCGAAATGCATAATTATGCGTTCTCGTGTATGATAAATATGTATGACACGAACTGTCTTCAGTAACTACCTTGAATCTTGATACTTTATGATTAATACTGGGTAGGTACCCAAAATATGCATAATCAAATATCGTGATTCGTAAAACATGTCAAGGAAAACAAAACAACGTTTACAGCAACCGCACCAAAAGGAAAACTTGAAGTCAACAAAAAACATGAGGATCTCAAACGGGCAAGGGCATATCAATTTGTACCAAAAGCTAATTCAAATCATTAACCAAATTAGTGCCCTGGAGTTATTCAAATGCCGACTGGGACAAACGCAACAAAACTGGAAAAGGAAAGAAAGTTTTTTGTTGAGTTGATCGTTGTGGAGGACGGTGTGCGGGCGCGCGCGCAGGCCACTCACCCTGCGGGGTAGGACGGGGGCGCGGGTGAAATGCCACTACAACCCATACCTTTGCCTCAGCTGTGAACCACGGAAGTGTCTCCTATGGACTCTGTTTAATAAATCCTTTATCAGATCCTTTATTAGAGGGTTTAACGAAAATCTCTCAATATTTGATAGCGACAAATATTTTTTCTGGTTGTCTGGGATCTTGTTTTGATTGTAATTTTGTTAAAAGCTTCAATACTCTCATCCTTTTAGGTTTCGTGTTGTTTTATTATAGATTCTAGTTTTCAACAGAAGCTCTAAAACCAGAATTGGTTTAGGTTTACTTCTCCAATGTGTATCTGTTATCATCAACCCTTTTTGCAGTTATTTGTTTTTCTTAGCGCCTGTTTTCAAGCGGCGTTATGCCAAATAACCTTTAAGTTATTTCTTCAAGAGATTGGGGATATTATAGCAGTCTTAGATCCATTCTCATGAGTATCTGATGCATTTTGATTAGCTATGATTGAACAAGGTGCTTTGTTCAATCATAGCTAAGGAGTTTCACAATTTGCAACCTTTACCACGATTTCTTATCTCATGCTTAATCCTAAAGAATGAAAAGCAATTTCATAATATCGGCACCTTCCAAATCTTTCACCTTCAAGTATGATCGGTAAGGGATTGCAAGACTTTGTGATTCATATAGATTTGAGACCTGACTATCATTGTTTTCAACTATTTCTCAGAAATAGCCATAACGTCACAAATGCAAATTTTAGAAGGTTTCGTTGTAACAAGTGCTACTCAAACAAGCTCACGGTGTTGTCCTACAACCGCCATTCAATACCGCACACCGAACAAAGGTCTGGAGACAAAAAACTCTGCTGCGAAAGGTACGTTCAACTACCTGCTTCAAAGACAAATGGGCGTCAGACCTCTCCGAAGTTGAGTATTAGAAGTGATGAATACCGTACTTTGCAGTCGATGACACATCGCCTCCATATTTGATGATGATGTGCCCAAATGTTTGCAATTTTTTTCACCTAAAATGATAGCAGCTGAATTGTCACATAGAATGACTCATCAGCGGAAAAAATGAATCTCTTTTGAATACGGGTAATGAAGCCTCACGTGTATCCCCGGCCCCGCAAAAAATCTGAACCATGAAATTTGCGGCAAAAACTAATTCTATAACCAATTGACCATGTGCGCGCGGATTACTGCCCATTTCCATAGATGAGAATGATATAGGAGTAGGTGAATTTCTTGTTTTGAACGTAAAATTTTTTGGACACAGATTTCTTTTGTGCTGCGGTCGTGTTGAAACTTGTCTTGCATGTCATGTGTCCCTAATATTTTTCTTGCAGACAAAATACTTCGATAACCTTTGATACAGAGTTAACTCAAAAGTGGGTCATTCATTCTCAAAACGTATCAATGCAGTAAATTCTGTTCAAGTGCGTGTCTGCTGTAAGTTAAATTAAGAAACAAACATAACGTTGAGAACTGCAGTCTTGCGGTCTGTGGAGAATCTTTCAAGTCTTTTATGGCGAGGTGTAATGATAAAAACAAACTTGTAAGTGAAGCGAGTCCACCTGTTGACACCACACCTGGTGCCGGGCACACATTGGGGTGCGCTGGCGTGCACTCGACCACCAATGTTTATCTCATCTACAAATATTTAAACGTCGCATGACTGAACTTGAGATGCATTCGAGTCGCCTCGGTGAAAATTCTATAACGACTTAACAAAGATAAAAAAAAGTTTAGAATCCTTTTTCAAAAGCCTCGTAGACCGACTATAGTTATTATACTAAACTAGTCAAACGACTGTCTAGTAACTAGTACAATATCCGGTTTGCCGTACCTTATTCGCTGGCTGCATCAAACACTCTTCTGCTTCGCAGGATGTATTGCTTCATTTACTGCAATCTTTTCAATAACACTAATTTGTAGAAACACTACTGACACTTTACACTAAACACAAAAACTTTTTTAATCTAATTGAAAATTCCATCTACTGCTGTTCACTCGTTTCCTTTTACTGCAGTTACAACTTTTTCATACTTGTCGACTACTTTTCATTTATGATTATCACTTTTATTGTTTTGTGTTACCGCATTTACAATTAAATTAATTTCGATTAGTGATTGTATCGGAGAACGCTCGCGGCCGTCCGCCGTCGACTGTTGGAGTAGTAACGTACTAGCTTCGCGGCCACCACCACGTTGAGTGGGAGGAGGACCATGAGACAGTGCTACGGGCTACGCATGTGTTAGAGGGAGCTGACAACATACGTCATCACTGGCACATCTATAAAGCAACTAATGAAAACTGTCCTGCAAACAAATTAAATAACTCACAAAGTCAGGGGTCTCCATTTTTACCGTATAATACCGGTTTTACCTGTGTCCGACGGCGGCGTGCCAATAAGGTAATTTGAATTCCAGTAGAGTGAAAAAGACGGAGATTTTTGTCGAAGGCTCTATAAATATAAGTCGTAAAGGGTTACAGTTCGAAAGAAAATGTTAATAAATTAAATTTGAATACCGGGTTCGTTAACGGTCACAACGAGTTGGAGTGAAACGAGAGATTTTAATACCGCCTAGTGTTGATAATAACAAACCGGTTGCACCTTGTTTGGTTATCATCAATTCTTAATTTGGCGGTCTTTAAATTTTTCTCACTGCACAACAATAGAGTGTAAGCACTTTCTAAACACAAGTACATTCCTGACATGAGTACAAACAAAAAAAGCGCTAAATCCGTTAATTCAATAATCGCGTTAAGTTACGGGTAAGTCAATAAACATCAATTCGTTGTGCAAAGTAGCTCGTAGGACAAGGCAACGAACGGTTGTGCTTGGCATGATTCAAAGTACAAGAACGCGGTTACACTTCTATTTGCCTTTCTTACTATTGCGCAAAGAAAAGCTTCACTTTTACCAATTAGCTTGGCGTTGGCGGCGCATGAGCGGTCGACAGACGTGGCTTTGTTTCCCAAAACAAGTGAAAATCTACTCGATATCGACACACTTTCGATACACCTGCTACCTCAGCCAGCGAATGTCCATTGTATAACGACATTTTTATACTGTCTTCCTATTATTGTTCTTTGAACGCACCATTTGTTAACAAAAACGAAACTTCTAATGAACAAAAACTTTTGGAGCGAAAAAATATTTGTGCAAAACATTTTTCGTAGGCCGCATACATTTTTTTTTGGATCTTGCTCTTAACTTTTAACAAGTTTAGTTTCGCTCTTGACTTGGACAGGATGAATAGAAAAGACCTCCAACATATTTTTTTCAATTCTACGTCTCCTATCCAGTTATTATAAATTTGGCATCGGTTAGTCAGGTTTCCCAATGGCATTAAGTCTTTATTTAGTGAGTCTGCTTTTGATCATGTGAAACTAAATTCTGCTAATTTCGAAATGCAAATCAAATGGAAACATTGAACTATACGCAGCCAAAAGTGTGCCATCAGGTGCGTTGTATCCGTATTCTGTAAGCTTTCATTGTTTCTTATGGTCCCTTCTAGTTCTTGCCTCAGCCATGTTATTATTATCACCTTAACATTAATTAGCTGCCTTTGTAAGTGGGTGGTAAGTGTGGTAATAGGCACCTACATAAAGATAATGTTGATTGATTAAAAAACTTGCCTTCTCTGGGAATACTATCTAATTTTCTCTTCCATCAGAGTTATTTTCTTGTAAATCACATGTATCAACTAATTACTTTTGCATTTCTTTTTAGTCACACAATCCAAGAAAACCTACTCTGTTTACACTAAATACATAAATTGGGAAAAGAGAAAGTAAATCACTTTCCGATTTCTACACCTTTTTACAAGAACACAAATTACCTTGAAGAAAAACAGTCCACTCGTAAATTATTTGGACGTGCATAAAATTCCCAGTTACAAGGTTTATTTTAAATTGGTCAGAGAGACAAATAGAAAGATACTGATGGAAAAACCAGTTTAACAGTTTTTACCGACGACATTACTACTTAAGGTCCGTCCAAAGCAGAAAGCGACAATGCCTGTCTAAACCTTTGAAATTAATTATACCAATTGAAATGAGACTTATTCAAATCTTGGTGTGCTCGATAAGAATCACCTCAATGGCAAATATCGATTTGGAACACCGGCATTGTTCGTGTCTCGATGCCTAATGACGGATATGATCATATGACCCAAGTGAAGGTAGTGCGTCAGCTCCGAGGTACCAATTTTCGCCAGATGTCACCGCGTGATCAGCATAGCATACGAGCTATGAGCCAAAGGAAATCGAACCGACGACTGACCCCTTACTCTGATGAATAGTAATGACCCTACTTGGATTGTTCAAGGTGCGACTCATGCCAACATATCGATTATATATGCATCAGAGTCAGCTTTTGTGGGTTGCGGCGTGCCACCAGATTCGTCATAAACGTGCCTAAGTTTGATATTGATGGTATCAAATGGTACACGTGGTTTTTACGGGGAATCTTCAAGTGTGATGGTACTATTAGTCACATTATTCCAATTCATAGCCATCAGCGAATCGATAGCTATCAAAACTGTTTCACTTAGTAATAAAAGACTTTCTCAGTAGTAGTACGCGGAGTATGAATTTCTGTCTATCTCTTCAGGGATTACAGGCGAGATACCATGTATGTCATTTCAGTTAACCTTCGTACTTGTCTTTAGGGTGCATATGTTTTAATAGCTACATTTTATATGTCTTCATTGACTCACAGCCTGCTCATTTTTCCCTATCCCTTATAAATTGATTTGCCTTATAATAGCCAATTTACAATTAATTCGATCAAAAGCGTCGGGTACGCGAAAGGCTTCATCGATGAAGGCTGAGGAGCTCTCAATTCATTTACCATCTTCAACACAACAGCCTTTGACCTTAAAACCGGAATTCTTAGCCGTCCTTACTGCGCACATTTACTTATGTACCTTTTTTATCGTGTAATGAGTCTCTTTTATGGCGTACATGTTTCATAAGGACAAGATATGTGCGTAATGAAGGGTCTAGCTTGCTTGCCGTGATCCAATCTCCTAATCGAGAGCCATTTATGCTGCCGTTTGCGACTAGTGTTCGCATTTTCCAGCTTAAAGCGCTGGCTAAAGCCGTAGAGCAGACTTCCAAAAATACTTGCTTAAATAATAAATGAAAGTATTGATCGTGTGAGACAGTACGCAGTACGCTTAATGGTACTATATCAAATCAACACAGTACAATGTAAACTAATGATATATTGATGGTGAGCGTGCCAGCAATTTAGCTTAAAAGCCTTTTTTGTTGTAAAGCCAACATACCTTTGATATCAAAGTAGGACAAAGTCTTGGAAAATTTAATTTGACCTTATGGGGATATGGAAGCACTCGGGGTGCGTACTGGGGGACTGTTAATAAAGGTAAAGGAGACATTGCGTTTGAGAGACCGTTATTGTTACTTTACCAAACATTTACTCACATCTATGTTCCCACATAGCTGTGAGTAAATTTTCACTTCAAAAGGAAAATATGACATAACGCCTCTAATCTCCAAAGGATTTGGCAGAGGAATACCCATTGGTACACTCACATGTCGCCTAAAGCCACCAACCGGGCTGCTACTGAAAAATTCCTGATTGAAACACCCAATAACACTTTGCTGTGGAGGACCAACAGTCGCGCTTGCGAACCTTTAGACCAACGAGACCGTCCGTCAGAGGATAAAAGTTCGTCAAGCGTAGAAATATGGAATTTACAGCAGCATAGCATAGCATACCATTACAAACGGCTTGCATCTCAAATAGACGAGAATTCAAATTGAACACGAAATTTCAATTTCGCCAGCCTCCATTTTGAATGTTTTCTGGTAAACTCCGACCGAATCGATTTGAAACCATAATTAACTTTCCCTGCCAAAAACAAACGTTTGATCTACGATAAGATGAACGACGTAGATTGTTGCAGTAACTGCGGTACCTATTAAAAGATTAAAAGAAACTGTTAACGTAGAAATAGACCTGTTTTGCACAATTAACTGTGGAAATAAACGAATCAGGTTTAATGGGTTTGCGCATATAACGACATTTTTATAATAATAATAATAATAATAATAATAATAATAATATTCCACAACTATCACACAACGCCATCTAGTCCCAAGCTAAGCAGAGCTTGTGTTATGGGTACTAGACAACTGATAAACATACTTATATATTTCTAAATACATACATATTATAGATAAATTACACCCAGACACAGAACAAATGATCGTGCTCATCACACAAACATTTGTCCTGGGTGGGAATCGAACCCACGACCTCCGGCATAGCAGTTAGGGTAGTGGGTTGACTGGCCTGTTGGTCTAGTGGTTAGTGAACCACTAGACCAACAGGCCAGTCAACTTATAACTTGTTATTTTATTCCTTGACTTCGAAGTGAATCAAGTGGGTATGGAAAACTGTTGTATGGTAAAATGCGTTTATGGCATTTGAGATTTTGAAGTCCAATGACCAAATGCATCTTTAAATCGCAAAAAGAATGCATAGATATTGTACATCATGTACCTGTATGTATCTATATCTAAGCTCAAGCGGCATCTTGAATATTTGAAAAGAAATAAACACCGAGAGCACAAACACTTTGAAACATATGTACAGCTTTACAAACTCACAATTATACTTTTCCATTTTCAGAGCTGATTCACTAAATTCAAATCTACAGTTTTTACCGACGACATTACTACTTAAGGTCCGTCCAAAGCAGAAAGCGACAATGCCTGTCTAAACCTTTGAAATTAATTATACCAATTGAAATGAGACTTATTCAAATCTTGGTGTGCTCGATAAGAATCACCTCAATGGCAAATATCGATTTGGAACACCGGCATTGTTCGTGTCTCGATGCCTAATGACGGATATGATCATATGACCCAAGTGAAGGTAGTGCGTCAGCTCCGAGGTACCAATTTTCGCCAGATGTCACCGCGTGATCAGCATAGCATACGAGCTATGAGCCAAAGGAAATCGAACCGACGACTGACCCCTTACTCTGATGAATAGTAATGACCCTACTTGGATTGTTCAAGGTGCGACTCATGCCAACATATCGATTATATATGCATCAGAGTCAGCTTTTGTGGGTTGCGGCGTGCCACCAGATTCGTCATAAACGTGCCTAAGTTTGATATTGATGGTATCAAATGGTACACGTGGTTTTTACGGGGAATCTTCAAGTGTGATGGTACTATTAGTCACATTATTCCAATTCATAGCCATCAGCGAATCGATAGCTATCAAAACTGTTTCACTTAGTAATAAATTGATTTAATTCAGTTAACCTTTGTACTTGTTTTCAAAGTTCATATGTCTTAGTAGATCATGACTTTCTCAGTAGTAGTACGCGGAGTATGAATTTCTGTCTATCTCTTCAGGGATTACAGGCGAGATACCATGTATGTCATTTCAGTTAACCTTCGTACTTGTCTTTAGGGTGCATATGTTTTAATAGCTACATTTTATATGTCTTCATTGACTCACAGCCTGCTCATTTTTCCCTATCCCTTATAAATTGATTTGCCTTATAATAGCCAATTTACAATTAATTCGATCAAAAGCGTCGGGTACGCGAAAGGCTTCATCGATGAAGGCTGAGGAGCTCTCAATTCATTTACCATCTTCAACACAACAGCCTTTGACCTTAAAACCGGAATTCTTAGCCGTCCTTACTGCGCACATTTACTTATGTACCTTTTTTATCGTGTAATGAGTCTCTTTTATGGCGTACATGTTTCATAAGGACAAGATATGTGCGTAATGAAGGGTCTAGCTTGCTTGCCGTGATCCAATCTCCTAATCGAGAGCCATTTATGCTGCCGTTTGCGACTAGTGTTCGCATTTTCCAGCTTAAAGCGCTGGCTAAAGCCGTAGAGCAGACTTCCAAAAATACTTGCTTAAATAATAAATGAAAGTATTGATCGTGTGAGACAGTACGCAGTACGCTTAATGGTACTATATCAAATCAACACAGTACAATGTAAACTAATGATATATTGATGGTGAGCGTGCCAGCAATTTAGCTTAAAAGCCTTTTTTGTTGTAAAGCCAACATACCTTTGATATCAAAGTAGGACAAAGTCTTGGAAAATTTAATTTGACCTTATGGGGATATGGAAGCACTCGGGGTGCGTACTGGGGGACTGTTAATAAAGGTAAAGGAGACATTGCGTTTGAGAGACCGTTATTGTTACTTTACCAAACATTTACTCACATCTATGTTCCCACATAGCTGTGAGTAAATTTTCACTTCAAAAGGAAAATATGACATAACGCCTCTAATCTCCAAAGGATTTGGCAGAGGAATACCCATTGGTACACTCACATGTCGCCTAAAGCCACCAACCGGGCTGCTACTGAAAAATTCCTGATTGAAACACCCAATAACACTTTGCTGTGGAGGACCAACAGTCGCGCTTGCGAACCTTTAGACCAACGAGACCGTCCGTCAGAGGATAAAAGTTCGTCAAGCGTAGAAATATGGAATTTACAGCAGCATAGCATAGCATACCATTACAAACGGCTTGCATCTCAAATAGACGAGAATTCAAATTGAACACGAAATTTCAATTTCGCCAGCCTCCATTTTGAATGTTTTCTGGTAAACTCCGACCGAATCGATTTGAAACCATAATTAACTTTCCCTGCCAAAAACAAACGTTTGATCTACGATAAGATGAACGACGTAGATTGTTGCAGTAACTGCGGTACCTATTAAAAGATTAAAAGAAACTGTTAACGTAGAAATAGACCTGTTTTGCACAATTAACTGTGGAAATAAACGAATCAGGTTTAATGGGTTTGCGCATATAACGACATTTTTATAATAATAATAATAATAATAATATTCCACAACTATCACACAACGCCATCTAGTCCCAAGCTAAGCAGAGCTTGTGTTATGGGTACTAGACAACTGATAAACATACTTATATATTTCTAAATACATACATATTATAGATAAATTACACCCAGACACAGAACAAATGATCGTGCTCATCACACAAACATTTGTCCTGGGTGGGAATCGAACCCACGACCTCCGGCATAGCAGTTAGGGTCACTAACCACTAGACCAACAGGCCAGTCAACTTATAACTTGTTATTTTATTCCTTGACTTCGAAGTGAATCAAGTGGGTATGGAAAACTGTTGTATGGTAAAATGCGTTTATGGCATTTGAGATTTTGAAGTCCAATGACCAAATGCATCTTTAAATCGCAAAAAGAATGCATAGATATTGTACATCATGTACCTGTATGTATCTATATCTAAGCTCAAGCGGCATCTTGAATATTTGAAAAGAAATAAACACCGAGAGCACAAACACTTTGAAACATATGTACAGCTTTACAAACTCACAATTATACTTTTCCATTTTCAGAGCTGATTCACTAAATTCAAATCTACAGTTTTTCCGATACCAAACGTTTTACTGGTTTTGATGTAATATAGAAATCTCCTGCCTCTGCCTTAAGTTGACTGCCTCGATGATCTAGTGGTCGCAAGGGCGACTGCTGAACATAAGGTTCTGGATTAAATTTCGTGTTATTGGGTTTTTCCATCAAAAAGCCTCAGTAGCAGCCACAGAGTTTAGATTTGTGCCCGGTCGATGGCAATAGGCTCACCCCGACTTAAACATAAATATAACTCCATTTACTATAAGATTAGAATTTTAAGTTAGCCGATTTTACAGTCCGTTCTACCGATTTTGACTTCTATACCGTAGGCATATGGAGGCCATTAAAAGCAAAAAGAATGTTACAATACCGACTGTTTACTGCAGCTGCATTTTGTCTTGCTGGCAACGTAATAGAGTTTACAATCGGTTGAACGGACTGTAAAAACGGTTAACTTAAAATTCTAATCTTATAGCAAACTAGCAGTTGCCCGCGACTTCGTTCGCGTAGAAATTTTGACTCTCTTGTCTGGACTGCCTGTGGATGGTACTATGTCAAATCGAATGCCAAATGCCAATCGAAGCGATTATATTCCCTTAAACCAGCCCTGTCGTAAAATCTATTCCTACCTGAAATGTCTTGTGATCTATATTCTATCTCTCTGCCAATTTTCAGGTACAAAAAGCCAAGGATTTCATATGGACTGCCAAAAATGAAGATTGTGGCACAAAAAATGAAAGACTTTCATACAAACTGGCAAGAGCCCTTAGACCTCCCTAATCCGGCCCTGTCACAAAATCGGTTCTAAGCAGACGTCTACTGCCTATTAACTACGTCTCTGCCAAAAATCAAGATTGTAGCACAAAAAATGAAGGACTTTCAAACAAACTTGCGAGGGCCCTTAGACCACCCTAATCCGGCCCTGTCGCAAAACTAATTTATAGCGGATGCCTACTGACTATAAACTACGTCTCTGCCAAAAATCAAGATTATAGCACGAGAAATTAAGAACTTTCATACAAACTTGTGAGGGCCCTTAGACCACCCTAATCCGGCCCTGTCGCAAAATTAATTCATAGCAGACGCCCACTGACTATAAACTACGTATCTGCCAAAAATCTAGATTGTAGCACAAAAAATGAAGGAGTTTCATACAAACTTGCGAGGGCCCTTAGACCACCCTAATCCGGCCCTGTCGCAAAATCCGTTCTTAGCGGACGTCTACTAACCATAAACTACCTCCATGCCAAAAATCATCTTTGTACGTCCAGCGGTTTTCGAGATTTCGTGATGAATCAGTGAGTGACCTTTCGCTTTTATAGATATAGAAGATGGAGTATAGCGAAATGTGAGTGTACTTGTTAGGTACAGCTAGAAGTCCCCCAAATTATGGTTACTTCTTTTATTCTGAATAATTATGTTTGGCCCTATATCTATATACTTTTACCGTTATCTTTAAATAGTATCTATATTCTATAATGAATGTATAAATAGCACCGACCATCAAAATGGATACCTATAGTATCGGCCATCCGTTACAAATGTAAACTTGGCATAGCAGAATAGCAGCACACATCGACACCGAGCCTACGCAAAGTCTGCTATTTTCCAACAATAGGTCTAGTCTTTCATTACGAGTCACACACTGTCGCATGTCGCCAGACGTCGCGACACTATGGAACTGAAGCCAACACCCGAACAATGCTGAAATACACCGGAAACTGACGTTTTATTTTAGGAAACCTTGGGAATTGACGGCGAAAACTTTGTCTTACGGTGCACTGAAATAGAGTTAATTTCGGACTATTGTCGCGTATTCGCGTACTACAGTTACGCTACGTTAGAATTGACCAAAGATGTTATGGTTGAAAATTCAAATTTCTGGTTGGTCTTCAATGTGTTTAATTGCAAAATGTTTATTATTGAGCAATCAAGCTTTCAATTATAACATAACATCACGCCTGTAATCTCCGAAGGGTTAGGTAGAGGTGAACCTACACCCACATTTCGCCAGTTATCTTTAAGTCCCATGTTGTAGGGGGCGAGCCTATTCGGGCACAAATCTAGACACCATAGCTGCTACTGGAAAATTTGCCCGACCTGGTAATCAAACCCAGGACCTCATGCCCAGCAGTCGCGATTGAGACCACTAGATCAACGAGGCAGTCTATCATTTATTTCTATACTTAATAAAGTTTATTCAACAAACAGAAATGAATCAGCACAACCCACGATAAAGCACAACACGTAAGCACACGTAAGCATATCTAACATAACCCTCCTTTGTTTGGCTTTGTCGTAGTCGGGTAAAAACACGGCGTATTTTTCTTCATTTTTATTTTTTAACACTTACTTTTTGTCCGCTAGAGGGCGCCATATCGAGTTTTATGGCACGTCACGTAGCTTATATGTTCAGCGGACAATTAAGACGGTTCTAATCATCATTTCAGCCGAAAGACGTCCACTGCTGGACATAGGCCTCCCCTAAGTGTCATTTTTGCTTCGGGGGGTTTGCCATAATCGCCACGCTTGGCAGGCGGGTTGGCGATCGCAGTACGGTCGATACAAAAAGCACAGAGAACGCTGCTGCCCATTCTCTGGTACATCCCTTAGTCGCCTCTTACGACACCCACGGGAAAATATGGGATGGTGCTATTCTTTGCGTCCGACACCATACGGAATAGACGGTTCTAATGATACCTCTTAAGTCGAGTTCCGATAAGTAGATTAGGAGCTATGAGGGAACAGATGAAGATACCCACATACATACATACATAGCCAGTCAAAATCATAACCCTCCTTTGGCTTAGCTGTAGTCGGGTAAAAACAAACATATTGTGAGAGTTCTATTTACTGCACAGCTCTGAGAGCTGGCTCTGTGGCGGATGAAGCGCTCGACAGGCGACAGTTTCCGTAGCACAAGTAGTGGCACACTAGAGAGGCAACTGTCACAGAAAGCCAGCTCGCTGCCACAGAGAACAAAACCGGAACCACTTTAATATTTCAAACGGCGAAGACACAACGCCGGTCACTTTGTTTTCCATCGGCAGGGAAATAACTCACAGAGACAACGATCGATATTTACGTCTGACTGTTTTAAGCTTTCGAATACAGCCTCTCAAGCGAGAAACTAGTGCATAGTGGAAATACAATGCGCTTAATTCCCTATACACTTATTTTAGTATAGTTATTCTTCTTCGGTATACTTAGGAGGCGCTCGTGGCATAATAACAGCTGATTAGATCGATCCTTAGGTTAAGCCGCTCTTGGCTAGGTTGTTCCGTGGATTGGTGACCATTCATTACATCACATCCCGGTATAGTCCCGGCTATCGTTTGTAGATCTTTGACAGTCGTCAAAGATAGTCAGTGGCCCAAAAGTCTGACAACCAGTCTTACCAAAAAGTATCGTATTATCCAGTACTAACTGATATTCAGCTGCATCCGGTTAGACTGGAAGCCGACCGAAACATAGGTACTTAAGGAGAGGCCTAGCCAGATGATGAAGCTTCTTGCATATGGAAATATCAACACAGTACGGAATATGTATTTAGAAAGTAACGGAAAAGCTTATGAAATATTTACATGCGCGAGACCTTTAACTTTCTTTATGCGCTTTCGATGTATCATGTGGTCGATGTACCACGTAATAGAGATATCAAATGGGAAACTTTTATAACGTTTTTCACAAAACCACATCATTTATAACCAGCGTTCATCGTCTGTAGAAGCCATTTGTACCATAAACCGGCCGGATGCGACTTTAATGATACAACCTCCACGTATAAACTAAGAAAAGTCATTTAGTAGCCATTTTAGTAGAAAACTAATAGCATGGTATTAAAAACTTGGTACTGGTGAAGTTGTAATTTGTGATGCTTCCTAATGATTGCGGCACAGGTAGAAACATTTGTTGTAACTTAATGGTGGGTAATTTCATTATAATAAAATCTAAAATTACTACTGTGCGTATCGAACTATTAAAAATCAATTAAGAGACTCGACCACTTTCCGTAATAATACAAAATGTTAAATGAGTCATTCTCAGCACTATTATTTTGTATTTTACTGTACTTAGTTAAAATACGATGTAAATGTAATAAGGAGTCAGGCTGTCAGGCAGATACATTATGGCTTTGACCCGATTTTAATACAATTCAATAATCATAATGTAAGACGACATAATTGAACTTAACTTTATATATTAACCACATGTGTTATGATAATTTCACCTTTGTTAATGAAACAGTTGAGTATTATATTCAATATCGATTATTAACACGTGGGCTGTTTTCCATAATATTTGAAAAATCGAACATCAGAACCCTTTTACGAGTACCTATAAGGATGTTATTAATTTGAGCTGTGAGTGGAGCACAGAATCAACAGCCAGGAGCAATATTTCAGAAATAAAATTCAAATAAGTAGGTACCTATAATACACGTTCTAGAAAACATGTAGAATGCAGGTACTTTTACAACCATTTTTTAGACTTGTTCGTCAACTGAAATTCACACTCGCCATGTTGACGAACAAGCCATTTTGTAATGTGGAATTAAGGCAGCTAAGTTCCCGTCGGGGCTGTGGATTGTCGAAAGGTTAACGCGGCTCCGACACAAGGGCGAAGAAGGAACATGGGTTTGGTTTTTAGTCAGTAGAAGTCTGACACTCCCCTTCGCTCTGCCCAAGAGCGGGGGGTTATTCGATAATTTTCCACCCAGCAAAAAAAAAAAAAAAAAGGCAGCTAAGTTCATTCGGTAGTTTGACACACGACCCCACATCAAGCGTTGCCCATTCAGTGAGGTTACACTGAATGTGTACCACCCCGTACAATGAGAGTTCAGCGTATACTGGTTCTGCATAGCTTGATTGGTCGTAGACTCGTAGTGTGTACTTATGCGAATAACATGTACAGGTACTTGACAGCCTTCATTCTCCAAATTCCAGCTTTACCCCTAAAAACCAATAGACAATCGCAAAAGAATAATAAAAGCACAAAAAAACACTCACCATTCCCAAAGATGCACAAGACAGTCGAACATGACGCAGCCATGTTCCGTGCTCATGCACGACGCAGCCGGGGCAGCGGTCGCCATCTTGGATCCCGCAATAATCACCAACTACCCTCTCATTTATAATTTCACTCGCATACAAGTACCGATGGTGACGACGCCTAGTAATTTTGTGAAGTAATCTCTGGAAAGAGAAAAGTGCCAATTAGTTTTGATAAGGTCGTGAACATTGTGATGAAATAAGATGAAAGTGAAATTATAGGCGGTGTAGCGGTGAGTTTTGGTAGTTACAGTACGCAGGACGACCTATCAGGCTATACAAACCAGTTTACATGGATCTGTCTTTGTACAGAAAATCTATACAAAGTGTGGCCATGTTATACTGGAATATATAGCTTTTTGTGTCCCCGTGTGTACTTTTGAATGTAATTTGATACCTATAGCCACGAAAATATATATTTTATTTTGAGAAAAAGCATTAGCAAGGTTAATTTGTGTATTTGGCCGTTTATTCTAAAATGTGAGTTATTAAACAGCTGAAGGTAATTACAAATTAGATAATTTACGCCGAAATAACTGGAATAAATAGGTACCTAATACTTAAATTACACGTTGAATAGAAAATAATATTTATTTATTTTTTATTTATTAATATAGGTCCACCAACAGCTTCTGTGTACAACATATCATAAGTACATAGGTTCTAAATGTGGTTTTAAAGTCTCAGACTTACACAGTCGCCAATAACTGGTTAACCAGCATTCAACAAAAATAAGTGATAACATTTAACATAAAACATGTAACATCAAAAATTAAAACGAATTAAAGGTCTTGAAATGAAACATGACTTACAGATGATAACATTCAAAAAGAAAAACCGTATCGCTATTTTATCAACTAATTACGACTAACATTAAAAAAAAGACATAAAATATAAAAGTTATCAATGCTAAAACAAAAACAAAAATGAGATCGAAACTGAGATCGTAAAGCTAAAACAAAAACAAAAATTAGATCTAAACTGAGATCGTAAATACATAATACCCTGTAATACATAATACCCTGTAATAGAATAATAGTAACCAATCAGCGTAGTAATTTGTTTAATAATAAGTATTTGATTACAGCTGCTTATTAAAGTGTTAACTAAAACAACAGTAAGTAAGTGTAAGTCATTAAATTGACCACTTAAGTTAACGAGGTTTAAAACAAGCAAAGAAAACCAAATGAAAAAAAATCTCCTGGTGTTCGCTTTGTGTTTTAATGATATAGGCTCTAATGGAAATGATAACCTCCTTCAAAGAATCCTCTTGTCTATGTCTGTGGTAACGCACGTAGTGTTGTCTATAGATTGACAACATTCCATCAGGAAGCTCTACGTTTTGATCAACCGCAAGAATACCTCAGCAACGAACAGGTATTTGCGGCAAAATAACTGTACTTTATTATTTCAGTCATTTACTTTATACCCGATACTTGCAGCTTTTATAGAAAAGTGCATTACCTGCAATGGTGGCATTTGGGTCAGAGTTAATAGCCTCAACTAAACTAGCTTCAAAGAAATTAACTCTTGCAGTGGTCGTTAATATTCATTACTGAACATAAACACGTTTCTAACTGGCTGAATATTTGTACAAAGTATTCATTTCATTTGAATTATTTATGACGTTTGAATTAAATGTTATACTGCTAACTATCAGTGGTGCAGTTGTGCTCAAGAGTAACTGGCATGAAGAAGTCGGTTTAAAATTATGTTTAAAATACGGGCTATATCACACAAATCTGGAAACCAAAGAGCACTATGTTTATGGGTCATGGCCTCATGGGTAAAATAGTTCATTGCTAACTTAGCAAGGTCCTGAAGAAGAAATTGTGTCGACACTGAATAAATAACAGCCGTGAAACTTTGAAATAGCGCCCATCAATTTAGGGAACAAACAAAATACTGCTTCAAATCTCATCGAATATTAAAGAAAAGCTAGAAAACTGCGCTGCTACTTAAAGAAAACAACGGTGGTGACCCACCGTTGGGCAAAGCCTACCCCTTCACCTTCCATACCTCTCTATCCTGAACTATCTCTGGTAATTAATATTTAATAGTCCAAACAATATAACCTAAATCCTAATATCTTACTACCGATAAATCTTTGAAAGTGCGGGTTTGTCGCTACATTCATTAATGACCACTTTAAATAATGGCCTAACTCGGCAGAACCCCTGTAATAATACGCTATCATTTCCATAATACACTATTACCGTACGCGTAGTCAATGTAATATACGCTGCGGTACAACTTGTACCATAGACAACATGTACCTACCATAGACAAGCACGGAGATTGTGGGACACTTAATAATTCACAATGGGCCGTGTAGCGGTCGCTGGCCGACGCGATTTGCTCTATTTCAACCATTGACCGCCGTCAAGAGTGCCTTATTACATTGGACACAATATCTATCATTGTACATTTTTGACGAGTAAAAATCTTTGTTCAAAAGTACTTCAACAAACCCTAAAAGTTACCATTCCCGCAAACAAAAAATAGACAAGTAGTCAACATTCAAGCTTTAAAGTAGGTACTACCATAAACTGTACAAACTTTTAGTAGACTGAAAGAAAGACAAATCTTTACAATATTTATAAGAACACAGTAGATTATATAATACATTTAGGTAGTACAGCATAAGCCATTAATACTAAATTAAGTAATCCTTCTACTCGGGCTTTTCAAAGTACCACAAACATTCTAAAATTATCTTTGACCTCTACTGTCAGCTAAAAACCTTCAGTAACTTTACTGAAAAAGCAACCTTAACATAAACTCACGTTCCCACGTAGACATTGTAGGGAAAATAATGAAAACTGGTTACTGTGACATACTTAATACAGGTGGGCAGTGAGTATTTAGTTATTGGAATCTTGAAATCTAACAATTTATGGTGGTATTTAACTTTATGTGACACTACAGAACACATAATGGTGACACCTCCGTTTGTTAGCGAATGGTACTTTACAATCTGTGAACTGTAAAGAGAACTTTGACAGTTTTTTCCGTCAAATCTGCGGGGTTCCGTACGTAACACACTCGCAATCCGAATGTTATTTATTTTGACAGTTCAACAAAGTTCATTGCGAAAAAAATCTTTAACATAAAAAGTTAAACATATAAGAACAATATGGCTATTCAAACTTCTTCAGATTGCTATGAAAAGGTGTATTACGCAATTGGGAAACATGTCAAATTATATCAGTACCTAATACAATCAACACGTCCCCGTGTTGATTGTATTAGGTACTGATATAATTTGTGGATGCCATGTTAACGCAATATCGCCTCATTTATAACCTGCTACTACCTGCAACCTCCAGAATTTAAACGAGGACGGAAGAAGGAGCAAAAGACAATACTGGCCGGAAAATCTATATCTATAAAAGCGAAAGGTCACTCACTGATTCATCACGAAATCTCAAAAACCGCTGGACGTACAAAGATGATTTTTGGCAGGGAGGTAGTTTATGGTTAGTAGACGTCCGCTAAGAACGGATTTTGCGACAGGGCCGGATTAGGGTGGTCTAAGGGCCCTCGCAAGTTTGTATGAAACTCCTTCATTTTTTGTGCTACAATCTAGATTTTTGGCAGATACGTAGTTTATAGTCAGTGGGCGTCTGCTATGAATTAATTTTGCGACAGGGCCGGATTAGGGTGGTCTAAGGGCCCTCACAAGTTTGTATGAAAGTCCTTAATTTTTCGTGCTATAATCTTGATGTTTGGCAGAGACGTAGTTTATAGTCAGTAGGCATCCGCTATAAATTAGTTTTGCTACAGGGCCGGATTAGGGTGGTCTAAGGGCCCTCGCAAGTTTGTTTGAAAGTCCTTCATTTTTTGTGCTACAATCTTGATTTTTGGCAGAGACGTAGTTAATAGGCAGTAGACGTCTGCTTAGAACCGATTTTGTGACAGGGCCGGATTAGGGAGGTCTAAGGGCTCTCGCCAGTTTGTATGAAAGTCTTTCATTTTTTGTGCCACAATCTTCATTTTTGGCAGGGAGGTAGTTTATGGTTAGTAGACGTCCGCTAAGAACGGATTTTGCGACAGGGCCGGATTAGGGTGGTCTAAGGGCCCTCGCAAGTTTGTATGAAACTCCTTCATTTTTTGTGCTACAATCTAGATTTTTGGCAGATACGTAGTTTATAGTCAGTGGGCGTCTGCTATGAATTAATTTTGCGACAGGGCCGGATTAGGGTGGTCTAAGGGCCCTCACAAGTTTGTATGAAAGTCCTTAATTTTTCGTGCTATAATCTTGATGTTTGGCAGAGACGTAGTTTATAGTCAGTAGGCATCCGCTATAAATTAGTTTTGCGACAGGGCCGGATTAGGGTGGTCTAAGGGCCCTCGCAAGTTTGTTTGAAAGTCCTTCATTTTTTGTGCTACAATCTTGATTTTTGGCAGAGACGTAGTTAATAGGCAGTAGACGTCTGCTTAGAACCGATTTTGAGACAGGGCCGGATTAGGGAGGTCTAAGGGCTCTCGCCAGTTTGTATGAAAGTCCTTCATTTTTTGAGCTACAAAGTTAAATTGATTTTTGAGACGGACGTAGTTTATAGTTAGTAGACGTCTGGTAAGAACAGATTTTGTGACAGGGCCGGATTAGGGAGGTCTAAGGGTTCTTGCAAGTTCGTAAGAAAATCCTTAATTTTTTGTGCTACAAACTTGATTTTTGGCAGGCACGTAGTTAATAGTTAGAAGAACTCTGCTAAGTACAGGTTTTGTGGCAGGGCCGGATTAGAGAGGTTTAAGGGCGCTCGCAAGTTTGTTTAAAAGTCCATCATTTTGTGAGTAGAAGTTTGCTAAGAACCGATTTTGCGACAGGGCCGGACTAAAGAGGTCTAAGGGCTCACGCGAGTTTGTATGACAGTCCTTCCTTTTTTGTGCTACAATTTTGGCAGGAAGGTACTTTATAGTTAGTAGACGTTGACTAAGAACGGATTTAGCGAGTTTAGCAACATGGCCAGAATAAGGAGGTCTGAGGGCTTTTACATGTTTGCAAAAATGTACTGTTTTATTTTTGTACTAACAACCTGAAATTTAACAAGTCTAGAGTTTAGGAGTAGGAGATCTAAGCTAAGTTTGTAAGGAAGACCTGGACTAAGGGCTCCCGTAAGTCCATATGAAATCCTTGGCTTTTTGTACCTGAAAATTGGCAGAGAGATAGAATATAGTTAAGACATTTCAGGTAGGAATAGATTTTACGACAGGGCTGGTTTAAGGGAATATAATCGCTTCGATTGGCATTTGGCATTCGATTTGACATAGTACCATCCACTTGCAGTCCAGACAAGAGAGTCAAAATTTCTACGCGAACGAAGTCGCGGGCAACTGCTAGTATTGAATAACTACAGACACTCACACCAAGCTACGGAAGCTACCACCTGAAACTGCCATTTTTTTCCTATTAACCCAGAACCCAATGCTTTAGCGATAACGTTGATAATCTATTAAATAAAGACTGATTTAATTTTTCGTAGCTTGATGTGCTGACTTACTCGTTCTTCCCCATAGAGATTTACGCTAGGGAATGCATGGGCAACTACAATACACTCAAAGTTATTATGCCTTGTGACTGGGACTGTAGCTTCTTTTATTTTGTAATTATTCGACTATTCAAAAGTGCCTGTAACTGGGCTACTTGAAATAAATGGTTTCATGTAGATTTTTAATTTTTATAATATGTGTACATTGCCGAAAAGAAGAAGTGCCGAAGGGAATTTCAATTCGAAATATTTGAATCACCATGCAACACCATAAAATGGAAATGGCTCCCATAACAAGTAAACCGTATCCAATAAAGTGCACCCTTGTCTATTCGAAGGGGGTCGCCCTTTGGAAAATTTGCGAATTCAAATGCAAACGGAAATAGGGAGACCATCGCCTTCGGCAAGTGGTTTATGAAATGTGTTGTTGTAGATGTCTATCGGTCTATCTGTATTCATGAAAAAATATTAATAAAATAGAAAACAGGGGTTTGTATAAGTTTTCTTTTTATAGTTTTCGTTGTCCATAGAATCAAACATCCACGATAGATAGAAGTTTTATAAAATTTACAGAAATAATGGTATTTAATGAAATGGTACTGTTCAGTTTTCCACGTCTTTAAAGTCACATTTTCGTTTATATTTCATTTGGCGCCTGTATGGATATCCATAGGCGCTATCAGCCAATCTTCACAACCTACCCCTATATAGTGAACCTGGAAACAAAATTTGTATATAAACCTACGATTAAGTTCCTGTTAACTTTCTTGGCCATTATTTGCCAAGTAATCAGCACTTAGTCAACATATTGATTCATTTCAACGACAGTTCCCAAGTTCCTAACAATTTACATAGGTAATAATGCTTTCCAGCCACTTCTCTTAGACCTCTCAATATTTGTGCGTATCGTTTTTCATTATAGGATTAATACGCTCGACCGATAAGACAGTAACGTCGATTACACGCCGAACGTAAGCAGCAAGGTATTTGCGTAACACACTCGCTTTCCCAATGCCATTCATTTTGACAATTCAGCAACATTCATTGCATTTTTTATGGTGTACAGCGAGGAATTTGTCAAACAAACGAAGCAATGGAGTACGAGTTTACTTTTGGGATATCTTTATGAATTGGGCTACAAGTAATAATTGCACTGCCGATAGTATTCTTTAGAACTTAATATACATATTTGGCAAACAAACTCAGCTACACTCAAAAAAATACATGTAAATGTAAGTGGACGAGGTAAGGATCATGTCATAGCAAGTGGTGTTCTGTGGTTTCTGCCTAGGCCTACCCTCATGGAAAAAAGGTGTGGGTTTATGTATGTATGTATTTGTAAAAAACATTGTATATTTGCAATATAAACATAACATAACAAACTTAACAAATTCAAAAACTGTAGTTAAATGAAAATTATTTTGTAGTACGCCATATTTGTTTACAAAACCGATGAAAAGCAAAGGAAAAACACCCCACTATCTATAGCCTACGTATTATATTTGTGTCAAAACTGACAGTTATCAGATGATCGGGGCCTGGGGCGTGCAGCCACACAGCCAGACAGTGAAAGTGTCCCTACCGAACGGTTAGCGGTACTTTAGTTAAGTACCTTCGAGCTGATAAGACCATCTCTCTGCTCTCACTGAGATTTCTATGGTTAACGGCTGTGAGGCTGTACAGTTTAGATTTTGCTTTTTCAAAGTATTCAGAAAAGCTTATCATTATGCTTAGCTGCTTTTTAGTTTTTCATTATTATAGTGTAATTTAAAAAAATATAGCGCTGTTTGAAATATTAACTAAATTACAAGCTTATTTCAGTCAAACCCTCTCCAAATAATTTCTAACTCAATGCCAATGGCAAAAAACAATGCCAATGGCAAAAAACAATGCCAATGGCAATGGCTCATTGGCATTGAATATTTTCACATGACATCAGCAGTCGTTAATCTTTTATATCACATAACTCAATATTACTAAATAGTAAATACTCATTAAATTCCCAACACTTTATATTGACGTCCTATTAACTCTGTTAGTAATTTAAGTACCTTAACCCGTTTATCTAACCATAAACGTCATGCGGAAGCCCTAATTCCATGATCAGCACTCAAATCTACGCAGTAGTTAAAAAACAGTCTTTTACTGCCCATTAAAACGGTTGACATCTATAAATCTCTGTTTTCCAACCTTTCACTCATCCGTTAGTAATACGAATGGTTTATGGTCACCATAGCCAAGCTTGCAGCTTTTCTCTCTGGTCGTCACTGTTGAGTCTATCGATGTTTGACTGGTTGCCGGCTTACCGACGGTCGGTAAACAGCTTTCCTCGCAAAGGGCCGATGACTTTCGACCAGCGTGTGGTACAACCAGTCCCATATGTTAAAATAAACGAACAATTAACAAGAGTGAAAGCATTAAATGTCGGTTTTTTAATGAATGAGATGAATGCTGCGTTTCAGATCGAAAGTAAATCAACTCGCTGAACTGGGTTGTTATGAAATTAAAAGGTTCTGCGAACTTTTTGCGTAGTGCTTACATCGTCGGTTACAATACAGCCCATTTATACTGAATCATTTTTGCAAGACTCTCTATTTACCTAAGAGCATCATAGGAAGTATTAGACAATTTGTTATTTTCCGGAAAACGCTTACCTTACCATGAAGTAAAGGTCTACAGCGTGCTTCGCCAATTGGAAGTACGCAGAACAGATTCCTTAGTATGACTTTGCAGAACCATTATCAAATTCCTAAGGAAACGAAGCAATATCTTGACACAATTATTATTGTAAATCCCCAAACGACTACGTTTGGCAGCGCGCCCCAGCCCCTAAGAATACGGAGGTGACGGATTTGGCACGCGTCGAGACAGGGGTGGTAGTGGCACGGTGCCACAGACTCACGGTCAATGACACTCACGATTTCAGAACCTATTACGAGGGAACATTACGGGCACGGCTGATTGGAACATGCCGAATTACGACTCCCGAAAAGTTTCTAATTAAGAGAAAATTGGAGCTTTTAGGATAAGTAAGTGAAAAGAGGAGTTTGCTAGGATGATAATTATAACGAAGCGAAGTTACTCGCTACATGTCAAATTTTGTTACTACGGAAATACGTTGATGACTCGTAAAATTTGCTCGACACCAAAACAAATCGTAAGCGTGAAAGCTCGTCGAGTTTTCATTAAAGCAAAGAAAATGTTTCAGTTAGAGAGGAATATCAAAAACACAACGTCCTTTATATTAAACTCGTACCTACATTAAAATTATTCACCGGTAATTTAATAAAATATTTATACTTGAGGGGATGTTTCTACATGAATGCTTCTTGCGCAGAAATTAAAAGCACAGTGAATATTTAATCTACTTAATAATCAGAAAACTGACCACAAATATGAAATAAACTCCAAAATACGACACAAGTATAGGACCTACACGATGGCGATAACTAGGTCATCTCAACGTGCCAATAATTATTACTTACCTAGGCTGAAGCGGTTTTGCGACGCACTTGTTTATGGTTCGGAGCACATCGTGTAAACTTCACGAAATCACTAGCACTACAAACAAAACATCTAACAAAAATCATAAGGAACTGTTTGGGTGAATTTATGATATTTTATAGGTGGAAATTGTTGATTTTGTCGTACAAAAGCGGTGTATCGATTGAGCGGCGCCTCACCACGGAATGAGCCCGGCCCGCCACCCCATGCGCACGTTTTCCGCGCTTTCCCGCCAGCGGCTTCGTACCGGGGTGGTTTGAAAACTCTCGCCGCGCGATCTACTGCGCATTTTGTTTGTTTTATATTAACTTATAATATCATCTGATCTTGTTACATTTATTGCATATCATACAGACAGCGTATTGTATAACGAATGAGCTTTGAAAGGCTTTTTGTATCATGTTTCCGTGAGAAATTGGGTAGAAATTTGTGTTTGATAAGACTGATATGATGAATTTATTTTAATATACCATAGCGTAAAATTCATTTTCATGAACAAGTGTTGGCAATAACAGAATATTCTCATAATGTAAATATTTGTACACAATGAAAAAAATGCACAATTTCTTAAAACTTCTTCCTATGCAACCCCCACTCAAACTCCTATTATTTTTTAGCTTTCATCGGTCATTAGAGAAGCGATTACTTATAAAAATCCGGCAAGATGTGAGAGTATTAATAAAGTGTACCTAATCCCACAAGGAAAAATATGAATACAAATGAATGTCCTCAAAAATCTCATAATTATTGTCAAATTGAAAAATCAAATCAAAAACATTTGCTATCTGTTGATGTGTTAGACATCGTTGCCTTTAGAAATAAACAGATCTAGTAATGGGGGTTGAGCTCGTTAACGTTGGGGTGGGTTAGGGAGCGCCAGCACACCCTGACAACCCTCCCACACCCTGCACTCCGCGCGTACCCCGCGAGCCCCACTCTCCCCCTGCCAACAGCGAGTGTTTTCACAACAACGCACCCACGTTGCACTAACCTCCTCTTGGCAACTAAGTACATCCTTTAACTTCACTTGAGCATCATAATTACAGTGGCGAGGTTTTTCAGTAGTTTGCTTTTTATTTTTATTTCAAAGTGATCATTATTTTTTATGGGGTTTTACGTTTCTGTAAAGTTTTCTTGAGTAATGCAGTAACATGCATTAAATAGGATACAAAATGGCTTCAAAACTTGGGTGCATATCGAAAGATACAGGTTTCTTAACAAAGTCGGAAGCATTTTTTTTGACATTACCAATTTTTATTTATTTGTTCAAGCACATAGGTACCGGGAAACTTTCTAGTTATGAATATACTAGCTTGTGCCAGCGGCTTCGCTTGCGTGGAGTTCGACAATTGTCCCACGGGATCATACTACCGGGATAAGAAGTATCCTATGTGTTCGTAAGTCGGAGCCGCCACCACTGGGCCACCGCTGCTCTTTACATCCATTACATACTCACAAACGCATTTATAATATTAGTAGGACCTCGATCCTACTAAAAAGTTCTTACTTTTTTTTTTAATACAAGTTTTTATGTTATTTTATAACTTTTCTTTGATTTCTCCTCCCCTCCCCCCCCCCCCGTACTATTCAACGCATCAGTCAGCACAATGTTTTAGTGCGTTACATGAGTCCTACCGTTATCCGAGATTTTTCTCTCCAAAAAAAAAATCCCAGCCTATATTTATACCTATTGGGACCTAATGTAAGCGTAGAGTGGTAGAGACTAGAGTTACTTAGTTTGATGTACATAATGCCTGGTTGACGGCTTAGTGAAACGTCCGTTTACACCCTGTATACTTACTTATCCTTTTGGGGGCACATTGATTCTACTGTTGAAGTCCGGACGGTCTGCAGAAGGTTTACGATAAAATCTCAACTAAGGAAATAAGCTGGGTCAAATACTTACTTCTTTGGGGGGTTTGAAAATCATCAAATTGACTCCTCCCGCTGTGGGCAGAGCGGTAAGGAGTGTCAGACTTCTACTGGCTAAAAACCACCCATGATCCTTCTTAGCCCTTTGTGTCGAGGCTCTTTCGAACAACCCGCAGCCCCGACGGGGTCAAATACACTTACTTACTGTGACCCATAGGCGTAGCCAGAAGGGGGGTTTGAGGGGTTCAAACCTTATACCTTGTTCTCAGTCATCACTAAAATCATTTGACTTGTTTTAAATTTTTTAGTTTAGTTTTTGGCATGGCAGGCGTTATAATAGGAGAACTTCTTGAAACCAAGTAAAACAGCTTTATCCTCTTTCCTCCCGATGACAATATATTTGCTCCCCCTGCCCCCCCTCCAACCCCTAATCTATAAAAATGTACAAAATTTGTTATTTTTACATCTTTTATGATTTTTTTTTCTTTTAAATATTACGGTTTTCATTGCTCCGCCAGGTCTTCATCGATCTTGTCGTCCCATGCTGTTCCCCGGCGCCAGACTTCTTGAAGGAGTTGTTTCGCCCTAATTGTGATAGGTGAGGCGAATCCAAGCGGGTCGAAGAGCGACATAACTATACGTAGAGCTTCTCTCTTCGTTGGCTGTTTACCCTCTATAAGTGTTGAAGGTATTCTTGTTAAGTTAAGGTTGAAGGTGAGCTCGTCGGAATTGATCTTCCATATGACGCCCAAGACTCGTTCTGTTTTCTCTTCTGTTCTGTACAGCTCTATGTCTTCTGTCTGACTGTCTTCTCCGAGTGTTTGTAGGAGTGACGATGAGTTTGACTTCCACTGTTTCAACTCGAAGCTGGCTTTCATGTGTACTTCTCGTACACTCTTCGTGATGCGCATGGCGTCTTCAATGTTTCTGAAGCTGTCTAAGTAGTCGTCGACATAATGCTTCTGTATGATGGCGGCGGCGGCTTCAGGATGTGACTTTTCATGTTGCTTCGCGTTCAAGTTCTTAACGTATATTGCTGTTGATGGCGAACTTGAGGCCCCGAAGATTAATGACGTCATTCTGTATTCTTCTGGAGGTTGACCGTCACGTCGATCGCCGCGCCATAGGTATCGCAGCGCATCTCTATCTTCTGTTCGCAGCTTGACTTGCATGAACATCTCCTTGATGTCCGCTGTGACTGCGACCATATGTTGTCGGAACCGCATGACGACGCCTGGCAGCGACTGTAGTAGATCAGGACCTTTGAGCAGCGTGTCATTGAGTGCCACTCCTTTTGTCTTGGCTGCCGCGTCGTGTACTACCCGTAGTTTGTCCGGCTTCATTGGGTTGATTACGGCGAAATGAGGCAGGTGCCAGGTCTTGTCAGCTGTCTTCTGTTCTGGGGCAGGTTCAGCGTACCCCTTTGTGATGAGAGCGTCCATTTGTTCGACGTATTTTTTCTTTAGTGCGGGGTCACGATCTATTTTCTTTTCGATGCTGAAGAGCCTCTTCAGTGAGTTTTCATAATTGTCTGGAAACTTGACATCTTCTTTGCGCCAGAGAAGACCGGTCTGGAATCTTGTTTCTTCTATTTTTGTCGTGGTCTTCTCCAGAATACGAAGTGCTTGTTCTTCCGGATCAGTCTTCGGTCTCTTGGGGTTGATGCAGAGCGCGTCCATCTCGAAATATTGCTTCACGAGATCTTCTAGGTTGTCTTCTGGATCCTCTGCGATGTGTGACACGAAGTCGATCTTCTGGCCGAAGGTTCGTGTCTGACTGCCGTGTAGTACCCAACCTAGTGGCGTGAGAGATGCCACTGGGTGGTTCTTATCCCCTCTTCTTGTTTCTGAGGTCAGCAGAAGATGCCAGTTGTCTTGCCCGATGAGTACTCGTGGTTTCGCATTTGTATAAGTGAGGTGCCTTCGTATGTCGCATAAGTGTTGACACCCTTCCACTAATTCTTGTGGAACCCGTTGAGACGAAACTTGTAGGTTCTTCACTGTGCGTGCTTGTATTTGCTCTTCATGATCGTTGAGTCCCTTCAGATTGATGGTGACTCTTCTTGACGTTGATTCTGACGCCTTCATGTCGTTGATGGTTTCTATTTTTAATGGATCTATGGGTCCTGTGGCTCCGATGCTCGCTACTACGCTGTCGTCGACGAGCGTGACTGTTGACCCGTCGTCCATCAACGCGAAGGTGTCGATGGCCCCTTTTGGTCCCTTCACCTGGACCGGTATTATCTTCAAATAGGACTGATTCTTGACTGTCCATGTTGAATTGACGACTTCTGTTTTATCTTGTACTGCTTCTGTTTTTTCAGTCTTCTTTTCGTAGTGCAGCATCTTGTTATGAGAGTACTTGCAGCTGTCGAAACCACACGGCTTAGGTTGTCAGTGGTGTGTCTTGCTTCTGTAGCGAAGACATCTGAAGCAGAGGCGTTTGGACTTGGCCATGTCCCATCTTGCATTGGCGTCCAATTTCTCGAACTGTTCACATTCTGTTGCGTTGCTGTGCCCCGTGTTGCACATACGGCGCACTTCGATGTTTGTGTCTTCTCAGTCACATTGTTGACCCGTTGCGTCTTCTTTTGTTGTGCGGTCGAAGAAGGTGCTGCCATCTGTTCAGGCAGCGCGTAAGGTCCGCATAACTCTGCTTCCCGTTTGAAGAACTTTTCTATTTTGATGAGGCAAGGATCTTCACGTGGCTGCGTGGCTGAGAAGTCGTAGTATCTATATCGTAGAGTCGGCGTCAGCTTGTCCACCAGTGTCTTCGCGAGTTCCGGGTTGTACCATCGCCTGCAATAATGCATTGGGAGTTCAGAAAAAATACCGTGTGAAGCAAGAAATGACGCCACCTGGCGTAAATAAGTACTCGATTAGGAACATTGATTATATTTTTAATGCTACACTAACTAGAGGGCGCTCACGTTGTATAAAATGTTTATGTAGTTTCTTTTTTCTGTTTAAATATTCAAATAATTTATAATGAATTATTTCTATTATATAAATTTATTCCTAACTACCTACTATGTTTGTTTAAATTGAATATTATTATAATTCTAAAACTATCTGATTTTTAGTGTCCAATATGCTGGTCATATTACAGTGAACGTGTGGGGATAGATAAGTGTTGCCGATCCAGGATTTATATTTCATAATACTTAAAAACAATATTACTTAACTTTAGTACTTATTATTTATATTAACTGGAAGCCGGGTTATTATAACCTATATGACTTACGTATTTTTAATAACTAAAAAAAGTCAAACACAACAATTTTTTTTTTTTATATTGCAAGAACCTTTTCGTATGTTTTTGTGCAATTGTATAGCTATTATCCTACCTATTTAATTCATTTAACTTTTCACTTTTGTGATGAAATAATCCGGTCTCCTGTTTGTCTTTGTTGAGGTTATAAAAGCTTCAATCCTCTTTCAGATTTTGGAAACGAATACTTAAGCTATGGCCTCAATAAGAAGTTTTATATAATACTAGCTTTTGCCCGCGACTTCGTCCGCGTTATACTAAAAATGTTATCTTTTGTAAGTAGATCTATCATTGATTTTAATTTAAATGAAAAACTCTTGCGATAATATCATGGCGGTCATGCGGTGCTTGACCCTCAAGAAGCTTCCGAGTGATTTCATCCCACTTGGGCTTGGTAGTTACAGTAATAAATAAGTCGGGGCGTCCATATTTTCTTACGTAACAAAAAGCGTCTTGAGTACGTAAATTTTACTCAAAGGAAACATTCCTTTATTTTTGAATAGAAAGCAAACTGCATTCAAAATTTTTCGAAAATTCTCTTCTCCCACACCCGGGAATCGAACCGGCTAAATTCTGAAAAAATATACCCTGTACTTTTATTGCATCGATCGTTAGGGTCAATTATAAGGATGAAATCTCTCTAACAAATATGATAAATTAAATGAAAAGAAAACCAGGAAATCTTAAATTAATTTAATTATTTACAAAAAATGGTAAACTAACCAATTAGTTGCTCGAAATGGGCTCCATTCTCTTGGATACACAATTTTTTCTAGTAACCTTTAATAAAGTGTTGTGGTGAATATTATAAATCGTATTCTGAACTTCAACTCTCAACTCGTTGTCATTCGCATAAGATTTTATGTAAATTTGATTTTTTACAAAAAGAAATCTAATGGGGTGAGATCTGGCGATCTCGCAGGCAGGTTTTCCTTTCACTTAATTTATCATGTTTGTTAGAGAGATTTCATCCTTATAATTGACCCTAACGATCGATGCAATAAAAGTACAGGGTATAATTTTTTCAGATTTTAGCCGGTTCGATTCCCGGGTGTGGGAGAAGAGAATTTTCGAAAATCTTTGAATGCAGTTTGCTTTCTATTCAAAAATAAAGGAATGTTTCCTTTGAGTAAAATTTTCTATCAGTATTAAGAGTACTTTCCCTCCAGGTGGCATTACAAAATTCCACCCTTTTTAATCAGAAAGCTCCGAACTGCTAAGCTATTGGGAGTTACACGTGTTATTGTGAGTCAACCATAAAAGATAGACATATGCTGTTGTGGGATATTCTTTAGATAATTTTATGTAGAACATTTCCGTCATAAATGATTTCTATGTAGCTTTAACCATTAAGGCTACACACGCGACGGAAGCTTAAAAAATGGAGCAACTTCTCCCGTTTTCCCAACATTTCCCTTCACTGCTCTGCTCCTATTGATTGTAGCGTGATGAAAAGTATACTATAACCTCCCCAGGAGTATGAAGAATAATTGTTCCAAGTTTCGTTAAAATCCGTCGAGTAGTTTTTGTTTCTATAAGGAACATACAGACAGACAGACAGACAGACAGACAAAAATTTTACTGATTGCATTTTTGGCATCAGTATCGATCACTAATTACCCCCTGATAGTTATTTTGAAAATATATATCATGTACAGAATTGACCTCTCTACAGATTTATTATAAGTATAGAAGATAATAATGTTGAACAATAATAAATGTCTGTTTTTGAATAATAAAGTGTAAGAAATAAACCTCTAAAAGTGTGATAGTGTCTTTTTGTTTGTCTCCGTTAATCCCTGTTGCTAACTGACTACTAACTCGAATATTATATTTTTGAATGCTATGCGCACTTATTAGCTTAATGAAAACATTCCTTATGGTTTCTTTTGTTTTTTTTATCATTTAACTTCTCACTTAATCCAACCTAATACGTGTTTCCTAACTTCTTACTTACCTAACCTATTCCCAAGTCAAAGTCCATTTTTTTCTATATCTCAACAGAATAGATTACATTTAGTTAGGACTAAGTTATAAAAATCTACCTCCTTTTTATTTCACCTACAGGTGACACCGGGTAATCCGGATATTGTCATTGCGGAAAGTAAAAACTTTAAAGGTTTAATTTCTTATTATTATTTAAGTAGGAATTTCAAATAAAATTGCTGTCAGGTAGAAACAGAAATAAAACTTATGCCACTACAAGTGACACTGGGGATTGAAGAGTTTAATATCACAGTTGTGCAGAAACCAAACGCCATGTATTAGTTATTTTCGAAAATTTGATTTCTACCTTCACAGAAAAATAGGCCCTAAGGTATCCATGCACTTGTGTGGGCGACTGTACATGAAGTTGAAACAACCCAAAGTCTTCAGTGTGGCCACATCGTTGGATACTTTTGTGGCAAATATGCAGATGTCCCTCGGCGACTCGGTGAGGCGGGGCAGGCTACGAAGTGTCTCCATCTCCAGCATGGCTATTGACTCTGGTCTTCCAAATCTTGATTCCAAAGTCTTCATCACTTCAGCTGGATGCGCGTTGGTTATAAGTAGACCGTCGACCGCTTCTTTGGCCTTTTCCTTCAAGTTTCTTCTAAGTCGATTCGTATTTTCAACTGAGGTGAACATTGCTTCTGTCTCGTAGTAAGCGGCGCGAAAGGGTAGCCACTCTTGATGAGACCCACTGAAGAAAGGTAACTCGACGAACTTGGGTCGCTGGGTGGCACCGATAGCCCGGGTGATGGCTTCGGCTAGGAGGGCTAAGTCGGTTTGACCTCCCGCCGGTAACTGACGTGTTTCTTCATGCTTCGCTGGCCTTGTTTCTTCTATATGGACGACGGTTGGTTCTTCTGGGGGGTTGTGAGGTTCGTCGGCGATTGCTAACACCGGCGGACGAGTCACTTGATGCTCCAACCAATTGTCCACTCTTGCATTGGCTTCTGACTTCGAGTAGAGACTGACGTCATCTTCTTCATCCTCGGAGTCTTCTTTCTCTAGGACAGCTATGCGTGCTGCGGCTAATTCCACTTGAAGGCGAAGTAAATCTTCTTTCGCCTTTGCAAGCTTGAGTTGCTTCGTTCTGCTATGTGTTGATCCGCCCCCTACCCCTTTCTTGCTAGGGGGGGGGCAGGTCCTGATGACCGGTCGTCTTCGGTGGACCGGCCTTGCTTCTCAAAACTTGCTTTACTATAGTGGTTTCTGTTTGACGAGTGTTGGTAGTCGGCGGCTTCATCAGCTGCTTGGCTTTCGTCCCTGCAGTCAGCGTCGTCGTAACGGATGGGGTTACGAACGGGGCGACGGCGCCAGTGGGATGCGAGGGGGGAGGGGCGCTTGCGGCTGAGGCGGCGGTTGCAGCAGTCGAAGTAGTTGCTTCGGTGGCGGAAGTCTCATAGGATGGATCAGTCGCCGCGGAGGTGTCTGTTCGTTCCGATGTCTCCGTGGCAGTCGTCCCTGTTGCTGTAGATTCTTCCGTGCTGGCTTCTGCACTGGTACCAGTCGCCGAGTTTGTGGTTTCGGACGACGTAGGATTCTGTTCCGTCGGCGGCTTGCGGCCCCTTCCTTCAGAGCGTGTGACGGGCATGTTGGCAGCTGATGAATGTCTTCAGAACACTCTTCCCTAATAAATCTTCCCTATAAACTGTAGCACGAAGTCTTCACGTAGAGATGTCTTCCCTAGTAGTAACTGTAGCACGAAGTTTTCACGTAGAGATGTCTTCCCTAGTAACTGTAGTACGGCGTCTTCCCTGTAGCACGACGTCTTCAGTTGGTGAAATCTTCTAGCTTGGTGAAGTCTTCAGGTCTGTTCCCCACGATATTCGGCTCTCGAAGGACCATTAAATGTGCAGACTGGGCACACTTGTGCACTGGGTTGGTGGGGAATAAGACCACTGGTTGCTTGTAGTTTCTTCTTTTTATTAGGAGAGTTTCTTACTGAAGTAGTAGCTGGATTCGGAATGATTTTACAACCAAAATGTTCCCATTTTTATATACAAATTTCTAAGGCGCTGGCCAATCATAATTAAGTGTTTGCGCATGCGCAATGGCCTCTTTACACAATTTGGCGCCGAAAAATTACTATTTCTGCGCGGGAAATTTTAGTATGCTATTTTTAGTGGTAAAACATCCCTTACAAAATATAACATATGTTCCTAATCTTAGGACTAACTTATATTACATAATAAACACAAAAACTATACAAAAAACCTTGATTTACACTTTAAAATTACAAAAATACTGAAACGGTTCTCGTTAAAGTAACGCAACGCAGTAGCTAAGCTTCGTGAACTGTGAACCTAAACACTAGCGCCGCTAGGCGGCAGGAATGCACAACTTAAGATTATGCCTTTCTATTTCGTAAAGGGTAAGCTGTGAAGCGGCTCTTCTTTACGGTAAAGTTACGCAGTACATAAGCTACACTAGCGCCGCTAGGCGGCAGGAATGTAAATCACTTATAACATCAAGCCTGATGGGCGTATGTAGAGATAATGCTATCTTAAAAACACTTATAAACATCGTAATAAACTAATTCTAACGCTATTCAAATAATATCACAACATTTACGTATCGTCACTAACGTCTATGTAACACTACACTATTTTTCACTGTCCCGCACATTAACTTAGTTAACTAATTTAACAAAATACTAATATTATTTTAAAACAAGTAATAACTTCTCTGTATCTTCATACGACATAGCTTGGAGAGCTTCCGTATGAAATCATCATCATCATCAGCCTATAATGTTCGCACTGCAGGGACTCAGGCCTTCTCTCCAGGAGAAGGACGAGATTTTTTGGTTCTAAAACATGCCGGTTTCCTCACCATGTTTTCCTTTACAGTTTTGAGAGCAGCGGTGATGAAATAAATTACACAAAGTAATGCGCCTGCTTGGGTGCGAACCCATGACTTACTGTTCGTAAGTCGGTTCGCCACCACTGGGCCACCGCTGCCTGTTCACCAATCTACAGAGCAACCTAGGCAAGCGCGGCTTACCGTTGAAGATCGGCCTATGCAGCTCCTAATATTTAGCCACAAGCTCCTCAACAAAAAAGCATCTACGGTCTTGATCCGAATAGGGTAGTTGACAAAACAACTAATTAATTCGTCACATAGATTTTCAAAAAATATTGGACACATATTTTTTCTTTTTTGACGTAAACAAAAAATGAAGACAAGAAAACTTGTGTGACGAGTTTGTTACATATTTTTTTATCAGAAAGTGACGTCACAAGCTCATGATCTTTAGCAGGTTTTCAAATATACGAAAGGAGAATCCGAAGAAAAAAAAAGCGTTTTTTTTATAACCTTCGGCATGCCTGGTAGGGTCCGTCAGACCCACCGGTGTACATAAACCATTGTATTTCCTTTAAATTCGAATTTCTCGCCTAACCCGCACTTAGTAGCTGGCCGTTATGAATTGCTACTGGCACCCGCAGCCCACTACCTAAGACCAGCGGGGCGAGCACGGGCGTACCCAAGACGTTGGTGACAAGACGTTATAAATTATGTCATGTCTTAGAATTTGTCTTAAATGCTAGCACGGGTACCACATGTGATATAATTTAAGACGCGACTTGTCTTTCTTGTTGCTGACTTCATAGTGTGACCTAGTATATTAAAAAAATTAAAATGTCTATGACCATCTGAATAGGCGACCAAATAAAATAATACGTATAAAAGAGCACAGTTCATACAGTTAAACAACTTTTTAATTTTCTTGGGTACTAATTCATTTTTGACATAACACGTACGCGGCACGTCTTTCATTTTCTTTTTTTATTTATTATTTGATAACTTGCTACTAACTAAAAGTTCTGTTTTTCTTTTAAAAGTTTGATGTGATTTGTTTTGAAATATATTGTGAAAGTTTTGAAATGTACTTACTTTGATGTGAACGGGTAAACCATCCACCTGATTTAGAGGCTGCAAGTCCACGCGCAGTTCTTCACATAAATAAACCACCATAGGCTTTGTCAGGCGGAAAATCCGTTGGAACTCCCTGTCTGGCAACTCGAACGGATTAGAGGAGTCCCGAATGTTTCTTCGGAATATTTTCCTACTTTGGACCTCTTGCCTTCGGGCAAGAACATAATTATAATAATTTACTGCCATTTGATGCAGTAGTAAGCAGAAAAATATACTTATATTTTTAATTTACCTTTATCACCACCTCCGAACGAACGTGATATAAACGAGCATATTCATCTGTCAAAATGTGACATTTGTTACAAAATGGGTGCACCCATATTAGCAAATAAGACATAGGAGTCCCAACTAGACGTCAAGAAGTTGTATCACATATCAAGAAATTATCTTACGCCGCCGTGCTAGCATTTAAGACAAAACGGTTTTATCGCCCAAACTGTGATAAAATGTGTGACTCATGCCATGTCACTGTAGGCCGTGCTCGCCCTGCAGGGGGTCTAAAACGGCCACTTTAGCAGATCATAATAGGAATTGCGTCAAAAAGCGTAAAATGACCTTTCATAATAGTAACAGCGTCTGGGGACCATTAAGGAAAATAGATCATAGGTAAGTAATAATAGGAAAACAATATGAATTGCGTTAAATTCGTAAAATGGTCACAGTCTCACAGACGCAGTTACTATTTTGAAAGGTCAATTCATATTATGATCTGCTAAAGTGGCCATTTTAGACTCCCTGAACGCACTCTCGTGGTAGTAGGATGTGCGTAGGTATAGTTTTCTATTGTGCAATTTCCTTTCGGACCAGAACTCTGGAAAATGTTTATAGACTGAATATTATTTAGTTATTTATAAGTAGGTACTTAGAAGTGCCATAAATGTTTATATAGTCTGATTGAAATCTCTTTAGATTTTAGTAAAGTGTGTATAAGAGTAACTAAGTTTAAAACGATTTAAAACACTTCTTAAGATTAATTGGCATTATTATATTATTAAAAGTTGGTGATTTGCAATATTTTTTATTTTATTTTCTAACATACACCTCTAGTAAACATATTAGTACATTTAAATAACTTATTTAACAATAAATATTTTAGAATGTACAAGTCAAAAATCCGGGTCTGATAAACCCACCAGGCATACTGTGTAACTTTTAGTCACCAGACATGCCGAAGGTTAAAGAGTTATGTCTTCCACCATCAGCTCATTAACATGAGGTTATGACTGCCGGATGCGAATGCTTGAAATGACTTTATAAAAAAACACGAAACACGTGCCTACAAAGTTTGAGGGTTGCCTTCGATTTCCCTGAGATTCCATCATCAGAATGATAATAAGATTCGAATAAAAAAAGATTTTTTTTAAACTGTTCCTAAATGACGGAGTTATATCTTTTCTCCACTACATGGTCTCATTTTCTGCTCTTGTCGTTACTCGGTAATATTATGTGGCTTATCGAGTTCTCTACTAAACAGTTCTGCGAGCGAAGAAGTCACGTGAGCGCGTACATACGAATTTAGTTCTGAATTCTGACACCCGAGCACCGGCTTATTTGGTTTGGTGCTGTCTTTTTTTATTTTTTTGTGGCTTCGCACGTTTTGTGCATTAGCCAATGTCACATTAGTGCTGACTGTTGCTTTCTTTGTTGAAATGAAAGAAAAATGTAGAGCAGAGAGCCAGCCAGGCGGTGTGGAGGCCTAGCTTTGGCTATGTCAGTCCTGCGCAGTGGATGCACAGTTCGAAGCCAGGTTAGGTTGGCACGTTGCAGGTGTCGAGCGAAATGAAACGAACACCATCACATAGTACAATACTTATTATTGTCCAGCGAAGAATATTACACTTACACAATATGATTCCCATTAAATTAAGGGAGAATTTATTTAATTATTTTTTTTTTTTTTGAAAAAAATGATGAAGGGAAGGGATACAGAAAAACAGCTAAGTAAGCAGACATGATGCGTGGGCTATTCAGAACAGAGAGAATTTATTTAAATAGACGTTGCATGCAATAGACCAAGAATCGTTTTTGAGAGTCTAGCAAGTCTAGTACTGTCAGTGTCATCGAGACAACATTGACAGATTTAGTAAGGCCGTATGGCCATGAAGTTATAGATAAATATGGAGACCACACTTCGAATAACTACTTGAAGCAAAACTTATGCATCGCTATCTCGCTCTCTGTGGGCTGACCCTCTCTTTCTAAGTAGGGTAACCTTTATTTTATTTTACCTAGGACATTACGTAGTTCCTTTTCATAACTTGTGTTTGATTAAATTAATATATCCACATCTCTGTTCACTTCTAGATTGATGAAAGATGCCAATGATAAATTACGAAAGAAGCTGTTTGCTTACAGTGTGAAAGTTCCTGATTTTTTTTGGCAGTTTGTCATTTTCAACCACGCAAAAAAGTCTTAGGTCGTATACGTACGTAATTTCGCACAGAAATAGAATATAGACCATGGCCAGTATAAAAGTTTAGTTCCTGTAGCAATACGAAATTAATGATCTTCTATCTATCTATATAAATAAAAAGATAAGTCCTGACTGACTGACTCATCAACGCCCAGCCCAAACCCTTGGACCTAGAAAGCTGAAATTTTGCACAGAGGTTCCCTTTATAATCTAGACAAGGAATAAGGAAGGATTTATTGAAATTCAACCCCTAAGGGAGTTAAATAGGGGATGAAAGTTTGTATGGAAAATCGCCATTTTCACGCGGGCGAAGCCGCTGGCAAAAGCTAGTAAATCATAATGACAGAAGAGGTGGTGACACGCCCTTGCGGTGGTTGCCTACCGCAAGGGCTGGTGGGGTGGCTCAAGATAATGAATCTGGAAGGATTTTTGCCCAGTACAACTCTTACTATAAAATCATGAAATCGCAAAAAAGAAATTAGATGTTTCTTTTATTTTGTAGACTAATGAAAATGTGTTGACTTAAAATGGATTTAAATTTTAATTTAAACTACTTAACTTACTTCGCTGTTGACCTAAAACCAGAAGAGTGTGAAATCAGAACATAATAAATATAAGATGATTTTTTTTTAAAGATTTCTGGGTAAGTCAGTGTTAAGGTTTTTTACCACTGTGGAATTTTTAATATTATGTATTTTCATCTAAATACGGGGCTATAATAGGAACGGTAATACATATGTATAAAATCTCAAAAAGAAACAAAAACACTTTCTAAATTAAAATCATTTTATTATAATATTTTCTATTATATAACGAAGACATGTCCTGATTTTTTTAGTCTGTCGTAAAACTCTGCTTAAGAATCTTAGATTTCTTCTGCAGTATTTTTTCTTCAGTTGATTTTATTTACACCTGTACGCCCCTATCAATCTTCGTAGAGACCTGGGCTTCGCTGTTGACCTAAAACCAGAAGAGTGTGAAATCAGAACATAATTTTATATTATTCATTACATTTACTGTATTATTTAAATACTAATTGGCTATTTGACTACTGTTAAAAATTCACGAAAATGTTATGTTATTTCAAAGAACTAACAGAAATAACACGGTGTGTGAAAAAAGTAATAAAATGTAATAAAGCGAGTATGATAATGACTATATAATTAATGAAGGTCCCACGGAAAGTCCCAGATATATCCCCAATATGGTCACACTACTTCAGTATGACTCCCTAAAAACAAAAACAAATAAAATTGCAGAAAGTCCATGAAGTTCAATGTAAAACTGTTTGGTCTTTACATAGTTATCTAAGTTATCATTGACTAAATCATAGGTCAAGCTTTTATGAAGTAATTAATTGAAAATACAAAGAAATATGCAGAAATATGTTTACAATTATTCAGTGTCAAAAATCCCGATTTAAACACTTACGCGTGAAATCTTATATCACCTCCTGGACACCACGTACTACCACAACCACGCACTACACAAGTTTGCACCATTTTCTCAATTATAACTTTGATTACAGGCATTATCTCAAACGAAACTGTGAACCGCAAAGTAAACAACCGCCATATTGGTACGATTTATGTTAACATGTGGGGCCAATGTTGCCACATTACCACATCCTTAGGAAATGGGAAAATAATTCACTGATTCGCCAACCTTGTCAAGCATTCGTGACATACTATTTTGGAATTTTAATTTCAGTAATCTTAGTTTAGCTTTTTATTTATTAGCACATTATTTGACAGTATTTAACTTCTGATTACATTTGTGTGGTGACTCTTTTTAAAAATGAATAAAGAGATTTTAATAACGAGATAGCAATACTATCGTCAACCTTAGAAAGAGAGGTCAGCCCACAGAGAGTGAGATAGAGAATCGTAGGTATTTGACTCAAACTTTTGTTCTAAGTGTGGCCTCCATATTTATTTAGAACTTCATGTATGGCATACCCTGACCATAATCTCAGTCTCATAGACAAGTTGAATGGTGTACGATACATAAAATGTCGCCATTTTTGTAATATTTTTAATTCTATGATCTATTAAATATTTTTATCCACAGATCTGATAATAATCAACTATTTGACTAAAGTAGACAATAAGTAGATTGTAATTTTTCCTGAAGGAAAGACGGTGGGAATCGAATTTAAGGCACTCTTTGGTGTCCAAGACACTTGCGACGCGGCGTGTGTGGCAATGGTAATACTTAGCATTTAGCCAAGGGAATTACTTTTTTGTTGAATATTATTTCGGTACGCTAAGATGACATCCAACATTAATCCCACCCACTAAAACTGCTTATCTCGCCGCGAATAAGTTTTTGCTTCCACGACACTAAAATCACACAATGTACACACACATGTAAACTTAGGTTTAAAAAAAAATCTTGAATTCGATTAAACTTTTTTCTTGAAACTAAATAAAAACGATTAACAATTTTATAGTGGCAACATTATAATTTTGCTCGTGAGCTGAGTATATTTTTCTGTCAAAGTTTTCAAAACTCAACGGACGACAAAACCTACGTTGCATTGTTTGTATTGCTCTTCTCATAGTAATTTTATTGAAAAGATCTACGGATTAATTGAAAATTTATGACAATGAAGAGCGAAGTGTTAGAATTGGAGACAAAAATAATAAACCACGAAGCATACGGAACTTCGTAAGTGATTCCTATCAAACACAAACAGTTTTTTGAAGTAAGAATTTTGTTTACATCATCTTTTACGTATTTCAGGTATAAATGGGCACCCAGAGACTTCGAGCTCGGTTCAGCCCTTGGCCAAGGCAAATTCGGACACGTTCACGTCGCCAGAGAGAAGAAAACTGGCTATTTAGTAGCCATTAAAACACTTTTCAAATCTCAGATTGTGAGGTCGAAATGTGAACGACAAGTCATGCGGGAGATAGAAATTCAGTCGCATTTGAAGTGAGTACCAAGTTACTGTTCACGAATAGAATTAAAATGACCCATAAAACGAGATTTCTTGTAATATTGACTTACCTATTTAATTTTGTGACTGCTGTTTCTATAATAAAGTACCCTACCTACTTGTTCCTCTTCAGACATCCAAATATTCTTCGCCTGCTGACCTGGTTCCACGATGAGCGCCGTATTTACTTAGTGGTGGAGTTTGCAGCCGGTGGAGAATTGTATAAACATCTAACCAACTCACCCAAAGGGCGCTTCCCTGAAGCCAAAGCTGCTAAGTATATTTATCAGGTAAGATTTAAAAGGATTTTGACAAAATATCCACCTGTACACTAAAAACAGTGATATCCACAACTTTAACACTAGAAATAAGCATAAACTGCGCGCTCCTTTTCACCGGCTTCACAAAGTTCACAATTCATTCGTAGGGCTCGGGATTACATTTTATAATAAACTGCCATCTTCTTTTCTAGACTTGCCATTTAATGAGTTTAAAGCCAAAGTTAAATCTAATCTTTGTTTAAAAGCTTACTATTCTATTAACGACTACTTAGATGATAAGAATAGTTGGTTGCTGAGTTGAACACAAGACAATGTTTGTTATTTGTGTTCTTTCTCCAAAATTAGTTTACTGTTATGTTATGTATTTATTATTTTATCTTTACATTGTTTATTGTTATATACTTTTGTTTATACTGATTGTGTCTGTAGTAAATCTTAAATGTAACTGACACCTTGCTATTGTATCGAGTCTGGTTCTTCTAACCAACCTAACAGACAGATGTGTGCTGGGGAGTTTGTTCCGCCACTTCTTCTTTCCAGCTAAACACTAGGAAGTGTCGATGGGTGGGCGTTTTGGGGGACTGTCTTATAAAAATGTAAATACAGTGAAACCTGGTTAAATGTGTCTCAGATATTCAAATCTGTCTCATGGGACCCCAGTATGAGTTCCAATTATAGAGGTTTCTCACTTATCCAAGTCCCAGTTAACCATGTTTCACTGTAGTAAAGTAGGTAAAGTAAATTTTGACCTTCAAAAAGTGCTGATTATCAGCCTAGTTTGAATAAATGAATTTTGATTTTGATTTTTTGATTGATTTCAAAAGTAAGTACAAATGTTTCTAAATGCAAAAGATTCTGTAGATACGCGGTTAGTTCCTAATAATCACCTAGGAGTCGCTAACAACCCTTGTATTGTCCGCAACTCGGGCATTACAGATTTACACAACAGGAAGTCTCTGTTTTGGTTATTTCCTACTGATACAATTTCAAGTGCCTACTTATCAAATTGTATTTGGCAGTCGGCTGCAGTCTTGAGGACAACTCGAAAAATTATCACTTGTGGATTAATTTAGGTTATTTTTTTTATAAATATGGGTAACGGATATGTCTGGTCTCTTATTCCAGGTTGCAGATGCTGTGGAATACTGCCACCAGCACCATGTGATCCACAGGGACATCAAGCCAGAGAACATTCTAGTGGCATTCAGTGGAGACCTCAAACTGGCTGACTTTGGCTGGTCTGTGCATGCCCCTTCTGAGAGGTACGGCCTATAATTGTTTACAATATTATTTCTTCTAGGAACTTATTGATTACAGCAGTTGTAATAGATAACGTAAGACTGAAGATCCATCCATCCAACTTACCTTTGGAAGTATTTAAACTAAAAATCATGTTTTGCCCTTCAATGGACTTCAATGCTTGCCAATTGTAAGGAAAAACTCCTAAAGAAGTGAGTCCTAATACACCATATTATCCCAATGTGTTGGTTGGCATAAAAATAACCAGTTTTCATGCATGTTTGTGGGATAATTAATATGTTATAGAGGATTATTAATTGAAACCACATTGAACACAATCCAATTCATTAGTGGCTCACTAGTTGTTTGTGGATATTAAATTATTTTCCTAGATAAATACTTATAACAATACTTCCTCCTTGTACAGACGTAAAACCATGTGTGGTACACTGGACTACTTGCCCCCTGAAATGATCAAGCGTGAAGTCTATGACGTGTCTGTTGACCACTGGTGCATTGGAGTTCTCCTCTACGAGTTCCTTGTAGGCAAGCCTCCGTTCGAGAGTGAGGGACAAGATAAGACTTATGCCAGGATCCTTGCCTTGGATATGGTGTATCCTAATTATGTACCTGAAGGAGCCAAGGATCTTATTTCGAAGGTTGGTGTTTGTATTTAGACCCAAAAGTTTTGATCATCCAAACACACAAAACACATACTGCTTACACAGGAGGTAGATGGAAACCACAGAACACATAAAATTACGATAAAAAAAGGACAGAATTGGTCTATAACCACAAAAAACTAGCTGCAGTATACTATACAAATAGATATTGAAACAGGCTATTATAGTACCCTAAAAATATTTTGAAAATTAATAGCTGCACTTCAATTTCATTTCATTTCCAATGTTTGTATGACAAGTCTTCCTATCTCATCCAAGAAGGCTGATCTAAGTATTTCATACTTATTATTGTCTCTTGCAGCTCCTACGACATTCAAGCAAAGATAGGTTATCACTTGACGCTGTGAAAAAACACTACTGGGTTCAACAGTTCCAGACCAACGGTGCATAGTATTCACATAGAAGTTAAGTTAGTATTAATCCATTAACTATTATTTTAATCGTAGTAATAAACATTTTATATTTCAACAACAATATTTTATTTATATAAACATACACATTTTGATTTTATTTGAGCATTAGCAAGGAACTTTCACTTAATCACTGGTTCTTTAGAATATTTAACATTAGCATATGAAATTGGTTCTTATAATAAAGTAGAATTAAGATAAAAGTTCCTTCTTTATTTAAAGTATTCTTCTCATACTTTATATATCACATTTACACAAAGTATCTAGCTTTGATATCATCATTTTATACATTATCACAGAGTATAGCCATAGTTCTTGACCCACACAAGTCCATCCTTGGAGTTCTTCAATGGTTTGTACTCCAGACCAATCCAATCAGTGTAGCCGTTGTTTTCCAACTGGTTGAGAACATACTTGTAGTTTATCTCTCCCTCAGTGTCTGGTTCGTTGCGGTTAGGCACTTGAGCTATCTGCGATCACATTAGGTACTTGTTAAAAAACATTATACACTATAATACAAAGAGGTTCGAATTATTTGGGCTTTGTAACTTCTGTCATTTTATTTTCAAAAAGCTGTTGTGTCAATTCATTTGGGGTTGGTGCAGTATGTCTTCATCTTCCATACTTCTCTGATTTCGTCATCTCATGAGAAACCTCCTTTCTTGCCATAACATTCTTAACACAGTCTATCCATCGTTTCTTTGGTCTTCCTCTACACTCAGCTCAGACCTATCCACATTCATAATAGCTGGTATCAATTCAAGCACGTGCCTTGTGGATTTTGATTATAAAATAAAATTGCAGAAGTTAGAAAGGCCAGGCTTTAGTTTATCATACCAGACACAAATAAAACACTTCATGTTACAAGTTATTTGCAGGCATAGTTTCACCTTTTTGTTTATAGTTCTTGGAATCAAGTATTCTTCTGTTCTGTCTGATAGATGCTCTGCTTTCATAAATATGACACAAATGGTCCTCTCAGGGGACAGACAATCCCGTCGGGGCTGTGGGTTGTTCGCAAGAGATACCGCATCCTCGACATAAAGGGCTAAGAAGGAACATGGGTGGTTTTTAGTCAGTAGAAGTCTGACACTCCCTTTCGCTCTGGTTTTTAGTCAGTAGAAGTCTGACACTCCCTTTCGCTCTACCCATGAGCAGGAGGGGTTATTTGGTGATTTCCCACCAGCCAAAAAAAAAAAAGTGGAACAGAGAACCAAAAAAATTGGACAGTTTAAAAAAACTTAAAAAAAAAACTATTCTTTAATCATCTTACCTGCACATGACCAACATAAGGCATAAAATTGGTGATACTGTGAGTTATATCACCACATATTTGTTGTAAATGGAATACATCCAGCATCAGTTTCAGGTTGGGGCTGTTGATGCGCTTGATTATGTCTAATGCTGAAACATAAATATGTTGTTGAAATAAGTTGAGTGACAGACTACAGATATGGGTCTTGAATAAATATTGAATAGCTTGATTCAAAATAATTAATTTGATATTATGGGGTAAACTCAAAACTCAATTATTATCAAGGATGCAAGTATCAGTAGCTACTAAGAGGAAAATTAAATATATTTGACTCGCTGACTATTAAATTAGTTTAGAAAGATTCCATTAATTTTGATATTATTTATTTAAGTAAATTATCTATTTCACATCAAACCATACCTTTGTTAAAATCACTCAAAAAGTAATTAGGCACAGAGTATTGATTGATAGGTTCAATAACTCCCAGGAGGTTTTCATTCTTCAGTACACCAGCTGCATACTTTAAGTTCTTCTCATAAGTTTCCCAGTTTTGTGGTGTAGGGTTCTGTAGTTTGCCTGCCATTATGTGAATTTTTCTAGCATTCAGAGCTTTGGCATAGTTAACTGTTGTTGTAAAATTTTCTTTGAACTCATCTTCTTTTCCTGGTACCGCTGTTACTCCTAATTCTCCCTTGGTTACATCTCCTGAAAAACAATTGAAATGGTCATTTTATTACTTGGACTTGGTCTCAAAATCCGTCGAAGTGACAGAGATAGTCATTCTCTTGCCCTTATCCCATTTTATTTGGTCTTTTTCCATATTCCTCTTTTACTCGTCGTCTCATTAGACCACCTTCTTTCATGCCATTTCATCCTTTACTCAGTCTAATGGGCCTACTACACGCACGCACTTCCTCACAGTTTTGCCTGCGGGATTACACGGTGCACACAGTACATCGCGCGTGTGGTTTGTAATGGTAATACAGTTTTACCAACCATACGCGCGATGTACTGTGAAGTGTGAACGAAAACTGTGGGGAAGTGCGTGCGTGTAGTAGGCCCTGGAGTTTATCAATATTTATTTTAAAAGTTATAGAAGTTTTTTGTACACAAACCTGTCTTCAAATTGATCAACACTTGTTCAACGCCGGCTTTTTCCTTTGCATCCTTCACTTGGTCCACTGTGAAACCTAAAGGAAATCCAGTTTCAACAGCCTTGAATCCAGCATCTTTGGCCAAAGCGTATCTCTCTAGCACCGAAGATGCTTCCGTAAACATAAAAGCCAAGTTTGCACAGAACTTCATCTTTCAAAACAATTGAAGTTAGAGGTTAGATAGATGTTGACTGTCAGACAGACAGCTATCGTAATTATGTACGTTTAGTTACCTACTTTATTGTTTTGTGTAAGAGGATGATTTTATTCATATAAAGTACACTGATAACCTATCTCACCGCAAGTTGGTGCGAAACCTCAGTTTGTTATCTTTTATTTGTATATACAGATATATTAATCGTCAGAAAATCATAATATTCGTAACAAACCGTAGTAAATATTTGAGAAGAAACCTGAAACGTTTAACCTTCCTACTTGATCTGTTTTTTACCAAGACTGCTGAAATGCCTATCAATAATAGTAAGTCTCTGTTTAGCGTTTGTGGACTACGAGTAAGCAATCGATTCGATCACGACTTCGGCTGCTGCAGTCTCTCCAAAGGTGTCAAATCGACTAGCGGCACGTTGAGGTGTTGGTGTGTTTATACAAAAACGCCACCATGTCAGTCCGACTTCACGACCAGACCTCGGAACCTATACTTCTGCAGCGAGGTGAGACAGGGAGATGTCATATCCCCGAAGCTGTTCACCACTGTACTGGAGGATGTCTTCAAGGTTCTGGACTGGAGAGGACTAGGCATCAACATGAATGCTGAGTACATCACTCACCTTCGGTTTGCCGACGATATAGTGGCCATGGCTGAGACCATGGAGGACCTCAGTACAATGCTCGATGACCTCAGTAGAGCTTCCGAAAGAGTGGGTCTTAAAATAAACATGGACAAAACCAAGGTCATGTTGAATGGCCATGTTGAATACCCAATCCTACCAAGATCGGAGACTTTACAGTCGAAGTTGTAGACGATTATGTCTACCTGGGACAAACAGTCCACATAGGTAGGTCTAACTTTGAGAAAGAGGTCAATCGTCGAATCCGACTCGGCTGGGCAGCGTTTGGGAAGCTAAGTAGTATCTTCTCATCCAACTTACCGCTGTGTCTCAAGACGAAAGTCCACCACAAGACTAATGTGTATTGCCACTTTTACCAATGATTACATACGGGACCGAAACTTGGTCTCTCACAATGGGCCTCATCAGAAGGCTTAAAATCACCCAAAGGCCAATGGAGAGGGCTATGCTAGGAGTTTCCTTGCGTGATCGAATCAGAAATGAAGACATCCGCATGAGAACCGAGGTTACCAACGTAGCCCTTCGGGCTGCCAATTGCCAGACTTATGTGGCAATGGACACGGCACATTGCTCGCAGAATGCATGGCCAATGGGACCTGTTGTATACTTGTATACCTACAAGCAATGTGTGTAACTGTGTAGCGATGCGCGGCGCCAAGGACTGCCTGCGCAGACGACGCGCGCGCATCGCCCCGCACCCCGCGCCCCGCACTCCGCGCCCAGCCGCGTTGTTTGGAAATAAAGCTCAGTGCGTTCTCAGGCAGCCGTAGTTTCACTTGTACCCGTATCCAACAGTGGCGACGAGAGCGACCCACGCTTTAACAAGATGGCTCAGTTTAATTTCGGTATTTTAAGTAATTTCGACCACACAGTGCACGAATGGCAGGCGTACAAAAGTCGCCTGCGGCAATGGTTCGTGGCAAACGAGATTTCGGAGAAAAACGACGCTACGGGTTCAAGACGGCGAGCAATCCTACTGAGCGCACTCGCGGATGGTACCTACCAGCTCGCAGCCGACTTGGCTTTGCCAAAACAGCTGGAGGAGGTGCCAATAGAAGATATTTATGTGCTCCTTGACACTCACTTTTCCCCGACAAAATGTGGATTCGGAGAGCGGTACGCATTTTACGCGGCAACGCAGCAAACGGGCGAGACGCATGCGCAGTGGGCGGCAAGACTGCGTGGCCTCACGAAACATTGCAAGTTCGCCAACGTAGAAGAGGCATTGCGAGACCGTTTCGTGATGGGTATGTTGGCGGGTCCCGAGAGGGACAAACTGTTCACAAAGGACACAGAAACCTTGACCCTGGCAAAGGCGGTGGAGTTGGCGCAGAGCGTCCGGTGCGCGCGGGCAGGCGCCGCCGCCGGCGTTTCCACGACGGCGTCGACCACACAGCAAGAACATTCAGTGTTCAAGGTGCAGGGCAAGAGTGCGGGTTCTGATAAGGAACCGGTAATGGAGAAGTGTTCCGTGTGCGGTCGAAAAAACCATGCATCGTCTCAGTGCCGATTCGCGAGTTATTCTTGTAGGAAGTGTAATAAAAAGGGTCACTTACGTAGAATGTGCAAAGTAAAAAGTGTGGTGGCCGGTGACGTGAGTGAGGAGAACGACGATGGTGAGGTTTTATGTTGTAACATCATTTCAGAGCGGGGAGAACCCATGACAGAAATCGTGTCCATAAACGGCTCACAAATCAAATTCGAGATTGATAGTGGATCTGCAGTAACAGTAATTTCCGAGAGTCTATACAACAAATGTTTTGGCAGGTTACCCTTGTTACCACCTAAGAAAAGGCTATTTACCTACACGGGCAGCAGTATTGTGTGTCTCGGTATAATTCACCTCCCGGTTACATATAGGCTGAGCACACGCACACTAGATGCTTACGTGGTACGCAGCGAAGGCCCGCCATTGCTCGGAAGAGATTTTTTATCCTTATTTAAGTTAAAACTAGCACCCTGTAATTTCATAAATAATGAAGCAAAAACAATCGATGACTTGCATAATAGATTCAGAGACGTATTTTCAGATCAATTGGGTAAATTCAATAAGTTCAAGGTTAAATTACGTTTAAAAGATGATGCAGTGCCAATATTTTTCAAAGCGCGTCCCATCGCTTTTGCATTGCGAGACAAGGTGGATAAAGAGATAGTCCGCCTTGTAAACTTAGGGATACTTAAACAGGTTGATCATTCGGAGTATGCATCACCCGTAGTGCCAGTATTAAAGCGTAATGGAAGTGTTCGGCTGTGTGCAGACTATTCTGTAACCATAAATAAACAATTAGTTGTAGAACAATACCCGTTGCCTACTATCCACGAGCTGTTTTCAAAATTGCATGGAGGTCAACAGTTTTCAAAATTAGACCTATCCATGGCCTATAATCAGTTTGTTTTAGACGAAGACTCGCAAAAGATTACATGCATAAATACTCACCGCGGTTTGTTTCAGTATACACGTATGGTTTTTGGTTTAACGAGCGCACCGTCTATCTTTCAACGCGCAATGGAAAACGTATTATCTGGTATGGACGGTGTGTTATGTCTTTTAGATGATGTCCTTATCACAGCCGAAGGACCGGGATTACATTTACAACGGTTAACGGCAGTGTTACAGAGGCTGCAAGACGCAGGACTAACCTTGCAAAAAGAAAAGTGTGAATTTTTTAAGAATGAAATCAATTACTTAGGGTATGTAATTAACAAAAATGGTTTAAAAAAATCATCAGATAAAGTAACAGCAATTGAGAAATCTCCAGTGCCCACTGATGTAGGCAAACTTCAATCATTTTTAGGATTAGTCAATTATTACCGTAATTTTGTACCTAAGGCGTCCGAAATTTTAAGTCCCCTATACGATCTTTTAAGGAAGGGTGTTAAATGGCATTGGGCCGACGAGCATCAAAGAGCGTTCGTCAAAATAAAAAAACATTTAACGTCGGATCAGGTGTTAGCGCATTTCGACCCAAATGCAAAGTTAATCCTCACAGTGGACGCTTCACCTAATGGGTTAGGTGCGATATTATCGCAAACAGGTATAGATGGATGCGAGCGTCCCATTTCGTTTGCATCACGCACTCTAAACACAGCTGAAAAACGTTATTCTCAAATTCAGAAAGAGGCAACGGCTATTATCTTTGGAGTTCGGAGATTCCATCAGTACTTGTACGGTAAGTCAGACCCGTTCATCCTTCGCACTGATCACAAACCTTTAATTTCAATTTTTGGGCCGCATAAAGGTATACCGGAGGTTTCGGCAAATCGATTACAAAGATACGCATTGTTCCTCAGCGCATATAATTATAAGATAGAATACGTTCGCAGCGAAAACAACAGCGCGGATTATTTGTCCCGCGCAAGTCTTCCCGACGACGATAAGCAATCGCGGTCAATGACCGCGGACAGCGAACGCGAGGACAGCGCTCAACACGCTGCCGCCGCGGCCGCCCCGATTGATCGCGCGTCGTATGTCCACTTTGTAATAGACGGACACATGCCAGTTACGCGGGACGAATTACGCAGGGAAACTAGCCGAGATGCTAGTTTAATGAAGGTGATTGATTTTATTTTTAAGGGTTGGCCTAGAAGCGTGTCGGATGTCGACTTAAAACCGTTCCACGCATGCAGGAATCAATTATCTTATGAAGACGGCTGTGTTATGAGAGGGCATAAATTGATTTTACCAGAAAGCCTAAAAATGAAAATGTTAAACGAACTTCATACTTCCCACCTGGGAATTGTAAAAACAAAGGCCGAAGCTCGTTCGCGGTTCTGGTTTCCGGGTATTGATAAAAAAATAGAAACTATGATCAACTCGTGTAATGTTTGCATACATTTACGACCTACCCCCCCGCGCGCCCCGCTTGCGCCCTGGCAATACCCACCTCAACCATTTTACCGGTTGCACATAGATTTCTTGGGTCCGTTAGATAATAGACATTATTTAATTGTAGTAGATGCTTATACGAAATGGGTGGAAGTTTACGATATGTGTGGTTCAACGACCTCATCAGCGGCAGTAGAAAAACTATACGAGTTTGTTTCAAGGTTCGGGTTACCAAATACAATTGTAAGTGATAACGGCACTGCTTTCACGTCACAAGATTTTAAACGATTTTGTACAATTAACGGGATTGAGCACGTGACATCACCGCCCTATCATCCTGCGAGCAATGGCCAGGCCGAGAGTTACGTAAAGATCGCAAAAAAGGGTATAAAATCCTGTATTTTATCCAGTAGCAGCCAAAAAGACACCAAGGTTAAACTGTTAAAATATCTTTTTGACTATCGGAATTCGGTACACTCAGTAACAGGGTTCTCTCCGGCTCAATTAGTTTTTGGCCATAAGTTAAGATCAAGATTGGATCTATTGTCGCCGGAACCGCCGCTGTCGTCGCCCTCACACGCGTCACTGGACAGCGCAGTGAAAGCAAAACAGTGTTTACAGAGTAAATTCTACGGAGGCAAAAATACACAAAGTTTTGAAAACGGACACGAAGTTTTATACAAAAAATTTAACAATAAAGACAAGTTCACGTGGTGCAGAGGCAAAATAATAGGCAAAAGTGGTAAAATTGTGTATTTGGTTAAAGACAATTTAACAGGGAGTGTAGTAAAAAAACACAAAAACCAGATTGTGTTATATAAAGGCAATAGCAATGTACAGCAAAGTTGGGATGCTGGCGAAATAGAGGATGATGGTGATGATGACATATCATCAGCAGCACCACCGAGCCCCCAACCCGCGTCTCAAGTTGACGCCGCGGGGGAGGGGGGGCAGGGTGCAAGTACGCCGACCTCGCCTCCCGCACCTGTGGCGCCTGGCCATCCCGGTAGGGTGTTGCGCCAACTTCCAAAAGTAGACTATAGAAGCCTGGCGTTAGGCAAGTGACAATAGTAGTAGTTGTAAGGACCTTTATGTACCTACTTTAGTTTTATTATTTCGTATGGTTATGTGTTGTTTTTATCTGATTGTATCTTGTACCTATTGTATCTTTCGAAATAGGGTTGGGAGATGTTGTATACTTGTATACCTACAAGCAATGTGTGTAACTGTGTAGCGATGCGCGGCGCCAAGGACTGCCTGCGCAGACGACGCGCGCGCATCGCCCCGCACCCCGCGCCCCGCACTCCGCGCCCAGCCGCGTTGTTTGGAAATAAAGCTCAGTGCGTTCTCAGGCAGCCGTAGTTTCACTTGTACCCGTATCCAACAGGACCAAAAAGTTCTGGAGTGGCGACCGCGAACCGGAAGATGTTGCGTTGGAAGACCTCCCACTAGGTAGATCAATCACCTGGTGAAGGTTGCGGGGATCCGCAGGATGCGAGACTGGTCAATGTGGCGACACTTGACCAGTCCTTTGGGAGGCCTTTGTCCAGCTGTGGACGTCTTTCGGCTGAAATGATGATGATGATGAATAGTAAGCACTCCGGATAGAAGCTATCCTACACCCATAAGGTGTTGGCACCACAATTTTAAATCGAGAAAAGTCAACGATAGTCCCCACAAAGTCACCAAGTTGAAGTGACCATGATTGTCCAAGCCTTGATAGCTTTTGAAGAGCAAACTTAACCTTGTACGGAAGATTGCTATTTGGTTACCTATCGTAAGGAACCTAAGTTTAGAAGAGACAATGAATCAAGCGATCAATATATACATGGATTGTCTGCGGGATCAACGGCATAACGGATAACCAAACGAATACCCATACTCGGTTTCAACCTAACTTTAAATTCAGCCAAGCATCTTTAAATTTCAAGGAAGGTAGGTTTCTTAAATCATAAGAATATGGAAGTTTAGAAAATGGAAGAAAGGATGTCAGTGCCAGTGTGTGTTGCCAATGATTACATACGGGACCGACACATGGTCGCTCACAATTGGCTTTATCAGAAAACTGAAAGTCACCCAAACCGAGCGTCGTGATCTGATCACAAAATACACGCCAGAGAACCAAAGGTTACCGACGACGTTGCCCGAAGAATTGCCCAATTTAAGTGGCAGTGGGGACCCCACATTGTCCGCAGTACGGATAGTCGATGGGCCCGAAATATTCTGGAGTGGCTACCGCGTAGCGGAAGACGTTGCGTTGGAAGTCCGCCAACTAGGTGGACCGATGACCTGGTGGAGGTTGTGGGCATCCGCTGGATACCAGAAGCACGGGTCCAGCAGTGGACGTCTTTCGACTGAAATGATTCCGCCCTGTTCTTCTCCAAAACAAAAATGAATGAAACACGTTTACATTGTAATTTCTTTATTATAATATTAGCTTCAGTTTAATATTTCAAAATAATATACATGGTGGAAGGGACATTCAGGCACAAACGTTTACAACGTGTTCATCAAACGGAACTCCACGACATAAAAATATAGGTATCATGATGTAACAACAATCCGGCACCCAACGTGAGGCGCCAGATTATAACAAACCTGTTACAATGGGTAATTAACCATGGGTTTGGGTTGGGTATGGGTATTACTGCTGTTTCCTACAAAAGTGCATTTGCAACCAAAATGTATAGACAGCTGATTTTTTTTTAATTACCGATAAAAAAATCTGTGAGAGGATTCCGGAATGATTGTACTGAATTCGTAGTTACAGTTTATTCGTCGATGTCCTTATTACCTTGTATATTATAACAATATCCTTGTGTATGTATGTTTCCAATAAAAGCTAACATGAATGGAACCATCCAAGTTATTGCCATACAAACTAACGTCAACATAAAAATATTACATTATAAAATATTCATAGGAAATGGCCACTTCTAATTTATTATATTATAATATAAATATCGAAGCTGGTATTACCAAAAACTTATTTTAAAATGGAATGATTGTAATGCTAAACTTAAATGTTTACTCTTAGATTAAAAATTGCATTAAAATCCTGACAAATGCATGTGCTGGCAGTTTACAGTCTTATAACAAGAGGTATTTGCGGTTATAACATTTTATATAAATATGTTTTTGATATTAACACAGCCATATTTTTATAATATTGTGTAGCTATAAACTAGATCAGTATTCTACGTAAATATAACACGTATATTATGTTCTTATACAATAATTTGTGAACAGTTCTTTCAACATTGGAAAGAAGTGTGCGCATTGAGCAGATTTTGCCAATACCCTGTAACGCACCCTATATACTGAGCTGTCATGGCAACTGAGTTACAATTATTAGAAGAAATGCTAACTATCCGGATCAACACATTAGGCTTACTTACATTTTTACTTAAATACAAGCATATAATTAGACGAATATTATAAATCTTAACTGAGCAAGTGGAAGACATTTCGAGCACTCGCGTAAAATTAAATAGCAAGATATAAAAGACGGACTTAAGTGACTAACTATAGTAACTATAGTCATTTAAAATTAAACAGCATAATATAGTAAATGGCGATCTTTAGTCTTTATAAAGCTTTAATAATACACGATCGTACCATTCGTGTACCTTTTTTCAAAGAAGAATTTAAAGGCGAGGAAATGGACAGGTCTTAAATATTTCGCTAAATCATGATGCAAATGATGGCGAAAAATTTATTTGTATAATCTATCCAATGACAACTTCGACCTAAGAAGCAACGCAAAACGTTAGCACGTTGCCGAAGCATGCGACTACCATTCGACTAATCGCAGCGACACCGGTGACTTAGGCGCCAGCAGGAAGTCGAACTGAATGTCCAACTCGCCATCAAACTCCACGCGCCATCTTTGCATAATCTGTAAAAAAAAAGAGAACAATGAAAACTCTGCCTAGAGAACGAAAATTCGACATTCTTCAAATGCAGAGTCAGTGCTATCAGAGCCCAGAGAGAGTCAAAACGAAAGTGACTGAACACAAAAATTTCATCTCTTTCATTTCCCCAAACACAAACGAAATTTTGTTATTTCCCACAGCACGCAATTTTCGTGTGAGATCACTCTTTCTCAAGATTAGAGAGGTCCAAAGAGAAAAAGAGAAATTTAAGGTATTGCTACGAAAACTAAAAATTAATGAATCAACACTTTCAACGGCACAACTTAGAAAAGGCAAAACGCCCATCTTGTTTTAACAGAAGAATATTGCAAAACTAAGAAACGTTGATTAAGTACCAGGGTGCCAGGATACATTAGGTCTTAGTTAAGGTATAACTAAGACCTAATGTATCCTGGCACCCACACCATTGCAATCTTGAAGGAGTCATTGCTAAACGCGTGTGTTAGTTTCAGCCAGTTTTCTAGGCTACTAAACGTGTGATGTCATTTATACACACCTTAGCGAGCATCAGATGTAACTCGAGGTCCACGAAGCGTTTACCAGGACACATGCGACGTCCCCTTCCAAAGGGAGCCACCAATGAGGCAGCATGAGGAGCTGTGGGATTCACCCAGCGTTCTGGGATGAACTCGTGCGCACGCCAGAAGTTCTCCTCGCGACGGCACGCTGCTCCCGTGTGGGCCAGTATAAAAGTCTGCGAAATACAAAAGTATGTTATTAGAAAGGAATGTTCTCATAAGAAGTGCAGCGCAAACCCTCCAACCAAACCTTAGATTCCTAAAAACCAGAGATTGGTGATGGGCTAAAAGGCTAAGACATTGTTTTAGTTGCAAAGAAAATGTTTTCTTTGCAACTAAAACAGAGTTTGGAGTCAGAACTTACCAAATTGATCTTAAACGAGTTCAATTTGGTAAGTTCTGAATCCTGGAAAACTAAAACAAAAGTAACAGGGCCAGCGAAAGGCGCTATTATGACTGTTAGGACAAAGCATGAACGTCGTTTTCAATCTATAATAGTGCCAAAACTTCCGGAACTGCTACTAAAATAGCGAATAATTTTGAAGTAAATCACTCACCCCAGCAGGCAATTTATGACCAGCAATGTTCATAGGTGCATCCAAAAGCCTGGCCAAAAACGGTGCAGTTGGCAGCAGCCGGAAAGCTTCATTGGCAGCAGCCCGAACAGACGGGGCGGCTGCAAGGTCCTCGACAGTCAGGGTACTGCATGAGGGCAGTTCAGAGCGAATCGTGCGCTGCCAGTCGGGCCGCCCGCTCAGCAAGTAAAGCAAGAATACGAGGCTGTTCGCTAGCTGTAAAAACATAAGCAATAAGTTTGAATAATGAGATTCGGCAGCGAACGTAGGAACCATTTTGCACTTCGTGTCAAAGATGTTTCGCTCAAATGGATTCCCTACTTATGATTCAAAAAGCTCAAAGTAGAGAGTAATTAAAGTTTAATTGTTTTGTCGTTTTGGGAGCCGTATTTTAAGACATTTTTTTTTGCAAAACCATTGAACTTTTATTGGGGACCTTAAGATACGAAGTCTATCAGGTATAAGTCAGACCTAACGTTTCCCGAAACCCGCTCATCGTAAATCGTGGCTTACGCAAGATTTACTCACTACTCACGAGGCCTTAGGCTCGACGATTAAAAAAGTGAACTACTTTCTCGATATGAACTGCAGCTAACAGCAGGTATTAACAACAGGTCTGTTAGCTGTAATTCATAATTCATTGCATGACGTGTACTAAAGCTTGAAAGCCGGTGCAATAATCCCAGGAATATAAATTTATTCGAATACCCAAATATTCGATGAAAAACAATAATTGACCAGTTTTCTGAAGGACCATCTAAGTTCGAAATTTAAAATATCAGTAAACGTACCGTCTCAATGCCAGCTGTGATAAAGTCAATCACTGCAGCTTTCTTGTCCCTCATATCTAGGGCTGGGTTCTCCAGAATCTTCAGAAAAATTTCCTGCATAGCGTCATCGTCGGCAGTGCCTTGTTTCTTGTTCTTCGCTTCCTCCATCAGCTCCGATACTATCCTGCCAAAAATTGAGTTTTGTTATTGCTTGACTGTGGGACGTTCCCGTAGACCAGATTCTGGGAGTAAGCAAACTAAATACCCATTCATTAGGATTTATGTTTGCATTATGTATCTAGCTATTAAACAAAACGGAAGTTATAAAAAACGTCTCAACAAAGGTTTTGGCTAGACTAATAACAAGACGTCAAGGTTGAAAGCTTTTTTGTCAGTCGTTGCGCTTCTGTTGTTGATTCACCGAATGCACACGTGCTGAAATTATCTAGCCAGAAGCGTCTATCAGTCACAAAAAGATTCCTAATCTTCGTCTACTTACTGAACAAAAAATCGGTCAAGGCTTAGAGGCTCGATTAAGGAAGGACCAGCTTTTTATTAGCTCGGTCGAGTTCAAGGCTACGATACATGAAGGTCTCCAAACTTATGCGCCATGTTCAGTTTATTCAAAGGGATGATTAATCTAAAAGAGAAAAAGCTTGGAACGTCTTGGATGCCTAAAGCCATCGTAACTCACTAATGATACCTATTCAATTTGAACTTGAACGATCAGTAAACAATAAGTGCTCTATACTTATCTTTAGGTACACTTTGTTCAATGTCACAATGTATAACAATCCTGTTTCTTATAAAAACACTGTCTACGCATTGTGAGTAATAGTCCATCAATCACAAAGTCAATAACGTAAGTTGTAACTGCTATATTTACACTTTATTAAGATACCAACTAACTCACGTATGAATGGTTTCCTCGCTCTTGACGAATGTCCTGTAGAGTGTGGTCGGTGCGAACTTCCATAGGGGTGCGCCATAGTAGGAGTCTCGCTGAGCCCTGAAGTGGGCCTTCACGGCTGCTGCTAGCGTAGCCGCTCGACCTGACATCCACCGCTCCAGGAAGCCTAGTCTTGAGCCCAACATAAGGCCGCAGACCGCTGAAACAGTATGATCAAACTTTACTCTCCGATTTCTAGAACTAACAAGTTCGACTGCGGTTACGGTGACAGTCTTCGGCACAGATCATATTATTATGTTCTGTGGTCTATATTATCTCTTCACACGCTACTATAGTATTTCATACCGACACCGGATGATCCTTCCGGAGTGGTCGAGATTCTTACTGTAGACAGTTACAAAATGCATTATTCAAATGTACCCAAATCGTGATGTGACCTGAACTTTCGAACAGAAACTAGACATTGATTAGACAAAATGAAAGTGGATATTCTTATTAGATACGTGTTGGTTTTTTAAACTACAGTTTTTGCATACTAAGTAATGAAATTGCTTCGTTTATCTGTTCCTTTCTTCTTTATCTGTATTTAGATAAATTGTTAAATATAATAATGTTTAAAACACAAAAAAAACTTATACAAAATTCCATGTGGATAACTTAATGTTACCCTTATCCTGGCAGATGTATTTTTAAAGATAGCTAAGTAAAACTCACGCTGACATATCTTAAGAAAAAAACAAAAAAGTTTAAAAAGAATGTCCCGATACCAAGAAATAATGCGAGGACACATTTAGAGGGAGATACGCGACATATGTAGCTTCCGGTTATTAGCTGATAACATTGAACGCAGAGAATGGTTCTGTGTAATCCGGAATAGTGTAAAATTTCATAATGCATTTCTGATGTTGATCGTTGCATTCCTCGCGACGCACGCACGCGTGTACACACGGCTACACATCAAGCTATACAAAACCAGTTAATCTTGGCCTCACTTTACTAGATCTTTTCGCACAATGAACGATCAGATTATACTGGTTTTGTATAGCTTGATGTGTAGCCGTGTGTACGTTGGCGTCTAACGCTATTTTCTTCCACATATGACCCACATTCTTATCTAGACGTACATCATTTCTCGTCACTACTATCGCAAGTCTCTGTTTGACTCTATTTCAGACCCACTGACTTTAGCATTTGAACTCCACGCGACAGCGCACACTATTGATTTACGAGACACATTGTTCGATAACACATTTCAAAATACAAGGCTGGAAGCCTCTAAATAATTAAAATAACGATTGCTACTCAATCCCTGATTGCATTATTCTATCGCTCCCAAATACTAATTCTCTCTCATGCTGCTCCTTTATGTTTCCGTCGGAATCACTTCTTGGCATGTCACCTTTTACTAACCAACCACCTATCTAAAGGTCTCCTAGAGCAACAATATGTCTCTAGTATTAGAGACATATTGTCTTAATACCAGACAATTCGTATTCGTCGAAACGATCGTCATCATTTTTTTTGCCACTAGACGTCGTCTACTGGAGACATAAAAGTCCTCCCTCGCAGATGCAATAACATGATTTATCCTTAAAGTTTTCTAAACTCTTTAGTTTAAAGTAAATAACGTCGTAAGGTAATCAACGTCGATGAGAAATGGTTAACGTTGTCAACTTGTCACTAACGCAACTTTTATCTTAAATTCCTACACGTGTGAGTCATGCTTGCTCAATGTCGACGATAGACGATCAAATTATCTAGTATGGTCAATACCAATTGATTATGATTCTTTCTCAACTCCGCGTAAACTTTCATCAATTTTCAAACGGTTAGTAGAGCATCTCGATTACACCAATTTCCGCGTCGTTAAGATTGAAAGTGTGCAACTGTGCATTTGTCTGTCAATCGCTTCCTGCTTTATTCATGTGCTATGTAATGAATGCTGTCTTATCATAGAACCCTCTAGAATCCCGGCAGCGGACAAAGTTTAAAATAACTACAGAATGTTTTACTTACACTCAAGTCCCATCCTGTTGGTGAGTTGATCAAAACCAGCGACAGTTCCATCGCTCCGGCGACAAGAGTCCAGAAGGACAAGGAAGTCATCACAAATGTTGTTTAGTTCGGGAAGGAAACCCTGCATTGTATTGGGACTTGTCAGCTCCGCGGTCAGATGCCGCCGAAGATGATACCATTTTTCTCCTTGTCTGAAAAGATTTTGACAAATTAAGCCAGAATAGGAGGGAGAATTCGGTGCTGATAGCCATTTATCACATTGGTTATTATAAAATTATCATCTACGTGACTAAACCTTATCATATCTAGGCCATAACATATTTATATTTTGGTGAGACAGATAGTATCCATGAGAACTTCCCCTTATATACCGAAAATTTTCGTTGTATAACATAAATCTTTTACGTCTATTACGAAACTCACGAAGTATCATAAAGTTGAGCCTTGACCGTGCAACGTCTTTTGACTATTATTACCATTTATATTATAGTTACGTGTAACCTAGCCAGATCTTTTAACTATTGCTAGCTATGAATGTATAACTTCACTTAGGCCTTGAAAGCTCTACATGCCAAATAAACGTGATCGTTTTATAAATCACTAGCGGACGTCCCGCGGTTTCACCCGCGTAGATCCCGTTCCCGTGGGAATACAGGAATAAAAAGTAGCCTATGTTACTCAGGGTGAATGTAGCTTTCCAAGGGTGAAAGAATTTTTGAAATCGGCCCAGTACTTTTTGAGCCTATTCATTACAAACATACAAAAATAGGTACAAATCTTTCCTCTTTATAATATTAGTGTAGATGTAGATTGCACGCTAGTGAATTAGGCAATAAAAGTTAGGCACACTTGGTTATTTCCTTGTATTTAATTGTACCTAACCTTCTTATTTTTTTTAACTTCTATCGTTAAGCATACATTTGCTTACAACTTTGGGCGTTGACGCAGATTGTATCTTCAGAGACCATCATTGTTATTGAAATGTGATTTACGATCATGAACTAACATCTGTTTTAAACGATGGAGATCCTATCAGTTATTGCTATTTAGTGTCCGCGATTACAAACGGAACAACAAATTAGATTGCAATTGAAACTGATGAGGCATTGTTGAACACTGTGATGAAAATGTCAATATTATCGACATAGACTTCTTTTACAGGAAGTGGCAACATTGCAACGTCATCCAACTATAGTGGCAATGTAACTGCGCAGTTATATTTGAAATCGACGTGACTAGACGTACAAAGCTTTGTCAAAATACCACGAGCATAGGGCACAATGGTACTGTAGCCCCGAGAGTGCCCGCGACTCGAGGTCAGGCCACCCGCTGTGAATGAATGCTTGCTTACTTATAAGATAACCTAGTCTAACTAGGTATCTATGTCAATTACTCTCGACTTGAAATACACGATGATTGGCGTTATCTATAATCGGGCCGTCAATTTATTTATAACCTTCTCGGACATCTAAATAAGGCGTTGTATAGTACAAACCTTTAGATTAAAGTAAGACAGACGCTGACACGTGGTAATGCGATCATTGTGTTATGTCTGCCTACCCACAAAAAAACGTAATTAACTCATAGTCACGCTTATGGTTTGTAATCATATTAGTATTAATGGATTGCTTTTGGATAGATACCGGTATTCCCCCTTTTAGTGATGAGGTTAGAGTCGTACGCATCTCCTAGCCTTCACCTTGAAGGACCTCAAGACCTCTTAAGACTTGGCCATAACCCCAACACATAATAAAAGTCGATCAACATCAAGCTGATTAAATCCTAAATGTCTTCGCTGATATCATCCAGGTACTTTCCAATTCATTGAACGAGAGGTCTTACTTACTCATTAACAAGCCCAGTGGATGCATATCTGTCAGGTCTGCTCCTGCGGTAGACTTGCACGATCTCGGTGGGGGGACGGTATGGTCGCTTGGCCGGCGCCCTAAGCACGGCCTCCAAAGCTTCACGCTCCGCGATGGACACCACAGATGCGCCTCCAGGAGTCGTCTCCACGAATACTGGCCCGTAACGCCTGAACATATCTGTGTGCAAATCTCTCATTGTGACCGTAAACTAGCTTATACATTATAATAAAACACGATAGGTTGGAAAGCTTTTGAATAAAAGCGTTGGAAAACGGACTCTTACCTTACCGAGAAGAGAGCAGATTTTTTATTAATCTTATTACAATGATTCAAAACTTAGTTTTAAACGTGATACAAAATCCTGCTCTCCTCTCCGAGCCGGTCTGTGTGAACGGACCCTTAAGAAGAACTCGAGGAATTTTCAAAATGGCCAATATTTTTGTGTTGATGACGCAGCTGACCATTATGTTGACCAATTTAGATCTAGACTAAAGGTATCCTGTTTAATTAAAGAAGCTCTACTAACTTATTAAAGTCACTTTGCGTTCCTCAACGAAACAAAAACAAAATAGTCACAAGATTTATTAACTCGTAGTAATGGGATAATTAATTACGATGTTTTGTTATTTGTTTTGAAATCAGTGCTGTTTTGTTCCTCATCCTAATTATGTCAATTATATATAATGTAATCGAAATAGCACAAACAGTGAACTATAAATTAATCTTTTCAAAACTAGATCAAGTTATTTATAGCTGACATCGGAATTACTTATTAGTCTCAAAACCTAATTATGTTTGTATTATGATCTAATTATGTCTGTTTCCATGATCTAGAATTCCAGATCGCAAAGTCTAGACAATTCTGACCGCCACGAGAAAAGATTCATCATCAATTGGCACTGGCACTTATCTGTCCCCCGAGATCTTCATGCGTACATCTACCTGTTATGCTCTCAGTCAGCGGAAAATCAAAACCCTAGTTCCTAGGGTATTAATTTTCCGCTCACTGAGATGTCTAGGTTACTAGGGCCTAGTAACCTAGACATCTAAATAACTTATGTTTATATTTACTTAATGCGTTTGTACAGTAAATGCTTGGCTTGCTAATACAAAATGCTTATTTTCGCTTGTATATTTTTGGTTGATTGTTATCGTTGCTTGAATTGAACTAGAAATAGGCCTGCTCATTTGATTGCTATTGCTAAAATGCTATTTTGTCTATGTAAATTAATAACAACATTTTTAAAGACAGTGCTTGCATACTAGCAACGCTAACCATTGTTTGCTTGTTGAACTGACTATTATTGCTTGATTTATAAAACATTTGCATATCATCAATGTTTTTAAAATCTCACCTTCATAAGCTTCATGTAGCTTGTTCATCTTATATCTACTCCAGAATAGCCACCGCGTACCCAGGAAGGGTAGCGCCTGTGGCCCGGGCAGGCGCGTGGACTGCTTGCCATCAGCAGCGCGCGCAGCGAGTGCTGTCGCCGCTACCAACACCAGAATCACTGCCAGCACCAGCGTCGGCACGTAGGACCAGTCCACCAGGGGCGGCGGCGTGCTCTGCGTAACCAAAAGAAAATAACACGTAAGCAAATATGACGGAAATTTTATTTCTGAACAAATACGAGTAGTTAGCTTGTTTCTTAAAAGATCTTCGCCATGAGGATTGTTAATTGCTGCCCGCCCTAATCTAAATCAGATTAGGGCAACCTCTACCCACTTCATGACCGGCACTTACGTTAGCTCATACCTAGTCTTACACATGAGAACGCTAAGATGCAAGTACTTGTATGTTGAGATTATCTTAAATGTCACATTCTTCCCAATCTTTGTTATTAATTACCATACACCACGCGATTGGTACTACCCACCTAATAATAAAAGTCCATTTAAGTTTATTGACCGCACTCGAACATTTGTGTACCTACGTCGATTCTTTTAAATCTTTTTTCAAATATCAGCTTCTCAAATCTTTGTTCAAGTTTTGGCTTTAAGATTTTGTTTGGTAACGTGGTCGTTGAACCCGCGTGTGGTAGTGCTGTGCGGCGCGTGCGTTGGGTGTGCGGACTCGACGCCCGCGCCGCGTCACGTCGCTGGGACAACGTTGACGCGCGGCGCTCTTGACATTGGCTTTACGTAACTGTCTCTCGTTACGTAACATTACGCGGCCACAGGCACCGGACACGGCGTCAACGGCCGACCATCTCGCAGCTCACTACCTAACTGCACTCGGTGACAGCTTAATATGTGAGAAATTATGTCTCCAAGTATCGAGCGAAGCTGGTGGCGCAAGTTTTTATTGCCATTTTAACGGATCCCGCATTTCACAGGAATGCTTAACTACTGTACTGGAATTTAACGGGAGTTGCAACTTTCACGAACCTGTTGAGTATTGTCAATGACTCTGATATTGCACGGCAATGCAAAAAGAGGCACTAGTCACGACAATTGGTATCGAACGCAAAGATAGAATTGAATTTTTAATATGGAGAGTCTCCTCGGGGCATGTTGCAGACAAAATGTTAGGCGTAGCATAAGCGTTGTAAATTACGAGATTTGCCTACTTATCTATATTTTATTTTAGCCCTCATAAAATACGCGAGTCAAACAAGACTTAATAAACAACTTCTTTAAGATTTTTCCTTTCACTACAAAGTAATATTTATTACCGTTCATATACATGAGGTGCATGCATGGCTGCTGTATGCTCCTGCATAACTAGTCCGCTATAGTAGGTACCTACAGATGCAAACATAAATAAATACATATATTAAAAACACACTTTACGCCTTGTTCAAAACCATTCTTATCCTTCGTAGGTATTAATTACAGTAGGTAATTAATGTAAGGGTTCTCCAGTTCATGGTTAACTAAGATAAATTAAGATATTTACTAATTTGAACCGGAGACTCAATAAACAAGATAGAGAGGACGTTGACAGTTTCTCAACGATAGTTCGGCTAAAATAATGAGGTTATAACCTTGTAGCCTAAACGGGTCACACTAGATGCTTTATTTAAGCCGGAGCCTCGCTACATCATTAGATCTTTTATCCAGAGCAATCCAGCTAACTTCTTTAGAGGGTCCTACTAAGCTAACTTTTCTTGTAACTCACCTCATACTCTTTTACAGAAACTTTAGGTTCTGCTGATACACGCCATTAGTCGTAATGCAGCAGACCCCTATCATCGGTATAAGAAAAAAATCACGAGCCTTGATAATACAAAATCGTCTGTAATTGAACATTGGCGTCGACGTGGGGATGTTTTTCATAGCGAGCGCTACTTAATGCTAATTATGGAACCACTGGGTCTGCTAACGTGGCCCACATACAAGAAAATGCTTACAATGTAAGTAGCCAAGTATGTATCGATTAGCCAGTTTTTCGCTTGGTTGCTTCATAGTCTTCAATTGCCTTACTTCAGCTTGGCAACGTTTCTTAGTATTCCTTAGGCTAACAACCTCATATAATAAACTGCATAGGTACCTACATATTCTTAAAACTCGCCCAAACAAACCATTGATTTTCTGACTGTCAGTATTTTAGTAGGTACCTGTGTTCGACGAATTACCAAGGCTGAACAATTTCTTTGACCTTTCGTGTCAATAACATTTATTTGGATAACTTTTATTACTCACGTGAAACCGAAAAAATGAAGTGAAATCAATTTAGCGGAGGTATTCGATATAATCTATAGTATTAGCAACCACCGTATGCGAGAAATTATTATTAAAAAAAACGTGTGGCACTCGGAGACTGCCGCGGTAAATCTATAATATTGCATAGCATTTTTTATCAACTTATGCAATAATAGGTAGAAATAATTAGGTATTAATAGTGTAATTACAAACCAAAATAATTATTCATTCAAAAAATTTGAACAAAAATAACGATATTAAGAGGTTGATCTTCGAATTTCGCGCGATGTACATTATATAAATCAAAACTAACCTTCATAGACTAACTAAGCTAGTGAGAAACTCTATGACAGAAAATTTAAAAGAAAAAGTATTGACAGCCTGACGTAAGTGTCATAACATTGAAAAATATGAAAATTATTTATTTTATTTTAGATATTTTGTAAGAAAACGAATCGTTTTAGATCGATTCGCAGAATAGTAATGCAAAAACCAATAAAACTTATGATAGATGCGTACTAATAATAAAATGAATGAGTACTCACTCCTCACTCATTTTCTTTCACTATTTTTTCGTGACTTTCTTCATTAATACTTAAATGCACTTTATTTATTCATATTTAAAACACTTTGTACACAAATTATACGAGTAAGAATATTTTAGAAGGAGAAAGCAAAGAGACAAACAATTATTTAATTTGACAACCTCAGTTGACAACCTTGTTTTTTCCGTAACCATAGCAACCTGGTTGAGTACTGAATACTGAATCCTGAATATTTTTGTTATGAAATCTCTGGATTCGCTCTCCACGCTCAACTCAAGGCCCGCGATAGAATCTATGCAATAGATTAAAAAATTTAATACTGCCCTATTTGAATCGAATTTTGTTCACAATTTCATAGGTATTCATTATTTTGCACGGAACCCTAATTCTTTTTTTTTTAGTAAATCTTAACCTAGTAAAAGTACCCCGCCAACATCGGTTTAGCCGTTTGGAACAACCACACCGACAAAACTTTTTTTTTTTTTTTTAGTGTTATAAATAGCGTAAATTCTTTTTTTTTTTTTCTTTCATGTCCATCCATTCAGTAAAAAGTTGTTATTTTGAATTACAAACAGACACTTCAATTTTATTTATTTACATAGATAACACCATCAGGTTTTACTATCTAGTGATCCTTAGAGCCATTGCATTACATATATCAGGTACTGCAGATGTTGGTTGCTTTAGACACGCCTACGGATTCGCGAACCACATCACAACTTAAACCTTTAACTTGAATAGAATAAATAAACCTTGGTACATTCTCGTGTACCTGTAACGTCACTTTCTCCACAAATACTCTCTCTAAAAAGTAATAAAACTGATTAAAGTAATGAGTAATAAACAGACGCAACCCCAGACAGTGACTGTTCTTCAGCATTACCTTAGTGGTTCTTAATCGGTTTACTGGAGCATACACTAAATAGCATTTGAATTACAAATAAGTTGTTTATGTGAATAATACGAATCAGTTCGCTCAGGTGCGAAGTGCTGTGGAATGAAGTTAATGTTAGTTGAAGGACAGTGAGGAGCTAGTGGTTAGATGATAACAGCCGCTCGGCAATCAATCAATCTTCAGGTTGGTCTGTTGATAGATGACCACCCAAGGGCGGATCCAGCTTTGGTGCCAGGGGGGGGGGTCACAAAGAGTCGTGGTCAAGTCACAAGAAGTTATAATTTTATTTTTATAATTAAATAAAAAATAAGTGTTTAATCAATTTTTCTTTTACGTCTTCTCCCGAAACGCGTTACCACTTCATCTACATACTTCAATGGGTACGTTTTTTTAGTGTGGAGAAGTGCCAGTCTGGTTAGACGTTCTTCAACCATTGAAGCTCTTAGCCAGGATTTGATTCTTCGAAGTTTATCCAGGGGGATAAAGAGTTGAACAATTTTCGGTGGATGGATGACTTAGAATCAGAAATGAGAGAATTGAAGTAGATGAGCGTCTCAAGCGAGACAGAATGGTGGGAGAGCAGGAGGGAGGCGCGAGCGCGAATTTTTTTAAAGATTTTGGGGGGTGGCAAAGATATTATCATTGGGAGCAAAGAGTATAAAATACTGTTTTACTTGATTCGAGAAGAGATCCGCTTACTCTTATCTTGGTAGACATCAATCCTCCACTTCCTGAACCAAGCGCCTAAGACAGAGGTTCAGAAGATGTGACTGACTCGACAATGATAAACGATTATTCTTACGAAAAAAATTATTGGTGTGTACTTTGTTTATATTGACTATTGAGATTTTGTGGTCTATTAAATCGATTAACACTACGATACGTAAAGATTTACTTTACTATAAAACGTAAAATATGTTAGTATGTGCTCAGTTTTTTCATAGCCTCGGAAACAGCCAGAGCCCGAAAGTCTGACAACCAGTCATACTAAGGGATATCTCGTTGTACCCAGTACTAACTAGGTTGTGCAGTGTGCACTGTGTGCAGGCCAAGAAAGCAGTCGTTCCATGTAAAATTCCGGTTTTTACCTGCATCCAGTTAGACTGGAAGCCGACTACAACATACTCGTAGTTGGGATAATGTATGTGGATCTTTTATCGTGGATTTTTCACTAGCCTTTATCACTAGGGATAATGCAAACAATGTAAGGATAGTACCTATCAAAATCGGTTCAGGCGTTTAGAACTTATGGTGGATTATAGAAACTCACAAATAAACATACATGAACCCTAAAAACACTCAATTTTTTGGGCTGTTGTGTAAAAAACATTACGTTTAACAATTTTAATTAGTGATCGACCTAGGTCATGGACCCAGCCCAGGGGGGGGTCATGACCCCCCTGACCCCCCCCCCCCCTTGGATCCGCGCTTGTGACCACCCAAACCACCCATTACATACCGACTTTCCTCCGAAACCCCGGCGGGTTGATCCCGGCTGTCATTTCTTATGCTTTCTTATGCATATCTTTGGCAGTCGTTACAAGTAATCAGTGGCCCGAAAGGCTGACGATGACGACCAGTCTTACCAAAGAGTATTTAGTATTACCTAGTACCATAGAGTATTTGCCTAGTACTAACTGGGTTATGGAGGTTAGATAGGTAGTGGCTCCGTGTAAAACACTGGTAGATTGTAAGCCGACCCCAAAATAGTTGGGAAAAGATTAGGCAGATAATGTTAGTTGAAGGGCAGTTCAGTTTTAACAAAGACGTTGGCGTAGCTTCGGGTGACGCTTCGTACGGCCCGAGATAAGATAAAACGGTTAGTAATCAAATAAATAAACAGTGTATCCCCTGTTTCTCATATCTCTGCATCTCAGAGTGCTCTACATTCGGTAAACGATCCCTCAAGGGCGCCTGACATATTCGTCATTCGACAATATCAGTCGGAGTCAACTGCGCAGCTTCCAAAGTTTTGCATTTTCTCAACGTTCGGTTCAATCCTTGATAATTACGTCTGATTATTTACAGTTAATAAAAACGTGTAATAAAAATAGTCTGTGGACAAAATAATTGTGATTATACCGGTAATGCAAATGGCTTGCCGGTGATTGTCTGAAACTAGTATTGAATCGACATGTTCATTGAATCGACAGACACAAAGTCATCATTAAGTTTCATTTCAACATATTATCTTTTATTTCTCAGTGCAGTACGATTGGCTGAACCTACCGACTGAGCTTAATGAGTCTAGGCTCTACCATTGTGGTGACACCTAGGATCGAGTTCGAGATAATTATAATACTTAGCTAATCATAAAGGGATATTTAATGCCTACGTACGATCTACATCTTGACTAGGTAAAAGTTTAAAAAAACCGGCCAAGAGCGTCGGGCTCGGGCCACGCTCAGTGTAGGGTTCCGTAGTTTCCCGTCCGTCACATTATGTGTTCCCACTTATGAGTTTAAAGGTGGGTATCCAATATGTTTTTTTATTTTTTTTTATATATTGTATTTTTAATTTTTTTTTCACTTTCAAAATGATTTTCCTAGAAAGTCCCTAAAAAGTTCTACTTTTCAGATTTTTTTCATATTTTTTAAACTTAAGGTTCAAAAGTTAGAGGACACATTGTTTTTTACTTTTGGAGCGATTATTTCCGAAATTATTGACATTATCAAAAAATGATTTTAGTAAACCCCTATTCATTTTTAAATACCTTTCCAACAATATATCACACGTTAGGGTTGGAATTAAAATAAATCACTTCCCACTTTACATAGAGGGGGGGGGGGCTACCCTAATAAAACATTTTTTTCCAATTTTTTAAACGGTTTTATTTAGCTCACCCCGTTTGTTTTATTCTTTCTTGGATCAAATTTAGTAATTCAAATTTCACCCTCTTCCTGTCAACCGATTAATCTGAAATTTTGTATACACTTTGGATTTTGGTGACAATACAATTATGTTTATTCATTATCATTATTAATTCAAGATGGCCGCCGCTACAAAATGGCGGATAATTTATGTTTTATTAATCCCATCAATATGGGTATCAAATGAAAGGGCTCAACAAGCAGAATAAAATATACTATAAAAAATTGAAATCCAAGATGGCGGCCGCTACAAAATGGCGGATAACGTAGGTTTTATCAATCCCATCAATATGGGTATGAAATGAAAGGGCTCAACAAGCAGAATACAATATACTATAAAAAAATTGAAATACAAGATGGCGGCCGCTACAAAATGGCGGATAACGTAGGTTTTATCGATCCCATCAATATGGGTATCAAATGAAAGTGCTCAACCAGTATAATACAATGTACTATATAAAATTAAAATACAAGATGGCGGCCTCTACAAAATGGCGGATAAATTAGGTTTTATCAATCCCATCAAAATAGGTATCAAATGAAAGGTAATGAATTAAATGAATTAAACAGAATGCGAAATAAAAACTAAAAACTAGAAAATAAAAATAAGTAAAAAAACTTTTTAAGTTAAACGGTTTTATGTTAAACATACATTGCAATGTTTAAGATAAATGTACTAAAAACCAAAAAATAATAAAATAGATACAGTCGTGGGAATTATAAACATATGCATAGACTAGACTAAAATAAAAACGTGGGGCACGTCAATTGCTTCTGAAGGTTATATTGTCACTCTGGCTAAGAATAATCATCATGTTCGTAGACAATTGACGTGCCCCACGTTTTTATTTTAGTCTAGTCTATGCATATGTTTATAATTCCCACGACTGTATCTATTTTATTATTTTTTGGTTTTTAGTACATTTATCTTAAACATTGCAATGTATGTTTAACATAAAACCGTTTAACTTAAAAAGTTTTTTACCTATTTTTTTATTTTACCACTTTGTCGGCGTGATTGATAGGTACACATATTGGTACCCAGCTTTCTAGTGCTAACGGTCACAGAGATTAAGCGAGGACGGACGGACGGACAGACAGACATGGCGAAACTATAACCGCCTTATTACAAAAGGTAGTTAAACCTGGTTTAAGTTAAACTTGGTTTATCTCACATGCTGTCACTTTCTTTTGAATATTATTGAAGTGAGCCGTCATGCGAGAAAAACCAAGTCTAAGTTAAACGGTTTAACTACCTTTTGTAATAAGGCGGAATGGGTTTCTAGTTGACTACGGATTTACGGAACCCTAAAAACAAGACATTTCATGTTCATATCTTTAAATATAATACATTTTCGTAACTCGAGTGATCGCAAGTGCGACTGCTGATCATGATTTCCTGGTTTCGATTCCCAGGTTAGTTAATAAAGTGTTATTAGGATTTCAATCAAGAATGTCTTAGTAGCGGCCACGGAATCCGGAATTGTGCGCGGTTGATGCCAATAAGCTCGGCCCCTATTACATTGGACTATTAATTGTCGAAATATGGGTGTACTAATAGCTACACCTCTGTCCAAACCTTCGGGGATTACAGGCGTGACGTTTATGTTATGTTTTCGTCTCTTTGTCCTAAGCCAAACCACAAATTACTGAATATATTTTAAGCATTTTCCTTCCCAGTTATCGTTGTGTCAACATGTCGGTTCGGTTGGTTAACACTAAAAACTTCCTTGAATTTTTGCAAAATATTTTGGCAAATTCTTGCTACCTACTCTGCACGGGTGTGGCGGAAATGGAGTAGTTTGTAAACAGATAACATGAACACATCCTTGCCTTTAATATGAAGGTGTGTCTGACACCCAGCCATTTGCTTATAAACGACGAATTAACTTAATGAAGTGGAGATACGTTGTTCGAACATTTAAGTGCTTTTTTAGGCACTTGACAAAACAATTTTTTAAATATTGCCGTTATTTCTAACGTCTTTCCTCCATTTTTTATTTATCCGAGGTTATCTGAGAAGAGAGAATTGATAAAGTATCTTTATGGTCATGTTATCTATAGCATTTCTGATTCAACAAGGAGTATTTATTTAGGCGCCTGGCCTGGGTCGAAAACCTCGTAAAATTCACTGCTGCGTTGTATGTATGTTTTTCCCAGTTTCAATGTCAATTTCGTGTCTTAATGTTTTAGGAGTTTATCTAGCTACCAACTTCTTAATTAATTTGGGATTTATATTTATTAAACTCTGAAGAATGAAAACCGGACGAGCAAGCTAAAACTAGCATGACGAGAGTTCGCCCCCGACTTCTTCCGCAAAAATTGTGATATCTGCTTTCAGCCTGTGAAAGATTTTGATAGACTTAGATTTGAGATTACCCCCTACTTAGGTACAAACTACTACAAACGCATCTTACCTCTTTATAATATTAAGTGCACCTAGATAATAAACTGAACTGCTTTTTAATTGATTAAATTAGCATAATTCATCTTTTGAAAAGTTTATGGAGTTTTAAAAATATATTATGTACAGGCAGCGACAAAGAAAACTCATAAAAGTTAATGAAACAAAACAAGATACTTACCTACGTAAGTAGATAGTGAATGATCATTGATTGCCTTATAGGATTACCTATTTACGCAGATATTCAATGAATGTATTTACTGGTATTTACATTGATCGCTACTCTATCGATGTGCAATGCTACGCTAACAAAATTTCTCCACAGCTTGCACTTTTCCAATATTTATTGAAACATCTACAAATTTGTACGTACAAGCAAACACTTGACATTGGATAAGACACAATTTCTAGATGTCCTCACTGCGTACCTAGTGTACTTACCCTGGTGACGAAATGTAGGTATGTAGGTAGGTACCTACATACTTGTAACACAATAACAAATAGATCCATACCTACCGCAAAATTATTAGCATTCTTAGATAACTCTATAATCTCTCGTTTAATTAAAAACTTTCTGTTCAATGTTTAAATAAATTAAATTGGAGTCAGAAGGTTATCCTGTATTATTTAAAGAAAGACAAACTAAATGGTCTCAAGCCCGAAAGGGAGGAAACATTACAAACGATATATTTAAATTCACCAACCTAACTGTTATATTAGGTATCAGTAATTCAGTACCTAAGTAAAATTTTGAATTTCAAAATTGGAAGTGTTGGAATCACCAAAAATCATCCTCATTCTCCTGCCCTTATCCCAATTTTTTGTGGGGTCATACTATGCGACCCGTAATAAATTAGGATAAGGGCAGGAGAATAATGTTAATAATGATCTTTAACTAGCCGACCCGCATCAGCTTCACCCAGTGACGGATTTTCATACAATCTGTCAAACCATATTCTTTTTGTTTTGAACTAGTGGTGCCCCGCGACATTCGCCGCGTGAAATTATTATAAGAATATCACTTCCCTATTTGAATCGGATTTTGTTAACAATTTCAAGGGTTGTCATTTGCACGGAACTCTTATTACTTTTTCTCAGATAAAAGCAGCTTTTTTTTTGCAGGGTGGGAATTCATCAATTGACTGGGGACATTGTTTCATGAAACGTTTCTTTAAATACTTACCTACTGGTTTAGAAGACATTGTAAGCGATTCCCTCCTTTCAAAGTTTAAAATGTTAAGCTTACAGTTTTCTTAACTAACCTTACATGTATTTTACCAGATTAACTTTGACCTTAGGTTAAATCCCTTCTCTAATTAGTTTGAAAACTTGTTTATTTTTTGAGGCAAGTGTTAGGTTGTAGAGATGCGAGAATTTTAAACACATTGAATTAGGAGTTTTCGAAGAGACTTAAGCTGTCCCTTAATTAATTTCAAACCCTAAACTATGTAACAATTGTGTGTAGCAAAAGTTTTTCACGCTCTGAAAAAAACAAAGCTATTTTTGTAAAATACCTCATCATCATCTGCCTAGCATATCTGTATTTTACAAGGAGCGACTGCCTATCTTATCCACAACCCATTAAGTACTGGGTAATACGATACCCTTTGATAAGACTGATTGTCAGACTAGGGGCTCTGACTACCAGTAACGAACCTGCCGAAGAATTATTTATTTATTTAAACTTCTCGCACACAAAAAAAAAGGTACAAAGGCGGACTTAATGCCTTAGACATTCTCTACCAGTCAACCAAGGGTGGTGTAGAGATTAGATAGCAGGTGCTCTTTTTGAGAGGAACAATGATAAAAAAAAAATATTCAAATATATCACAAAGAAGAAGAGAAGATTCACAAATGACAGCCGGGATCAACGGCGTACGTGCTTTCCGAGGCACGCAGGAAACTCGGTACCTATGTCATGGACGGTCTCCTTGTAAATACAAAACATTACCTAACAAAATACTTTTTCTTTCAATTATATTATCTTTGTAATTAATAGGCGTGTAAATAAAATTCACACCATTAGTCATGATTGTCAAGTCATGTAGCCGTTGTAAGGTCAATGAATTAAGAATGATACACATGCCTTGAACGATAAAATTGTGAGAGTAAATAATAAAAAATCTTATGTATACTGAGTAGGCATAACTTGTGTAAATAATAAATGTGTAAGTTGTGTCTACATTACTACATAATTATTTTTAGCCTAATGCGGTTAAGCTCACTTCAAATTGGAACTAAGTCATTACCAGCTGATACCGAGTTCAGTGCCTAAAGCAAGTTAGAAAAAAACAAGTCATAAACAGCCTAACACTACGATTATACTCGATCTTATATTTTGTTATGCGTATTTTTTTTGTCATTTCGTATGCACGTCTGCGACAAACAAATTATTTTTTCTTTCTTTCGTTATCTTGCCACAACCGCCAAATTAGGTTCGTTGTATTCCAGACTTCCTCAAAAGTTCGTCCATGTTGTTCTTTGTGTTATTTCAGCATTTACGTCATCGTATCTGCGTGCACTTGCAATAATTTACATAACGCCACGAAGGGAGGCATCCCGTCACGTTGTCAGCTGCGTCGCGTCTTCCGCGTTTATTGAGGCCGGTTCACGCGGTTCATCGTCGCTGCAATTGATTGCACTCCATCGCTCCTTACTCCCTGTTATTGCGAGACTAACTTGCATCCTTAATGTTCATCACTTATCGACATCGGAGCGAAGTACTTTGGACCTATCTGTGGCGGTTTATGTGAAGTATGGCGCCGATCTGTATAAAACTTTTTCTGTATGACAAGTTGTCTGCTGAACGGTGCAGAGCGGTGTTTTGTTTCATCCAGTTTTCTGCAAGATTGTTGGTACTAGATTCTCGAATAAACTCTAGTTACGCCAAAATATTTATCAAATAAAATAATATGTTTCTTTTCCACCTAACAAGAAACTTGTTAGGTGGAAAAGAAACATAATAATTTAAGCCAATCGATCAGTCGTACTTAGGCAACATTTGATACTTACTACAATTTTATAAAAAAACACAAGTATTCACAAAGCAGTCCAATTTGCCAAAACCAGATCCGTTTATCATAGGTTGTCTGGCAGGCGGATCTTGGTGTATTTTCTTCTTATTATTTATGGACAAGTTAATTTCAGTCGTCTTATTTTCATTTTTAAAGATCAAAGTGTCAATTAGCCAGTGGTATATTGATAACCCAATAATGATTTTGAATAACATGATGAAAAGAAGAAGACGCTCAGAATAAATTACATGATCCGTTACTTGCATATAATATATTGTGCTACTAGCTGTTGCCAGCGGCTTCACCCGCTACAAATCGAAAATTATCCCACGGGAAGATAAAATCCGGATAAAAACTATCCTTTGTGTTAATCTAGGGTGTCAGCAAACTCCATACCAAATTTTATTAAAATCGCTCCAGCCGTTTAGACGTGAAGAAGTAACAAACATACACACTCACAAACTATCGCCTTTATAATATTAGTGTGATTAGTTTTTATTTACGTCTAGTGGACCCTAGGGTTTTACAAACCAACTCAACGGATTGTTCAGTTAATAAAAACTGGAAAGTGAAAGAAAACAGACAGCTATTGGCCAAACTGATCAGACGACATGCCCCAGACGTAGACGACTAGACGCTCTACAAATGCGAGCACAAAACTGTGTCCGTACCGATACCGACTGTCTAGGTTTCTATACAATAAACATAACTTGAAGTAGTGATCATAGCTTCCTTCCCCTTCAACCGACTTCTGCATCTCTCGGATCGATACACAGCGGTATTCTATGACCTTTCACTGCGAAACCCTTTTATTTGTGGCTGAGAATGTCGACAATCCGTTGAGATACGTAATTTAATACACGAATTGTTTTAACTCCTCGATAGCGTCATCAATAGCATTGCAATTAATTTACAATTCAAGACCCAATTCAAGGTTAACGCCGAATGAAAGTCATTGAACGCATTAAATTAAATATTTTTGGTATTCGGTAGTTTTGCAGCTAGTTCGAGTTCGAGAAACCACTTTATGCTAATTTGACACGAAAATAACTGTGACATTAAGGACGATAGCTTCTGCAGGTCTAACTAAAAGAATGCATTTGTCATTGAGATGCGTTGGGATGAACCATGGATGGAGTTCATGGTGAATGACAGTTGATATGACATTCATTGATGGGTTCAATGAAATATCAAGATGACTGTGAGCTGTCTGTGAGGTTAAGAACTTTCAGATCAAAAATAATTGGACATTGTAGGTAGACTGGTATAGATAGTGTGCTTCCCTGCAGAGCGCGATGGCGCGGGCGGCCGAGGGCGGCGCGCGATTCGTTTTGCTCCCCGAAGGCCGACCAGTCCCGGTCGTCTCGCCGCATCGGATATGTGTCACTATAACACTATACATACGTCTGCTTCCCTTCGTGTGACTTCCACACTCACTTGATATTAAGACAAAAAGATTCTGTGGACTGTGACCCTGAACTTGCATATCACATTTCAGATATTTGGTGCAGAATGACATTTTTCAGACCAGTGATAAATGTAGAAACTCATTCAAGGCCTCACTGTCGTTTCACAAGGTTTATATGCTAAATCATGCTTACGAGGACTGATTTAGTGATATTTTCTGCTAATTATGAGCTTTACTTGCTAGCAAAATGTGTTTATTTTTATTGATCGAAGGTTTATTTGCTCAAATTATGAATAATTGTAAGACTATGATCGTATTAATACGTAGATATAATGTAGTATCTTTAAGGTCAAACGAACATCAAAACTATTTTCGTGAATGGCTTTGTATATGAATAATACCAGTCCATACTTTGAAATGCTACGCAGAAACGACGCAGATATTTTACCAGATTTAAAATCATCGATCCTAAACAAACAAGCATCAAAACAAACGGGAACCGAGACCTAAAAGCTTCGTATAATAGAAGTCAATCAAAGCTGACAAACTACCTTTATTTACACAAATCAGTTCTATATTTTTGATTCCTAAAAGCACATAGAGTCATAGACCCGTAACTGCGTAGGACTTAAGGCCACTATACAGCGCCATTATTTAAAAACAATATATTTTATGTAACCAACAAAGAGCGTTTTTAATCTTATCAACACAAAAAACAATAACATTACAATACATTTAATTGAATAATAAAAAACGTGTCCTTGTATGAGGTTCAAGGCGAACAGTAGGTCGACGGCTAGCGCGTCATCGCCGATACAAAATTTTGTTCCGACGATGGTTTACGACCCGACTCGGCAATCCATTATCATACTAATAGGGTAGTTTTAGCCAACGAACCAGTTGTGGAAGGCCATCGATACCGCAAAAGTGAAGCAGTAAAAAACAAAATCACAAAGTGCGATCATATGCAGGTGGTTTTATCGGTAATCAAAAAGGAGCTATGGATTTATTACGGGCATATAGTATAATTATCAGAATAATTTAATTAGTAAGGTACTGTGTAGTTATGCGATATATTTCTTTCAGTTACTGATACTTTAGCTTAGCTCACAAACTTCTAAACTCTCTCTAAATTTTGGTGCATCCAATGGCTTTGTCAAACTACTTACTACAATGTCATAAGCATAACCCAATGCTGATGCTAATAAAATGGAAGTGTCTGTTTGTAATTTGAAAATAACAGCTTTTTTACTGAATATTTAAGAAGAAAATAATGTTTTGTTCATTTTTGTCTTTCTGTCTGTTTTTTTCGGCTTATCTCCGAAATGGTTGGACTGATTTTGACGGGACCTTTACTGGCAGATAGTTGATGTTATAAGGAATATCTTTTATTTTAGAAAACGGATTATTATTATCCATACAAAAAAAAATGAAACACTCCTGAAAATGTTAAGAAACTATTGAAATAGGGAAGTAATTTATAATAACTTCACGCAGACGAAGACCGCCGAAGACTAGTTCGCAATAAAATGATAATGGGGCAACGTATGATGTAATAGGTACTATAAATTAATTGTAACCATCCAAAGTCTCTAGATATTTGAGACAGGGTAATAACGCTGATGAGCATCCGGTCACGTCTCTCAACACATGTTCGACACCGAACTGTTGCACCGTCGCACGTGATACCACCAAATATCACCCGTTTTTAGGAAAAAAAAACTACAACTTGTTTATTTTCGACAACCAGAAGTAATTTATTCAACATTTAAGCTAATGCAAGTTCAATACTAACAATACTACAAAACACAATCGCTGCTGACTAAATCAATCTTGTGCGACGAACTAATATCGTTTAAAACATCGTTCGCAATTATTCATAATTAGTTACTGGGTAAAAAATTAACCTTGAATCAGAGGCAGGAGTAAGCGACCGATTGAATATTAATATATAGCGATGAGTGAACAAATGCTGAATATTCAACGTCTCGGTCAGGCAGTCTCACGCACTCCTGACGCTGCCTGCCGAGAACGCTTGTTTGGCAATAGGAAACGACAGCAGCGCACTGCACCACGATATTACTATAGGTACGCCTCAACACCCAGAGAAAAACTCATTTTCAGCCCCATAAATCGTCGTCAGAGTGTTCGCAACTCCGATTAAGCAATCCAAGTTTCTTGATAGCAAAAAGTAAAACAAGAATTTGACTGCGAAACTAAAAGCGTCTGCCGTCTCGAATTGGATCGAATACAAAAGCTTTTGTAAAATCCCTATTCAAAGAAAGAACTTCTGCGTGTTGTTAATTCTTATTAATGAAGTAAAATGTGGGCTAACTCTAAATATAGGTCGGTATTTGCATTTTAATTACATATATATAGTTTCTGCAAAGGTCAGAAACTATCAACCAATTACCAGCCCACGAAGGAAGTTGTGAACTTTACGAAAGTATTCCAACCCAACCGTAACTTAAGTTATGGATGAATTACCCAGTTTACTTAATTGTTAGCAGTAGGTCCTGCATTGTCTACGTGGACTTTTCATAGTACAGACTTCATTTTAAATGCTTACCTACCCAAGCAAAAATTCTATAAATTTATTGCGCCTCATAAACCAAACTGCACCCATTTAGCGAACACTTTGGTTTTCTTATTCTTTTCACAGCTTATAGGGCAAATTTTATATGCAACAATTTTAACCTTTTTTCGCGTCATTCGTTGAAGAAAAAACATCTATTAAAAATTAACTTGCAACATAACTTCTCCAAAACACGCAAGCTAGGCGTAGCGCTTCATAATTCGCAAGAAAAATGTCTGAATAATGTATATTTTCTACATGCAGCCGTAACTTCTTACACTTTATGCCTCGGTTGGATCTTTGTGTCCGGGATAAAGCAGAGAAAACTAGGCACATAAACAAAATAAATAACATTATTTATAATGTTATATTGCTAAATAAAAACTCGTTCATATTATGATAGATAGGTAAGCATACTACTTTCAATCTAGTCTGGATCAAGCATTCATGTTACCCATTTCAGACGCAGTCTATGAATTAAGTGCAAAAAAATAATTACCTACGTGCTTGCTGGCTTGGTACGTACGCTTTATTAAAAATTAAAAAGATTAAACCACAACGACCATAAATAAAATAGGGATCTGTGAGTAAAGGCGATAAAATTTTATTTCAAATGATAGGTAATAAACTTACCCAAAAGCTCTCTACGTAGTGTGAAAAAAGGAAAACTCCCGGAAGAGACATTGTAGCCAGCTTAACTTCACAACTAGACTGACAGAGGGAACACGCCGCGCTTTTTATTTATACACTTTTTGTTTACTAACATCACATAGGAATTCCTTTATCTGTGTCGAAAGGTAGCTCATACACGAGGTAGCTCACGGGAGTCGCCCGGCAGCCCGCGAGCCTCGTCACTAACGACTGAGAATCCGCCAACACGTTGCGCCCCTATATACTTGCTTACTTCTTGTTTTGCCTGAATGCTTTATTTCACGCTCTATATCCACGAATTAATAATTATGGATTGTGGATATCGAACAGCTAGTGTTCGTTGCATACGAATTGTGCACATGACCAACAATCATCTTGTTCGACTTTCTTGCGGCCACAAACTAAATTAATAAATTATATTGACCTAATAAAGTTATCTATCGGGAAGGGCACGATTGTGAAAAAGTAGGGAAATTAGTTCAAGGCTTTCTGTATTAAGTACGTCATTCATGAGTAGGCCATTACCGTGCAGTACATTTATGAACATTGTGCAGGGATCAGAAAAAATATAGCAGACAATCTTCTTAAACAATCATATATGTACTTTAACGTAGTTAAATAACAGTGCAAATATTTAATAACATCATTAAAGCACCTTGATAAAATTTAAGGGTGAACGTCCCAAAGGTTTTATACAATACAAGGTCATTAACTACTCATTTCTAGGTGAAGAAATATCAGCATAAATGAAACTGATATCAACATTGTTTTTGTTGTTCAATTGTAGACTAGACATACTACAATCAAAGTAGGTACCTATTCATTAAAACATTTCGTGTTAGCCAAAAACAGCAATACGAAATGAGGCTAAGCCCAGGATAAAGCAAAGCAAAACAAAAAGGAAGGAGGCGAAATGAGACCTTGCCAAATAAACTGAGGTCACCTTGCTCCAGCTCCCGACAAAAGTATGAAGGACGCCCGAGTAGGTGGCCTTAGCTGGCCTACAATCTACAGCTGCCATGAATTAACCCCATGGAGCACAATAACCAGTGGAGAGCGCGTGCGGGGGCTACTGCGGGCGCCAAACCTACGCTATATCAAGCGTACGCGGCGAAATTTTGCTCAGTCGCAAAAATTGTAGGCTAACGCACGAACGTCACGCGCTCCCGTTTTGAAAGCATTTATTACGAAAAATAATGCCTAGTTGTGCAATTAAATGGTGTGGAAAGTGTACTACAACTTCAAGTTACACAAAAGATGGGATAACATTGCACAGTTATGTGGTTTTCTATTCAATTTGATCAAAACAATGAAAAAAGAATCATATAATTGCTGTCTCTTTCTGGTACACTGATTTGCACTAATGCAGTTGTCCCTTTCTTTCATGATAGTGATGTTCGAGTTCGCAGTATCGCGACGGTTTATGGTATCGATATAATTTAAAATATAAGTTCTTAAAATACCTTATATTTTTTTGTTTCATTATTGCTATATTTTCATACATGCTTATTCCCTTGGCTTTACTCGCAAATGTGTATAATATTGGCATAAACTTGTACATAACAGTAAAAAATGTAAGTGTATGATATCTCTGCCTGCCTTTTACACAAAATTTTGACGCGTGGCTTGGAATCTATTTGAATCATTGCAATCCTAGACAATTATGTTTTTTTTTTTATGTTTTTTTAGAGGCCAGTGTAGGTATGGAACAGACGTTATCAATTTTAGTTTTGGAGTAAAGTCGGCCAATACGCGCATCGGCATGTGAACACATTGCTGGCAGTCTTCTTCTTAGCGTGTCGATGGCAAATTTCAGTTAAATCGTTTGATGGAGGCAAAGGCCTATGAAAAAACTGACACGATAGGGATAAAAAAAATTGGTTGGATTGTGTAGCCTAGCTATGGAACGAGGACTTAATTTTTTTTTATTACCATATTGCAGTATCGGGTTAACCTGCGCCATATACACCATTTAGGGTCTGAGAAGCATGGTCCTACGATGCACCGTTGCCGAGTTATGGGCGTTTTAAATTATTGTACCAAAATAAGTTAAATACAAATATCTTGAAAACGGAGCGTCCTAGGCAAAAAATGACCGAAATTTTAACCCCCCTTTGCTCCCCCCGTGATATCATGATCTTAACACACAAAATTAATTTGAACTAATTTGAGGTCCTTTTACTTTTTTTTTCACCAATTTGACGTAGAATCGACTAACCATTTAATTGATTTAGCTTCATGTGTAGCAAAAAAATATATTGATACTCGACTGACATTTATTACGAAAAATAATACAAATCCAAATGATTATATAAGAAAAACATAATTATTCAAAACTAATCCATTTTAAAAACCAGTACCTAAATATATTATATTTTTTTAATTACAGTCTTCTAAGTTTAATAATTACCTGTTTTATTTCAAAATCGAACCCGTAATCTCTGTATTGCAAACAAATCGTTATAATACTAATAAGTCAACCAATTATCGATATCGATACTTTTTCAATTACTTTTATGGAATCCCTAGAGAATGAGTTGTCATTTGGTTGTCAGTTCGTCAACCAATCACAGAGTCCGAAACGTACCTCTCCCCCCGCGGTATATTAGTGACTTTGATTTAGAACAAAAACGTGCCCATACTTTCTCCACTGGTTATTTTACTCCATGATTAACCCCAACTTCTTTTTTATGGACAATCTTACGACAAGCCCTCGACTTTTTGTAGAAATATTTATAAATTATCAACGCAACGATTTATTGTTTGACTCCGGTGGTTTCTTTTCTATGTACCTACCCAGTTTTGGTACCTATATCTTACCTTCTAGTCTGGACTATTCAGGGTGCGCGTTCAGATTTCTTATATTAGGTCTTTACCTATGAAATTGCCGATTTGTATGAGAATTTTAAAATATAAAAATTTTGGTATTTTTTTTATTTCAGCGAATCAAAGTACTGGCCCAAATGATCTATACAATTTTGCCATTTTGATGGCAGTTTGTTTATCCCTTTACTGTAGAAGTCTGCCGGACGGGAGGCGATGAAGTCAGCGAAAGCGTTTTGTACACACGGCTACACATCAAGCTATACATTTCCAGTTTACGCTGATCTCGCATTGTACGGAAATCCTATACAATGCGAGACCAGCTTATACTGGAAATGTATAGGTTGATGTGTAGCCGTGTGTACTGCCTCTCGGGTGTCGAATTTTTTACCACTTAAAAAAATGTCTAAATTTTGAAAAAAGTAGAAATCTGTTGGGGCAAGGTCCGGTGAGTATGGTGGGTGACGGAGAGCTTCCAGCTGTAACTCTTGTAGCTTTGCGATGGTCTTTCGTGAAGTGTGAGCTCGCGCGTTGTCGTGGAGAAGCAATGGGGAAGAACGATTGACTAGTCTTGGTTGTTGAATTGCGAGCTTCTCCATCATTGTTTGCAATTCTTTGCAATAGACATCTGCCGTCACTGTTGTGATTGTGACATTCGGTAAGAAGCTGTGGTGTACAAGTCCGGCACTGGTCCACCAGACAGTCACCATCATCTTCCTATCAGTAATCTTTTTTGTAGCGCACTGATTAGGTGATGTACCCGGGTCCACCCACTGAGACGAACGCTTACGGTTGTCGTACAGGATCCACTTTTCATCGCAGGTAACAATTTGATAAGAATTTCATCGTTTCTATGCCGATTCAATAGTGCTATCCATGCTTCGACGCGTAAATCTCGCTGTTGGTCACTTAGTTCGCGTGGCACGCACTTATCTAGCTTTTTTATCTTTCCAATTTGACGCAAGTGCCTCAATGTTGTTTTGACAATAACTCCAAGTCTGCAGTAAGCTCAGCATTAGATTGAGTTGGATCCGCTTCCACTATCGCCTTTAATTCGTCGTTGTCGACAATGTTAACCGGCCAACCGCGAGGCTCGTTCTTCGACTCAAAATTTCCAGATTGAAAACGATTGAACCATTAATGGACCGTGTTTATGCAAGCAGTGTTAAGTCCGTACACGTCGTTAATGTTTCGTGTTGTTTGCGCAGCGGTATTTCCACGTATGAACTGATATTCGATTAAATAACTCGAAAAGTACTGGCCGCATTGGAATCTTTAATACACCGATTTGTTTGTAATTTATCTCAGACTAATTCCAAATTCAAATTTTTGAAAATTCTTTTGTTTCGGTGGCATAAAAATGTCTTGATGTATAGGAGAGGGAAAAAACAATATTAATTACGTTTAGTTACAGTTTTTTTTTTTTTCATTTTTAAACGAAAGATAAAGTTAAAATTGAGGTATTGTAGCCATGCAACGCCGACATTTGACGAGGGCGGAGATGTTACGAGCTGTGGGAATGCTGGAAGCTGGATCTGTTCAGCGTAATGTTGCTGAGGCCATAGGGACCCATCAAAATGTAATTTCAAGATTGTGGACACGCTATCGTGCCACAGGTGAAGTAGCGGAGAGGCACCGGGGGCCAAGTCCCATCACTACCCCCAGACAAGACGGATTTTTGCAAATTACTGCGCGAGCTCAACCAAATGCAACGGCGACTCAATTGGTCCAAAGGCTGCGAGTGGAACACCAAGTGCTTGTGAGTGACCAAACTGTAAGAAGGCGACTGCATGAAAGCAATCTACGCTCTCGTAGACCACTCCGGGTCCCACCTTTACGGAGAGGCAATCGTGGACGACGATTAGAATGGGTTCGGAACCACGTGGACTGGGGCCGTGAGCAATGGTCCAATGTGCTGTTCACGGATGAATCCAGGTTCGGCTTCCATCCAGATTCACCAAGGACGCGTGTTTGGCGAGTTCCTGGACGATGGAGCCGTCTCCAGAACCCTCAGGAAGTTCACCCATACCAAGGAGGACTAATTTTGGTTTGGGCAGGAATTCGTCTTGGAGGACGGACGGATCTCGTTTGGGTGCGGGGCAATATGACGGCAGAACGATACGTCCAACAGGTGCTGGGGCCCGTAATCTTGCCCCACAGAACACAAATGGGGCAAGATTTCCTGCTCATGCACGACAATGCCCGGGCACACACGGCGAGAACGGTAGCAGCTTGGTTACATACACATAATGTTACGGCCTTAGACTGGCCTGCTCAATCGCCAGATCTAAATCCCATTGAGCATGCGTGGGATATGCTGCAAAGAAGAGCTCTGAAGGAAGTTCCTGAAATTTTGGCTACAGAAGATCAACTTTTTGCGCACCTCAGAAGGACATGGGACAAAATTCCGCAGCAAGACATTGACAACCTTGTTCTGAGCATGCCGAATCGTTGCCGATGTGTTAGAACATCATGGGCGCTTTCTCAGACTACTAACTTCAAGTTTATAAACACAAATTATATGATTTTTCTATTAGTTAATTCATATATGGTTTCCGTCTATGCTTCATTTTTTTTCCATAAAATCCTGAAATTTTAATCAGTACCTTAACCATTATTAAAAAATGGTAGAATATTAAATAACGTATATTTTAAATATATACATGTCATATAAATAATTAACACATTGATAGTAATTCGCTTTTTTTAAAATATCCCTAGACCGTGTTGATGTGTGTATTTCAGACCGAATCAGTGGCGTAACTATACCGCTAAGGCCCTATGGTAGAATTCATAGGATGAGAACCTCCCTCAGATCTCAAAATAAAGAAGCTAATCCATAGTCGTCGATAGTTTTTATTTAAATAAAGATATTACCTTTTGAACGTCACTTTACTTACCTACTTTACTTTCAAAAAAATAAAGAAAACTCGATTTTATTTTTACAAAAAATATAAGTAACTAGCAGTTGCCCGCGACTTCGTTCGCGTAGAAATTCTGACTCTCTTGTCTGGACTGCCTGTGGATGGTACTATGTCAAAACGAATGCCAAATGCCAATCGAAGCGATTATATTCCCTTAAACCAGCCCTGTCATAAAATCTATTCCTACCTGAAATGTCTTAACTATATTCTATCTCTCTGCCAATTTTCAGGTACAAAAAGCCAAGTATTTCATATGGACTTACGTGAGCCCTTAGTCCAGGTCTTCCTTACAAATTTCTTAGCTTAGATCTCCTACTCCTAAACTCTAGACTTGTTAAATTTCAGGTTGTTAGTACAAAAAAAACAGTACATTTTTACAAACATGTGAAAGCCCTCAGACCTCCTTATTCTGGCCATGTTGCTAAACTCGCTAAATCTGTTCTTAGTCAACGTCTACTAACTATATAGTACCTTCCTGCCAAAATTGTAGCACAAAAAAAGGAAGGACTGTCATACAAACTCGCGTGAGCCCTTAGACCTCCCTAGTCCGGCCCTGTCGCAAAATCGGTTCTTAGCAAACTTCTACTCACCTACTACGTCCCTGCCAAAATTCAAGTTAGTAGCACACAAAATGATGGACTTTTAAACAAACTTGCGAGCGCCCTTAAACCTCTCTTTTCTTACGAACTTGCAAGAACCCTTAGACCTCCCTAATCCGGCCCTGTCACAAAATCTGTTCTTACCAGACGTCTACTAACTATAAACTACGTCCGTCTCAAAAATCAACTTTGTAGCTCAAAAAATGAAGGACTTTCATACAAACTGGCAAGAGCCCTTAGACCTCCCTAATCCGGCCCTGTCTCAAAATCTGTTCTAAGCAGACGTCTACTAACTTTAAACTACGTCCCTGCCAAAAATGAAGATTGTGGCACAAAAAAAGAAAGACTTTCATACAAACTGGCGAGAGCCCTTAGACCTCCCTAATCCGGCCCTGTCACAAAATCGGTTCTAAGCAGACGTTTACTGCCTATTAACTACGTCTCTGCCAAAAATCAAGATTGTAGCACAAAAAATTAAGGACTTTCAAACAAACTTGCGAGGGCCCTTAGACCACCCTAATCCGGCCCTGTCGCAAAACTAATTTATAGCGGATGCCTACTGACTATAAACTACGTCTCTGCCAAAAATCAAGATTATAGCACGAAAAATTAAGGACTTTCATACAAACTTGTGAGGGCCCTTAGACCACCCTAATCCGGCCCTGTCGCAAAATTAATTCATAGCAGACGCCCACTGACTATAAACTACGTATCTGCCAAAAATTTAGATTGTAGCACAAAAAATGAAGGAGTTTCATACAAACTTGCGAGGGCCCTTAGACCACCCTAATCCGGCCCTGTCGCAAAATCCGTTCTTAGCGGACGTCTACTAACCATAAACTACCTCCCTGCCAAAAATCATCTTTGTACGTCCAGCGGTTTTCGAGATTTCGTGATGAATCAGTGAGTGAGTGACCTTTCGCTTTTATAGATATAGATTACATGTTAAAATTCTTTCTGTTCAGAAATCGGTTATTGACATCAAAATTATAATTATGGGCAAAGGAGTCTTCCAATGCCAGTTATTTAAATTACGATGATCTATACCTACATGAAATAAGATAGCTTTTATAAAATCAAAAGTCATTTATTCAAACTAGGCTGATAATCAGCACTTTTCGAACGTCAAAATTTACTTTACTTATTTACAAGAGACAGAACGCCCACCCTTCGACACTTCCTAGTGTTTTAGCTGGAAAGAAGAAGTGGCATGTGAAGTGGCGGAACGAACTCACCAGCACAGCAACACATCTGTCAGGTTAAAAAATAAAACACAAAAAAGTGAAAAATAAAAATCAGCTGCTGAAGTCGGTGACTTTTGTTTGTTTGATTTCATGGTTTTGCCACCGACTTCAGAAGCTGATTTTTATTTTTCACTCTTATGTGTTTTATTTTTGTCGAAGTCGGTTTTATTTTTTGTAAAAAAGTTTTTATTTTTCACTTTTTAGTAGTTCACATGTGCTTACCCCTTCACAACGTACCGGCGTGATGTTATGTTATGAACTGGTGTAAACAATAGACAGACATGAGATTTCAGCAATCCCAGTCCATTTGCTATAATTTATTGAGGAGTTCCGTTGCCTATCTCCGAAGTTCTTCATCAGATCTTCACAAAATAGTTTTTATAACCTTTGTAGTGAGTACAGGCGTGATATTATGTTGTGTGATGGCGTAAACAATGCTTAGATATGCTATAGCAACAATCGCGGTTAATCTGCTGTTACCTATTTATTGAAGAGTTCCCCCGATTTCTACAAGATCCCATCATCAGATATTGAAATGGTGACAATGGGACCACACGGGAAGCACCAGCTTTCAAATGAAAAAAGAATCATGAAAATCAGTTCACCCAGTCGCAAGTTATGAGCTAACAAACATAAAAAAAAAAAAATACAGTCGAATTGATAACCTCCTCCTTTTTTTGAAGTCGGTTAAAAAGAACCAGACTCGATACAATAGTAAGGTGTAAGTTAAATTAAGATTTACTAAAGACACAAATCAATAATAAAAAAGTGTAAAATAATAAACAATGTAAAAATTAAAAATACATAACATATTACTAAACTAATTTTGGAGAAAGAACATAAATAAAAAACATTGTTTTGTTTTCAACTCAGCGACCAACTATTCTTATCATCATAATAGTCGTTAGTAGAATAGTAAGCTTTTAACAAGGATTAGATTTTACTTTGGCTTTAAACGCATTAAATGGCAAGTCTAGAAAAGAAGATGGCAGTTTGTTATAAAATGTTATACCGAGCCCTACGAATGAATTATGAACTTTGTGAAGCCGGTGAAAAGGAGGGCGTAGTTTATGTTTATTTCTAGTGTTAAGGCTGTGAATATTACAGTTTTTAGTGTACAGGTGGATATTTTGTATAATATATAAAATGTTGGCAAAGATGAACTGAGAAGCTACCGTGAGAATACCAATCTCCTTAAAGAAATCTCTAAGAGAAATTCGGGCACCCAGCTGATAAATTGCACGAACCGCTCGCTTCTGCAGAACAAATATATTTTGAATATCAGCAATTCAGCAGCTTTACCCCACAGCAGAATACCATAGGACATAGCGCTGTGAAAACCTCTTATAAAAACCCAAATACCTCATGCTGGCCTTACAGCTGCTAGGTTGAAATGGAACTGGGCTGGACCAAATGTGCCACACATTGGAGGAGCAATGGGCAAAAATTACCACTCAGTTGTTAGTTTTGGTACCAAATAACAGGAAACGACAACGCGGCAGGCCCTGAAGGAGATGCCGGGATGAGCTGGACTCTTTCCCATAGGATTGGCCTACAATAGCACTACATCGAAAAGTGGAAGGAGGGAAGGGAGGCCTTTGCCCTGCAGTGGGCCAGTGGGACAAACTGGGCGTCTAAATGGTCACTTTAGCAGATTACTTATGAATTGCGTTAAAAAGCGTAAAATGGACCTCTCATACTAGTCTGCGTCTTTGACCATTTTACGAATCTTAACGCAGTTCATATTATTTTCCTAAATGGTCACAGACGCAGACTAGTATGAGAGGTCCTCTTTACGCTTTTACGCTGCAAGGGTTATAATATCTTACACGCCTCTCAGGTCGAACCCCCCTCAGTAATGATATCCATCCATGGCACTTTCCACGCTATGTCACCCGTTGATGCCATGTGACCGTATGACAGATTCGCTTTACGACAGATTCGCTTTACGATAGATTCGCTTTTCGGCAGACCGCTCGGTCAATCTGACAATATCATTGCGAATCTAGTTTAAAATTTTGTACTATTCCGTAAAAAATACAGAGTGTTATTATTATTTTAACAAATTATCTAGAATCTAACAAAGAAAAACTTAAATTTTTAGATAGATTAACATCACGTCTTGTGATCCCCGAAGGGAACCTACCTAATCAAGTTTAAACAAATAGTTAATCATTTAAATGAATAATTATCACATTGGTAATATTAAATAATAAAAATACTCAATTAGTAATACAACTTTAGTATTTTGCCATGTATTGCCACATCTAGTAAAAAAAAACGAAACCCACTTTTGGTTTGTCTCAGTATTTGCTTGGCTGGTGATTAGCTACTAGACATTTGTGTTGTTATTGTAATCTTTTATCCTCAAATTCGTTGTTTTTTTTTTTTACTATAAACGTAAATTTCTGCGTTTTCTTAACCATGTTCTTTTTTATTTAAATTAAATTTATTATCAGCAAGTGGATTATTGTTTATTCTTGATGAGGAAACCCCTGAGCATTAAATAATAAACATGTTTTCGTATGAATCAACAAGTCTTTTGTACTTATTGATTAAACATAAAAGTTATCTTCCTAACAACCCAATGCACAACCAAATAAAGGGAACTATCAGTAACCCTACCTTGTCTCACTAAATTATAAACATTAAGTATGATGTTTTTATTTATTACATCACATACATTTATTTGTTATCCACTTGATACATTTAAGTAGTAAAATATTAAATTTCTTTTTTTTAATGTTTAGAAAGGAGACTTAACCTTTTGTATGGAACTTCGGCCATAATCTGTGTCCTTTAGGAATGTTGGGAAACTAATCTCTGTACAGAACGAAGTAACATTTTTGTCCATTTCACTGTTTGTGTGTATATAATAAAAATTAAAACTGCTTGTGACAGTTATGAAAGATTTTTAGGTTGTAAGAAGTTTACAAAACAAAATCTCAATTTGAATTATTTGATCAGAAGTACACTTTAGTATTTCAAAGTGATAAAATCGCCACACTTGCTTATTAAATAATCAAAAAATATTTTTATGAGAATAATACTTAATATTACAAGCAACGAAGTACAAGTAACATCACCTATCTTTCACATTTAATGTCTAGATTATTTAATTATATTTTTTTTTTTATTCCAGATTGAATTGCGATTGCGATAATTGAAAAACTATTACTATTTGTACACAGGAAATAGGGCTTAAAATCACGAACAAATATTTTTACTCAATTTGTGGGAATTTTTCTCTTTTTTTTTTAATAAATGTGACAAGTTCTCATGGCCGATAATAATTAATAATACATCTCTCATATCTTTAAATAGTAACTTGTATTTCACCTACAAATTTTTAAACTTATCTATTAGACTAGACAATTATTAGGCTTTGTATATAATGTAGGTACATTCTAACATTTAAGATCTTGTTTGATTAACCCAGTTAGACCGACCGACCAATACATGGGTTTCGAGAAATAAAATATTCTACCCTCGTTATATGATTCAATCTTATCTATTTAGATCGTATTAGAATTTTATTGTAGTTTCAAACTTCATACTACGTAACGTTTATACATTAAATTCACAATATTTATTTTGCGAGAACTAGAATTATCAAGGAAATAAATATTTAACATTGACATTAATACTATTTAAAAGACAAGGTTCAAAAATAACGTCAGATATTTGAATATCTTCAATCCCATAATCTCATTAATTGAATTGAAGATGAGATACTTATTTTTCTTTAATCGTATTATTGGATGTTTCATGAAAACTAACATACTGCATGAATTTGGGGGTACTAACCAAGCCAGGGTAATGCTTTGCATTACGAAATATTTATAAATAATTATTTTCATCACAAGTTTTTGATGTCTGGTACATTAAAAACTTTTAGAAAGAAGCTTAACTTTGAATCAACAATTTCCTGAATAATTCTAGTTTTATTTTCACAGTTGCTAGGATCTTAATATCCCTTAGGATCTTTTATTACTACGTTTTTAGAGAATTAAAAATAAAACAAAGCCTCTAAAGGCCTTACCGACATTAGCTAATTCGTACTGCTGCTTGATTTAATCCATGGCCTGGCTTCCAAGTGGTTCCAGCGCAGCTTCTCAAGCTCGCTGTCGGAGTACGTGCTGTCGACGTTCTGATCATAGCCAAGTCGAGGCGATGAGCTATCGGCGTCACAGCTTTCATCATCACACCAGCAGCAGCTCCAGCATTGATCATGAAAATAAAACAGGAAGACCATTAGAAATTACATCAGAGAGCCAGAGACTATCCCACTTCTGATGTTAGAAAGTGTATGTAAATCTATATGTATTAATATCCACCAATTAATAAACTGAGTGTCAAGATGATTACTCGTTACTTAATGTGGTTGAAAGTATCTCTAAATAAGTGTGTAGGGAACAGGGTTGTTATGAAATAAAACCACAATAGACAAGACCATTAATTTTATTTATTTAGGTCTTGTCAAACTCAAACTCGAAACTATTCCATTCACTAAGTCCCTAGGTCTTCGTGGAGAAGAATGGACAAGAAACTCCACGGAAACATCTTTTAAAGTATTATACAAGGACAACCTGACGTTGTCCTTGACTATCTCAAGTTATAGCAATTTATCAGTGTACTTAAACAATAAGCAATATAAACCATAACATGGTACATATTTCTAACACATAGTAATCAGGAATATTCATAGAACCAATAATATCAAATAACTTACATAAACATTATGGATCCTTTAAAGTAACACAAATAGGTTTCAGCTTTTACACATTTGGTATCTTCATAACTAGGCCACAATATGTAAACTTAATTCTCTCCATACACAATATACTACTTTGGGTCTGTCTTTACCCTTCAACAGTTGCAGCGTAACTGCCCCTGAATTGGCGGTACTTCTACTTTTATAACCGTCAAATATTAAAAAGTACATCAACGACTACCGCCATAATAAACCAATGGCAAATGATTATACATTATAGCTAAATAACTAATAACATAAAAACTATACAATTTATTGGCAATTTATAAATAAACATTTAACTTGACTTAACTATTCAAATACCACAATAGTACTTGTGGATCGGAAACCAAGTCTTTTAAGCCACAATAAAAGCTAATCTATAAAATACGTCGGGATATAAAATATCATTAGAATAATGTAAATTAGGTTTATTTGAAATTAGAACCTTTGTTTTTAATATATTTACGATAATTATTAAATCAACAATATACTTGACGCCACGTCGCCCTACGTCATTGTCACTTGACATCTGACAGCCGACGTTGCTACGTTATTTTGGTCAATACTGAGAGTTTCTAAATAGTTACCTAGATATTCTTATACATATTGCTATGCCACCACACGCGACTTAACACTTGATGACGAGAATTATATTCGTTGCAGATTTTTTAGATCCCTGTAAGTAGATTACTTTGTCCAAGCCTGACCGACCCACAGGCCACAGGCCATGAAATCCATCGATTCGAATTTCCGAGATACTTTCCTTCATTCATAAATCCCTTCCCAAGAAAATTATTTACGTATCCGTGTTTTAAAATTCCCGCCATTAAGGGTATCTTTCACTATTAATATCGTTTGATGTTGCCTCAAGTCAGAATGCGTATAAAAATTATCAAAACGTTCAATGAGCTTCACCAAACTGTGTTTTAAACTAATTATAACTTGTCTTTAAAAGATTTATTAAACCAATATTTAATTTTCATCAAATCTACAATTTATTAGAACAAAAATATCATTGAGAACAACCTTTCTAAATTGTGTGGTACGGTTCTTTTTACGCAGCAATCATGTTTTTAATTCATCAGACTAGACTATTTGTCGAAATAGATTAAATGCTTGCGATTAATAACATAAATTTTAATTACGTAAATAAAATATTAATATTATTTGAAACCAATAAAATTATGTATTTTTGTTGATTATTTTATAAAAGAGTAACAGTAATGTTCAAAATGTATTACCAGGGTAATGGAATGTAGAGTTAGCAAGAAAAAGAGCGAGCACAAATTCACATTATTGTAGCTTGACGGCTTTAAATATTTTGGCAAAATTAAAAATGTTGATTATCATGTAATTATTACTGATTAGCCTTAAGTAATTCAGACACTGTAGTTGTCAGTCAACATTCTGGAAGTTAAGAACTAAGAAGGCCAAAGGCTATCCGCTATCACTGTCAAAATCTAACACGAAACTACTGTGGCGACAAAAGCTATAAAATTAAAATAAGTGAAAAGGATAAGACTAATATTCGTAGACACATATTTTTGAGAAATATTTTAAAATGCAATTCAAAAATGTAACTCACGTGTTGTTCGACTTAGATGGCTTACTTCTGGGTAATTTTCCATGATACTGCGTGAGATTGGATAATACTGGCTGATAAAATCTCCGGTTACATTACCTGCGTAATAATTTGGTGTCTTTCAGATTCTGAAATCTTATATACAGAAGCCTTTACTGCTGTATGTGCGAAGTATGGTAAAACCTTTACCTGGGAAGTCAAAGCCAGCCTGTTGGGATTCCAAGGTCATGAATGTGCAGAAAGAATAATAAAAGCTTTGGAATTACCGATTTCCAAGGAGGATTTTATGAAGGAGAGTTTCGAATATTATGAGGTACTGTTCCCTAAAGTGCAGCTTATGCCAGGTAAAATTAAATTTAGTTATCAAAATGTTATTGAACTGCATGATAAGTGTGTATTCTATGAGTATTCATAATATTTAAACAACGCTTCTAATGTTAAAGTAAATATTTTCATTAAATCTGTGACTGTCACCACCCTTAAAAATACTAAATTTCAGCAAATATAAAATAACAATGACTAAACTTGTAGTGAATTTTCATAAACTCTTAATTAAAAGTAGAATAGAAAACATTTTAATGTAGCAAAGCTGCTGCACAGTTAACGCTAACCATTTACTTGCTTGTTTCCACCATGAACTGTAGGTGTGGTAGGTACACATTTATAAATCACTTTTAAAAACAGAATCATTTGTTTTTCTGAAAATGGTTAGTCTAAAAAACAACAGACCTTTTTGTAATGAAAAATAAAACAATTACAGGTGCACAAAAGCTAGTGGAGCACTTGCACACAAAAGGAGTACCAATAGCTCTAGCAACAAGCTCGAGTAAGGACAGTGTGGACATGAAGATGCAGAACCATCAAGAGTTCCTAAGGCTATTCCACCATCAGACCATGGGGTCAACAGACCCTGAAGTGATTAAAGGAAAGCCTGACCCAGCCATATTCCTTGTCTGTGCTTCTCGATTTCCTGAAAAGCCTAAGCCAGAAGATGTGAGTAGATAACATGGGTTTTATTTTATAGCCATGACCCCGTGGGTCAGGTTCATTATAGATATATTTTGATAATAGGACCCAAAGCTGAAGTATGAAGTAAAAAAATCTTTATGTAACATTAAAATGAAGTAAAAAGTAACAGAATTAATACCTTTTTGGGTAAGAAAATTGAATAGAAAGAAGTTAACATCCATGTGCATGTAGACTGCAAAATGTTACTAACACATAACTGCCAAAATATGGAGGTACAGATGCTAGCACATCAAGCTACTACTTTTTTTAATAGATTTTCAACTTTATCGCTAAAGCATTAGGTTCAAGGTTGACTGGGTTAATTTGAGAGTTTCTGGTTAGTTTATATGCTGCCATCTGTACAATTATTTATACTCCCCTAATTCTCCTCAGGGAGTATTCATGTGATTGTAAGGAAGTCTGCGTAGCCGATGCCTACTGCCAAAATGTCCTTAGAAAATCCGCCGCACGCGCCTTGCGCCTTTAATTCTCTCCCATACTGTTTTTTAATCAGACTAATTGCAAAAAGTTCTAGCAAACATCCTAATAAAGATGTGTGTAGTCATTTTATTTCCTTTTTTCCAGTGCCTTGTTTTTGAAGATGCTGTTAACGGTATAAAAGCAGCGAATGCAGCCAACATGCAAGTAGTGGCAGTGCCTGACCCACGCATCGACGCTGATCAATTGCAGACTGCTACATTGGTCCTGAAGTCCTTGGAGGACTTCAAGCCTGAGTTATTTGGTCTTCCAGCTTATGATAATTAGGATTACTGTTCTAATAAGTATTTGTTGGTGCTTGTATTTATATTGTCAATTGTCAGTCATCACATGATATGTACTTATTATTTTAGTATCCACTACTCAAGTAGTAGTTATATTTTTTTTGGTGTTAAGCAAAACTGTTTGAAAAACATCTAATGTTTTTCAAATGATCAATGAGTGAGATATACTCTATAATTAAGCAGGCAGTATTACACCTCGACAGTACCTGAATGTGTTAAACATTGACCTCTTATATCTAGTCATATTGAAATAAAAATACAAAACTTCACAGCACCATTATGTAGTTTTATTACCACTATTTACAATATACACAAAACTTATTCATAACAGGGTGCTTACTCTGGAATATAATTCCGATAGATCGACATTGGTCAAACGTCAGTTGGTTGAGTTAAACGTCAGGGATTGGCTAGACTCAGTGAGTCCAGCCAATTGCTGACGTTTGACTGACAATTCCAATGTCGATCTATCGGAATTATATTCGAGAGTAAGCACACAGGTCTGAGTATCTGATTTATCCAAACACTATGTACACTTCTACTATTTATTTGAACTAAAATAAATTATACCAGTAAAACCAACTCTGATGATTTCAAAATAACACTACAGATCTCAATAATTCACAATAATAAAAAAGAAAACTATGAAGGATGACTATAATTTTCTAATCATTTTTCTTATAAGGTGGTAATCCAAAGAGTTCTGGCCGGAAGTCCTCAACGGAGTCCAGTACGAGCGTGGCTTCCGTAGTACGTGATCGATCCAGGCGAGGGTCGGGCACCATGACCACCTGCATACCGGCCGCACGCGCTGCTCTCACGCCGTTGATAGAATCCTCGAACACCAAACACTAGAATAAAAAAAGAATTTCTGGTTAATTTAAAATAAAAATTCTTTGTTCAATAACTTGACTTATCAACAGAAACTTAAGAACTTGGAACAGGAAATTAAGTTAAATAACTTATAAATATTTTTTTCACTCCTCTTGCTCAAAAAGAACGTCATAATAGCATACCAGAGCGGGCCTAAAATTGCATATTTTGCCCTAGGGCTAAAAGTAAATCTCGTACGACAACTTGTTCAGCCAGCTGGTGCGTGATGTAGTTTCAAGTAAAAAAAAATGTTTTATTTTTAAAAATGGAACTAAACGCGCTGAATGCCGAACTCTTTGGTAGAATGTGTGCGTTGCATTGCAGCTACAGAAGAAATAAAAAAAAGGCACTGGCCCGAAATTTTTGGAATTGTATTATTAAATTGAATTTATAAATTTAAAATAAAATAAACTCATATTGAACATGGTTATTTTATTTTCTCGCAATCGTAGTGAAAAGTACAGTGTAACACACGGCGCTAAAATCCCATTATAACTCGGTTCCTATTTACTACCTCGCTAAAGCTCGGTAGTAAAACTACCTCTTAAATAATGGGTCATTTTAGGCCCTTGTATTACAATGTACTATTTATGCTATCTATTTCCTGATATTGATGACGATTTTGTTTTTATAGAAATATTTAATACTAGCTGACCCACGCAACTTCGTCGGCGTCACATAAATATAGCTTTCTTGATCTATCCAACATAAACAAATGTACATTATGGATTGCAATAAATGATTTGAATTTGAATTTGAACAAAAAAAAATATCTTTCCTCTTTATAATAATAGATTAGCTTAGATTATATTAAAGTGTAAATTACTATAGGTATCTCTTACTATTAAATCCGTGGCTGGCGTGAACACATTGATAAGTCGACTTCCATGTTTTTTTTTTTATTGGCTTATTACATCCTAGGCATTGGGATCTTATATGAAAAAAATTGACAGCTCAAAATATCCATAAATTTTGGAGAAATCGACCTTGGTCGTAAGTTGATAACTCTCATTTTGACGTGTCTAAATTTACAAGTCCACATATCCAATTAAGCATTCTCATGTTTTTCTGATCAAACATTGATATGTTGATATATCAACCTATACTCAGTACCCAAATTAATATTCGTTATTTGACAAATCGAGTTATCAAGTTATGGCCAACCGAAGTATTTCTGTGTAAACTGTGACAAATCGAGATATCAAGTTATGGCCAACCGAAGCATTTCAGTTTAAATTGTGATGTTTGAGATGTCCAGTTACGGCCAGCGAAGTTTTGAACTCTAAATGTAATAAATATTGCTATCACTACAATGTCCGTTACAAAAAAAGTTTACGTTAAATGAATATGTTTAGTAGACAACTTATTAACCAAAGTTGTTTTAAAAAATAATCGTTTTGACAACAAACTTCTGAAAAAAGTAATCACGATCACTACATACCAAAGTCCTCCACCGCGTCTGTTTTTTTGTCTGTTCGCGATAAACTCAAAAACTACTGCACCGATTTTCATGCGGTTTTCACCATTGAATAGAGTGGTTATCGAGGAAGGTTTTAGTATGTATATAATTTGACTGAAATCCACGCGGGCAAAGCCTCGGGCATCAGCTAGTAATTTATAAAATATAGTTACACATCCCTCGCTCTAATTAAAATCAAAGAAAGGACCATTTACAGTCAAAAACTTTTACGATTCTGGGGGAAAATTTCTATGGCAACCAATTAAATGGCTGAAACATAACAAAAACAACATATGCAAAATAAATTTCAAGAAAAGCCTGGAACGCGAACCGCTTTTAATTCAATAAATTTTCGGAAAAGGGGTCAATCCACAACCACAATAGATGTCTTTTGGTTGAACCCTATCTCTAAGGAGGCTTTGCCAATCAGTGCAGAGAGAAAAAAAGATTTGATGAACATGATTGACTTGATTGACAACTCTTTTAAGGGGTTTTATAATATGTCGGTGATGTCTCTGGATCTACTGATCCAGATTTGGACGAGGACAACCCAGAAGAAGAAGACTAAAATCTTTTTTTTATCTCCACCGATTGGCAAAGGAGATTTGGCTCAACCTCAAGACATCTATTGTGGTCCTTATTAATTTGATTTGCTTAATTTTATTATTTTTTTAAATTTACACATTATGCCTGTAATCCCCGAAGGGTTAGGCAGTGGTGTACCTAATAGAACACCCACATTTCTCCAGTTATGTTTTAAGTCCCATGTAATCGTGGGCGAGCCTATAGCCATCTACCGGGCACAAATCCAGACTCCGTGGCTGTTACTGATAAATTCCTGATGGAAAAACCCAATAATATTTTGACCAATCCGGGAATAGAACCCAGGTCCTCATGCCCATGGGAGGACAGCAATTTTACCAGAGAAGTGTCTATCTTTTAAGCTAGAACTCTAACTTCTAAACTAAATAAGTGAAAAATCTTAAAAAAAAAATATGTGTTATGGATCGCAATAGAAACTTTCATCCAAAATTGGTTTGAACGAGATATAGTTAGGAGTTTTTGAGATATAGCACATTTAAAAAACTGCAAATATAACTTTGTCCTTCATACAAACACTATGAAAAACAAACTTATCACAAAATGAGTATTTCTATCGCCGTTAAAACAAGAAATAATTCAAACTTAAGGGGGCTTCCCCTACTACTGATGGTACGAAACTCTTCATGTGCAAGTCCGACTTGCACTTGCCCAGTTTTTGTTTGTTTGTCATCTTTTTGCTATTTATCTATATAAATAAAAAGATAAGTTCTGACTGACTGACTGACTCATCAATGCCCAGCCCAAACCCTTGGACCTAGAATGCTGATTTTTTGCACAGAGGTTCCCTTTATAATGTAAACTGGGAATATGGAAGGATTCTTGGAAATTAAACCCCTAAATAAATTAAATAGGGGATGAAAGTTTGTATGGAAAATCGTTATATTTGTAGTTTAGCCGACATTCACGGGGGCAAAGTCACGGGCAAAAGCTAGTGCAATAATAATAATGTGTTTGTTATTATAATAACATTGTTTACCTATTAAAACTCCCCATTCAGTAGGTGAATAAGTTGATAACTGTTGGTAAATACGTTAATAACGCGGTGAATAAGTTGACAAGTCGGTGAATAAGTTGATAAGTCGTTGGTGAACGAGTTGATAAGTCTATTATTATGCAATCTATGGGGAATTTCGATTATTTACTGTCATCATTTAAAAGAGGGCATAAAATAACCTATAAAACAACTGCAACATTTATGTAAAACTTATTTACCGATTTACCAGAAGACGACAAACCCTTTAAATGGCCGTCCTGACAAATTGCAGTTTTAGACTTGTCAACATATTCACGCCAGCCACGGAAATATACGATAACACCCTGTACTTGTAAACATTCAAAATCAAATTGTAAACATTACGGTGCAGTAAATATTTTGAATTCGAATTTCCCGGAGGCCAGCCAGAATCCCCCGTACCAACATTGCGACCGGCACGCGTATTTTTTTTGCCGCGCGGATATTTTTACATTGCGATATCTTCTAAGATATTTGTTTAAACTGTATAGAGCAAAGGGCACAAATATTGTATATTAAATTTCCGTTCTAACAAACACATTTATTTAGTTATAGATTAATATCAGGGTTAAATAAGCCTCTCGCAAAAATAATTCTTTACAACGTAACATTTTAATAGTAAAAAATGGTTACAGTGAGTCAATCTTAAAAGATATGCTATATGCTGTCGCGGACTTTTTTTTAGAACTTTTAAAGAGGAACAATTCGTTCTTATATGATATTTGCATAACTTTAACCATTTTCGCAGCGCACGCTACGGAAGCTCTCAAAAACGAATATCTTTTCCCGTTTTTGCAACATTTTTCATTTATGCTCCGCTCCTATTGGTCGTAGAGTGATTTTATATAGCCTAAAGCCTTCCTCGATAAATGGACTATCTAACGCAAAAAGAATTTTTCAATTCCCACCGGGAGTTCCTGAGTTTACCGCGTTCAAACAAACTCTTCAGCTTTATAATATTAGGTAGTACCTATAGATTAAGTTTTAAATACGTATTACGATGAAGACTCAACCCCACAGTCAGTTTAACTTCAACACTCAACAGAAATTATTAGAACTACGTTAACCACCCTCTTACTCCTTGAAATAAAAGCGCAATTCATTTTCAAAGACCATCTTATGGCTGCGGATAAGGGTGTATCTGCCAAATGGCAGCACGAAATCGCAGTTTCCCACGCTCTTATATTTTTCTGTCGCGCAGAACCGTCATTTGCTAGAGCGAACATCGACGGTGCGATCTACCAGGGCTGCCAGATGATTTTCAACCTTAAGGCGTGCTACACCAAGTTGTTAGGGCCGGTAAAACATTCAATTTTATCGACCGAGCTATGCCCATTCGACCGACGACCCGAACAGTTTGGGCCGAACGAGTACCTATATATTATTCCTAATCAAAATGAAGTATGTAGGTAGGTAGTTACCTTCTCAGGAGCTGGCTTATCGGGAAACTTTTTGGCCGCAACAAAAAATATGTCGGGGTATGGTTTGCCTTTCTTCACGTCAGGATCAGAGGTGCCCCAAGTTTTGCACGGGAACAGATCAAATAGATCCTGATGGTTGGCAGTCTTCAAATCATAGGACTCCTTGCTACTGCTTGTCGCTAATCCTATGCTAACATGGTTGTCGTGGAGATGATGAATCAGTTTTTCGACTCCTGTAATTTATAAGACATTATAAAATGGATAAAAATATTGAGCATAAGGAGGATAATTATGTAGCTTATTTGAAGCTGTATGGCACATAAAAACATTTTAATTATTTTGAAAAAGACAACTCCTTACAGGGGTGGCCCTGTAAGGAGTTGTCTTTTTACCCGACTTCGGCCAGCCAAAAGATAGGGTAATGATTAGCGTTCATTCCTGATGGAAAATCCCAATATGTATATCGCCCGACCCGGGACCTCATGCTCAGCAGTCGCGCTCGCGACACTAGACCATCGGAGCTGTCATAGTTATGATGAATGTACCTATGTTTACGCTCCTGGGACATAGGCCTCCTCTCTGAGAGACCTCTTTTATAGCCCTATAATCTACCACGCGGGCCCAGTGAGGCTTGGTGCAAGACGAATTTTCGGTTCTAGGACATACCAAATTCCTCAAGAGCTGTTCCTTCCCCGTTTTGAGAGTGGTGGTCATGAAATTAACTACACAATGTAATGTGCCTGTCTGGGTTCGAAGGGGCGACCTACATCCCGTAAGGATATGCTCAATATAATGTTAGGTATGCTCTACTACACACTTCAGTGGTTGTGAAGTCACCCATACAATTAACTTACGCGTACGTACGATAAGGAAATACAATTATACAAGTATAACTAGGAAGGTTTTAAATTAAAACTTACCAGGCATAATCTTGCAGTGCGGAAATATTTCATCGAAGATAGCGCGCGTCTCATTCAGGAACTCATCAACACTCATAGGTAGACCAAGGTCATCGATTATGGTGCTAGCAAACTCTTTACTTTGCTGACCCATGATCTTGCTCTTTAGCGCGAATGTAAACTCTTTGCCGAACCGGGACGCCACTTGTTGAAATCCTACAGTATACAGATCTTCCGTATCTGAAAAAAGCAATACTGATAATGAAGCATTTGTGTGTCGTAAGATATATTATTTAAAATTTATGATTAAAAACTTACTCAGTAATAAACCATCCATATCAAACAAAACATGTGTCACTGGTTTAAACATTTTATATTTTAATATCTTGCTTCTATTGATTATGAATTCACAAGAAATGCAGTTATATATGAATATAAATCTTGTATTATTTTATTAGTCTCTACACTATGGCTTCTTTGGTAATGCCATATAACTGGAGAATACTGGAGATGTTGTTATGTCAATTTATATCTTATCTGCAAAGTGTGTCCAACTCTTTATATAACTAATGCGTTGGTAATTACAGTATTGTATAGTTTCCAATACTATTCATATTTATTATATGTATATAGATAGCAACATCGATTTTAGTACCTAGGTGTTACTTACACCTAAACACTTGAATGTTAAATAGTATGCATACGCAATTTCTATAGGCTTATAATAGACTACTCATTTCTATGCTATATGCAAATATATTATACACCAACAACAAGATGATTGCAATTGGCATACAAGGTAATTTTTCCATTACTGTGGTCAATTTTTTTTTAACAAAACTTACTCAATTATTATTATGTGTATGTAATTACGTATGAAATATAATAGTTTGAACATCAAATTCTAAATTGTGTATCCTGATCTTATATAAAAAACTTATTTATGAGGTAGACAAACAACCTAAATTATTTAAGAATATAAAATTTGTACATCATGTCATAGACATATTGTGATGTCTATGACTTGAATGGTGGTAAGCCGAAGAGCTCTGGTTTAAAGTCAAGTAAGGTGTCAATCACAAGAGTGGCATCTGCTCTCAAATTCTTAGGTGTTCTAGGGTCTGGTACCATCACCACCTGCATGCCAGCAGCTTTGGCTGCCAACACTCCATTTACTGCATCCTCAAAGACGAGACACTAAAAAAAGTTGATCCAATTGCATTTAATGATATTTTGGAGATTACCAGTATGGAAGAACAAGATGCTGTGCTGACCCCAAACAAATTGGGATAAGAGCAAGAGATGAAGACACTATCCCTATTATATCAAGTTTTCTTTTAGATTAATTTGAAAGTTCATTCCATTCTTCTGTCTCAAAATATTATTACTGTTATGAAAAAAGTTTTACCTGTTCTGGCTTTGGATTATCAGGGAATCTTTTAGCTGCCACCAAAAATATATCTGGATGTGGCTTCCCGTTCTTTACTTCAGGATCCGATGAGCCAAATGTCTTGTATGGAAATAGAGCAAACAAGTCTTTGTGATGTTTATCTACTTTCAAATCATAGCTTTCTTTGCTTGAACTTGTTGCAAGTCCGATTGGAACATTATTTGTGTGAAAATGTTCTATCAGCCGGTTTGCACCTATAAATTAATTTTGTGTTAAGTGGCAGTTAAAATGCTTATTGTTATTCTTTTCTTATTATTCATAAATTTACCTGGCATTAGTTGAGTATCAGGAAATAACATTTCAAACTGTTTTTTACTTTCCTCAAGAAATTGTTCAACACTCAATGGTAATTCAAGTTCCGATATAACCATTTTGGCTGTCTCAAGTGATTGCAGTCCCATTAGTTTGAGTTTCAAATCAAAAGTGTAATCTTTTCCGAATTTGGACACTATGTTTTGGAATGCCACTGTGTATAACTCTTCTGTATCTATAAATAAAATAAAGTATGACGGTTCTGTCTACCTCATAAATTAATTGAATTGTAACAGTAAATATGCATTGCCACAACGCCCACAACACCAACACAACACAACAAGGATCTGACATGCATTAACCCTCAATGCCGAAACCAGAAAAATCTTGAACCTTACAAATAAGTATTAATGTAGGTAATAAAGTAGGCATCCGTAAGTAAGCGCACATTTTCTTCTTTTGATCTTGTTAACTGCTATCAACTATACCTTCTCCATTAGTGCACGCAAAAATAAAAAGAGCTAAAGTTGGAAAAAGTGAGTAAACTCATTGGGATTATTTCTTGAGTTTCTTCCAAGTGTGTACTGTGTTCCGTAAAAACAAGCGTGGTAAAGTAAGTAAAACTCAACTTACTTAATATTAAACCGTCCATATCGAAGAGTACATGGGTCACTGGTGGAAACGTCATTTTTAATACAAAAGAATATGTTTTTCTTGATAGCACCCACAATATTGTATAGCCAAATCGTTTAATTTTAGTTTTTGTAAATATTCTCAATTTTTATAACCTAAAAACGTCAAGTCAAAATAATGTTCTGTGATGTGACAGATAAAGTAAGGTGTTGTCAATTACTGAAACAATCATTGTTCTAACAATATTGTCCTTTTTTTTTTGTTGGGTGGAAAATCATCAAATGACCCCCCCCCCCCCCCCCCGCTCTTGGGCAGAGCGAAGGGGAGTGTCAGACTTCTACTGACTAAATACCGAACCCATGTTCCTTCTTTGCCCTTGCGCCGAGGCCACGTCATCTAGTTCTAAAATCTGCCGCCCCGGCGGGAACAATATTGTCCTTGACTTGAATATTCAAGTTTCTTAACTATACGAGTGAAAACTTCGATAATTCACAATGAAAGTTTCTTGCCATTCTTCTCATGAGACCAACGCTTTGGAATGGGCAACTACAGTACACTCACGAGTTATTATGCCTTGTGACTGGGACTGTAGCTTAGTTTATTTAGCTTCATTAGTTTAGTTAGTAGTTTGCTGCCGCACTCAGAGAGCTTCAGTGATTGCTTGGGCCGTCCCTTGGTAAAGGTTTTTGGCAGTTTTGTCATACAAAAGTATGTCAAGCCTTTGCTGGGTGGCGGCTTGAGTAATCGTTGGATATCTCTGAGTGCCGCAGTTAGTTTAATTCGACTATTCAAAAGTGCCTGTAACTGGCCTACTTGAAATAAATATTTTGATTTTTGATTTTGAATACAAAGCAATCTTATCTATTTAATTTATTTATCTTTAACTCCTATATAAATTCTCCTATTTGCTGTCATTTTTTGCCAGTATGAGCACACCGAACGGAGGACTCCCCCATAAAAATCTACAACAATCGTTCGATCCAAAGCTAATGACGACACGGTAGTTGGCTGCGAGCGCACCTGGGACTGCAGTCTCTACACTAATAACAGCGCTACGAATGTCGCTAAGTCGTAAAATCGTAAAATTTCTTTAATAGTTTTTCAATCTTATGCTGTTGAAATAAGGTTGGAAATCTATTAAAGAAATTTGACATCGATACGACGTAGAGACATTCGTAGCGCTGTTATTAGTGTAGAGACTGCAGGGCCTGCACGCACATTCGCACAGTTAAGACGATAATGTGGGCAAATCCGTCTACGGGGCTATTACATATTCATTCCCACATGCGTTTACGTTCGGTTGATAAAACAGAATCAGTTTTTAGTTCTAACTATGATTCATAGATGGAGCAAGGTTGTCTACAATTGTCAAAAAATGCATTTGATTTGAAGTTTTTTAGCTAGTTTTCTTGGCTAATGATGAAAAAGAGGGGGTGGCCAAATTAGAGTGGGCGCCTCGGCGGCAAAAACGCACGCCACTACACTGGGGTCAATACAGACGTTGAGGTCGTTTCTGGTTATCAAAATAGGCCGGATTGGCCCAAAAAAGATTTTAGGCAGTAAAACGTAAAATAAACCTTATTTTTATGACAAAACATTTTTCTTCATCATCTGCATTTTTTTTATTAAGCCTTTATTGCTGAATAACTAAACTACAATATAATAATATAACATAAAAACTTAAATCTAACACATCGGGTTTTCCGGTTTAGTGATCAGCGTGTCCTGTGACACATAGGCCTCTTCCAGCTTCTTCCACTCATTTCTGTCTCTAGCTTTTCCACCTCCAATTTTCCTTACATCATCTATCCATCTCTTTGCCTGTCTTCCCTTATTCCTTTTGCCATCGCGTGGTTGCCACTCTGTTATTGTTTTGGTCCATTTTGTCTTGCTATCTCTCGTCATGTGTCCGGTCCATCTCCATTTCAACTGTCTTACTTTCTTTATTATATCTTCTACTTTGGTTCTGGATCGTATCTCAACTGCTCCTACCCGATCTTTCTTAGTGACACCTATCATGCTCCTCTCCATTCCCTGCTGACATGATCTCAGTTTCAAAAGATACTTTTGATTTAGTGCCCACGTTTGGCTCCCATAAGTCAGGCAAGGTAAGACGCACAAGTTGAGGACTTTCCTCTTAGCTGCCATGGAAAAGTATTTGCTTTTAAATATTAGTCCACCCAATAAATCACCCATATGGAGTTGTAGAGTGCGTGAGTTAGGCCCTAAGTGATTTCTTCAGAAAATTGTTCAGGGTGCTTAGAGAGTTAACATACTAAAAGTCCTGACATCTAGGGGTTGAGGCGGAGTGGGGGGAGGGGGTTAAAGTTCCCATTTTTTAGTTTTTCGCTAATATCTTTTAAACGGTGCGTCATGGAGATAAGAAGTCTTCCACGCAATGGAAGCTTATAAAATTACTAGTATTTGCGTGGCTGCGCGAGCTGCGCGCAGCTCGCGGGGCGTGAAGGGGGGGGGAGGGGGCGCTTTGAAAATAATTTCGACTAACGCATTGCCCCTTTCAATGAATCTGATATACCTACCTATATACACCTACCACCTACCTACACCTACCTACTACCAACCTACTACCTACCTACACCTACCTACTACCAACCACCTACCAACCACCTACCTACACCTACCTACTACCTACCTACACCTACCTGCACCTACCTACACCTACCTACACCTACCTACTACCTACCTACACCTACCTACCACCTACCTACCACCTACCTACTACCCCTACACCTACCTACTACCTACCTATCACCTACCTACTACCTACCTACTACCTCCTACTACCACTAAAAAAACATTACCCTAAAGTTTGCTTGTCGTCGCCCCTGAGTAACGCTTCACCCACTCAACCTTCGTTACGCTAAGGAGGTCGCCGGCTCGCTTCGCTCGCCACCTCCACCCTTCGCTCCACTCGGTCTCGCAGGTTCGCTCCACTCAGGACCTACCTACCACCGGAAAACTATCATGACATTATCCCTACGCTACGGGGGTCGCCGGCTCGCTTCGCTCGCCTGCTCCCCCCTTCGCTTTACCGGTACCACCACAGGATAGGCTCCTTTCGATTAATCTGAAAAAAAAAATCTTCCAAGTCTCTTAACTTCCGAGATCTGCCAAAAGGGGGGTGAAGGGGGGCAAGGGGGTCAAATTTTAAGAATGGAATTAAATAAATAATAATAAAAAAAAAAAATGAAAAAAGGGATGAAGAGGGGGGGGGGGTGAAGGGGGGGGGGGCTTTGAAAAATGATTTCGATTAACTCATTGCCCCTTTCAATCAATGAATCTGAAAAAAAAAATGTCCCAAGTCTCTTAACTTCCGAGATCCGAAAGAGGGGGGTGAAGGGGGGCAAGGGCGTCAAATTTTAAGAATGGATTTTCCTTTCCCGAGCCTCCTCTATACGAATCCCAAAAAAAAATCACGTAAATTCTCTTTATTTCCGAGATCCGCCTAAAAGGGGGGAGAAGGGGGGCAAGGGGGGCTACTTTGAAAAATGATTTTTACTTTACCTTGCCCCCTCTATACGAATCCCTAAAAAAAAAAAAGTAAAGTCTCTTTGTTTCCGAGATACGATAGGGAGGGGGGAGAAGGGGGGGGGGCAAGGGGGGGTTTGGGACTTTTCCCATACTTACGAGAGTTGCTTGTTTACGAATCTGTCAAAATATACCCACCTCCCCATCCACCATCTGGGAGAACAATTCTGTCAATAGATCAGTCAGTGAGTCAGTGGTAATTTAGCTTTATATAGTATAACTAGTATTTGCGTGGCTGCGCGAGCTGCGCGCAGCTCGCGGGGCGTGAAGAGGGGGAGAGGGGGCGCTTTGAAAAATGATTTCGACTAACGCATTGCCCCTTTCAATGACTCTTAAAAAAAAAATGTTCCAAGTCTCTTAACTTCCGAGATCCGCCTAAAGGGGGGGGGGGGGTGAAGGGGGGCAAGGGGGTCAAATTTAAAAAATGGATTTTACTTCCCCGAGCCTCCTCTATACGAATCCGTAAACAAAACAGAACACGAGTTTAAAAAAAAGGGGTGAAGAGGGAGGGGGGGGCAGTGAAGGGGGGGAGAGGGGTAGCTTTGAAAAATGATTTCGACTAACGCATTGCCCTTTTCAATGAATCTGAAAAAAAAAATGTTCCAAGTCTCTTAACTTCCGAGATCCGCCTAAAGGGGGGGGGGGTTAAGGGAGGCAAGGGGTTAAAATTTGAAAAACGGATTTTACTTCCCCGAGCCTCCTCTATATGAATCTCACGTATGACACCACCTACCTACACCTACCTACCACCTACCTACTACCTACCTACTACCTACCTACTACCTACCTATCACCTACCTACTACCTACCTACTACCTCCTACTACCACTAAAAAAACATTACCCTAAAGTTTGCTTGGAGTTACGCTTCACCCACTCAACCTTCGTTACGCTAAGGTGGTCGCCGGCTCGCTTCGCTCGCCACCTCCCCCTTCGCTCCACTCGGTCTCGCAGGTTCGCTCCACTCAGGACCTACCTACCACCGCAAAGCTATCATGACATTATCCCTACGCTACCTACACCTACCTACACCTACCTACTACCTACCTACACCTTCCTACACCTACCTACACCTACCTACACCTACCTACACCTACCAACACCTACCTACACCTACCTACCTACACCTACCTAATACCTACCTACACCTACCTACTACCTACCTACACCTACCTACTACCTACCTACACCTACCTACACCTACCTACTACCTACCACCTAGGCACCTACCTACTACCTCCTACTACCACTAAAAAAACATTACCCTAAAGTTTGCTTGTCGTCGCCCCTGAGTTACGCTTCACCCACTTCGTTCGCTCCACTCAGGACCTACCTACCACCGGAAAGCTATCATGACATTATCCCTACGCTACGAGGGTCGCCGGCTCGCTTCGCTCGCCCGCTCCCCCCTTCGCTTTACCGCTGTGCCACCGCCGGACAGGTTTTGACGCCTACTATAATATTTGTTCATACACCTAATGGCTATCTCTAACCGTTATGAAGTTACAGCCCTTTTAATTTTAGGGGAGGTTGGGGAGGGGAGGGTATACAAATTTCAACGCCCCTCAAATAGATTTAGGTTAGAGTCAACATTTTTTTCAGGAGTAAAAAAAGAGGTGAAGAGGGGTAGGGGTGAAGGGGGGGAGAGGGGGGAGTTTCTAAAAATGATTTCGACTAACGCAATGCCCCTCTATGTGAATCTGAAAAAAAATTCGTTCCAAGTCTCTTAACTTCCGAGATCCGAAAGGGGGGGGTGAAGGGGGGCAAGGGGGTCAAATTTGAATAATGGTTTTTACTTCCCTAAGCCTCCTCTATACGAATCCCTAAAAAAAAACACGTAAAATCTCTTTATTTTTGAGATCCGCCTAAAGGGGGGGTGAAGGGGGGCAAGGGGGTCAAATTTGAAAAATTGTTTACACTTCCCCAAGCCTCCTTTATACGAATCCCTAAAAAAAAACACGTAAATTCTCTTTATTTCCGAGATCCGCCTAAAGGTGGGGTGAAGGGGGGCAAGGGGGTCAAATTTTAAAAATGGTTTTTACTTCCCCGAGCCTATTCTATACGAATCCCTAAAAAAAAACACGTAAAATTTCTTTATTTCCGAGATCCGCCTAAAGGGGGGGAGAAGGGGGAAAAGGGGGGCCACTTTGAAAAATGATTTTTACTTTACCGAGCCCCTTCTATACGAATCCCTAAAAAAAAACACGTAAAGTCTCTTTGTTTCCGAGATACGATAGGGAGGGGGGAGAAGGGGGGGGAAAAGGGGGGGTTTGGGACTTTTCCCATACTCACGAGAGTTAGTTGTTTACGAATCTGTCAAAATATACCCACCTCCCCATCCACCATCTGGGAGAACAATTATGTCAGTGAGTGAGTGGTAATTTAGCTTTATATAGTATAACTAGTATTTGCGTGGCTGCGCGAGCTGCGCGCAGCTCGCGGGGCGTGAAGAGGGGGAGAGAGGGAGTTTTAAAAAATGATTTCGACTAACGCATTGCCATTTCAATGAATCTGAAAAAAAAATGTTCCAAGTCTCTTAACTTCCGAGATCCGCGTAAAGGGGGGGTGAAGGGAGGCAAGGGGTTCAAATTTGAAAAACGGATTTTACTTACCCGAGCCTCTTCTATATGAATCTCACGTATGCCACCACCTACCTACACCTACCTGATATCTACCTACACCTACCTACACCTACCTACACCTACCTACACCTACCTACACCTACCTACACCTACCTACACCTACCTACACCTACCTACACCTACCTACACCTACCTACACCTACCTACTACCTACCTACTACCTACCTACACCTACCTACTACCTACCTACACCTACCTACCTACACCTACCTACTACCTACCTACACCTACACCTACCTACACCTACCTACTACCTACCACCTACCTACTACCTACCTACTACCTCCTACTACCACTAAAAAAACATTACCCTAAAGTTTGCTTGTCGTCGCCCCTGATTTACGCTTCACCCACTCAACCTTCGTTACGCTAAGGAGGTCGCCGGCTCGCTTCGCTCGCCACCTCCCCCCTTCGCTCCACTCAGTACCTACCTACCACCGGAAAGCTATCATGACATTATCCCTACGCTACGGGGGTCGCCGGCTCGCTTCGCTCGCCCGCTCCCCCCTTCGCTTTGCCGCTGTACCACTACCGGACAGGTTTCGACGCCTATTATAATATTTGTTCAAACACCTAATGGCTATCTCTAACCGTTATGAAGTTACAGCCCTTTTAATTTTAGGGGAGGTTGGGGAGGGGAGGGTATACAAATTTCAACGCCCCTCAAATAGATTTAGGTAAGAATCAAAAATTTTTTCAGGAGTAAAAAAGAGGTGAAGAGTGGGAGGGGTGAAGGGGGGGAGAGGGGGGAGTTTCTAAAAATGATTTCGACTAACGCAATACCCCTCTATATGAATCTGAAAAAAAATTCGTTCCAAGTCTCTTAACTTTCGAGATCCGCCTAAAAGGGGGAAGAAGGGGGGCAAGGGGGTCAAATTTGAAAAATGGTTTTTACTTCCCCGAGCCTCCTCTATACAAATCCCTAAAAAAACATACGTAATGTCTCTTTATTTCCGAGATCCGCCTAAAAGGGGGGAGAAGGGGGAAAAGGGGGGCCACTTTGAAAAATGATTTTTACTTTACCGAGCCCCCTCTATACGAATCCCAAAAAAAAAATACGAAAAGTCTCTTTGTTTCCGAGATACGATAGGGAGGGGGAGAAGAGGGGGGGAGAAAGGGGGGGTTTGGGACTTTTCCCATACTCACGAGAGTTACTTGTTTACGAATCTGTCAAAATATACCCACCTCCCCATCCACCATCTGGGAGAACAATTCTGTCAGTGAGTCAGTGGTAATTTAGCTTTATATAGTATAACTAGTATTTGCGTGGCTGCGCGAGCTGCGCGCAGCTCGCGGGGCGTGAAGGGGGGAAAGGGGGAGGTTTGAAAAATGACTTTGACTAACGCATTGCACCTCTCAATGAATCTGAAAAAAAAAATGTTCCAATGCAGCTCGCGGTACTACCTACCTACACCTACCTACTACCTACCTACACCTACCTACTACCTACCTACACCTACCTACACCTACCTACACCTACCTACACCTACCTACAACTACCTACACCTACCTACACCTACCTACTACCTACCTACACCTACCTTCTACCTACCTACACCTACCTATTACCTACCTACACCTACCTACTACCTACCTACACCTACCTACTACCTACCTACACCTACCTACTACCTACCTACACCTACCTACTACCTACCTACACCTAGCTACTACCTACCTACACCTACCTACTACCTACCTACACCTACCTACTACCTACCTACACCTACCTACTACCTACCTATCACCTACCTACCACCTACCTACACCTACCTACTACCTACCACCTACCTACACCTACCTACTACCTACCTATCACCTATCACCTACCTACCTACTACCTCCTACTACCACTACAAAAACATTACCCTAAAATTTGCTTGTCGTCGCCCCGGATTAACGCTTCACCCACTCAACCTTCGTTACGCTAAGGAGGTCGCCGGCTCGCTTCGCTCGCCACCTCCCCCCTTTGCTCCACTCGGTCTCGCAGGTTCGCTCCACTCAAGACCTACCTACCACCGGAAAGCTATCATGACATTATCCCTACGCTACGGGGGTCGCCAGCTCGCTTCGCTCGCCCGCTCCCCCCTTGGCTTTACCGCTGTACCACCACCGGACAGGTTTCGACGCCTACTATAATATTTGTTCAAACACCTAATGGCTATCTCTAACCGTTATGAAGTTACAGCCCTTTTAATTTTAGGGGAGGTTGGGGAGGGGAGGGAATACAAATTTCAACGCCCATCAAATAGATTTAGGTAAGAATCAAAAATTTTTTCAGGAGTAAAAAAAGAGGGGAAGAGGGGGGGGAGAAGGGAAGGTGAGGGGGGAGTTTCTAAAAATGATTTCGACTAACGCAATGCCCCTCTATATGAATCTGAAAAAAAATTCGTTCCAAGTCTCTTAACTTTCGAGATCCGCCTAAAGGGGGGGTGAAGGGGGGCAAGAGGGTCAAATTTAAAAAATGGTTTTTACTTCCCCGAGCCTACTCTATACGAATCCCTAAAAAAAAACACGTAAAATCTCTTTGTTTTTGAGATCCGCCTAAAGGGGGGGTGAAGGGGGGCAAGGGGGTCAAATTCAAAAAATGGTTTTTACTTTCCCGAGCCTCCTCTATACGAATCTCTAAAAAAAAGCACGTAAAATCTCTTTATTTTCGAGATACGCCTAAAGGGGGGGGTGAAGAGGGGGCAAGGGGGTCAAATTTGAAAAATGGTTTTTACTTCCCCGAGCCTACTCTGTACGAATCCCTAAAAAAAACACGTAAAATTTCTTTATTTCCGAGATCCGCCTAAAGGGGGGGAGAAGGGGGAAAAGGGGGGCCACTTTGAAAAATGATTTTTACTTTACCGAGCCCCCTCTATACGAATCCCTAAAAAAAAACACGTAAAGTCTCTTTGTTTCCGAGATACGATAGGGAGGGGGGAGAAGGGGGGGGGGGAAAGGGGGGGTTTGGGACTTTTCCCATAGTCATGAGAGTTGATTGTTTACGAATCTGTCAAAATATACCCACCTCCCCATCCACCATCTGGGAGATCAATTCTGTCAGTGAGTCAGTGGTAATTAAGCTTTATATAGTATAATAACTAGTATTTGCGTGGCTGCGCGAGCTGCGCGCAGCTCGCGGGTCGTGAAGAGGGGGAGAGGGGGAGCTTTGAAAAATGATTTCGACTAACGCATTGCACGTCACAATGAATCTGAAAAAAAAAATGTTCCAATGCAGCTCGCGGTACTACCTACCTACACCTACCTACACCTACCTACCCCTACCTACTACCTACCTACCTACCTACACCTACCTACACCTACCTACTACCTACCTACACCTACCTACTACCTACCTACACCTACCTACTACCTACCTACACCTACCTACTACCTACCTACACATACCTACTACCTACCACCTACCTACTACCTACCTACTACCTCCTACTACCACTAAAAAAACATTACCCTAAAGTTTGCTTGTCGTCGCCCCTGAGTTACGCTTCACCCACTCAACCTTCGTTACGCTAAGGAGGTCGCCGGCTCGCTTCGCTCGCCACCTCCCCCCTTCGCTCCACTCGGTCTCGCAGGTTCGCTCCACTCAGGACCTACCTACCAGCGGAAAGCTATCATGACATTATCCCTACGCTACGGGGGTCACCGGCTCGCTTCGCTCGCCCGCTCCCCCCTTCGCTTTACCGCTGTACCACCACCGGACAGGTTTCGACGCCTACTATAATATTTGTTCAAACACCTAATGGCTATCTCTAACCGTTATGAAGTTACAGCCCTTTTAATTTTAGGGGAGGGTATACAAATTTCAACGCCCCTCAAATAGATTTAGGTAAGAATCAAAAATTTTTTCAGGAGTAAATAAAGAGTTGAAGAGGGGGGGGGGGGTGAAGGGGGGGAGAGGGGGGAGTTTCTAAAAATGATTTCGACTAACGCAATGCCCCTCTATATGAATCTGAAAAAAAAATCGTTCCAAGTCTCTTAACTTTCGAGATCCGCCTAAAAGGGGGGAGAAGAGGGGAAAGGGGGTCAATTTTGAAAAATGGTTTTTACTTTCCCGAGCCTCCTCTATACGAATCCGTAAACAAAACAGAAAAAAAGGGGTGAAGAGGGGGGGGTAAAGGGGGGGGGGGGGGAGAGGGGAGCTTTGAATAATGATTTCGACTAACTCATTGCCCCTTTCAATGAATCTGAAAAAAAAAATGTTCCAAGTCTCTTAACTTCCTAGATCCGAAAGGGGGGGGTGAAGGGGAGCAAGGGGGTCAAATTTGAAAAATGGTTTAAACTTCTCCAAGCCTCTTCTATACGAATCCCTAAAAAAAAACACTTAAAATCTCTTTATTTTCGAGATCCGAAAGAGGGGGGGTGAAGGGGGGCAAGGGGGTCAAATTTGAAAAATTGTTTACACTTCCCCAAGCCTCCTCTATACGAATCCCTAAAAAAAAACACGTAAACTCTCTTTTCCGAGATCCGCCTAAAGGGGGGGTGAAGGGGGGCAAGGGGGTCAAATTTGAAAAATGGTTTTTACTTCCCCGAGCCTACTCTATACGAATCCCTAAAAAAAAACACGTAAAATTTCTTTATTTCCGAGATCCGCCTAAAGGGGGGGAGAAGGGGGAAAAGGGGGGCCACTTTGAAAAATGATTTTTACTTTACCAAGCCTCCTCTTTACGAATCCCTAAAAAAAAACACGTAAAGTCTCTTTGTTTCCGAGATACAATAGGGAGGGGGGAGAAGGGGGGGGAAAAGGGGGGGTTTGGGACTTTTCCCATACTCACGAGAGTTTGTTGTTTACGAATCTGTCAAAATATACCCACCTCCCCATCCACCATCTGGGAGAACAATTCTGTCAGTGAGTGAGTCAGTGGTAATTTAGCTTTATATAATATAACTAGTATTTGCGTGGCTGCGCGAGCTGCGCGCAGCTCGCGGGGCGTGAAGAGGGGGAGAGGGGGAGCTTTGAAAAATGATTTCGACTAACGCATTGCACCTCTCAATGAATCTGAAAAAAAATATGTTCCAATGCAGCTCGCGGTACTACCTACCTACACCTACCTACACCTACCTACTACCTACCTACACCTACCTACACCTACCTACTACCTACCTACACCTACCTACCTACACCTACCTATCTACACCTACCTACCTACACCTACCTACCTACACCTACCTACCTACACCTACCTACTACCTACCTACACCTACCTACTACCAACCACCTACCTACTCCCTACCTACACCTACCTGCACCTACCTACACCTACCTACTACCTACCTACACCTACCTACCACCTACCTACCACCTACCTACTACCCCTACACCTACCTACTACCTACCTATCACCTACCTACTACCTACCTACTACCTCCTACTACCACTAATAAAACATTACCCTAAAGTTTGCTTGTCGTCGCCCCTGAGTAACGCTTCACCCACTCAACCTTCGTTACGCTAAGGAGGTCGCCGGCTCGCTTCGCTCGCCACCTCCCCCCTTCGCTCCACTCGGTCTCGCAGGTTCGCTCCACTCAGGACCTACCTAAGTACCTACCACCGGAAAACTATCATGACATTATACCTACGCTACGGGGGTCGCCGGCTCGTTTCGCTCGCCCGCTCCCCCCTTCGCTTTACCGGTACCACCACAAGATAGGCTCCTTTCGATGAATCTGAAAAAAAAAATCTTCCAAGTCTCTTAACTTCCGAGATCTGCCAAAGGGGGGGTGAAGGGGGGCAAGGGGGTCAAATTTTAAGAATGGATTTTACTTTCCCGAGCCTCCTCTATACGAATCCGTAAACAAAACTGAAGAAAGGGGTGAAGAAAGGGGGGGGGTGAAGGGGGGGGGGAGGGGAGCTATGAAAAATGATTTCGATTAACTCATTGCCCCTTTCAATCAATGAATCTGAAAAAAAAATGTTCCAAGTCTCTTAACTTCCGAGATCCGAAAGGGGGGGGGTGAAGGGGGGCAAGGGGGTCAAATTTGAAAAATGGTTTTTACTTCCCCAAGCCTACTCTATACGAATCCCTAAAAAAAAACACGTAAAATTTCTTTATTTCCGAGATTCGCCTAAAGGGGGGGAGAAGGGGGAAAAGGGGGGCCACTTTGAAAAATGATTTTTACTTTACCAAGCCCCCTCTATACGAATCCGTAAACAAAACAGAACACGAGTTTAAAAAAAAGGGGTGAAGAGGGGGGGGGGGGATGAAGGGAGGGAGAGGGGGAGCTTTGAAAAAATATTTCGACTAACTCTATGCCCCTTTCAATGAATCTGAAAAAAAAAATGTTCCAAGTCTCTTAACTTCCTAGATCCGCCTAAAAGGGGGGAGAAGGGGGGCAAGGGGGGCCACTTTGAAAAATGATTTTTACTTTACCGAGCCCCCTCTATACGAATCCCAAAAAAAAATCACGTAAAGTCTCTTGGTTTCCGAGACACGATAGGGAGGGGGGAGAAGGGGGGGGGAAATGGGGGGTTTGGGACTTTTCCCATACTCACGAGAGTTAGTTGTTTACGAATCTGTCAAAATATACCCACCTCCCCATCCACCATCTGGGAGAACAATTCTGTCAGTGAGTCAGTGGTAATTTAGCTTTATATAGTATAATGTACAACTTTTATCTTATACACTTTTTCACATTCTTACCTATTTTCGAACTACACATTCCGGAAAAGTGAAAATTGAAAAAAAAAACTACTTGAATTAAACACTACCTTTTGTATACTACTTCCTTCACGTTATTTGGGGATAAAAAGTATCTTATATCTGAAAAAATAATATAAAAAATAATATTCTGCGATCTTTTACAAGCCCACCTCCACGCACAGTGAGGTTGAAGAGGCTGGGAAGATGTGCTTCCTCAAATGGTATGGCGCACCAGCAAGACTGACCTCCCTCAATAAGTACCGATACCAGTGATTACCAGTACGCTGGTGAAAATTTGGAAAAAGTGTCTAAGACCAGTGTAGATTAAAATTTTGATATCCTAACGGCTGTACAGATTTGGATAAAATTAAGTGAATTGATATAGTAGGAGTTGATTTAAGATATAAGATACTTTTTATCCCCAGATAACGTGAAGGAAGTAGTATACAAAAGGTAGTGTTCAATTCAAGAAGATTTTTTCAATTTTCACTTTTCCGGAATGTGTAGTTCGAAAATAGGTAGGAATGTGAAAAAGTGTACAAGATAAAAGTTATACATAATTTTATAAGCTTTCATTGCGTAGAAGACTTCTTATCTCCATGACGCACCGTTTAAAAGATATTAGCGAAAAACTGAAAAATGGGAACTTTAACCCCCTCCCCCCAATCCGCCTCACCCCCTAGATGTCAGGACTTTTAGTATGTTATTTCTCTAAGCACCCTGAACAATTTTCTGAAGTAATTGCTTAGGGCCTTGCTCACGCACTCTACAATCTCTTTGTTGGATGGACTATCCTTGAGTGACCAATATCTTTTCCATGCACTAGCAACTCTTCTTTCGATTTCCATGTCCGTTTGGTCTCTGAATGAAATTAATTGTCCCAGGTATGTATAACTTTTCACGTAATCAATGCTTTCGCCATCTACTGTTATGGGTATTTCTTCCCTGTTTGTCGTTGCGTTGGTTTTAGACTTATTAATGGTGAGACCTACTATTCTGCTTTCTTCTGTTAATTGCTGCAGCATATGTTGCAGTGTACTAGCGCTGTCCGTGATTAATACTAAATCATCTGCGAATCTCAAATGGTTGAGTTGTTCCCCATTAATATTAATGCCTACTTTTTCCCACTCAATGTTCCTAAATACATTTTCTAGGATTGCAGAAAAAAGTTTTGGGGACAACGGGTCTCCTTGTCTTACACCTTTTGCTATAGGGAACTCTTCGCCGGTTGTTTCTAATTTTATTTGTGCTGTGCTCTTTTGGTATATATTTTTGATTAAACGTATGTATTTCTTGGGAATTCCTTGTTGGATTAAAGCTTTCCAGAGTGAGTCGTGCTTGATGGAATCGAACGCCTTACTGTAATCCACAAATGCAATATACAGTGTTTTATTGTGTTCCTTAGATTTCTCTAATAAATTATAGACTATTGTAATTCATTGAGATAGGAATGGAGACGCCGCGATATTCTAAAACGTTAACTATTTTGGAAAGTTCATAGCGTTGAGTGGCTGGTAAAGTCGGTTTGTCTTCGAGGGCTTAAAACTATGCTTAAGTTTCAAATTGTTGTAGCTGAAATGTAAACACACTTGCTTATACAAATATGAGTGAAATAGGAGACAGAATGTAAAATATAGTTTTGTTTCGTTCTTTCTAATGCAGTAATCGTATTTGATGAAAGAGACAAAAATATTTCAGTTGTTGCTCATAATGGCAACATTTGTATATGCGAGTCACAGAATAAATTCGCCATATTGTGCTACAAGATGGCGACGAGTTTCGTGGTAGTTGTGCTGTCAAATAGTTGTTTACTTTTTGTTAAATTGCGATTTGTGAGAAAATTACGACGAGATTATCTCTTAAACTGCGTGTACATGTTAGGAAACAGCAATTCAATGAGCCTGCGTGTTGTATTGTGAAGAGTGGTGCAAGAAGGACTGAAAATCAACCTCAATTGACTTTGCATAGGTTAGTAGTCGTTCCCATGCAATAGTATTTAAGAGTAATACATTTTCGATGAAAAAATGCTAAGTGATCATTAATTTATTGCTAAAGTGTTAATATTTGGGTTTATTTCCATCCCAGAGACCTTTTTGTTATTTCATAATTTGATTCGTTTGTTTACAAACATGGATAGGGTTGTACCGTTGCGTAATAGTTTCCGATACTAGTTCCTTCGCTGCGCTGAAACGATATCTGTTCGAGTGACCGTGCCAGGTCCTTTTATTTTCTTGTTTTTTCTACTTATAAGACCGCGGTTTATTAGTTTGCGATTTAATTCGTAGTTGGGTTTTAGTAATATTCTACTTTAATGTTGGTTTGTTATATAATACGAGTAAATAACAAAGACTTATCCGCGGCAACTGTTTGACCGCAATCTAAACGTATACAGGGTGTAAATTAACCCATAACACAGCCGTCAACCAAGCAAGGGTGGTACTTAGTTTGATGTACAGAAACATCAAACTAAGTACCCCCCTACCTACGCATTTTTTTTGCTGGGAAACGATTTTTTATTGGGGTCAAATATCATATTTTACGGTAAAACTCAATGTAGCACTCTTAACACATTGGGCTAGTGGATGCTATGAATAGTAAACGGGTCATCATCATCAACAGCCTATCAATGTTCCCACTGCTGGGACATATCTTCGAATTTTTTGGTTCTAAGACATGCCGGTTTCCTCACGATGTTTTCCTTCACCGTTTTGAGAGCAGCGGTGATGAAATAAATTACACAAAGTAATGTACCTGCCTGGGTTCGAACCCACGACCTACTGTTCGTAAGTCGGGGCCGCCACCACTGGGCCACCGCTGCTCAAGTAAACTGGTGATGGAGGTAATTTAAGTAAAGTTATAATCTGAAAAACTAGTATTTACAAAAACAACTGTGAAATATTTGGAACTTTGACCAATATCTCCGTAACTAGGGGGTTCCTAGGTATGGTCTAGAACAAAAAAATATCGCAGTGGTGGGGAGAACAAGTGTTCAGTAGTTTAGGCGCTATGCTGGAACATACAAACATAATACATACACTGCCAAAATCATTACCCTTCCTTTTGGCTTTTCCGTAGTCGGATAAAAAGTATTCTTTAATTATTGTATTCAGAAAAACCACTTTGAATAAATTTTATTCTCAGGTATCAGAAGGTAAGTAAATTTACTCATATTTTTCTGTTACAACTTTACAACGGACTGTTAATTATAATTCAACCGTGATATCTATAATTACTCGTAATACTAGTATCGATACTCGTTACAGTAATACTATGTTTCGTGATTGACACAACCCTAGCATTGGCAGCCGTTTTATGCTCCGTAGGTATGCACCTTTTTTTTGTAGGTATTTCCAGTCCATACTTTTTATATGTCAATGATGTAATTTTTCTATAAACTTGTCAAGAGCAAAGAGCATGTAACTTGGGCCGCGTTCCGTATTACAAAATAATCGCTCACAGCGCTCACGTCTATATTTTGCGTTCCGAATTAGATATCACGATTATGACAGCTAAGAGCTGTCATCAATTCGGAAGATCCTATCTCAATGTCGTAAACGCGTTTACAGTGCTCACTCGTCACGTGATAACAAAAACATAACCTGCATGAGAGAAATTCGTCGCCCGTTAGGCTCGTCTTGTATATTTACTTGAATACTCATGGTTATGAGACTCCAAAGAGATTTCAAAGAACTAATTGAATGTATTTGTGCGACTCCAGCCAGTGAACCTCTGCTGTGAACACACACACACACACACACACACACACACATCAGACATCTGTCATTTTTTACTTTGATTTTGACAGCGCTCACGGTGATATTTATTTGGGGCATGGTCGGTGTAATCGCAAGATGGCGCATGTCATGACGTCATCTATGACGATTCAAGGGACATCGATATTCGGAGGCTATTCCCTTCCCGTACCTCGGAGGCTATTCCCTTCCCGTACTTGTGCTCGGGGACTTCAATGCCAAGAACTTGGCTTGGGGTTCTCGTTACACGGATGTGCGGGGTAGGATGGTCGAGTGCTGGGCTCTGGAAACAGGCCTGGACATCCTGAACCGGGCTTCTGTGGCCACGTGTGTGCGGATGCGTGGCGAGTCGGTGGTGGACATCTCGTTCGCCAGCCCCGCTCTGTCGCAGCGTGTCGTTGACTGGCGCGTCATGGGGGAGGTGGAGACCTACTCCGACCACCGGTATATCCGGTTTGAGGTCTCTGCCCAGTCCTCAAGCGCGCCGGTCCCGCAGACCCCGAGTGGTCCGCGTTGGGCGCTGAAGCAGCTGGACCGGGAGCTCCTCCTGGAGGCCGCAATCGTGTGGTCCTGGGGGTCATCCCCAGCCAGGCCCGCCGACGTCAACACCGAGGCGGCTTGGTTCCAGGAGGCCATGTCCGAGTTATGCGACATGGCAATGCCCCGAGTCCGGCCAGGAAGCGCCCGGCGTCATGTAGAGCTGTCGCACCTGCGTCAGCAGTGTGTGGTGGCGCGGCGCCGGTACACCAGGCATCGCAGGCGCCGCATTCGTCCTCCGAATGCGGAAGCCGTGGAGGCGGAGCTATATGAAGGGTACAGAGCGGCGAAGACCGCCCTCTCCGAGGCTCGTCGGCGGGCCAAGGATCAGGCCCGCGAGGAGATGCTGGAGACTCTCAACAGAGATCCGTGGGGGCGCCCTTATAAGGTGGTGCGGAATCAACTCCGCACCCGGGCCCCCCCGCTGACGCAGTCTCCGGCCTGAGCTCGTGGAGGACGTGGTGAGCGTTCTGTTCCCTTCGCGAGGGGAGCATCGTCCCCCGCCAATGGCTCCGCCACCTGCGGTGCCGGAAGCGGACCAATCAGGATCTGATGACGACATTCCGGAGGTGACTGGGGTAGACCTGAGAGTGGCGGTACGGAGGCTTAAGGCCAAAAATACCGCCCCGGGGCCCGATGGCTTGCCTGGCAAAGCCTGGGCCCTGGCCTCAGAGGTTCTTGGGCCCCGACTGGAGGGGTTCTTCAGCGCGTGCATGGAGAGAGGCCAGTTCCCGCGTCGTTGGAAGACGGGGAAGCTGGTCCTCATTCAGAAGCCCGGGCGCCCTGCGGACTCGCCGTCCGCATACCGGCCCATTGTGCTGCTCGACGAGGTGGGCAAGCTCTTTGAAAGAGTAATTGCAAACCGCCTCGCCGAGCACCTTGAGGGAATGGGTCCGGATCTTGCGGAACACCAGTTCGGTTTCCGCAAGAGGCGCTCGACGGTGGACGCCATCATGCGCGTGAGAGCCCTCACGACGGGGGATGCGGTCTCTCGGGGCGGTGTGGTCTTGGCGGTGTCTCTCGACATCGCCAACGCCTTCAACACCATGCCCTGGAGCTGCATCAGAGAGGCACTCCGGTATCACCGGGTGCCGGCCTACCTTCGTCGTGTAGTCGGGGACTATCTGACAGACAGGGCTGTCATCTACCCTGGTCAAGACGGACAATGGAACCGGCGAGAGATGTCGTGCGGTGTTCCGCAGGGTTCGGTTCTGGGACCGCCCCTGTGGAACATCGGTTACGACTGGGTACTGCGTGCCAACCTCCCTGACGGCGTCAGCGTCGTCTGCTACGCGGACGATACGCTGGTGCTGGCACGGGGGGAGTCGCACGAGGCGGCGGCCGCGAACATGACACGCGGGGTTGCGATAGTCGTTGAGAGGATCCGGCAGCTGGGTCTCGAGGTGGCACTCCACAAGTCCGAGGCCATGTGCTTCTATGGGCGTGGGAATGTGCCACCGTCGGGATCCCAGCTATCGGTGGGAGGGGTTTCCATCGGCGTCGAGTGTACTTTAAAGTACCTCGGACTCGTCCTCGACAGCCGGTGGAACTTCGTGGAGCACTTCCGACGTTTGGCTCCCAGACTGGAGCGGGCCGCGGCTGCCTTTAGGTGGCTCTTGCCCAATCTGGGGGGGCCAAACGACTCCTGCCGTAGGCTGTATGCGGGGATCGTGCGGTTCATGGCCCTTTACGGGGCCCCGGTGTGGGCGCGTGCCGTGAGGAAGCGGGCCGTCCACTACCTGAACGCGCCCCAAAAGATCATGGCCGTAAGGCTTGTCCGCGGGTACCGCACGATCTCCCGCGAGGCGGCGAATCTCCTTGCTGGATTGCCGCAGTGGGATCTGGAGGCGATAGTCCTCGCGCGCCTACATGAGTGGCGCGCGGAGGCGCTACACCGGGGGGTCACTCTGCTACCGCGGCACATTGCTGCGCGGCGGACAGACCTCCGGTGCGATCTCATGGCGGCATGGAGACAGCGACTGTCGCAACCCAGCGCAGGGCACGCCACGGTAGTGGCGGTAAGTCCCCTCTTGGAGTGGCTGGAGAGGCGCCACGGCGCCCTCACCTACCGTCTGACGCAGGTCCTCACCGGACACGGGTGTTTCGGGAGGTACCTGTACCGAATCAGGCGGGAGGAAACGCCCGGATGCTTCCACTGCGAGGATCGACCGGAGGACACGGTGGAGCACACTGTGGAGGCGTGCCCTGCTTGGGCAGAGCCCCGCCGTGTTCTCGTAGCGGCGATCGGCGGCGGCGACCTCTCGCGCCCGGCCCTGGTGCAAGCCATGGTCCGGGGCGAAGAGGAATGGGACGCCGTCGCCTCCTTCTGCGAAGCAGTGATGCTAGCGAAGGAGGTGGCGGAACGAGAGAGGGAGAGAACCTCTCAACGTCCCAGCCGTCGCGGAAGGCGCTCCGGGCGTCGGGGGTCACGCGATGACCTCCGGCCACCGTAGACGCGGGCCTGTGGACGGTGAGTAACGGGCTAGCTCGCCGTCCGGCCGTCGTCATGACGGCAACAGACCGTGTCGGCGGCGCGTACGTGTTCTACGCGCGCCTCAAAGAGATGTCAGTAAGGAGGGGCCCGCAAGGGCCGACGCCCGTCGGGGCTGTGGATATCGAAAGGTTACCGCGGCTCCGACACAAGGGCGAAGAAGAAGGAACATGGGTTTGGTTTTTAGTCAGTAGAAGTCTGACACTCCCCTTCGCTCTGCCCAAGAGCGGGGGGGGTTATTCGATGATTTTCCACCCACCAAAAAAAAAAAAAAAAAAAGGGACATCGATATCGCGCTCACAGTAATTCGGTACGGGTTTATGGACGCTCAAATCGATTACAGCCTAATTCGGAACGCACCCTTGATGTACAATTTATAACTTTGTCAACTTGTCAAGAGTGTCAGAGAATGTTGCAAACAGTTGCAAAGTACGATTGCACAGACATGATTGTGGTAAAAAATCCTTATAGAACAAAAATTACATACTCTTTGTTAGAACATGCTATCTAATGATCCTGTTTTTATAAAGCATTCACATGGGTATGGTAGAAAAATGACGTCAATTTAAAGGATTACTACTTTAGGCTATGTACCTTTTTATATCTGTGCCATCTGTGCTATCAGTGCTATGTACGATTGTACTTGTACGCATTGCTAGCTGGTAACATTGGTGAACGATTTTCAAAAACTTGTTTTGGTTATTAATTTACAAAAAATCTACGTAACACGCGTTAAATAGGAGTCTAATGTTACGATTGTTTTTCGCAAAGTTTATACTTATAGTGTTATGTGTTTTGGTGAAAATTGTGCGAGGCCTCGTATTGTGGGAAGCTAAATAACGGAAATGGATGGTCCCGGAATGAGTTTGTTTCAAGGCACCGCCAGTATACACATAAACAATAGTGCTCAAGACAGGCTTGAAGAACAGGAAGAACTTGAGGACCAGAAACGTCGGAATGAAGAGGTAAATTTTGAGCTTGGAAAAAAAGAAAAATTGACACACATTGTGTGATTTATGTTTTCTTGACAAAAACATTGCGTAGATTAGTCTGTAACAAACTTCAATGTTTTTGGTTGTAGTTGAAGCATAAGCTCGCTAATGCGTTTGATGACTTGCTGGATGATGATGAAGCCAGTTCAGTCAACAGCAGTGGCAACTATACTTTGGACCCAGGTCAGAGTAATGGAGGTAAGTTTGCATGTAGATAACAAAGTTTTTTGTTGATATTACAGTCTTATTGTTTGATACACTATTCTTACTTCTTTCTTTTGTATTCATTATTGTGAGCAAGTGTGTCGCCAGTTTGAGTCAGGGACTAGGGCTCAAAGGTGTGATAAATCATTTTTTTCAGATGAATAGTAAACTTAACTCAGCTGCTAAGAATCTAAAATACATTAGCCACCTCAAAAATTGTTGCTGTTGTCGTTTGATGTTGATTTGAAAAGTGTAGAATCTAAAAGAAAATTTAAGCCATACACTGCAGAAAAGTTAGCTTTTCTTTAGTCCTTTTATTCAGTTAATAGATGTTACTTAATCAACATAAACCATCAACAAAAGAACTATATCTCCAAGAGCAAGCTAAGCAGACTAGAAAATAACATCATAAATTGAACAGGGACAACTTTTAGACAAAGTTAATATTTAAGAGAAAGTAGAGTGCAGGCGCAGGTAAAGCAAGCTCGAGAGCTTTTGCATCTTGCCTGGAATAAATTCAGATATTATGTATTTTGAGATCAAAGAGTCCACTTAATCAATTTTTTGCAAACTTTTACAGTTTACATTTTTTTCGGACACCAGTCTCCCTATTTTTAATACCCTCTACACTGTCACACTCCTACAAATTTTTGGTTCTAGGACATGCCAGTGTCCTCACAATTTTTTCCTTAACAGTTTTTCAGAGGAGTGGTGATGAAGTAAATTACACAAAGTAATGCTCACAACTTACTGTTTGTAAGTCATGGGCCGGCTGGGCCACTGCTGCTTTAACTTTAAATAATCCTAAAATATATTTTCAAACTCAACAGTCCAACAAGCAAGGACAGGCTTGCCCCCAACTTATGTGGAGTCCCTCAACCACTTGAAAGAGAATCAGCACGGTACCGAGTCCCCCAAGCTTTACTGCGAGACTCCTAAGAACCATGTAGGTCATATGAGGCACCAGGACGACTCCTTGAAAACCCAGTTCAGTCCTTACGGCGCTGGTGATGGGCAGAACCATTATTTTCAACAGGATTATAGAGGTACAGTAATTTATTTTCTAGAGTATTCCACAGCCATTTTAACTATATATAATAATAATAAGCCTTTTATTTCTTATCTCACACTATTTATATTTTAAATGCAATAAGTGTTAGTTGTGTTAGTGTTTGTCTTATTCTAGTTAGTAGTGTTATTTGTTTGAGTATCTTTTGGAGATGTAGTCCCTTATCGGGTAAAGGCCTCCTCCATCCGCTTCAATTCTCCTGATCTTTGGCAATAGTATAGGAGTATAATTAGCGCATTGTAAGTTGAAGATATCTTTCAGTTGTAGACAGGGATCTCACATTATAATTATGTGCATATTTGTAGAAGTTGGCTTTTTGTCTTCCTTGTAATAGATGGAGGGTCATCATCATCATTTCAGCCGAAAGACGTCCACTGCTGGACATAGGCCTCCCCTAAGTGTAATTTTTGCTTAGGGGGGGTTTGCCATAATCGCCACGCTTGGCAGGCGGGTTGGCGATCGCAGTACGGTCGATACAAAAAGCACAGAGAACGCTGCTGCCCATTCTCTGGTACATCCCTTAGTCGCCTCTTACGACACCCACGGGAAGAAATGGGATGGTGCTATTCTTTACGTCCGACACCATACGGATGGAGGGTGGTGGTCGTTATTCCCCACGGGGACCAGCCGGCTTGGGGAATGTGATTTGTTGTTGTTGTTGTTTGTTTTTGTGTTTTTTCCTTTCTTCGGCTGTTGTTGGTAGTTTTTATTGATTGCTATTGCTTGTTTTTTCCAGTTTGTGAGCTGAGTCTGGAGCGGGTCATAAATTCGAAAGCATTTGTTTTATTTATTTTACTTGGAGCCTTTGGTTGTGGGCTATCATCGCCGTTAGACTGAGGTGGTGAGTCTGACGGGGCCCGTTTCCTCTTATCATTCCCTTTGTCTTGGTTTATTGTCCCTTTAATTATTAATTTATCATAACGGATGATTGCTAAGTTTCCATTTTTATTTTCTTGTTGCTGTTGCTGTTTTAGCTCTTTCCTTATTTCCAAGACCTCTTTGGGAAAATCTTCAGTGGCATATGTAGATGCTGGGAAATATTTGTTATTTCTTAATATCTCGAGTTTTCTCCAAGCCAAAGTAAGTTTTACTAATATCGGTCTCCTTTTTTTGTCTTCTTTTTTCCCCAACCTTACCAAACAAGATAGCAACTGAGAGAGGAATACGAGAATTTGAGATGTGGGAAATCAGTGAGGCCATTTTAACTAGTTAGCATATAAATATCTTAACGCAATGAAACAAAAAGATTTGATGAAATTTTGGGGTCAATAATCACAGGTGGTTGTGTGTTCATTATTTTTTTGAACAGGGTAAAAAAATCCCATGAAATCTGTGGAATTTTATCAACTTATTTAATTGTACCTGGTACAATATTCGAATTATTTTTTTCAGAGTGGAATGATTAAAAATATTGTTATTTACAGGTCACATAAATGGTGGTATGAATAACTGTGAGAGACAAGAGTATATGAACAATGAACAACTCAAAGTTATGTATGATGTAAGTACTTGTATCTGTTTAACATGTAGAAAAAAAAACCATATTCAGTCCTGCATACCACTTATTTTGCCTTTTAGACTATAGATAGAGTATTGGGCACAATTTAATCTGGTAAAAATAAATTTCGTTGATTTCTGAATTGAGTATTTGAAGTTGAGATCTGTATGCTGTACTTTAGCAGCTTTTCTTTTATACTAAATGGGTTTTTTACATATCAATGGCTAAAATAGACTTCTCAATTCAGAGGTCTAATTTTTATGATTCTTAAATAAAGCTAGTTCGATTTCTTCAACAGATTCGTGTCAAGGAATGTCAACAGTTAGCTGGTCAGATGCAGAAGTTAGACACAGAAATAGACAGCCTGCGAGCCCGCCTGGCTGCTGCTATCAATGATAGGGACAAGGCTGAATTGTCCCTGCAGGAAGCTCATCACTTGCTTGGTAACTAAACTATGCAATATCAACCTTCTTGTTATTAACACAGGTGTTATTTTGTTATAGCGTAGCACTGAATAGGGGATTGGACAAAAAAAAAACTAATTAGTCCGTCAGATAGATTTCCAAAAAATATTGACCACATATTTTTTCTTTTTTCACGTAAACAAAAAATGAAGATGATACAGTGCTTCGAAAACTCGTGTGACGTCATATGTTAGTACATTTTGTACCTTCAAGTGACGTTTCTAGCCCCACTCCATGAGCTTTGAAGCGCTTTATCTTCGTCAATTTTTATTGATTTGATAAAACAAAAAACACGTATCCAATATTTTTCGATAATCTAACTGACGGACTAAACAGAATCATATGTTTTTGACTCAGTCCGATCCCCTATTGCCTAATACACCTAATTGTCATTGCAAAGTCAGATGTATTCCCTACCCGTCTGAGCTGCGGGTTGTTCGAAAGAGATACCGCGGCCTCGACACAAAGGGCTAGGGTGGTTTTTAGTCAGTAGAATTGTGACACTCCCTAAGAGGAGTCATTTGATAATTTCCCACCCTCCAAAACACAAAAAAACATTTATTCCTGTATTTTTTTACGATAAGTTAAACACCCACAGAAGGTTTTTCATAAGCAACTCTCATTGTATGTTATGGCAAGATACTCAAACCCCTATTACATGGGGCTTAAACATAACTGGCGCATGTGGGTGTACCAATGGGTACATCTCTGCCTTACCGTTCGGGGATTATAGGCGTGATGTGATGTTGTTATTTCAATAAATGTATTTGTTTATTACCAGCATCAAGCAAGCACAAGTTGATAGAACTGGAGCAGCAAGTCACACATCTGACTGACAAGTTGGTAGAGAGTGACCAAGAGAAAGAGCAGCTCAAGCTAGAACTACGCTCAGCTAGTATCAGTCTCCAGGACGTACAGCAAAGACTTCATACTCTACAGGTAAAACATTAAATCTTAGTTTAGATTGCACATTAGAAGAATCACATAATTACAAACGCTAAACGGGGCGAAATTAACTGCCTCCGTGGTCGAGTGGTTTAGGCGTTTGCCTTGTGACACGGTGGTCGTGGGTTCGATTCCCACGGGACGCATAATACTTTGTGAAGTTGTTTCCAGTTTGGTTAGGACATTGCAGGCTTGAATCACCTGCTTGTCTGATAAAAAGATGGTTCAGTGCTCCGGAAGGCACGTATAAGCCGGTGGTCCCAGCCGCCAAATGGCGGTCGTCAAACCATGTCAGAGGCCCTTGTGGCGGTTTAGAAACTCTGACACTAGGGTGTGTGGGGTCGTCAGACCTTACTGCCCGTGCCCACACGATAAGAAGAAGATTAAAAGCAACCCGCGGCAGCAACACCATCCAATCGCCTGCGCCACATAATTGGTTACTGCGTCAAAAAATTGCTTTTCCATTACGGTTGGCAGTTGCGGCCTATGAAACAAAACCAAACTCCCTACTCAGTATTTTTTTAATGATTTATAAAGTTAAATGATACTTCCAGGTTGCACACTCACATGATACTGATGCCATATTCAGGGAACAGCAAGACAGGTATGTTTTGAATTGATTGAAGTATTATCAAATGCTTATTAACCGTTTGTTTAGCTGTCTGGTTCACGCAAAATATACAGCACATGTATTTAAACACTACCTTTTTATGATTGCAGACATCGTGAAGAAGTGGAAAGATTACAAAAGGATTTGACCAAAGCTAAAAGTAGACTAGACGATAAAGTAAGTATCTATTGATTATTCATACATGAATTTTTTTCCTAACCTCTCTCCCACTCTTGAGCAAAGGCCTCCCTCCACTCCTTCCATTTGTGCCGAACCCACGCGTTCTCCTTCCAGTTCTGACGGAACCTGTCTAATTCGTCCCGCAATCTCCTTCATGGCCTGCCACAACTCCGCCTCACTGTGACCAGTTTCCTGCTATTTTAGCCCACAGTTTGTCTGGCATGCAGCAGCCATGTCCTGTCCAGTCCCATTTGAGTTGGACAGCCTTTTGAGCCATGCTAGCTATTTATTGTGTTTAAAACTCGATCCGAACAAATATTTAATCAAAAACTTATAATAATTAAATTATCCAATTTTCAAGGACAACGAAATAACAACATTAGAACGACGGTGTATGGAAAAAGACAGAGAGAAGGAAGAAATATTGATTGAGAAAGGGGCGACCATCAACAGATTAGCCAGCGAGCTAGAGGCGGCACAGAGTAGGCTCGTCAACGGAGAGACCTCGCGGCTAAAGGAGAAGGTGTCTCAACTGACCACTGAGAGGAACGCGGCGAGGGAACAGGTCAAGGAGCTGGGCGTAAGTTGATCGAAATCTAATCAATTATTACAATTAAGCGCGAATCACCACTTTTGGAACAGCAAAGTGACACAAGACAGTCTTTCAAAACACCCGCCCTTCGTTGGGTTATAAAGAACACGTTCAGGTCGTTTACTTATTTTTTTGGTTAGTAAATTCACTTACAAACGAATGACTGAATAATAATTTTTTAGAAATTGTTGATCGCAAAAATATTTTTAGGGTGTTTTTGGAAGTGTCTTTCTCCATGTGTGGAGACTCTGAGCAGCATCTGCTCTCAAAGTATTTGTTAACAAACTCCTATAAAGTAGATAGTTCTCAATTTACTACATCAAGTTTCGCATAAAACTATGAATGATGTTTATTTATTTGAGAACAATATGTAAAATATGATATGACTAAAATTATTTACTGTTTTAATGATAATGACGTATTACTATTTCAGTCCAAGCTTGAAGTGACGGCACACGAATTAGTTCTATTCAGAAATAAGTCATCTGCAACCCAGAAAGAATATGAACATTGGAGAACAACACTTCATCAGATTTTAATGGAATCGCTACCTGATAATACGTATCTTGGTAAGTTGCTAAAATCTTTAATCAATATGTCTTGTGGGCAAACTACTGCCCGTTAAATAAACACTACCTTATGCCAGCGACTTTTACCACGCGGTTTCCCAGTTATGGTCCCACAGAATCGTATTACCGAGGTAAAAAGTATCCTGTCTGTGAATCCAAGTTTTAAACTATCTGTTTTCTATATTACATCCAAATACGTTCAATATCTTTGGCGTGATAAAGTAACAAATATCCATCGCATTGTGCAATAAATAATTACAATTTTATCGTTTTCAGGAGAGCCTCCTTCTCCAGGCAAGCTGTCAACTCTCAAAGAAGTTTTGAGCCGATACAAAATACAAATGCAAAAAATGTCGTCGTTACAGGAAGAGATCAGCAAAAGGTAAGAAATAAATCACTCTTGTATTTTGGTGCTACAAAAAAAATACTTCAATCGCACGCCTCCGATTCTGAAAGCGCCGTGCTTTACTTTTATCCTTACATAGTATAAAACAAAGTCGCTATTTTTGTCTGTTTGTTTGTCTGTATGCTTAAATCTTTAAAACTACGCAACGGATTTTGATGCGGTTTTTTTAGTAGATAGAGTGATTCAAGAGGAAGGTTTTAGTATATAATTTGAACGACATCCACGCGGGTGAAGCCGCGGGCATCAGCTAGTTAAATCATAAAAACACACATGTAATCCCTGAAGGGTTAGGCAGAGGTGTACCTAATAGTACACCCACATTTCACCGGTTATGTTTAAGTCCCATATTATAATATGGGGCGAGTCTATTGCATCAACCGGGCACAAATCCAGTCTTCATGGCTGCTACTGACAAATTCCTGATAGAAAAACCGAATAACAGTAGTCCAACGAGATAGCCAAATTTTTTTTTAGGGTTCCGTTCCTCAAAAGGAAAAAACGGAACGCTTATAGGATCACTCACTTGTGTGTCTGTCTGTCCGACCATTCCCCCCTTATCTCCGAAACTACTGAGCCTAAAATTCTGAAAAAAATACAGGAATTAGTTCAATACTTATAGATTACAGGAAAAATCTGTAAGAAGTCTAAGTACGGCCCTTCAAGTGTAAGTCCGACTTGCACTTGGTCAGTTTTTTTTACTTAGCCCGTATTGTCGCCATTCCTTTCACTTCTCGCGATGGTGTGCTTCCTCTCGCCAATCAGTGACAAAGCAATCCAAGTCGTCCGATGTCATTTTCTCTTCGGTCTGCCGCGACACCGTCTAGCTGTGTCAGGGCTCCAGTCTTGCGACATACGGGCCCACGGTTTCACCAATATGGCCTGCACAGTCCCATTTCAGTCTCGCAGGTTTATTTTATTATTAACTAGCTGATGCCCGCGGCTTCACCCGCGTGGATGTCGTTCAAATTATATACTAAAACCTTCCTCTTGAATCACACTATCTATTAAAAAAAAACCGCATCAAAATCCGTTGCGTAGTTTTAAAGATTTAAGCATACAGACAAACAAACAGACAAAAATAGCGACTTTGTTTTATACTATGTAATTATTTAGTTAAAACTCATCTAAAAACCTTATTGTACTAATTTCAGGGACAAGAAAATAGAGCAGCATCGTAAACAAGAACTAGACCTTCGAGCTAAGCTAGAAGAGCAGAAAGGTCTAGAGATGCAGCTAAACTCCCGCATGGCAGTGCTACAGAACAAGCTGGAACTACTCGGCAGTAACTCCGACAGCGAGCTGTTGGAGAGCTATAAACAACAGAACGAGGCACTACAAGCTGAGCTGGAGGAAGTACGGAGTGAACTGAAAAATGTAAGTTGACTACTTTTACATATAATCCACCATTTTTCCATAGGCGTACGCAGAAACGACAGGCAGCCAGGTCGCCAGGCGATCTTCAGGTTAAACCGCGCTTGCCTAGGTTCGTCTGTGGATGGGTGACCATCGCGAGTTTCCTCCGAGACTCGAATAGCACGTTAACACGTTGGTCTCGGCTATCTTTGTAGATCTTTGACGGCCGTTACAGGTAGTCTCTAGTCAGCGCTTCGAATATCTGACAATCAGCCTTATCTAGTGGTTTCATATTACACTAGCTGAACCCGGCATGCCTTGCAATGCCCTTTTTCCTACTACCTACCTACTACCTACCTACCTACTACCTACTACCTACCTACCTACTACCTACCTACCTACTACCTACCTACTACCTACCTACTACCTACCTACTACCTACCTACCTACTACCTACCTACTACCTACCTACTACCTACCTACTACCTACCTACTACCTACCTACTACCTACCTACTACCTACCTACTACCTACCTACTACCTACCTACTACCTACCTACTACCTACCTACTACCTACCTACTACCTACCTACTACCTACCTACTACCTACCTACTACCTACCTACTACCTACCTACTACCTACCTACTACCTACCTACTACCTACCTACTACCTACCTACTACCTACCTACTACCTACCTACTACCTACCTACTACCTACCTGCTACCTACCTGCTACCTACCTGCTACCTACCTGCTACCTACCTGCTACCTACCTGCTACCTACCTGCTACCTACCTGCTACCTACCTGCTACCTACCTGCTACCTACCTGCTACCTACCTGCTACCTACCTGCTACCTACCTGCTACCTACCTGCTACCTACCTGCTACCTACCTGCTACCTACCTGCTACCTACCTGCTACCTACCTGCTACCTACCTGCTACCTACCTGCTACCTACCTGCTACCTACCTGCTACCTACCTGCTACCTACCTGCTACCTACCTGCTACCTACCTGCTACCTACCTGCTACCTACCTGCTACCTACCTGCTACCTACCTGCTACCTACCTGCTACCTACCTGCTACCTACCTGCTACCTACCTGCTACCTACCTACTACCTACCTTCTACCTACCTACTACCTACCTAAACCTCACGGAGCCCGAGACCTTTCCAACGAATGCAAAACCGTGGAAATCGGTTCGTGCGTTCTGGAGTTATAGCGTCAGGAAGGAAAACCCGACTTATTTTTATTAAATAGTAGATTACCCAATACTAATTGGGTTCTGAAGGTCAGATAGGCAGTCGCTCCATCTAAAATACTGGTATGCAACTGTCTCCGGTTAGGATAGACGCCGATTCCAACATAGTTGGGAAACGGCTTGGCAGATGGTGAAATTGTAGCAGTGACTAGACCGAGTCTTCGAGCAATGGTCGTGAAAACATAAATGAACGTATTACCAAACTACAGTGCAATCAAATTATCTTGGCAGGTCCGTACTTCGTGCAGGTTATTTTGTTACAACTAATGTCTAAAAGTGTTTTGATATTTATTTTATTTGCATTTCTCACTATATATCTATCTATCTATATACACTCCTTTGCAAAAAAAACGGGCACCTTAGGAAATTTACGTTCTAAGGTCGATTTGAGTTAATTCAATGAAATTTAATTGTTTGACGTAGTCTGTATACTTATAATCGTGTAAATTAATACGCGTGAAGTGAACTGTGGCAATTTAAAAAAAAATCTATGAATTCCTTAAAACCGATGTACACGGCCAAACAATAAGAAGTAGTCGGCAATAAAGACAAGAAGATTTTTTTACTTTGTTTAATTAAATAAAGTTACAAATGTAATAACCTAATAACGAGTGTGACCTCCTCTTGCCAAAATCACAGCTTGAATCCTTCTGGGCATGCTTTCCACGATGTTTTTAATGACGTTTTGAGGAATACGTTCCCACTCTTCTGCAATGACTCTTTTTAGCTCCCTGATGTTTTGTGGAGCATGTTGCACTGATCTTACCCGTCTCTTTAGAACATCCCAGACATGCTCAATTGGATTGAGGTCAGGACTTCGAGCTGGCCAATCTAAACGACGGATCCCAACTTCTTGCATGTACGCTTCCACGTCGCCAGAACGGTGCGGGCGAGCATTGTCGTCCATAAAAATGGAATCTTCCCCAAGTGCAGTCAATGCGGGTTGTGCATATGGAATTAGGACTTCCATTATGTACCGGTGTGCATTTAATGTTCCATTTTCTATGAGAACTAACTCCGTACGCCCCGTCGAATTAATTGCTGCCCAAAACATAACGGAGCCTCCGCCATAAGGAGTGATTTCTTCGAAACACACTTCCGCATAGCGTTCCCGTGGTCTTCGTAGCACTCGCCGGCGTCGGTCCTCTCCACACAAAGAGATTCTAGCTTCATCAGAAAACAATACTTTATTCCAGTCCTCCAGAGTCCATGAAGCACAGTTTCGAGCAAACTGAAGTCGAGCAACACGGTGCTCACGGAGTAATTTAGGTCCCCGAGCCGGGCGGTAACTCCTGATATTGGCAGCCAAAAGCCTCCTCCTGACGGTCCACAAGCTTACTTCTACTCCTCTTACTTCTTCAAGGCTCTTCTTCAGGTCCACACTTGACGCCTTACGATTCCGCAAGGCCTGACTCACCAAAAAGCGGTCATCTCTTGGTTCTGTGCGTCGTTTTCTTCCCGAACCGGGTCTTCTTTTGACCGAACCGGTCTCTTGATACCGTTGCCAAGTCCTCTGGACAGTTGAACGACTCACATTTAGCCGCTGAGACACGTAAGTTTGCGAACAACCTTCTTCAAGTAGGGCTATAATTTTACCGGCCCTTATCGCTTTATCACTCATGTCAAAAAGTGGTATTTAATGTAAAAAGAAAGATAAAATTGTTTAATTTGCAGAAAATATCCAAAAAGTTTTAAAATTTTAGTAATCAGTAATAAAATCGTTTCAGCAATTCGCGCCATTAGTAAAGCAATTTTACAATAATCTACAATAATCATTATTTTCCTTTTGTTAATTTCAAAATTTAAATTTGGAACGTACAGAATCATACCAGGATTCTTCAAATAACATGCCAATACATCGTCAAATTAATAAAACCTCTTACTTGTCCTTCTTCATTGAAGTAGAGAAAAAAATATGAAGTGCCCGTTTTTTTTGCAAAAGAGTTTATAAATAAAGAGAGAAGTCCTGACTGATTGACTGACTGACTCATCAACGCCCAGCCCAAACCCTTGGACCTAGAAAGCTGAAATTTTGCACAGAGCTTCCCTTTATAATGTAGACAAGGAATAAGGAAGGATTTTTCGAAATTCAACCCCTAAGGGAGTTAAATAGGGGATGAAAGTTTGTATGGAAAATCGTAATTTTCACGCGGGCGAAGCCGCTGGCAAAAGCTAGTATTAGATATTTTCTGATCGTATAGGTATTGGTTTATCTGGCAATAACAGTTTTCTTCACAAGTTTACATGCGTAAAAGTTCGCAGAGCCTATGTTCAGACTACTTCAGACCTGTCAAGATAATTTGATCGTACTGTACTATTAGACGGGCATGCAATAAAGAAAACCAATCGTGTTTTTGTTAATTATATTAAATTATAACCTCATTGTATCTCCCTTTTTCCAGTTGGACCTCAAATACACGCAACTGGAGTTAGACTACGACAAGATAAAGGCAGAGAAGGGCAGTCGCGCGTCCATAGTGCAGGAGGCCAACGCGGACTTGTTGCGGGAACTCGAACGGTACAGCGGACAGCTCAAAGACACGCTCAAGGAGAATGGGGAGCTCAAGACTTTGTATCTACAGGTATGTATCGAAAAATATTGGATACGTGTTTTTTAAACGAAAATAAAACATTTCAAAGATCATGAAGTCACTTTCTGGTAAATATTTACCAAACTGTGACGTCACACAACTTTTCGAAGCACTGTATCGTCTTAATTTTTTGTTTACGTGAAAAAAGAAAAAATATGTGCAGCATATAGCAGGATTTGTCAAAGTCTGGATTGTTCCACAATCATAGTATCCTGCCTTTATCTCAATTTATTTGGATATGGCGCTGCATGATATTTCTTTCCATATTTCTCTATTACTCGTCATGTCATGAGATACCTCCTTTTTGCCATATCATCCTTCACACAGTCCATCCATCGTTTCTTTGGTATTCCTCTATTAAAACTTTTCTCTCGACGTTTTCCTTATTCCCCCGGATCATATAACTTTACAGTCACGGGCGCCACTTTCAGTTTCAGACTGTAATTACATCTCGGGATCGCATCTCATTCATTTTCGGGAATACATAATTATATCTCTATTGATTGTTATTTTCCCTGTCATCCCCATGACCCCCACCTCACCAGTCGCACTGATAATAATAATATTTTGTCTAAATTTTTCGTTTTTGCGCACTTTCCCCTAAGGGCTAGTTTACGGAGACGCGGGGCGTCGCGCGGCTCGTGCAGAAGGCTCGTCTCGTGCTTTTTTATTAATTTACTGAGAGACGGGTCCACCGCAACAAACGCTGTATTTTAAAGTAACGTGCGAAAATAGCTTCTCGTAAAATCGACGATTGAAATCGTTAACTTTTTCATACATCGCCGCACGACGCCCCGCCTGTACGTAAACATGCACTTAGACATAGTCATCCACCACTAGTAATAGTTAAACCTTCTGGCCACACGATAAGAAGAAGTAATAAATGATTTGTTTACAGGCGTGTAGCTCCCGCGATACAGTATCTAGAGAATTAAAAGACCTGCAATCCAAAATACAAAAGGAAAAGGAACTCTACAAGTCACAAGAGAAAGACTTTGTAGAGAGATTGGAGAAGCAAAAGCAGCAGGTAGAGAAGTTAACAGCAGATTTGAGTAACACGAAAGAAGAGTTGGAGAGAGCTAACAAGAGAATATCGGAGTTGCAAAGAGAGTTTACTGATAAGCAGAGGGAGTTTACCGAAAAACTTGATCAGTACTTACAAGGTATAATTTTACTTAAAAAATATAGAGACAAAATTATTTTTTATTTTATTTTGAACTTTATTTTTAATTATGTTTGTTTGGTAGATGAAAAATCAGCGATGCGAAAAGAGAGGGAGCCGTGTGCACAGTGTGAAAAGAATATAAAACATATCAAATACTTGGATGATCAACTTAGCAAATGCACTATTAAATTAGGTGAGTTCACATATTTGTTCATTATATCCTTGTTATACTCGAGGGGAAAACGCCACAGGCTTGGTGCAGGGGTGTGGTGGTGCTCTTCTTCAAAAAGGGTGACAATGCCCGGTTGAAGAATTATAGGCCCATCTCACTTCTAAGCCATGTCTACAAGTTGTTTTCAAGAGTCATCACGAATCGTCTCGCACGCAGATTCGACGATTTCCAGCCTCCCGAACAAGCCGGATTCCGAAAAGGCTTCAGTACCGTAGACCACATACATACGCTGCGGCAAGTTATACAGAAGACCGAAGAGTATAACCTGCCTCTCTGTTTAGCGTTTGTGGACTACGAGAAAGCCTTCGATTCGATCGAGACTTGGGCTGTACTGCAGTCTCTCCAACGGTGCCAAATCGACTACCGGTACATCGAGGTGTTGAAGTGTTTGTACAAAAACGCCACTATGTCAGTCCGACTTCAGGACCAGACCACGGAACCTATCCTTCTGCAGCGCGGTGTGAGACAGGGAGACGTCATATCTCCGAAACTGTTCACCGCTGCATTGGAGGATGTCTTCAAGGTTCTGGATTGGAAAGGACTTGGCATCAATGTCAACGGCGAGTACATCACTCACCTTCGGTTTGCCGACGATATAGTGGTCATGGCTGAGACCATGGAAGACGTCAGTAAAATGCTCGATGACCTCAGTAGAGCTTCGGAAAGAGTGGGTCTTAAAATGAACATGGACAAAACCAAGGTTATGTCGAATGTTCATGTAACACCCACTCCTATCAAGGTCGGAGACTCTACGCTCGAAGTTGTGGACGATTATGTCTACCTGGGACAAACGGTCCAGTTGGGTAGATCCAACTTCGAGAAAGAGGTCAATCGTCGAATCCGACTCGGCTGGGCAGCGTTCGGGAAGCTGCGCAGTATCTTCTCGTCCAACATACCCCAGTGTCTCAAGACGAAAGTCTATGACCAGTGTGTGTTGCCAGTGATTACATACGGGACCGAAACGTGGTCGCTCACAATGGGCCTTATCAGAAAGCTCAAAGTCACCCAAAGGGCAATGGAGAGGGCTATGCTCGGAGTTTCCTTGCGTGATCGAATCAGAAATGAGGACATCCGCATGAGAACCAAGGTTACCGACGTAGCCCGAAGAATCGCCAGACTTAAGTGGCAATGGGCAGGGCACATTGCTCGCAGAACGGATGGCCGATGGGGCCGAAAAGTTCTGGAATGGCGACCGCGAACCGGAAGACGTTGCGTTGGAAGGCCTCCCACTAGGTGGACCGATGACCTGGTCAAGGTTGCAGGAACCCGCTGGATGAGAGACGCACGGGACCGGTCAATGTGGCGACGCCTGGGGGAGGCCTATGTCCAGCAGTGGACGTCTTTTGGCTGAAATGATGATCCTTGTTATACATTTTTTTTTATTGTATAGGTTCCATCATACGACTATCACAATAACAATATAAAATAACTAATCACTAAGAATGCTTTTTTTGTGAAATCACTCAGACAAAAATGGAATAAATCAACGTCACTATCACTAAATAAGAGGTGAGAGTGCGCGGTGCTCGAGTCTGTGGCGCCTCACCTAACAGATTGGTCCACATTTCCACAAGCGTGGCTGTCGACGTCGCCCGACGTACCTGTCCGGAACACACAAACCTATCTGCTCTATTGTTGTGTCTGGAGATGAATTGAGTGTATATTAAATGTTCACCTAATTAATGTTCTTTTTATCCTTCCAGCATCACAAGAAAGCAACGAAACTTTAATGAAGGAGCTGAAAACCAAAGCGGAATTCTTCCAACAATACATCATCGAGCGTTTCAACAAACTACGCGAACAGCGCAGCGTAGGGACCAACACGGAGGAGACAGCGGAGCGGACTCACACGCCCACCTCGGAACAGTCCAGCATCGAGCAGCTCGTACAGAACTGTGACGACGCGCTAGCTGCCAAGGTGAGGAACAGTTGGTGACCCACACAGCATAGGGACCAACACGGAGCAGCCAACGGAACGAACTCATACGGTCTACATGTGATTGGCATTCGACAGAAAACAGGAGGCCCACCCTCATTTTTTTCTGTGTTAGCCATAACATACCAAAATAAAATATTTTTCTTAGAAACTTGATTTAAATTGGTGTACCCATTTTTATCGAAATGTTTACATGTGAAGAAGTAGGTAAAAATCTTGGTAAAAATCTTGGTCTTGTAAAAATTTATATGACAATAAAACATTATTTATTACAGACTGCCCTCATGGTGAAAGAGAAGGCCATTCGAGATCAGATAGCCGAAAAGTTTACGTTAGAAATGAAAACCGTCGAAATGAACTGCGCGAGAAAAATCAAAGAGATTGAAAACGAACACTTCGAAACTATCACAAAAATAAAAGAACTCCTCGAAAGAAAAGCAAACGAAGTTGATACATTGAAAGATTTTATACTCGACGAGAGAGCAAAAATAACGCACATACTTGATACAAAAGAGAATGAAATATCAGAGCTTATTACAGAGCATAATTTTCTACGAGAACAACTTCAGTTAGCAAAGGATCAGTGCAAAAAGCTATTGGAACAGTCTAAAACGATATCGGAATGGAAACAAAAAGCTGAAAAGTACAAAGAAAGAGCACAGAAACTTGAAGCTGTAGAAGATAATCTGAACTCTGAAAGGGAAAATTATAAAGTACGGATTACTGCGACCGCTAAAGAATGTATTGTAATGAAAGGAAAAATAGCAGAAATGCAGGCGAAGCTGAATGAACTTGAACAGAAGTATGATAAGTTAGAAGCGGAACATACGATCATTCAAGACAAGTATAGGAATGCTAAGAAGACTGTTGCTACTTATAAGGTATATCATTTTCTCTTTATGAATGAAAATAAAATTATGTATTTGCTTTTTTTTTTATCACTCTAAACTAAGCGTATTAACGTCAGAAATAGCAAAGTGAAATTATTTTCTAAATATTTATAAAAAAATACTAAGTTATAAGCATTTGAAACTGCTGATTAGACAGAGCGACGCGATAACTTTCATGACGTCATTGTTCACGATCGACGTACAAAATCCATTCTAAATACCTACCGTTTATCTAGAAAGAGACAGAAACAAAAGTTTTATTGGTTATAAATTTTGTGTTGTTTGGCCGATTGTGGTCTTATTTTCACTTTCTGTCATTATTTTTATAGTATTTTTACACTCTGTTTCGAAATAAAATAAATAAAAAATATGCATTCCCTATTGCCTGGTCTGATTGTATCACAGGTCGGGCAAAGTGTTATTGGGGTTTCCCATCAGGAATTTCCTAGTAGCAGCCACGGAGTATAAATTCGTTCCCGGCAATCGCAAGGCTCGCCTGTTACTGATTAATTTTGTAAAACAACGAATATGTATTTTCACAGGATTACGTGTCGAAAAAGGATTGTCATATGAACAACGAAATGAATAGAATACAGTCTGAGTACAGGAAGATATTTGTGAAAATGCAGAACCAGTTGACTTATTATATTAACCTTAGGCTGGATGACGGAAAGCCAGGAGAGCGAGTACTACCACTGGCGCAGAGTACCAAGCACCCCGATGTAAGTTATGTCAAAATGTTATCTTGGTGATGTATGTATGGTAAGGCTGCCTCAGCAGTCGTTGCAGCCCCGACTTACGAACGGTAAGTCATTCGTGTAAATCGTGTAGTAGGCCCAATCATTCGTGTAATTTATTTCATCACCACTGCTCTCAAAACAGTGAAGGAAAACATCGTGAGGAAACCGGCATGTCTTAGAACCAAAAAATTAGAAGACATGTGACATTTACCAAACCGCACTTGGCGCGCGTGGAGGATTCTCCTTGAGAGGAGGTCTGTGCCCCTGCAGTGGGAACATTATAGGTTGATGATGAAGGCTGCCTCGTTGGTCTAGCTAGTGCTTGCAATCGCGACTGCTGACCACGACATCCTGGGTTCAATTCCCGGGTCTTTCTATGAAGAATTACTTAGTAGCAGCCAGGAAGTCTGGATTTGTGCACGGTTGATTATCTAGCTGCACATAGCTGGCGAAATGTGGGTGTACAATTAGGTACACCTCTGCCTCACCCTTCGGTGATTACAGGCGTTATGTTATGTAATTTTGGTAATCAAACCTAACTATTGGCTTCCGATTGTTAGTTGGATTTGGTTTACAAAAACTTTAACTTACGCCATCGGCCTGCTTATCGATCTTGTATGTCATTTATACATAAGCTACAGTTCAAATTATGCCAAGTGCAAGTCTGACTAGGTTTATTTTTCTTTTAATTTCACTTTCAATTTATTTTTATGAGTAGAACCTTGTTCTTACTACTTCCTCGTTTATGTTCTCCATTTTAATAAAATACAACACATCCAAAATTATTTTTGATAAATAGTTCGGGTTTCAAAAGTGAAGCACATTTAAAAATACCTATTCGAATATAATGTGAATAGATAAAACAAGTTTTTATTAGTTGTGTACTGAAACATACATAGACCTTATTGGTGATGTTCTTCAGAAAGGACAGGTGCGTAGTACTCGCAACCGGCGCGCGTTTATGATGTATGAATGTGGACGAGGCAGAAGGAGTATGTAAGGATCGTTGCCGGTGGCGTTCTGTGGTTTCTGCCTACCCCATGGAAAAAGGGCGTGAGTTTATGTATGTATGTAAGTACCGAAATTAACAATTCATTGACCCTTTTCATGATCACTTGGTATCCTTTATTAGTTAGTTTAAACAGGCGCATATATTTTAGGTATGATTTCTTTGACTAAACTGTTAAAACAAAGGTTTTCTTTTATTTTCAGTTCACAGATAAGATCGATAGGCTCAACGATGATTTTAGGCGACTGACCCAGTCTAACTTTCGGGATTATTTGAAAGATTACAAATGATGGCGGAGTGCACCGCGGCGACTGCAACTAACTGTCACAACTAAACGATTGGTTACAACTAAAAGTAAGACATTCTGAAGCCCCAGTGTTTGTACTTAAAGTAGAATATATGTAAACAATTTTAAAAGTATTATAAAAAGTTTTAAAAAGGGTAATGCAAGGCATATCTCTCAGAGAGCACTGATATGTAACGTTAAGACTGCGTATTAACTATGACAATCGCTCAAGCCCCACATAGAATAATTTCATAGAATATTTCGATGAATTAAATTTAGATAACCAGATCATTCCATTAACCATATAGTGAATTGTTCCTGTGATAGTTAAGTACATTGTAGATTAATGAAATGAGAAACAGTATTACACGATAAAGTGCAAAATATTTCACATTCCTTGTGACATCTCCAGTTATTACTTTACTTGTATGAATGTAGGTACACACCTACAAAACAGAAGTCGATCATAGAATTGCGTTACCACTTTAAGGATGCCAGTGACTTGCACGCCATGAAATAGCAAGGCCTTCTTTAGTTTTAAGACCATCATCTGCCTAACCTTTTCCCAACTACGTTAGGGTTACCAGTACCTATATTTTATATGAAGTGGTTGCCTATCTGACCTCCACAACTCAGTTAGCACTGGTAAGACTGGTTGTGAGACTTTCGGGCCAATGACTACCGGATATGGCCAATGTCTCACATCACTTAAATAGTTTCAGCATTTGGGATCTTTCAGTTTATTGAATAAAGTGGTAAGGCAATTACGAGATCGACTATATTTGTTCATATCTATGGCCTTTTACTATGAAAAAGACTTGTTATAAAATAAAATTAATGTTAATTTCAATTATTATTGCGTTAAATAGTTAATAGTAATTTGTATTGTTTTCGTTAAAGCTCTTGAAAGTAGAATGAGTAACGGAATTATATTTTATAGTATGGAGCATTATAATTATCTGTTATGTAAAAAGTTTTGTAAATAAAAGTATCAATTTGTAAATTAGCTTTTTATTTCTTTATGTAGTACTTTGAAGGAACAAAAGGCATTTTAGCGACTACACAGGGGACATCTTTGCCTCTAATGTTGACGTACAGTTCAGCGCCGGCTTTCTTCAGAGCTTCACTTACGTAACCCATGCCAACATTGCCCCCAAGTGAAGGGGCTGGACAACCGCTAGTCACAGCACCCACGGTTTCTGAAGTCTTTGCGTCCTTCAAAATTGCGCCTTTCCTTGCCGGTGCTCCAGTTTCTAATCGGATACCCACTCGTCTCTTAGTAACGCCTTCCTTGATTTGACGCAGGATTACTGATGATCCCGGGAAGTTATCGTCGGTGCGCCTCCTTTTGGCGATCAGCCAAGTTAAGTTTGCCTCGACGGGGGTGACACTTTCGTCGATGTCGTTGCCATAGAGGCATAGTCCGGCTTCTAGACGCAACGAGTCCCTAGCACCGAGACCCGCTAGTTTCACGTCACTGGACAGCAGTAAAGATTCCGTAACTTCTTCTGCTTTTTCCGCCGGTATTGATATCTCCACGCCATCTTCACCCGTGTATCCGCAACGAGTTACACGACAGTCTACTCCTGCAACTTTGCCCAATCTCGATGTCATGAACGTTAAATCATCTACAGGTATGTCGGTTAGAGTCTGTAACACTGCGGCAGCTTTAGGCCCTTGTAACGCAATCAGAGCCCTCTGGCTAGATTCCCAGAACTCAACGTTTACGTCATTGCCATGTTTCCGAAATATTTCCGATGTTTCTTTCATGTGTTGCTTGTCTACTTCCAATCGCCCGGCGTTAGAGACAATGTATAAAGTCTCAGAATTCACTTTTGTCACAATCAAGTCGTCTATAATGCCACCTTTGTCGGTCAAAAACACAGTGAGGGAACTAGAGCCATCCTTCATTCCTTTCAAATCGACTGGACATATCGACTCGAACCACGACAAACAATCCTTGCCACGCACATTCGTTTGCAACATGTGAGACACATCGAAAATCGAAGCACTTTTTCTTGTGAACAGGTGTGACTGAGATAGACTTAGATCAGAATATTGCACTGGTAGGAGAAAACCGGCGAAATCCACCACTTTACCTTCATATTTCGTGTGTAAATTATACAACGGCGTTTTCGTTGCTTTGGATGCATCACTATACCATCGCAGCTGTACTGTACCGGGAAGTACTACTCTTGGTGCAAACAGAACACGGCCAAGAGCTATCGAACACATTTTCACAGTCCAAACTCTTTCAATTGTATGATTACAACATCTGGCTAAACAATATCTGTAGTAGCTATGAGAAAAGGTCAGCGGTCAATCGGTAAAGTCCTGATAAGTAATTATGTTACATTCCGTCGGTAGTGGGGGTGTGTTTATTGGGAATATTATACGCTATCTAAAAACAAATAGTGAGTTAATGATAATAGCTCTTGCTCCATTACACGTTAGTGTCTTGTGTAATTAAGCGTAACTTTTGCTTTTTGTATTGTATGGTTGTTCGACTGATACATAGAGGTGTTATAAACCAGCTATCAATTAGTTTGCCTTAACTGGATCCGATTAAAACCCTCTGTAAAAGGAAGATGAATGAATTATAGTCACTACATAATTATTATAAAACGAAGTCCTCCACCGCGTGTCTTCTGTTCGCGATAAACTCAAAAACTATTGCACCGATTTTCATGCTGTTTTCACTAATGGATAGTGGTTCTCGAGGAAGGTTTTAGAATATAATTCACGCGGGCAAAACCGCAGGCAAGTCTTTTATAGCCGTTCATTCCTATTCCTCTAGCAGAGGACTTCTATGATATGAACATTCAACAGATGGATCTGTTGAATGTTTATAAGGCAAAATTGATCGCAGAGTAGGTTTTGGTAACATTACGCTTAATCTTCAGTGAGTCGCCATGCGATATGTATCTACCTCATGGAGCAAAATAACCAGTCTACCTACTATTCTTATATTGGGGCCGGAATCCTTGAAAGCGGTGGCGGGCGGAACGGAGAGATGTGCAAGATTCGACCAATCACAGACTCGTCTGAGATTAGTCGAATCTTACACATCTCCACTTTTGCAGAAACTAACCACTCACATTGGTTGAAATATCTCTTTATACACTCCTTTGCAAAAAAAACGGGCACCTTAGGAAATTTACGTTCTAAGGTCGATTTGAGTTAATTCAATGAAATTTAATTGTTTGACGTAGTCTGTATACTTTTAATCGTGTAAATTAATACGCGTGAAGTGAACTGTGGCAATTTAAAAAAAAAATCTATGAATTCTTTAAACCCGATGTACACGGCCAAACAATAAGAAGTGGTCGGCAATAAAGACAAGAAGATTTTTTTACTTTGTTTAATTAAATAAAGTTACAAATGTAATAACCTAATAACGAGTGTGACCTCCTCTTGCCAAAATCACAGCTTGAATCCTTCTGGGCATGCTTTCCACGATCTTTTTAATGACGTTTTGAGGAATACGTTCCCACTCTTCTGCAATGACTCTTTTTAGCTCCCTGATGTTTTGTGGAGCATGTTGCACTGATCTTACCCGTCTCTTTAGAACATCCCAGACATGCTCAATTGGATTGAGGTCAGGACTTCGAGCTGGCCAATCTAAACGACGGATCCCAACTTCTTGCATGTACGCTTCCACGTCGCCAGAACGGTGCGGGCGAGCATTGTCGTCCATAAAAATGGAATCTTCCCCAAGTGCAGTCAATGCGGGTTGTGCATATGGAATTAGGACTTCCATTATGTACCGGTGTGCATTTAATGTTCCATTTTCTATGAGAACTAACTCCGTACGCCCCGTCGAATTAATTGCTGCCCAAAACATAACGGAGCCTCCGCCATAAGGAGTGATTTCTTCGAAACACACTTCCGCATAGCGTTCCCGTGGTCTTCGTAGCACTCGCCGGCGTCGGTCCTCTCCACACAAAGAGATTCTAGCTTCATCAGAAAACAATACTTTATTCCAGTCCTCCAGAGTCCATGAAGCACAGTTTCGAGCAAACTGAAGTCGAGCAACACGGTGCTCACGGAGTAATTTAGGTCCCCGAGCCGGGCGGTAACTCCTGATATTGGCAGCCAAAAGCCTCCTCCTGACGGTCCACAAGCTAACTTCTACTCCTCTTACTTCTTCAAGGCTCTTCTTCAGGTCCACACTTGACGCCTTACGATTCCGCAAGGCCTGACTCACCAAAAAGCGGTCATCTCTTGGTTCTGTGCGTCGTTTTCTTCCCGAACCGGGTCTTCTTTTGACCGAACCGGTCTCTTGATACCGTTGCCAAGTCCTCTGGACAGTTGAACGACTCACATTTAGCCGCTGAGACACGTAAGTTTGCGAACAACCTTCTTCAAGTAGGGCTATAATTTTACCGGCCCTTATCGCTTTATCACTCATGTCAAAAAGTGGTATTTAATGTAAAAAGAAAGATAAAATTGTTTAATTTGCAGAAAATATCCAAAAAGTTTTAAAATTTTAGTAATCAGTAATAAAATCGTTTCAGCAATTCGCGCCATTAGTCTGGCCTGTTGGTCTAGTGGTTAGTGACCCTAACTGCTATGCCGGAGGTCGTGGGTTCGATTCCCACCCAGGACAAATGTTTGTGTGATGAGCACGATCATTTGTTCTGTGTCTGGGTGTAATTTATCTATAATATGTATGTATTTAGAAATATATAAGTATGTTTATCAGTTGTCTAGTACCCATAACACAAGCTCTGCTTAGCTTGGGACTAGATGGCGTTGTGTGATGTGATAGTTGTGGAATATTATTATTATTATTTATTATTATTAGTAAAGCAATTTTACAATAATCTACAATAATCATTATTTTCCTTTTGTTAATTTCAAAATTTAAATTTGGAACGTACAGAATCATGCCAGGATTCTTCAAATAACATGCCAATACATCGTCAAATTAATAAAACCTCTTACTTGTCCTTCTTCATTGAAGTAGAGAAAAAAATATGAAGTGCCCGTTTTTTTTGCAAAAGAGTTTATAGACCTATGCGAGTTTTTAGTTTCCACATGTCGTCTCCTCTTTGGTGGAGTCCCTTTAGAAAACTCCCCAATTTTATCGCAATAGGGGATCGGACTGGGTCAAAATAATATGATTCTGTTTAGTCCTTATGTTAGATTATCGAAAAATATTGAATACGTGTTTTTTGTTTTATCAAATCAATAAAAAATTACGAAGATAAAACGCGTCAAAGATCATGGAGTGGGGCTTGAAACGTCACTTGTGTCGTGTGCAGACTGGGCACACTTGTGCACTGGGTTGGTGGGGAATAAGACCACTGGTTGCTTGTAGTTTCTTCTTTTTATTAGGAGAGTTTCTTACTGAAGTAGTAGCTGGATTCGGAATGATTTTACAACCAAAATGTTCCCATTTTTATATACAAATTTCTAAGGCGCTGGCCAATCATAATTAAGTGTTTGCGCATGCGTAAATGGCCTCTATATACAATTTGGCGCCGAAAAATTACTATTTCTGCGCGGGAAATTTTAGTATGCTATTTTTAGTGGTAAAACATCCCTTACAATATATAACATATTTTCCTAATCTTAGGACTAACTTATATTACATAATAAACACAAAAACTATACAAAAAACCTTGATTTACACCTTAAAATTACAAAATTACTGAAACGGTTCTCGTTAAAGTAACGCAACGCAGTAGCTAAGCTTCGTGAACTGTGAACCTAAACACTAGCGCCGCTAGGCGGCAGGAATGCACAACTTAAGATTATGCCTTTACTATAAAAACTGGAGTACACTAGCGCCGCTAGGCGGCAGGAATGTAAATCACTTATAACATCAAGCCTGATGGGCGTAAGTAGAGCTAATGCTATCTTAAAAACACTTATAAACATCGTAATAAACTAATTCTAACGCTATTCAAATAATATCACAACATTTACGTATCGTCACTAACGTCTATGTAACACTGCACTATTTATCACTGTCCCGCACATCACTCCCGCCGTGCGACCGCGTCGCATCAGCTGCCGGTGCGGGCTCGACGTCCGTAGACAGGGGCAGGATCACCAGCTTCCTCACTGGCCGGCGCAGGATACCTCCTCTGGTCAGCACGTCCACCGTTCGCACGACGTCGTCGGGGCCTGGATACGTAGCGACGACTCTTCCTCGGATCCACACGTTGCGGGGCAGGTTCGGGTCGACGATCTGTACGAGGTCATTGACCTGTACTGCTCGACCTCGTCCGTGGGGCTCCCGCCGGTGTTGGAGCTCAGGGAGATACTCCTTGACCCAGCGTAGCCAGAAGACGTCGGCTAGCCTTTGCGCGGCTCGCCAGCTGGATCGTGAGATGGTGTCTTGCTCGGTGAAGGTGCCTAGCTGCGGCACTCGCCCTGGTCCCCCCAACAAGAAGTGGTTAGGAGTGAGGGCTTCCGGATCTTCTGGGCTGACTGAGACGTGAGTCAGCGGACGACTGTTGACGGTGTACTCTACTTCGGCGAGTAGAGTCGTGAGGACTTCTTCTGCTGGATGACGTTCGTGTAACGTCGCGGTGAGCGCCGTCTTTACTGAGCGAACCATTCGCTCCCAAGCTCCGCCCATGAATGGAGCCCCAGGCGGAATGTAGCGCCAGGATATGGTCCTCTTCGCCGCTTCCTCTGCAGTCGCTGTGTCGATCGCTTGTCTTAGTTCCTTGTCGGCAGCCTTTAGGTTGGTGCCGTTATCCGACCAGATTTCGGTCGGGCAGCCTCGTCGTGCGATCAGCCTTCTGACTGCCATTACCGCAGAGTCGGCGCTGAGCGAACCGGCGACTTCCAGGTGTATTGCTCGCGTCGTGAGACATGTGAAGATGGCCACATATCTCTTCTGTTGAGTTCGTCCGACGGTCACGGAGAGGGGTCCGAAGTAGTCGACTCCGGTGAAGGTGAAGGGTCGCTTGTGATGAGCTAAGCGACATGCTGGCAGGTCCCCAGTTCTTGGATGCGGTGGTACTTGTGTCTTCATTCTGCAGAACAGGCATCGTCGTAGTAGTGTGCGTGTGATAGGGCGTAGTCTTAATACCCAATACTGTTGTCTGCACTCGTTGACTGTGGCTTCTACGCCGGAGTGATGTAGTTGCCGATGAATACCCAGTATCCAGAGCTTGACTGTAGGATGATCACCGTCGATTACCAGCGGGTTTTTGAATTCTTCCTTCATATCTTTGATCGCTTGAATACGACTCCTTAATCTGATGGCGCCGTTTACCGACACAACGCTGAGTTGGTGAAGGCGGCTTTCTTTGTCGATGGGCTTCCCGTTGTTTAGACTGTTTATTTCTTCTGTGAATGACTCATCTTGAGAAGATCGCATCAGGAGCTCTTCAGCTGTTTTGAGTAGCTCTGCTGTGACCGGTAGTAGCTTCCTAATGTCTTGTAACGACTTCTTTGTCGTCGTGGGCGCCTGCCTTTTTACTGTAGTCTTGTTCTTCTTCCAAGCTGGGTCAGCTTCTTTATTTTTCCTTGTTCTTCTGTAGTTGACACTCTGTTTATTAGTTCTACAGAGTTGGATAAATTGTAGAACACGCGCTGTTGAGTATCGTAGTCGGTCCCAGCTGGAGAACTTGGATGGGTCAGGCAGACCCTCTGCTAGCTTCGGTCTTCTTTTGTCGCTCACGTGATGAGTCTTCTCTTCTTCAGAAGATTCTTCATTTGTTGTTTTAGTGGTTTCTGTCGGCCATGACTCTTCTGTCAGGTATAAGAAGTCAGGGCCTTTGAACCACCGATGATCTCTGTTGAATGTTGCCGGTACGTCTCGTGTGGCGTCGTCTGCCACGTTTAACTTCGTTGGAACCCAGCGCCAGTCGTTGACCTTAGAACTGTCTTCTATTGCTGCTAGACGATGAGCCACGTATGGTTTGTAGGAACGTGACCCTGTCCTTATCCAGGTTAGGACGGTCTTGCTGTCTGTCCAGAACACTTTACGGTCGGGCTTTCTTTCGTGCTCTTCGATCACTGTCTCTGCGAGTCTGGTGCCCATGACTGCTGCTTGCAGCTCCAACCTGGGTATCGATGTCAGCTTCAGTGGTGCCACTTTTGCTTTGGCTATAATGAGGGATAGGGCCACCTCGCCATTCGCTGCCACTGTTCTCCAGAAGAGGACCGTAGAGTAGGCAGACTCGCTGGCGTCGCTGAAGACATGAAGTTCTAATGAGGCGGCGTCACTGTAGTGTAGGTATTGCCGCGGGATAGCTACGTCATGGAGGCTTTTTAGGTGTGCCATCCAGGTTTCCCACTGCTCCGCCAGGTCTTCATCGATCTTGTCGTCCCATGCTGTTCCCCGGCGCCAGACTTCTTGAAGGAGTTGTTTCGCCCTAATTGTGATAGGTGAGGCGAATCCAAGCGGGTCGAAGAGCGACATAACTATACGTAGAGCTTCTCTCTTCGTTGGCTGTTTACCCTCTATAAGTGTTGAAGGTATTCTTGTTAAGTTAAGGTTGAAGGTGAGCTCGTCGGAGTTGATCTTCCATATGACGCCCAAGACTCGTTCTGTTTTCTCTTCTGTTCTGTACAGCTCTATGTCTTCTGTCTGACTGTCTTCTCCGAGTGTTTGTAGGAGTGACGATGAGTTTGACTTCCACTGTTTCAACTCGAAGCTGGCTTTCATGTGTACTTCTCGTACACTCTTCGTGATGCGCATGGCGTCTTCAATGTTTCTGAAGCTGTCTAAGTAGTCGTCGACATAATGCTTCTGTATGATGGCGGCGGCGGCTTCAGGATGTGACTTTTCATGTTGCTTCGCGTTCAAGTTCTTAACGTATATTGCTGTTGATGGCGAACTTGAGGCCCCGAAGATTAATGACGTCATTCTGTATTCTTCTGGAGGTTGATCGTCACGTCGATCGCCGCGCCATAGGTATCGCAGCGCATCTCTATCTTCTGTTCGCAGCTTGACTTGCATGAACATCTCCTTGATGTCCGCTGTGACTGCGACCATATGTTGTCGGAACCGCATGACGACGCCTGGCAGCGACTGTAGTAGATCAGGACCTTTGAGCAGCGTGTCATTGAGTGCCACTCCTTTTGTCTTGGCTGCCGCGTCGTGTACTATCCGTAGTTTGTCCGGCTTCATTGGGTTGATTACGGCGAAGTGAGGCAGGTACCAGGTCTTGTCAGCTGTCTTCTGTTCTGGGGCAGGTTCAGCGTACCCCTTTGTGATGAGAGCGTCCATTTGTTCGACGTATTTTTTCTTTAGTGCGGGGTCACGATCTATTTTCTTTTCGATGCTGAAGAGCCTCTTCAGTGAGTTTTCATAATTGTCTGGAAACTTGACATCTTCTTTGCGCCAGAGAAGACCAGTCTGGAATCTTGTTTCTTCTATTTTTGTCGTGGTCTTCTCCAGAATACGAAGTGCTTGTTCTTCCGGATCAGTCTTCGGTCTCTTGGGGTTGATGCAGAGCGCGTCCATCTCGAAATATTGCTTCACGAGATCTTCTAGGTTGTCTTCTGGATCCTCTGCGATGTGTGATACGAAGTCGATCTTCTGGCCGAAGGTTCGTGTCTGACTGCCGTGTAGTACCCAACCTAGTGGCGTGAGAGATGCCACTGGGTGGTTCTTATCCCCTCTTCTTGTTTCTGAGGTCAGCAGAAGATGCCAGTTGTCTTGCCCGATGAGTACTCGTGGTTTCGCATTTGTATAAGTGAGGTGCCTTCGGATGTCGCATAAGTGTTGACACCCTTCCACTAATTCTTGTGGAACCCGTTGAGACGAAACTTGTAGGTTCTTCACTGTGCGTGCTTGTATTTGCTCTTCATGATCGTTGAGCCCCTTCAGATTGATGGTGACTCTTCTTGACGTTGATTCTGACGCCTTCATGTCGTTGATGGTTTCTATTTTTAATGGATCTATGGGTCCTGTTGCTCCGATGCTCGCTACTACGCTGTCGTCGACGAGCGTGACTGTTGACCCGTCGTCCATCAACGCGAAGGTGTCGATGGCCCCTTTTGGTCCCTTCACCTGGACCGGTATTATCTTCAAATAGGACTGCTTCTTGACTGTCCATGTTGAATTGACGACTTCTGTTTTATCTTGTACTGCTTCTGTTTTTTCAGTCTTCTTTTCGTAGTGCAGCATCTTGTTATGAGAGTACTTGCAGCTGTCGACACCACACGGCTTAGGTTTGCATTGGTGTGTCTTGCTTCTGTAGCGAAGACATCTGAAGCAGAGGCGTTTGGACTTGGCCATGTCCCATCTTGCATTGGCGTCCAATTTCTCGAACTGTTCACATTCTGTTGCGTTGCTGTGCCCCGTGTTGTCACATACGGCGCACTTCGATGTTTGTGTCTTCTCAGTCACATTGTTGACCCGTTGCGTCTTCTTTTGTTGTGCGGTCGAAGAAGGTGCTGCCATCTGTTCAGGCAGCGCGTAAGGTCCGCATAACTCTGCTTCCCGTTTGAAGAACTTTTCTATTTTGATGAGGCAAGGATCTTCACGTGGCTGCGTGGCTGAGAAGTCGTAGTATCTATATCGTAGAGTCGGCGTCAGCTTGTCCACCAGTGTCTTCGCGAGTTCCGGGTTGTACATATAGTTGAAACAACCCAGAGTCTTCAGTGTGGCCACAACGTTGGATACTTTTGTGGCAAATATGCAGATGTCCCTCGGCGACTCGGTGAGGCGGGGCAGGCTACGAAGTGTCTCCATCTCCAGCATGGCTATTGACTCTGGTCTTCCAAATCTTGATTCCAAAGTCTTCATCACTTCAGCTGGATGCGCGTTGGTTATAAGTAGACCGTCGACCGCTTTTTTGGCCTTTCCCTTCAAGTTTCTTCTAAGTCGATTCGTATTTTCAACTGAGGTGAACATTGCTTCTGTCTCGTAGTAGGCGGCGCGAAAGGGTAGCCACTCTTGATGAGACCCACTGAAGAAAGGTAACTCGACGAACTTGGGTCGCTGGGTGGCACCGATAGCCCGTGTGATGGCTTCGGCTAGGAGGGCTAAGTCGGTTTGACCTCCCGCCGGTAACTGACGTGTTTCTTCATGCTTCGCTGGCCTTGTTTCTTCTATATGGACGACGGTTGGTTCTTCTGGGGGGTTGTGAGGTTCGTCGGCGATTGCTAACACCGGCGGACGAGTCACTTGATGCTCCAACCAATTGTCCACTCTTGCATTGGCTTCTGACTTCGAGTAGAGACTGACGTCATCTTCTTCATCCTCGGAGTCTTCTTTCTCTAGGACAGCTATGCGTGCTGCGGCTAATTCCACTTGAAGGCGAAGTAAATCTTCTTTCGCCTTTGCAAGCTTGAGTTGCTTCGTTCTGCTATATGTTGATCCGCCCCCTACCCCTTTCTTGCTAGGGGGGGGCAGGTCCTGTTGACCGGTCGTCTTCGGTGGACCGGCTTTGCTTCTCAAAACTTGCTTTACTGTAGTGGTTTCTGTTTGACGAGTGTTGGTAGTCGGCGGCTTCATCAGCTGCTTGGCTTTCGTCCCTGCAGTCAGCGTCGTCGTAACGGATGGGGTTACGGACGGGGCGACGGCGCCAGCGGGATGCGAGGGGGGAGGGGCGCTTGCGGCGGAGGCGGCGGTTGCAGCAGTCGAAGTAGTTGCTTCGGTTGCGGAAGTCTCATAAGATGGATCAGTCGCCGCGGAGGTGTCTGTTCGTTCCGATGTCTCCGTGGCAGTCGTCCCTGTTGCTGTAGATTCTTCCGTGCTGGCTTCTGCACTGGTACCAGTCGCCGAGTTTGTGGTCTCGGACGACGTAGGATTCTGTTCCGTCGGCGGCTTGCGTCCCCTTCCCTCGGAGCGTGTGACGGGCATGTTGGCAGCTGACGAATGTCTTCAGAACACTCTTCCCTAATAAATCTTCCCTATAAACTGTAGCACGAAGTCTTCACGTAGAGATGTCTTCCCTAGTAACTGTAGCACGAAGTTTTCACGTAGAGATGTCTTCCCTAGTAACTGTAGTACGGCGTCTCCCTGTAGCACGACGTCCTCAGTTGGTGAAATCTTCTAGCTTGGTGAAGTCTTCAGGTCTGTTCCCCACGATATTCGGCTCTCGAAGGACCATTAAATGTGCAGACTGGGCACACTTGTGCACTGGGTTGGTGGGGAATAAGACCACTGGTTGCTTGTAGTTTCTTCTTTTTATTAGGAGAGTTTCTTACTGAAGTAGTAGCTGGATTCGGAATGATTTTACAACCAAAATGTTCCCATTTTTATATACAAATTTCTAAGGCGCTGGCCAATCATAATTAAGTGTTTGCGCATGCGTAAATGGCCTCTATATACAATTTGGCGCCGAAAAATTACTATTTCTGCGCGGGAAATTTTAGTATGCTATTTTTAGTGGTAAAACATCCCTTACAATATATAACATATTTTCCTAATCTTAGGACTAACTTATATTACATAATAAACACAAAAACTATACAAAAAACCTTGATTTACACCTTAAAATTACAAAATTACTGAAACGGTTCTCGTTAAAGTAACGCAACGCAGTAGCTAAGCTTCGTGAACTGTGAACCTAAACACTAGCGCCGCTAGGCGGCAGGAATGCACAACTTAAGATTATGCCTTTACTATAAAAACTGGAGTACACTAGCGCCGCTAGGCGGCAGGAATGTAAATCACTTATAACATCAAGCCTGATGGGCGTAAGTAGAGCTAATGCTATCTTAAAAACACTTATAAACATCGTAATAAACTAATTCTAACGCTATTCAAATAATATCACAACATTTACGTATCGTCACTAACGTCTATGTAACACTGCACTATTTATCACTGTCCCGCACATGTCGTCAAAATGTACTATCATATGACGTCACACGAGTTTTCGAAGCACTGTATCGTCTTCATTTTAAGTTTACGTGAAAAAAGAAAAAATACGTGTCCAATAATTTTTGGAAATCTATCTGACGGACTAATTAGTTTTTTTTTGTCCGATCCCCTCGATCCCCTATTGTTAAAGTCGAGTCGAATCCGACTCGGCTGGGCAGCGTTCGGGAAGCTGCGCGGTATCTTCTCGTCCAACTTACCCCAGTGTCTCAAGACGAAAGTCTATGACCAGTGTGTGTTGCCAGTGATTACATACGGGACCGAAACGTGGTCGCTCGCAATGGGCCTTATCAGAAAGCTCAAAGTCACCCAAAGGGCAATGGAGAGGGCTATGCTCGGAGTTTCCTTGCGTGATCGAATCAGAAATGAGGACATCCGCATGAGAACCAAGGTTACCGACGTAGCCCGAAGAATCGCCAGACTTAAGTGGCAATGGGCAGGGCACATTGCTCGCAGAACGGATGGCCGATGGGGCCGAAAAGTTCTGGAATGGCGACCGCGAACCGGAAGACGTTGCGTTGGAAGGCCTCCCACTAGGTGGACCGATGACCTGGTCAAGGTTGCAGGAACCCGCTGGATGAGAGACGCACGGGACCGGTCAATGTGGCGACGCCTGGGGGAGGCCTATGTCCAGCAGTGGACGTCTTTTGGCTGAAATGATGATGATGATGATGTTGAAGTCTATGTGACTGTGAGATGGGTAGACACTTGTCGTCACAAAGCATTTTAAGATAACCAACATTTTGGTCTTCAAGTTAAATTTAATCTACACTAATATTTTAGAAAGATTTGTATTTTTGTGTGTATGTTTGTAATGAATAAACTCAAAAACTACTGCACCGAATTCTTTCACTACTAGAAAGCTACATTCACCCTGAGTAACATAGGCTACTTTTTATCCCTGTATTCCCACGGGAACGGGAACTACGCGGGTGAAACCGCGGGACGTCCGTTAGTCATAAATAAAACAACAGTGCTATATTACAAAGTCTATTCTAATCATTTATTTCACAACTATCCAATATTTTTAAATACTCTTCATGAGTTAATAATTCACTCTTAGTGGCTTCAGAAATAGCAATACTGGATAAAATAATGGCAATATAACCATCCGCATCAGGTTCTTCTTTCAGGAGATTGGGCTGCTGTACTAACTCTTCATTAACTTCCATTAATGTCCCTTTCATACAACAAGGGACGTCAAAGCCTGTGCCATCTTTAAACTCTATTTTGCAAATGATAGACTTTGGACCTAATTGCTGGCCACCCTTCTTACTCTTACCCCTTACAGAGTTTTTCAACCGGTCCACTTTCCCTACAGTATAGTTCACTTTGTACTCTTCATTCTTATTGAAAAAGAAATGACTTGGTGCGAGGCTCAAGAGCGCAATCCTGTTTGAGTGGAACATTATCATTACGTCATTATTCTTTATTCCATCAACATCTGTAATATATCTCTTACTAAAATATCTCTCTGTGAATGATTTTAGGTGGTTCAGGTCAGGTATTGAATCTAGTATGTTGGGCTCCATTGTAATAAAAATAAATGCTATGGCTTATATGCTTTAGGCTATTCAAGCGTGGTTAGCTCGCTCTTGTGCTAGTATTCGCGCCCGTATTTCAGCGTGGCGTTTACGGGATTCTTCCAAATTAGCTGATTGTCGTGCAATGCGTTCTGCTTTCAAACACTTTCTCATATCCCGGTCATAATCGTTGCAATATCCCATAAACTTTCTAAATGGATGCTGAAACAAAAACAACATTTTATCAAATAATCGGCCCTTCTAGATTATTCACTGAAAACCAATAACTTCAAATGTAGTATTAAACAAAAAAACACTTGGCGTGCTTCGTGAGAATTAGGTTATTTTCAATATCAGATATCAGAATCCGCGGGTTATTTAATGTATTTAACATAATTGCGGTAGATGAGACTATTGTTTCATATAATATTTAATTTGTTATGCAATTTTGTTTCAGTTTTTCTTCTTACCTACCTCGGTGTGACAGTCCATCAACTTTCGTATGAAAACATTACATTCATCGGTATGTAAATGGGCGGCCAAGTCTGTGTGCATTACTAAGAATTGTTTAGATCGGATAAATGAATTATATATTTACTAACACAACCGTTGTAGGTTATTTAAAATTAATAAATTTCAAAATTGCCCAACGAAAGCCGAGTTCAACTATTTTGATAATTTTCGATTGTCAAATTTTTGACATTTAGATGGTTGACAGCGTTGAGTGAGCGCTGTAGTCCGCTGTACCAACTTTCTAAAAGCTGAGAAGGAGAATGTGTTGCCAAATGCAAAAACTAAGGTGTCCAAATGAGCCAATTTTGGCTCATTGTCTCATCACCCTTTTCACCAGCGGTTAAACAAATAGTACAGAGCCACAGACGCTTTATGTTTCTCGTTTATGACCAGTTTCTGCCCGGTACGACGCCGGCGGTAACCTAGATTCCGACTTTTCGCCCTACCCGGGCTCTAGAATTGTAAATTTTTCTCGAAATCAGATGACTTGGATGTGGGTACATGGCTCATGCAAACAAAATCATGTCCCTTTCCTGCTAGAAATCGGGTAAGCATTTTTAAGATAAAATGAATCCAAAGCTTGCGTTTCCATTAATAGCAGAAAGCAGAAAAGTGAATAGGTATGTACAGACTACAGATCTGTCTTGATAAATCAGGACAAAATAAAACACCGATGATATTTATTTATTTTTTACTTAAATACATAGTCACATTGTGTCTCATTATTAACTAACAAAGAAATAATAACGGGATTTATTAGACCTAGTAGTAGGAAACCTACATTTACATAACCTTAGAATAGATACAAGAGTAACTAACAAACTTCATCAAAAATGACTAGTAATTTATTGCTTTTTTGAGACATGTATAAAAAACCACTTTGATAATTAGGATTGGAAGTTGTCTTGCGTTTTCTATCATCACCACTAATAAACGCACGAAGAAAATCACAATAAAACATACGATACGACATCATTCATCTCAAAAACAGGAACAAGCGAGTATTAAGCAAAATAAATTACAGATAAATACAGAAATGCGATGTAACGAAAAATAACTAGTGATTTGATGCCCGATTAGATGAAGAAATGCAAAATGTGCCCAAAATAAATGTCCAATCCAATTGGCTAAAATTAAAAAGCGGGTGTGTAGTGTGGTGTGGGGTTCGTTCGTTCGCGGAGGCATCAACTCTTGGGCATGCCCTGGGGCGTAGCGGTCTCCACCATCTTCTTGTACCTGCCGACGAGCTCGGGCAGGTCGTAAGCGATGGCAACATCGAGCCGCGTGATGGGGCAGCCCCGGAAGTACGTGCACGTCGCCGACAGCTGCTGGAACTCGAACAGGGGATTCAACCGGAAGAAGTCCCGGTATGTCTCGGGGTCGGGCAGGTCGTACCTGGAAATAAGGATTAGAAGTCAAGTTTAAAAAAACGGAACCCTAAAAATAAGAAGGATGAGGATTTATCACTGCCTCATGCAGGCATCTCATTTTGCGACTTATTTACCAACACATACCTGGAAATATTCGTGAGTGTGCTGAGACCCTCATAAATGTGGTAGTTCTGAGGGTTTTCAATGATGGCGTCGGCGATGATCTTCCTGTTGCCGAATATCGTCTTGTGGTTGTAATACGTCGTCAGGTAGCAGTCAACCATCTTCGCGTGATTCCTCACGCGAACCTGATAGGTACACAAAACAATCATGAGAAACCGAACTTTTTGTATTCTAATCAGCACTACTTATTTGAAGTCTGCACTAAGTACTTATAAAATTGGTGAGTAATTTTTATCACAATCATTCTTCGTATATATGTAAACTTTAGTCTGACTGTGAAAGTTTATTTATAGGTAGGTACTCCACATTTCCCATTACGAAGAACCACATCAAAAATTGAATTGAATGGCCGATAGAATTGATGGCATTTCACATTCACGTCTTTCTAATCCTACATCATCTTCGATCAGTCACGTTTCTTTCCAACATGTCTACTTACAGCGAATCTCCTAGCGCTCGCAATCTTGTTCTCAATGCGCTTGTCAACGGCATGCCGCAAGTCTCTCAGGAGCTCCCTCTCCTGGGCTTGCAGCAGTCGCACGGGTGCGCCCGCCTCGTACGGCATCGACCACAGCGACGCGGTGTACATGACCGGTGGCTGCGCTGAGCTCATCAACGGTGAGATGTTCCAGATCAACGCGGACTGTACGCGCATCAGCTCCTCCGGCTTCACCGTGTCTGCTTTGTTCAGCAAGATGCGTGTCTAAAAGAAAATTGGGAATGGTAAGTGCATTGAAATTGAAACAGAGATATTTTCTCTTAACTTCGTTTTACCACTAGCCGTTGCGTCATCACTGTAATTTGGATAGAATATCTATTACCACTAACAGTTAGAATTAACTATCAAAAACATGTGATTTAAAAAGGCTTGTGTTTAAACGCCTACCAGAAAAGAACCTATTTTACTACCAAAAAAATTCGGAATGCCGGCCAAAATGGATTAATGCTCACCAAATTGTGTTTCATAAAGTATTGTAGGAATGAACCTATTTTCCTTTTTATTCTATACCATAAAGATTTATAAACGCCTTTAAAGTTAACTGCAGACCAAATATTTTATATTATCACTAAATAGATGTCACCAATATTGTATTTCACGACTTTCAATTTATCTCCATGACGCGCGCTCGCTTCGCTCGCATACTAAATAACTCTAATATCTTCTGTCCCCGAAGTGCCGGGCCTCCGCCGGCCTCCTTCGTCGGCCTACGGCCCGGTGCCCATGCCGCCCATAAAGGATATTGTCGCGAGACGATCGTATTATAATTTTGGTTAATTGATTTGGTGAGCATTTATCCATTTTGGTAGGCAAAAAGAATATAAATACAACACGTACAATTATTCTGATGAGTGTTTAATTATTTTGGAACTTAAAACGTTGTTCTTTAGGCACCTCGTTATACGGTGGGTTTATTTTATTTGAACTTAAAATATTTTTTTTGGTACTTTACTGTTCTTTAGTCTAGGGCTTCGATCAATAATCGAAGGTCTAGGGCCTAAAAATCTTTTTTGGTGAGCATTTAAATTGTAGCCATTTAAAAACAGTAGGTACAAAAGATTGGAATCGCAAATCAAATCGTTTTAAAAGGAGTTGGACACCTTTTTGTAGAAACATTTCACATTACGGAAAAGTACCTACATCCAGAATTAGAATCCATTTATAAAGTTATAATTAGATTTTGTCAAACAATTGCACCTATTTAAAAACGCTACTTACACGCATCTGACGCATCCCAACAATTCATTCCATTGTCGATGAAAATATACCTGGCACCTGAACCCGAACCGAGTATCATGCGATGACAGATAAAGTACTCACTCATACTCGATACTATGGGAACGCTGGCATGCAGATGATGCAGACGTATTTTACGTATTTATTCTACCTTTTGTCTTATGCGATCACCATTACGACATGTTAGACTTTTCCGGCGTTTATATAAATCTATCTCTACATGCTATAATAATAGATTTGATTTTTACCTGAGACTCCCTGCCTTTGAGTTGGTCGAGTATAGCTTCAGTCTCGGGACCCACGTCCAGTTTGGAAGGATCGTAAACTAGGAAGATGATGTCGGCGCGGTCGATGAACCACTGGCAGGCGTCGTTGAACGGGAACACACGAGATACCTGCTTCCTCACTTCTAGGATTCCGGGAATTTCTACGATGTTCACCTGAAAATATTAATTGACTTGAGTAATTTCCTGGACATTTTTTTTTCTCAATTTTGGAACCAGGGTTGTTGCATATTTTTTTCACATCAGCTGATGCTGATGCTGACCTTTTATCATTGACATCAGCAGACGCTGATGCTGATATTAATTATTTTCTTAAAAAACAGGGGAAAAGTAGTTACCATTGTAAATATACATCTAAATTTTTTTTATTATTATTTCAATTACCTACTTTGGAAATTTTGTAAGTTTGCAATCTCAATCTCCGCGGTTGATTGGTCAAAACTCGCAAGCGAAAACTACACATGATATAAGTCCCGCCTCCTCTGCGGTCATGTCACGAGTCACGACTCGAACTTAGCATTAATAAATCAGCATCGATCAATGCGGATACTGATGCTGATGTAGAAAATGATGCTGAAGTTCAGCGGATGCTGATGCTGATGCTGATGTTCGCAACAACCCTGGTACGAACGAAAAGACAACTGAAGGCTTTTCTTTCAGCCGTGGGTTGATTTACGGGCACTTAACAATTTCACCTATCGATAGTGGAAACTAAAATAACATAAGGGACTTGAGCATGCTGTAAAATTTTTGACTTTCGACGCTGACGCGATCGGTGCAAATCCAACGAATGCTCATGTCCCTTACGTTATTTTAAATGTCCACGATTGCTATTTTTAAAAGTTTCCAAGCCACTATCACCACTATCATTAAATTATTTAAATGAAAGTACCTTTTCCAGTATTTTGCTAGGATATCTCAAGCCCCTCAGACGCTCTTCCAGTCCTTGTCCGAACTTCTGAAGTCCCGAGAAAGTCCAGTCAGCTGCCAACTGAGTGCCATCCAACACTTGTGGTTCTTTACCGTGCATAAGAATGTTGAAATACGCAGGTGATGGTTCCGCCCCTAAAATGCAAAATGGTAAGTTACAGTTAACTATTTACTTTTGTGAAGTTTCTGGATTATTTATCAAATTCAGATACTTTACCAGTTCTTAGAGACCATTCGGTGAATTCAAGCCCAGTCAAGTAGTTCAAGATGCTAGATTTTCCTCCGCTCCAGGGACCCATGAAGAGTACCAAAGGCTTAGAGAAGATCTCAGGGTCACCGAAATGTCTGTTACTTAGATCCCTGTACTTGTAAAGACCTTCTAACGGTTTGATAGAACCCTCGTATAACCTCTTCAAATCTCTCAGTATAATATCAGCGGATTTTTCAACGATTAACTCAGCTTCACTCTCGTCTTCATCTAGTCTTAGGATTTTGGTAATATGGTCGCGAGACCTTAAGTTTTCGGGAATATCAATGGTCTGAAATAAGTAAAATGGTAATTCAATCAAATCTAAGTGTAAGTGGCAATTTAATCAGGTAAGTCGTCGGTTCATCAAAAAAGTCTCTATACTCTCTACGTTACATGAATCAGTAACAGCACTAACAACTTGTATAACAGTCAAATAGTACTTACAATTAATAAATCTTCCTCGGGCGCTCCTTCTTCCTCCTCAGCTTCTTCATCAGCAGCCTCGGCTTCTTCCTCACCAGCTTCAGCTCCTTCCTCGCCAGCCTCAGCCTCTTCCTCGCTAGCACCAGCCTCTTCCGCGCCAGCCTCAGCTTCTTCCTCGCCAGCCTCAGAGGCCTCCTCGGACTTGTCCCCATCTCCTTCCTCTTTGCTATCTGCAGCAGACTCCTCCTCTTCCTGTGACTTCTCTTCTACCCCTCCCTCAGCTTCTTCAACAGACGCTTCTTCTTTTTCTTCAGATTCACCTTTCTCTTCTACTGATTCTTTATCATCCGTTGTTTCTTCCGTTTCTTCTCCAGAATCAGCTTTCTCCTCTCCAGAATCGGCTTTATCCTCTCCAGACTCCTCTTTATCTTCTCCTGAATCATCTTTGTCTTCGACAGTTTCGTCTTTTTCTTCTTTAGAGTCATCTTTGTCCTCTACCGATGCTTCTTGTTCTCCGGACTCGTCGTCAGCTTTTCCTTCTTCAGATTCGTCATCTTTACCTTCTTTAGAGTCTTCCTGTTTACTGTCTGCGTCTTCTTGAGATTTATCAGCCTTTTCTTGAGATCCATCGTCGTCTTCTTTTGTCTTGTCGTCTTTATTTTCGTCAGACGCGTCTGCGGCTTCAGCAGACTTGTCATCGTCATCTGCTGATTCTTGACTAGCATCGGTTTCTTTACTGTCTTCTTCTTTTACTTCTTTGCTGTCTTCGTCGGATCCTTCTTGGGATTTTTCGTTACTTTCACCCTTGGCTTCGTCTTCTGCTTCTCCACTCTCTAAAATTAAAACAATTTGCCTATAGTTTAATTTAATGACCTTATTGTTTTTGTCATGAGTCTTATTGTGAGAATGCAGCAAAATAAATGATGTAAAAACGGTGTGGGTGACCTTTCCTTGCAGGGACGTTTACCTTTTATACATAGATAAAAATAATGTCATGTGATGTGTACGAGATAAAATAAATATGCTCACCTTGGTTAGCTGCTTCTTCTTCAGCAGATGCTTCTTTGCTGTCTGCATCACCAGCCTGTTGTTCGTTGCTGTCCCCGTCGGTGTTTTCTGCCGCGGTTTCTCCTGAGTCAGTGTCGTCAGATCCAGCTTGTAAATCTTCGACTGATGCTTGCGGGACGTAGGGTTCGTCTGCTATTTCCACTGATGGCGCACCGTCTTCTCCACTGTCAGCTGCTTCCCCACCACTTTCTGCAGAATTATCTTCTTTGGTATCGTCCCCGTCAGCGACACTTACTTCATTACTGTCGTTTTTTTCGGCGGAATCTGTGAACATGATGTATTGTTCTTATAGGAAAACATTTTACAAGATTTGTGAATGTTTTCTTTGATCATGTAAATTCCTACGTGATATGGTTAAAAACATCGATACATGCATGTAATTTTATGGTTACATAACGTCAACTAAAAGCTATATTACTAACGATACGTAGGTCTATGCGTCTAAAATCCCGTCTCACTATTACTCTCGATTCGCGATGTTTGGATTGAATTCATTGTAATTTTTCTCAGAAACACTGTAGCAAGTTTCTCTTCAACTAGGCTAGGGTTACGTAATGATCCATCCGTTTTGTCCGTCCTTGACTATCTGTGCAGTCGTTTCAAAGTCATAATTTCTTATTAACAGTCCGTCACATCTCTAGTTTGACGCTCTCAAGTGAATTTCTACGTTGCGTGGTTATAAATAAAAGTTTAATTTTAGATGGCCCAGCCTCAATACGTTTTAGAGGACAATTACTATTAAACAACATTATAATATTTCGGCGCATGTCTGGAATATAATAATTTTGTGTTACAAGTCCGCGATATCACAAAGTAGTGTTATTCTTTTATTACCTTACTCACTTATACGCTATGATACTCAATCATATTTACGGTCGTCGGTCCGTCGTTTTCATTATTGAATGATTTATTCAAACAGGTTCTTCATTATTATTCTGAATTTTTAAAACGTCTGATAGCTTTATTATTTAGATACCTAAACTTTAGCTCTAAATCCATCCAAAACATCCAGACTGAATCGCCTTCCTGTGCTCTTAACCTAGATTAACATAAATAATTACAATGGAAAAAAAATCTGAATGATGTAGTGGTATGTCTATTATTTAGGCAACGTTAATATCGATGACGCGCCGACGTCCGCGCAATTAAAATAGATCCGACATCTCAACACCAGCAAACTTGTGTCAATCCGAGATTATTCTTGGTTCCGCTGAGGTCACATTTAATAGCGTTTAGTTTTTACGTACCTTTATCGTACAGTAACCGTTTGGAAACTGTTCAGGGATGCGGTGAAACAAAATACGTTAGATAAATACTATTACAATTCAAACCCTTGTTGATCCCAATTCTGATGTCGTATGATTAAATATATCGTGCTAATGAAATCACATGCAGGGACAGTGACAATAGCAATCAGTGACTGTTACTTTTTAAACTGCAAAACCAATTTTTAGGTTTTAGTCTGGATTTGATCGTACTGCTTTTGTGTCCGCGAACGTTCTTAGATAGACGTCCCCAAGCAGTTTTTTTTGTCAACCTGACTAAACTCTAACGATTCAATTTTCATTAAAATCTTCCATTTACCTATTTCATTTTACTAGTTCTCACGCCAAATCATCATCATCTATTTAAAAATAAAGCTTTTAAAACCCCATCACTTGAATAGACAGCAAACTCGGGACCAGTCGACTACAAATAACTAGGTAGGATAGTTAATTACGGAAAAGCAATTAAAATGCTTTTACCTGGTTCCACATCTCCTGACTCGAGCTCTTTAAGAGCTTTTTCGATGTATGGCCGGCATTGTGACTCAGATGGTATTTCGTCGTCAGCTGAAAAACAATTTATAACGTTACGTAATATAAAGTTTAACCACCTGAAACCTATTCTGGAAAAAACAGTCATACGAGCAATTAAGGAAAATATCTGCTGGCATCATAATCGGCAGACGGCCATGCAATTCATCCTTCATCATTATTAAGAAATTCAATATAGGTAAGTTCTTTAGATAAAACTTGTTTAATGGTCTATTAAAGATTTCCAGCTTACAAATATAAGCTTGTACCTAAATCCCCATGTAGTCAGTCAAATACTCTGGTATTAGAGAAGGAACGTGAGTCAACCTTGCGCATCCACGTTGCGTCTAAAATGTATTCAAGATCTTGTATTAACCTATATGTTTCTGCCTCTAAATAGATACTGATTACTAAGTTTCTATTAGTTTTATCAATAATAGGGAACTGCTATTGACTCAGACTTTTGCAATCCACTGCTAAACATATGCCTCTTATAATTCCACAAAACCCGCTGCCAGTTCTTCGCTTTCCTCATCCAGTATGTCCGTGTTTCCTTCGGAAACTAGCAAAAGTAATCGAGTAATTTCTAATACTTCACTGAATGTTTTGAGAACATCAACAAAATCATCATCAAATCATAATTTTATCTTCACGTGCTCCTGCGTCACATTACCAGCTGTAGATACGTCAAATATGAATCATCTTCATTTCTCACCCTAACTGCATTTCTATCCAAAATGATAATGTGCTTTATTTATTTTGTCCCATTCCTGGGCAAATACATTTGAATTTCTAGTAATCTCTTTTAATGAGTTTTTCTACATCCATAATCATTCATAGTTATTATTTCATTATGCTAACAATGATTAGGTCTCGTTTCATAAATGGCGTTATCAATTAAATCCATTTCATAATTTTTTATCGGTTCACAAATCACACGTATAACTTTTAGATTAGGTGCTTTATATACTTTTATTATCATCATCATTCTCCTGCCCTTATCCCAATTTATTTGAGGTCTGCCCAACATGACTACTTCTTCCATACTTCTCTATTACTCGCCATCTCAGCAAAAACTACTTTAACCTATGTTTAAAACATTTATGAAGGAATTGGATGCAGGAAATGGGAGATTAGAAATATTTTGAGTCGTCTTGGATCTTCTCGTGTGTAGTATTTTCACCGAGCAGTTTATTGCCGGCCTTGGTGCGCCGCTGTACAAAGTGGAGCTGTTTGTTTTATGTTGCATGCTACTCTGGTTGACATTGACTTACATGTGGTGCTGACACTCTTTACGTGTAGTTTTTTCTATAGCACACATCTTGCTTTGTTACATTTTTCTGCTCTTAGCGTGCGTAGACATTTTATAACTTATAGCCTCTTCTAATAAGAGAAAGATTGTCTCGTTTGCAGTCAATAGATGTGTTTTTTTATACAAATTCATTTTGTGCCGGAATGAAATAGCAGAGAAAAAACATTCAAGTGCTGTGCACTGTGCCATGCCACCACATATTTAAAATTTGACGGTAACACTCTCGGTGATCTAGTTGGACGCAAACCAATTATTGGTTTACCGTCTACAAATGTGAATTAAAGAGGGACTTAGTTCGAAGGTTTAGAGACATGACGCTAGAGATGAAGGGCAACATGCAGTTATGACGTGACCTAGATCCATGTCATACTTTTATAATGTCGTCACTATCCTATCGTTTTTCACAAGATGGCGACGCACAACGACAAATCCCTGTATTTCTATTTACGTATCTAGCTTTGCGATGTAGCGAGGCGGCCGGCGCTCTACCTTCACTCAACTCTGTCTGATAAACACAGTAAAGAATAGACAAAGCCTGTTAATAACTCGGTCACTAGATCATTTTGTCATACAAAACTTCACCTAAGGTTATCGCCAAAAATAGAGCACATACGTGAGCTTTTTACATAATTTCAGCGCAAGTTACGCCGAAAATAGCAACGATGTAGTGACGCAGAGTGGGAGCGAAGATGTGCCGGCGGCTCCCACTCGCCGCTCGGGCTGGACTCACCTCGCACCGCCGCGGTGCATGCCGACGCCACCAACAACATGCACAACATTATCCTCCATAGCGTCAATCCTTTGCTCCACATGTTGTTCAAGTTAAGCCCTCTACGCTGGGCTATCAGTCATTTGCACACACACTCGCGCACCTGGTCGGCCGATCTAAGGACGTTATACACATCTACACTGAATGAGCGAATCCACTTAATACGTCGGCTCAACTCGACTCGCATCCCCTCAGGAATGCAACTCGGGTCAAAACCGTTGCCATTAAATCGCGGTTGGAGCTGATCAAACCGAAAGATGTAACGAAATAAATCTTATACGAAACCAATAAATTAGTGAACGACAACTCTATTATTAACCGCGATTCAATGGCTAAAATGTTGGCTGCAGCGGCTAGCGGTACGCGACACTGCACGTAAAGACGACGGACGTACTCTATTTCCGGAGACAGCACAGCATTGCTGGTCGGAGGGGTACTGGCGTGAGCGCGAGGCTCTCCCCGCGCCGGAGCTTTCAGCGATATTCAGCGCGGTGCGCGTGCCAAGCGCAGCCCACGGCGACGCGCGGCGCCCGCGCGGCCCTCGCTCTTCCAACCTGCTTCACATCACAACCTGGACGCCTCAATAAAGCTTATTTTGTTTATAATCCACGTGTTTTATATATTATTCTAACCTACAGTTTTACTAATACGTTACGACTCGACTATCTCGAGCCTTATAGAAACAAACGCTTAACAATGTGAGACTGATTTATTTTAACGAATTATCTATCCCAATTACGAAGTTCTTTGGAGTATGAGTCAGTAAGAACACATTGTCACCTGTTGGTAACAGGTGATACCTACCTGTGAATATATAAGTTTTCAGCTCTGTTCAGATCCTCGAATTACCATTACAATTGTTCCAACCAAGGTACCTAATAAAATCCAAAACTGACTCATAAAATTTATAACAGACCATGTTAGTGAAGGTTGATCTACGTATTTTAGGGAAACTGTATCTCCGTCGTCTACGACGTCTTCCCACTTTAATTGTGGTTTACCTGTGAATATATAAGTTTTCAGCTCTGTTCAGATCCTTGAATTACCATTACAATTGTTTCAACCAAGGTACCTAATAAAATCCAAAACTGACTCATAAAATTTATAACAGACCACATGCTAAAGTGAAGGTTGATCTACGTATTTTAGGGAAACTGTATCTCCGTCGTCTATGACGTCTTCCCACTTTAATTGTGGTTTAATTTCGTCCAAGATTAGATAATAAATATAATAGGAACGCGCCAAATGGCTTTGAATAACGTAATAAGACAAGCGAGATGTTGGTGTGTAGCGTTCACAAAGCATTAATACCTGTCGTCATACGAAATGTGTTGGCAGGAGAGCCACTGCTGGTGGTGTGACCGGCCGTTTTAATACATCAGCATGTCGCTTTCGAAATGACTGCACTTGGTGCAGTGACATCCTCAAAGCCAGTGCCACGCAAATATAGTTTTCATTCGCAGCTATTTACAGATACTTAGTCCTTGTACCGTAGGTGCCATAACAACGCATTTAAGTGTACGTTGGTATGTTCCTCCTACGTATTACGAAGAAAACGGATATTTTACTTGGAAAGTTAACGTTTTCAGATATTACCAAGAATACGTAGCCCGGATTGGTATGTTATTCAGAGCTATTGGGTTTTGACGGTTTTACCATTAGAAATTTCTCAGTAGTAGCCCGGAGTTTGAAAGTTGACGGTATGATAGCCCATGGTGCTGCGCCTGATCTCACTCCAGTCGTGTCAGATGGCCCACCCATCGGACTATAATGCCAAACCAATGATGATTTATGAGGCAAAAGTCAAAACAAGAAACTGCACTGACTGCGATATTTTAATAAATTAATCCGACAGATTTAAACAAATAGGCAGGTAGCGTCTAATAATTATGAAGAAACCCAGATGGATACTCATAAAACAATCATTTTTTAATAGCGCCACAATCAATTTATTACGGGATGCAACAGCTACCAATACCTACCTAGGCGCTACAAATGCCTGGCGCAAGTGGCGGTGTTATCGATTGCCAAGCATTTATTATAACATCAAAATGACTGAACATTTATTGGGTTAGGGTAGAGTAATTAACAGCTTGTCTTTATCATCACTCTTATTGAGATCAACGTAACGGTCTGCCAAACGCCTCGACAACAATGCCGAGCTCCAAACCTACAATCATATAAAATGGACATCATCTAAGTTCTCATATGGAAACAATGGGATCTTACGATTTCTCCTGGTTCGTCTTAATAGATTTATGTCATTTATGTGACTAGAAAAGACCGGAGATGTTGTGTTTAATGGTGTTTTCCACAAGGCACTAGCCTAAACCCCTTATTGATCCAACTCATTCGGGTATCAGAAGTATCAGTCATATTGCAAATAGGTTTTACAAACATTAGTAGAAGTCATTTTTAAAACCTGGTGGGGCCGCCGGTGTTTCGTAACATTCCAAGCTGAAAATTTTCGCTATATATTTTTGACTAACGGCACATATTGTTAGTGTACACTTACACATCTTGGGTTGAGAGCCAGTTTCTTGCATTTTGCCATCAAAGTTATTACTTTTTAGTTTTGACTTTTAGCAATATTATTCAATAACGCTTGCATGTGCACTTTTGAAAATTTGTGTGGTTATTAATTTATTATAAGCGTCAAGAAGGACCGAATGCAGTTTTCAGCAAGCTCATACGTAATCTCATTTAGGCGCTACAATATTTTTTCGGGTTTTCATAAACGCCCGATTACTTGAAAACTGTAAATATTTTCCAAAATCTAATTCTGTCACTAATTGGCACCAATTAAGAGCTACTCGTGTATGTTTATTCTACAAGCGCACATCCAATGGGTTTTGAGATACACGATTCTTCGAAACGTTACTGCAGCAGGAAATGCAATATCTCGAAAACCTGAAGTGGCACCAATTATATATTCGGCGCCCATTCTTACACGACCATAAGCTATCTGCCCACATACAATTTTTCTCTCCCCAATCATTCGTTCAGAATTTTCCTGCTGGAACAACGTTACTGCAGCAAGAATCGTTTTTTCCGTTTTTTCACAAAACGACAAAGAGCACTAATTTTTTATGTTGCGCACATTTACAGCAGATTGGGAACTAATTATTCGTTCCACTCTCAGATCACTCTATGAACAACTTTCCTGCTGGGGTAACGCACACGTTAAAATAGTCCTTACACTCCAATAACATGTAGAACTACGAGTAATATCTAACAAGTTTTTTTTAAAAAAAGCAGCTTCGCAACTTTGAGTAATGTTATACTTGTGACTGAGACTGAGTGACTGGCGATGTTATGAACCAGACCCAAAAAAAAAGGGTCCCGTCCAGACATAATCTTGGTATACCCATGAGGACTATGTAGATTAGTGTCTGGAGTGGTCTTTTGAAGAAAGAAGCACACGGATTTCAGTGGACCTGTCCAGTCGGTTCAAGCATTTGTCATTTATCGTGTAGTTCGACTTATAAATCAAGGAGCTCAACGACAGAAGTTACACAAGACTTCATCCTGAGTAGGTAGGGTAGTAATCACCGAGGGTGTTCCAAAGGATCCATGTTATGCTTATTATTCTCTACATAATATGAATACATATGAATCTGCACAAATTTTCAAATAACTATGGGAGCCCAACAATGGCTCCAATCTTGGTCACTTATAAAAATAGTAACTACACAGTTACACACCGACTAAATCTGTGATTTAGCAAAAAATTGCGACAAATCAGCGACAGGGAGAAAAAGATCTTTACTAGGTGCCCTAGATCACCTAGATGTGAACAAGCTGGGGAGATTCTCCGCCGGTTGATCACCTGAGAAAAGGCTTATAACTTTTGAACGAGTGAAAGACAGTTTCTGATTTTAATCACCTATAAAAAAAAATATACTTTTCCATTTTTTTGTATGAAGGTACCCATCACGTGGTACCTACAGCCGACTAGCAAACATCATCATCAAATGTGATTAAAAATGATTTAAAACGAAAAATATCGAACTTTGGCGACTGATTCCGACGAATTAGGGACAAAGTTTTAGAGAAAACATATTTATAACTTTTGAATCAGTGACCGACAAACTCTGATATTTGGCGACTTTCGATTATTTTTCGTGTTATCAAAACTGAAATCACCATATTAGTGTCAGTCACACTTATTATTCTGTGTAGCCGCATGTCGCTGTGGGAGTTCCACAAGGCTCCAATCTGGGCCTTTGTTTTGAAAACTTATTGTCTTGTATTTGTTGTGTTAGTGCAATGGTCGTAATTCCGGTGCAATGTTCCCGGGTCGGGTAAATTGTTATTATGTTTATCCATCAGGAATTCAGGAATTTCTCAGTAGCAGATTTTGAACCTGTACCTGGTTGATGGCAATAGGCTCGCCTATTACATAGAACTTAACATTATTAGGTACTGTCGAAATGTGGGTATTCTTAGGAACACCTTTGCATCACCCTTCGGGAATTACAGGCGTGATTTTATGTTACGTATACAAAGTAATAATAATAATAAATTGAGACAACATCACATACATTGTCCTGGTCCCAAACTAAGGTTTTCCCTTGTAGGTACTATGGTAACCAGGAACAACGAAGGTACTACAAACACCCAGACCCAACACAAATATCTATTTCATCAACAAACATTTGTGTTGGTGCGGGAATCGAACCCGCTACCCTTGCGTCTCAACCGGCGCTCTAAACCACTGCGCTAAACGGGTCGTCAAAGTAAAGTATTAGTCTTCACTACTCTTCAGGCAGAACACTACCTGAACTGTGTCCACACACTAGGAGTTCCGCAAGGTAGCAGTTTGAGCCCCTTGACAAATCTCTATTTTCTTGTATTTTTTTAACCGACTTCAAAAAAAGGAGGAGGTTATCAATTCGACAGTATTTTTTTTTTTTTATGTTTGTTCACTCATAACTTGCGACTGGGTGAACTGATTTTCATGATTCTTTTTTCATTTGAAAGCTGTTTTTTCATTTGAAAGCTGGTGCTTCCCGTGTGGTCCCATTGTCACCATTTCAATATCTGATGATGGGATCTTGTAGAAATCGGGGGAACTCTTCAATAAATAACAGCAGATTAACCGCGATTGTTGCTATAGCATATCTAAGCATTGTTTGCGCCATCACACAACATAATATCACGCCTGTACTCACTACAAAGGTTATAAAAACTATTTGGTGAACATCTGATGAAGAACTTCGGAGATAGACAACGGAACTCCTCATTATATGATAGCAAATGGACTGGGATTGCTGAAATCTCATGTCTGTCTATTGTTTACACCAGTTCATAACATAACATCACGCCGGTACGTTGTGAAGGGGTAAGCACATGTGAACCACTAAAAAGTGAAAAATAAAAACTTTTTTACAAAAAATAAAACCGACTTCGACAAAAATAAAACACAAAAAAGTGAAAAATAAAAATCAGCTTCTGAAGTCGGTGGCAAAAACATGAAATCAAACAAACAAAAGTCACCGACTTCAGAAGCTGATTTTTATTTTTCACCTTTTTGTGTTTTATTTTTGTCGAAGTCGGTTTTATTTTTTGTAAAAAAGTTTTTTTACACATACACACAATCAGTCCCTTGAGCGTTCTAAAAGTATACTTGTTATACACAATAGTATGTTGTAGTTATGCAGCACTTACAATGGGAATAACAAGTTAAAGTCTGTGTAGAACTATTTAACGACGATTTTTTTTATAAAAGTTAGTAGGGTAGACCGGGGACAATTGAAACAGGTCATGATTGCAACAACTTCAATTTCTCGGAAACCATGATACCTACGCGTGTGATGCGGCGTTCGTTGCATCGTCGGCCATATTCGGTTTTGTGTTTAGCACGGCTCGAGCGAGCGAGCAATGTAGTCGAACACAGGACGCCTCGACGAATTTCACGCCAAAAAGTAAGTTCTCACCATTTTTATTTTTTTGGTTTTTACCTATTTTAATCTTGTAGTTAGTCAGTTTTTCTTATTTGAGAGTATTGTTTGTCTATTTAAGTTAGTTTTTATTACTGTTAATTATTATTTAAGTCAATATATTACAAAATATTGAGTGTTAAAGTAGAAGATGTGACATGGGTACGTTTGAAACGACGTGGCTGTGGACGTTTGAAACGTTTCAAACGTCCCCGCATATTTCGCATTTTTATCCGACTGCACAGAAGAAGGTTGTGTTTTCTAAAATGAGTCTGCCGCAGGATTTGAAGCCGCTGTCCCATCTTCTCCTAAGTACACCACAGCCAAATTCCATGGTCATACATGTGTCGGAACAGTGACCTTACCAGCCCGATGACACTACAACCAGGGTTGGGCAGTATTTGAATTAATAATAATAATAATATTCCACAACTATCACACAACGCCATCTAGTCCCAAGCTAAGCAGAGCTTGTGTTATGGGTACTAGACAACTGATAAACATACTTATATATTTCTAAATACATACATATTATAGATAAATTACACCCAGACACAGAACAAATGATCGTGCTCATCACACAAACATTTGTCCTGGGTGGGAATCGAACCCACGACCTCCGGCATAGCAGTTAGGGTCACTAACCACTAGACCAACAGGCCAGAATTACTTAGGTACTTGTAATTAAAATACGTAAGTAATTGAAATACAAATACGTATTTTGTATTTGTATTTCAATTACTTCCTTAAAATGAAATTTGTTTTTCGTATTTCAAATACCTGACGACGAAGTATTTTGTAATTAGTATTTCAAATACTTGAGGATTCAAAACACATTTTAACATTAAAATACATTTATGCCCTTGTCTGTCCACTTTTTTTGTGGTGGTTTTTGAAGGCGATTATTTTTATTTTGAAAAAGTTTTTGTAATTATGTATTTTGTATTTCAATTAAAAATAGCTAAAAAATACTGTATTTTATATTTTATTCAAATACCTTACTTAAAGATTTCAATTACTTGCGATACTGTATTTTGTAATTTGTATTTCAATTAAAGCAAAGCATGTGATGTATTTTGCCCAGCCCTGACTACAACACCCAACAGTCTACCGCAGGACTTGAAGCAGACCGTCAACAAACCATTGTTATGATTGAAACATTTTTATGATTGAAACATTGTTATGATTGAAACATTGTTACGATTGAAACAAGCTGTTTTGTATGAGACTGGATTATCTTTTTTTATCCCCCATGTAAGTGCAATTACAGCAAAATAGGGTAACAAGTCTTTCAATCATGTGAAATAGTATTCATTAGCACAAATTAAAGCTCGCAAATGATTAAAATAAGAGATATTTTACGTTGTTTATATTAAAGATGTTTTTGCTTTTATAATTTTCAAAATATTAACTTTACGGTGACACACTTGTCACGATCTCAATAAATAATTTAGTAGTAAGTTAAATTTTTAAGATTGAGTAAAAACCTTCAGTAGTTCCTGAAATATTTCAGTGTTTCAATTATCCCTACATACCGTTTCAACCGTCCTTGGGGTGGGGTCAATAGAACCACTGTGCCCGGTCTTCTTTAATGTGTGATTGTAGGTTAACTATTCAAAATAGAGATATAGATTATGTTTAATTTAGGAACTAGATAACAACCCTTTCAACTATATAAATTCGAGGGATGTACAATTGTAGGTACTATAGATACTTCACTGCACACGATTTAAGTCAAATTGTTTCAATTGTCCCCGGTCTCCCCTACTCCACTGTTCTTTCTGTTCCGTGTCCACGCCTATAAAGTATTATACCTATTGTGTAGTAGTAGCATGAATTCCACAATATTTTTTGTCATACAGTAATTGGAGAGTTTCTCAATGATCCAACACAAATATGTTTCATGTGCAATAGTTTGGATTTATCTGTTGAGAGTATTGTAGAGTGAGGTGTACCGTACTTCATAGTTCACCCATATTTATTCAGTCATGTTTAAGTATTGTGTAATACGAGGCTATGGCCATCAACCAGACACAACCATGCCCTACCTGGGAAGCAAACCCAGGACCATGTGCGCGGCAGTTGCAATTGTGACCACCAGGACTCTAAAGAATCCATTATATGAAAAGTCTGTCTTGGTCAAGAATGTTTACATTCTACATTTTTACCCGACTACGGCGAAGCCAAAAGGAAGGGTAATGATTTTGGCAGTCTATGTATGTATGTATGTTCCACCGTAGCGCCTAAACTACTGAACGGATTTTAATAAATTAGGTGTCAATAGATTCGTAAGCATAGCCCGGGTGACATAGGCTATATAAATTTTATAAATTATTTTTATGACGGAATTTAAATGTCAAAAACTTACCTCAAAAAATATTAAATTGAGATAATCATAGCAAGTTTGGTATCAAATGAAAGGTATTGGTGAGCACATTACAAATATGTATTTTATTATAGTTTAAGTACACACAAAAACAAAATTCAATTAAAAAAATTAAGTTCAAAAATCTAAAACCCGACTACTAACAAAATCACGGTCTTAAAAGTAGAAAACAAGAAACTAATTCTTGTCTGATATTCTTCGTAGTCGCATGCCACCTTGCTAATGGCAACTTACTAATGACTTCTGTATCAATGAGAACGCCATGAAGGAGCATCAGGTATCAGTGGCATGCGACTACGAAGAATATCAGACAAGAATTAGTTTCTTGTTTTCTACTTTTAAGACCGTGATTTTGTTAGTAGTCGGGTTTTTGATTTTTGAACTTAATTTTTTTATTTGAATTTTGTTTTTCAATACCAAAGAAAAGACAAATAATTTATAAAATCTTAATTTATTACTTAAAACTATTAACTTATACAATTAGGTATATGACATCCATAATGTATGAATTCATGAAAAAAATTAGAGATGATAAATCAAGGCCATAGCCAGACTGCTAAAGAAGCAAATTCACATCTTTGCATACTTATATCCTGGAGGTCTTTTTGTTACAAAGTTTTGTAACAATATTTTAATTTAAAAGAGTGTCCATGGAGTTTCTTGACCATTCTTCTTCATAGAGATCTATGCTCTGGAGTAGGCAACTACAGTACTTTCACAAGTTATTATTATTATTATGTCTTGTGAGTTGTGGCTGTAACTTCTGCTTTGAGTTTGTGTTTACAAAACACACAGAATATTGCCCATGAGCTGGTTAGTTTCTTTACAAAGTAACAATGAATGGATTCCAAGATAGTACCTATGCAATCTGACAGATACAAATAAACTAACCTTCTAAGGCCTTGAAATTAACAGTTTGATGAAAAGTCAATAAAAAATCTGCAGGTCTAGTCCTGCTAATGATCTATGATAATAAGTTCATCTATACTCCAGTCTTCATAGGAATGGTCGGGGAGATATCTTCTAATGATGATGGGAATCTTGCCATGCTTCAGTTCTTTCATTGCTATTTGTAGCGGGTCTGTTTCACCCTCCAGTTCCACCATTACGGGAGCACACATGGCTATTTGCAAGGCTCTTGTTCCTGAAATAAATCAATAAATAATACATTTTATTCAAAGTTATAATTGGAGAAATACAACATAAATCTTAAATGATGGAATAATAGTCACAATAAGTAACAATTATAAATCATACTCAATATTTTTGTGTTTTTGGTCATTCATTAGTGTTACATTTTTGGGTCTGTCTCCACCGATCCCGGGATCCGATTTGACGTAACACGGATCCCGGCGATTTGTCTCCACGGATCCCAGGATCCGTTTCTACAAAAAAAATTATTAAATTTTTTGTCCACGGATCCCGGGATCCGTGGCTACAAGAAAAAAAAAATGTAGAAACGGATCCCGCGTACAGAGTTAAGAAGTTATGCATAATATTTTTCGAAACTGGTTTTCTTTTTTCTACTTTCAAACGAAAAGAAGTTATAATTTAAAATTATAAGGATTGGTGTAGTAAAGTCTCACAAACTACCAGGAGGCCAGAAACATGAAGGAGGTATTGTCTATATTCTTTAGGAATCTCATAATCAAATCTATAAATCTATATACCTTTCTAATACCATGCAGCTTTTTTTTTACCTGGATAGTAAAGTCTTCGAAACTACCAGGACAACAGAATGGTGAAGTATTAGAATTATGAATTATATATGTGCTATTATTATTATATTATTATATATGTGCTATTCCACACAAAACAGCGCTCTACTCAAAAAGTTTTTTGGGAATGGCGCCCAAGTTATATAATAAGTTACCTATTTGTATAAAAGATCTTGACAGCATACACCAGTTTAAAAAGGCTCTTCTTAATCTATTAGGCGAAAAAGCATACTACACAGTCAATGAGTACCTAGAAGACAAATTGTAATTTTGACTTTTTTATTTTTTTATTTATTTGTAATTTTTGACATTGTAACTTTGACATTGTAATTTTGACATGGTAACTTTGACATTGTAATTTTGACATGGTAACTTTGACATTGTAACCTTGACATTGTATATTTTGACATGGACATTTAATTTTTATATTATTTTTTATTTCACTAAATGTTTTTAATCTTTTTTATAATTTTAATGTTTCGTTGTCTGATTAATTTATTGTTTATTTTAATTACGAATTTTAATTTATATTGAATAGCTACAATTAATAATTTTGAATATATTTATTAGTTTGAATTATTTTGAAATTATAATCTGAATATTTGTACGCCGTTGACGGCAACACATAGTGATCATATCTATTAACATAACAATGACATCTGTACTCTTATTTACCTATGTACTACAAATAAAAATATTTGAATTTGAATTTGAATGAAAAAAAAAGTATAAGATAAAATAAAAGGACCTTTTATAAAAAAAAAAACTACCAGGAGGCCAGAATATGAAGGAGGTATTGTATATTGTTAATAGGAATCTCTTATTCAAATCTATATACCTTTCTAATACAATGTTTTTTTTTCCATTAGTCTTCGAAACTACCAGCAGGTACACCAGAATGCGGAAGTATAGCTCCCGACACGTAACTTGGCAAGGTTTCGAAATTAAAAGATCACTTCTTTTCGTTTGACGATGCGCGAAAATCTGATTTAAATCAGTTAGGTTAGGTTTAATTAAAAAAAAACATACACAAAAACATACAACGTATATAGATTTATAGATTTGATTATGAGATTCCTATTAAGAATATAGACAATACCTCCTTCATGTTTCTGGATTCCTGGTAGTTTGTGAGACTTTAAACCAAATCCAACCAACCCTTACCACCAACCCCCCCTCCCCCCCCCCTTACGACCAATCCTTAAAATTTTAAATTATAACTTCTCTTTTCGTTTGAAAGTAGAAAAAAGAAAACCAGTTTCGAAAAATATTATGCTTAACTTCTGAACTCTGTACGCGGGATACGTTTCTACATTTTTATTTCTTGTAGCCACGGATCCCGGGATCCGTGGACACATTTTTTTTTTTTGTAGAAACGGATCCCGGGATCCGTGGAGACAAATCGCCGGGATCCGTGTTACGTCAAATCGGATCCCGGGATCGGTGGAGACAGACCCACATTTTTATGACAATGAGTAATAGAACAGAAAAGTTTGTTGTTCAGCTTTAAAATTGCAAATAGTGTGAAAATTGTTAAACAGGATCCAAAAAGTCAGGCGGGCACAAATCCGCCGACGACCCACTGACCGAATAATCTTACCTAGAACTCTCGCTCTTTCGTACTTAGTCATGTACCGTGTAGTGATACGCTTAGACTTGTCAACTCCGCCACCAGCCTGGCCGGGTAGCAGGCACTGCACGTTGAATCCTTCCTCTTCTTGTTCCTCTGTCTCCTCAATGTTGTCATCGTCGTCAGCGATATCGTCATAGTCTGCCCCCGCGTCTTCTGCCTCGTATTCCTCGTCAGCCATTATTTCAAATGAACAAAGAAATACAAAATAAGTGTTCACTGATTTTCAAGTATCGACAGGTACAGTACAGTTTTTAGAAATTTCACCAACCAAATGAACTTTTGGAGGTTATCTATCTGTTGTCAAATTGTCAATCATGACATTTTGTCATAGACAAATTAAACCATAATTTTTTAATCGTTAGTTTCAGCTACCCAACTTTTCGTCAGTTGCATCGAGGTAATTAAACCAGTCTATTGTACGACGACGGTGAGAATCGAGTTCATGGATTATTGTGTTCTTTCTGTATTTTGAGGTTGTGTCATTAGGACCGAGTTCAATGCTAAAAACTTTATTCACCTCAAGTCAAAGTGGGCTCCTTTGCTAAACAGTGAAAGAGATCTTTTACAAAAATTACAAAATAGTGGATAATATAGTAGACTTATAAAGTATTTTAATTTGGTTCTATGTATTTTAATTTATTGTTTATCAAGTTTCAAGCAAAGTAAAACAAAGTAATAATATTATGAGAACAACTTTCCGATCATTAGAATGATTTATATTTTTTTATGAACGCATCCCTATCTTTTTGCCTATGGATATAAAAGATATTTTTCCTTGTCGTTGGCAATTGGCAGCCTTTCCTTTTCCGGTTCTGCATCAAAGCTGTAACCATGCCGGTGTGTATTTTTATTTATCTGAGTAAAATATCTCGCTGTGTTCAATGATATCACAAGTTTTATGTGTTCGTTATTGTTTTCTGATATTTCTGGTAGTTTGAAATAGTGCCTTTCAACAACAAAATGGAAACTCGGTCTCGTCCAAACAAGCGGATACACATGGCAGTATCTGACATGTCAGATGAATAACTAGCAAAAAACTTGAAGATTTAGCCAATAGTTTCATAGTTTTTCATGAAATGAGTCTGTTAGAGTTCAATCAGTGCTTTCAAAGTTCCAACAACCTCAAATTTGATGTACTGCGAAGTGACCAAATAACCTAAATGTGCGTCTTCGGGATTTCAGCTCGCAATTGATTTACTGCATCCTTCTCCCGCGTCGGAGAAAAGGAAACACAAGTTGAAGAGGCTGGTGCCACATCCGAACTCATACTTCATGGATGTTAAGTGCCCTGGCTGCTACAAGATCACAACGGTTTTCAGTCACGCGCAAAGGGTGGTCGTATGCGCAGGTTGCTCAACGATCCTTTGCCAACCCACCGGTGGTCGCGCAAGATTAACGGAGGGTAAGCATCTTGACATTTTCATTTATAAAATACTCAGAACAGGGGGGCCTGTTCAGCAAGTTGACAGTTGTGAAAGTTTTAATAATATTATTACACCACATTGCTAAACAACCCATGACTCATTATTAAAAGCCAGATTGTCTTTATTGGAATAAACAGAGTATATTCAGCTTTTGTTAAAACAAAGTTTTATACCTCTTTCCTCCAACTGATCATATAGTTTTTGCCATAACTGCAATTGCAGCTGATAAACAATTAACCTAGATGTTATATTTCGTTACCAACCACTAAGTTGTGATCAAAACATGAGTGGTTTCTTGAGCAACGAGTGATTATCCCCTAAGACAACCCACTGACCATTGTTTTTGACACACCACAATATTGTGCAAGAGTTGTGTGTTACTTAACTAATTGAAACGATAGGATCTATCCAGCTGAAGCTCACAGCAGGTTCTGTATAAAGCCCCTTGTCCTAATATGTTTAGTTCTGAAATGAAACTCAGGATTTTCTGTCAGTCTTACAGCTGCTTCATTGACATCGACATTGCACGGCCAAAACATCTTGTGTGTCATTACATTAACGAAATAACTTCTAGTTACAATTGGTTATGGGCCTCAGAATTTAGTTAATATAGTTCACAAACAAGATACAGATTTTCAAGTTAGAGATTATGATATTTAATTGTACAAATAAAACTGACTATTGTCTGTCCCAATTCAATAAGGGTATTGTGGGTTTAAACCCAAGCAGGTGCATTAGTTTGTGTAATTTATTTCATCACCACTACTCTCCAAAACGGTGAAATTCTAACTGTAAATTCTGTCCCAGCAGTGGGAATATTCATATTGGCTGTCATCTCATTATTAACCTGCCATATTATCTAACTCATTTAGTAGTTAGTACTAATGTGGTGTAAACATGTTAATGCATGCATTTATATTTTTGTTAGATCCTTATCTACAGTCACTCATTTATCTAGTGAAAATGATATGAAACAACAATTGGCAATAAAACTAAGATCATCAAAGCTAAAAGGAAGGTTGTCTATCATTAAGCAAATATTTGTGCCCCTAATTATGAATTAATTCATGTTATTCTGAAGGTATTACTGATGTTGTTTCAAAAGCTTAATTTTAATTGTGCAATACTGCAGTTTATTTGCATTACACCTATTGTGCAATAATCGTATCCTTTGTTGATGCTCTTATCTTCATATTAGATGTTTATTGATTAGAATAAATGATATATTTTTGTTTGTGTACTACATAGATAGTTATTTTTCCAAGTGATAAAGGTCAGTGACCACTGCAAATATCTTTGTCTTGTGTAGTCTAGTATCTCTTTGTTATAATACTTGAAACTTAACATTGGGCCTACCTACTTTCATTTACAATCTAGGTGTTGCCTATTGTTACTGAAACTAAATCCTCCTTATTTTTGGTTTTCAGCATCAATTTAAAAGAAAGGATTTTACTGATTACTAACTAAATTATTCTGTTTCAGGATGTTCATTTAGAAGAAAACAACATTAATTAACCTGGAGAGAGAGCCCTATTAATTTAAGATTCTTTTATTTTCCAATGTGAGAAGGAGAGATATTTTACAAGTTTGTTAAAATGGATCCAGACAAGTTTCATCAATAAAAGGCTTTTTCGAAGGGAATGTTGTGGTTTGATTCATTGAAATAAATGTAACTTTATTGTAAATATGTTTATTTTCTTAAAAATAATTTCATTGCACATATTGCCAAAAATATCACATACTCAAGGAATAACCCTCATATATTTGCTTGAATAACTCTCTTATCACTATTTCAGGCCACATTATAATATAATTATTATGTGGTGAAGAGATAACATTCTATTGTAAGCTAGCTTTACAATGCTATATAAATCAATATTAAAATTTACAGAAAAACATTGTGATGACAAGTGCAAACTGCAATAAACCAGCCTCTTGGACTCAATATATTCATAATTTGGATTTTTAAACCTGACCTAATAATACAACAAAAACAGCAAGGAAGAAAATTAAAACTAGATAATGCAATAAAAATAAAACATTCATTATTGAAATTAAATAAACAATGTCAATAATAGTAACAGTTGGTAGTATTTATACCACAAAATTGGTCTATAAAATGGCAAATTAGCTAAAAATAAGTTAATTTTCAAAAAATGTATTATTAGCCTTTACTTCTTGTGCTTGTGGCAGCTCCAACGCTGCGTCTGCATTATCTATATCTAGTTTGATGGCATCTATTAGGTCATCTAAAGATTTAAAATTCTTCTCTCCTCGCAGATATCCAACTAGGCTCACTCTCAAATGTGACCCATAGAAGTCGCCGTCGAATTTGTGCATCACATGGGTTTCCTGAAAACAAACATGGCGTTATAGTTGGCAAAAAAAATTCACACACAACAAACAAACGAACAAACAAACAACAAACAAACAAATGAACAAACAAACAAACAACAAATGAACTAAGATGTTCGGCAACATATACATTTTGCAGGACTGCAGGAGTCCCTTGTGTGGGACTAAGCTATAATAATATGTTGAAGAATAAACCATTTGGAAAACCGTGTGCTGCTTGCAATGAGTAGGGTTGTAATTAGAGAGATTGATCCGGTTTGTTTATTAGTTACTAGTGACCCGCCCTGGCTTCGCACGGGTGCTAAGAAGGTATTAAAACCTTCCTCTTGAATCACTCTATCTATTAAAAAAAAAACGTATAAAAAACCGTTGCGTAGTTTTAAAGATTTAAGCAAACAAAGGGACAGAGAAAGCGACTTTGTTTTAAACTATGTAGTGACAATCGTGGTAACCCCTGGAAATCTCAGTTCATAGGAACTAACTATCGAAATATGCGGAAGTCTTCGGCTATTTAAAGGACGTATGATTGCAATGGGTTCTAATCTAACCCAGGCAGGGACATTACTTCATTACTTGGTGTAATTTATTTCATCACCTCTGCTCTCAAAACGGTGAAGAATCATCGTGAGGAAACCGGCATGTCTTAGAACCAAAAAAATCAAAGACGTGACATCTATCAATCCGCACTGGGCCGCGTGGTAGATTATAGCCCATTCCCTCTCAAAAAGAGAGGAGGCCTGTGTCCCAGCAGTGGGAACATTAATAGGCTGTTGATGATTAATGCAGAAACAGCAAAATTGCTTCGGAAGACTACGATGCTGATGGAGACACTACCACGACTATGAAAAATTAAAAAAGGTTTGTACAAAATTAACAATAAGGTTCAGCAGCAGATTTTATTTAAGTTACCTACTGAATGAACGCAGTATAGCATGCCTTCCGTATCAGAGTGCAGGATTCAATCCCAAATACCTACATAATATTGAGAGTAGAAGTATTTTTTAAATCCCTACCGCATTTTAAAAAAGAAGTGGGGATTTTTTTTTAAATTGTAATTAATTGTAAGTATCAGTACTTATCTATCTTTCGCATAAAGTTGAACATTGCAGATCTTAGGTCAGTGTTCAATAGAATTATTACCTAATGTGACCATGATACCATACCATACCACTGATACCTGATGCTCCTTCATGGCGTTCTCATTGATACAGAAGTCAGCTGCTAATTGCCATAAGCAAGGTGGCATGCGACTACGAACGAAGAATATCAGACAAGAATTATTTTCTACTTTTAAGACCGCGATTTTGTTAGTAGTCGGGTTTTAGATTTTTTAACTTATTTTTTTATTTGAATTTTATTTTTGTGTAGGTACTTAAACTATAATAATACATATTTGTAATGTGCTCGCCAAGACCTTTCATTTGATACCAAACTTGCTATGATTATCTCAATTTAATATTTTTTGAGGTAAGTTTTTGACATTTAAATTCCGTCTTAGAAATAAATTTATAAAATTTATATAGCATATGACACCCGGGTTATTCTTACGAACCTATTGACACCTAATTTATTAAAATCCGTTCAGTAGTTTAGGCGCTACGGTGGAACATACGTACATACATAGACTGCCAAAATCATTACCCTTCCTTTTGGCTTCGCCGTAGTCGGGTAAAAAAGCTAATGAGCTTTTTCGTAAAATTAAGCTACCTACTTTTCTAGTTAAAAATCATAGATGGCAGCACTGCAATAGCACAGCAAACATTAGATAAATTAAATAAATAATAATATTACCTACTTCTAATTCATTAGAAATCCGGTTTCATTACCCGACTACGGCAAAGCCAAAGGAAGGTTATGATTTTGACTGGCTATGTATGTATGTATGTATGTTTGTTTGTATGTATGTATGTGTGTATCTTCATCAGTTCCCTCATAGCTTCTAATCTGCTTATCGGAACTCGACGTATGAGGTATCGTTAGAACTTTAGAACCGTCTTAATTTTCCGCCGAACATAGGCTACGTGACGTGTCACAAAAAGCGATTTGGCGCTCTCTAGCGGACAAAAAGTAAGGCTTAAAAAATAAAAATGGAGACAAATACGCCGTGTTTGGTATCATTTTAAAGGGCCTCACTTGTACATTTCCAAAATATTGCTCAAATTTAAAATCACGCCCTCTAGCGGACAAAAAGTCAAGAGTAAAAAAAAATATTGAACACCAAAATTGTTTAAATAAAAAAAAAGTGAAAAACTAAAACCCGACTACGACAAAAAAAACGACTCTGAAAAAGTATGAAACAAGATTTTCAGGATAGAACAAAAAGAAAAGCCGTAGTCACACGTTAAAGGTACCAACCTAAACACTTTAATACCGTGTGACTACGGCTTTTCTTTTTGTTCTATCCTGAAAATCTTGTTTCATACTTTTTCAGAGTCGTTTTTTTTGTCGTAGTCGGGTTTTAGTTTTTCACTTTTTTTTTTTGCATTGTAAGATATAAACACCCAGACTGAAGAAACTGGTCTCGAAAATGGCCACTTTAGCAGATCATAATATGAATTGCTTTAAAAAGCGTAAATTGGACCTTTCATAGTAGTAGCTGCGTCTGTGACCATTTAGGAAAATAGATCATAATAGGAAAATAATATGAATAGGGGATCGGACAAAAAAAAAACTAATTAGTCCGTCAGATAGATTTCCAAAAATTATTGGACACGTATTTTTTCACGTAAACTTAAAATGAAGACGATACAGTGCTTCGAAAACTCGTGTGACGTCTTAAGATAGTACATTTTGACGACACAATAAGTGACGTTTCAAGCTCCACTCCAAGATCTTTGACGTGTTTTATCTTCGTAATTTTTTATTGATTTGATATAACAAAAAACACGTATTCAATATTTTTCGATAATCTAACTTACGGACTAAACAGAATCATATTATTTTGACCCAGTCCGATCCCCTATTGCGTTAAAATTCGTAAAATGGTCACAGACGCAGTCTTAGCCTGAAAGACACTCCATATTATATTCCGTAGCTAGCTGTGACGCGCGACCTTCTCACAGTGTTATAATTGCCTCGAAAAACGGACATCCCCTTTTTATTAACTTATCCGATAGAACAGGTTATTTCTAAAGTGAGAGTAAAATACCCGTGTGACAATTTCACACAAAACACGAGTAAAAAAATAAATTGTTTTTCTTTAACTTTTTTCAAATTAATTTATAACAAAAAAAATATGTATTATTCTACACTTTTCTTTATTATGTGTAATAAAACAATATTAAAGATATTTAAAAAAAAATACATACGAGTCCTAACAAGTACAGATATGAAGAAAAATGCTTTTTTTGTGTTTCCAGATTTAGATTTTTCAAGGTTGTATTTTTGCTTAGTTGGATTCCATATTAATGGTACACTATATTTAGACCCCAACCAATCTTTAGAAAAAAAAACACATCCAAATCTCGCGTTATCTAGGAGTTATACACTTCTAAAGTTTTTTCTGATAATTCTGATTTTAGGGTCATCACTTCACAAAAAAAAATATTTTTGTTTGTTGATTTAATTTTATGTGTGATTTTATTTTATCATAGAATAATGTACGTACGAGTATACATATCTACACCCACAATCATAAATTTTATAAATAATATTCTTATTGTAGTAAGTTAAATATTTATACTAATATTTTTTCATGCTATTGCATGTGAAGCCAAGTTCGGAGATGAACAGGGTGAAGCACACCTTGCACAAACTATACCGTGCAACTTCACGAACGCTGCCCAGCCGAGTCGGATTCGACGATTGACCTCTTTCTCGAAGTTAGATCTACCTAACTGGACCGTTTGTCCCAGGTAGACATAATCGTCCACAACTTTGAGCGTAGAGTCTCCGATCTTGTTATGAGTGGGTGTTACATGAACATCCAACATAACCTTGGTTTTGTCCATGTTCATTTTAAGACCCACTCTTTCGGAAGCTAATCTGGTAGTAGGAACCTAATGTTTCTTAATATTATAAATGTGAAAGTTTGTGGGGATGAATAACTGTATAAATGAGTGTGGCTCTTTCTTGCTTAATTGTCTGTTTCCGTAGGTAAAAATTCAGTACTATCATTATTCCAGTCTTCTATTATAAGATTTTGTACTAAGTTATCTTCGTCACTTAAGCTATCGCTATCTTGGACCAAAACCTCTTCCCTTGGTATTTCGTACGGTTGCAACAATTGGAGAACGGTCGGTGGTAATGGTACCCGTCTTAATTTTGCTTGCCTTTGCTTCAATCTAATATTCGAAATGAATGGATCTGATGTTAATAGTGCCCGGTTAAACAAATCAGTCATGGTTGCAATTCTATTAACCTTTCGAGTATGATGCTCTCTGTCAGATCTCCAAAATTTATTTCTCGCTTCTCCCGCTTGTTCTGAGAGTAAACCCACAGGCATTGCAGAGTTTCGCATAATGTCTTTACCATGGATTAAAATTTTGTGCAAAGTAACCGTCATAGGATACCATTCAAAATTTTGGACGTACTTAGTAGCCAATGACATACAAAAATCTCCAAATTTTTCGGTATCAACTGGTAACCCACAAGATAAAACTATTAATATTGTATGTAAATCATCAATCAGCCATTGAGGAATATTTAAAATGTCTGCAAACGTTCCACGGTTTTTGTTAGATAATGCTATGCGAGCAGTATTACCATCGTTGGTGGTGCCTGCATTAGGCCGCACTACATCAACCAGAAGCCCCATCTTTTCCCTTACTTCTTGTTGCACCTTTTTTTTAGTCTCTTCTACAATTAAATGCTCCGGGGAATTATGAGGTATCCTCCATTTTTTTACTGGCATCTTGTATCCGAGATGGAGTAAGAATTCTAAGACACGTATCCACGCGTGCAAAGGGCTAATTCCATACTTCATGAGTGATTCATCTGAGGCTTGAGAAAGCACAATATCTAATTTATTAAATTGAGAGGAAGTCGCCTTACAAAATGGGCATCTTAGTTGTGATGAGGTGTTTGTGATTATATTGAGCACTTTACCGTCTATGATGGTCAAGTGAAGTTGGATTTTTGTTTTTATTGTTATATTTGTTGATGACTTTACACAAATACTCTCTATTTCTTTTATTTGGTCTGTTACCCATTTTTTTTCGGCAAGTATTACATCTTTGCTCTCTTTACGGTACTGGATATGTAAAGGTCGACAAAATCTGTAAGACTGAGGTGTAGGGTTCATCCACAAAATCTGTCCGGTATCTGTAGTTATTCTTAAAGGTATAAATGTGGTGGCAAATAAGCTGTTTTCGTCTTCTCGATCATCGGAGAAGTTCTGTTTATAAAATGATTGACCTGTACTCCCATCAAATCCCCAAGATCCTTCGAAAACACAGTTCAACGTTTGTGTATTTTTTTGGGAACAGAATGAAGAAATAACATCTTCACATGAAAGAACGAGCCTTGAAAAAGTGTGGGAGAGTAAATTTGGGACAAGCCCGCCACACTATTCCCAAACCACTGTAACTCCTGTTAGCCAGAATCAACAGTGGCGACCACAAGAAAAGCGCCGAGACAATGAAGCTCGACGAAGTCCCAGAGAAGCGATTTAACTGTCTTGGATCCCGCAACGAAATTAATCAGAAAAGAATAGCGGAGGAGTAGGAAAAAACATAATTTCCACTTCCCTCCATATCAGCAGGAGACAGAACAGAACAAGGCCAATAGGCACACAGGGACGTATACAACTGGGATAAGCCCAGTTGCCTAGCACCACGGATATTATTGTCATTAATATTACTGGGTCCTAAGTTGTGAGCTGTTATATTTGATTCCAATAATAGGTATGACAAAAATGCTTGAACGCACGGAAATTTGTTCTAGTTTCTACAAGGTCCGTATAGTAAATAACTCCGGATGTAACCTGTACACTATTTAACATAATATTACGTTCATTCTGCCAAAGACTACACTCCCATAAAATGTGATGTGCAGTTTGTTCAAATTCGCAGTCAGATGTAGAACATTGACAAAAAGGCGAGGCAACAAGCTTGAAGGAAAATAATTTACTCTTAAAGTTACCATGACCTGTGAGAAATTGGGCGACACAGTGATCCACCTCCAGCCATGTCCTGGCCAGCCGCTCACGAACGGATGGAAAGAACTGGTGGAGGTGTCGGCCTTTGATGGAATTATCCCACCTACATTGCCATTCAGACAAAAGTTCCTCCCAGACGTCAGTCTGTGGTTTAAGTAATATAGCTATTTTAGCACGGTCACGTTGCGTTAAAAAGTCTGCGTCCGTGGTCTCTCGTGCGCAGTAGTACATTGAAGCACGGCGCTGTACTTCAAGATCAACTGGAAGTACCCCTGCCAGTACCGGTAAGGCTTCAGTACTAACCGTCCTATATGCTTTACACAAGAAAATCAAAGCCAACCGCTGACTTTGAAGTAATTTACGTCGAACAGCTCCTATGGTGGCCCTATCGGCCCAAACTGGTGCCCCGTAGCATTACCTACATAACATTACCTACCTACGTAACATTACCCATTACCGCCCATACAAATCAAAACGGCGCGCCGAGAAGACGAAAACAGCTTATTTGCCACCACATTTATACCTTTAAGAATAACTACAGATACCGGACAGATTTTGTGGATGAACCCTACACCTCAGTCTTACAGATTTTGTCGACCTTTACATATCCAGTACCGTAAAGAGAGCAAAGATGTAATACTTGCCGAAAAAAAATGGGTAACAGACCAAATAAAAGAAATAGAGAGTATTTGTGTAAAGTCATCAACAAATATAACAATAAAAACAAAAATCCAACTTCACTTGACCATCATAGACGGTAAAGTGCTCAATATAATCACAAACACCTCATCACAACTAAGATGCCCATTTTGTAAGGCGACTTCCTCTCAATTTAATAAATTAGATATTGTGCTTTCTCAAGCCTCAGATGAATCACTCATGAAGTATGGAATTAGCCCTTTGCACGCGTGGATACGTGTCTTAGAATTCTTACTCCATCTCGGATACAAGATGCCAGTAAAAAATGGAGGATACCTCATAATTCCCCGGAGCATTTAATTGTAGAAGAGACTAAAAAAAAGGTGCAACAAGAAGTAAGGGAAAAGATGGGGCTTCTGGTTGATGTAGTGCGGCCTAATGCAGGCACCACCAACGATGGTAATACTGCTCGCATAGCATTATCTAACAAAAACCGTGGAACGTTTGCAGACATTTTAAATATTCCTCAATGGCTGATTGATGATTTACATACAATATTAATAGTTTTATCTTGTGGGTTACCAGTTGATACCGAAAAATTTGGAGATTTTTGTATGTCATTGGCTACTAAGTACGTCCAAAATTTTGAATGGTATCCTATGACGGTTACTTTGCACAAAATTTTAATCCATGGTAAAGACATTATGCGAAACTCTGCAATGCCTGTGGGTTTACTCTCAGAACAAGCGGGAGAAGCGAGAAATAAATTTTGGAGATCTGACAGAGAGCATCATACTCGAAAGGTTAATAGAATTGCAACCATGACTGATTTGTTTAACCGGGCACTATTAACATCAGATCCATTCATTTCGAATATTAGATTGAAGCAAAGGCAAGCAAAATTAAGACGGGTACCATTACCACCGACCGTTCTCCAATTGTTGCAACCGTACGAAATACCAAGGGAAGAGGTTTTGGTCCAAGATAGCGATAGCTTAAGTGACGAAGATAACTTAGTACAAAATCTTATAATAGAAGACTGGAATAATGATAGTACTGAATTTTTACCTACGGAAACAGACAATTAAGCAAGAAAGAGCCACACTCATTTATACAGTTATTCATCCCCACAAACTTTCACATTTATAATATTAAGAAACATTAGGTTCCTACTACCAGATTAGCTTCCGAAAGAGTGGGTCTTAAAATGAACATGGACAAAACCAAGGTTATGTTGGATGTTCATGTAACACCCACTCATAACAAGATCGGAGACTCTGTTCTCTCTGTTCGTGAAGTTGCACGGTATAGTTTGTGCAAGGTGTGCTTCACCCTGTTCATCTCCGAACTTGGCTTCACATGCAATAGCATGAAAAAATATTAGTATAAATATTTAACTTACTACAATAAGAATATTATTTATAAAATTTATGATTGTGGGTGTAGATATGTATACTCGTACGTACATTATTCTATGATAAAATAAAATCACACATAAAATTAAATCAACAAACAAAAATATTTTTTTTTGTGAAGTGATGACCCTAAAATCAGAATTATCAGAAAAAACTTTAGAAGTGTATAACTCCTAGATAACGCGAGATTTGGATGTGTTTTTTTTTCTAAAGATTGGTTGGGGTCTAAATATAGTGTACCATTAATATGGAATCCAACTAAGCAAAAATACAACCTTGAAAAATCTAAATCTGGAAACACAAAAAAAGCATTTTTCTTCATATCTGTACTTGTTAGGACTCGTATGTATTTTTTTTTAAATATCTTTAATATTGTTTTATTACACATAATAAAGAAAAGTGTAGAATAATACATATTTTTTTTGTTATAAATTAATTTGAAAAAAGTTAAAGAAAAACAATTTATTTTTTTACTCGTGTTTTGTGTGAAATTGTCACACGGGTATTTTACTCTCACTTTAGAAATAACCTGTTCTATCGGATAAGTTAATAAAAAGGGGATGTCCGTTTTTCGAGGCAATTATAACACTGTGCTTCTGCTGCGTGAAATTTAACAGTTTCCACCAGAGTTTTATTGTTTTATACTGAAACCTGATCCTTCTTTTTTCTAAAATAAAAGAGGCGTATATACTCCATAAAACTCAGCTATCTGTCAGTAAAAGTCCCGTCAAAATCGATCCAGCCGTTACGGAGATAAGTTATATAGAAACATCTTTAAAATGTGTTTTTTTTTATCTTTATTGCTCAACTGCTGTGCACATTAAGTTCTTATTAGTCATTCCATTTTTGGTTTCAACAAGTCGGATTTAATAATATGCAATAGTTTTGTATAGATTATGCGGCATCAAACTCGCGACCCGCAGTCGCAGCGTAGAACCTAGTCACTGAGACATTGCGAGAAACTGTTCTTAGCAATAATTGTAAAAAAAAAATAAGAACGGGCTACTGCATTTTTCTCCGACAAAAAAAAACCACGTAAAACTATTTCAATGTTCAAGACATTCTCAGTTTCAGACAACTAATGTAATGATGTTGACTTTAATTTAAACAAAGTCAGATAAGTCTTAATTTAATAGCCACATAAGTACTTATATTCAGCAGTTGGTAGGTCATTACTTTATTGCCTTAATTTGTCTTGTAGATGCCTACATAATGAAATAATTGGTAATTGTAGATAAGCAATATATCGGAGTAGGGTATTACGAAATAATGGAATGGATTAAATATTTAAATGGCGTTGGCGTAGCTGTGGTGGATCGAATAAGATTCCCACCCGCACGCAAAATACACGCTTCGGCGCTTCGGGCGTGGAGTTGCGGACACTAGCCCGATGCATCTTATCTTATCCTATGGCGTAGCCGCTTATGATTTTCGAAGCAACAACATCGTAATAGAGTCAGACGAATAGGCGGGATAAGCAGAACCTCTTTATTCGTGAAGAAGCCTCTTCCTTCTCTTTAACCTGCTAGATGCTAAATCTCGAGGTATAGAGCAGCAGCTTAAAAAACTTCAGACCGTATAGGGCTGTTCACACCGACCGGCTCAGAGAGCATCGGCTGGCGCTCTTCTCTTCACAGTCGGCAAAAGAACATGCAATCGGCGAGTACGTCATCAGATGCAGCCGGTCGGCTCTTCTTATTATATAAGAAGCACGGTATCGTCTTCATTTTTTGTTTACGTGAAAAAAGAAAAAATATGTGGTCAATATTTTTTGGAAATCTATCTGACGGACTAATTAGTTTTTTTTTGTCCGATCCCCTATTGCACTTATTAACTTTATGGAGAAAAACTAACTATTAAATGGAATTTAAAAAAACTTGTATTACTTAATTTCCATAGTAATGAACTTTATTTAGGCCAAACTGAACTTAATTTATTATGACTATGTTACTGAATATAATTTGATCATTTATGTACATCCTTGATAAATTTAAGCTGAATAAATAAAATGATATCAGAAAGGCAAACATTATTATACAGAGATAACAAAATGAGTTTGCAAATTAAGTTTTACATAATTTGTTCATGTAATTTAAGCCTGCTAATAATAATTAGTTCTTTCTGATACTGAATGGATGAAAACAATGCTTGAATGTGATGCTGATAAATAGAGTGATCTTTTAATTTATTTATGACTAGCTAATGCCCGCGGTTTCAACCGCGCGGATGTCGGTTATCGCTACCGATGCCGGTTATCGCGACCAAAAGTAATATTTTCGTACCCCCCTTTCAACCCCTTGAATAATATGTCCTTTCTCGGGTATCAAAATATCTCCATACCAAATTTCATGCAAATTGGTTCAGTTGGGGAGTAAGGGGAGACTGGAACTAACATCTTATCCAGCCCAACTGTCAACCCCCCCTGCACGCGCCGGATGGCGGCAATCTGCCGTCCTATCACTAAAAAGCAGTTAAGTGACAAAAGTTGTTTTCGAGATAATGGCAAAAAAGGTGCGAATCGTTGTCTCTAAAAAACTATGATACTTAGGATTATCATTCTTGAACGTATCAATTGGTATGGTATTCTGCCTTGTTTCAAGAATTCTTTCTGTTCTGAAACTCTTACCAATTAATTTAAAAATTGATTTTTATACTTTAGTGAAGCATTTAATTAACATTTTTCATCTAATTACTCTACTAAAAGGCCGTTAACCATACCTTAGCGGCTTTTTAGTTAAGTTATTTATTTAAAATTATGACATTCAGTATGTTGGTTGATAGTTATGCAGAAATACTTAACTAAAAAGTCGTTAAGTGACGTAACTGCTTTATAGACATGGTATTCGCTAAGATTAAAGTAACAAAACCTGTCCTTAGGAGCAGTTATGGGGTTTTAGATGCTTTTAAGCTAATTATGCCAATAATAATTGGAAACTTTGTAAAATGTTAACTACCTTACTTAACTAAAAGGTGGCTAAAAGTATTTCGCTTGTGGGTTAACTGCTTTTTAGTTAAGCAATAATCAGGCAAATGTGAGATTTAATGGCATGTTCTTGTAAAATCCTAAAACATATTTCAATATTTTAAATAAAATATTACGATATAAAGTTACATTTATACCCACATTGCCTACACTACCCGAAGCCACTGGGCTAGACGATCCTTAACATTAAACTCTACTTTTTTTTAATTGGGTAGTGTTTATTGATATACCAGGGTGTGAGAATTCATGAAGTCATCAAGAATCACTTTGTGATGAATGAAGAGTGGGTGGATACTTCCAAAATACTTGAATAAACGCACTATAAATAATAAGAACAAAATGTAACCGATCACACCCTGGGGTGTGAGAATTCATGAAGTCACCAAGAAACTCTTTGTCATGAATGAAGAGTGGGACAGTGGGTGGAATCTTCTAAAGTACTTGAATGAACGCACTATAAATAATAAGAACAAAATGTGACCGATCAGACTGCAACTCTTATTTATCGTGGCAAGTCGCTGCTCTTGACCCCTAAAAAGTATTTGCAAAAATTGTTGCAGAATCAATGGTTCCAGAAACCCAAAATAATTAGGTTGTCGTTCTGAGAGTGGAACTTTTGAAGTGATCTTCTCTGTTGGCCAACTAGCCAAATATCGGTATTGATGAAACGTCTAATGGAAGACGATTTGTTTTAAGATGCACGTCATTTTTTTTATGTCACTAATGTTAAAAATGGGCCTACTCTTTCTCTGAGGACTGAGACGAGGTTAACGCTGGAACGTGCTAACCCAGAACAAGCTTAGGTATTAACTCGCGACTTAAATAGGTTGGGGTCACTATGAACTAGGGAAACGTTTGACCTTTTATTAGACGTCATGTAAAGGCAATGAACGTAGACAACCAGCTCTTAACATTCTAATCGGCTCCAGTTAAAAGTAACAACAACAGTACAGAAATAGGCAGCAGCATCACATTCAAAGGGAATCTCGACGCAATAAATCAGAGAGTTGAGGTTCAGCAGTAGCATTTGTAAAACTATAACCCAAAGTTTTTCGTTCTCATGATCTCAAGTTATTGTGTGACGTCTCAAAACTCAAATCACGATCAGAGACTAAGCGTATCTTTGACTCTGAATGGGACTGTGTCGGCCAGTTTTTACATTTCAAAGATGGTCAGAATTCTACTTATTTTGCTGCCTTTACTCAAAGTTAGCCAGGAATAACTCCACTTCTCTTTTGCGAGATGGAACAGCTCAGCAACGCTCCTGATTACGGTTCATTCGAAAATGTTTGTCAGCCAAGACGTTTTCCTCCGACCGATGGCGTTTTCCCACTAGGTGCTTTGCCATTATAATTTGTTGCATTAAATCTCAACTGCCACTACTATTTATAACGGGTCCGAGCTAAGCAACCTTTCTTTGTTTGATGGTCTGCATGCACTTGAGGTCTTAGCCTATAATATTCGTCTTACGACTTTGTCATTTGTAACTTTTTGAGTCCAGCTCTCTTTCACCTGTAGATTAAAACGCGATGACCTTAAACCTAGAAAACCTAACTATGAATCTTCAAAGGTGTCCTGTCATGACCACTTTGTAACAAAGTTTTTCGTCCAAAGTTGGAAATGCTACTAATATGAGAGCATATGAAAAAGTAGTACACCTAAACTCCTACAAAAAACATAAAATGCAGTCGTTGTGGGTGAAATCAACTGAATAGCTTGTTTGTATTTGTCTTTAACTTTGATATTTTTGATTGAGGGCATTTATTCTTCCGTCACGCCTCTAAATCTGATCCGATTTAATAGAAATGTGACATACTGGTAGACCATGACCTGGAATAAGACTTGAAATACCCCGTAGTGAATCAAAAGCGAGAGTCGGCAAACTGCCTTTTAGCTAAGTAATGGGGCTTAACTGCGTTGTAGCTAAGCATAATTTATTTTTTTCCACCGTTTTCATCAAACAACTACGAAATATTTTCAAGTAAAATATTAAATACTTAGCTAAACAGCCGTTAAAGGCGGATAACTGCATTTAAGCTAGCTTTTTAAAACATATGCATAAGAAAAAACTAAACTACAAAGTAGTTATAGTCCTTTTGCTTCTTTATAGTCAAGAAAAGTGAGATAACGTGTTTGTAGTTAAGTAAAAGACCAGAGAATTATAGACAAATCCGGCAGTTAAGGTATTTTAACGTATATTTAGCGAAGAAGTGCGGGTTAGCCGCTTTCAAGTGAAGGAATCATCATAAATTCTGTTACTTAACTGCCTGAAAATTTTTTGTATCTCTGAAACTATTCATATTATAAAAATGTTTCTTAGACAGAAAGATAGAGAATTTCGAACTCTATCACGTTGTATCAAAAAGTAAAAATTGACCATTTGTCGGTTAACTGCTTTCTAGTGATAGGACGGCAGCAATGTCCAAACGGATATTGTGGTGCTCCCTGCTAGACAACCAACGGGGCCCTGGCGACCGAGCAATGGCGGTATAACCACACTCCCAGCCGGGCAACTGGCTGGATGAGGCTAAAGCGAGCCTAGAAGACTAAATATCTTCTAAAATGTCTCGAGTGAAGAGGAGTAACAAGTATGGAAGCAAATTTGAAAGAGAAACTACCCCAGGAGGGTACCGTTAATCGCGGAGAATCCCTCTCTGGGCTGAGCACAGCCGAGTGTAACCCGACTGTACTGAGCCCAGACCGCCCTTCGTATTCTGGGGGGGGCACAACTTTGCTAAGTACAGGAAATGCAAAACCATCTTCTGCCGCAACACCAGCATCGTCAACACAAAAAAAGCTGGTCCAGCAGGCTTTTCACCCTGGCCTCTTTATCAACAGACAGAGGTCCAACTCATTCGGAAGTTTCCCAAATCAACAGATGGAACTAGGAAACAACAAGGAATCAACAGAACCTTGCCCACCCCCATGGCAACGAATCCCTGGCATGCGAGATGCCAAAAGAAAAAAGACCTCACAGACACCTTCACCTCCTCACAAAATTGAAACCAGCAATAGATACAGTGACTTACCAATAGACCTAACTGAAGAAGAACCTCAACAAAAGAAACCTAGCAAACCACCTCCTATCATACTTTATGGAATCGATGACGTCAATAAATTAACAGAGCTCCTACTAACAGCCACTGAAAGAGACACATTCACGTATAAAATTGTAAACAGAAACCAGCTGCGCATCAACTGTGGCGACGTTGCAGCTCACAAGAAACTGATTACACTAATTCGAGAAAATGGACTCATTGGACACACCTTCAACGTAAAAGAGGATAGATGCTTCAGAATTGTAATTCGCAACCTTCATCCTTCAACACCCCTTCAGGTTATAAGAGAGGAAATCGAAAAGACTGGAAATATAGTCACAGGCGAGATCATAAATGCCAAATATGGTCCAGAAAAGAAGCCAACCTCAACATTCTTCGTGAATCTTATGCCAAATGCCCACAACAAAGCTGCAAAAGACCTCAAGTACATCTACCATCAAGCAGTAGTCATAGAAGATCCTAGGAAGAGACGAAGCATAGTCCAATGTCAGCGATGTCAGCAGTACGGGCACTCGAAGAACCACTGCATGAGGCCCTACCGATGTGTAAAATGCACAGAGTCTCACAAAACATCGGACTGCCCTAAACGGGATCGAAATACCCCAGCCCAATGTGTTCTCTGCAATGGCGCGCACCCGGCAAACTATAAAGGATGCCAAGTATATAAAGAAATCTCGGCAAGGAAAGCTACCAATACTTATAAAATTAGAAGTGCGAACACACGATCCGATAAAGAGCAACCACACAATCCGATAAAGGGACAAGACCAACCCAAAACTGCCTATAAATTAAGTGACATGAGAAACCAGCAAAAATCGTATTCTGATGCATTGAAATACACAGAACCTAGTAACAAAGATGACTGCAAATGGAGTTCTACAACACTTAGCCCATCATTAGAAAACATATTACTAAAGCAATCAGAGAAGTTTGAGATAATCTTACAACAAATGGGTACCCTAATGGGACTCATATCAACCCTTGTTGACAAGCTCTCAAAATAGGTCACCGTATTATGGCTTGGAACATAAATGGATTAACTCCTAACCAAAATGAAATTATACCATTAATGGCAGAACACAAAGTTGACATAGTCTTGATATCTGAAGCACACTGCACTAAAAACAGCTCCATTAAAATACCTGGATGCTCCACCTACATCACTACACGTCCAGATGGTACAGGGCATGCAGGCACTGCCATCATTGTACGAAGCAATATAAAACACCATGTACTGCCCAGTTATCAAACGAATCACTTGCAGGCCACTGTCATTGCAGTAGAAGATGAATGTGGGCATTTTAATGTGGCAGCAGTCTACTGCCCACCACGACATACAATAGACTCCACTAAATTTTCTCACTTCTTCAAACAACTCGGGGGACGTTTCATCGCGGGTGGCGATTGGAACTCTAAACACCTTCACTGGGGATCCAGGCTAATCACGACGCGTGGAAGACAGTTGAAGAAATGCATTGATGAAAACAGCCTAAAAATACTGACAACTGCGGAACCTACCTACTGGCCAGCAGACCATCAAAAAATCCCAGATCTGCTAGATTTTTTTGTTATTAAAGGACTCTCTCGTCACTACTTTAAAGCTGAATCCTGTCTTGACACTTGCTCTGATCATACACCAGTAATAGTAACCACGAGTGCAACTGTTATTGAGACTGAAATGCCACAATCGCTGTACAATCATCACACTGATTGGGAATCCTTCAGAGACTTTTTAGAAGAAAATATCAGGTTGAATATAAAGCTGAAAACCACTGAGGATATTGACATTGCCCTAAAAAACTTTACCAACATAGTTCAGGAAGCTTGCTGGAAAAATACACCAGATATCAGAAAGAAAGGAAACTCTACCAACCTCACACTACAGATCAAGCTTAAAATCTTAGAAAAGAGAAGGCTACGCAGGAATTGGCACCAGACTCGACTATCTTCTGACAAAACTCTTTTGAATAAGGCGATAGTAGAACTCAAAAGCCTAATCCAAAAGACTAACGATGACACCCTCCAGCTTAAACTAGAGTCCCTAACGGCAACCAAAGAAAGCAATTACTCGTTATGGAAATTCACTAAAGCCTATGACAGGCCTCATGAACAAAAACCCCCAATAAAACATGATGATAAGTGGGCTAAAACAGGCCAGGAAAAGGCAGATATCTTTGCAAAACACTTGTCACAGGTCTTTAAACCAAATGATGAAACTGACGACAGGGATGTAGAAAGTCACGTTAATTCTGTCTTAAAAGAAGATTTTCAACTTTGTCTCCCACCAAAACCAGTTACACCCCAAGAGGTCCAAAAGAGTATACGATGTCTTGACAACAAAAAAGCACCAGGCTATGATTTGATCACGAAGGAAGTACTGAGAGAGCTGCCACGCAAAGGCATAGTTATGCTAACAACCTTGTTGAACTCCATGCTGAGATTGCAGTATTTTCCTGACCAATGGAAGATCTCAGAAATTGTGATGATTCACAAACATGGGAAACCTGCCCAAGAAAAAACGTCATATAGACCAATAAGCCTTCTGCCGACAATGTCCAAGATCTTTGAAAAAGTGCTGTTGCACAGGATGGCCCCTATACTTAAAGAGAGACATGTACTACCTGACCATCAGTTCGGCTTCAGGAAACAACACGGGACAGTAGAACAAATACACCGGGTCTGCGAACACATACGAAAAACGCTAGAACAAAAGAAATACTGCTCTTCTGTGTTCCTGGACATCCAGCAGGCGTTTGACAGGGTTTGGCATAAGGGCCTCTTGAGCAAGATTAAACAGCACCTGCCCCACCCGTTCTTTAGTATACTGAAATCGTACCTCACTGATAGACTCTTCTACGTTAAAGAATCGGGTAATACCTCAGCCCTTCACAGAATTGAAGCTGGCGTACCCCAGGGTTCTGTCTTAGGGCCAATTCTGTACATATTGTACACATCAGACTTACCGACGGAGCCTGGAGTTGTTACAGCAACATTCGCAGATGATACGGCAATATTGTCGAGTCACACAAACCCAGAAGTCGCATCAAATCTTTTGCAGAGTGGACTTAATAAAATACACTCTTGGATGAAAAGATGGAAACTGAAGGCCAGTGCTGCAAAGTCTGTCCAAGTCACATACACACTCAGAAAGGAGGACTGCCCACCGGTTAAACTCGGAGATACCACCCTACCACATAAAAGTTGTGTTAAATACCTGGGAATTCATTTGGACCGCCGATTGACCTGGCAACAACATATCAAAGCAAAAAAAGATGAACTCTCACACAGATTAAAAAATCTTCACTGGTTACTCGGCCGCAACTCCAGATTATCACTAGACAACAAGCTTTTAATATACAAAGTGGTACTGAAGCCCGTCTGGATGTATGGGATACAGCTCTGGGGAAGCGCAAGCAATTCCAATATAGCCATCTTGCAGCGTCAACAAAACAAAATACTACGCACAATAGCCAATGTCTCATGGTTTACTACAAACGCTGAAATCCACCAACAACTAGCCATTCCCACAGTAAATGAGGAGATTCGGAATGTAGCAGGGAAATATAAAGAACGACTAGCCATCCACCCAAATGAGCTAGCTCGTCAGTTGACACAACGAGACTACGTGCTCCGCTTGAAGCGCCACAGTATCATGGCACTAGAAGACCGGCAGTAAGGCCGGAATACCTGCGAGTAGATGGCATCACTGGAAGCCACACTCTACAATACAAGCAACACGGAACTCATCCGCTCATAGTCCGAGGACTGATTGCAGATAAAACACAGAAGAAAAAAAAAAAAAAAAAAAAAAAAAAATTGGTTCAGTAGTTTAGGCGTGATTGAGTAACAGACAGACAGAGTTACTTTCGCATTTATAATATTAGTAATGGAAGTAAGGATAAAATGGAGAGTTACTATCCTTACAGTTACACCAACCCAATCATGCCATAACAACACTTTAAACTTAATTTTGTTTATATAACAAATTATCATGAACTCAAATGAATAACGAGGGGTAGGCAATGTCTTACTTTTATGTTTTTGGTGGTTTTGAGTTTTGACATTGTATACAATGGCATTTTATACAAGTATCAAACTATAAAAATGATTGTGGACTAGATACATAATTATACTTACCACAGACATTTGCTTGTTCTGGTAGAATGGACACCAACCAATGTTTGCAACCATTTTATAGATTTCACTCTTGTCTATTTGAGCCCATCCATAATACACTCCTGGCTCCAGGTCTTTGGGCAAAGATTGGACTACTTCTAGAGGGTAGTTAGCTGTGGAATAATTATAAGATTTTTTTAAAGGGAATTAAATAAAATTGGGAAAATATTTTATATGCAATTTGTTTATTATCCAATTTATGGTATATCTTTTTTTTTTTCAAATATATGGAAGAGTAGGGTAACAAAGTAGGGTACGAATTCCAACAAAGGTGCTAGTAGGAATTAATAACAATTTTTTTTTTTAACTATGTACTTACAGAAAAATATGCAGGTACATATCCTAACTATACTGAAAAAGGATTGACATTTAATGGTATGTCCTGCTTTAATTCTAGAATGAAAACTTTGACCACCTGATGTAATTATTATTATAATTATAATAGTCAGCAAAAAAGATGATAGGTTGGCTGATGAGTTTTTGTACTACAAAAACTACTTATAAACTAGATTTTTTATCAAGAAGTTAGCATTTTTTATTTTACCTGTAGGGCATCCAAGATCTTTAGATCCTCTTCCAAATCCTTTTACTACTTCTCCTTCAAGAAATAGTGGTAAGTGTTTTGTCGACATGCTTAGTCGTTTTATCGCCGAGGGTAATATAAAAGGCAAACGACTTATTGTGCTGGCTAAACCATTAAGTAAATACACAGTAAAATTCTTGAAAATTGAGTAAATAATACTAAACTCCACAAGTTTACAAAGTTGTCATGAAAAAGTTAAACTTTTGTTTCTTAAAATATTAAGATAAATAACTACTTTAAAAAAGCAAGTTCGCTAAACCAAATTAGATGGCTCTTCAATCCAAAGTCTGATCAAGACTATTTAGGACTGAAATTACAGATTATGTTTGTTTTACTCGAATGAATCGAACTGACGTGAATGTTTTCATTCAAATGGAAATTGACGTATTTCTGACGTGCTGTTCCATTGACATTTATTCCACCTCTGACATTTAGTGCGTTCCGAGTCACGTAGCCAGCCTAGCCTTTTCCCAACAACGTTGGGGTCGGCTTCCAGTCAAGCCGGATGCAGCAGAATACCACTATTTAACATGAAGCGACTACCTATCTGACCTTCATAACCTCTAGTTAGCACTGAGTAATACTAATACGATATTCTTACTTTCTTAGTCAGGCTAGTTGTCTAACTAAAACTATCAGGCCTATCTGGTAAAAGATTTCTTTAAATGACTGGAAAGATGAATTAAATATTTAAGGTTCACGACCGTTACACGTGTGTAATGACAAGTTACAACCCCCGTGAGTTAATTTAACTCCATTGACTGACTTCTTCATGACAAATTGAACAATACAAATACAATATAGGTATGCAAATTTCTTTAAAAAATGTATTCTTATTTATTTGGTAAGTAAACACAAAATAATATCCATCGACTAAAAAAAATCACTAAACTATTTAATTTTAGTCGAGTTTCAATAATGGCAAAAAATGACAGAATAAGTCAAACTTGTATTTGTCACTCTTGTCTTAAAAAAAATCGTAATATTGATAGCTAAAGACAATTCAGTAGAAGTTTTATTTCTGTTTTTCTAAACGATTTATCTCGTATCATTCATGTAGTCAGTTCTACAATAATCTTGTGTGTTTTAATTTATTAGAAAATAAACATGGTTTTTATTAAGTGAATATGACTTGCTCCATGTCGGATGTTGAGTGTTGACAATAGCAAGAGTTACGAAGTTACCTTGTACGTTTAATCTGAGTTGCTACGATATGGAACGGTGTTATTGTTAATAAAATGACTGAGAAAGGGTACGAGGGCGAGCGGTTGTCGCCGTCGTGGGACATCGCCGGCCCATCATCTCTGGCAGCCATCCTGGATACTGTGTTTACATCTACAACTTCTGACAATCAACAGAGGAATGGTAAGTACTTGTATAAATAATTCAGCTCCACAGCCTCATTCTACGGCTAGTTTGAGTTAAGACCCACTGTTTTCTTTAAACTGATGCATTTAGTGATTGGTATACTTGATCCCTTTCTAATATTTTACCATAATATGTGCCCATTAAATTCTACTAGCAGTTTAATACAAAGATACTGATTATCATGTTTGAGTTCCATGCAAAAATAGGTTAATCCCCAAACTACTTTGATTTTGTTAGTCACAGCATAATTATATTCAAATGTATTATTAATATAGATAAATCAAAAAATAAGTTATTACAAGATAAATAAATTATCTTCTCTCTATCTATTGCCAAAAAATGAAAATTTCAATAACTTATATGCAAAAAATTATAAAATATTGTAAAATATCAATATTTAGTTAATACGGATGTGCAAGACACAGTGGGTGTCTGAACTAGTCTGAAGACATTCGTTGTCACTAAGGCATGTCTAAGAAATACTTATGTGCTAAATCATGACAGATGCATTTCTAGACTGATTGGCCAGAGACGAAAATGTCCGAGAGACTTGGGAAGGAATGGGGGGGGCCTTTGCCAAGCAGTGGGACAGAATAGAAATATATCACAACTAGACTTCACCAGAGAAGTAATAGCAGAATTGTGTAATTGCCTACTTGCCTGACTAATAAGAATATGATTCTGTTTAGTCCGTCAGTTTGATTATCCAAAAATTTGGATGTGTTGTTTGTTTTTATTAAATTAATAAAAATTGACGAAGATAAAACGCGTCATAGATCATGAGTGGGGGTTTTTTTGTTTACGTGAATAAAAATATATAAGTGTAGTCAACAAGTGTTTTTTTTTAGGTCAATAATTTTCCTCCACCTCCGAAAAATATGAATGAGATGTCATTCGATTCAGAATAGCGTGTAAGTATTTTATTAAAAAAATTAAGAGCCTTTTTTTCAAATATCTCTAAGAGGTCTAACTCCCGGAACTGTAGCATCAATATTTTATTATTATCAAACCATTCAAACTTTATAATTCTTAACCTTTAACTATGGATGTGCGGTCTCACAGGCTGCTTGCAGTTTCTGATTCTTGTGCCCACCTGCTTCCACGTACCCCACACGTATCAGTAGCTCAGTAGCTTCGGTTTTTGTGGCAAAACGACCATAGGGAGTGAAGATTACGTCACCGGTTGAATGTTGCGTGAGTAATTTGGCTTTATATTTTGAGTGCAGTCTGTGAGACCGCACGTCCTCGTTTGTGTTATAAATTGACGCTGACGGTGATTTTGTTTGTATTAGATTTTGTAGACTAAAATGTCAAAAAGTGATCAACCAACGACTGCAGACAAACGAACATCGAGTTCATCGACTCAGACAACCAGTAAAATCGCAATATTTTACTGGTTGTCTGAGTGATGAGATTATTCTTCTTTTGAAGAAGAGTTTCAATTCAACGATTGCTTTTAGAATCGGATAAGTGCTACAGCGATAGGGATGTTGATGATTGTTTTTTGTTTTATGAAGCTGACATTGAAGAAAACTTAAGACGTAAATTTACGTAAGACGAGTAAACTAAAAAAATAAATGCTCCAAGCCACTATGCAAAGACTGCCAATAAATATGACCAAGTTGGGCCCTTGTCAAAATTTTTATGTTCAGTTTTGAGAAGATTATGTTAAGTTTTTTACGTTCTATGTTCTTTATGTTTTATTGTAAAAGAAGTTAAACTAATTAAAATAATCATTTTCCTGTGGTAATATACCTATAAAGTGATCTCAAGCTAAAATGTCTGAAAAATGGCTTTTAATGTTATATCGTTAGATTTACTTTAAAATAAATACATTTTTCACTAATATTACATCTTTTATTTACATTTAGTAACTCTTATAAAGGATAAAAATAAAAAATAATACAATACTTACTCATCAAGATAGAATCCAGCCCATAATGATAGCGGTCTGTGAGACCGCACATCCATAGTAGTGTAACAAAAATGGAACATCCATAGTTAAAGGTTAACCTAAGTAAATTGTTGATAAAAAATGTCAATCTGTGTTACAGATATTTGCAGAACACCAAACCCTATTTTTTGTTTCAGTTAATTGTTAATATCTTCTGCAATTTTACTACACTATTCCGAATCTGACATGACGGATGATGGAGAAAAATATTGACCTAAAAAGCACTTGTTGACTAGACTACAATATTTTTAAAATCTCTGATATATATCTGACGAACTAATAATTTTTTTAGTCAACTATCCCATTATGAACTCCTTTCACCAAAGTAATACATAAACTGCAGTACTCAGAAACATTTAATGATTACTTAAGCCTGCACTTAGCAAAGCTTTGACATACAAAAACTTCACTAAACTGTCAAAATCTTTACTAAATGATGGCTTAAGTAATCATAAAATGTCTCCGAGTGCGGCAGTTACACACATACAACAAACTCTAAAATATGATGATATAGATGAGGATAAGATTCAACAGGAAATATTCTATTGTTAGATAGTATATTGTATAGTGAATAAATGTGTTAGTTGATATGTGGCAAACAATTTAGTGTTTCTTTATTAATTTGTATTTAGCGTTTGTGGACTACGAGAAAGCCTTCGATTCGATCGAGACTTGGGCGGTATTTCAGTCTCTAATGGTGCCAAATCGACTACCGGTATAATGTGGTTGAAGTGCCTGTACAAAAACGCTACCATGTCAGTCCGACTTCAGGACCAGACCTCGGAACCTATCCTTCTGCAGCGCGGTGTGAGACAGGGAGACGTCATATCTCTGAAACGTGTCCGTTTCGACCGCGCGGCCACGACGTTTTTTTTTTAAAAAAAATGTACCAAGTTTATGTAAAAGTTTGTAAAAGTTGATTCCCAAAACCATAAATTTGTCAAAGTTATGGTTACAAAGTTATAAGGGTTTGAACGTGGCCGCGCCATCGAAACGCGGAGAACCGCGCGGCCACGGAGATCTTTAAAACTAAGCGTTGCAGAGACCTGCAATTTAGGTAAATAACAGATTCAATATGTAAAAAATTTGTAAAAATATAGAAAAAAATCCTAGGTTTATATTTTAGGAGCTGTAACACTAAAACCCCATGGCCGCGCCATTGAAACGGTGAAAACCACGTTATCGCCGATATCTCGCTGAAAAAGCATCGTAGAGGTCTGGAGTTTCTTGTAAAACATAGATTTGAATTTGTCAAATCATGTAAAAATACAAAAAAAAACCTTAGGTTTATATTTTAGGTGCTATAAGACTAAAACGCCATGGCCGCGCCATTGAAACGGTGAAAAATACGTTATCGCCGATATCTCGCTGAAAAAGCTTCGTAGAGGTCTGAAGTTTCTTGTAAAACATAGATTTGAATTTGTCAAATCATGTAAAAATACAAAAAAAAACCCTAGGTTTATATTTTAGGTGCTATAAGACTAAAACGCCATGGCCGCGCCATTGAAACGGTGAAAAATACGTTATCGCCGATATCTCACTGAAAAAGCGTCGTAGAGGTCTGAAGTTTCTTGTAAAACATAGATTTCAATTTGTCAAATCATGTAAAAATACAAAAAAAAACTCTAGGTTTATTGTTTAGGTGCTATAAGATTAAAACGCCATGGCCGCGCCATTGAAACGGTAAAAAACCACGTTATCGCCGATATCTCGCTGAAAAAGCATCGCAGAGGGCTGAAGTTGTTTGTAAAGCAATGATTTGAATTTGTCAAAAATTGGAAAAATACACAATACAATTCTAGGTTTATATTTTAGGAGCAGTAAGGCTAAAACCCCATGGCCGAAACGGTGAAAATCACGTTATCGCCGATATCTCGCTGAAAAAGCATCGTAGAGGTCTGAAGTTTCTTGTAAAACCAAGATTTGAATTTATCAAATTTTTTAAAAATACACAAAATAATCCTAGGTTTATATATCAGGAGCACAGGTACGATATCGTTTAGAACCTTTGTTGTTTCGATAGGGTGACCATGACTTTGTGTTTACAGCAAAACTTTCCACCTATTGCATTTCCCCAGAAATTATTTCTAAATGCTTCTAAATTAAATTAAAATGAAACGATAAGATACAAAAACATATAATTATATTTATTTCTTATTAAAAATCATATAAATCACAGATTGTTTACTTAAACTAAGATTTTTTAAATTATATAATTATTTAACATCTTAATCATCTAAGACCATATAACGATAAGATAAAAAAATATATATGTCGGCTAACGGGATAATTTTTAGCAATATTCGTTGGTTAACAGTGGGCGTCGGTGGGTAGTGTTGGATGAAGAAACTAGACTCGTACACTCAATCAATAGTCCTAAGCACAGTAGATCTAGATAGTTAGACACACAAACTCTGTAGGTAGGTAGGTACGTATTTCAGAACACACGATGGTTTCAGCGGTTTCACGCGCCCGCCGCTCGCGCCTGTCTACTCAATAGTGACGTACCGACGCGACCGGCCCACGCGCGCGCTCACCAATGACTCCATCAAGCGCCACCAGATGGCGCTGGCGTACTTAATACGACACGATGCCGACACGGCCATCCTGCTTTCACACGTCCTCGTGTGATCATTACTCTGCGAACAAACGCTTGCACACACACTTCCACAAGTTTGCTTTGTTCCACTCGGTCACTCCTGAACAAACTCAAAATTCATAAAATCGTTGAAAATAAGAAATCCAAACCCCCTTTTTTAATTTAAATCAAAACCCTTCAATTACATCAAACATAATAACGGAAAATTAAAAATAATCCAAAATACAACACCCTGGGCCACGTACCATCGCTCGATTCTACCTTTTAAACTCTACTGCGACAAAAACTGCCAAGCTTACAGAAACCCTCGAGTAAGACCACTAACGCCACGGCTCTCCAGCCGACCAGCAAACACATTGCTCTCACAAGGCACTCCAGCCGACCAGCAAACGCATTACTCGCACGGACTCTCCAGCCGATCAGTAATCGCGTTGCCCACACACGGCACCATAGCCGACCAGCAAACGCATTGCTCTCACGGACTCTCCAGCCGATCAGCAATCGCGTTGCCCTCACACGGCACTCCAGCCGACCAGCAATCGCATTGTTCTCACGGACTCTCAAGCCGATCAACAATCGCGTTGCCGATCGCCCGTGTGCATCACGCTACACACTATGGTCTTTCCAGACCACGATCTCCGCCAGAGTTGAACGCGCACCGCGCACCCACGTTCAACAAACAAAAGACACCGATTTCTACCGGGCTACGACTACGTAACAACTACTGGTACGGTCGAACACAATAGGGCCTATAGAAACCCTTACTCGATTTTCCACCATAACTCCAACTTGCTCATCATCATTAAAATTCTTATCAACATCGACTGGTACGTGACCCGCTGGCATCTTCTTTAGCATATCGTGTGCATATTTTTAAACACGCTTAGAATTGAAAGATTTTTCAGTTGAAAATACTTATCTTGTACCTACAAGACAAAGTAGTAACGGTGGTAAAGTTCAAAACTAGCCATACTACATTTTTTTTATGTACAATAAGTATATACGTCATGCTCTATCATGGAAAGGAAGAAAGAAAGATAAAAAAATATTTGTTGCAGAAACAAAATAAATTGATGTTGGAATCCGTGAGTTAATTACAGGGGTTATTTCAGGCATAATTCATTATTTCAAATCCTTAAGACAAATTCAATACAATCACTTTTTTTAGTGAATAATCGGTGATTTATTATGTTTTTTTATAATTAAAAAAAAGTAAACTAAAATGAAACGATATGAAGCAAAAATATAATAATGTTTATAAGAAACATTTCAATTAAAGAACGAACCAATGAAAGAACTTATCATTTTAATTTAATTTAGAATGCTTGAGAAATAATTTCCAAACATAATGGATAAAGTTTTCTGTAAACACAAAGTCATGGTCACCCTATCGAAACAACAAAGGTTCTAAGCGATATCGTACTACAGCTCCTGATATATAAACCTAGAGTTTTTTTTGTATTTTTACATGATTTGACAAATTTAAATCTATGTTTTACAAGAAACTTCAGACCTCTACGACGCTTTTTCAGCGAGATATCGGCGATAACGTATTTTTCACCGTTTCAATGGCGCGGCCATGGCGTTTTAGTCTTGTAGCACCTAAAATATAAACCTAGGGTTTTTTTTGTATTTTTACATGATTTGACAAATTCAAATCTATGTTTTACAAGAAACTTCAGACCTCTACGACGCTTTTTCAGCGAGATATCGGCGATAACGTATTTTTCACCGTTTCAATGGCGCGGCCATGGCGTTTTAGTCTTATAGCACCTAAAATATAAACCTAAGGTTTTTTTTTGTATTTTTACATGATTTGACAAATTCAAATCTATGTTTTACAAGAAACTCCAGACCTCTACGATGCTTTTTCAGCGAGATATCGGCGATAACGTGGTTTTCACCGTTTCAATGGCGCGGCCATGGGGTTTTAGTGTTACAGCTCCTAAAATATAAACCTAGGATTTTTTTCTATATTTTTACAAATTTTTTACATATTGAATCTGTTATTTACCTAAATTGCAGGTCTCTGCAACGCTTAGTTTTAAAGATCTCCGTGGCCGCGCGGTTCTCCGCGTTTCGATGGCGCGGCCACGTTCATACCCTTATAACTTTGTAACCATAACTTTGACAAATTTATGGTTTTGGGAATCAACTTTTACAAACTTTTACATAAACTTGGTACATTTTTTTTTAAAAAAAAACGTCGTGGCCGCGCGGTCGAAACGGACACCTCTGAAACTGTTCACCGCTGCACTGGAGGATATCTTCAAGGTTCTGGATTAGAGAGGCCTTGGCATCAACGTCATTGGCGAGTACATCACTTACCATTGGTTTGCCGACGATATAGTGATCACGGCTGAGACCACGGAGGACCTCAGTACAATACTCGTTGACCTCAGTGGCGCTTCCGCAAGAGTGGGTCTTAAAGTGAACATGGACAAAACCAAGATTATGTTGGAATGTTCATGTAACACCCACTCCTATCAAGATCGGAGACTCTACACTCGAAGTTGTAGACGATTATGTCTACTTGCAGGGACATATGGTCCAGTTGGGTAGGTCTAACTTCGAGAAAGAGGTCAATCATCGAATCCGACTCTGCTGGGCAGCGTTCGGAAAGCTGCGCGGTATCTTCTCGTCCAACTTACCACAGTGTGTCTCAAGACTAAAGTCTATGACCAGTGTGTGTTGCCAGTGATTACATACGGGACCGAAACGTGGTCGCTCCCAATGGGCCTCATCAGGAAGCTCAAAGTCACGTAATGGGCAATGAAGAGGGCTATGCTCAGAGTGCCCTTGCGGGATCGCATCAGAAATGAAGAAATCTGCAAGAGAACCAAGGTTACCGACATAGCCCGAAGAATTGCCAAACTTAAGTGGCAGTGGGCAGGGCACATTGCTCGCAGAATGGATGGCCGATGGGGCTGAAAAGTTCTAGAGTGGCGACCGCGAGCCGGAAGACATTGTGTTGGAAGGTCTACCACTAGTTGGACCGATGACCTGTTGAAGGTTGCGTGGACCCGGTGCACGCAGCAGCAGCAGACGACATGTCGTCGCGACACGTCGTTGCGTCATGTCGTTTTACTAAAGGGCATATCTTCTGTTGTTTCTGTTATCTATGGGCACTACTGATCTTCGGTCGGACGACACTCACTACCGTCTGCCGCTCGACGACGCGTCGCTAGCTTCATGTCGCTAACTACGGAGGGAATTTCATAGAAATACTTAGAAACCAGTAGTGTCGCTGCGACATGTCGTCTGCTGCTGCTGTGTGCAGTCGGCTACCAACTTGTACCTTTAACCACAAAATATTTAATCTTTTCCCTGACCTGCCTGTCATTATTTATGTATGATCTACTAAAATATAGTTCATTTGTTTACAGAACAAATGGAGTGTGATGCTCTATTTGCCGAAAGTGATGATGAAGTAGAAGTAATGCCGACAACATCTGAACCAGTTGAAAGCACTCCTACCGGAACTGAAACAAGTACTAATGAACTAATACCAAAACCTGTCTCATCAAATTACGTTAACTCTACAACTCCAAACCAACCTTATGAAGTAAACCTGTCCTCTCTCTCCCACCCTGCTGACTCACACACCCCTGTCCCGGAAGAATATCAGCCTTTACCAGATAGTTCCAGCTCACTCGACTACTCTTTTGGTACTAATAATCCTGACAGTACTGATGGCACTGGCCAGAGGAGAATCCCAGATATAAACATCCGGTATCAACCAAAACCACACTCACTTAACCAACATGGCTACTACTTTCCGAACTATGCACATTATCCGGGCATTCAGCCGCCGAGAGAGTATGGAGCTCCTTATCAAAACAATGTAGTTGTTCTGGGTGAAGGTAGAAACTTTTTGCCTCATCCGCTGCCATACTCAATGTCCAACGGAATTCAAATGTCAGAGAATCACCCAGAATACGAATATTTACACCCAACTGCAAATGGCTATAATCAAGGAACTGCCACAGGCGATAATGCAATTCAACCAAACGGCCTTGAACGACCTAGTCGCAAGCTCAACATCTCGCCTCGGAGACGACACTCGAAAGAGAATGAAGTACCAAATCTAATAGAAGTAAGTTCAGAAGAAGAAGATAATGTGTCCATACCGAGAAAAAAACAATGCGACAATGGCGCTGGTCGCCAAGCTGCGACTAGCAATGCAAGTAGTACAGGTAATGGAAATAGCACTCTTTCTGGACAGCCACCAAACTGGAATCTGGAAATCAAAGGCGAGCCTGGCACCCAACCTGCTAGAAACTTAAATGCTACTGTACCAAATGTTAGCAATCTTCTCTTGCAAACTGTAGACCAACGAAGACAAAACAGCCAGAACAACAACACGCAAACCCTTAATGTGTCGGCAGTGAAGATACAAATAAAGCAAGAAAACACAGGTAGTGGATCCACAGGCGCTGTGGATTGTGGATGCAGTGCGAATTTCGGCAGTGGTTTGTTACAGCCAGCCCATAATCACAATGAAGGGTGTTACAATCCTAATCACTACCAACAAAATGGATCTCAACCAAGCAGAGTACTCAAACGGAGTACTAGCAACTCAGGCACTGGTGGCGAAGCATCAGGATCAATAGTAAAAGTGAAAGTAGAACCTGGCACACAGCCTGTTATAAAACAAGAACCGACAAAAACCGAGAATATTCCGTCAGTGAGTGCCGTCAAAGATGAATTTTTGGAACCATGGCACGTTAAGATTGAGCCTGGTACTAGTAATGGAAATGTCAGTGATAACGTTAGTGTGAAACAAGAAGTTGACAATGCGAGGAGATGGAGTAAAATAGATGGTGGCGACCGAAGGCCGAAAGAAACGTCTCCACAGCCAGGGACCAGTTCAGGGCGGCAGGCGACTGATAATAGGCCTACAAATAATACGGTATGTGTTCTTAAACAACAATTTGAAGAATAAATTTGAACATGATGAATTTTTATTGGTCTTTAAATGGTGTTTATCGTGTAACACAGGAAACACAAGCGACTGAACCACCGGCGGCGCCTGGTAACGTGCTATCTGCTCCTGACTTGCAGTTGGATTGGGTCTCTGATTCCAGCTCCGATGATGGCGTTATGCTCGTAGGAGATGACTCCAATGCTGTAAGTATTCAAAGAATATTCATGTAGATCATCTGCATCATGTTTATTTTGAATTTTTGTTGCATAATTGAGAGCGAAGGAAAAAACGGTATAGTTTATGTAATATTAAGGTAAACAGAGGTTTGCTTTAGTCTTTCTTGAAATAATCGCCAATCACGTTTTTAACTGACAATAAAGGGAGGTTCGTATTAATTCTACAATGGTAGTTCTTGTACTTTTGTAAGACAGATCATAATTTCTTTAGATTTATGATCTTTTTTGCATAACCAAGCATAGGCATACTCTTATGCACTACAATCACTAATTTTTTCCGTTACAGTAGACAAACTCAAAGTTTTCCCACCAATTTATTGCTATTAAGAAGACCCTACGGTGCATCTCGTTTAAATAGTGGTAGATGCGGGGAAGCGGTATTAAGATAAAGAAAAATATTTTCGAAGCGTATGGTTACAGGGTGGGTTGGTCCAGGTAGGTTCAATAGCCATCCGCCGCCAGAAGCGGCATACGAATACATATTAACAAATCTTTAAATAGTGAACACATCATTTTATTAAATTAATTTATTGTTCGTACTTAGATTAAAAGTGGTAGTAGAAAAAAGTGTAATGTACACACGGCTACACATCAAGCTATACAAAACCAGTTAATCTTGGCCTCACTTTACTAGATCTTTTCGCACAATGAACGATCAGATTATACTGGTTTTGTATAGCTTGATGTGTAGCCGTGTGTACGTCATTACACTTTTTTAATAAAATGCCTCTGTTCCCCAATTCAAATACACTATAAACGTTATTACAGCAACAAGAGGTGATAGACTTGACGGGGTCTCCGGGCCGGGTGGGATACCCGCCAGAGGAGCCCGCCCCGCAGCCCCCCGCGGCCCCCGAGGCGCCGGGCGCGGGCTGGGTGGGCAGCGCGCGCACCATCCTGGGCATGCCGCGACGGGGTAGCTACCCACCACATCTCGCGCACAACGAGATGCCACCCCATGCGCACCTTGTGCGGACCAGGTGAATACAACTTACGCCATTATATCAGGCTTTGTATTTTTTTCCTACTCCTCCGGTATTATTTTCTCGTCGTCTTCAATCGTTTCTCTGGGACTTCGTTGAGCTTCATTGTCTCGGCGCTTTTCTGGTGGTCACCACTGTTGATTCTGGCTTAAAGAAGTTACAGTGGTTTGGTTGGGAATAGTGTGGGGGCTTGACCCATTAAAAAAAAAAGTCAGGTTGACCTATAGCCAGCTATAGGGCGAACGCCAAAGCAACTTTCGACCATCGACATTGTTGGAAGTTTATCGTCTAACCATGTGTTGGTTTGTACTTTTAAAGGTCTACCCACAGATATTATATCTATCGCTTATACCGGTTCATTCGGGTGTCAGTCCTAAGGGTGCTTGCATAAATAAGCACACTTTTTTTTTTGGGGTGGGATGTCATCAAATAACGGGGTCCCGCTCTTGGGCAGAGCGAAAGGGAGTGTCAGATTTCTGCTGACTAAAAACCACCCATGTTCCTTCTTAGCACTTGTGCCGAGGCCGCGGTATCTCTTTCGAACAACCCGCAGCCCCGACGGGTAAATAAGCATCCTTAAGTTCAGAGTTTTCGACATTTCTAGTATTTAACCAACTGCAGCTGTGAAGCCCTTAAGGAACCTATTTCAAGTTATATTCTAGTACCGATAGATATTTCCGTTAATATTTTATGCGTATTACTTTAGAAATTAATCGTAATAAAAGCATGCATTGTTCTTTCAATATATTCGAGTCGTAGCTAGCGTGGATAATCAATTTCATCGATATCGGCCTTATTGTAGGTACCTACATTACGACATTGTGATGTAACCTATGTGTTTGAGTAGCAATCAGTTTTTTCGAATATCTAAAAACTACCAGATTAATTTGTTATATTCTGTTGGTTTGAGCAGTCTTCTTAGCGTGTCGATGGCAATATAAATGGTGTCAACCCAGAATTATTGAGCTACTAGTTTGGTGCTTTCGGTTGCGTCCATCAGTTTCTATAGTGAGTGAACAGTGTATAGCAAGTGCTGAGTGTGTTGTGTGTGGCGCAGAGTCCGCGTGAACGCGTGCGGCGCGTGCCGGCGCTGCTGCTGCGGGCACGCGGGCTGCGCGTGCTGCGGCGCGGCGCCGCACCCGCCGCACCACGCGCACCAGCCGCCGCACGCGCATCCCACGCACCATCACCATCACCACGCGCCGCCTGCACACAGTGAGTATACACCTGGTCTTAACTTATGTCAATCCAGATTATAAGTAGAAAAAATGTAATAAAACCCTGAAAGTGTTTTAAATAACACAACATCACTCCTTGTAATCCCAGAGGGGTTAGGCAGAGGTGTACCTAATAGTTACTTACCCACATTTCGCCATTTATGTTTAAGTCTCGTCATGTGTTAGGGGGAGCCTATCGCCATCAATCAGGCACAAATCCAGACTCAAAAACCCAATAACACTTTTGCTCAATCCGAGAATCAAACCCAGGAACTCATGCTTAGCAGCACTTGCGACCACTAGACCAACGAGGCAATCAATTTCAAATATCTTCAAGTTTTCATGATGAGGATTAGTTTGGAAGATGTAAATCCATGTGTGATTGATAACTTCTTTTCCACGCTACAGTGGGTGAACGTCGTCGGGACGGCATGCCAGTCGCTCCGCCGTACCTCGTCCACGAGCGACTCTGGCAACGACAACATCATATGATGGTAAGTGCTCTACAGTCCTTTCACTGTTTATTTTATCTTTGGCAGCAATTATCCGCCATATTTTGACAAAAGTAGAGGTCAGTAGCTGCCAACAGCAACTTTAAGGCGGACCTTGAGGCGGTTTAGAAACTCTGACACTCTGCCTCTGAGGGTGTGTGGGGTCGTTAGACCTTACTAATTTCATCATTCTCTTGCCCTTATGCCAATTCATTTGGGGTCATGTCAGCATGCCTTCCTTTTCCATACCTGTCTCTCGTCATCTCCTTACCATATCATTCTTAACACAGTCCATCGTTTCTTCAAACATAGGTTAAGTATATTGGTAATAAAATAAAGTAATGTTTATATAATTTCAGGAGCTACAACGTCGCAGTATGATGGGCGACGGCTTCGGGCCCGGCTTCGCTCAGTTCCCGCCAGTGCCGCTACCGCCGACCACAGTGCTCGCTGTATATTCACTTTTTTGTTTATTTTATCTCATAATCCTCTATGGATCAAGGAACTATTAGTGTCCTTTTTTATATTCATCAGGATTATCATGTTTCCGTTCTTGTCTCATGTTACTTGGGGTCCGCGCAATTTTTTTCTCTTTGTTGATATTAATTTGTTTGTGGATAAATCTAATCAAAGGATGACTCTAAAAAAAATTACTCTGAAAATTTTCTTTTTTCATTTCACTGGTTTAACTATTATTTAGGATCACAATCCAAACTCACTCAGACACAACCTTCGAAGTGTCGAATGAGGTTTAAAGTCGGTAGTCTGCCCTGACCCGGCCGTAGTTCCTTCTCGAGTGGTCACGCTTTTTTTTCTCATTTCAGTTCCCTGATGAGCTGGAACAACGCGATATCGGAGGAGCCCCGCCACCGCCCATGATGCTGTAAGTTATTTCATGTTTTGGACTATTCAATTTGATTACCTATACCAAGATATCTACTTCAATATTCTACTAAATATCTACAATATTCTACTAAATATCTACAATATTCTACTATATATCTACAATATTCTGCAATATTAAATCTGCTACTTGCCTTATTGATATTTCGGTGGCGAGCATGGTGTACTTCAAAATCTATGATCGCAAACAATTAACAAAACTTCAATACGAACCGTTACTGATGTTGGGCCAAAATATCGATAGACTCGTACTGTCTAATACTGTTGACCAAAGTCCGCGCGGCGAGAACAAATGTATTCGCTTCTAGGCGGCGACGTCTGGCGAGCCGGGTGATTGCAGCGATTCGAGGGCAAAGACCCGTCACCACGAGGTATCGTCAGCCTTTATAACTCCATAGGCGAAGTGTAGTCATTACCAATTTACTCTGCTCAAATCAGTCGCTTCGTCTCCTTTGTTCAACTATCTGCTCTACGATTTTACAGTCTGCATTTTGAATTTACATTTTTGACATTTTCGGAAATAATTATCACTTCAGTCTACAATTTCCACAGAATTTTCAAGTTTACATACATACATGAATGAGTTACTTTTTGCGGTGTTATTTGTTATTTTTGTCTTATAAAAGTAATGTTTTTTCCAGTGACCGACAACATATCCACCATCACATGCATCATTACATGCAGATGCACCCGTCGCCGCCCCACCTCCACATATCTATCCAGCCGTCCTATATGGTAAGATATGGTTTATGCTTTAAGACATTTATTTCTCAAAAACAGAATACAATAATTCACTTGGATGAGAAACACTGGTTACATAATTAAACGTTCATTGGAAGGAGTAGGTATCGGAACGGTATTACAATATTGTTAATCATTAACTTATCACTATGTTATTAACCTAACCAATACTGACCAATCTAATTTATTGACTCGTCCGCCGATAGGCTCTACGGTACAATGGAACGTGTAACAAAACGGTTATATACATAAGGGTGTACTACAGGTACCTACAGACCATTTAAACAAGCTACAAAGTATGGTGATGATATTTTTCGCGATGTTGACCAACTTTGATGTTGGTTCTATAGAGAAAATTGTTCAGTATGACCGAAACCCTTATTTTGATAATTACGATCATTATTTTTTACGCGAATGGAAAGTAAAATATTGATTTTCATCACTTGGTTGCAAGTTTACTTAAGATGTAATGTTTCTATCTTATAAGTTGTGTTACTATAAGATGTAGAAGGAAAAAAACAACAGATGAGTTGTAATTTATGTGGTTCTCTTCTAGGGCACGGGCGCCATGGCGGCGGCAATGGTCTACGCAGCAGAAGCTGCAGAAGAGGCGGAAGCACGCGCGTGGCGCGGCCGCGGAGCGTCGCTAGCCGTCATCGAGTCCAACACCTACCGCCACGCCTACCGACCTGCGCCCGCGCACCAGGACGAGAAGTGCACCATCTGTCTCTCGCTCTTCGAAGTCGATTCTGATTGCAGGTTTGTACAGAGATTCGGTTGGCAATTCTTTTAGACTTGGGCTAGAAAGGGGCTGTAGACTGTATATATCCCGATTTACATAGTAACGGGCAAGTGTCGGCAACTCCACGTCTACAATCCCGATTACATTTGTCTAGGACAGTGGAGAGCACCTCGACAGCTACTGTCTCATGGACTTACACCACTGTCCTTAACTGGCTAAATACTTGACCAATGTAAATGGGGCTTTAGTATACGAAAATGGGGTTTGTATTTTGTACCCCATGAAAGCCACGACTTATGGTGTGTTTACATCAGGCTCGAGACTTGATAGGCATGACTTTTGTGTGTTCTCGTGACCCCCTTTGCCAACTCGCCCGGCAGAGAATTAATGTAATCGAAGGGTATATACATATATCGAAATCTATCTAATATATCGAAAGAGATACCGTGTCTCCGACACAAAGGGCTAAGAAGGAACTTGGGTGGTTTTTAGTTAGTAGAAATCTGACACCCCCTACTGCTCTGCCCAGAGCGGGCAGAGTCATTTGATGATTACCCAAAACCGAAAAAAAATAAAAAAATTATACACAAATTAGTGCTCTTCCGGACTAGACCCACAAAAGTTACTTGCTTTGAGGCTCCGACCATATTAATATGTAGGCAACTTGGGTTGTTGTCTACCTAATTTGTGTAAATAAGTTGCAATCTTCAAAAGACAACTAGGGTTCCATTTTTTATCTAACTTCATTTTCGTCTCATTTCAGGCGGTTACCTTGCATGCACCTGTTTCACATGGAGTGTGTGGATCAATGGCTCAGCACCAACAAGCATTGCCCGATCTGTCGCGTGGACATCGAGACTCATCTCAACAAAGATGCTACGTTTTAAACATCAAGGTACAGTGCGATCAAATTATCTTGGCAGGTCTGAACTTCGTGCAGGTTATTTTGTTTCAACTAATGTTTAAAAGTGTTATGATATTTATTTTATTTGTATTTCTCACTGTTTAAATTAGATATTTTCTGATCGTTTAAGTATTGGTTTATCTTGCAATAACAGTTTTCTTCACAAGTTTACATGCGTAAAAGTTCGCAGAGCCTATGTTCAGACCTGCCAAGATAATTTGATCGCACTGTATGTGTTATTATGGCTTCCGGCCACCGTAGGCGCGGGCCTGTGGAAGGTGAGTAATGGGCTAGCTCACCGTCCGTTTGATGACGATGACGGCGCGTTCGTGTTCCACGCGCGCCTCAAAGAGTTGTCAGCAACATTGCAGGGGCCGGGGCTGCGAGTTGTTCGAAAGAGATTACGCGGCCCCGGGCACTAAGGGCTAAGAAGGACCATGGGTGGTTTTTAGCCAGTAGTATCATACAAATGAAATCAACAGTAATGCATTTTAAAAGTATCTTATTGTCTATCACATTAATTACAATTAAAAATAAATTATGTACATAAAATTTGGCTAGCAGTTTTGCTTTATTATAAGGTTAAATCGTATCTTTTAGTTTTGCTGTACTTTGAGAGACAATTCTCGGAATTTGTTGATTTCAATGCTTGCGTCACCTTCTGCAATTTATGACAAAGAACTCATGCGATGATTGGTGTCAGATTGAAAACCTGCAAGTTAGTTGCCAATCAGCGCGAGCGAATTTCGCATCTGTCCCGCGCGGTGTTCGCCTAGGTTTGACCAGGGTCTAAGTTTTCTTCTTATTTTCAGGGTCTTGTTTCAGTTTGTCCTGCAGATGCGGGGAGCTGAGGATGGCCTGCTGCTGCAGCTCCAAACTCTCTGCCTGCAAATCGTGTGTCAGCTGTTTCTGAGCGTTGCAAGTCCTGCAACACACACATACTGCCACTATATATGTATATACACAGAATATCAATTAAGGATAAGAGTATTTTGTTTTATAAAATTTTGTTACATTTATCATTATTACAATGTTAGAAGTCAAAAGAAGTGACTATTGTTGTTTTACATAATATTATTACTAATGTGCATATGAAATATCAAATATATGTTTTAAATTTTATTTAAAAAAAGCAATCTGTTAATTTTGAGCACTCTATAAATATAAAAGAGGAAAAAAATTTTAAACTTTGTAAAATATCTGTCTAAAACCATATTATGCTATAATAAACTCTTTTTTTTTGTATGTTTTTGTTTGTTTACCTGCATGCATGATCAATTCGCTCACAAATGGCGTCTGATGCAGCAATGTTTCCAGATAGATATGATATCTCAGCAGCTACTGTTGCTATTTTTTCTGCATAATCCATGTAACCTGAAAAATTCATCAGTAATATTTTATTACTAAATTGTGTTTTATAGAAGGTAAGTAGAAAATTACATAAATTAACATGGAAAGAAGTATATAGTAAACTGAGCAACTAACTAAATAAAACGTGGAGATTATGTGTCAAGTCACAGAGTGTTCCTCTGACAGCAACCAGTTGGTCCCAGTGTTGTGGAGGAGTGTTGTCGTCACCCCACTCCAGGGCTTGTCTCACCAGGCAGATCTCTCTCGTCAGGGCTTCTCGAAGCCTATATTGATGAAATAAGTTCCACAAAAAAAAACACTGACAATTTACTTTCAGAGTAATTTTCATAATTTACCAAACAAAAGAGGATAAAGTTTAATTTCATCTAGATTCAATGAAACTGGAAATTGGGTAGGCTGATGGTAATAATTAAATTTAGGTGTGTACAGGAAACTTACCTTTCACTAGTATCTTGGATAGCGACTAAGGTAACAGTCAGAAGCTGGGAAGCTGCATTCACATTGATGGTTGTAGCCTGACGGATCAGAAAGTCGTGTTCCAGAGTATCTGCATCCCAGACTACATTCAACTCTTTTAGTTTATCGTCACAATATGCCGTGGTTAACAACCCCATGGTTGCAGGAGTATAATTTCGAATTCTTGTGACAACTGCCCGACGATGAGTTCGAAAAGCCGCTTTGGCACTGCTGATAAAAGTAAATAGACCGTATCTAAACATTGTGTGAATGGGATGAACAAAGATAATCTGGCAAAAAATTAACAATTTTATAATTTTACATCATTGTTTTCGTTTTCTTGAAGAGAAATTATGTATGACAACCAATTTTAAGTCTTAAACTTTTGAGGTTATGTTTTGATTCTATTTTTTTTTTTAAACCTGTCACTCCTGTCAGTGTCATTTTGGTTTAGTGTTGCCAAATTTCTTGTGCTTGCTAACTTTAAAATAAAATTGAAGTCTGAAATGCACTATAAAGCTAAGCCACAAGATGTAGCGGCGGGCACCTGTGCAGTACCAGTATCGCTGCTTTTGCTCCACTTTTTATTCACTCCTGCCTGTTGGTCTAGTGGTTAGTGACCCTAACTGCTATGCCGAAGGTCGTGGGTTCGATTCCCACCCAGGACAAATGTTTGTGTGATGAGCACGATCATTTGTTCTGTGTCTGGGTGTAATTTATCTATAATATGTATGTATTTAGAAATATATAAGTATGTTTATCAGTTGTCTAGTACCCATAACACAAGCTCTGCTTAGCTTGGGACTAGATGGCGTTGTGTGATAGTTGTGGAATATTATTATTATTATACCGGAAAACCTCACCATTATGAGTATAGTTATTCAAAAAAAATTGGCCCGCCAATATTTCAGTATTTTTGAATGTCAAAATATGATCGTCCAGTAATATTGGCGGGTCATACCAAATATACGTGTGATCGATCATTACTGCAATATTGCATAGTATGGCTGGTAGAGTCTGTCAAGCGAGTCTAGTCCCATGAAAAAGGCGGCAAATTCAAAAATCTTTCAGGTGTCAACACTGATATAGCACGCTGAAAACTTATTGATACTTGAATTTTTGATAAAATATCCTATATTCTTCTTGATTCCTATATATTCTATCAATAAGTTTTCAGCGTGCTATATCAGTGTTGAAACCTGAAAGATTTTTGAATTTGCCGCCTTTTTCATGGGACTAGACTCGCTTGACAGACTCTATTGATGGCATTGGTGTTGGTTATTGCATTGCAAACACATATTGCCGGAAAAGTATATATAAAAGCACCCTGTAGGTAGCCAAGTAGTTGCTGTGATCGCACGTTTGCACGGCCAGCTTAAGGCAGTGGTCCGACCGCCGGCGATAAAACGACTAACTATCGGCGATTTTCTCTCTCAAGAAACCCACAATAAATATACATTCCGTGTAAACGAAAGAGATGCATATATTAAAAGTTGCTCGGTTAAAAGATTAACGAGTATAGCTGAGCGAGTTTATAACCCTCGTCACTTCTTTATTTCTACTTTGATAAATTCTGTCATTTTTTCATGTTTTGATAACTTGGTGAAGTAATCGTAACGCACACCCCGAGACACCGGAGAAAAGTTGCAATGCCCCGCATCGTCCGTGTTGCGTAAAAGGGTGCCCCCCCACACCACACCATCGCACCGCAGCGAGTCGCGAGTCGTGTGGTCTGGCAAAGTAATTAACACAACAATTAAGCATACTTATTAATATATATTACTGTATTGCTATTTGAATACCCTTATCATTTCAATAAAAAATATGGGAAAAATCTTTCTTGTGTTCTGCAGCAGCGACTACATTGAAGTTCAGAACGGCGACACCGCGGTCCACAGCAGTTACTAGGCGGTACGGGTCGAAATCTAAACTGTACACGGGGGAAGCTTTTCGTTGCGTGAAATACATCTGAAACATTAACATAGAAGCTGTTACTAACTTCGATCAATAATGTACTAGATTCCCGATAAGCGCTTCAAAAACGGCCCGAAATATAAGACCACAAACGGATTGGTGGTCTTATTTCAAATTAGTATGGTCCAATCATAGCCAACATTAAGACGTCAAAATACCGCAGTATGCGTTCAAAAACTGCGTAAATAACCACCGTAACACCAAGGTTTTGGAAGGAATATTTTTTTTTCGGTAATTTAATATCATTATGTGCTTTTTCATAATATTTAAACCTAATAAACTGTAAATATAATTAAATCAGCGAATATTATAATTGTTTGGCCAATGTTTGCTACAACGCACCAACTATTGTATCATGTTCTTGAACAGGGAACGCTAGTTCCGCAATAGAATAAGCACGACATTGTACACAAAATGCTTTTAACCGTATTGCTTAGAGTTTAAGTTTCATTTTAGAATGAATATTTTTGTACTGATGACTTTTTACTTTGGAGCGACATTTAAAATGTTTTGCTTCTAATCTTTCTCCGATGAAAGGGCTTAAATAAATATACTTTACAATGATAATTAAACCTTATGTTTAAGTGTTAAGGTTTATAATCATCTGAAGTTGTTAATAATATTGAACTTTTTTCTAAGATGTTATGTAGATGTTTACGTGTGTGCAAACGTGGCCACTTGAGCGACTTAGTTTTGTTCCTGATGCTTAATCTAGTACTATTATTGATCGAAGGTTACTAATGAATAACGTCCATCATAGTAATTATTATTATCATTATTTTTTTATTTATTATATTGTTTTTTAATAACGCAAATTGATTTTTATTCACCTGAACATGATTCACTTGATTGCGTGTATCAAATAACACGCAACGTGAATATTCGGACGTTCCTGCTACGATGCCGTATTGACCATCAGATTTCACACAGTAAAATGAGGATTGGAAAGGATCCTTTGTACTGTACACCTGGAAATAATAAAATATGACCTATCATTGCAATTCATCAACATCATTACAGCCTAGCAGGTTGTAGATTTTATAGAAGGCATAATATATGGAAAATACTATACCACTTCACTTGTCCTCACATCTATCATTTCCAAGACTCCGGAGTGTGTGACATACATTATAGTGTCATCATCATGCCATCGTATGTCACGCACAGCTTCTTTACGATTGTTGGTTAAATCAGCAGTCAACACAAATGCGGGCCTGGAATAACACTATTATTAATTTTATTACAGTTTCTTTTGTATGTCTCTAAATTCCATAAAAAAAAATTACAGTTTTCATAATAAAGTGTGTAGTTTAGAGTTGTATTGCCACTGTAATGTTTATAAGATTTATTTTAGTACCAATAAAAATAAAATACCTACGCATTCACATCAAGTACAAGAGGCCTACTGTTTCCATCAAGACCTATTGCTAATTGGCTTAGTGTGTTGCTGAGAGCCAAACATTTTGTGCCAGTATTTTCATACAGAGATACACTAAGTACATCTGAAATAAATAAAAACAGGGATCAGCTTCTACATTTTTAAATAGATTAAATTCTTTGATGAACCAATCCCCAATGAGTTAAGCAGAGGTGTACCTAAGCACACTATAACACTAATATTACAAAGGCGAAAGTTTGTAAATGTGTATGTTTGTTACTTCTTCATGTCTAAACGGCTGGAGCGATTTTAATAAAATTTGGTATGGAGTTAGCTGATACCCTGGATTAACACATAGGCTAGTTTCTATCCCGATTTTATCTTCCCTTGGGGTAATTTTCGTTTTGTAGCGGGCGAAGCCGCTGGCAACAGCTAGTAATACCTAAATGTGAAAATATAATGGTTATTGTTTTTTTTTTATTACCAATTACAAACCTTGTGGGCTCCCCACATAAAAAAAAATATGGGAGGGGGGGCGTTATAATAGTAACCATTTGTGCGTTGCTGCCCCTTCCACCTGTATAGCAATAATAGAACTTACTTGATTGATTTCCTTTCAAAATGTATGTTGTATTTGTACTGTCTTCTTTACTAAAGCAGTAGAACTTTAAATGCGGACTGTTGCCAGACCCCGTTATAACTGTTACTTTAGTCATTTCTTCTATCGCTTCAACTGTAGAAACTTCTTTTTGTCCATTTTCATGACAATCTTGTACATGATATTGTAATGATGGCCTCCCTTTTGAATTGTTGAATCGGTACAAAGCTAAACAGCCATCTCTGAAAAATTATTAATAATAAAAATTAATTGCTCAATTAATTTTTCAGAATAGAGCTTCGATCAATAATGTACTAGATTCCCGATAAGCGCTTCAAAAACGGCCCGAAATATAAGACCACAAACGTATTTGTGGTCTTATTTCAAATTAGTATGGTCCAATCATAGCCAACATTAAGACGTCAAAATACCGCACTACGCGTTCAAAAACTGCGTAAATAACCACCGTAACACCAAGGTTTTGGAAGGAATATCTTTTTTTCCGTAATTTAATATCATTATGTGCTTTTTCATAATATTTAAACATAATTAATAATAATAATAATAATAATAATATTCCACAACTATCACACAACGCCATCTAGTCCCAAGCTAAGCAGAGCTTGTGTTATGGGTACTAGACAACTGATAAACATACTTATATTTTTCTAAATACATACATATTATAGATAAATTACACCCAGACACAGAACAAATGATCGTGCTCATCACACTTATATATATACTTACATAATTAAACTGTAAATATAATTAAATCAGCGAATATTATAATTGTTTGGCCAATGTTTGCTACAACGCACCAACTATTGTATCATGTTCTTGAACAGGGAACGCTAGTTCCGCAATAGAATAAGCACGACATTGTACACAAAATGCTTTTAACCGTATTGCTTAAAGTTTAAGTTTCATTTTAGAATGAATATTTTTGTACTGATGACTTTTACTTTGGAGCGACATTTAAAATGTTTTGCTTCTAATCTTTCTCCGATGAAAGGGCTTAAATAAATATACTTTACAATGATAATTAAACGTTATGTTAAAGTGTTAAGGTTTATAATCATCTGAAGTTGTTAATAATATTGAACTTTTTTCTAAGATGTTATGTAGATGTTTACGCGTGTGCAAACGTGGCCACTTGAGCGACTTAGTTTTGTTCCTGATGCTTAATCTAGTACTATTATTGATCGAAGGAATAGAGGCTAAAACACAGCCTTCCTGAAATTGTTGGTTTGTTTTATTAAAACTTGGTGGAAGGGATATTAATGTATAAATAATTGTTGCCACATACCAGACCCCACATAGAAATTTTTCATTTAAATCTGCTGTTTTCTACAAGAAATAACTACATGGTCAAAATGTATGGGATCATTTTCTTTGGCATCACTGTGATGACTGACCATAATTTTTGTAGTAACTGTTTGTGTCAATATATCTTCCACCCTGTATACAAAAAAGCAGATTGAAAAGCCACTCTAATTTGCATAAAGATACTGACCTGTTTCCACAAGCTATATAATTATTTGTTACCACAAATCGAGATATATCATTGGTCCTTATATCATGCCTTTGTATTTTAGGTACTTCAACTTTCCATAATGCTTCTCTACAGTTTGGGAATCCTCTCCTACTTGCTCGGTAACAGTGCAGTTCAGAGCCCACTGACACTATTAAGAATTGCGACTGGTGCAATGATAGCCATGGCATGTAGTTAGTGTAGTGATTGATGACTACCTGACAAGTACAACATTATTAAGTACAGTTATTAAGTATTGTATGATACATGTTATTTAACAGGTAGGATGGGCCCTTACCTTACTATAGTAATACCCATTGCACCAGTTGTATGAGGTTCTGCATCGATTATACCATAATTCATTTGATATACTGAAAGATAGACAATTGTTGTAATACTAAGACTAGAACAAAAGGTAGATAGAATAATAGTAATTGTGATAGAAAATACTAATAAAATTAGAGTACCTGCTGTCAGACCAATCAATCATCAGTCTGTTTTGGGCAAGGGGTCTCCAAATTGTATTATCATTTACAATTAAATCATTGAAACTCTTACAAGATACCATAACATTATGAAGATCTGGTAAGGGTAACCGCTTAAAAATATTTACTAATATATCAACAGGTAATAACAATATATTATCAGTCGGCATTGTACTTTTTATTTATGTCATAATAGGTATTTCAGATGTGATTATAATTTAATAAAATAATTCATTTTATTTTCTACCTCCCACTGTTACCCGATGCCAAGCTTGGCCAAGCTTATGTCATAAATGACAACTACAATGTAAACAGCTGAAGACAGTAAACAACGTATGCATGGAATTAATATATACCATTGTTGGGTCAAAGGGCCGCTCAACTTGACAAAACTCTTTGCGCTTTGTTTCCATTCACCAAATTTTTCATGAAAATGCAAAAATAAGCAAACTACAAAGTTTTAAGCGTGTAGGATACCTCTATACGGGTGTCGGTTGCGGTTTAATAGGTTTAACATTATTTCAATCACGGCTGGGGTGGCCAATATCAAGAGTCTGGCCAACTATGTAAGAGATTTTATAGATTTTTTACAAATTAAAATATACTAGAAAAAGAACTAGCACTTTACAAGCTCTCTGAGGAACGGAGGATCAAGACTGGAAAAAGTCAATGCGTGTATAACTAGCATTATGGCCTTTTCCTCTTTCTCAAATAGTTTCCTATCTAATGTCAAAGATTATTTGGCAATCTGTATTTGTACAACAACGGGTGCGTTCCGAATTACGCTGTAATCGATTTGAGCGTCCATAAACCCGTACCGAATTACTGTGAGCGCGATATCGATGTCCCTTGAATCGTCATAGATGACGTCATGACATGCGCCATCTTGCGATTACACCGACCATGCCCCAAATTAATATCACCGTGAGCGCTGTCAAAATCAAAGTAAAAATGACAGATGTCTGATGCGTGTGTGAGTGTGTCTGGGTGTGTGTGTGTGTTCACAGCTGAGGTTCACTGGCTGGAGTCGCACAAATACATTCAATTAGTTCTTTGAAATCTCTTTGGAGTCTCATAACCATGAGTATTCAAGTAAATATACAAGACGAGCCTAACGGGCGACGAATTTCTCTCATGCAGGTTATGTTTTTGTTATCACGTGACGAGTGAGCACTGTAAACGCGTTTACGAGCGTTCCGAATTGATGACAGCTCCTACCTGTCATAATCGTGATATCTAATTTGGAACGCAAAATATAGACGTGAGCGCTGTGAGCGATTATTTTGTAATACGGAACGCGGCCAACGTTTCATCATGAATGACAGCAGGAAAGAAGAAAGAACTACAAAATTATCCAAGTGTAAAAAGGATGCGAAATGTACTATCGTAACGTTTTCTTCTCAATCTCTTTCGTTAGAAGGGTCAAGAAAATACTATAGCTGAACGGAAACGATTACAAAATTAAATGTGATAAAGGAATTTGTGTAGCGTTTATGTTTAAGTTTATTTAGTTCTTCAAGGAAAATCTACGTAGACAAGCTTCTAAGTTCATTGAGAAGTAATTTATTTGGTATTGTCTTGAGATAAATGACGTCAAAATAATAAACCATTGTTATTCTACGCAACTGCAACAGTGGCCGTTGCCCCTATGGATTTATTTAAGGGTACGTATTAGCCGTTTTACAAACACAGGAGTAAACGTCAGTATTGTAATTAATCCTTCCACGCGATTACGTCGAACTCTATCAAGGCCGCGGACCGTGCTGTCCCGTACCTGGCACGCGATACCGAGTTCAGAGTTGGACCGACTGCGGAGTAGTGTGCATTAGTGTACAGTGGGTGGATCTCGATATCATAATATTTTTATCGCGGGTTGAATAGCGGCTGGTCGCAGTACTTCAGTCAAACAATTGCTCACGGCCAAGCTGTGCGCAGTGTATTGCGATCTTTGTCCTCGCCTTGCCGCATTTGTGCTGTAAACTACGATTTACTAACGCAGTATCATAGTCAATAGACTTTACAGTGGATAGAGTGATGTTTTTGATACTGTTCTAAGTGTTTCCATTAAGAATTAACTAACAAGTGAGTTATTGTTCAGCTTATATATAATTTGTTTACCATTTTTTAAGTGTTTTAGTGAATTGTTAAGTACTATGAGTCATTTGCTGCTAGAATCTTCAAACAAGTTTTGTGGGAAATAATTTTTTGCCTTATTGTGTATAAATAACTGGAAATACCACAGTTTGTGAGCTTTTTTAGTGTAGTCATCAAAGTCACTCAACTGTATCTGAATTACTGTAGGACTGGAGGAGGTGGAACTTCTTGTGATAACATCAACACCTGAATTTGATTATCTGTAGTTCTAAAACTCTGATAAAACCTGAATCTTGTTTAAATTAAACAGTGGAGGAATTAGTTACAATCAAGTCTTGAGTAGTTTTAACAAATTAAAATTCAAATGATAAAATAGCTAAACATTATGTAGTTATTCAAGGCTAGAGATTATGAATTATTAATTGAATTATCATAGTGATACTTTAGCTTACATTTTTTACTTTGAACAGAGCATACAGGGAAAAGAAGAGACTAATAATTTAAAGGAATTCATGGTCAGTGGGTCGTCTTAGGGGCAGATTATTAATATATTCCATCAAGACAAAACATTTCATTGTGGTTGGAAATACATAAATGCTTTTGTGGTCAGGAGTAATACTAGTAACTACTGATAATTCTCTCCAACAATAACCCATTTTAAAATAGAAATAAGTTATTACTAAGGCTGTTAAATAAACATAATTTGTCCTCAGATATGAAGGGTCCAAGTCGGCCAGCTCCAAGTGTTCCTGGCATGGCAGTGAACAGATACTCTCCTGTAACAAATTGGGATGATGACCCCTTTGGTGCTGATGTCTTTGAGCCCTCACCACATTTTACACAGAAAAAGAAACCTCCACCGCGTCCACCTCCACCGAAGGTCAACAAACAGCCAGATATTCCAGCAAAACCATCACATTTTATAAGAAAGCCAACAGTACTCACTTCCCTATTATCTCGTAAATCTAAACCAGTAGTGAATAATCAAAATGTGAACATTGTCCAACAAAGTATGGTCAAAGATGTGAACAGTGATGTGGACACTCATAAAATGTTTCCTAAATGTGAGCCAAAGAATGTGCAGACAGGTTCTTTGATAGATTTCTCATCACCTCCCAGTTCACCCACATTCACCACCAGGTCAAGCAGTGATGGTCTCAGTGTAGACAGCTTTGGTTCAGATGCCACTACATCTACCAACCATCACAATACTCACAATGGTGGCAATGCCTCACAGGCTGAGAGTGGCTTTGAGGATGATTTTGATCTATTCCTAACCTCAAGGAAACCTGTGAAGGACGACACAATGGAGGATTTCACTTCTGTAGATCCTTTTTCGCCTCAGCCATTAGCAAATTTGAAAAGAAAACCTGCCTTGAAGAAGAAACCTATTTTAAGTAAGGAGAATGTATATGAAGTATCGAATAACTTTACGAGCCACGTTTCGGCCCCGGCGCCGATGCTGAAGGGGCCGACGATAATCCGAGCGAAGCCAGCCAGGCCGAAGCCTCCAGACAACTCGTCGTTATTGAAGACTACATTCGGCAGCAGTTTCTCTATGACCACCATGACAGTGAACACCACTACACCTATACAGAAGGTCGCAAACGGATTTGGCGATAGTTTCGTAAGTACATTTATATAGTCTTGGTTTCTCTTTGGTTTCATAAACGCTAATTATGTAGGTACCTACCTACTTACATTACTTTATTTACAGAAGTCCTTTGACCTAGAAAGCTAAAAGATGCTGTTTTTAAAATAATTTCAATGCTTAGATACCATACTCATCCTACTACAACTTAGATCTAGTTTGAAGACGAAATTCCTGACTAAATGCATCCTCAGAATAAGTACCTACGCCCCTTTGACTATCTCTCTGTAATCACTCATTGATGAATAAGCAGTTTCTATCAATGAGTATGTGGTATTATCATTATCACAAATTAATAATTTGCAAATGATTAGATACCGGAATTATTTCCTATTAGTCAGCAACGATGTGTCAGACAGAGCAGATTTTGAAAATTAATTAAATTCACGTGAGTCTCAGACTGTTTACCTAGATAAGTAGGTATCTTAGGTGTGTGAAAAATATTCTAAATAGAAAAGCGAGGACTGAAACAGGTCGTGTCGCGCCACTAAAGAGCACTGTACGATAGGCATGTAGGTACGCTATTTGTGTTCATGACCATACCATTAATTAAGGTGCTTTAAAATTTGCACGATAATTATAGCAATGTCCGTGAGCTCTTTGTTTAAATTGTGAGTTTAAAACGGTTTATAAATATGCCCTAGAACAAATAGGTAGCTATCAAGTAATATCTTAGGTTATCGTTGTCACACACATGGTATTTATAAAGTCATTAACTTAGATTTCGATCAGGCTGCCACATATAGGTACCTACTTATGTGACTAAACAATGTTTACCACCTGCAATATTTGTACAGAAATATGTACAAGAATACGATCAATCGGTATTTTGTACTGATCTGCGAATTATATGACATATGTCTACATCTTGGTGTCGCAATCACGGATGCTGACCATACCAAATTCGCTACGCCATTTATTTGACCCACGTAGGTATCGAAGCCCGTTAATTTACTTTCGAGTAACAAAGTTAGAGACACAGAATCGTTGTGTAATTAAATTTTTCCTGAGTTAGCAAATTTACAGTTTAATCCCGGAAGTTAGTAGCACGAACAGCGTACAAAATAATATCTTCAACAAAAAAGTCGAGGTACCTACCTATATGAAAGGTACTGTCCCATCTTCAACACTGATATGATTGATTGATACATTGATAAAACATCGATACATGTATCGCTATCAACATGATACCGACAAAAAACAACGCTAAGTAAACGTAATTTCATAATCACGATTATTCTCGAATAGCTAGTAACCTGTTCTCGAATGATTCTCACAATGCATCAATTTAAGACAACCGCTGCCTAGACATTGATGTCTAATGTCGGTCCTAAATATTAGGAATTCTAAATAGCGTTTGTTTCTTAGACAAATTACGCAACGATGATTAAATAGAACGCGTCATTAGACGTTGTTATTATAATGATACAAAACAGTATGCTTAGCTTTGGAGATCAGCAAAAACAGCTCATAAACAGCCTATTAGCGACTTTATTAATAACCAACGGACACAAAAGGTGCTCATGGACTCATGACCATGACTCGCTCGGAATTTTAACTAAGAAGAGTAAGAAGAAATATTTTGGATTCACACAGCGTTTTAGCCGGATAACCCAACTCAGATGTTTTTGCGCGTACGGAAAATTGTTTGTCTAACTCACTAATTAACTACCAATGTATCCAAAAAAAGAATGAAAAGAATACAGGATTTACTCAAAAATAGCTCGGAGTTAGTATTTGCTGATTTATAATAGCGATAACCTTCAACCGTTTTATATAACGTTCCATACCGAGAAGCGTTAAAAATAGTGTTGAGAATCGTTTCTCACATGGTGTACAATTATTTTAGCCTTAGATTATGGACTTATGTTTGCGTTTTGCTACAGGAATCGAAGTCGTACGGCTGGGATGAGGTTGAAGAAGAATGTTCTCCGGAGAGAGAACCATCGCCGCCCATGCCGACGATCCCCCCTCCCCCGCCGCCAGTCGTTGCTGATGATGATGTGACGAGCTCCTGGAACACCGACATCCCCGACTTCGTACCCGATCAACTTGCCAGCTTCGATAAAGAAGAGGAGTCATACGCGATTGCTCTCTTCGACTACTTCACCGACCATCCGGACGATTTATGCTTTTCGGTAAGTGCATTCGAGACTGCAGACAATTTGGCTGACTTCTGAAGCTTGGCTTATTTATGTGGCAGATAATTCGTTTATCTGCCACATAAAAATCATTGTCATTTTAAATCTCTCAGTTCGAGAAAACAGACGGAATTCGCACGTTGAGACGCCTTGAGATACAATTTGCAAATATTAGGCGGTTTTGTTTGTTTACATCTCGTGGCTTCTGGCCAAACACCTGCGTATTTTTAGAAATTGTTATGTATGTGTAAGTATTGGGATCGTCATTGGCTTAACATTCCCTATCTACGAAGTTTAAGGTCAATATACTAGTATTCAGGTACTTCCAATACATCTGTTTTTCATTCATGTCACGTCACATTTCGGAGCTTGAATTCGATATGAGAATTTTGCGGAAACGGCTGATAATAGTTTGCAAGGTCCGTTACATACTGATTTCTGTTTCAATCAATAATCCGAGGTCGAGGTGATCGACTTTTGATTGAAAATAGCCAAAAACTGTCCCTTTTTATAAAGCACTCATGTGGAGTCAACTTGGTCTTGACCAGATCAAAAGTAACCAGAAACCAGATAATTATAGCTTGGCTAATGGCCCACTAATGGGACTTGCACTTGAAGCATCATGGGTCGACCAGAAGTGCATAGCATAGACCATGCAGGACAAAAATGAAATTCCAGAGACTATTGTAAGATCTATTGTTTTATCCACACGTTTGAATGTACATGAACACTATAGAAAAATCAATAAACATGCATTCATTCTTGGTTACATTTCCTACTCAACAAAAAAAATCTAGAATGTTTGTTTTCTTCATATGCGGTAATCACGTAGTGCAGCCGTTACGAAAACGAGGAATTAACACATTTGATATATTATTGTGTTTTATTTTTATTATATACGAAACAGGCTTGAACGGTATTACATGCCAAATAGGTAGTTAAATTGAGTCATAATATGTTGCTGAGTGGCAAGATCAAACTCAGAATTAGTTATTCTTCTTCTTGTCGATTCGACAACTCAAATTTTGTCCGCCCAGTAGGACGTAGCAACCTACATTCGTAAAGATAAAAAGAAGAGGTTCTCAATTATTCTGATTTTTTTAGAACAATAAAACCTAGGAACTTGGTCTGGGAACGTCTGTAAGGAAATAGCAAGCAATCTTAATTCCATAAAGCCTGATACGGAAAAACTAGGTGACATTAATCTCCATTTAAATGTCTTTGTTCGTAGACTAGACGTAATAGGCCTAGATATAACTGTGATAAAATATTTAATTAAAACGCAGAAGCTAAGGGTATAATTATATTGTATAAAGACAAGAGTAATTAAAGTGATATCTTGGGCTAGCAAGACGCGTTAAGTTTTCGCTGTGCACTACTTTCGAATTCATACAAGTTGCGTATTTATATTATAGTACAGACATTATAGGAGCGGTTTATGGCTAGAACATTTGTTAGACAACGACTAGGGCCTCAATACTTCGACCTACACTTTATTTTACAGAATTGATAGAATACTTTTTTTTTCAAGTAATGGAATTTCGTTAAATCGATATACTGTAATTGTGTAATTGATATGGCAACACCTATAACTTTATCGTACCAATGTTGCTACATGGATTTGAATGTAGAATGGGTTAATGTCCTAGTATACTCAGTTCTACAGAATTTTGTATGGGCGTTGAAGTTATACAAATATGCTGTTCTATATCTTTTGGGTGGTTATGCGTCTCTATTATACATAAAGACACTCCGACTCCCTCTCGCAACATAAGAGGAGGGGCATGGAAATTTTCCTGAATTTCAATGAATGTTCGCTTGCCACGTGAACAAAAAATAGCTCAACACATAAACCCATATATCAGATGTGTTGCTAGATAACCATTTTCCTTTGTAGGCGATGTTTAGAATTCAAAGGCAGAGGCTATGACGTTACGAGCACTGGCTGGCAATGCTAACCAATTGTTCAAATTTGCGCCGATATCTTTTATTGGTTGTTTTTCCGCATTACCATATGCATTGCCATTCTACATTGGAACACATGTCGTGACGTAAGCAGTGGGTACACAATGAACAGCGCAGTACGTATGGAATCCGTTACGTTAAAAAACGTGGCTGGAAGATGTCGTACGCACGCGTACAGACTTTCCGGGAATTCGTTGTTTTGGGCGTACATCGTGTCTGTTTTTTCAGTAATCGCACTTGTTTAATATATTGTGACGTTCCACGCGTGTTGGCAATTTTATTGATAAAATGTTTTGCATTGAGCGCGGCATTATCGCTCGGACAGGAACTTGCTATCATCGCAACTTCCCATATTATTGTGTTGATCGCTTCACATCATTTTATTGACATCATTTAATGGAAACTCCTCTTATTACGTTAAACTTGTTATATTTATTAACTTGACACATTTATAAAGTTTATTATTTTAAGAATATTATTTTCCCGAATTTTAGTCACGTTTCTCGGCCACAGTTTGTACCTAATACCACAGAATATATAATCCTACTTCCTACTAATAATATAAATGCGAAAGTGAGGATGTGTGTGGATGTTTGTTACTCTTTCACGCAAAAATTACAGACCGGATTTTGATGAAGGCACAACATGCTTAGTTTATAACCTGGATTAAAACTCCTCACAGGGAAGGTCACGGTCATAAGCTAGTAATTAATACTTAGGTAAAAGTAGGGACGTAGTCGGTTTAGCACTTTAGCGGATGAATACGTCAGCATTACGCGAAGCCACATGTCGCATGGAAAAATCCACTTAAACCAATTTAGTTTATTAAACTGTATTACTGTACGGCTGTACCGACAAGCGTATTTGGCGAAACTTCCACGTGGAGCGCGAATTAGTTACGAAATGTAGGTTTATGCAGCCATTGGAACTAATAAAAACTCCGCTCAGACAGATACGAATCAAGAGTGATGTACAAGGCAGTTTCATTCATTACATTTTAACAGTTGAGAATAACTTTTGATGCTTACAAACATTAGGAATCTCCAGATGTTCTAAATTTGTCTCACAACATGTTTACATCTCGATTTTAGACAATTCGTTATTTTCAGCCTGTTTGCATCTCCACTTAGAAAAATGGGCCTCCTAATGTTACTAGCTTCTTACTTTCTTGTAAACTCATTACAAAGAAGGTTCTTGACGCAATTTTAATACAATCATCACGCTTGACGAACTCCCCAGACGTCACAGTATGTTACTCGAGGCTATCCTCACAGTACAAAATTACTTTCATTTAATTTTGTTTTGACCAACTACAATTTTATTGTCTTCGATTGTCTCTGCATGACCTAAGTTAGCTTACCTAGTCGTATACAAAGTTTCATGGAAAACGCCTCACCAACTTCTGAGAAATTCGGCGGAATACATGAATGTGCATTTGGAATTAGGTTCAATGGCTTAAGTAGACTCGAATGTCTGCCGTCATCAATGTATCTGTCTGCCTGTAAAGTATGTACTGCTAATAGTAGCAATTAGCTTATTGCTACCACATACATTTATGGTCACGAGGACTAATATGTCGATGCGATTTTGTCACGAAATGACAATTTTTACTTTGAGATAAGAATTATTTCGCAATAGTATGGCTTCCACCAATTTATTACTATATTCGTGAAAACGTTAATCAATACAAGAGAAAATCACGTTTAAAACTTGCTTCATGTATGTGTGACTACGTACCTACATAAAGATTTTTTTAATTTGGCGAAGAGGACTTGACGGTCTGACGCACATTAACAAAAAGTAGGATAGGCACTGAACAATTTGTAGCATTCAATCCCAAATTGTTAACGATGTTTACAAATAAACTCGACTGTAATAAAACGAACGACGCACATTCGGATATTTGTTGATAACTAGTAATGATATTGGTAATTATCATTTGTTTTGATGATAAATCTTCAATTTTGTGTCGCAAATTATACGAGGACGCGGATAAACTTAAACTTGTGTTTTCTTTGTGTCTGTGTACTCTAGAGTTAGTGATAATGTGATGATATCTTATCAGATAAGATGTTATGAATTAGGTAACTGATGTTGTGTGCCTCATTCAAATTACGTTTTAAATCGCCGACGAAGTGTGCCCACATTTTGCAAACAAGACTAAGATTAGATATGTAGATTATTGTCCTTTATATAAACTATTTGTATATTGAACTGGGAATAAGTTCAAGAGTACCTACCTCTTCAAACTTTATTGTGAATGGCATATAGCAGTTCAACCTAGTAGGAAGTTGTGTCTGCTTAGCCAGACTATCCTGTAAGTGCTTTGAGTGTAAGTCCTCCAGACAGGGCAATAAACTTACAAACTAAGCGACTAAACGCTAAGTGCGCCCCCTGTGGGGTACGAACTGAGGTCTCTGAGGGAGGACAGCAAGTGGACAGGCTAAATCTAAGCTGCCTCCTTAAACTCAATGGGTCAGAGCCCATTCGTCTCCTAAGATTCGCACCCTGTGCCCACTCGTCCCCTGGAACTTTTGAGGGGCCCATTCGTCCCCTGAAGAATATTTATTTTTATTCATTCCTCTAATATAAGTACATGCATATGTGTATACTGCAACTTGGTAGTCCTGGTACAGTCGCGCAGAAAGGGCTAAAATAAAAAAATATAGTAATTCGGTAGATATCATGTTTATTTCAAATAAGATTTACACATACAAAATCACAATGTCCTAGAAACTAACAAAATACAACTCTTTTACAAAAATCAGCCTTGATTGACCATCATAATTATAAATCAACATTCAATATAAAATATGCAAAAAAAATAGAACACTTAACAACAGTAAATAATCACTTCTTATTTTTTTGTATATTTACCAACTACATACATGCAAAATCATAATAACTTAAATCTAAAAAATTGTAACAGTACAAAAAAAATACTAAAATCACAGTAATTATTGAAGACTAGATCTATAAATCAACATACATTTTTTTTGTATAATAACCAACTACATGCAAAATCGTAATAACTTAAATCTAATAAATTTTAACTAGAAGTACCTACATAAGAATTGGCTAAAATCACCGTATTTTTTGTATATTTACCAACTACATACATGCAAAATCATAATAACTTAAATCTAACAAACTATCAGTGTTGCCAACTCAACTACTTCAAAATATGCTAGATTGGTGTAAAAAATATGCCAAAAATATGCTTACCTTCTCTAAAAAATGCCAACATAATTAAGTATCAGTATTTATTGAGAAATTAAATCAAGGGAATAGAATATCAAGGTCTTCATCTTCATCAACATCAGCTGATGTGGATAGCTGAGAGCCGGAGTCGTAACATTCTTTGGTTCCGACTTCCGATACTGCTTAGTACATTGTCTGGAACAGTGTAAGAGTAACAGCACTTTCCTGCTCTTTTTAGGCCGAACCTAACATACAAAATGACATTCAGGGTTCTCACCGCCAAACGGTTTCGGAGTTTTGTTTTTACCAGACTCATTTGGCTGAATACACGTTCAATGTCCGCATTTGAATGCGGCAATGTTATAAGAGACATTGCAAACTCACATAACTCTGCAAAGGGGTTATTATCAGCAGCATCTTTATATTGCATGACTTCATTCCAGAACTTTACTGTGGAAGTCAAGGATTCTCCATTGAGATACCAGTTTTTTTAACAAACCATTCGTAGTGGGACAAATTTTACATCGTAAGCCTATCGACAGGTTATATTATTATCATGACGGATTATCATTCATCATAGCTCTTTTTTCAATGATCTGTTATGATTTATTAAATTAATTCCGTTAATAAACTGTTCACAAGTGTACTATGTTAACCGTTTCTTATGTAAAATATAGCTAATTTTATCTCAGGGGACCAGTAGGCACCTGAATAGGTGCCGAATCTTTAACTTATATTGTATATATATTAGAGGGGACGAATGGGTACCTTAAAAATAATATTTTTATTAAAATATTAATTGGTCCCCTACCAGGAGACCAATGGGCACCTATATAGGGGCCGAATCTACAACTTTTATGCTGGGGGACGAATTTTAGGGGACGAATGGGCTCTGACCCAACTCAATCGGTGCAGCGTTTATATAAGTAGTGTAGATAGGTACCTACCTAGTTAAACTATTGATTTATTACGTGCTAATTGGTTGCGTAGGTACATGCATCCATAAACATTACACATTATCACTCGAGTAGATATTCTTGCTATTCTTAATGTTACTCGTAAGTTACAATCGACGTCATAGAGCGACGTTCTGATTATACAGGGAAAGTTAATTAAGTCAATAATAATACCTCCTGATGTCTTTAACCGTACAATGCGTAGTTCGCAATTAAAAGACAAACACGCAACGTTTCGTAATTATGATGATTAGTGAATCAGAGCGGGTCATCAGTTCATTGCAGTTATAAATCTTGTACCTAACAATTGCATGTTAGTGAGTAGCAAGAACAAGATGGAGGTTATAACGGCTCGCTTCTCGTTCTCGCAGAAGGTCGGATCCTGTGCGAGGATTCACTTCTCGCGTGATTATCATTTTATTAGGTCACTAATTGCTCCAGATCAATTGAATTCACGTCCTCTGATACCGATTGACCACTTATTAGGCACTAGACGGCTGTTAATAAAACTTGAGGAGTTTCTTAGTGGCAACCAATGTCAACGAGTACGTCGTCGTTTTTATTCAGTTTTGTTTGTTAATACTTGTTATTAACAAGTTGTAGACGTCAGCTATTAATGTGACGTCTTTTGTTGGCAATGTCTGTTTCCAAGTTTAGTGTTCCTATGGTATCGAGAGGTTTATAAACTAATAAAGAAAAATATGGAGGACAGTTTTATGAATATCATGAGATTCTAAATGCTGACGTTTAAATCATAATAATTACGTCTACGCTGAATGAGGCTAGAATAGATAAAGGCACAGTTCAATGTCTCAAGGTTTATTTTTATAATTTGCAGGCCAACTCGAGGATAAAGTTGTTACGGCGAGTGGATCACGAATGGCTGTATGGCAGTTTGAGGAGCGGCGCTGAGGGTCTGTTCCCCTCTAACTACGTGGAGATCAAGGTTCCGCTGCCGAACGAGTCGGCGCCGCCGCCCCCGCTCATCAGCGTGGCAGTCGCTATGTACGACTTCGAGCCCGTGCAGCCCGGCGACCTACGCTTCATCACCGGCGACACCATACAAATAAGAAGCAAAATCAACGAAGAGTGGTACTTCGGCGAATGCAACGGACTTCAAGGACAATTCCCCATTAACTATGTACAGATGAGTTAAACAAGGAGTTTCAATGACGGTCGGTTCAGACGTTGCTCGCGCCTCGTCCCCCGGTGGTTAGTATAAATTGCTAGTAACATGTGATACTGATACAGCAAGACTGACGTCTACCATATTGTCGTGATGTCACTATTTTATAAAAGGTATTTTGCCGCTTCCCTATGAGATATGGCAGACTATTATATCGGTCTATTTTTGATGGAGATTTGTTTTCCCTTGGTGCAATATAATTTTCTGTGAAAGGAGAACAATATCCGTCCAGTGATTACTGATGAAATTGCCTAATGAACTTCCAAACGTCAGAGAATTAAGTGTGAGCCATGGATTTGTACAATTATAATGATTTATTTGCGTTTTCGCACTAATGTTGCCATAATAACGTATTGCCCGCTATTTGCTGTATTACCATTTCGGGCTTTTTTTATGAAATTAATATATTGAGTAGTAACGTTCCAACGACTGAATGTAAATAATAAGAGCTTGTATAAAGTAACGTCCCTAAATTGGATCATTCTCATTAGTTCCACCAGCAATTAGTTCCATGGAACTAGTGAGACTTTTTTTTCTCAGTAGTTCCATGCACTTTGATAATGGATCAAATGAAACAAAACTTAATCGAACTCGTCTCACTAGTTCCACCGTAGTTGTCCCATGGAACTAGTGAGAACTTTTTTTTCTCAGTAGTTCCTTGCACTTTGATAATGGAACAAATGAAACAAAACTTAATCGAACTCGTCTCACTAGTTCCACCGTAGTTGTCCCATGGAACTAGTGAGAACTTTTTTTTCTCAGTGGTTCCATTGTTGTTCTTAGTGGAACAAGTGAAACTAAAGTTAATCAACATCATTCTCATTAGTTCCACTTTTTAGAAAAATATCATCTAATATTATTATAGGAATAAAACGCAAAAAAATATAAAAAAATAAGTAATTTAATGTTAATCATTTTTACAAACAAATCAGGCCAACGACGTAATTTCAAGAACGTAATTACTTAATCAGGCTCATTTTCTGAACAAATTACGATACAGACGTAGGTATGTTATCGTAATTTGTCCAAAAAATGAGGAATACTGATAGCACCTGAAATTATTTCCATTTGTGTTTACACAAAATTATTTTTTAATTTTATTGTATTAATTTTAATTTCCTATTCTCAACGTTTTCATCATATTATTCTACTTTTAACATAAAATGAATGGTCACTTTATTAGAAAGATCGGTTAAAGAAAAAGAAATAGAAAACTTGAAGTCAATAAGATATGTGGAAAAAGTCTAGAAGAAGTTGATGTGAAAAGTTTTGGATGAGACCTGATTTTATGAAACTGTGGTGCGTGTTTAGTGAATGACACCGTACCACAAACGCTGTGGAAGGATGGCACCATAATATTAATAAAAATGTACCAAAGAATGGAAGCAACTTATTAATAATTTCAGGTGCTATCAGCATTCCTCATGTTTTGGACAAATTACGATAACACACCTACGTCTGTATCGTAATTTGTTCAGAAAATGAGCCTGATCAAGTAATTACGTTCTTGAAATTACGTCGTTGGCCTGATTTGTTTGTAAAAATGATTAACATTAAATTACTTATTTTTTTATATTTTTTTGCGTTTTATTCCTTTATTAATATTAGATGATATCTTTCTAAAAAGTGGAACTAATGAGAATGATTTTGATTAACTTTAGTTTCACTTGTTCCACTAAGAAGAACAATGGAACCACTGAGAAAAAAAAGTTCTCACTAGTTCCATGGGACAACTACGGTGGAACTAGTGAGACGAGTTCGATTAAGTTTTGTTTCATTTGTTCCATTATCAAAGTGCATGGAACTACTGAGAAAAAAAAGTTCTCACTAGTTCCATGGGACAGCTACGGTGGAACTAGTGAGACGAGTTCGATTAAGTTTTGTTTCATTTGATCCATTATCAAAGTGCATGGAACTACTGAGAAAAAAAAGTCTCACTAGTTCCATGGAACTAATTGCTGGTGGAACTAATGAGAATGATCCCCTAAATTAGATACTGTAGATATTATTTTATAATGGTTGTGTAGTCTCTTTTCGATCTGATTCTTCGTTTTAATTAAATTGATTATAACTTCTTATTATAATTTTAAATGGAGACACCTATACCCATGTATCTCGGGACACAATGTGTGTGTGTGTATAATTGTATATATATATCTACAAAGAGTTTTGTATTTTGTCTCAGATTGTACTAACACTAGTCGGGTCAAGTTTATGCAATACACCGTTGTTCTTCATTATATCTGATGCAACGTTAAACCTTTTTCGATGTATTACTTATATTTTAAATTATAATTTGTCGTAAAACGTAGTAAGTATTTAAAACTTATGTAGCCTACGGGCATGAAATTACAGTATATTTTTGTCTAAAAGATCGTGTTAGGTGTCAGTTTTGTACATTTTTTTTGTAATCGTTCTGTTTGTGTCATTCATAACTTTAAGTGTATTATTTTGAAGGGACCATAATGTTAAGTGCCTTGAGTATTTACTTATGTGTATATGATGAAGTAATTTATAACAAAATAAATCTAATAATTCCAATTAATATCCTCTTTTGTTGCCTTAACAGGCTGATATCCACACTCCATAAAATACAGGATGTGAGTCAGTTAGCATTACTAACAACTGAATATTCCTGCTCATCTATCTATATTATATATCTATACTAATATTATAAAGCTGAAGAGTTTGTTTGTTTGTTTGTTTGTTTGTTTGTTTGAACGCGATAAACTCTGGAACTACTGGTTGGATTTGAAAAATTATTTTTGTGTTGGATAGTTCATTTATCGAGGAAGGTTATAGGCTATATAACATCACGCTACTACCAATAGGAGCGGAGCATAAATGAGAAATGTTGCAAAAACGGGAAAAGAACATTCCTTTCTGAGAGCTTCCGTTGCGTGCGCTGCGAAAACGGTTTAAGTTACGAGAATATCATCTATGAAGTAATTATTCGTCTTTAAAAGGTCCAAAAAAAGTCCGCGACAGCATCTGTCTATCTTATAAGATTGACTCACTGTAACCATTTTTTACTATTAAAATGTTAAGTTAAAAAGAATTATTTTTTGCGAAGCTTATTTAACCCATATGGTATTAATCTATATCTAAATAAATGTGTTCGTTAGAACGGAAATTTATTTAATATAGAATATTTGTGCGCTTTACTCTATACAGTTTAAACAAATATCTTAGAAGATATCACAATGTAAAAATACCCGCGCGGAAAAATAATTACGCGGGTTGCGTCGCAATGTAGGTACGGGGGATTCTGGCTGGCCTCCGGGAAATTCAAATTCAAACAAAATAATGTTTACAAGTACAGGATGTTATCGACATCGTATATTTAACAGTAAGAGATATTTATAGTAATTCTCATTTTAGTATAATCTTAACTAATATTTTAGAGAGGAAAGATAAAAAATTTTGTTTGTTACGATTTAACTTAATAATTTTGGTTGGATAGTTGATTTATCGAGGAAAGTAATAAGTTATATATAGAGACGCAGACAAAGTTGCGTGGGTCAGCTAGTATATTATATATATATATATATGTATATAAAAGAAAGTCGTGTTAGTTACTCCATTTATAACTCAAGAACGGCTGGACGGATTTAGCTGAAAATTGGTAGGGAGGTAGCTAAGAACCAGGAGAAGGACATAGGATTGACCAGGAGAAGGCATGGGACTTTTTTTTTAGGTAGGGTAGTAGATAGGTAGGTAGGAAAAACGCATTGCAACGCATGCGCGGGTTCAGCTAGTATACCATAAAAGACTGCCTCGTTGGTCTAGTGGTCGCAAGCGCGACTGCTTTGCTTGAGGTCTTGGGTTCGATTTCCAGGTCGGGCAAAGTGTTATTGGGTTTTTCAATCAAGAATTTCTAACTAGCAGCTACGGAGTCTGAATTTGAGCCCGGTTAATTGATGACAATAGGATCGCCCCTACTTAAACATAACTGGCGAAATATGGGTGTACTAATGGGTACCTACACCTCTGCCCAACCCTTCGGATATAACAAGCGTATTGTTATGTATGATACCACCACTATATCAATACATGCCATCGTTCAGTAAGCAAATCAAGATTTCGCAACATACGCTGTAAACGAAACTAGGTTAAACATACAGCGATTGCTGAATTCAGTGCAGAAGCACGCACATGCTATGTTTGTACCCAAATACGTTTTTGTACTCGAGTAACATATTATTAAACATAACATAACATCTGTAATTCTGAAACGGTTTGGCAATTTGGCATACATAATAGGGGATCGGACTGGGTCAAAATAATATGATTCTGTTTAGTCCGTAAGTTAGATTATCGAAAAATATTGAATACGCATGTTTTTTGTTTTATCAAATCAATAAAAAATTACGAAGATAAAACGCGTCAAAGATCTTGGAGTGGGGCTTGAAACGTCACTTGTGTCGTCAAAATGTACTATCATATGACGTCACACGAGTTTTCGAAGCACTGTATCGTCTTCATTTTAAGTTTACGTGAAAAAAGAAAAAATACGTGTCCAATAATTTTTGGAAATCTATCTGACGGACTAATTAGTTTTTTTTTGTCCGATCCCCTATTATATGGGCCGGAAGTTGATGATGATGTTCAAGAGGCATGTTATCGGAGGTGATGCTATTGCTTCAATCCGAGCACAATTTCGAGCTGCTACTGATAAAATCCTCTTGGGAAATCCCAATGACACTGCCCGGACATGCCCAGGATTAATGTCGGCGCTGGGATCACCGGAAGCATTCGCCTGTAATGTAATATTCCAGACTATCCATTATCTACACAAATCCAGGCTCTGCAGCTGCTAAAGAGAAATTCCTGATAGAAAAACCCAATAATACTACCCGACCTGGGAATCGAGTCCAGGGGCCCTACTATGACGTCTTAAAACAGTCCTGGGTGTCTAGCGCCATCTCTTTTCCACTATGGATTAAGAATAAGTTAGGACTGTTTTAAGACGTCATAGTAGCCCCACAGGACCAGGACCACTAGAGTCTACGCTAACGAGTCAGGCTTTATTAATATGGGTGTACTAAAGGTGCCTAACCCTTCGGGGATTACAGGCGTGATGTTATGTTGTGTGAGTGAGGAGATCCGAGCATCTTAGTGTACAACCTGTAACGATATAATCTGTAACTATCACCTTGCCGCTGGTATCAAATCGAATCTTGAATTGTTACATAACAGGGGAACGCTCCGTTGTCTTAAAACTACATTTTTTTGTCAAGTGTCCTGCAGATTTGCCGTGTAATGTATGATGAATAATCAGCTAATCCGTTGTATCGTACGAGGCGCCTTGACATCGACTGATATGATAACGGTTTATTACAGAATATGAGTATATCAATGCATTTTACAGTCATGTAGACTTCCGAGTTCCTAAGTAGAGACGTTTTAAGCCCAATTTACATGGGTATAAACAGTAACTTAAATTGTGTTCGCCACTGTCTTTGATCAATTTAAACTGGGCTTTAGGTTTATTTATATAAACAAGAAGCAGGGCATCACTACCTGACTGCTAACAAGCGAGATGCGCGCGTATTCGTGAGCTAGCGGCAGCAACCAACTTGTCATTGAGGAGATGGTAAGCACTGCGTAGTGGTGGTAAACCGGGGTACCCGCCATGCAGGGTGTATCCGATAGGTATGCTTTACAGTTGGTCTGTACAGGTAAACCTTAGCGTACGTTGCAAGAATGTGTGTGCTTTTCCTCAACAGGCAGCTTCACCTCTAGGTATATACCGTCATTCACCCCATGTTGACCTACCTACATGTAAACGGCCACTTATGAGGGAAGATCTAGTAACACTGAGGTAACAGCAAATCTCTGCTGGTATAGTCGCCCTCGTAAATATTTTACGACCCACCAATTCACCTGCGAGTTGCTTATTTTCCATCATCAGCCGAAGAAGTCCAATGCTTGGACGTAGGCCCCCTCAAGTATTTGCCACATTGACTGATCCTGTGCGTCTCGCATCCAGCGGATTCCCGCAAACTTTACCTTCATTTTTCAGCGCTCCTATCCCTTTTTTCGCTCTGCTCCGACATTCGCTAGAGGGAGAAACGGACCGGAAGTGGTATCGCACGCGACAGCATTGACGATGCGGTCAGCAGCACGCTCTGTTTCTTCACTCTTCGAGGAGCTTGGAAAAATGCGATTCTGTGCTCATACGAGGTCTATATACATTTGAGACAAGAGGCGTATACACGAGTAGTGCAGCAAGGTAAGTTCTTAGGCCCGGTATCCACCAAAGCGGAGATGTGCCAAGCGGAGAGGAGATTGCCAAATTCGACCAATCACAGGAAGGGCGAAAGACCAGATGTAACTTGGCACATCTCCGCTTTGGTGGATACCGGGCCTGAGTCTGCGTTTCCACCAGAGGTGTGCGAGGATGTGCAATGAGAGGTGTACTTGTACATAGCTAGCTTAGCTTGAAATCTGAAAAAGGAGCTTTACTATTGGTTAGTTTCACACACATCCTCGCACATCTCTGGTGGACACGCAGAATTATAATGAAAGACGTATGTTCATCACATGTAGTGAGTTTATTATTTGAACAAAAATAATCTATAATCCTTAAAATATTTACAATTCCTTACTTACAACTTACTGTCAACATACCCTGTTCACTTTTCAACCGTTGCGTTCAAACACTATTTAATAACTAAAACGTGTAGGTGGCAAGAGAACATTCCGAGCGATCTACGTTTCAATGAATGAAAATCTTATAATTACGGATAAGTTAGTAGCGATGACAAGTATATCGGCCCTTCACGATATCATGCACAACATGTTGAAAAGAGAAAAGAGGGCGGGGATTCTCCTAATGTTATATAACGTTATATATAAGCTAATCGTCTAATAACACAGTCCCAAACATTACCCTAGCATATACTTTAGAATCGTCTCCACGATTACTGTTTCTTTCTCTGATTCTAACTGCTCCTACAGAACTAAAATGGACATTCAGGTACATAACATACATAAAGCAATATAAGTAACCGCTTTTAAAAATGGTAAACGAATATTTATGAACGGGTGACAAAACAATTGTGGTGATGAGAATGAATTGGAGGAATAATGACCAGTGACCTATATCAATATAGTTAGTTCAATAAATGGGAATAAAAATAGAGCTGACACGTCCGTGTCTCGCGGTTTGTTGAGAGAACGAATACTACATATTTTACAGTCAGCGCTCAATTAGTTATTTGACAAAAAAATAAATAATAAGTCGGTCAGATCGATTTCCGAAAAATATTAAACACATATTTTTCTTTTTTCACGTAATAAAAAATGAAGACGATGATACAGTGCTTCGAAAACTTGTGTGACGTCACATTGCAGTACATTTTCTACTGGAATGTTACGGCACAAGCCCCCAACTCATGATCTTTGACGCGTTTTATCTTCGTCAATTTTTATTAATTTGATAAAACAAAAAATACGTATCCAATATTTTTTAATAATCTAACTGACAGACTAAACAGAATCATATTGTTTTAGTCAGGAAAGAAGCCAATTGCAGGCTATACGTAGAACGTATTATTAACCATTATATTAACATAGATACCATCTTTAACGTTATTATGTTTCCTTTTCTTTTCGCGAACCGGAACATTAAGCACATTTTGAAGTAAAAACCACTATTTATAAAAGTAACTGGCAATAGACGGCTTAACTTATGATATGAAAATGTTAACACATTATTTATGAATAATAAGTACATCAAGCATTTCAAATGCGTAGTATGTTAGTGATGTTTCTAGCTTTAACTTGAAATAGGTCAGACGGAAATTAACTGATTAGGTACAGTCAGCATCAGAAGTAGATTAACATTACTCAAAGTTTCATGGCAATTTTTTTTAATAAAAACTTGTTAGATATTACTCGTTACTAACAAGTTATTGAATAGTAAGGAATATTTTAAAGGATAATCTTCTAAAACATTAAAAATAATAGCTAATGTTAATCTACTTCTGTTGCTGACCGTACAGTCACCAGCAATATGTATTGTATACACTTGGCAAAGTTAAAACGCGAATTTCACGTGAAATAACGATTGCAACTTTGAGGTATAACCTACTTTTTGATATCATCCAAAGTAAAAGTTTTGGTAAATAACATGAAAATGAAATCAATTAGTAGACGAGAATTGCTTCTAAACGTTGCTAAGTGTATAAATATTGGTGCTGATGACTACAAAAATAATAAAAAAAAACAATGACACCACAAAAATACACAGGCATGCATGTTCTTGAGCATACAGTATTCGTCAGGTCTTCCAATTTAATTCCACCGAGTAGTTGTCAAAGTAACACATGCATTGTAGTACATAGCACTACACAGATCCATACTAAACAGTAATCTACCTTTAGATAATTGTAAGTATAAAAAGTGTGTTGATAACATAAACATTCAGATATAAAGGTATCTGAAGTAATGTTCTAAGACGAAATATGTAGTAAGTTCATATAAAGATACAATTGTGTAAATTCGAGTATTGATGCAGTACAATTGCATATTGAACAAAAAACAAAAAGGTATTCCATACATATTATAACATGTCACTAGCACTTAGCCCATCTACAATACTAGTTAATAGTACTTATTATCAGAAGTTTGATAACACATTTTGCAGCTTCCAAAAGCTATTACATTATTGTAAACTTCAAAAAATATATACACATTGCGATAACATTTGCAGTCTAAGCTTGCGATATATTGCGACACCTATACACAAAAAGCGTTTAACAGTAGCACTTATTTGTCCGTGTTTATATTATTATGTGCTGTTCGCTTATATGTACATAAACAGCACTATGTGAGGGAGACACCGCTAATATGTCTCCAACACTGTAATATTATTAATACCAATTCGTGCTCGGCAACATTTGTGTAAATTCCGCAAGATTTTGATATCAATTTCTACTTGGGCTCCTTAAATACGCTATATGTTTTAGCTTGCAAGTTCATTGGCTTGGCTGTGCCAAATTGGTTGTTATCTTCGAGATGCAATGATTATGATTGATGTGTTATATTTACAGTACAGTTAGTCTATGATACTGGGCCGTGGGATTCTTAGTCGGGTCTGTATATGGGTATTTTGGGAATAAACTCTATAAGAAGTACGTATTCCATCATTGATGAGGAGTCGCAGTGTTGTTTCGTGAGTCGCCAGCGGAGCCCTAGCTTGTTGTACAGTCGACTGTTTTCCCATTCCAAGAGTTTGTTCAGAGAGTGTTGTGTCTGGAAAGAATATTGTAAAATTATTATTTTGTTTAAAACATAGCAAATGTATCTTGTCTATTTTTAGATGGAAAATCATAAACAGTTCAAACTTGGTACGTAGTATCTGCTAGCCATTGATCGACAAGTTTATAGCCGTAAACAACAATGTTCATATTTATGTGCAACATTGTAGGTGTTAATGTTAAGGGGACGGTGAACGAACATTTCTCCATACAAACGTAATACCAAAATCATTCGCGATACGAACATAATACCAACTTAAAATTATGTTATTCGGATACAGACGATATTTATCTAGGTTCCTATTAAACTTTTCGTTTAAAACATTTACTATTTACGAAATGCAAGCGAATTGTATTTCGTCAATAGTAAATAGCAATTCGCTTGCATTTCGTAAATAGTAAATGTTTTAAACGAAAAGTTTAATAGGAACCTAGATAAATATCGTCTGTATCCGAATAACATAATTTTAAGTTGGTAATATGTTCGTATCGCGAATGATTTTGGTATTACGTTTGTATGGAGAATGTTCGTTCACCGTCCCCTTAATAAATAATATTGATCGTAGAGCGTGTGCTATTTGAGAACTGCTGTATTATATAGTACCTATATGTTTTGACTGGGTTGATTTCAATATGAACTCTCATCACCAATTTCTTAGAGATTTGAACCATGCTCATCAGCTCAATGCCAATTATTTTGTAATTTTACTTAGGTGTAATGCTTTGTTTTCCCTAACAGAATAAATTCTAAAGAGTTAACAAAGAGATAACATCACGTTTGTAATCTCCGAAGGGTAAGGCAAAGGTGTACCTATTATGTTTAAGTTCACGTGACTTAAACATAACTGACAACTTGTGTAGGGGGCGCGCCTTTTGCTATCAACCGGGCACAAGTCTGTGGCTGCTACCTGAGTAAACCCTAATGGAAACATCCAATAACACCTTGCCCGACACGGGAATCGACTCCAGGAACTCATGCTCAGCAGTCGCGCTTGCGACTACTAGACCAACGCGGCAGTTTAAAGAGTATAAAACCAACGATAAGATTACTTTTGTATGAAATGTGAATAAATTAATAAATTATTAGTCTGGCTATTCACCGCGTTTACATAACGAGTGATAATTATAAGCATAGTTAGTAAACATTACACCAGTTTAATTAATTATTAGTAATAAATACATTGAACTGTGCACACTACTGATAGTGTGCACAGTTCGTTCGCGATATATTTTATAGCTAAATAATTCAAATATGTACCCTCCGTTTTCCTGTTTGAGATAAACGGAATATAGAAAAGTATTGAGAGGAAAATATGTGCATGTTTTTCTGGAATAGATTGTTTATGTATTTTTCAAGGCTATTTTTTATGTAGCTGAAGGCGTATTTTATCTGATGTCTTGCAAAATACAGTGGAATAACAATAATTTCAATATTTCCTCCCTCACGCGTATGGAATTATTCTTGATATTTCAAACGAAGTTATTTATATGTCCATACATACATACATAAACTCACGCCCTTTTCCCATGGGGGTAGGCAGAAACCACAGAACGCCACTTGCTACGATCCTTACATACTTCTTTTGCCTCGTCTACATTCATACATCTGGTCATATACGTCATTTATATGTCCATACTTATCTAAAAAGGAACAAAGTGCTTATGTACATAAGTCCTAAGTCTGAAATTTCCTTATATTGGAGGAGTTATGAACTTATGACTAGTATTTCATTAGGCAGTGTTTGAGGACTGGTTTCATAGGTAACGGAGGAAAGTCAGCCCGGTAGACGACTAACATAGTAGTCATAATAATGCACGCTAAATGTAACATTTCAATGGACTACAGTGGTTTCAAAAAAATCAAAATCAAAGCATTTATTTCAAGTAGGCCATCAGCAGGCACTTTTGAATAGTCGAATTAAACTAACTGCGGCACTCAGAGATATCCAACGATTACTCAAGCCGCCATCCAGCAAAGGCCTGACATACTTTTGTATGACAAAACTGCCAAAACCTTTACCAAGCGACGGCCCAAGCAACCACTGAAGCTCTCCGAGTGCGGCAGTAAACTACTAAACTAATGAAGCTAAATAACCTAGGCTACAGTCCCAGTCACAAGGCATAATAACTCGTGAGTCAAATTCAAATTCAAATTATTTATTAACAACCAAGTACATACATAGCGATTTGAACGGTGATCCCCAAACTAGACGTTAGTCTGTATCTTGGGGATCAGAGTTGTACATATTCGTTTTGTTATTCAAAGGGTCGTACACGGTGATTATTAACAAAATCAAACCAAAAGTAATGGACTACTTAAACAAAAAAATAAAATAAAATAGAAAAACAATAATTAAAAATTCAAATGAAAAAGAAAAGAAAAACTCTGTCACAATACTCATACAGAAATAGTGAGCTTCATTTTGTGTGTGTGTGTGTATGCGTGCGTGATTGGGTGTGTGTATGTGTGTGTGTGTGCGTGATTGTGTGTGTGAGTGTGATTAGGGGTGAGATTAGGAGTGCTGTCGATTTGTGTAGCTATTTGTAAATTATTTTTTCTGTTTCATCGTAGGAGAGAGTGAGAAGCCATTCTATTATTACTTTTTTACACAGGGGTATTTTGAGGTCTATTATGTTGCAATTCTTTTGGGCTTCGTTATATATGCGTGGATGTATATAGTTTGAAGAACGCCTGGCCATAAGAGAGTTTGCTTGGGGTATGGGTAACCTAAATGTACGTTTCGATGCTATCACTGCGTAGTCCGTTCTAGATTTTATATTTCTGTGTGTAAGAAGCACTGCATTTAAAATAAAAAGCTGTCGGACACGGAGGACCGGGAAATCTTTATAGAGGTGGTCAGTTGAATACAGTAAAGGTTTCTTTAGCATTACTTTGATAACGGCTCTTTGTGCTCTTTCGGCTTCGATAAATGCAGCCTTACCTGCTCCACCCCAGACCGAGATACCATATTGGAGGACGGACTGGCAGAGACCAAAGTAAACAGTACGCAGAATGGGAATGGGTGTGCAGTCACGAAGTTTTTTCATGACGTATATGAGTTTCCTGACCCTGCCGGATAATGCGTGTATTTGTGGTTTAAAAGATAAGTTTTCGTCTAAAGTGATTCCCAAATATTTCATGGACTGAATACGCTCAATCACGATGCACGAGCAACCCGCAGTCCGAAGGTTGCGGGAGCAAGTGTGAAGTGTGAGAGTTAAAGATGGGGGGGGTCTTGAGGTCTTGGTTTTAAAAAAGGTTATAATCTTTGTCTTTTTAACGTTTAAAGTTAGTAAATTCCTATCAAGTGCTTTAGCTATTGTGAGTAATCCCTCTTCGGCAATACTGTATACCTGGTCCCAATGTTTACCATGAAATATGACCGCTGTATCATCTGCGTAAGCTATTATTTCAGCGTTGGGGAGAGAAATATTCAAGATATCATTCATGTAAAGTAGGAAAAGCGTTGGACCAAGAGTACTACCTTGCGGAATTCCATAGTTGATAGGAAGTAGGCTGCTAGAAATATCGCCGAGCTTGACAAATTGCCTTCTATTGGTCAGGTAGTTTTTAAGCCAATCTAAGGGAATACCGCGTATACCTGCTGCTTCCAGCTTCTTTAGGAGTAGATCTGTTGAAATTGTGTCGAAGGCTTTGGCCAGGTCTAGGAAAGCGCACAAAGTGTGTTCACCTTTATCAACACTTGACGACACAGAGTTTGCAAGGAGTCGCGCTGCATCTTCCGTTGACCTACCCCTCCTGAAGCCGAACTGCCTATGGGATATCAAGTTGTGTTTCTCGAAAAAACTCGTAAGTCGTTTGTTTACCACTTTTTCCAGTAGCTTAGATAGTACAGGCAATAGGGCGATAGGTCGATAGTTATCAGGGATATCGCTTGCGCCACTTTTGTAGATTGGGCTGACAGCTGCCACTTTCCATCTGTCCGGGAATATTCCAGATTCTAGGCTAAGGTTAAATATATAAGCTAGAGGTTGAATGATTGCGGTTTTTATTTTCTTTATTAGTTTTACATTGAGATTATCGGGTCCGGGAGCGCTGTCATTGTTGAGTAGGGTTATAAGACTTTCTATTTCAGTTTCGTCTGTGGGGTGTAAGAAGAATGTGTGTGGACAGGTTATATTCGGGGTATATTTATCTGCAAGTGAGGCTTGTGTTTCCGAGAGTCTTAAGAGAATTGAGTCAGACAGTTTGTTTCCCAATGTGGTAAAGTAAGTATTGCATTTGTTAAGTGATTCAACTGGGTTTTTATTGGTAACTAGTTTGTCGGAGTCACTTGACTTCTTATTTTTATCGCTGTATATATTCTTTATCGTCTTCCAGAGTTTTTTCGAATCTGCTTGGGTTTTTTCGATTTGGCTACTGTGATAGTTAGTTTTTAGCTTATGGAGGAGGTTGTTACAGAAGTTTCTGTATCGGGTGTAAGTTAGTTTATGCATTTGATCGTCTGGGTGAGAACGTGAGACTAGATGTAGTTTGTCGCGATGGCGCATGCATCTTATTAAGCCTGGAGTTATCCAAGCCTTGATGTTATAGGTTCTTCTGACTATTTTGACTTTGTGTGAGTGTTGTTGCAGTGATGTTGTGATGATATCAGTAAAAGTGTTGACGGCAGAGTTGGTGCAGCGCTGGTTCAAAACTTCAGTCCATGGAACACTGTTTAGTTCGGCAAGCACGGCCTTTTCATCTATTTTAATTTTCCATTTTGGTCTGAAGGAGCAGGATTGATTGTTTTTTAGACTGGTAGCAGCCATCGCTATGTCGTGATCAGTAACAGAACATTTAGAGACTGCTCCTGTAGATTTATAATGAGATTTTATAAAAATATGATCCAAACAGTTATTGTTTCTCGTTGGCGTGGTGATTGCTGGGAGAAGACCGTGTGTAGCCATCATTCGTAGATAGTCGGCATTTTTGTTATTAATTTCATTGTATATGTCGATATTTATATCTCCTGCTACGATTATTTTGCCATAATTATTTAATTGGTTCAGTGTGGCATCTAAGGATGAGGTAAATTTGTCCGTGTTAGCAATGGATGGGGATCGATAGATACCTAGAATTGCAATGTCGCTGTTAATTTTGATTAAGAGACTGTCTGCGTCTGCTATATTTGGTTCAGTGACGGTAAAATTCCAAGGGGTTTTTGTATAAACTACAACACCTCCATTTTTATTTGACTGTAAGTTCGTTCTAGAGCCCTTATAGCCTGGTAATAGTTCCAGCAACAGCCCGTCGCTCAGCCAACACTCAGTCAAGACGATGACATCGAATTCCCAATCAAGACGTTGCAGAACGGAGTAGAAGTCATCAAAGTTTCGTTGGTAACTCCTAATATTAAATGTTAGTATTTTAAAGTTATAGTCAGTGTGCATTAACTGATCCCTGCAGCTTTCTATCAGATCGTAAGAGTGACATTCAATTTGGAGACTTTCATCAATATCTTGAATAATGTTAAATAAAGCCATCTGTATTAGACTACTGGCCCGTGTTGAAAAAATTATGGGTCATGTGAAACACCAGGTGACCTATCTAGAACGATATAGGAGCATAAAATAATAAGATTCAGCACTATGCCGTCACTTGTAAGCTGTCCAACCGAGTGCAGGTGAGAATTCAAAAGTACAGGTAGACTGGGTACATTTTGGTCATATATTTTTGTACGGCATTCTTACCATCGATAGATCCATGAAAAATAATAAGAAAACGCGTAGTGCCGTAAAAAAATGTTAGGCCACAAAGTCGGAATTTTCATTTTATTTTCCGACAATTTCCAGGGTAAATTTGGTCATTTGATTTTGTACGGCATCAGTTTCATACTATTTCAATACTGCTTCTAATCCATTATTCCGCAACGCCGTACAAAAATCATGCGACAAGGGGAAATAATCGAGGGTTGTAACCCCCTCTCTTTCCGCTGGTCCAGGGGGTGATTTGAAAAAGTACGGCTTCGGTTCCAAAACATTATCTAGTACTCAAAAGTACTATTAAAAATAATGCCGTCAAAAAATTATTGTTCATTTTAAATGTATATCAATAATTATCTTAATTTCATCGTATCCTTGATTTTTAAAGCTGTAAAGTCATTTGATCCTGTACGGGAACTTTTTTTTAACATGATATTGTAAAATACAATTGTTATATAGTATTGCCGTTCAAAAGAAACTGTTCAAAAAAAAGTTATAGAGAAATACAAAAACTGAAATTTTGCAAATTATTGCAAAAGTTTAAATATCATAGATTAATGAAATATAGCAGTTTTCTAAATTTTATCCCTTGTTTTAAATAGTATTAACATAAATAAATTAGGAAAAAATGATGCCGTACATTTTAATGCAGACCATTATCTTTTAGGCTGATGAAAATGACGCTACCATTTTAAGGTTGCACAAGCCAGTCATTCTTCCATACAAACGTAGTATGGTGATTACTCCTGTGTGCTTACTCTCGAATATAATTCCGATAGATCGACATTGGAATTGTCAGTCAAACGTCAGGCATTGGCTGGACTGACTGAGTCTAGCCAATCCCTGACGTTTAACTCAACCAACTGACGTTTGACCAATGTCGATCTATCGGAATTATATTCCAGAGTAAGCACCCAGATATTATCAATCTGATACAGTAAGGCATTAACATACTTTTGAAGAGAACAATTGATAATATGATAAAAACACTATGACGTCTAACTGAACTGAAACGGTGTGTACCTATATTATATCCAAGAATTGAAACTGCCAATCCCAGTATCAACAGTTTTGTATACTTATTGGTTTAATACATACTTCAAACATTATTGATACATATATATATAATTGCTTTTTTTGTTTTTTTTTTTTGTATGATATTATTAGTCGGCAATACGTTAAGATAAAACGTACATTTTGTGATGACAGTGGATAACTTAAAGTGTCTATCAAAATAACTGTCAAATGGTGAGTTTTTAAGAAAAGAATGTAATTTACAGTTAATCTATGGACATTTATGATAGCCACTGACATTAAAAAGATACGCAATAGCCCTACTGCACATACCTAGTTACTAACCGATGTAAATCAATAAGTTAAGTCAACGCTAAAATAAGATTTGTAAAAATATGTTTTGTTGCTTATAAAGAAAAAAAAATTCTAATACCGGACTCCCAGGTGTCGCCACGATTGCACCTTTACTAGACGGTGCGCCGACTTGTAGGAAATTCAATTTTACAGCTCCCACATAAGATTTACTTTCAAAACAATTACTGATCTACCTAGGGATTGAAATGAGCTACACGACTAAGAGAAGTCTTAAAATAATTAACAAGGAACAGTTGACGTCAACTGTTCCTTGTTAATTATTTTAAGACTTACAGACTTATAGTTGCCTCAACCGAAAATGTGCGAGTACTTCTCAAAAATATGTTGTATTTTGGAATTATCAGTGACAACATGTCTATATTTTGGTATAAATCGATAGTATACAAACCCATATTTAACATAGTTTCTAACTAGGAACCTAGAATCACGAAAAGAGCATGAAAATTAGTACAAAAAAACTATATAAATGCCGTATAAAAAAATATCGAGATGAGTTTCACCTTACATTTCGTTAAATGGATTTTTTCTTTTTAATTTTTTCATTTTCAGTTTTTGCCCCTTTGGACCAACGAAAATGTACGGCATATGAAAAAATATTATCTATGCATAAAATACTTTCAAAATAAATTAATTTTATGTTGTGTCAAATCACCCCCTGGACCAGCGGAAAGAGAGGGGGTTACAACCCTCGATTATTTCCCCTTGTCGCATGATTTTTGTACGGTGTTGCGGAATAATGGATTAGAAGCAGTATTGAAATAGTATGAAACTGATGCCGTACAAAATCAAATGACCAAATTTACCATGGAAATTGTCGGAAAATAAAATGAAAATTCCGACTTTGTGGCCCAACATTTTTTTACGGCACTACGCGTTTTCTTATTATTTTTCATGGATCTATCGATGGTAAGAATGCCGTACAAAAATATATGACCAAAATGTACCCAGTCTACCTGTACTTTTGAATTCTCACCTGCACTCGGTTGGACAGCTTACAAGTGACGGCATAGTGCTGAATCTTATTATTTTATGCTCCTATATCGTTCTAGATAGGTCACCTGGTGGTTCACATGACCCATAATTTTTTCAACACGGGCCAGTAGTCTATATAGGTAAGAAAAAAAGATACTGTAATAAATATCGTTTTATGGAATGTCACTGATTGACTAATTGCTAGCAGGAAAATAGTAGGGGTATGCATGAGTGTGTGTGAGGGGTGTATGTTTGTTTTTTGTGTGGATTTCGAATGTGCTAAAATATAGTGGTATGGATGTTTGAGTGAGTTGATATGTGTTATTTCTGAGTAAAGGGCTAGTGCAAACGTGACGAGAGTATTTAATCTAATTAAGAGTAATGCAACTGACAGTAAATACTTAGTTAAGGAAATATTAACATGACAAAAAATCGTTGGGTTAAAAAGATTGAGAAAACATTTGTACTGATCTGTAGATGATTTAGACGCTAAAGTCCCGATGCAGCAGGCGTTCCTAGGTCGTTGGGGTCGGCGAAACATCGGTGGGGTTTTCGACTGTAGGTGCAGGTTCGAATAGGCGATGTAAATCATTTGAGTTTTTGATTTGGATAGCCGGGTTTCCTTCTTGTTTGCGGATAAGGATTGCTCCGTTTTTGACCCAAGCAAATTGGAAACCATGTTCCTTTGCTGAAAGTTTCGCAGTTCGAAATAACTGCCGGTTTTCGCGAGTAAGCCGTTCATTAGCGTATAGTTTCCTCGAAGTTCCTTCTATTTCTATGTTAGAGGAGGTAAGATTACGCCTTGACCGTGCGGCCTTTAGAAATTGGTCACGTTTATAGCGGCGTATGAATCGGACCACCAACGGTCTTGGGTAAGCTTCGGGTTTGCCGGCCAAGTTGGCGCGTCTTGGGCCCGCACGGTAAGCCTCGTCTATATCAGCCTCTGTAAGGTCGACACCAATTGTCTTTGCTGTCAACATAGTTATGTGCACAAGATTTTCATTATTCGCTTCTTGAATTCCAATTACTTCGAGTTCATTTCTCAAGTTGGTTTGTTCGAAAGTATTGAGTTTGTTGTTTAGTTCACTTATTGAACCTTTCAGCAATAATATTTCATGATCTCTTGACTCAATCTTTCTGTTAAAATCTTCGAGCTTCTGGTTAATGACTTCGGAAACATTTGCTAGTTTCAGACCAATATCTGTATTTTGTTTTTTCAGGTCACATACCTGTTGCCTCAATAAACGTATTTCAGCGAGGAGTAGCGATGACTCTGACGCTGTGACTTCGGGATTAATGTTCGCTTGGTCTGTGTCGGGCGACGATTCCAACCGCGGGCGTTTCAGGCGAAGAGACACGTTCGAAATGTCAGGGGCGCTCTGCAAAGCCTTTTGGATGTCCGGTTCTGATTGAACATGAGAAATATTTACGTCAACTGTCTTTGGTGGTGTGCGTGCTGGACGAGGCATTATGAAAAGTTTCACCCCGAACAAAACAGCAAAACCCAACACGGAAAGTCTGCTCACAATGAAAAAGTCCAAAAGTATCAGCGAAACTCAACACAAAACGTCTGGTATTGATGTAAACAAAGTCAAAAGAAACACAAAAAGAATTGTGCGACACTGGTTTGATCCACGATTGTGCGATTAAAGCTGTCTTCGGAACCAATGCGCACGGATACTTCGAAAAAACTCTGTACTGTAGTTGCCAATTCCAAAGCGTTGGTCTCATGAGAAGAATGGCAAGAAACTCCATGGACACTCTTTCAATCTTTTAAAATCGTTATTACTGAATTAAAATACTGATCCGTGGTAATGAGTTACAAAATAAATTTAGGTCTGGATTGCGTTGGTCTAGTGGTCGCTAGTGTGACTGCTGACCATGAGTTCCTAGGTTCGATTCCAAGGATATTCCATCAAGAATTTCTCAATAGCAGATTAGCAGCCACGGAGACTAGATTTGTGCCCGGTTAATGGCAATAGGCTCGGACCCCTATAACCGGTGAAATGTGGATGTACTAAAGGGTACACCTCTGCCTAATCTTCGAAGATTACAGGCTTAATCGCTCGATCGCTCGAAGTAAAGTTGAAGGTTGAGGCGACGCGATGTAAAGGTTCTGTGCATACTATTAAATATGTAAGTGTGTGTGAATCTGCGGTGTACTTGGCAATAAAAATATCGTAAAGCAAGGAATATGGTTTATCTACTCATAAAATATTGAGATGCATTGCCTAACCAGGTGACAAAGTTTTTATGCCGCTCATGGGCCTCTGACTTGGCTTCATCATCAGCCTCTAATGTTCCCACTGCAGGGACTCAGGCCTCCTCTCTAGGAGAGGGATGGGCTATAATCTACCACGCGGGCCCAGTGCGGATTGGTAGATGTCACATATCTTCGAATTTTTTGGTTCAAAGACATGCCGGTTTCCTCACGATGTTTTCCTTCACCGTTTTGAGAACAGTGGTGATTTATTTATTTATTTATTTAAGGACAACCAACAAAGCATATACCAAAATACATGTTGAAGTTCTCATATTACGATGACATTGTATAGTGTAGCCTTAATTAAAGGCTGCCACGGCATGCATTAAACATAGGAGTAGAGTAGACATACGTTTTCACTTCAAAAAACAAGATTTTATAAATTAAAGCTAAAAATTAAAGCTGGACTCTTTTGCCAGCAATGAAAGAGAAATAAAATTTATGACGTAATACAAACAGTTAATGAATCTATACGAAAAAGACTACTTATTTTTTAAACAAAACAAATGATGAAATAAATTACACAAAGTAATGTGCCTGACGGGGTTCGAACCCACGACTCACTGTTCGTAAGTCGGGGCCATCACCACTGGGCCACCACTGCTCTCATTTAAAGGAAGTAGGAATTTCATCTTGTATATGTACCCAAATCTCCTTTAGGTGGGCACCAACACAACTAGCTTTCGTCAAGCCGACATTGATAATACTCTTCAATGCTCCAACCAAGACCAGATATGTAAGGTGGTATACTGTAGGTAGGCTTTAAATCCAGTCACAGAAATCAGATAACGAAAATAATGGCAGAAATCATTAAAAAAATACTCAAATATACGAGAACTGAGCTCACTTCAACCACTGCTGGGTTAGCTTGAGCCAATCTGTACCAACCTTTTTAGAGATTTTACCAAGCATTTTTTTTTTTTAGACTTCTTAGGTCTTTTATGACCTATTATGAAATATTCCAGATACATACCCTTTTACTTAGACAAATAACGGGCCAGAGAGAGCATCCTAAAGTGCAACAGCAGCACACGCAGCCACAGAACAGCCACTTGACATTGACAGGCAAGGTCTTCTTCAGCACGCTGTTGATGCGGGCCACCGTCGCCTGGTACTCTTCGGGTGCCACGCGGGACTGCAGGCCTGAGGGGAACTCGCCGTTGAAGCGGTTGCTCAGCCCGAAACTGGAATTTTAATGGTTAAGTATGTAGAGAAGGTACTGGAAATGATCAACTAGGCTATGCAGGTTGAGGTAACTTGAATCCCGTCGGGGCTGCGGATTGTTCGAAAGATATACAGCGGCCTCGACACAAAGATCTAAGAAGGAACATGGGTGGTTTTTTGTCAGTAGAAGTCTGACACTCCCTCCCCAAAAAAAAAAGGGTACCTAACTTGAATCAATTCTAAGTAGGTATATCCTTGTAGAAAAACTTACAAACTGCTTTTAACTGGCTTAATTTAATTTTAATAAAATGTCTAAACCTCACGCTATTTAGAATAAAAATGGACTTTGAGCATATTTATAATGGCCTTGTATACTGCTTAATTTAATGGTTGTATGATTCGCAGAGAATACCATTATTCAGTGTACAATAATACACTCAAGATATTATACTCTAACAGCATATTGTGTTATTATTACCAGTCTCAAGGAGTTCTTTTGTAAACAATTTTGCTTTTTTATTATGAAAGATTTACATTGTTATTTTAGACTAGCTATGCCCTGTGGCCATCATCCGGGTGAAAACATTATCAAATCCTAATCAGATTCTCTTAACAATTTGGAGGGTTTTCATTTTTTTATGTTTCTAAAATAAATGTAGCCCAAGTTACACTTTATAACATCAACTACTTGTTATTAGAAGTCATGTCAATATCAATCAAGCCATATTGAAGATTTGCCGGAAAAAAACAGACAGACAGAAAAATTTAAAAAAAAAAGTAACTCTTTTATATACATTCAATAAACAGCTGTTATATTGAAATTGCACGCAGATACTTCAATTTTATTTATTTGTACAGATGAATAAGCATTTTCTAAATGACTCGGTAAAATGTCTTCATCAAGTGAGGCTCGTATCAGATTTCAAATATTGGTAATGGTCTAGTGATTCTGTGATTACACATTGATCTTTAATCTAGCTTAGATCCATAATATTGGACTATGCATTCCAAAAACTATTCTGAGTTATTGTTAGTTTCAAGATGTTGTCAGTTTGTCACCGATCGCCATGGGGAAATGGGCCAAGTGGAAAATGATAAAAGTAAATGAAGGGAAATTAAATACATATACTGGACTGAATTTTGGTCATATATTTTTGAGGCTTGCTAAATCAGTATTAGTGGGGAACTTTAAAAGTCACCTAGAGTAATTACTGTAATTAGACAAATGTTATCTTTTGAAAGTAGGTTTAACATAGAAAGGATTGTTACATCTTGTTATGTAGATAAATAAGTTAAACAAATACTGATAAGCAGCCATTACAAACATTGTGTAATGTGTAGCTATGTATACAAGTTGTATGCCTATTATATTGTGCAGAACACAATACCATATTCAATAAGTAAAATGACTTAACCACAAGCCACAAAACTAATATATCTACAGTTACTTATTAGAGTAAAACTCAATCATTGATTTCCATCAATTACAATAATTTGCTTTGAATGATCTGCACAAAACTTCTATATAAATAAAGAGAAAAGTCCTGATTGACGCCATCAATGCGTAGCCCAAACCCTTGGATCTAAAAAGCTGATATAAGTTCCTTTTATCATTATAAATAAAAGGAACGTCTGTGCAAAATATCAGCTTTTTAGGCTAGAATTAAGCACTTGTATTTTTTAAATTCAACCCCTAAGGAAGGAAAATAGGGGATGAAAGTTTGTATAGAAAATCGTATTTTTATTCAACATCAATATGGAAGCCACAGCAAAGTCAAAGTTATTATTAGGCAGTACTGCCTAATAATAACTTTAAAAACAAGAATTTGATGTAGCTTGAATAAAAAAACAATCTGATCTTCAAGTAGAATATTTCACAAAAAACATGTAGGAATAAATACATACAATGATTTATGATAAGTATTGAGAATATACTTATTTAAAATACACATCAATAATGGATGTTTCATCTCATATTTATGTAAAAACAACATAAATCCTTTGTGTAATCTTTTGAGTGTGAATACAGCTTTAGGCTAACAAAAACAATCACAAACAATGTTGTCGGAGTACTTAAATGTGTAATGGTTTTTTTATCTGTGTACCTAAAGCTCTTTGTCCTGGCTGAGTGACTGACTCATCTGTGCCTCATGTCTTATGTATTGAGAAATAAATTATACTTTAAATAATTACTTAGAAAGAGAAAATTTAATCAGATATTTATTCTGTAAATAAAATCTTCAAGTAACATTAATTTTAAAACATTACTTTGTTGATTGCCTCTACTTTTACAAAAAATGATAACATTATTATACCCCACTGGATCAATGTAATTTAAAATAAAGAGAAATTACTAAGTTAGTCAAGACATTTCATACTACATAAACACAAAAAAACTGGGTCATGGTTTTAACATTTTTACATTCTTTTTAATTTGTTTAATTAAATGTTGTATGTTTAATGTTGTAAAATTATCCTCATTCTAATTAAATGTCTAGACGGACAAGGATGATCACATACATTTAAATATTCGATGTGGAAATGTTTTATGAAAACAATAACAAAATATTATAAATTAAGTTTGTTAATTAAATTATTAAACTCCGCAATTTTGTTCAACATTGGGCAGCAGTAAAAAAGCTATTCTAATCTAATTAAAGGTATAACACATTGAAAATTGGCGCCTGGTCAATATTATGCATAAGAAAATAGTCCTTCAATGCCACAGGTCGAGTGACAAAGAGTCGAGAATAACTTTCCAGCAAGCGAGCCACGGTGCTGGCAGCCCCTTGTTACCGACCTAGGAAGGTAATAGAGACCTAACAGCTGATGTTATTAAACAGAAAGCACAAATAAAAGCTTACACTGTCATGTTCCCAGCCCCTCGAATCACCATCGGATCAGGCACTAGCGTAACATGTGTCTCTTCTATATTCTCTTCTAGTTCCGTCTCATCAGGGTATATTGCATCAAAGTCTGCCATTGTACTTAACACTAACTAAAAAATCAATTCCGTATATTATAAAAACATAACAAAGCACAGTGTTTGTTGGATTTTACACATTCACGAAAAAAGGAATACAGAAAGTCAAAAGTGACGTTTTCTTTCATAAACACAAATGTTTAATGTTGCCATACTTAGATTTGAAAGTGTTATTGTTTGCATTTTTCTGCACAATAGTTATTTATGATACTAGTGCGGTAAGTTGGTTTCGTCTCGGGCTACCATAGTCACGAGTTTGTAAATAGAGTTTTATAGTGCGTAATTTTTAACTTTCGAACAATGTCTACAGGCTGCGTAAATGCATTTTTCGAGCAAATGTGTTGAAAATGATTATTTTCGTGTACTGTTATGTATCTTGTAGATCATTTAGCCTTCAGTACAGTTTATGTTATTCACCACTATTCTCAGTTCTCTTAGGGAACAATGGTTTTTAGAATTTTATCAGTCTATATATTTAATTTGTAGTGTTGCAACATTATTCCGAAAGTACAAATAAATTGGTTTCTATAATCTATACTAGATGGCGCTGCAATACTCGTTTGTTTCTTACAGGTTTCGTAATTAATACCATTCATGGTTCCGTTAGTCCGTTGCTAAATGGTGAAAAGTAGAACCCTTTTTTTTTGGAGGTTGGGAAATCATGAAATGACTCCTTCCACTCTGGGCAGAGCAGTAGTGAGTGTCAGACTTCTACTGAATAAAAACCACCCATGTTACTTCTGAGCCCCTTGTCGACACAGGCCGCGGTTACATCTCTTTCAAACCACCCGCAGCCCCGACGGGCGTCGTCCCTTGAATGTTGCTAAAATCTCTTTGAGGCGCTCGTGGAATACAAAGGCGCCTTCGACACGGCCTGTCGTCGTCATAAACTCATAAGAGTATAAGACGGACGGACGGTGAGCTAGCCCATTACTCACTGTCCATAGGCCTGCGCCTACGGTGGCCGGAAGCCATCACGTGGCCCCCGACGCCCGGAGCGTCTACTGTGGCAGCTGGGACGAGGGGTTCTCTCCCTCTCATGTTCCGCCACCTCCTTCGCTTAGCATCGAAGAATGAGACAACAGCGTCTCAAAAAGTAGAACCTTTATACACTGGCGTAGCATGGCTTTGTGCCGCCAGGGGCCCAGACTAATTTGGATTAGTAAGGAAAGCTAGCAAAAAGTCAAAATACGAATATTTTTTATTATTTGAAAATGTTACAATTCGGGTTTATTTTTCATTTTTTTTTTTTTTAATACAATTTTGTTTGTTGCTGTGTAGGTATATCATGTTAAATTGCCAATGTAGCTAATAGTATCGTTCCGAAAATTAACCAAAACAGCGACCGAGCTCAAACAATTTTGTCACATCGGATAATTATTATTTACATTTTGTTTCAACAATTCATAGGGATAGATAAGTTTTTTTATGACTAAAAGCATCAAACTTTAGACTTGAGGACACTCAAATCTAAGAGTGAGACTGATATTGTAATATGTTAATTTCTCAATAATATGAGTATAATATCACATAATTCCACAAGGGTAACACATATTAGCACCCCACATATCACCAGTTACATAAGTCTGTATTCCATTTAGGAAGATTAGAATTTTAAGTTAACCGTTTTTACAGTCCATTCAATCGATTGTGAACTCTATTACGTTGAGAGTAAGGTAAAATGCAGCTGCAGTAAACAGTCGGTATTGTAACATTCTTTATGCTTTTAATGCCATCCTTATGCCTACGGTTTAGAAGTCAAAATCGGTTGAACGGACTGTAAAAACGGTCAACTTAAAATTCTAATCTTATAGTAAATGTAGTAGAAGTCCCATAAACGGACACATGGGAAATTCCGGATGGAAAGACTCAATAAATAATATACTTTTCGCAACCCGGGAATCGAATACCCCATGCAAAGCAATTGCGTTTGCGACCACTAGACCAAGGACGGAGCCAATTCCTTTTTTACCCGACTACGGCAAAGCCAAAGGAGGGTTATGATTTTGACTGGCTATGTATGTATGTATGTTTGTATGTATGTGTGTATCTTCATCTGTTCCCTCATAGCTTCTAATCTACTTATCGGAACTCGACATATGAGGTATCGTTAGAACCGTCTTAATTTTCCGCTGAACATAGGCTACAAGACGTGTCACTAAAAGCGATTTGGCGCCCTCTAGCGGACAATAAAAACGACGCTGAAAAAGTATGAAACAAGATTTTCAGGATAGAACAAAAAGAAAAGCCGTAGTCACACGGTATTAAAGTGTTTAGGTTGGTACCTATAACGTGTGACTACGGCTTTTCTTTTTGTTCTATCCTGAAAATCTTGTTTCATACTTTTTCAGCGTCGTTTTTTTTGTCGTAGTCGGGTTTTAGTTTTGTACTTTTTTTTATTTAAACAATTTTGGTGTTAATTTTTTTTTACTCTTGACTTTTTGTTCGCTAGAGGGCGTGATTTTAAATTTGAACAATATTTTGGAAATGTACAAGTGAGGCCCTTTCAAATGATACCAAACACGGCGTATTTATCTCCATTTTTATTTTTTAAGCCTTACTTTAGCCCTTTTTTTAGCCCTTCCTGTATTTACCAATGTACCTACTTTTACCCGATGTTATAGGAATTGAACTGAGCCTCAATTTTAATAGGAGTTTCTTGTCATCAGTTCTTCTTTATAGGAAACGACCCACCCTAACCGCGCACCTTGTCTCGACGTTTTTTAAATTCCTATGTAATCCTATGTGAAATAAAATATTTTCATTTCAAAATAATATAGTATTTGCAAGAGACAAAGGTGAACAACTTAGTGCAATAACTAGTTCAAATCATAAAGTTTTAGTTTAGGCACGGATCGATTGTCCGTACAAGGCTCGCCCATTATGAATTATCTCACGACTCACTTGTATGACCACTATCACACATGTATGCAACTGATAAGTTGCAGCTGTGACCCAAAAACTGCCACCTTGTTATATCGCCTCCCCTGCTGCATATTATAGTCCGAAATTACGAAACTACCTCAAAAGGAGAAGGCATCTCAAACGCGAAGCATCGTCAATCAAATTCAATTGTTGACGATTGTTAAGTGTCGAATGCTCTTTTATTTAATTTTAAGTTATTTCAGACTCGACATATTTAAATGAATAGCCATTTTACCGAGAATTTTTTAAGTGTAGGTTTCAATAAGGCTAAGGAGAATTTGCGTATGCTCATGATTGGGCTTCTTTGGAACAAAAATGTGAATAATTCGCAAGGTTTCTTTTAGGATATAAGATCTTTCCTTGTAACTTGCATATATTTTATTGTAAATCAACATATTTGATTTTGATTAAGCCAGAAGCGTCTTTACCTTTAGTGCAGGGTGTGCATTGCACAACGGTGCAGCGGTCCTAGGGGGCGGCGATCGCCGAAACACCGACCCAAATTGAACCTTAACATGGATCATAATATGAACATAATATGAATCATAATATGATCGTAATATGAATCATAATATGAATCGTAATATGGATCATAATATGAATCGTAATATGGATCATAATATGAATCGTAATATGGATCATAATATGAATCGTAATATGGATCATAATATGAATCATAATATGATTCATATGAATCATTTATCATAAAACATGGATCATAATCAGAGGCGTCTTTACCTTTAGTGCAGGGTGTGCGTTGCACCCGGGTGCAGCGGTCCTAGGGGGCGGCGATCGCCAGGTCGGTGTTTCAGTGTGTTTTTACTAAGTATGTGTACACACACCGAAACACCGACCCTAATTGAACCTTAATATGGATCATAATATGTATCATAAGATGAATTATAACATGGATCATAATATGAATCATAATATGAATCATAATATGAATCATAATAATATGGATCATAATATGATCATAATATGGATTATAATATGGATTATAATATGAATCATAATATGAATCATAATATGGATTATAATATGGATTATAATATGAATCATAATATGAATCATAACATAGATCAGAGACAATCAGAGGCGTCTTTACCTTTCATGGACCATAATATGAATCATAACATGGACCATAATATGAACATAATATGATCGTAATATGAATCATAATATGAATCATTATATGATCGTAATATGAATCGTAATATGAATCATAATATGAACATAATATGATCGTAATATGGATCATAATATGAATCATAATATGATCATAATATGAATCATAATATGAATCATAATATGAATCGTAATATGGATCATAATATGAATCGTAATATGGATCATAATATGAATCATAATATGAATCATAACATAGATCAGAGACAATCAGAGAGAGAGAGAGAATCAGAGGCGTCTTTACCTTTCATGGACCATAATATGAATCATAACATGGACCATAATATGAACATAATATGATCGTAATATGAATCATAATATGAATCATTATATGATCGTAATATGAATCGTAATATGAATCATAATATGAACATAATATGATCGTAATATGGATCATAATATGAATCATAATATGAATCATAATATGAATCATAATATGAATCATAATATGATCATAATATGAATCATAATATGAATCATAATATGAATCGTAATATGGATCATAATATGAATCGTAATATGAATCATAATATGAATCATAATATGAATCATAATATGAATCATAATATGAATCATAATATGAATCATAATATGAATCATAATATGAATCATAATATGAATCATAATATGAATCATATATATCATATATCATAAAACATGGATCAGAGGCATCTTTACCTTTAGTGCAGGGTGTGCGTTGCACCCGGGTGCAGCGGTCCTAGGGGGCGGCGATCGCCAGGTCGGTGTTTCAGTGTTCTTTTACTAAGTATGTGTACACACACCGAAACACCGACCCTAATTGAAGCTTTAAATGGATCAAAATATGTATCATAAGATGAATTATAACATGGATCATTATATGGATTATGATATGCATCATAATATGGATCATAATATGATCATAATATGGATTATAATATGGATTATAATATGAATCATAATATGAATCATAATATGGATTATAATATGGATTATAATATGAATCATAATATGAATCATAACATAGATCAGAGACAATCAGAGGCGTCTTTACCTTTCATGGACCATAATATGAATCATAACATGGACCATAATATGAACATAATATGATCGTAATATGAATCATAATATGAATCATTATATGATCGTAATATGAATCGTAATATGAATCATAATATGAACATAATATGATCGTAATATGGATCATAATATGAATCATAATATGATCATAATATGAATCATAATATGAATCATAATATGAATCGTAATATGGATCATAATATGAATCGTAATATGGATCATAATATGAATCATAATATGAATCATATATCATAAAACATGGATCATAATCAGAGGCGTCTTTACCTTTAGTGCAGGGTGTGCGTTGCACCCGGGTGCAGCGGTCCAAGGGGGCGGCGATCGCCAGGTCGGTGTTTCAGTGTGTTTTTACTAAGTATGTGTACACACACCGAAACACCGACCCTAATTGAACCTGAATATGGATCATAATATGTATCATAAGATGAATTATAACATGGATCATAATATGATCATAATATGAATCATAAAATGAATCATAATTATGGATTATCAGAGGCGTTATTAGAGGCGTCTTTACCTTTAGTGTAGGGTGTGCGTTGCACCCGGGTGCAGCGGTCCTCGGGGCCGGCGATCGCCAGAACGGTGTTTCTGTGTGTTTTTACTAAGTATGTGTACTTTATCCTTACATACTCCTTTTGCCTCGTTCACATTCATACTAAATACTACCACCACCTATATTTTGATTAATCATTTTAAGATTTTCTAGATTGAAAAATTTGAATTAAAGACAACATCGTTTCTCTAATCTACGCTGCAATCTTCATTACCTGCATTTCAGCGAGCAGGCGAATACTAGTGACTGCTCTATCGTTTCCAAGATTCATCCCTCGCCAGACACGAAACTAGCATGCTTCTCGGTGATTCTTGTTGGTGCCTTTCGTGTCATGGAGATTCGGCGAACTTTATTTCCTGTAAGAATCATTGCTGAACGGACTAATACTTCCAAAGACCATACATCTCAATATATTTTACCAATCCTGACAAAGGAATGAATTTATAACTTCATGAATCATAAGTAGGACTACGTGCGTCATCTTCTTTCGATCAATTCATTTCTAAAATATAATCTGAATATCTGAAGTAACCGTGCCTGAATTGCTCTAAAATTTTAGAATATAGCACCTTCCAAATCTAGTTTCAGGCATCCGAGCCAGTTGATCAGTTTCAAATAATAGATATTAATTGAACCGGTATGGTAAAGGGTATAGGGCCAGCCGCGACAGATCAAACGTTTTTCTAGGCGGGTGCATGTGCACGTGCGTATAAAAGCGACGTGTGCGCACCCTTCAGCGTCACAGCGAGTCAGAGCGCCCAACGAAGGTACTCAAGCAACATGAAGGTACGCAAAGCTCTAATAACTTTATTGAAATATTATTGTGTCTATTGAAAATTACTAAGAAAGCCATTGCGAAAATAAAAATAATTTCGTTTTAAAAATTGCGCCTGAAATACCTGAAAATTTTAAAATTGGACTATCTTGAATATCTTTAAGCATTTTGGTGTCAATTAGTGGAAAAGGATGGCTATTGTCGTCTAATTTTGGGAAAGTACGCAGGGGTTTCTTCATACATTTTTGATAGCATGATTCGGCGAAAATCAGAATGATGTATTATGTACACGATCGGGAAAAAGGCTCCATGCGAATTGGGTCAATTCGTGATTCAGTGGTACTAGATGTCTAATGAAGTTTTCCACACGGCTAGAGCTGAAAATGTATAGCTGCATAATCAAATTCGGCAGGCGATCCAAACAATTGTTTACTTGTGAAGCATCCCATAACCAAAGAAGAATTTCTAATCATCAACCTAATTATTTTCTTAGGTCATAATCGTAGCAGCTATCCTGGCGGTGTGCAAAGGAGCGGCTGGAGGCCTGCTGCCCGCGGTAGCACCCTACGGATACGGCCGCCCCCTGGGCTACGCCGCGCCCCTCGCGGTCGCCCGGCCGGCGTACGCGCACTCCATCGCCGCACCCCTGCTGGGCCACGCCGTTGCGAAGGTCGCCCCCGTCGATGATTACGACCCCAACCCTCAGTACTCCTACGCTTATGACATTCAGGATGCCCTTACCGGTAGGTATTGTTTTATTATCTCTTATTCGCTCGATGCCTTATTTTCTGAAATAACTATCCTTACTGAATTAACTAACATCAAGTATCAAAAATTATATTATGTCATAAAACAAGGCTAATTTCGGCCCGAAAAACAACAGGTATAATCGATTATGATCCTTTGGTATATGCGGTATTCACGTTTATGATAAATGCACACCTTTAGCATTTTTTATAATAAATGTATTTCTACAGGTGACTCTAAGAACCAGCAAGAATCCCGTAACGGTGACGTAGTCCAGGGCTCATACTCCTTGGTGGAACCCGACGGCACCCGGCGCACCGTGGAGTACACCGCCGACCCCCACAACGGCTTTAACGCCGTCGTGCACAAGGAGCCCATTGGTGCCGCCGTCGTGAAAGCCGTGGCTGCACCCCACGCCTACTACCACTAGTCTCCACTGAACCTTCCCTTGATTAGACGGATCCAGCTTATGTTCATCAGACCAGACCATTTAGAATGCTCTTTATCAATTTCTGATCGCAATGCTCCGCAAACTGTCAAGCCGCAAACCCTAACTGTCAAGGCAGCATGCATTCGATTTTTTAAGACCAATTTAATTGATAATATCATTGATAATAGAAGAGTAACCAAACGGGCTGCTCAGCTTTCTCGATAAGAGCTCCCAATATATCCCTGCTCATTATAAAAACGAATTGATCGCTATGTTATGTTGGAATCAGATAGAGACAAGTTAGCCATGCATTTAAGACCCGCCATATTTGGCGTGTACGCAATTGTCAAGTTTAGCTCATTGTAACACATGCTCAAGTCTCTTTCGATAAACATCTGTATCAATAATAGGCAGCAGGATCTAACGCAAGCACTTGATAACTAACCTAGATCCGTCTAAACGAGCTTGCACCCGTCGAAGTGACCTGAACCGTATTACGTTAATGTTATATTTATGCTTACTGTAGACTATTGTTAATTGATGTGTTAAAGCTGAGGTAATAAATAAGAGGAATCGAAGACTTCTTGCCATTTTATTTTTGGTCCGATCGTAAGGTGAATGAAATATAAGGCTTTTAGGCGACAAATGTGGCTCCATTATGGTTATTTATAGGCTGCTTTTAATTGTGAGTGAACCAGTTATATTATGTGCGTAAAATAATGGCATACGTGAATGTGTGTCAGCCGCGCCCGGCTATTATGTGCGGTGTGCGCGGGCGCAGCGTTGTTGTCTGGCACAGTGCGACTGCGACGCCACATACGACACTTCGCTGTTTCCCAATCTAGACCGGGGCTAACAAAAGTTAGTTGTGACCTGCTCTATATAGACTGGTTCTAATAAATGTCAATCTCAAAACAGGTACCTGTCTATGTCTAGTATCAATTACCAAGGTTCGCGTTTACTTTGCGACCTTTCTTTTTTCGTTCTATATTCAGCTTTTATTGCACAAATAAGTTTTATTAACAAGTAAATATAGTACTCCTCCTTTAGCCAATATAATACACTTGTGCAATCTAGTGCAATGTCAGTTGCAATTAAGTAATTTAGTTCATTGCGGATGCCAGCATTTAGATATGTAAGCATAGATATGATTAATACCGATATAATGTAACGTACATTATTGAATGAATGAATGGTGCTTAATTCGTTATTCATTCGCTATGGCATTTATAAATGCTACTAATATCTTACGTATAACGATACGGCAAGCCTTCAGAAACCCTTATAAGGGCAAGCCCAGCCAAAATTATGTGGTACGTGTTATGCTACGCGCTACAATACATGCTACGCCATGTGCTACGCCAGGTGCTACGCTACTAGCTACGAAACGTGCTACGCCACGTGCTACATTACTGGCTACGCCAAGTGCTATTGTTTTTGTGATGATTTGTTTGAAGAGGGAGATATCATTCAACTCCTAATAAAGTAATTGATTTTGAGAATTCGTTGTTTTGAATTATTGTTCGTTGTCTTCAATTAAATTCTGAACATTTTTGGAAGTCGGAGCCTTCAGTTAAAACTTCATTTATTATGTAAGTCAATTTTACGACTGTATTACTTCATTCTACGAAACATACGGAAGTTTCCCACTTTAGTAAAGTATTAAACTACTAAATTAACAGTTTACATAAAACAAACCGATGTTCGTGCGGTAGGTTTTTATTAAAGTAACTTCCACGTTAGTGCCCTTGTTACTTCAGTGCGTTGTGCAATTTCCTCGCCGGTAACCGGTACCAGTGTGACTAACGCCTAAAACTACACGTAGTAACTAACTGCGTCTGCCTCTAATCATCATAGACATTTTCTTCTTTAAAAAGCCTTGGATGAACTTGTAGTACCTATATTATTTTAAAACTAACTCTAAATGCCCGTGTACACAGACTACTAGTTTTCGGTGCAGATCCAAGGGTAGGCAATCCATCAGTGGCCTTCTATTTAGACGTTCGTTAAGGTGTCACCTGTCGTTTGTGACTAAGTGCACTCTTTGACATTATAAACATTTTATAGTTAGGATTTAGGAGTAAACTTAGTCAAGAAAGTAGGCCGTTTAAAAAATAATACGTTTTAACGCTTAATTTTGGAGAAAACGATTTTTAACAATGTTTGCATTGCCTGGCATTAGGAATTCCTCCTACATTTTATTATATACAGACAGCCAGACACGGAGCAATAACCTGGAGCCCATACGAATTTTTATTTCGTATGGGAATCGAACCTGCGACAACTGCGACAAGCCGTTACGTGGTTAATCGCTCAGCCACTGCGTCAACCATGCCAACACTGTCAGACTAATCGAGTTTGAATCCAAGTAGGCATTTTATGGGAAAAAGCTATAAGTTCATGTGTGTATGTAAATCTAGAGTTCAAGTTATTGTTAAAACAATGTCAACTACCAATCGTTTGACCGTGATTTAAGCTAAATAAAAATGACAATAATATAATCAGCCCGGAACTGCAACTTTCAATGCCTAGCTGTCGTGTATAAGCCTATACATACGCACTTAGTAAGATTTTTATAGATACTACAAGTACAGATCATTCGATAAGTCTAAAGCATTGAATTGCGTCATTCTATTATGCGGCAATGGTACTAAAAGGGCTTCTTTACACATTGTAGGAGGTATTGCCAAATGAATGAACAGGAGGCGCCTGTGACCATTTTACGAATTTTAACGCAATTCATATTATTTTCCTATTATGATCTGTTTTCCTAAATGGTCAGACGCAGTTACTATTATGAAAGGTCCATTTTACGCTTTTTTATGCAATTCATATTATGATCTGCTAAAGTGGCCATTTACCTATTGAGACGCCCCTCTTTAGAAAGACTGGTTGTCCGACTTTCGGGCAACTGACGCCCGCTTAGCATGGACGAGACGAACAGTTTAACGTGCATTGGGAAGCACGAGGGAAACAAGGAATGAGGAATGTAATGCGTGATGTCACCCATCGACGGACCAACAAGCAAGCGCGGCTTAACCTGAATGAGTATCGACCTGGTGGTTATTATTTAGTCACGAGCTCCAATGAGCGAAAAGGACATATCAAAAGAAATATAAAAGACTGGCGGTTTTTTTTGCTACTTCCCACTGGCTGGTTCCTCTACATTATAATAATGAATACTATAGATATTAAGCATAAAGTACCTACCTATAGTTGACAAAGCTATGTCCAGTGAAAGTAAGGTCTTGCGTTCAGGCTCTATACTACCTAGCTATGAATTTATTTTCGAGTCACTTTGGTCCACGGGGCGCGTATTTGAATAGCTGACATCTCTACAATAGAGTAGGTACATGTGGACGCAATACTAAAATTCCTGGGTTCGATTCTTAGGTAAGGCAAAGTGTTATTGGGTTTTTCGGCAGAAATTTTTCAGTAGCAGCCATGGAGTCTGATCTTGTGCCTGGTTGGTGGCAATAGGCTCGCTCTCTATTACATGGGACTTAAACATTACTGGCAAAATGTGCGCGTACTAATGCGCACACCTTTGCCTAACCCTACGCGGATTTGCTGCGCCGACCCCAAATGAATTGGGATAAGGGCAAGAGCACGATGTTGATGATATAGAGCACAAAGAGAATCGCTTATTATTTAATTATTTTTCCACATGAAGAATGAAGAAATTCATATACCACAAGAGTGACCTAATAAGAACACTTGAACGAGAAACATGTAGCTGTAAGAAAACAATCACAGTTAATTCTGGGAATAATGTCCATTAAATATTAACCGTGATTAATGAAAAAAGCATCTCAAACTTATCAATTATTTTGTTGCTCTATTCAAATCTTTTGTAATATACACACATAATAAACTAAAACTAAATTGCTCATAATCAAATCTCTGATCACAGTGTTTATTATAAGGTTTCTCGTGTTTTAGACTGTTTTGTATGTATTATAATATATATTAGTTTATTATATTCCATCAATAATAATATGTATTAGTATGTCCTATTTATGTATATCAATTTATATTACATAATGGTTTTCTCCTTATTATTATTTTTTGTACTCTACCACGACTACCACAGTGCTGTCTTATTTGACCCTAAGGTTGACTGGTAGAGAATGCCTTGTGGCATTAAGTCCGCCTATGTACCACTCTTGTGCATGAAGTTTAAATAAATAAATAAACTAGCATTTGTCCGTGACCTCAAAGAAACCGTAATATATCAAAGAAACTAATATCATTACTGTGATTGTAACGAGATATTAATTCAAGCTAGTCTATGTTAGGTTCACGTAATCAAGATCATGGTTAGTCACATGAATATATGCAATTTAAAAATGGTCTTAAAAGTTGATAAGTCTGTCTATTTGCATAATAAACTGTCAATCTTGTATTAAGCTATCTAATTATCTATAAATACAAATGAGAACTTTAGCAAAAAGGCGTAGTTAAATCTCTAACACTCAATTCAAATAAATATTAACATGTTTTATGATTAATGTTGTCCTCAGCGTTTAAAGCATAAACTACCTTATTGCTGCATTAATTAGAGCGGCACAAATAAGTAACCATAAAGTAAGATTAAATTAGATTGTAAGAGGAACTTGGCTACTGGAACATTATCTGGGGGATAATCATAAAATAGTGAGCAGTTAAACATTCATCGTACAACTAAACTGGACCTAAAGATCGCAGGCTACAACGTAAGAATTAGGTAATAAAGCTCTCATTACGAGCCGATGTTAGTTAGAAAGAGACTCGGTCCGCCGAGGTTCGGGCGCCCGTTGCCAATAAGGAACATTCGAGTGAATGCACGCCGCTTCTATAAATACGACGGCAGTCGCCGCGCGTGTGTACTATTTACTTCGAACCCTATTGTTGAACAAGTCTGCATCTGCATCATGCTAAGAGTAATTGTCTTTTATTGATTTCTAATTAATCCTGTATTTGTTTTGTGGTACTCTGCAAGTGTAATCTTTGTCGTAATACTCAGTGCAATCTTGTTTAGTTTTAGACTTGTTTGTTTGGTGCATAGAGACCTCACGTGCTTTCAGATCTTGCAACACACATTGTGTAACTTAAGTATCTCCGATTTCAATGCAATTTGTTTTCGCATTTCAGGTATCATTGGTGCTGTGCGTCGCGCCAGCAGTCTTCGGGATCATAGTGAGGGATCCTCCGCCTTCCCCGAATGATTACAAGTACTCGTACAACATTGAGGACCCAACGACTGGGGACAGTAAGAGCCAGCACGAGGTAAGGCAGGGTGACGTGGTTACTGGAGCCTACACGGTGTTGGGACCTGACGGGACCAAGCGCACGGTGGAGTACACCGCAGACGCAAAACATGGATTTAAAGCTATCTTGTCAGAAGATCCCGCGAGCCCGCCTCTAGTTCCCCAGCCCCCCGTCCCTCATCACAACTACAATACGATTAACACTATCCAGTACCACTCTCCTACTCCTAGACCTGCGTATGTTCAGTACCAGACACCGGCTCCTAGACCAGAATACGTCCAATACCAGACCCCCACTCCCAGACCAGAATACGTACAATTCCAGACCCCCAACCCCAGACCAGAATACGTACAATTCCAGACTTCCTCCCCCAGACCAGAATACGTGCAATTCCATACACCTGCTCCCAGACCTGAGTACGTGCAATACCAAACACCGGCTCCCCGACCTGAGTACGTCCATTATCCTACCCCCAGACCAGAATACCAGCCAGTGTTGCACCCTGAATCCCAGACCAACTACGTCGAAGAGCAGCCCCAGGTATACTTCACCCCACAAAACGAAGTAGAGCCCAGGGCCCCTTTTGATGGACAGTATTTTATACCCGCGACGGCGAATAACAAGTATTAGATTTGACTGATATATTAAATAACGTAATTCTTATCCTAAACTTGTGATATTAAGATAAGTGTGATAAACGAGATCCGTAAAGTTTTATGCTGTGAATAATGTACCTAATTAGAGATATTATGTAGAATGATAAATATTGAATGTACTTGTACTTATTGGTTCGTTAACTTGTGTGTGTTTTGTGCAATTGTTTGGTGTGAAAAGTAAACAAAAAAACATCAATGGCCGCTTGAGATTACTAGAAATAAGAAATAAAAGACAAAGCAAGGCTGAATGCGTACTTTGACTGTTATTTTTTTTATCTGTAGCTCAGCGGCGTAAACAAAAAGTGTCAGTTTTATTTTACTTAACCCTTTTGCTTCCTTCTTTCACATTGTTAGTACGAGGAAACGCAACCGGCAAAAACAGTGCAATAGACTTTGAATGCAAGTGCATTAAAGATAAATTTAATGTCACTGAAAGAGTCAGTAAAGTTCCGGGGTTGTGTGCACCGGATCAGCTGGTTCAAGGGCGTGGCGCGAGAACTGGGTCGACGAGCGAGCGGGTTGGCCTTACTCACGCGGGCTTCAAAACCAGCGATTTATAACGGGTGATTTTTTAAGAGGTATAGGATTTGATTTTCAAAAAAACACAAAATTTTTGAAAAATTTGATGAAATCTTTATTGGAATCGATAGAACGATCAATATAATTTAATGTTTGAAGATGATTTCATGCAAATGCTGGCCGCGGTTCCGGTTTAGAAGGCCCATTCGCAAGATAGCCGAAACGTTACTGTGAATGGCGACCGCTACCGTGTGATGATTGGCGATTTTTTTTTGCCCAAAATGGAAGAATTGGACATGCCTGACATGTGGTTTCAACAAGACGGTGTCACATGCCACACGGCACGCGAAACAATGGCCCAATTGAGAGCCGCCTTCGGTGAACAGTTTATCTCACGTTTTGGGCCCGTCAATTGGCCGCCTAGATCGTGTGATCTAACGCCTTTGGACGATTTCTTGTGGGGCCATGTTAAGGCTCATGTCTACAGGGATAAACCAGCAACGATTGACGCACTGGGAGCCAAAATTGAAGCATTTATTCGTGATATACCGGCTGATATGTTGGAGAGAGTGTGCCGAAATTGGGCCTTGCGAATGGGCCATCTAAACCGGAGCCGCGGCCAGCATTTGCATGAAATCATCTTCAAACATTAAATTATATTGATCGTTCTATCGATTCCAATAAAGATTTCATCAAATTTTTCAAATTTATTGTGTTTTTTTTGAAAATCAAATCCTATACCTCTTAAAAAATCACCCGTTACGATCAAAGCGACCAACGCAACCGTCACTAATGCATTATCTGAGAAGCGTGCCTGATGAGTGCCATACGCTTCGGATTTGGATAATGGACCAATCGTCACAGTTAGTCTGGCTCGTTTTATTTGCTCTAAGCCTCACTTAGGTCTAATGGAAATTGGGCAATGAGATGCATTGGCCGTATAATTTCGTTAAGAAATCCAATGTAATTTATTATCCAGTATCTACTTTCCTACGATCAGTTTTTATTAAAAACGATAAAGTAAACTTCGTATTTAATGAGCAATTGAGTATATAGTTTAGAAAAACGGGCAGAGAAGTGATTTAGTGACGACTATATTTATTTACGGTATCTTGGAATGATTTACTGGGTTAAATAAGTATTATTGTATACAGTGGTTTCTTAGAACCGCGTTTTTGAAAGCCCCACACGATTATACTCTTTTAATAGCGCTTATTAATTAATTCACTCAATTACTATATTTAAAGTAGGCCTACATGTACCATCGCTTCTTATGAGCAAATACCAATATTAGATGCATAACGATGACCAAACTTCGTCATGTATGTCTCGGACTCTTTTGGGAATTTTAGTAACTGTTTTGACATATGGATGCTAGCACTTTTGCTGAGTGTAGGGTCTTGGGTTCTATCGCTAGGTTGAACAAAGTGTTAGTTTCGTTTTTAACCGACTTCCCAAAAAGGAGGAGGTTCTCAATTCGATTGGTATGTTTTTTTTTTTTTCTATGCATGTACACTGATTACGCTGCGATTTATGATCCGATTTACGTGATTCTTTTTTAGTTTGATGCGGAATAGTTGCCATTTGGTCTAATAAAAATTTAGCATGGTTTGGCCCAGTACTTTTCATTTTATGATAATTTTTTATAATTTATGAACATTTTTCGTTAGTTTTTTTTATGTTTGTTCGCGAATAACTTCGTCGTTTATGAACCAATTTTGATGATTCTTTTTTTAATGGAACGGAGATATTTCAAGGGTGGTACCATGATATGGAAACCAGATTCTGGTGATGGAATCCCAGAGAAATCGAGGGCAACCCTCAAACACAGGCACGTATTATGTGTTTCGTGCTTTTTCTGACGCTATACAAGCATAGGTTTCGTAGTAAATATTTCTATAAGATACACAACTCATCATCATCATCATCATTTCAGCCAAAAGACGTCCACTGCTGGACATAGGCCTCCCCCAGGCATTTTTGGGGGGGTTTGCCATAATCGCCACGCTTGGCAGGCGGGTTGGCGATCGCAGTATGGTTGTTACAAAGACACAGAGAACGCTGCTGCCCATTCTCTGGTAAGTCCCTTAGTCGCCTCTTACGACACCCACGGGAAGATACACAACTAAAAATGAAAAAATAAAAAAACTTTTTTGCAAAAAAAACAACCGACTTCAAAAACACCAAAAAGTGAAAAATAAACTTCAGAAGAAAAATCAGCTTCTGAAGTCGGTGGCAAAAAAAGCCAAATCAAACAAACAAATGTCACCGACTTCAGAAGCTGATTTTTCTTCTGAAGTTTATTTTTCACTTTTTGGTGTTTTTCCGTTACAAAATTATTCAGTACGTGCTAGTCCAGATAAGAGTAGACGACGACCAAAGAAACGCTGGATAGACTGTGTGAAGGATTATATGGCAAGAAAGGAGGTGACTGCTGAGATGTCAAGTAATAGAGTAGTAATAGAAAGAAGAAGACATGCTACGTCGACCCCAAATAAATTTAGATAAAGACAAGAGAATGAAGACGTGCTAGTTGAGATTTGGACTAAAGGGCTCGCCGAAACATAACTGGACCAACAGTATATGCATCTGGTCCCGGCCCCATTTATACTTCTGAATCATACTTTGCACAACAAAAGCGTGACATTATAATAAGTTAAGAGCGGGAACTTTATATCATGTTAATTTGTGAGACCAATTAGCAGTAATTTGTGAATTTAAAGTCATTACGCACATATTTATGAATGATGGATGATAAACTTAACTTAAGCCGGTAACAGGCCATTATGTGCTGGTTTTATTATGTAAAACGCGTGGGATTCAAGGTCTTTAACAAAGATATTTTTAACAATGTTATCATTGTATCGGTTAAACCTACGTTATGTGGCTTGTGGGTATTGTAGCAGGCGCTCTCCTTGCAAAACTGTTATTGGCAGTTTAGCACTAGGTAAACAGAAATTTGAAATAACCTAATATAATATTACCTATATTGATTAAGTAAGGCTCACATAACATCACGTCAAGGGTTAGACAGCGGTGTACCTAATAGTACCACTCACAATCATTTCGCCGGTTATGTTTGAGTCCCATGCAATAGGGACCGAACCTATTGCCATCAACTGAGCCCAAATCCAGACTCCGTGGTTGCTACTGAGATATTCCTGATAGAAAACCTAATAAGACTTAGCCAACCTAGCATTCAAACCAAGGACCTCAATCTCAACAGTCGCGCTTACGTCCACTAGACCTACCAGGCAGCTTTTGTGCTAAAATATGAACATTACAAAACAAAGACCCAAAAATATGGTACCAATACTTTAATGTTAGTTAACATACATGCATACATAAACTCAGGTCTCTTTCCCATGGGGATAGGCAGACCAAAACAACAGACTTGCAAAATAAACCTGTTCGTGTTCATATCGTAACTAAACAAATAATTCTACAGCGGTGATACTGGGCACAGTAGGAACCAGTACCCGCAGCCACACCGCGTGGGGCAGCCCAGGTGCAGCCACACGAACTCCAGGTGGTTGTCGTGGATGCAGCAGCTGCAAGCCAGCAGTCTCTGGCTGAAAGCGCTGGGGATCAGGTTGGGACGCTCGCGGGTACCCGGACCTGGAAACGTGCGTAAAGATGTAGAACCAGTAGAACCAACGAATTAGATGAACTTTATTTAAGTCCAAAATCGAAGTTTTCATAAATGTAGCTCATAAAATAATTGGTTTTATCTAATACCTGATAATCAGCCAAATATTACATAATATTATGTTTTCCACGATAATTATGCATAATTGTGCGAAACACGATGCTGCCTTAAATTAACTACATCCTACTTCAATATTTCATTCAGGCTGTTTGTTTATGTTCAAACTTGAAACAAATAGCAATGCTGATTTCTGACATCCAAATGTAAGTATGAGCAAGCTGTTTAACGTTTAATGAAGCACAACCACTGGATACATGGAGGTCTTGGTATAACATTGGGAACCTTTGTAACTTTTGTTTTATACACCTACCGGGCTTCAGAGACTGTCATACAGGAAACAACGACGCTCAACAAAGCCTAGCATAACCATAATCACCCTACAACGTGCCCACAGCTGGGACACAGTCAAACCACCACGATTGTCGACGATCGCCAGCAAGATGAACTTTTAAAAATCTTAATGAGCCATATTATTGGGCGGGTACCGAACCTTTCTTGATGGCCATGATGCGGAAGGGGTCGCAGTCTCCAGCCAAATGAGCGAGCAGCTCTCTCTTCTCGAGGCCAGTCACATGGTCCAGGGGGTCGTGCATGCCACCGTACACCCGAGAGCCCAGCGCGCGCAGGCGCCGCGCCGTACGTAACCACCACATTCTAAACCTGCAGGGATTGAATATGTAATTCTTCTTAGCGTGTCGATAACAATATTTTAATCGAGTCAGCACAAAATTGAAATCATGTGAAAGTAACGGGACAGGCAGAATATGATATCAAATGTCCCATACTCCCATGTAATGATCTTATATAGTCAACACTTCACGCTGTTGTTGTTAAACCATCAGAAGGGGCAAAAGCTTTCAGGATGAAATAAGGAGAACCATAAGAAAGTAAGTGTATGGTTCTTTAAGTAAAACGGTGATAGCCTAGTTAGGTGTGACCGTTGGATTGCCAAGGAGTCCCGAGTCCAGGCCCCGAGTTCAAACCCCAGACACGCACCTCTGATTATATAATTATCTCTTGCTCTGGTGACGGGAAACATCGTGAGGAAACCAGCATGCCTGAGAGATATATCTCGACGGCATGTAAAGCCAAGTCTGAGGTCCATGGCCGGCATAAAAGCTCTGACACAGTAACACAGGTTAGGCACACGATAAAGAAAGTGAAGTGATTCCGTAAAAAGACACGGGAATCAACAAGTTTCGTATCAGGCCACCTGTATTATGTCAACAAAAAAAAACTCTTGTACCAGCACTAGCTTTATAAGAATTTAGCTTAGTTCGTTGTGTGTGTTGTTTGGAAGTCGTCTGACGCTCCGGTATGGGCACAGCAAAAAAGGTATGGCAAATCTGTTTGCCTTTGCCTTGAACCTCGGACGATAACTTAACGGTGTCACTGTTGGAGGCCACTAATAAATCAACTAACTTACTTATCACAAATGCACCAAAATAGCCAAAATTGTGCTGTGGCCTCAGCTTTCGTTTACTTCAGATTTTATAATTATGACAACGTCATACGTTACGTACTTTTGAATTTAGAAATGTAATTGATATCATTCTATAGATTAAAAATCACGTACAGCACCATAACTATAAATAGTTCGGTATGGTAGCTTTCTACAACATCACTGCTCTAAAAAGGGTGAAGGAGCGCACGTGCGTTTCTAGAGAAGTTCCAAAATTCAAGAAACGTGATAACCACGATGAGGTTTGCGATAACACTGGAGGGAGGCATATCTCCCTCAATAGTGGGAATAGTTGCTGATTAAACTTTTACTTAATATGCTCATATTTTTCATGAAAAGCAGTTGAAGGAGCAGATTGACAGTACTTGTAATGGAAATTCATTTATACATCTCACTTGCAAAAATGTTTGCACGAATAGGAACTCTAAAACTGCACTTGTATGACCCAGTTCATAAATTACATCAACAAATATGCGACATCGCAAGGACGCGCCGCCCAAAAAGCCGACAAGCATACAATACAAGTGAACTTTTGGCCAAGATCAATCATAGCCCACTTGCTCTTATTAACATACTAGCTGACCCACGCAACTTCGTCTGCGTCACATAAATATAGCTTGTATCCTTTCTCGATATATCGACTATCCGACATAAATTAATCTAAATCGTAACAAACAAAAAATCTTATCTTTCTTCTTTATTATAATAGTTTAGATGGTTTAGATTAGCTTAGATTATATTAAAGTGTGAATTACTATAGGTATCTCTTACTGTTAAATACATATACGATAACACTCTGTACTTGTAAACACTTAATATGATGCAGTAAATATTTTGAATTTGAATTTCCCGGAAAGACTCTCCCTACATTGCGACGCGCGAATTATTTTGCCGCGCGGATATTTTTACATTGCGATATCTTCTAAGATATTTGTTTGAACTGTTTAGAGGAAAGGGCACAAATATTCTATATTACATTTTCCTTCTAACAAACACATTTATTTAGATATAGATTAATACCATATGGGTTAAATAAGCTTCGCAAAAAATAATTATTTTTAACCTAACAGTTTAATAGTAAAAAAAGGTTACAGTGAGTCAATCTTAAAAGATAGATATATGCTGTCGCGGACTTTTTTTTTAGAACTTTTAAAGAGGAACAATTCCTTCATACATGATATTTGCGTAACTTAAACCGTTTTCGCAGCGCACGCAGCGGAAGCTCTCAAAAAGGAAATACCTTTTCCCGTTTTTGTATCATTTTTCACTTATGCTCAGCTCCTATTAGCCGTAGCGTGATGTTATATAGCCTATAGCCTTCCTCGATAAATGGACTATTCAACACAAAAAGAATTTTAAAATTCCAACCAGCAGTTCCTGAGTTTACCGCGTTCAAACAAACAAACAAACAAACAAACTCTTCAGCTTTATAATATTAGTATAGATTATACGAACCAATTCGGTAGACACCCGCGACTCAAATGCATAATTGAATTGTGAAACTCTCCAAAGCGACCGGTTCATACGATCTTACTCACGCCGCCGCCGGTGTCATAGTAATGCAATGCTGAACCAGCTGCGAGGCATATAAAAAGTCGAAGAGATACAATTACGGCACATTTAACTTGAGATCTCCTCATCGTGAAGTCACCCATAATCTAAAATGGTTTTCAAGGTACGAAGGGGATTTATTTTATAAAATTCATATCTTTAAGTGATTTTTTTTTTAAATGCAATATTGCAATAGAAGTCCATTGACTACAAGAAAAGTTGTTAGAAAGTGCAGTTGTTAGAACAATTTTAACAATCCAAACTGCAGAGGCTTTCAATTAAGATGTGCATAGAAAAGTGTGCCAATAAAATAATGTTTACTTTGTTTCCAGCTGGTGGTCCTCGTCTGCGCTTTCGCTGCCGCCAACGCGGGTATCATCCCCGCGGCATACACGGCTCACCCCGCCCCCGTCGCATACGCGGCTGCCCCCGCGGCGCACTTGGTGCACGCCGCTCCCGTGGCGTATGCCGCGCCCGTCGCGAAGGTGGTGGAGGAGATCAACACTCACCCCCAGTACAGCTTCGCGTACGACGTGCAAGACGGTCTCACCGGCGACTCCAAGAGCCAGCACGAGAGCCGCGATGGTGACGTCGTACACGGCTCCTACTCCGTGGTAGACCCCGATGGCACCAAGCGCACCGTGGACTACACCGCTGACGACCACAACGGTTTCAACGCCGTCGTGCGCAAGGAGGCCCTCGGACACGTCGCTAAGGTCGTCGCTCCCGTTGTCGCCAAGGTGGCCCCTGTAGCTTACCAGGCTGCCCCTGTCGCGTACCACGCCGCCCCTGTTGCGTACCAATCTGCCCCTGTCTACCACTCCGCCCCTGTCTACCACCACTGAGTCAAACCGAAGCTAGTCACGCCTTGAACTGAGGATCAATATTATTTATTACATTAGACTTACGATCATGAGCAATTAAATATTTTTTATGAATATAAATACGATTTTTCACTTTAAAAATCTATACTGTGCTATCCTATAGATGCCAATGCCAATACTTTAGTTGTTCTTTTACCATTTAAATTACATATATTTATTTAATTGATTCAATAAATTATAAGACTATATTTAAACATCACGCACAATGGCCCGATCAAGAGGGTAAGTGCGGATAAAAGCCCAGTTAAACTAAACTAAACTAAATTATAAGACTTATTATTTAGGTCTGATGGATCTCCACATTTTATTCTAAAACAGCATGCCGCTTGTAAAGCAAACAAAAGAGTTACAGTTCTAACAATCAAATCTATTATTAGTAATGCGTTGATTTTATTGTGTCTAAGTTTCGCCATTTGGTACCTTTGTTAATTTTGTACTTTGCAAGACTGAATAATTAAGACGAATGCTAAAAACAAGCTGCGTGCCTCCAAATCAGGGGGCACGGCAGTGCCCTCGCCAAGTCGAGCGCGAAACAAACACTGCCGTACCATCCTTTACTGGAATCATTTCGCCGCATTTTCAGACCTCTATTTGAGAACCTCTGGATAAGACCAGAACGCAGAAATTTTCGTCATCCAGTAAGCTATAAAATCACACCTTAAGTAAAAAACAATAACCGACTTCAAAAACACCTAAAAGTGAAAAATAGACTTCAGAAGAAAAATCAGCTTCTGAAGTCGGTGACATTTTTGTTTGTTTGATTTGGCTTTTTTTAAGTCGGTTATTTTTTTTTGCAAAAAGTTTTGCCGTAAAAAATTAATACCACTGAGTGGCCGTTTTGTACACACACAGTTTTTGTTAATTTTACAATGATAATGATTGATTTTTTATGGCATTACGAACGCAAGCGAGGTAGATATATAAACCTACGACTTTCCGAATCGAAATCGATTCGAAGAGTTTGTGAATAAGAGGCCTGGCTGCTGAATGGAGACGAAACCAGACTGTCAGGATTCGTCTCTCTTTGGAAGAGTCGAACCATAATGTTAGTTACTTACAAAATCTTACTGCTAGAAAACAAGCCTGAGAAAAAGTAAACTGTTATCCACCACATGGACGCAGGTCACGCAGGGCCAGGCCCACTGTTTAATTTTTTGGTTCACGCCTTGAACTTCAACCGGAAAGTCCTTGAAGCTTAAGTAATTACTGTATCTGACCTACTGGCGTTACTTACTGCCCACTTCTGTTCAATAGTTAGAAGCATTGACTTTCCATGTATTTTGTGTATTATTTCAGATGAATTCGAAAATAAATAATTCAATCAAGTTATACCATAGAGTTATACGATGCACGAACGATGACGTTCGATGTTATAGTAGGGAAGCTTGTTCGTACAAAGACGATCAGTGCTGGTGCATCAACTTCATTCACCTCAGCTTGTCGTAGTTCACTGCTGGCTGAGCGTAGGCCTATTGTCGGGCCTGCGGGTTGTTCGAAAGAGAAACCGCGGCCCCGGACCCAAAGGGCTCAGAAGAAATGGGTGAATTATAGTCAGTAGAAATCTGACACTCCCTTCGCTCCACCCAGAACGGGAAATCATCAAATGACTCCTTCATTTGATGATTTCCCCCTCCATAAACAGAAATATGGCCTTGCGCAAGTCGCGCCACAATATTCTGCCCCGAGCATGGCACCTTTAGTAGCGTCCATCAGTTTCTGCAATGAGCAAACAACAGGACACAATATCAAGTGCGTCGTTTGTGGAATAGCACCAGAATTTCAGTACAATTTTCGTTTTATTAGCCATCTCTAATAATAAATCAATAACAGGTACCAATACAAACAAGTTTTGTATTCAGAGACAAAAGCTTTTAAAGCGTCACATATCCGGTCGCTACTTTGAAACTGAAATAAAAAGGTGAAATTGGGCTGGTTACACTTCAAACTAAATTCCGACTCGAACTTGGGATTAGATTATTATTTACCCGGTAAATTACAATAGCAACAACTATAGTACTTTTTGTCTCTGCATCGCCCAAAATCGACTGGCAGAAAATGTTTATGCACATTTTGTAGGCTTGGAGTATTATAACTGGTAGGAATCTATATCACTTGAAAAAAAAAACGATTGATGAGTGAGACTCATGAGAGCTCTACAACTTCAACCGATGGCTCTACAACTACAACACAATTACAAACTATCACAATCTGTTTTACGGAAAAGAAATAAAATCATTATTTCAATAATTTAGTTGTTTATTTTCAGTTCATAACTATACTAATCACACTAGGTATTGGCAATCATTTAATGATGGTAGACGGGAGCAGAGTAGGCGACGGGGGCGGAGTGGTAGACAGGGGCAGACTGGTACGCAACAGGGGCGGCGTGGTATGCGACAGGGGCAGCCTGGTAAGCAACCTTGGCGACGGGGGCAACGACTTTGGCGACGTGACCGAGGGCCTCCTTGCGCACGACGGCGTTGAAACCGTTGTGGGGGTCAGCGGTGTAGTCCACGGTACGCTTGAAGCCGTCGGGGTCCACCACGGAGTAGGAGCCCTGCACAACGTCACCGTCGCGGCTCTCGTGCTGGCTCTTCGAGTCGCCGGTGAGACCGTCCTGCACGTCGTACGCGAAGCTGTACTGTGGGTGCGCGTTGTAAGGCTCCACCACCTTCGCGACAGGCGCGGCGTACGCCACGGGAGCAGAGTGTACGACCGGGGCTGCGGCATATGCTTGATGGGCGACGTAGGCAGGAGCCGCGGAGTAAGCCACTTGAGCAGGCGGCAACAGTCCTGCGCTGGCCGCAGCCACCAAGCACGCGAATGCTACAAACTGGAAAGAGATAAACGTTAAGTGGTGGCTCTATTGTGATAAATTGTAATCTTTACACAGGTGTTATATTTATATTATGACATAACATTTCACATATAGTCCCAGAAGAGTTAGGCAGAGGTGTACCTAATACAATTTTACCCACGTTTTGCCAGTTATGTTAAAGTCCAATCTAAGAGAGGGTAATCCTATTGCCAACAACCGGGCACTAATCACGACTCCGTGGCTGTTACTGAGAAATTCGTGATGGAAAAACCCAAGATGATCCGGGAATCGAACCCAAGACGTTATGCTCAGCAGTTGCGGATGCGAACACTAGAACAACGAGGTAGTCCGATAATATTATTATTGACTTCTTATAATACCCTTGGTCATGTGACGAACCAGCTTAGGTTACTCACCTTAATCTAAAATAACCTATCTAACTTACTACTTTCAAACTTAATTAGTTTACCTTGAATGCCATTGTAGAGGAGTGTATCAATTGAGTTCTACTGAACGAGTGATAGCAATTCTGAATCTTTCGCGTTATTATATACGACTACCGTAGCCCCGCGGCGAAAGCTGTGCGTAATCAAATCTTGAACATACATGTGCTCTTTTACTACAAGGTCTGTCTGTAGTATGAATTCATGAATAGTGCATGAAATTAGTAAGGTATATTGCTTTGTAAAAGGATGGATGCACCGCATCCCACAGGAACGTACACAACTACAAACGATAGTACATAAAGCTACAATCTGTCAATCTTTAATAGATTTTCATGTCAAAGTATTAAGTTCAAGGTTGATTGGGAAAATTTTAGTTTCGGGTACAGCTTGATGTACTGGCGTCTGTATCATATTGAGATAAAAGTCTTATGTCCTAATCTAAGTTATGGTCTACTTGTGTCCCAAACATCAAAAACCTTAACGACAGACAGATTAATTACTTTCAATTTGGCATTATTTCATTGAGGCATTTATAATATCAGTAAGGAATGTAAGGATATTTTATTTATTTATTGTGAGTGTGTAATATTATGTGCTCAATTGAATTTATGATATACGGACTGTGCCCCGGAACCTTTTTCCGCGAGAAATTATTATCCTATTTGAATCAGATTTTGTTTTCAATTTCAAGGGTTTTATTTTTTTTGCACGAAATCCTAATCCTATTTTTGAAAAAAAAGTCTCTAATGTTGCCGTATATTTAAGTAAGTTTGTATAATCGCTACAAACTTACCGAAGTCTATCGTATAATAGAAGAACAAACGATAAATAAATGCGATATTTCGAATTAGGAAAATGATTCCGCTATAATTCGTCGTAGCACTTTCGTAGCGCTACAAATAGTCGAGGCGTAGCGCCTATAAGAAGAACAGTACATAATAATAGTATTCTAGAGTTTTTTCAAAATATTATTAAAAAACTATATCATAACATAACATCACGCCTGTTATCTCCGAAGGGTCAGGCGTCGTTGTTTAAAATCGAATAAAAAAAGTAAGTTGGTGTAGGATATTTGTGTTTCGTCCAAATATAACCATTCGTAGATATACAAACGAACACTCATATTTATCAAACAGTAGGTCGCGGTCGGTGTAGTACCGCTTACAAGTTACACAACACGCACGTGGACGGTACTAAACACGGCCTTGAACTTACGATGATGAGCCATTCATAAAGTGCCTTTTTTATAAACAACATCTTCGGAGTGAGATTGAAAGATCTAACTGAAAACTTGAATGGGTTCATCGCACGTAGCCGCAGGACGTCCTGTGTGTAAACTTTTACTGTGGGAAAATCAAGTTGCTTATCTCACTTTTGACGAGTAGGTAAGATATTCCTTAATTTGGTAATAAGGTATGCTGATGTATTTCGTGTAGTTTCTTGCCAAGATTATGGAAGAAAGAAATAATATTTTTTTGACTTAAATTAAGGTACACACCACGTCGGGGCTGCAGGTTGTTCACAAGAGAAACCGCGGCCTCGACATAAAGGGCTAAGAAGGAATGTGGGTTGTTTTTAGTCAGTAGAAGTCTGACACTCCCTTTCACTCTGCCCAAGAGCGGCCCCTCCCGCTCTTGGGCAGAGTATTTGATGATTTTTCGCCCGCCCAAAACAAAAAAAAACGTACACATGGCAAGATATAATGAGGAAGCCGGTATGTGCTATTGAATTTCTCACATCGCATTCGGCTGCTTCTAAACTTTATACAAATAAGTAGTAAGTTCAATATATTCACCATTAAATTGTTTAGCATTCTATGCCTAGAATAGACTGGCTCTCCAAATGTCAAAGTCATCTGCGAAATTGTTAAACAGAATTTGCCTGGTAGTCCTTGTCACAGTACAAGGTACATTGTATTAATTGATCGGAGCGTGTCATCGACCGGTAGGGTGGGTGTCTGTGCTTTGCAGCTTTCGCCGCAGGCGTTGTCTTTACTGTATATAATAGCGGTGTATGATTCTAATTCATATCACAAGTTCTTTAGAACTCAATTGATACACTCTTCTAGTACAATGGCGTTCAAGGTAATTAATTAGGGTATTATTTATTGGAAGAATACTAAATACCTAGCATAGCAGTCTTTCTTATGCTCGTTTCACTAATTGATCAGCATCAGTTCATCATCATGAGTTCATCTTTGAAATCACCAGCAACAACTTATTCAAATTCTTGGTTCACAGTACTTAATCTTCTTCTTTTTTTCCAGTTTGTAGCATTCGCGTGCTTGGTGGCTACGGCCAGCGCAGGACTGTTACCGCCTGCTCAAGTGGCTTACTCCGCGGCTCCTGCCTACGTCGCCCATCAAGCATACGCCGCAGCTCCGGTCGTACACTCTGCTCCCGTGGCGTACGCCGCGCCTGTCGCGAAGGTGGTGGAGCCTTACAACGCGCACCCACAGTACAGCTTCGCGTACGACGTGCAGGACGGTCTCACCGGCGACTCCAAGAGCCAGCACGAGAGCCGCGACGGTGACGTCGTACAGGGCTCCTACTCCGTGGTGGACCCCGACGGCTTCAAGCGCACCGTGGACTACACCGCTGACCCCCATAACGGTTTCAATGCCGTCGTACGCAAGGAGGCCCTCGGTCACGTCGCTAAGGTCGTCGCTCCCGTCGCCAAGGTTGCTTACCAGGCTGCCCCTGTCGCGTACCACGCCGCCCCTGTTGCATACCAGTCTGCTCCTGTCTACCACTCCGCCCCCGTCGCCTACTCTGCTCCGGTCTACCACCATTAACTGATTGTTGATGCCTAGTGTGATTAGTGTACCTAGTCATAAACTGAAAATAAAAAATTAAATTATTGAAAACATTTGACTCTATTATTTCGTGATTCTTCGTTGAGAGTGTACCTACTTGGCTTGTTTCAAGTGATCCAGTATAGAGCTATAGAACTTAGTAATACCTGGGTCGACCTTAGACCAGTTTGAAGTTACTTTACACAAATCTTAGTCTGCACACATGTTGGAAAATAATTACCTTGACCTAATAGATTAGGTAGGATTACATGTATCACTGAAAGAGATAGCATAAATGGTATTCTGACTCTAGGCAAACCAGTGAGTAGGAACCAATTGCTATTGCAATGCTGTCACCTTTGGGATGGCTCAGCCAAATACCAGCTCGCCACACTTGACTCCGTAGAGCGCAGAGCCAGGAGGCTAATTGGTGACGATAAGCTGGTTATCAAGCTACATAGCCTGGCCCACAGCTGCCAAAGTCGCATGTCTGTCGGTCTTCCACAGACTGTACTTCGGAGAGTGTGCGCAAGAGCTCCACGAGCTGATCCCGCCATCTCCCTTCTTCCATCGGGAGACTAGACGTACTGCAGGGTATCACCGGTACCTAGTCGACATTCCACACATTCGAACGAAGCGCTTTGCTGGGTCCTTTATTATGCGCACAGCCAAGGAGTGGAATTCCCTGCCTGCGTCGGTTTTTCCGAGTTCATATAACCCTAATCTGTTTAAGTCGCGAGTAAACAGGCTTCTTCTGGGTAAGCTCGTTCCATCGTCGACATCATCTCTGCCCTTAGGGCAAGAAGAGCAAGCCCATTTATAATAAAAAAAAAAAAAAAAAAATTGTTGATACTCATTAAAGGTTGTCTTGTGTGTGATAAAAGTAGGGTCTTCCATCTAAGATCATACATAGGGCTCAACAGTAACCAGTTGGGGCTGCAGGTTGTTCGAAAGAGGTACCGCGGGCTTGACACAAAGGGCTAAGAAGGAACATGGGTGGTTTTTAGACAGTAGAAGTCTGACACTCCCTACCGCCTCTACCGTCCAAATGACGCCTCCCTACCGGGAGGAGTCTTTTGATGATTTCCCACCCTCCAAAAAAAAAAATTTCTACAGTATATACAGAATTCAATGTGGTCTGACTTCCTCCGCCTTATTAATAAAAATAGTTAAACCTGGTTTAACTATTACGCTTGGTTTATCTCGCATGCCGTCACTTTCTTTTGAATATGATTTAAATGAGACGGCATGCGAGATAAACCAAGCGTAAGTTAAACCAGGTTTAACTATTTTTATTAATAAGGCGGTTTATGTTCTATGGCTTATATGCTGTAGGAATCTACGCACATAGTCCCATAAAGTGGACCATTGTACAGACGCCAACACGTCAAGCTACCCGAAATTATCAAATTTTCCCAATCAACACTTATACAAACACTTATACAAAAAACCTAATACTTTAACGATAAAGTTGGAAATCTATTAAACAAAACAGATTGTTGTACCTATCATGATGTACTGGCTCAGTACCTGCATGGGCCATGGCTGGTTTGGGTTACAAGTAGTGCCTGGATGCCCGGAATTAGTCATAAAGGTTATCTTAAGTTACTTCTGTAGGTTATTAAATTATTTCATAATACTTGGCTAAAAGTCAAGAACGCGCTCGAATTTTCCGCCATTGACAAATTGTAGCTCATTTCCAATTGCATGCACATCCATAGTGATGCGCACACATAATACAAAGCGCGAACTTGAGCCGGGATGTCACAACCCACTGCTGCTATATATACCTCGCCGGAGACAACAGGAGCATAGTCGCGGATAACACTTCGTTCCACAACTCCTTCTCAACAACAATAAAAATGGCCTTTAAGGTAAATCTTCCGAACTTTGTAAAGTTAGGTATAGTTTGGTGTCAAGTCCCTTTTGGCAATCGGCGAAATCTTCCACATTTAAGTAAAACTACTGAAACATTTTTTTTTAATTATCTCAAACTTAAAATCACAGGTCATGTTAATTGTTCAGCCTTTACTTTTTGCTGTAACTGTTTAATTACTAAACTCACTCCCGTTAAAATTTGTTTAATTTGAACTGATCGATTTGATTTGATCGGAAGGCAGCTTTTAGTAATTATCTTAAACTACTACTACTAGTTTAGCTCGTTGTTAATTATTTGTTCCGGACCGGCTGCGGTGGTCCCTCTGTGCCTATGTGCATACCCAAACAGCTCGATACCCAGGCGATGAATCTATAAACGCTCTAATTGCTCACGAATCGGATCTCGATATGTTTAAGAGTAGTAGTAAAGCTACGCTTAATTATTGCATACATGTTTTTAATTAATGTTATATTGTAAAATAAGTACATCAAGTATCTATTTAAATAAATATGTAGATGGAGAATCATGACGTTCGTTCAACTCACAAATAAATTAAAAATCTTCTCAACAACGGCTACTAACGCTCATTGTAATGCGGGAGGCAACACCTTGCGTGTCCTTGACGAGCGAGCTATCCTCGGCTTGTTAGTAATTTCTCCGCGCATGCGCTTACGCAACTGCACTAGTCTCGCCCTCGTAAAACCGTGTCACTGTTTCAAGTACAAGTTATGTGTCGCACGTTAAATGAGACTAATGTCTTCAGAGATGACCGTTGACGGAGTTTAACGAATCAATTTGTTTCAGTTCGTCATCCTCGCATGCTTGGTGGCTGTTGTGCGCGGCAGTGCCGTCGCTGCCCCTCTTGTCGCCGCGCCTGTCGCAGCTAGACTGGAAGAATTCGACCCCGTACCACAGTACAACTTTGGATACAATGTGGCTGACTCTCTCACTGGTGACTACAAGAGCCAGACCGAGCAGCGCAACGGAGACCTGGTGCAGGGACAGTACTCGCTGGTGGATCCCGACGGCACGCGCCGCATTGTGGACTACTCCGCTGACTCAGTGAACGGGTTCAACGCGGTGGTACGCAAGGAGCCTCTGGTGGCGGCCGCGCCTGCTGTTGTGGCTGAGCCCGCTGTGGTGCCTGCCCGGTACGCTGCTGCTCCAGTTGCTGCCGCCCCCGTCGTTGCTGCCAGATACACCGCTCCCGTAGCTTACTCTGCAGCGTACACTACTCCCGCGGCTGGCTTCGCGTACTCTGCACCGGTAGCGGCTGCATACAGCACAGGGTTCGCCCGGTACGCGGCGTCACCCTTCGCCTACCCAGCTGCTGCTCCGTATGTGGCTGTATAAACATCTATTACCTGGTTCCTGATGACTGACAACAATGGCTAATTAAATTTTTTATCGACACAAAATATCTTGTTAATTTAGTACTACAAAATCCCTAAAAAGTTATTATTTTCTAGCTCCAATGAGCTAGATTTATCTTTCGAGCACGGGAAACAGTGTTATAACCGCTCGCTTGCTTTCGATTTCAAGAAAACCGTCGAGCTTTGCTCGTGATATTTGACCTAAACACTCGGCGCAGCCGCCCCTCATTAAAACTTGATTTACAATCGATACGAGAGACCTAGCGTAATCTTGTTTATTGTTTTGTGTAGACAAAAAGATGAGAAAAAGAGTAACGTTTGTTATTTTGACAAAAGTTGAGTGTAAAATATTTTATAAGAGGCTAAAGTTAAGGTCGAGCATATTTTGCCGGTTTGTCGAATAACGTGAAATTGTGAAAAAGTTTGCGCGATAAGTATATAGTTTTTCGTCATTTTTATAAACTAGACTAGTTATTTGTACTATTGAACAAGAAACAATAACGATTGTGGTAAAAAATCGTCATTAAAAATAAAAGGACACAAAGCACAAAGAAACACAAAATGTCGGCCTCAAACTTCACTTATTAATTTAAAAAAAAAATTCGTCGGGTGATGTTGCAAACTTGCGTCTAAATGATAAACAATCTAATAATCTATGGTTTAAAGGCGTTTTGAAAGGACTTTACAGTCTTTAAAATAGAGTTTAGAGTTGTTTAACAAAAAATATATTTTGGCAACGATCGTTGCCAAGAGCAAGCGAGAGAGTTTTGGTTTTGGAAACAATCGTTGCCAGAAGCAAGCGAGTGGATAAGATAGATGAATAACATTACGCCTGTAATCATCTAAGGGATAGGCAGAGGACGGTGTACCTAATAGTATTTTTTAAGTTTTTGTCGAGTACCTATATTTCTGCCATAATGTATCTATGTTTATTTATTTATTTAAACTTCATGCACAATAGTGATACATAGGCGGACTTAATGCCACAAGGCATCTATAATTTTCTATATTTTTTTTAGCTTTATGGCATTCAAAGAGACTTTGATATTCGGATCTACGAACATTGTGACACGCTGGGTTTCTTATTCTCAAGTAGTGGTATTACCACACATTTACAGTATAAGGTACAGTAACGAGTAAAAACATGCTAATGCATGCACCTCAGATCCAATAACAGGATGCACTTAGCAAAATTCAAAGCTACTTTCCTGGGAAAAAAACGGTTTCTATTATGACTATTATGAGATAAGACCTATTTCGTAATAGGATGGCTTTCCTAACGCTATGTTCGTAAAAACGTAAAAATCACTTATCAAGACAGTACGACAAAATCTATTTAAAGTTGCCTCATGGATATTGGTGCTCGTGACTGTACATCTAGCTACATTTAAGTTGATGTTATAAAAATGGAAAATGCGTAAATAATACCATGTTTAGTGTTGAGAAAATTTCATTACGCTTTTACGCTGATCTCGCACTGTACGGAAATCCTATACAATGCGAGACCAGCTTATACTGGAAATGTATAGCTTGATGTGTAGCCGTGTGTAACTGTGTACCCTAAGTCTTTCATTTACTTACGCATTTTACCCACCACTTTGGGAATCCGGCTCACATATACACTTTTTTGAGGTTCAATGTCATCGACGTCGTCTCGTGCAGCTTCTATTTGTTTGATGAGTGGCAGAAAGTCCAGCATACCACTACCGGCGTTGACCCCGACACAGTCTTGGATCGTCTCGAGTCTTTGGTTGATGCCTTTGCTTTTTGGAACTTTAAGAAATTTTCTGGTGACTTAGTATATGATATATTAGTGATCTCTTTAAATTAGTTTGCTTAAATACTTATAAGGACAAACCTTTTTTAATACTTACAAAACCATTTATTTAGTACTAGACCCCGTGCTAGACCCTATATCTCAATGTTTTTTTTTAATATTATAAATGGGCTTGCTCTTGACTTCAATCTTGCCCTAGGGGCAGAGATTTTAGATGATTTATTGTGGAATTGATTTTATTTTGTTTGGTGACTGCATTTTGGTGACAACTCTACTATTTTGGGGACAAACCCTGTTATCTAAGAAACACAAAACGAATTAAATTGGCGATGGCTTAAATTTGATGTTGTTGATAAAAAAGAGTATCAACCATCAAAACAGAAAATATATCTAAGTACGATACTACTTAAATTACCACCGTATTATGATATAATTATCACTCTTTTGCTTTTCCTACTAAAAGAGTTTCAACATAGTAGTTCAAGGTTTTCCTCAAGAAGGTCTTGACTTGGCCTTGAACAAAGATAAGGTAGCATCTTAGAAAATTTGGCATAAACAAAAAAAATGTAGCTGATAGACATTTCTATTATATTGTAGACTTCGATTTCTATTTCGTCTTACAAAGTGTTTTCAAATTTGTAGAGGTTTATCAACACCATATTATAATGGAGGAAAAGCAACTGTACGGTGCACTAACAGTGTACCGCGAGCGAGGCGCTTATCTACGACGTCTCGAACAGTTCGAGAAGTCGAAAGCTTCTTACGACGAGGCGTACAAGAGCAACCCTGAGGATGTGCGTACGCTGACGGGGCGCAGCCAGGTGTGCGCGGACGCCGTGCGGCCCGTGCAGGCGTACGCCGACGCCGAGCTGGCGCTCAAGCTGTCGCCCGGCAACATGAACGCGCGCAACATGCAGTCGCGCGCCATGTATACCATGACCGACTTCGAGCGCTCCGTCGTCATGAACTTCCGCGGCCTGCGCCAGCGCCGCCAGCCGCCCTACTTCATGGAAGGCATCAACCAAGGACTCGAGACGATCCAAGACTGTATCGGGGTCAACGCCGGTAGTGTTATGCTAGACTTTCTGCCACTCATCAAACAAATAGAAGCTGCACGAGCCGACCAACAAGAAACTCAAAGAAAATTGCATGTAAACCGTATTCCCAAAGAGGAGCATAAGAAACAACTGACCCAAATGGAGGCCCGAAAACACGAAACTTTATCTCGCGTACTTGCAATGAAATATCTTGGGCCAATGGCTTACGATAAATTTTTTCTACATGAGCTTTTGGAAGACCCAAGAATTAAATCTGCAAATTCGGCTGGAAGTAGAGAATTGATGGAAATTGCTAAAGAAGCTCTACGATCTCTTAGTGAAAGACAGGAGATGTTACGAGCTCAGAGACCATACTATACTATAAAATTAGCTGAAAAGGCAGAATCTAAACACCAGACTGCGTACAAAGAGGCTGTGTTGTGGAGAGAACGTGAGATTGGCGCTAAGACCGCAGAGCGCTTATTGAAACAGATCGAAAAGAGTATGCGTGAGCACCGTATAATGGATTTGATGGCGCAGGCTGAGCGAATGCAGATGTTTCTTGACGGAAAGACTCCGAGAACATTACCAGACAAGGAGATATACCTGGATCGGTTATATAGAGCGGTTGGTGAAGGATATCTGTCACAGCATCGTCTATCTTACACTCTCAGCGAGCGCGGCAATCGACGTCGCATCGCTTTCCTCATGGGTTTGCCGGTTGGCCGACCTACTTCATTCGATTCTGTTATGGCAAATTATCCGTACAAGTTCATTGATATTCACTTTGCTACTCAAAAAGTGAAGCATACTCTTGACATGTGCGAAAATTCCACTATGAAGTGTTGGCTTATGTACGAATTGGCTCGGTTACTTTCAACGCAGAAGAATTACGCTCTTGCAAAGTTTTATGCGAAACGATGCCAGAAAGAGGCTCTAGAATTGGGAAATATCACGTGGTGGTTGAATGGTTGCTTTGTTCTAATGAGTGGCGATATGCAACAAGGCAACGCAAACGAAGTGCGCATAGAAGTTGAAGAGGCTTTCGAGATGATAAAGAAAATGCAGGACTCTGAAAGAGTGCAGGCCTTCTTGAATAAATGTGCAGAGATGTCAGCAGAAACCGCATCTGGAGATGATCGTAAGGCGATATTGGCCCGCGAGAGACAGATCCTGGCAGTCATGGACCCGGAGACGCGCGTGGAGACGCAAGTGCTGTTCAAACGCATGTCCACAGTGCCACCGGGCCGCCGCTTCTCCGTGCTGCCACGCAAAGCTGACCCCTCAATGGGCGACGCCTTCCACGAGCGCAAGAGGCGGCGCCAGCGTGGTCTTACCGTCGTGGCCGGGCCTGAGCAAGTGTTGCCGGCTCCACCCAAGTCCGGTGTTGCTGGACTACAATTGTTTGCCATTTGATTTGAATCAAACTTCTTTGACAAGTTTACATTCAATTTATTTGTGGCGCACAAAAAAGTCGCACAATGGTTTATTTATTCATTTGATAAATTAATAATTATTTTTTTATAAAATTATTGAAGAATTTGGTTTGTCTCACTCACTTACACGTTTTTATTTTAAAGGTGTTACCGTAATTAGGACTGTTTTTAGTTAGGAAAGATGGTACAGGCAATCAAACAATTGAGGTCTAATAAATACATAATTTATTTACATTACGGCATTTAAGATTGTTATAAAACAATAACCTCTCTTAATGGTGGTAGTAGGGAGCAGATGAGTAAGATACAGGGGCGGCGTGCACCACGGGGGCGGAATGGTACGTCACCGGGGCGGCGGCGTACTTGACGGGCGCGGCGTATGCGACGGGGGCAGAGTGGTAAGCTACAGGGGCGACCACCTTGGCAACGGGGGCGACGACCTTAGCGACGTGACCAACGGGTTCCCGGTGGACGACGGCGTTGAAACCGTTGTGGGGGTCAGCAGTGTACTCAACAGTGCGCTTGATGCCGTCGGGGTCAACTACGGAGTAGGAGCCCTTCACAACATCACCGTCGCGGCTTTCGTACTGGCTCTTGGAGTCACCGGTATGTCCGTCCTGCACGTCATAGGAGAAGCTGTACTGAGGGTTGGTGTCATAAGCCTCAACTTTGGCGACGGGGGCAGCGTACGCCACGGGGGCCGCGATCTTGGCGACGGGGGCTGCGGCGTAGTAGGCAGGAGCAGCCTGGACGTGGCTGGTGTAGGCAAGAGGGGCTGAGTAGGAGACCTGGCCAGCGCTCGCCACGGCCAACAGGCAAGACAGGGCGACAAACTGTAAATCAAATAAAGTTTTATTAAAAACAAAATGAAACATGGGTAACACTTTTTATTAAAATTTAATGATCTGTTAATAAACCTACCTTGAATGCCATTTTGGGTTGTGATAATGTTCAACAGTGGGGTAGAACTGCCGCTTACAGAGCACGGTCTCGTTTTATATTCAGCGCGCGTCCACTCATGTTCAGATTTATGTGACGTCACAAGCCCGATCCGGTAACCGAACCTCGTATACATATGACAGTTTATTGAAACTTTCGCTTTTAATTGAGGTGGTTAACCAAGGCAAGGTCGCGGTCTCCACCGGAATGCGAGCGAGTCCTGCGCCTGCTCAAACGGTTACCGTGGCACTTACAGTCAATGAGTCAACCGTACCGTCCATTGTACTTTGCCTGCACCTTTATTTTAATAGCAATAAGGGTGGTTTCTATAGCTCAAAATTAAATATTTCGTTGCTAAAATCATGTAAAACTAAGGTCGAAGTGAGCTTCCAGGTTCTTGTAACTTAGTAAATTCAGTGCAATCAAACCGTTAAGCGTGTATTGACCTTTCATGTGCATTAGCCGCTCACAGATACGATGCCTTGTTTCGATCGAATGTTTGCACTTGAGAGTAACAATTATAATTATATTTAATGTATTGTTTAATAATTCAACAAACTGGGTCGTCACTGTAAAAAAATCTGCTAATTCTACTTAATATTGTGAAGTATGTTCTACTTAGACATACCTTCTTTCTGTTTAGAACTAATCCTCTATGGCAATCGTTGCCATGGTAATATTCTCTTGAAATAAAAAACTTGTGTGTCAAACATATTTATTGTACTAAGATATATTAAAAGGTAATATAAAATGCTTCAGCTTCTTATTAAGAAATACACTAAATTTTACAAATATTATAAAAGCTAAATTATGTCAGGATGTAATGAATACCAGGATGTATGGATGTTTGTTACTCTTTGACGCCAACGCTTATGAACGGATTTGAATCCAGGTTATTAAAGCACTCAGATAGTGTATAACCAGTTTTATCACATGGGATGTTTTTGTTCCAGTAATTTGTTCCCGTGGACAATTATCGAACTACTCGCGGGCATAAGATTGTTAAATAATGTTTGCATGTTCAAAACAAAGTTACACAAAAACACATAAAAAATGTATCTAAAGGCGTTTATTTACATAAATAACAAAGGTCCTAATAATAATAGTAAAGATATCAACAACAAAATTGTAATAATTCATCTAGAAGTAGTATGGATTTCTGGGGGCGAAGAATGGTGCGGGCGCCGGGGCGAACACGGGTGCTGGTGCTCTCGCGAGGATGGGGGCGGGGGCCACTACCCTCGGGGGAGCTGCGACCACCAACGGCTCGCGGCGTACAACCGCGTTAAAGCCATTGAGGGGGTCAGCAGTGTAGTCCACAATTCTCCTAGTACCGTCGGGGTCAACGACTGAGTATGAGCCAGTGACGAGGTCGCCGTTCCTTTGTTCCTGATGACCTTTGTAGTCGCCGGTGAGGGCGTCCTGTACGTCATACCCGTAGGAGTACTGCGGGAGGGGGTCGAGTCTTGCGAGGGGGACGGCGGGGGCTAGGACACTCGCGCTCGCGACGCCTACTACGCAGATGAATACTACAATCTGGAACAAACAAGTGATTTGATTAAGGCTATGTTTATCATCATCATCATCATCATCATCAGCTTACAGATGTCCACTACTGGACTTTTACAAAGGCCTCTTTAATCATACGACACTCAACAAATCTCACATCAGGCAAGTCAATGCTGAATAGTATAAATTGTTGAATAGAATAGTTACTGAAAGTTATTTAAGTCTTAGGAACCGCCTGACTTATTTTCAGATATCCCACAATCGTTTTAAAATCAAACCGTTCAATTTCAAACGACACCACCTACCAATTTCTTCTAGACGAGACGTCTATAGAATAAAGTATGATGTATTAATAACGCAATAAACTCATTACACAATAATAATAAGATTGCAACAATAATAGTGTCACATTGTTCGTGAGTGCGTTGTCCACCGACTTGCGACATGCTTTAGACCCTTTCTTCGTAACAAAACGCGATGGGAATGACAATACCATCAATGTATGCGACGTTGTACGTTTGTGTTTTGTTTGGCTGAATGTTAAATTAAGGGTACTGCGTCTGAGATGTTACAAGTTTAAGTATCAGTTGACATTTAATTATGAAAACATTTGTATTTGTGAAGGAAGGAAAACTAAAGAAACGATGTATGGACTGTGCAAAGGATAATATGGCAATGACTTGTCATCCGTCAGAGACGAGGAGGAGGTGTGTCTGATGGCTGACAAGTAATAGAGAAGTATGGAAGTAGAAGACACGCTGCGCCGTACCATAATGAATTGGGTTTTACATTTGTGGGATAAAAGCAATATGGCTACATTCCCAATGGTGGCAAGCACTGTCCCTAATGAAAAGTAAGCAGTGTAGATTTTTGTATGGTAGAAATAAATGTTAAAACGATAAATAAGTAAGAATGCCAAAAAGTTCCAAGCACGAAAAGTATTTGCGCATGCGCACCTATGAAAAGTGCGCGCGTTGATGTCTTTTCAATTAAAAATTTACGTTTCAATTGTAAGTATTTAATTAACATCAATTTAGCTTAATATCTTAGGCTTAAATTAATTATTAGGGATTGCTACTGTTTTCTTTGATTTATTGTTTTTTCATTACAATGTCTTGAAAATATCTGACCAGCACGGAAGCTTTATAAAAACATTAATAACAATACAATGATCTACCGGGGTCCTAATGGAACTTAAGGTCACAATGGCAAATATATGTTATTATTAGTCTGTTTTTTCTGTTCTGTGTTATTAGTCATCAATAAAATGATATCTTAAAACTTCAATGCCAGAAAAAAAACAAAGTAAGTAACTTAATTATCTTACGATAAAAGGATATTTTTATATTCGTACTTGACCATGACTTTAACTTCCATGAAATCGGACCGTAAACGAAAAAAAAAGAAATATTGAAGTACACGAATTCATTGTTATGTGCAGGGGCGAGTCGAATCGAAAGCGCCAGAAAGAAGGCAGTGTCGCAAAGCGTCCCGATATGGATCGCGTTGGTCAATGCGCGCGCGCACGAACCCGTACGAACTGCCGATAGCGATGGCGGCGCGAAAGCTCGAACTGAGATAATATCGCGATCAACGATACGACGAAAATCATAGATATCACTGTCTAGACATCATGGTTAAAATACAGTTTGACCGAAAGAATTTTTGAAAGAAGAACCAGGATGAATTCGAAAGGCTTTTTGCGGCAATAAAAATTACAATTGAATCAAAGTTTACAACAAAATAAATAAATAAAAAAATAAATAAATAAATAATAAATTTTATTTTATTAGTGGCACATATGAAATAAGACAAACATTGAAATCAAAGGAAAGCTAAAAATAAGATGAAATTGGAATTATAAAAAAAAAACTGATTGAAGTCATGCATTTGATAAACTAAACTAAATCAAAAATTAAACAATATTATTAAAAAATATTTAAAAAAAAATGATATCTCACCTTGGAGTCCATGTCTATTTGTGTGAGATAGGATGGTCACAGTCCTCGATGTGGAATGTGATTCCCGTCGGTCGCCCCCGCGTTATATATCGAGCACCACGCAATCGGGACGTGAGGTCCATACGCACGGCTCATTGAAGAAAGTGCTTGAATTATGCGACAATCGACGTCGATGAGTCTTGCGATACATGTTACGTTTCACGAACTCTATGCTTTCATTGATTTCACAGGCTTCCGGGTTTGATTCATCGACGAATATTCGGTGATTTTGGGGTACTTAGATTCCGCGGTAGTTATCCTAAGCTGAGCTATGGGTAGGAAAGTCCAGGCATTTCTTCTGCGAAATTGTACGGTTTTTCGCACAGACTGTGACTAATCGTAGTTACCGAATCCTATATGCTGTAAATCTTTTGTTACTTTGAATCACCTTGTTGGTGGTTGGGTGCTGTGCTTGAGCTCCTGGGTTTGATTCCCTGGTTGGGCAAAGTGTTGTTGCATTTTCTCATCAGGAATTTCACAGTAGCAGCCACGAAGCCATGGCTATGAATTTCTCTTGTATCGTAGTTGCGTTTACAAACATTTAAACTCACATACATAACCAGTAAGACCCAGAACAGCCATCATACAAATATATGTTCCACTAGCTTTTGCCCGCGACTTCGTCCGCGTTATACTAAAAAAAATGAAAAATCTTTGGTAAGTAGATCTATCATTGATTTTAATTTTAAATGAAAAACTCTTGCGATAATATCATGGCGGTCATGCGGTGCTTGACCCTCAAGAAGCTCCCGAGTGATTTCATCCCACTTGGGCTTGGTAGTTACACCGAACCTCGGGGTGCCCCTGACGTCTACCGTCTACGGTTAAGATCTCTGTGCTGTGGATTTAATTTATCATGTTTGTTAGAGAGATTTCATCCTTATAATTGACCCTAACGATCGATGCAATAAAAGTACAGGGTATAATTTTTTCAGATTTTAGCCGGTTCGATTCCCGGGTGTGGGAGAAGAGAATTTTCGAAAATCTTTGAATGCAGTAACATTCCTTTATTTTTGAATGGAATGTTTCCTTTGAGTAAAATTTTCTATCTGCAGTATTAAGAGTACTTTCCCTCCAGGTGCCATTACAAAATTCCACCCTGTTTAATCAGAAAGCTCCGAACTGCTAAGCCATCGGGAGTTACGCGTGTTATTGTGAGTCAACCATAAAAGATAGACATATGCTGTTATGGGATATTTTTTAGATAATTTTATGTAGAACATTTCCGTCATAAATGATTTCTATGTAGCTTTAACCATTAAGGCTGCACACGCGACGGAAGCTTAAAAAATGGAGCAACTTCTCCCGTTTTCCCAACATTTCCCTTCACTGCTCTGCTTCTTTTGAATGTAGCGTGATGAAAAGTATACTATAACCTCCCCAGGAGTATGAAGAATAATTGTGCCAAGTTTCGTTAAAATCCGTCGAGTAGTTTTTGTTTCTATAAGGAACATACAGACAGGAGGACAGACAGACAGACAGACAGACAAAAAATTTACTGATTGCATTTTTGGCATCAGTATCGATCACTAATTACCCCCTGATAGTTATTTTGAAAATATATATCATGTACAGAATTGACCTCCCTACAGATTTATTATAAGTATAGAAGATGAGGGAATTAAACCCGCGACACGCAGCGCAGCAGTCACTACACCAACCGTGCGATATCTGCGTTTCCTCTACAGCGCGCGCTCATGCTAAGGTCGCAGAGTTCGAGGCTCTTTCAGCCAGTCAGTGGAAAGGCACTTCCTCATCTAGAATCATCATCTGCCTAGCCTTTTCCCAACGATGTTGGGGTCGGCTTTTAGTCTAACCGGTATTTTTCATGGAGCGACTGCCTATCTGACCTCCACAACCCGGTTATTACTAGGTTATACGATACCCTTTGGGAAGACTTGATGTCAGACTTTTAGGTCATTGACTACCTGTAACGACTGTCATAATCTATATATGGCAGCCGGGACCAACAGCTTAACGTGCTTTCCGAAGCACGGAGGAAACTCGGTACGTAATGGGTTGTCACCCATCCACAGACCAACCTAGGCAAGGTGTGATTTTCCAAAACATTTCCGTTTATTTCCTTCAGAAATTAGTTCAAGGAGGTTTCATCCTCTAAGTCGTGAACAGAATGTAAATACTATTAATATTGATGGCGCACCACCATCACCACCGATCGACGATTGATACCAAAAACTTGACGTGATTAATGAACTTTGACGCATTCATTACTTAACAAAAGGAAAAACCAGTTGATATGACACATTGTCTGCCTCGTTGGTCTAGTAGAGTATATTAAGAGTATATTATTGCACAATATAGGGTTCGATTCCTACGTCGGACAAAATGTTACTGAGTATTTCGATCACATTTCTAACACCCAGGAGACTGGATTCAAAGGGGTCAACCCTTTGAAGGCAAAGGCTAGTCGTCTAGTCCCTTCCTACATATTCCTAACACTTTAAAATGGTCGACTATCTGATGCCCGCGTCTTCGCCCGTGTGGATTTCGGAACTTGACAAATCCTACTTCCTACTAATATTGTAAACGCGAAAGTTTGTAAGTATGTATGTTATATGTATGGATGGAAGGATGGATGGATGTTTGTTACTCTTTCACGCAAAAACTACTGAACGGATATGGATAAAATTTGGTACTCAGATAGTTAATAACCTAAATTAACACATAGGGTACTTTTTATCCCGATTTTATCTTCCGTTGGGATAATTTTCGAGTTGTAGCGGGAGAAGCCGCTAGCAAAACCTAGTTATATACTAAAACCTTCCTCAAGAACCACTTTATTCATTGGTGAAAACAGCAAGAAGTATGTAGTTTTTGAGTTTATCGCTAACAGACAGACAAACGCGGCGGAGGACTTTGTTTTATAATATGTAGTGATAGTGATATACCTACACTGTAAGGACATCTCTGCCTAACCCCTCGCGCATTACGTGTTGTTGTATTTTTGGTGACAGGATACTTTGTACCGTTTGGCTTTGAGTTAAAACTAAATCGTCACTATTCAGCTTTTGGTCCAGTTCAGATTTAGTACGTTTTTCTTGTGTATCTGTATGATGAAGCAGTTAATATTTTTTTTAAGTTGTTTGAAATAAATTAACAGCATATAATAACATTATTTGACAATAATTAATATGTAGTTCGTGAATTCGTAATCGATTTTGTTTCAGTACTTACTACTAAAGAGTTCCGTTTGAATTTATCGATATAATTAAATATGTATGGCCGTATGCACGTTGTATACTATACTTATGAAGTTATGATAGCATACGCGTATTTCATTTTAAAGTGATGATAGAAGCTTAATATTTATGGTTTCATGCCTCCAAGTGTACTTAACTAAAGTTGCAAACAGTTTATCCTAAAGCTTACCGGATATTCGTAGCAAAACCTTCCATTGAAAAAGATAACGGTAAAGGTAAGGATATGAATTCATATGGTAAAAACTTTGTGTTTTGCAGAATAAGAAAGAGAATGAAAAACAATCGAACGGAAATCTAGCAGCCGATCTAAGTAGGATAAAATATTCCAAAACTACCTTTCCGTGATCTTTCTCTTATTGATTGTAAGCACAATTTTAAAGATAAAAGTTGGTAATTACTTGTTGTAGGAACAATGCAGTAATTTATCAGTATTTTTACAGAGTAACCCACTCAATGCGATCGGTATGAAAAATTTTCAGAATCATTTCGATTAATTTACGTTAGTTAGAGCGTATTTTTCTTATACATATGCTGCATGACACATTAGAAATAAATAAATGTTATCCTATTTTATCGCACACTGTGTGTTTACGAGTATAAACCCGTACGTTGTTTTGATGATAGCCATTTTGTTGTGAGAAGATTTAAACTACAGCTGCTGCTTATATTATTCAGAGCTGCAGTTAATTTTTAAATACTACTGTGTTAATGCCCGTTTTCATTTCACTAGAACACTATAGGCATTTAGGTCGCGTATTGTGTGTAAATTGGGCATTAAGGAAAGCAACAAGGTAAAAAATAAAATATATAAGTTTCAAACATTTATTTTCATTTTGTAAAAAGTAACAAAACTAACTAAAACTAGTAGTATATGTACAAATCAAGTCTTTAGTGGTTTGCTAGCGTCCGTCTGTTAGAGTTTTACATGAGGCGTTGATCTACCAGGCAGCGTTGTACGCAGCGGGGGCAGGGTACGCATTGTACGCGGCAGCAACTGGGGCGGGATAGGCATTGTACGCGGCAGCCACGGGGGCGGGGTAGGCATTGTACGCGGCAGCTACTGGAGCGGTGTAGGCAGCTCTGTAGGCAGCTGCTACGGGAGCGGCGGCGTAGCGAGCGTAGACTGGGGCAGGGGCAGCTACTGCTGTGGCTACGGGAGCAGCGGCGTAGCGAGCGGCTACAACGGGGGCGGCAACGGGAGCGGCGGCGTAGCGGGCGGCTACGACGGGGGCAGCTACGGGAGCGGCAGCGTAGCGAGCGTAGACTGGAGCAGGGGCAGCTACTGGAGCAGTGGCGTAGCGGGCATAGACTGGGGCAGGAGCGGCGATGGGAGCAGCCGCGTATCTAGCAGCAGTGACAATTGGGGCGGGCTGAGCAACGGCAACTGGTGCAGCAGCGTACCGGGCCGCCACCACCGCGGGTTCAGCGACAACGGCGGGTGCGGCCGCCACGAGAGGCTCCTTGCGCACCACCGCGTTGAAGCCGTTCACTGAGTCAGCGGAGTAGTCCACAATACGGCGCGTGCCGTCGGGGTCCACCAGCGAGTACTGTCCTTGCACCAGGTCTCCGTTGCGCTGCTCGGTCTGACTCTTGTAGTCACCGGTGAGAGAGTCAGCCACATTGTATCCAAAGTTGTACTGTGGTACGGGGTCGAATTCTTCCAGCCTGGCTGCGACGGGGCCGGCCGCGTAGGCGACAGGGGCGGCGGCGATGGCTGCGGGCACACCGCTGCCGTGAGCGAGGGCCAGGAAGCATGAGAGTACTACCAACTGAAAAAATAGGAAACACATTAGTCACCTTTCAAGAACATTCTTATCCACTGTTGGAGACATCGACTTTTGAGTCATACAATCCCATTGCGTTCATACAATGCTATTGCTTTCGATCAACGCTTTTTTTGCACTTAATGTGTTAGTTCCGCATTCATATGCTAAAAAGCCTTTTGGAAGATTTTTTCACATTTTAATCACTTTTGAAGATTATCACTGTTTCACGCTCACTGTAACACTTCACAGATCGCACTGCGTTCCGTACCTTGAATGCCATTTCTGCTGTTTGTTGTTGTTGCTGAGTTGTGTTCAGGGATGCTTGGAGCTGTGAACTGTACCCTTAGTTAGAGTCTAACAGCATTTATAGTAGTTGGTGGAGCGCTTGCCTCATCCTGGTGGCATCTCCAAATTTGAATATATTCAAGTACGCACGTACGAAGCGCGGCCGCGCGCCGCTGTGCGCAACGCGGGGACGGCGATGGTCGAACAATGCCACGCTGTGTGAGGGAAAATTGGAAAATATTCTTAATTGCTTCTAACTACATTAATGTATGTTTCACTGTTTCTTTACATACATAAGTGACTGTATCACACAATAATAGTTTCATGAGTATTCCTGAAACTGAATGTCTTACCTGTATGCTATGTCATTGGTGCTTTTCAAGCCGTGCCCGTTGAATTGCTTAGTGTAGTTAGTGATGCAGGTTGAGCAATAATCGCTACTATCGGTTTGTAGATAGGTTCTCTCCTGCTCCTGAAGTGTCAATCACAAATTCCAATTCTGGACTGGGAATTTAGAATCAGGACTTAACAAAATATTCTAAAGAGCAACGAGCCAAATAGCCTAAGCAAAAATAGTTGAAAAAGATGTCACGCTAATTTATTCATGCAAGTAGTTTACTTAGTCTATTGGCACAGAAATAGATAAAACTTAGACTATGTACTGGGCTATCACTCTTTTATTTATTTTCATTGATATTCATAAATGCAATCCACGTCCCGAAATAAAAACTCGCTAACTTAAACAATGGTCCTGACGGTTAAATAAGAACTATGAATTTATTAAATAATTCGATCACTTTCATTTTCCCTAAGACATGGAAATAAGAAAATCTATTGGATAGTTCAGACTCTTCCTTTTATTCGTTTGTTCGTACTGAAAATTGTATGTATAGAGATTGCAGATTGCAAATGGAGTTGACTGCAACACGAAAATCAGAGGTAATCTTAGCTAACAAATAACTTTCAGGGTTGATGGCTGTATATACATTTTTTTTTATTTTATTTAAAATGTTTTTTATTGTTCTTGTTAAAAATGTAAAAAAATGAATAAAGGTAATGAAAATAAATAAATAACTAGCGAAATGATGGTGTATGCATACTGCTGGCACACCTGTACCTAACCTTTCGGGGAATACAGCCATGTATAACATAACCCATAGCGTCACGCCGCGCGCCGGTAATCCCCGAAGGGTTAAGCATGGGTTAAGCGGAGGCGGGAGGTGTCAGTATGTAACCCATATTTTTCCAGTAATATTTAAACCACATGTAATAAGGGGCGAGCTGATTTAATGTATGTTTAACCTTCTGAAATACCGCACAGATTACGCGTTGGCACCAGCCAAAGCCATGTAGCAACAGATAGCGTTGCATTAAAGATAAGGACATCGTGTAAGCTATGGGTTGTTACCCCATCATTACATTAGTTAGAACATTACCTACTTACGAGTACGTGTGACCGGTTGATAAAAAAGTTCACATTAGGTATTTTGCAAATGTCCTAAGAGCCTACATAAAGTATACTTACTAATCAACACTAATTTAAGAAAATTCCAATAAAAATGCACTTCTCTCGTCTGGATAGAATCCTGACTGAGTATCAAGTCATGTCTATCATAAAAATGTGTAGTCACCAGATTGTTTGCATAATTTCAGCGCAATCGGTTTAACAGTACGGTAGAACTGGTTTAAATTTCATTTGTAAGATTTAATCAATACAAACTAACTAACAAGGCAAGTTATATCGAAGCTAATGAAAAGCTAATCGATCCTCGATCCGAAAATTGCTGCAAAAATTACTTTCAAAGTCACTGCCTCTTGCAATTGGCCCTATCGGAAAAAAAAAAATTACAGTTCACCTTCTCCAAAGTAGATTTAATAGTTAAACAATTAGCAGATCTAAGACCCAAAAGCTTAGTGACTAAAGGTCTGGAATCACCAACACGCAGCAAGCATACTTAGTAGTCTCGTCGCTCTTCTTTTCTCCGCATTCTAATCACCTTTTCAAACCAATATGTGCATGTGTTCCACAGAGCCCGGAGATGCCAGCGGACGCTGGCTTTTACTGGCATTGCATTGTGGCAAATAAGACGTATACGTGACTAAAAGCAACGCACCATTGTTGATAGTTCTGGTTACGAATATTGTTAGTGTTACTTGCATTCCTATCTCTGTGATTTGTTCTCGGCGGGAATCGAACCCGCAACAGTGCTGAAAACAAATGCTTGCTAGAGCTCGATTAGCACCAGTAGTCCAGTCAAATTAGTAAGTTTACCTCGGAATTTGAGATACCGTATAAAATTAACTAGTATTTTGACATCCTAAAACTTGTCTCAAAACTTACTTATAATAATAATAATATTTTTATTTTACAGGCATTAAATCCCAATTTACATAAAAAAAAATAAAATCATAGGTCACAAAAATCGTTTTTTGTAAATTCTCGTTTCCTATGGGATGGCGTAATACCTTACCTTACTGTTTTTTTTTTTTATATTTCTATGGTGTCGACGCAAGTTGCATTCCACACATGATGATTAAAACCCTACAACTTCTGTTTCAATTTTTTTTATACCTTTAATCGTTTTCGAGATAGAGGGCGGAAGGTGCGCGCTAATTTTAGCTAATTTGACTGGACTACAGTGCTTATAAGTATGAACTGGTTTTGTATGTCCGATTACCTGCTTTCTTGAGCCTATATGTAGTTCGTTTCGGGTCTCCTTACAGCAAGTGGTCAATCAATTTATTTGTGAGCTTTACTTATCTACCTGCACTGCAGCTCATTGAGATTTTCACAAATGATAAACCATTAACCCAAATATCTATAAACTTTAAATTATCCAAACAGTCGAAACACATGTCTAGATGTGCTGCACGTCGTGTACGTAGAGATACGTCGCATTAGCTAGGCATACCTCAGAACAAATCAATTTTGTCCGGTACATTGGCGATGGATTCACGGCCATTACCCTAAAAGGGTTAGCTTAGTGAGCTGTCACAGCTGCATACCAGAGCGGTCGCAGTTTTAGGCTATGCATTTTACATAACACGGAACTATGAGCGACCCCACCTACTGTTACCTACCTACTGTTTTATTTTACAAATTTCAATTTCAACACAATGGATATTATTGTTTCGAAATAAATAACTTATGACTTACTTATGACCCCAAAAATACCCAATGTTCAGTGGGATGAACAACATAAGAGGTCGAAATTAATTAGGTAATTAGGACAGTTAACATCTTGCTATAAGTATTTCGGTATTATTTTTTTTTTTAAATCGTGATACGCCTGTGACATTAAAAGAGTGATGGATATAAATGTTGATGGATGGAGAGGGAGAGGAAGGCCAAAGAAAAGGATTGGACTGATTGTGGGAGGAATGACATGAAAGAGAAAGGAGTAAATGATGCCGTAACATTTGACAGAGGAGAATGGATAAGAAAATGTCCTGCACTGATCCTAAATAGAATGGGAAAAAAGCAGGAAGATGATGATGATGATAGTGGTGAAGATAATATTTTATGCCGAAGTGATATTAGCCAATTTGTGAGTGTCTGTAGTTGTGGTATAGATTTGTCAGAGTATTCCACATTGCGCACCCACAGTTGTATTGAAAACTATTGGAGAACATGTTTTTATGTGTAGGGATAGGGACGCTAAAATCTCCTGGCAATATTCACTAGGGTGCGTAATTGAGAACAATCATTAGCTTGTGGCCCACAAAAACAAAATATTAAAATCTCATACTTTTATTTCATGTCGTAAAAAAAGAATAATTATTATAACTAGTCGTGTATATACAATTCAAGTCTTTAGAGGTATACAGGCATTATTTAGTCAGAGTAAGGTATTCAAGGGTAGGTGTATCCAGCGGGGGTGGATGCCACGATCTTGGCGGGGGCAGCGCGGGCGGTGGACACCACGGGGGCGACAGCCGTGGGAGCAGGCGCAGCAGCCACGCGAGCCGTGTACGCGGCCGCTACAGGTGCGCTGTATGCCCCCGGCGCGGTGTAGGCTGCAGCTACTTGAGTGGCGTAGGGAGCAGAGTAGGCGGTAAACGGAGCAGTGTACGCGGCGTACGGTGCGGTGTATGCGGCGAATGGAGAAGTGTACGCCGCACTGTAAGCAGCCGCTACGGCGGGAGTGGCGTAACGTTGTGCTACGACGGGAGCGGCTGCGTAGCGGGCGTACACCGGAGCGGCGGCTACGGGCGCAGCTGCTAGGGGAGCCGCAGCTACGGGAGCGGCAGTGTAGCGAACGGCTACGACAGGGGCGGCTACGGGTGCGGTGGCATAGCGTGCGTAGACTGGGGCAGGGGCAGCAACGGGAGCTGCGGCGTAGCGGGCGTAAACTGGAGCAGGCGCGGCAACCGGAGCGGTAGCGTAACGGGCGAAGGCGGGAGCAGCCGCAAACCTCGCAGCGGTGACAACTGGAGTGGGCTGAGCGACGGCTACGGGAGCGGCCGCGTAACGGGCAGGTACCACCGCGGGCTCAGCCACTACGGCGGGCGCAGCCGCTACCAGAGGTTCCTTGCGCACTACGGCGTTGAACCCGTTCACTGAGTCAGCGGAGTAGTCCACAATGCGGCGCGTGCCGTCGGGGTCCACCAGCGAGTACTGTCCCTGCACCAGGTCTCCGTTGCGCTGCTCGGTCTGGCTCTTGTAGTCACCAGTCAGAGAGTCAGCCACATTGTATCCAAAGTTGTACTGTGGGAATGGGTCGAACTCCTCGAGCCTGGCTGCGACGGGAGCAGGCGCCGCGTATGCGACGGCGGGCACTCCGCTACCGTAAGCGACGGCCAGAAGGCAGGAGAGAATCATCAACTGAAATAGAAAATGATAATTTGTTATGAGAAATCCGTTTTCCTTTTTCCACGACGATAACTTATCGATAGCTGTTGTTTTCCAATATTCTGAATATTATGTTTTTATCACTGTTTATGATTATTATCACTGTTTCACAATCACTGTTATACACTTCACAGATCGCACTGCGCTCCGTACCTTGAATGCCATGTCTGTTGTTTCCTGCTGACTTGTGTTCAGGGGTGAGTAAAGCTGTGAACTGTACCCTTAGTTTGTCATTAACAGCATTTATAGTAGTTGTTGGAACGCTTGCCTCATCCTGGTGGCATCTCCAAATTTAAATATATTCAAGTACGCACGTACGAGCGGGCCGATGGGACGACTGGACAATGCCACGTGAACAATACGGCTACTTGCAACACACTTGGCCTATGAAACATCGCGGTCACACCGATTCTTCGCTCAATTCACAAAAAAACGAGTTTTTCAGGATTTCTATTTGCCGGTTTTCACGGTTAATGCCGCTTAAAGAGATCATACTTATGAACTAAAACATATGGTTGCATAACAATGGACGATTAGAATATTTTTATTTGAATGAAATTATGTTAGCTTAGAGGCTGAAGGTTCCTAATGTATATTAAACATGTATTGACGCTTACTCATTGTACTGTAATTAGTCACCGTGTGCTAATGACGACAGTAATCGCGATTAACAATTTAGGTTTTCATTCCGTACAAAAGATTTCACAGGCATATCTCATTTGCTTTAACTTTTTTGTTTGTCAAAACCATATTAATTTTTCCTGTAATAATGATAGAGGTATCAAAATCTTTTCCAGGCATGTTTTATGACATCGTTCGTGGACCACACTACGAAATCGACTATGATGTCTTTACTGATAACAACAATGTTATATTTCCCAGAGATAAGCCATCCTCACCACGGTGTATCAAAGATGTTAAATACTCGTATAATTCAAATAACGCTGCTGTAATAACGTGAGATTGGCTATTTATATACTAATTCCATTCAATAATAATCTTATAATTTTTCAAAATCAACAATATTTTTGGTTATTGTGACTGTTTTGCAAATTAACAAACATGTTGTTTCATCACTCGTTCTTTACAAATCAGTCTAAACAGTAATAATGGTCCGGTTTAGTTCATCGTGCACTTTTGTGAATAGTCGCCGTCATTACAAACAGGCTTGTTGCCGTCGTCCACAAAACTTGTTACATTACGAAATTACATGTGTAAACAAATAAATAGCATCTTTTGCTATGAAATGAGCATAGTGGTGGCGGCCCCGACTTACGAACTGTAAGTCGTGGGTTCGAAACTTCGAACCCAGGCAGGTGCATTACTTTGTGTAATTTATTTCATCACCACTGCTCTCAAAACGGTGAAGGAAAACACCGTGAGGAAATCGGTATATCTTAGAACCAAAATGTGTGGTGGATTATTATAGCCCATCCCTGTCCTAGAGAGGAGTCCTGAGTCCCTGCAGTGGAAACATTATAGGCTGATGATGAACTAGTCTGTACATCGTACTAGCTTGATCTAATGACTCTATTTCTGGAAGTCAGAAAATGTTCAGAAGGTCACGTATTCGAGGCTGACTTTTAGCTCTGTTTAAAATAGTAGATTATTAACCAAGGGGATAAAGCAGTCCCGTCGGGGCTGCGGATTATCATAAGGCATAACGCGGCCTCGGCACAAGGGCGAAGAAGGAACATGGGTTTGGTTTTCAGTCAGTAGAAGTCTGACACTCCCCTTCGCTCTGCCCAAGAGCGGGGGGGGGCAAAAAAAAAAGGGGATAAAGCAGTGTCTTCTGTCGCGGGTGACGATTTAAATCGCGAGCGTAACGAATGACTCGAGGTTTACCCCCCGAGCGTAGCGAGGGTGTTAAAAACTTAAATCACGAGCGAAGCGAGGGATTTAAGATGTTTCCTGAGTGTAGCGAGGGATTTAAGTTCACCCAAGACTAAGACAGCTTTATCACCGAGGAAAACACTCTACTTTTCGTACCATTTGCGAAAAAATTAACACAATATTAATAATAATATATTATTATATATTAATATGAGATAAGCATTAATTAAAAACTAGCTTCTGCCCGCGACTTCGTACGCAGATATTGTTGCTTATGCCAGCAAAAAAAAAAAAATTAAAGAAAAAAAATAAAAAAAAAAATAATAAAAAAATAAAAAATGCTCATCACGTGGAACAATTTTTGATATGGTAATATTTTTGTATCTCTTATAGTTTAGCTGGTCTGTTGCGGTTCTGCATCAGGTCTTCAAGTTTCCAAGATAAATTATAGCCTATAAGTTGCCCAGACTTAATACCTATACAACAAAAAAATAATCATTCAAATCCGTCAAGTAGTTCCGAAGATTAGCGTGTACAAACAAACAGACACACAGACAAACAGACAGAATTTTTTTTTTGGATTCGTACTCTATTACTCTTCCTAAACCCTCAATTGACTGGCCTGTTGGTCTAGTGGTTAGTGACCCTAACTGCTATGCCGGAGGTCGTGGGTTCGATTCCCACCCAGGACAAATGTTTGTGTGATGAGCACGATCATTTGTTCTGTGTCTGGGTGTAATTTATCTATAATATGTATGTATTTAGAAATATATAAGTATGTAATTTATCAGTTGTCTAGTACCCATAACACAAGCTCTGCTTAGCTTGGGACTAGATGGCGTTGTGTGATAGTTGTGGAATATTATTATTATTTAGGGAAAACATGTTCTGTTTCATAGCTCGTTGGCTAGTTTAAGCTACGTTAACGGGCCTTAGCCAAAGTCAGCGTAGCGTGTGTGTGTGTGTGTGTTGTGAAATATTTCATTTTCGTCAATCTGCATGAACTTCCTCACTATTCTGCAGGTGTTCAAAATCGCGGCTTTTTGGAGTGTAATGTAAATTGAGTCTTTGAGGTCTATTAGTTTAAGGCTATGGTGGAGGTGGTTGGGTATAACACCCGTGGTGGAGACTACTATTGGTACCACGTACACTTTTTCTTGATTCCACATTCTAGTGACCTCTTCTTTCAAATCTGCATATTTACTAATTTTCTCACCTATTGTTTTTTGCAAGTTATGCGTGTTCGGGACTGCTATATCTATGAGGTATGTGATTTTATTTACTTTGTCTTGAAGGATTATGTCCGGTCTGTTATAGTGAACAGTCCTGTCGGATAATATGCCGCGATCGTAAAAGATTTTGTGAGTGGTATTTTCTATAAATGGCTTCGGTACATACTTGTAATAAGGAGTGTTTGAGTCTTCAATGAGCTTATGTTTGAGTGCCAGATTTTGATGGATGATATTTGCTACCTGATTGTGCCTGTGGGTATAATCTGTTTGTGTGAGTGTTGTGCAAGCTCCTGTGATATGTTGGATGGTCTCTGGTTGGCTGTGACATTTTCGACATTTATCGTTAATTATCGTGGGGTCTTTTATGATAAATTTCCTATAATTTTTAGTATTTATGATCTGATCTTGTATCGCGATAATAAAACCCTCGGTTTCCGGGAATAAAGAACCAATTTTAAGCCATTTATTTGATGCTAGTGTGTCTACATGAGGTTGTTCAAGATCATGGGGATGTCGCCCATGCAAGACTTTCTTCTTCCAATCTTCTAACTTTTGTTTTTGTGGGTCTTCATTGTTAGTGTTTTGTGTATCTGTCTGTTCGTTTAGGTTAAGTGGGGTGTAGTTGTTGTCGTTCATTACTATAGTTTTATGTATATTACTTGTGTGAGATTTTTTGTAAAAGAATGTTTTCAACCTAGTTATTTGTTTCTGCCAAAGATTATGGATATCAATTAGGCCTCTCCCTCCATTTTGACGACTGATAGTTAGTCTTTCTATTGCAGACATAGGGTGTAGGTTATTGTGTTTAGTAAGTGTGGTGCGTGTCATTCTCTCGATTTGCTGGATGTCAGTTTTTGACCATTTGATCACTCCAAACGAGTATGTTAGTATTGGGATCGCGTATGTGTTTAATGCCTTAATTAGATGTTTTCCGGAGAGTTGAGTTTTACAAACTGCGACCACTCTTCTCTTGTATTCTGTGTTCAATGTTTGTTTAATTGTTGTGTGATCTAATCCTTTGAGCTGCCTGTATCCTAAATATTTATATAAATCGGTGGGTTCCATAGCTGTAATTGTGTCAGTATTGTTAATCGTATAGTCGCCAGGTTTAATTTTGCCTCTTATTATGTGTACTGTTTTACATTTATCTAGTCCAAACTGCATGTTTATGTCTTTGCTAAACTCTGTCGTGATATCTATTAGTTTTTTCATCTCTTTTTCTGTTTTTGTATATAATTTAATGTCGTCCATATAAATAAGATGAGAGATAGTGGTTTCTTCTGTTGTTTGCTTAAGGCGATATCCGGCCTTACAACGCTGTAGTAGGTGAGATAGGGGGTTTAGAGCGAGGCAAAACCATAAGGGACTCAGGGAGTCTCCCTGATAGATCCCTTTTTTAATAGCAATCTGGCGAGTTGTGACTGTGTTATCGCGGTAATTTAATTGTAGCGTAGTTTTCCATCGGGACATAATATTTTGTAAGAATTCTATTATTGTAGGATTTATTTTGTAAATATGTAATATTCGGATAAGCCAGGAGTGTGGAATGCTATCAAAAGCTTTTTTATAATCTATGTAGGTACAGTGTAAATTTCTATTTTTTGTGGCAGCATGTTTGTGTATGATTGAATCGATAACTAGTTGTTCCTTACATCCCATGTGTCCTCGCCTGCAACCCTTTTGTTCCTCTGCTATTATGTTATTATTATTATTATTCTCTTTATTTATTTTTCTTACATACTAATTTACATTTTTAAATATTTGTTAAAAAAGATATCAAAAAACATTTAAAAATATAAAAAATAGTCGTCCACCGGTGACGGGAGCAGGGTCCAAGCCACCGGTGGTTAGGGCTCCAGAGACAGGAACCTCCTCACAATACGAGCCGTATCAAGAAGTACTGCCTTCTGAATCAGGCCCTTGATCCAACCGCCGAGCGAAAGCTTTGATAGATGTTGGTCCATGCTTTTGGCTATAAGGCCATTGGCCGTTACGACTATCGGCACAATGATAGCCGAGCTCACATGCCACATATCGACAACCTCGTGTGCTAAATCCAGATATTTTATTTGCTTCTCTTTTTCAGCTTTCACGAGGTTCTCGTCATGCGGAATGGTAACATCGATTATCATTGCGCGGCGCACTGATCGGTCTATCACCACTATATCAGGCTTATTGGCAACAATAGTCCTGTCAGTGATGATAGACTGATCCCAGTACAACGTTACATGGTCTTTTTCGAGAACTGGATCGGGCACATACTTGTAGTACGGTACCTCTGACTCCACAAGTTTATATTTCAAGGCAAGTTGCTGGTGAATAATCCTGGCTACTTGATTGTGTCTGTGCAAGTACTCGCCGTTAGCCAGACGAGAACAACCAGAAATAATATGTCTGATGGACTCTCCCGGACGATGGCATGCCCGACACACGTCAACCGTCCCATCCTTCATAATATATTTCCGGTAGTTGTTCGTCAACATAACTTCGTCCATAATTGCACAGACAAAACCTTCAGTTTCCCCAAAGAGGTCGCCGAAACGTAGCCAGGACACAGACGCTAGAAAATCTACATCGGGCCCATGAAGAGCCCGGTAGAAGCGCCCGTGAAGCTCCTTGCTTTGCCATATTTCCTTGCGGTCATCAGCAGTAAGTACCACAGGTTTGCGCCAGTTCTCGTTAGCCATGGACAGCGGGGTGAGTCCCTTGTCCACTGCGACCACATCTCGGTGCATACCCGCATCGGCTTTTAAAAAATATTCTCTGAGACTGCACACCTCGCGGTTGTGGAGGGTCTTTGCGTTTAAAAAGCCTCGACCCCCGCACTTCCGCGGGATGTACAGTCTCATTACCGATGATCGTGGGTGATGCATCCGATTTGCGGTCAGCAATGTACGGACTCTCCTATCCAAGGCGTCGAGTTCAGTCTGAGTCCACTTGAGTATGCCGAAAGAGTACATTAAAACTGGCATGACCCAACCGTTGAAGGCGCGCACCTTGTTCCCACCTGAAAGAAGGCTATTTAAAACCTTCTTTAGGCGTCCGAAGAAACGCTCCCCCAACGATTGCTTCATGTCAGCTACATTAATGCCTAACGCTTCCGACATACCCAAATATTTATAGCTTTCAGATGAGGAAAGGGATCTGAGGTGTATGGAATCCGAGAGCTGAATTCCCTCGGATTCCATAATCCCCCCTTTCTTTACATGCATGACTGCACATTTGTCCACACCAAATTCCATCCTGATGGCGCTACTAAAACATTCAGTTAGTTTCAGTAGCTCCATCAGGCGCAATCTGTTGGGGGCAAAGAGTTTCAGATCATCCATGTAAAGAAGGTGAGATGTGACCTGACCATCTCTCCTCATCCGGTAGCCTAGACCTGAATCCTCTAGCAATGTGCTCAAAGGATTCAGGGCCAGACAGAACCAAAGCGGGCTCAGGCTGTCGCCCTGGAAGATTCCCCGTTTAATCCATACAGGTTCATCGTTCCCCTGAATCCGTCGACATCCTGGATATTGAAGGACCGTCCTCCATTGCCCCATACACGACTCAAGGAAGGTGCGTAGAGTTGCGTCTATTTTGTACAACTCCAGCACCCTCATGAGCCACGTATGTGGCACTGAGTCATAGGCCTTCTTATAATCTATCCAACATGTCGACAGATCCTTGCGGGCTCGACGAACCTGTTGGCTAATGGCCATGTCGATGAGGAGTAGCTCCTTAGTACCGCGGGACCCGTTCCTACATCCATTTTGAGAGGCAGACATAATTGAATTTTTCACAATGTGTTTATTAATTTTCGCTCTCAAGATGGATGTAAGAAGTTTATAGACCGTCGGCAAACATGTGATCGGTCTATAATTCTTGGGTTCCGCGGGGCTACCTGACTTATGGAGCAGGTGGGTAACGCCTGTGGTTAAAAACTGCGGAAGCGACGCAGACTCTAAGGCCGACTGGAATTGGGATGCCAGGCAAGTGTGTGAACTGCTGAGCCATTTGAGCCAGAAATTGTGCAGTCCGTCCGGACCTGGTGATTTCCAGTTCGGTAACGGACGAACTGCACTGGCTATATCTAGTGCTGTTATTAAGATAGTTTCCATTTCTGGAATAGGTTCACACACTCGCTCGACATCACGCAACCAGTCAGCCTCAGTATGACAGACGGGTACCGACCAGATGCTGCGCCAGAATGAACTCGTAGCAGCATCATCTGGGCGACACACGTCCGTCATATTTTGCTCGGGTCGCTCCCAAGTTCGGTATACCCACCTCTCATCGCTCTGGAACATGCGATTCTGCGAGTAACGATCAACCCGCCGCTTATACCGCCGAATACGGTTGGCCCATGCATAAACCTTCTGCTTCAGGAAGTCGATGCGCTCCGTGACACGGGACATGTAATCTTGGGGACTGATTTCAGTTCCCGAGAATGCCCGCTTCACAAAGCGCATCACACGTGGTCGTGTATTGCCCTCCCTGAAGCAGTATAGTTTGCCAATGAGCACCCTGGCCCCGTCGACACGACGCTCGATCCTGCGCTGCCAGGCCGGTACGGCTGGTTTTGGTCGACTAGCTAAGTCACAATTTGGGAATTTAACATTAGCTAGTCGACATGCCGCAACAGCCCCACAGTACAAGATCGAGTGTGTATCAACGAGGTCCTCGCTACTCTCGAATATATTCTTGAGTTGCGAGTCCAGGGCACACACCAACGCCCTATTACGCCTATGCATGGGTAACCGTGGCAATCGGGGCCTAAGTTCGGTAGGAGTAGACCGATACTCGCGAAGCGCATCCTCCAGTGCGCTCCTCAATCGGTCGTTGTACTGGCTACTTACCGTAGCAACCCTATCATCTTCCTCTACAGCAACAGTATTGGGCCGCGATGTGGTCGCGTCAATAATTGACGCTGGTACCGCAGTCTGTGCCTGAGTCAAGATGATACGGTTGCTTAGTACCTCTGAGCGCAGCCTATCAAGTGCGGCGTGGTCCAACATGTGATTGCGCTGGATGACGCGCACCTGATCCGATAGTCGTTGGCTTGACACATTGACGGTTGGTTCAAGGTCCTGGAATAGAGACAGCATCCTAGCACGGTACGCAGTGAGGTTAGTTCCCCCCTCTGTAGACCCGTAGTATGCGCGCATGACGTTCTCATTTATTGTTCGAGTCCATTTCATGCGCTGCACACAACCACCGGTAGCGGGGACCCGGCTCGGGGCCGGTTGGCCCCTAGGTCCCAAGCTGTTCGGCGGCCGGCCTCTCCCCTGCCGACGCTCTGGAGATGGTGACGGTGTTCGTGATGTCATCGGCGGAGAGAAATACTCGTCGCTCGAGCTCGACGCTACTGCCGCCGCCGGTGACGCAGGTGATTTATTAATTTATTTATTATTATTATTAATTGTTTTTTTTTTTCAATATATTCAATGTACAGACACAGTTTTTTTACTGTTTTATTATATGTATAGATATAGATAATGACAATTAAAAGTAAAAGTTAACATTCGAAACATTGGTCCAATTTTCACATCACATCAGAGAATGAATGAAATTCAGTACAATTTTCTTTCCCTGTTTTTAACAGATTAAAAAAACCTATGTTCGCTTTTTGTGGCATAGAATGTCACTTTTTTGAGCAAGTGGTACGAAAAATAGTTGCACACTCGAATGTTAACTTTTACTTTTAATTGTCATTATTTTTAATAAATGCTTATCTCATATCCCCTTGGTTAATAATCTACTATTCCATAATAAAGTTGCTTGGTATATGTTTGCATATAACATATCATCACGACTTAATAGGAAACAAGATAGGAAACAAGCCTATCAACCGGGGGTGAGCCTATAAAAATGCACAAGTACAGACTCCGTGGATCCTACTGAGAGATTCCTGATAGAAAAACTCAATAATACTTTGCCCGAATCGTGAGTCGAACTCACCACGCGATGCTCAGCAGTCGCTAGGGACCACTAGACCAACGAGACAGCCCAGTGTGTTTGCACACTGCTCTTAAAATTTATCTATTTCTTAAAAGATTTCAAGTTTGCAAACTACATATTTTCAGACAACTGAAAATGAATACAGACAGACATATACAAAAACGTTGAACTTCTTTAAACTGCAATGGTTTGTAAGAGTCTCCCATTATGTTAAGTCTATCACATTTGCATGACAACGAGCAGTTTTCTTAGGTGAATGTATTCGCAAGGACGGAGGTCGTGCACTATTTTGACTGACGCTTAATAGACGGCATTAGTCCGCGACAAAGTGTGGCACACCATATTAATCTTTGTTTTGTGTTCCGAAGCAAGATTGTACCAACGGAACATATTTTATGAGCTAGCTTATTATATGTGTCTGACTCGGAAGATGTTGGCAATTTCTGCCTAGACGATACTGTTGTGTAAAAGAAAAGGTGAATGAAAATAATTAGGATTCTTAGGTAATTTTCAGTAAATTTATTCAATCTATGGCCACAATTAAGAAGTGGGCCTTAGAACTTAAAGGCACAAAAGTTACAGGCATGAACGAATGTGCCTGTGTGCGTACAGATCAAATGTTAATAAATTAATTCATAAACACAAAAAAATTGGCTGTTTGCCAATTTTATTTCGATTCATTTGTATGAGAGTCGTCGTGGAGTGAATAAGATAAATATGTAGTAACTTAACATTCTTATACGCATTTTTATTTTCGTTTTTATTCATGAATAACGAACAACAAGCATTACAACTTTTACAAATTGCCAATACATTTTATTATTCTCGTTAACTACAAAATAAACATAAATATAGTATCCGATATCGTAAAAGCCCTTTTTACATTACATATTTCCAGATACTGCAATATCTACACATTATGTCACTGCTACAGAAGTCGAAGGCAACCTCAATCGCCCACCCTTGAACTACCCTCGGCCTGGCAGCGCTGGCAGCTCATGAAAATGCGCGCGACGGCGATGGCGGCCATTTTCCTGGCATGCACACGCGCGTCCTTCACAAGGTTGCCAATTGTTGCGCAACGAAGAGGCGCGTGCGCAGCGCGACCACACAACGTGCGCGCTCAGACACTCCGCAGTTGATGGTGAGAGATGATTGGCGTGTTGCGGTGGTTTTAACTTTTTTTGTTGATATACAAGCTCTGATAATTCTGGCTGATGTGAACACTGGTAGTGTTTATTTTTATTAACGGTGAGCCAATTCGTAAAAAAATCTTAACCTAGCTAGTAAGGTATTTGAGGACTGAAATTACAAAAGTATCGAAGAAGACGACCTTTTGCGGCAACCCTTAGTAAATTAGGATAGTTGTGTCTACTTTTCAATCCACCACATACATTCCAGGACAACTGAATAAGTATAGAGAGCCAGTGGTGGTTTTTTTTACTTTGTCTACACTAGGAATTTCTCCTGCCGTATCGTAGCTATGCGTTTGCAAACAGTTAAACTCAGCTTCACAAACAGCCAGACCTGTAAGAACCCAGTGAGCCATAATAAGGCCACACATTTAAAAATAGTTGTGCCGTGCGGGAATCGAACACGCGACATGCAACGAACCAGCCACTGTGCCAACCCTGCTGGCAAACGATTAAACGTTGAACAGTAAAACATACTGTTGGTTTCGTGAATACACACTTAACTCTTAATAGTGAATGGAATAACTCAAACAATGTAAACCGCATAGGTAGGCTGCTGACGAAATGAGCTAAAAAGTAATTAAAAATGTATTCGTCGATAATTCGCAGACCATTGCCGTTTTAACTTGACCGCAATCAATCTTTTTTAACCTCTCTAGCTTGCTTTAGCTTTTGGGTACTTGCACTACCTTCCTAACCAACACACGTAGGTACTCGTTACGTTTCAAGATCACAGTTTTGCATTAAAATATGTACCCAACTATGTCGAAACTAAGGAAATCCCTATGTCCAGCAGTATTCTTCGAATACTACTTTTGAGTAAGTGAAGCATTGTTAACGTGTGGTCAATATTATGGAATCATGCGTCATGACTTGAGTCTTATATTATGTATTTATTATAAGTATAGATTATGGCACAATAAATGCAATAAAGTTAGTAATCTTCTATCTATATATATAGTATACTTATAATAAATCTGTAAAGAGATAAATTCTGTACATGATATATATTTTTAAAATAACTATCAGGGGGTAATTAGTGATCGATACTGATGCCAAAAATGCAATCAGTAAATTTTTTGTCTGTCTGTTGTCTGTCTGTCTGTCTTCCTGTCTGTATGTTCCTTATAGAAACAAAAACTACTCGACGGATTTTAACGAAACTTAGTACAATTATTCTTCATACTCCTGTGGAGGTTATAGTATACTTTTCATCACGCTACAATCAATAGGAGCAGAGCAGTGAAGGGAAATGTTGGGAAAACGGGAGAAGTTGCTCCATTTTTTAAGCTTCCGTCGCGTGTGCAGCCTTAATGGTTAAAGCTACATAGAAATCATTTATGACGGAAATGTTCTACATAAAATTATCTAAAAAATATCCCAGCACAGCATTTGTCTATCTTTTATGGTTGACTCACAATAACACGTGTAACTCCCGATAGCTTAGCAGTTCGGAGCTTTCTGATTATACAGGGTGGAATTTTGTAATGCCACCTGGAGGAAAAGTACTCTTAATACTGCAGATAGAAAATTTTACTCAAAGGAAACATTCCTTTATTTTTGAATAGAAAGCAAACTGCATTCAAAGATTTTCGAAAATTCTCTTCTCCCACACCCGGGAATCGAACCGGCTAAAATCTGAAAAAAATATACCCTGTACTTTTATTGCATCGATCGTTAGGGTCAATTATAAGGATGAAATCTCTATAACAAACATAATAAATTAAATGAAAGGAAAAGCTGCCTGCGAGATCGCCAGATCTCACCCCATTAGATTTTTTTTTGTGGGGATATGTAAAAAATCACATGAAATCTTATGCGAATGACAACGAGTTGAGAGTTGAAGTTCAGAATACGATTTATAATATTCACCACAACACTTTATTAAAGGTTACTAGAAAAAATTGTGTATCCAAGAGAATGGAGCCCATTTCGAGCAACTAATTAGTTCACCATTTTTTGTAAATAATTAAATTAATTTATGATTTCCTGGTTTTCTTTTCATTTAATTTATCATGTTTGTTAGAGAGATTTCATCCTTATAATTGACCCTAACGATCGATGCAATAAAAGTACAGGGTATATTTTTTTCAGATTTTAGCCGGTTCGATTCCCGGGTGTGGGAGAAGAGAATTTTCGAAAAATTTTGAATGTAGTTTGCTTTCTATTCAAAAATAAAGGAATGTTTCCTTTGAGTAAAATTTACGTACTCAAGACGCTTTTTGTTACGTAAGAAAATATGGACGTCCCGACTTATTTATTACTGTAACTACCAAGTTACAGTTCGTCCATATTTTCTTACGTAACTTGAGCCCAAGTGGGATGAAATCACTCGGGAGCTTCTTGAAGGTCAAGCACCGCATGACCGCCATGATATTATCGCAAGAGTTTTTCATTTAAAATTAAAATCAATGATAGATCTACTTACCAAAGATAACATTTTTATAGTATAACGCGGACGAAGTCGCGGGCAAAAGCTAGTAATCAAATAAGAGGAACGTCACTGACCACTATCGGTTACTGTCACTTGAAAAGTACGGTTTTCAATAAAATTTTAACTCACGCAAATAATTTTTAATAATATTTATAATCGTTATTAATGATACCTTATATAATGATTTTTATGACTTAATTCGTGCTTTTCAGATGATAGTTGACTTAACAGATAGAGATCATTAACATCATATTCTTATTTGAAACTAATTGAAACGTATACATACGTTTTTGCGTAACACCCGCCCACTAGCTGTGCAGTGTCAACGTCACATGTGCAAAATCAGATTTTATTGTCATAATCGTTTTCACACATCGTCATCATCCACAACCCGAATTCACCCACTGCTGGGTATAGGCCTCTCTTTTCTGTTGCCAATCGCCACGTTCTTGTGCCAGTCTCATCCAGGTTTTTCCCTCAATGATAACTATATCGTCTGCCCATCTCGCCGCCGGGTGACCTACATTTCTATTCCCCGTTCTTGGATGCCATTCGGTGGCAGTCTTACCATAGTATAAAAAGGAGAAGTAGGGTATCTTCATACAAACGCACCGCGCGCGGCTTGTATGTGTGCGCCTAGTATCTTTACGGTCGCCTCACGCACACTCAAACAAAATCTCGGTTGATTTCGCACTGAGCCAGTCAAGGTTAACACCGCACAAGGTTCGCGCGTCACGCACGGCTTTTCGAATGAAAAATGTCCGATAATCGCAGAAGTTATTGCTGTGTGTTTGGGTGTCTAAACAATTCATCGATTCCAGAGTTGAGTATGTTCAGATTACCTACTGAACAGGAAAGGTAAGCAAGTCTTTATTCTAGCAAGTAATTTACACTTGATGAAGAGATACCTAATTATTTTTTTGTTGTTGGTATTAGTTTTTTAGCAGACAGACGAAGTAGGCAGGCCTACTTTCCCACTAGAATGTATTAGGTACTTTTGATGATAAATGCCGCTATTGCTTTGTTTACGTTTAGTCATGCCGATTTCTCAGTATTGTAGGTAGGTATAGTAACTAAGTATGTACCTACTTACAGTTATAAAATCTAAACTACATAAGGCTAATAAAAAAAACCTAAGTAATTGATATTAAGTCTAGGTTAGAGTGAAGAGGAAGTAGTGTATTAGGACTACATAGTTGAAACTTGGTAAGTAGATGTATGCTGTGAACAGCCTTACGATTTTTTTACAAAATAAAAAAAATTTAATATGCTGTACATCTCAATGAAACTCAGACAACACAAATAAAAAAATACAACTTCCCGACCCTTGCCAATTTTTAGGCACTGTATTAAAATTTAGCTGAAAGTGACAACCCTGAGACAGACAAGTACGGTAGGTAATTATGTCGCGGATTGGGCCGGAGATACTCTACTTCCCCTTTCTATACTATGGTCTTACTCCACCTGCCATCACTGCACCTTGCTAGGTGTCCTGCCCAACCCCATTTGAGTTCCATAACGTGATTTTCAATATCGGTAACACACACATCTAATCCAAAATTAGAGGTCAGCATTGCTCATCATCTCAGCCTTCTTTACATACACAGACCACCACTCATCGTTTCTTAGTATAAATAAACGATAAATTTAGCTAACTTTATTACGATTACTGTCATGTTGTAAAATCCAGCAACATAAGTTTAGCACCTGTGCCATTTCGTCTGATCACACATGAACTTAGTACTATTTTATTGCAGCCATTTGGCCCCAAAAGTTACGAGGACAACCTTTAAGTACTTTTAGCACATAAATATAATTTACACCTTTAACATTGATATTGCAGTCATTACGTAAATTATAAGATAAGCTGACATCTTAAATAAGACATCTGAAGCAATAAGGCAATAAGGTGCGATAGTGCGCTCATTCATTATAATGAATTCGATTTGTTCTCGACGCAGTGTGGGACTCCTTGCTTGTGACCTTTTCAGCGCGTGCGTTGAATATGCGTGACCTTTTACTACTGTCAAACACACGTACTAATATTGTGTAATGTGTTTTAACCAGAGATGTGCCGTTGCCGGCAATATTGCCCGAAGTGGGAGTTTTGGTGGCAAAATTGCCGGGAATATTGCCGGGAATGGAAATATTCGGGAAATATTTCTTAATTATAAGTCAAATTAAGTACGGAAACTATGTAATACACTTATAATTAAGTGGCATTTATAGGCCTTAATCTACATTGACTTAACTTTGGCAATATTTCCAATGCTGCTGGCAAATTTGCCACCAGGCACATCACTAGTTATAACTGTATCTTATCAGTAGTGACTCAGACTCACCTGATGGTGGTTAAGATTTTGGAACGCCACAAAATGTATTGCAAATAATCGAGAAAAAAATAAAAGCTCAAAAAATTAATCTGGATCTAGAGCTTTTACTGGAAGTCTATCCAAAGTGAACGACTTGATGAGTCTCCCCATTTCCGTAAAGTAAAGATTAAATTAAAAGATAAATTAAAAGATAACTAAAATATTTTGCCCCAACGCTCGTTGATGTCTTTTCAATGCAGAAATAACAGGAAAATGATAATTAACTAATTAATTCTTGACTGATTATTCTTTCTGTATAGTGCATCATACATTTTCAGTCGTCTATGTGAATTTGATAATTTCAAATTAAAATTAATTCAGAACAAACGGACATTAATCACCCATTTGCAATTTTGCATGTATTTTGTTCCAAAGTTAACCTCATCGACGGCCATATTAACCTTAGGGAAACCGGTATCAATCCAGAACTCTTAACTTAATGGACAACCTACAAATTGTCATTGCACTCTTTTCACGAGGTTTTATTAAAATGTTGACCTCGATTGGCTATTTAAAATGTGGGAAGCGTTCGTTCTGCAAGAACCGTTTAAACAGTTTAAAGAGAAGCATTCAGTGTTTTTTTTTTCTAGTAATGTAACTACATAGTTCTCATGAGTGTGAATATATGTCCTTGCCTCCTTGGTTTAGCATGGCGGGCCTAAGGTGTAGTTCCGCAAAAAGAACCTAAATAAAACAAAAGTAACGGTCAATATTACTTGACCCTTCGTATCAGACAGGAAACAACCGCTCTCCTATAATTATCGAAGTTAATTGTATCAAAGTCGAACAGGCTAAGGTTGTGCTCTAAAATTACGTTCGTTAAACCACTGCAATTGACGAATTGCTCACTGTTTGTTGAGGTAATTGGCAGGCGGATTAATTTCGTTGCTAATCTCATGGGAATAAATCTTTAAAGTGCTTGTTTAAATCTAAATGTTTAATTTGATTGTGTTTACATTAAATCAAATAGGTAATAAGCTGAGAAGACTGCCTCGTTAGTCTAATTTTCCTGGGTTCGATTCCCGGGTCGGGCAAAGTGTTATTGGGTTTTTCCATCAGTCATTTCTCAGTGTATCCACGGAGTCTGAATTCGTGCCGGGTTGATTGCAATAGGCTCGCCCGCTATTACATGTGACTAAAACATAGCTGGTGAAATGTGGGTGTACTTTTAGGTACACGTCTGCCTAACTAATCTGTTATTACAGGCGTGGTGTTACATTTTGTTGTGATATAATAATGTTATTTTATGTTAATAGGCCTGCCCTTTATTACATGGGTCGAGCCCTTCGAGGTAAAAATGCGTGATGTATTGGAGTAATTATTAGAATAAAAGTATCCTCAAATCTGTTTCTCTGTTGCACACCGCAAAACTTGAACATTCATTCATACCATCACTCGCCACTACATTTCACGTCCAAATCTGAAATTCAAATGCAGTACAATATGCTCTTGTACACAAAAACTAGTGCACATACCTTGACTCAAATTATTGACCTCATTGCTGTTAGGAATGCGTCACACAGTCCACTGCGACTTGCGTCAGGCTGAGGCAGCTCTGCTTTATATTCCGTCGCCAAACTCGCCACGAACCTAAACGCTTTCCTTGACAATAATTCTGAGAAAACTTATGTCTAAGCTGTGCAAGTGTATCCGTATATGTATCAGCGTTACGTGTTGTTTTTAGGTTTTGTGAAATCTTCTTTCTTTATTGTGTGTTTAGTGCCTAACCTGGAGGCAGAGTTTTTTTATTGACTTGGCTGATTTGGCTTTACATGCCAGAAAGAAATATCTCTCAGGCCTGCTGGTTTGCTCGCGATGTTTTCTTTCACCGAAATAAGTGTTAACAATAAATTACGCACCTGAATCCGAAAAATCAGAGGTGCGTGTTTAGGTTTCAAACCTTTAGACCTATGACACCCTATCAGTGCTGGCTTTTGTGAAATTGAATCTCTATTTTCATACTTTTATAAGGTGTAAACTTAATATTTGTGGCGGTGTTCAGGTAGATTAGTGTTTTTTTTGTACGTAATTGCATAGGTCGCCAAGAATCATCATCATCTGCTGCCTAACCTTTTTCCCAACTATGTTAATGTCGGCTTCCAGTTTAACTGGATGCATCTGAACATGTCAAAAGCAGTATTTTACTGGTCCTCAAGAACCTTCTAACAACCTACTCCTTGAAATTCCTTCACACCGTACTGGTTTCATGTCATCTTCTTACGCTGTCTCAGCCATAAAACTCTGGAACGCGCTACCCCTTGGCATTAAAAAAGCGGAAAGCAAAATGGCTTTCAAAAGAGCTGTGCGGAAGCATTTCTTAAAATCGGACTGAATTACTCATAATGTGGTCTCCTAATTTATTTATTTTTGTACTCTACCACAATGATGTCCTGTTTGACCCTAAGGTTGACTGGTAGAGAATGCCTTGTGGCATTAAGTCCGCCTATGTACCACGTTTGTGCATGAAGTTTAAATAAATAAATAGTAATGTCGAACATCAAAATTTAGTGCATAATATTGACTTTATAAATCATTTAAATTAGAGAATAAGACAATAGAGGCAAACTCTAGCAATAATGTACAGATTCACTCGATTATGCCTAATAAAGAGACCTTAAATACAAATACTATCAACCTGGTGCATCAAAATATTCAGGGACTTAAAAACAAAGATTTAGAAGTGGAACTATTTTTGAATTTTAATAATATTGATATACTTTGTGTTACAGAACATTGGCTTCAAAACCACCAGTTCATGATCAGTTTTACTAATCACCAGATTGGTAGTTCATTCAACAGAGTAAATGCTATTCATGGTGGATCTTTAATTTTAGTCCATAACCAGATTAAATTTAAAGACCGAAAGGACATTGTGAGCCTATCTGTTGAACGTATTATTGAAATAGCCTGTATAGAATTGGAGCAGTTCATTATATTAAGTGTGTACAGGCCACCTGCGGGATTGTATGACTGCTTTGAAAAGGTAATGGATGAAGTTTTACACAAGATCTGTAACACAAATAAGTCCATTATCACTTGCGGTGATTTTAATATAAATTTATTAGAAAAGTCTAGTTTATGCAGTAAAATTATAAGTTTGTTTCAGTCCTACAATCTCGTAAACCTATTTTCGGAGCCTACAAGAATAACGCCTACTTGTGCCACTTGTCTTGACAATATTTATACTGATGTTATTCCGATTCATAAGGAAATCATAAATGCTCTAGACTCTGATCATTGCGGACAAATGATCACCATTGAAAACCAAAAAATTAAAATGGCTAAAAATGATATCACTGTTAACCCTAAAACTGCAAGACGCTTGGAAACATTTAAATGTAAAATCATAAATAACTTACCATTATTGTCTACTGACAATTCTCATCATCAATATGATAATTTTTTTAATATGTATTGTAAGCTATTTAATTCCACATTCATTCCCAAGACTATCTCGGTAAATTGTAACGTATCTTTCAGTGACTGGGCTACCATTGGTATTCATAAGAGTAGAAAACGACTTTATGAGTTGTACAATGAAAGAGTGTTTGTAAATACTGCCGAATTTAATTTATATGTTAAAAATTACTCAAAACTATTCAAAAAAGTATGTTGTATAGCAAAGTCACATTATTTGAGCTCAAAAATTAAAAACAGCAATAATATTGTTAAAACTACATGGAATATTATTAATAATGAAACGGGAAAGTCTATTAAACGTAATAGTGACTACAGCTTAACTATTAATGATACTGTAATTAAATCAGACTCGGACGTCGCCGCGGCTTTCGAAAGTTTCTTTTCTGACATTCCCGTTTCAACGACGAAATCACTAAACTCGTCACCTACTGTTGCCGAATCTTTGCTAAAGGAAAATGTTAAAGCTTGCGACTCGGAATTTCATTTTGAGTATGTCACAGGTGGAGATATAGTCAAAACCTTTCACACCTTAAATGTTAAGAAGACGGCAGATCTGTGGGGTAATTCTGTAGAAGTTGCCAAGTCTATTATTGAGATTGTGGCACCTACCTTAGCTTCTATTTTTAATAATTGTATTGATTGTGGGGAGTTTCCTGACCTTATGAAAAGTAGTAAAGTTATTCCTTTATTCAAAGCGGGTAGTACTTCAGACCCCACTAATTATAGACCTATTTCAGTGCTGCCTACTTTTAGTAAAGTTTTTGAGAAATTAATACTAGACCAATTGCAAAGATTTTTTAATAAACATAAATTATTACATAGTAAACAGTTCGGTTTTACGAAGGGTTGTTCAACTACTGATGCCGGTGTCGAACTTTTAGGACATATTTACAGTGCATGGGAAGATAAGTGCGATGCCTTGGGCATTTTTTGTGATTTGTCCAAGGCATTTGATTGTGTTCTTCATGACACGTTAATCAGGAAACTCCGCCACTACGGAATCCGGAACGGCGCTCTGGATCTTCTTATCTCATACCTGAGTAATAGGATTCAAAGAGTTGACGTCAACGGGGAAAGATCTCCCGGTTCTATTGTAACAATGGGAGTCCCACAGGGCTCGATTCTTGGTCCTTTCTTGTTTCTTATTTATATTAATGATTTGCCTTACCTCATAAAGGATAACCATGATATAGTGTTATTTGCGGATGACACTTCGCTTTTGTTTAAAGTTAAACGTCAGCAGCTAGTTATTGACGACGTAAATATCGCAATTTCGAAAGTAGTACATTGGTTTAACGCTAATAATTTACTTCTCAATGAAAAGAAAACCAAATGCATTAGGTTTACACTACCTAACGTTAGGCAGCTGAAAACTTGTGTGTTGGTAAAGGGCGAAGAGTTGAATCCTGATGATAGCACGGTGTTCTTGGGCTTAACTTTAGACGCTAAGCTTCAGTGGGGACCTCATATAGATAAATTATCGAAAAAGCTGAGTTCCGCAGCATACGCAGTTAGAAAGATTCGTAACTTAACCGATGTAGAGACAGCCCGATTAGTGTACTTCAGTTATTTTCATAGCGTAATGTCGTACGGCATTTTGTTGTGGGGGAATGCCGCCGACATTCAGACTATCTTTGTTTTGCAGAAGCGGGCGGTTAGATCAATTTATAAATTGAGCCCCCGACACTCACTCAGAGAAAAATTTAAGGAAATTAATGTAATGACTGTTCCTTCTCAGTATATTTATGAAAATCTTATGTATGCTCACAAAAATATAAAGATGTTTAAGAAATATAGTGATATTCACAATGTAAATACTAGAAATAAGCATAAATTTATTGTACCCACAACAAGGCTCAAGAAAATAGGTGGATCATTTAAATGCCAATGTATTCGTTTTTATAACAAACTACCAAGCCACGTTCAAAATTTAAGCCTAAATAAATTCAAATCCTTCATAAAACGAAAACTTTGCCAGAAAGCTTTTTATGCTGTTAAAGATTATATAGAGGACAAAAAAGCTTGGGATTGAACTGCTCCAATCTGAGTTGACATAATACCTATTTTATTTTTACTTTTACAATTTGACATTTTATTTTTCTGTATACAAATTGACATTATTTACTTTTTCAAGTATGATATTATTATTTTTTTTGATGAATATTTACCTTGTTAAATATTTTTATTTTGTTTTTTTATTAATTTTGCGTATTTTTGACATGTTTAAATAGTTTGACATTATTATTTAATATGCTTAATATTTAATTATTTTATATTGTGAATGTGAGGATCATGTGGGTCTTTCTTTAATTTTAACGATTGTCTGGCAGTTTGAGTACTATAAGCGACCCACCCAAATGTCCTTTCTTTGGTACTGTTCGTCGTGACGTTGAGCTCCTTGCGTTATAAGTTGAGCTCCACGATAACTGACAAATGCTTGCACTGACTGGACGGGTCCACTCAAATCTGTGTGGTGCTTTCTTCAAAAGACCATCCCAGACACTAATCTGCATAATCTTCATGTATTTTATTATTTTTATATTGTGAATGTGAGGACCGTGTGGGTTTTTATGTAATTTTAACGATTGTCTGGCAGTTTGAGTACTATAAGCGACCCACCCAAATGTCCTTTCTTTGGTATTGTTCGTCGTGACGTTGAGCTCCTTGAGTTATAAGTCGAGCTCCACGATAACTGACAAATGCTTGCACTGACTGGACGGGTCCACTCAAATCTGTGTGGTGCTTTCTTCAAAAGACCATCTCAGACACTAATTTGCATAGTCTTCATGTGTGTATTATACCAAGATTATGTCTGTACCTTGAACATATTGTAAACCCAAACGATTTTAAAAGAGTGTCCATGAAGTTTCTTGCCATTCTTCTCATGAGACCAACGCTTTGGAATGGGCAACTACAGTACAATCACGAGTTATTATGCCTTGTGACTGGGACTGTAGCTTAGTTTATTTAGCTTCAGTAGTTTACTGCCGCACTCGGAGAGCTTCAGTGGTTGCTTGGGACGTCGCTTGGTAAAGGTTTTTGGCAGTTTTGTCATACAAAAGTATGTCAGGCCTTTGCTGGGTGGCGGCTTGAGTAATCGTTGGATATCTCTGAGTGCTGCAGTTAGTTTAATTCGACTATTCAAAAGTGCCTGTAACGGCCTACTTGAAATAAATGCTTTGACTTTGACTTTGACTTTGACTTTGAATGATTTTACTTAAACAATACGGCCTATGAAATTCATAATTATGCATAAAACTGGCTCTCTACTGATTTTGGCAAGGTCCCAACTACAAATTCCTTATTCAAAAACTGGGTGTGTACTTTGGTCCTAGGCATTTATAACTAGAGCACTATTGTAGCACTAAATTCAAGGATATCTTACATACGAGACACATTACCATAGCATTATGCCTAAAGGTTGACAGCTGATACTTTATCCTACGTGATGAAGAAAGTAAGTGACTATTTAAGTCCATATCGTACGGTTTAATCTGCATTGATCTATACTGATAGCTGAACATTATGTCAAAGGTTTTGTATACCTAGTATAAATCTGCACTATCACTACATCCTTACATAGTATAAAACAAAGTCGCTATTTTTGTCTGTTTCTTTGTCTGTATGCTTAAATCTTTAAAACTACGAAACGGATTTTGATGCGGTTTTTTTAATAGATAGAGTGATTCAAGAGGAAGGTTTTAGTATATAATTTGAACGACATCCACGCGGGTGAAGCCGCGGGCATCAGCTAGTATTATATAAAACAAAGTCCTCAACCGTGTCTGTTTGTCTGTCTGTTCGCGATAAACTCAAAAACTGCTGCACCGATTTTCATGCTGTTTTCACTAATGGATAGAGTGGTTCTCGAGGAAGGTGTTAGTATAAAGTACATAAAATATGACGCGGGTGAAGCCGCGGGCATCAGATAATGTTTAATATAAAACAGATATTTCGTTACACTTTCAAAGGTCTAACACCCGTATCCGGTGTCAGACTAATAACGACTACTACCATTATACGAGTATGTCGAAATGTCGTCTCTATACGACTTCCATAAAGATAGCGAGATGTTTTAATGACTCCAAACCAAAGCACGTACAAAGTGATGCAAAACTACACGAAATATGAATCGTAATCATAACGTAACGTTATCAGAAAAGCCCTTTTTAAGGAGTATTCCACATTGGGCACCCGCTTTAACGGCACCTGAGGTAATGGCACCTGAGGTATTCCACATACGGCACCTGTCAATATTTTTCGCAGGTGCCATTAGTGGAATAGTTTATTTTTAAAATTTTATTCCACATACGGCACCTACGGATCAGTAGGTACCTACTACTAGTGTTGGGGGGTGGTTTGTCTGAACGGACCGCTGTCAATTCTTTCTTTTCTTTCTTTAAATAAATAAATAAATAATATCCTGAGAATTTTCTTTAGCTGGTATAATCCAAACCCAAGTTGTAAGGGTTTAAAATACAAGTTTTTAATGGAAGTTTTTTACTTTAAACTCCTCCACGACCCCCGTAATATTCAATCTATCCATCAGCACAATGTTCCGAGTACGTTACATTGAGTTTTACCACAAAACATGATTTTTCACCCCAAAAAAAAAAGTAGTTTCCCAGCAATATTTTTTGCGTAAAGCTACTTAGTTTGATGTACAGAATATTTTGTTAAAAAAACGACAAAGCGCGTCGAAAAAAGGTAGATAATGCCCTTGCACTTCGCTTGGCTCGTCTTGGCGGGGGTACTTCCGTGCCCCCAGATTTGATTGACATAAATGTTTGTCGTTGTAATTTGAATATGTTTTGTTTTGTGCCAGACATTTCAAAACTTAAATCTCTTTGTGTAAAGCAAAGAGGTTATATACCTACTTTTTCGCCGGTGATCAAGAATAGATTGTCTCAGTTTGAAAAATAATTATCTCCCAGTGTTGTTTTACCAATATACTGTGTTTTTTAAATGCCTGGGATAGATATATATACACATCAAACATAGGTCACATAGAAAGCAAACAACAAACTTTAATACAGCCCTAGATTCGATTGTTGTACGTTAAGCACTTATCAATAAATTATAATTATTGTTGTTATTTTTACCAAAACCTATCAACCTACGGAACCCTGGGTGGGCGAGTCCGACTCGCACTATTGTCCGTTTTTTTTTATTCTGGACCTTTTAGTTACGGAGAAGATCGAACAGTTTCGTAAGATTTTTTTCAAACAAAAAATCTATGGCTATTAATAACCATAAAAACGACACCCATGACGAGAAACGAAACCTGAAAAGTATTTGTTTTTAAATTCTATTGTAAGTCAAGGCTGATTTTACAACACATTTGTGATTAAGGAAACTGACTGTGATATTAAAACCATGAAAACGATACCCATGATGGAAAAACCATAAAATTTCGTTGCACCATCTTGAATTTTCATTTTGACCTCATTAGTTATCAGGGACCCCAAAAACCATGAAAACGACACCCATGATGGAAAATCCAAAAAAAAAAATCCATTGCTGCAATCCATGCTATTTCGGTCGCGCAAGTGTCCATTCGCGCAAGAGTGTCCTTTCGCGCAAAAATCTATCCGCGCAAGATAAGAAGTGTCCTGGCGCGCCAAAGTCTATTCGAGCAAGTGTCTTGGCGCGCAGAAATCTGTTCGCGTAAAAGTCCAATCAACTCGTCCCAAATGGGCCGTGGGCATGTGGGACGAGTTGATGAATTACTCCAATGAATGGGACTGCCGCTTTAAACTTATTATTCTTTATTCATTTGTTTTTTTTTTACACCGGTCCGTTCGGATGTACATATTTTTTGTCTACGTCTGAACGGACCAGAAAGAATTGATAGCGGTCCGTTCAGACAAACCACCACCCAACACTAGTAGTACCTACTGATCCGTAGGTGCCGTATGTGGAATAAAATTTTAAATAATAAACTATTCCAATAATGGCACCTGCGAAAAATATTGACAGGTGCCGTATGTGGAATACCTCAGGTGCCATTACCTCAGGTGCCGTTAAAGCGGGTGCCCAATGTGGAATACTCCCTTTTTAAGTGTGCTAGAAATAGATAGAATTAAATCTTTGACATAGGTACTAACTATTATACCTAACATGGTATAGGTATAGTAGTCTACCGATTGAGAAATTAACAAATCTATAACTTGCAGTCATTACTTCACACTTAAACTAGTTTTAAACCAAGATAGTATCTCAATAAAAACCTAATTCAATTTCGCTATCTCAAATCGCTTAATAAAGATCTTGACTTTATAGCATCCCTGACCAGTTACATTATAAAGTAGTAATATTTAATAACAACTTGTCAGATAGGCGTGCGTAGAAGAACTTACGGCAACTTGCTTACAAAGTCATCATCATAGGTAGCAAAAGTGGAACACTACCACTTGTGATGATTTTTATGCTAGCTATCCAAATATGTATACCTTATCGAGGACTCGACGTGTGTCCTGTCCATGTATTTGAAATAAGTATCTAAATGTAAACTATGGACTGATGATGATGATGCCATTGCCATCTAGCCAATTTTGGCCACAGCGACTGTTTTTGATGGCTTTCTAGGATTGTCGTCAAGAGTTTTGGTGTGCTGCTCTTTCAAATGCTCTCCAGTGTCCATGCAGCATATCCAAGTTTTGAGACAACATTAATGAAAAAATTATAGAGAAAAAAACTGATTGATTAGACTAGTACGCTAACACTACTAGACGTGATTTATTAGTCTTTGCAAAGAATCTATCCGCTATCGCATTGATCACATGACGCAAGACATACTGCGTATGTCAAAGAAAGCCGCTCTACGTGAAAACATTATCTCACCAGTAAACGCTTTATACTGGTGAGATCACCACGCTACTGTATCACAAAGTGATACCAATTACAAATAGAGCAGTATGTTGTATGCACATGTAATTATTGAACAGCCATCCGCCAGCGCTTTGCCGCTTTACGTATGTAAGCGCTGTAGCGACACTTGCACCATTTAACGCGTGAACACAATTCGTAAAGAGAACCCGGGGATTGCCGACAATGGTACGCAGTTGTGCCACTCGGCTGTTACTCAGACGATGCTATCAATTACTAAGATGAACGAACGCATATAAAGTGTAAACACACTCCATGACATCAATGCTAGTCCGTTTTTTGGAGGGTGGGAAATCATCAAATTTTAATGATTCCTCGCACTCTGGGCGGAGCGGAAGGGAGTGTCAGACTTCTACTGACTAAACACCACCCATGTTCCAAGCCCTTTGTGTCCGGGACCGCGGTATCTCTTTCCAACAACCCGCAGCAATCAATGTAAGTGCTTGCATATCAATAAAATTCACAAACATATTCAATCAGTTCCGAATGCAACTAGATCAAATAAGCTGATGAAATGTTTTCATACAGTTACACGACTTCGCAAGCTTGGTTTATATTGAATCAGCAACACGATAGGTGCATGAACTTAGCTCAATGCTTTTTTTTGCGGCAAAACATTTAATATTTCAATACACTTACAATATAATTATGTCGTAAATCAACTTCATAAAACTAAAATGTGTGCAAAAAAGAACTAGTTCTATTCAGTTAATATTGAAATGGTTAATTATATATTTTGACAAATTACGACTTTCAATCATTATAATTAATTATTGGTAAGGAACTAATACAGTGAAACCTGGTTAAGTGAGACTTGAAGGGACCTGCAAAGAGGTCAGAATACAGGATATTTCAGTTAAAGAAGTGCGATGATTAAATAAAATAACGTATTATGTAAACTTTATATCCTCCCGTCCGCTAATAAATCTCCAGGAGATTTATAACAATGGCTTTTTAATTGTGTCTATATGATTGTGTTTTTAATTGTGCGTATGAGCTCTTATTATGTGATTTTTTATCTTTATTGGGAATCAAAAAACGGTAATAAATGTAATAAACAAAAATAATGGAGCACGTTTTTTTTAAAAATCGTACAAATGTGTAAAAACTTTCCTAAATGGATATTAACTTAAGTTTTTCACGTACTAATAATGATTTGAGCCTTCGTTACGGCATTTATCAAATAAACATCGGTATAATAGTAAAGCAAAACTAAAACTGCAGGTCATTGAGGCTCAAAATTAGATAAGTGCGGAATTTGCGGGTAGAATAGGAATAAGTAAGGTAAGAAACAAAACGATGTTATCTCAGTTACAGAGGTTAACGCATATAAAATTCACTCGCTGTCTCAGTTATAGAAGTAAATGTGACTATAAAATCGAAAGAACAAATCCCAGATATACCTAGAGGTTTGCTTCGTCCCACTAACAGAGGTAATTCAGTGCCAAAGTGTTGGGACCGCAGTATGAGTTCCAGTTATGGAGGTTTCTCACTTATCCAGGTCCCACTTAGCCAAGTTTCAATGTACTTCTCAACTAAGAGTTTATTCGCTCGTGGCGAGAGTTAATCGTCATCTATCGTGCTGGTAAAAGAATAGCGAATAAGCTTTCTCTGCTTACGCACTAGTGTCTATGAATGCAACGCACTGCTTTTACAGATTACACTACATTAATACACAATCTACGCATCGAGCATACATCCTACTTGAAGCTTGAACACCTGTTAGGGAAAACCTTTGAGACCGTTCGCGAATATGTAACTAGAAACTATTCATTTTCATAATTATAGCATGTTATCCTCAACTCACTTGGAACGTAATGTGATTCGTAGTAAAGATAAGTAAAGTTGCATATACGTATATGTTTTCTTAGAAGTCATTAATAAAGTTTGGTTGAGCACATTAAATTTGGTTGAGCACTTTAAATAAAGACAGACATATTTTTTAATCATATAGCTTAGCGTTATTTTTTGAATTAAGGAGCTTAATTCTTAATGTCTGATTTTAGAAAGCTTTCCCGATTTCACTTAACCATATTCCATAAAAAGCTATGTTATGCTTTACTTCTGCTTTTTTCTATGCTTCACCTTCCAACTGATTCTGCAGGGTCATAATTTAATTTAGCCTTCGTATTTAAGCATACTCAGCTAAGAATAATCCCACTGATGGGGCAGAGACCTCTCTGTGAAAGAGAATCTACTAAACTAGAATGCTTATGATAAAACATGCCTAGAACATAATTAAGCCTATAAAGATATCACTAGACCACATTTATGGGGTCGTGCTCCGGACATTGCATCACATTCGTGCCATGCCCGACAAAGCCCGAGGAATGACATAAGTGAGCCGAGAACGAGCAGCCATGCAACCAAAGAGTATAAATACTATGGCAGCATGCAACTATGTGGAGCACGAAGTTGAAGCCGATAGCTCAATAAATATGCGTGTTTAAGAGACTAATTACCAAATGCAGAACAGTTACATTCTTTAAATCGGTATCTGATCTAGATGTTTTGCAGTTTCAAACGAATATGAATTTTTGAAAATGAAAATTTTATATGATATTTCGATATTTTTCCATCTCTTTCGAAATAATTAAAAATAATTTGAAGTAGAATTCTGGGCGAAACCTAAGACTAATTATAGAGACTCTTCGGAGGTAACTACGACAAGAAATGTTGTGCGACAAATATCAGATTTTCTGCCTGTGATGGTTCTTCTGATGGCTTGCCCTGAAACTGATTTCTTCCTCATTCTCGTAAGAAAGATATTGTGCTGAACAGAGCCTGCCTACCACCACATAAGTCATCATCATTATTTTATGCTCGAGTCCTCCGCAATTACCTATCTCTTCAAATAAACAAGTTAGCAAGAACCATAATCATAGGATTATAATCACCGTTTACAGATTATTTGGATAGGTAACCCTACCCCGATAACATCGTCTATCATTACCGACACCGAAGTTTGGCCAGCAGTCAGGGGCGGATAACCATCGCGTTACACCTTGGGATAATGTCAAGGTGAAACTCTACTATTGTCTCTGGCCCAAACGATACGGAGCGCGAATCGTAAGTTACAATAATGAATAGCCATTCATCGGGCTGTCGATAGCAGTGAAAGATTACAGCGTTGGTCGTAACTGTTTTAATATAAGTACATTTTTATAGTATTCATGCAGTTACATGGTAAAGCAAACAGATCGGAGGAAATTAAAAGTTAGTGCAGCAAAGTCGAGAGTTGCAGAATTGGTGATAGCTCTTAAAAAAAAGAAAATACAGGCCGAATACATAACCTCCTTCTTTTTTACCTGACTGCGGCGAAGCCCAAAAGGAGGGTTATTAGAACTTGTAAGACTAATTATTGAAGAAGCTACTACTGTTTAGTAATATGCGATCTGATAAAAGGAATAAGAGGTATTTATTATGTGCAACAAATGCTAAACATTAAGGGAATCAATCACCGTGATACAAAAACCGTTTCCAAATTGAGAAACATCTAAATAAAATGCTAATACAAAGTAGTAACATGCTCTGATTTGATACGTTCGACAACTCATCAACATAACTGATTTATTGCCCATTTCATCATTTTACGAGTCCTAGTGTAGTACAAATAATTGAGTCATCTTGACATTATCAATATTTGCGCATCGAACCTCCACAATCCGATGTATAAAGTAGCATAAATATCGATGAGAGACCGTTTACCGAAACTCATTTCCGTTTATCGATACTTATTGAGGCTCTTTGACAGTTATTGAGTGATAACTGAAGCTCAATATGCACTCATACTCATCGACGCGACGACACGCTACCATTAAGTTACGTGATACAATAAAACTGTCAAAGAAATCGAATAATCTTAACCTTGGACCAAATTATGAAGAAAACAGGTTGGCACTTTAAAGTTACGTACTGGAAAATACCGGTAATTTTACGAACTGCGAGCATTCGAGCAAGTAACGTAGGAATGGTAACAGTAAGTACCAGATGCTCGCAAATTGCGACGATGAACTTTATGTCCGTTATCTTCAACGCACTCACAGGCCTCTAAATGAAAATATCAGTAGTTTATAATTCAGAACAAGGACAATAATATTATGTGCCTATAATATAAAGTCATGCATGTGCATATATAGTAGACAAGTTTATAGTGCGTTTAAAGTGTTACGCAAATTAGTTCAAAAGGTCTAGCTAACAAAATAAAAAAAATGCTTGTTTGATAAAGCTTTTTTCTCATAATTCTTTGTTTTAACACAACATCACGCTTGTAACACCCGCAGGATTAGGCAGGGGAGTACCTTATCAATTTATCATAGTACACCCATATTTCGCCAGTTATGTATTAGGGTAAGAACGTGTTGTTATCATCATCAGCCTATATAATGTTCCCACTGCAGGGACTCAGGCCTCTTCTCTAGGAGAGCAGGCTATAATCCACCACGCTGACCCAGTGTGGATTGGTAGATGTCACATAATGTCTTCGAATTTTATGGTTCTAGGACATGCTGGTTTCCTTCACCGTTTTGATAACAGCGGTGATGAAATAAATTACACAAAGTAATGTACCTGCCTGTGTTCGAACCTACGTATTACTGTACGTAAGTCGGGGCCGCCACCACTGTGCCACCGCTGCTCATCAACCGGGCACAAATCAAGACTTCTGTAACAAAACAAGAACTACGGCCTCGAATAATCTTCAAATCTGACAGGAAATTGAATGATGGCAAGAAACAGATCATACATCACGATAGCCACCGCGGTCACTGTCAGTCATCAGCCACACCCGCCCGCCACTTTTGTTTTCATCGCTCGGAGGCCTCACCTATCGACGGGACCATGGCCACTGACCTCCCGTAAATTATTAATCTCTGAAATAAGTATCAAGTTAATCTATTATTTTTAATCTGTTAGTCGTATTTATTGAGGTAGGGTTCTGTCTAAAATAAACTGATTATAGGGCCTATGTTTTCACACAACTCAGAGCTGGTGATTGGGAAAGCCTAAAGGATGAACCTCATAACAATATGTTCAAGCCGAGAATTTAACTCATCCGTACCTGCAACCAGCTAGGTAAGCGGCAAACGAAGCAGAGTTTAATTTTTTTGTTGATCCAATTCTTGAGAATGGTCGTGGTCGTGGACGGTCGCCCACATCTACAGTCGCTGTCTTCACGATCCTTTTCCACCGGTCTATATTGGCCGCATGGCATGCATATTCTGCCAGAGAACAGATTAAATAGAGTCTGTCCATCGGGTTAGCGATCGACCACGTGTTCTGATGTTCGACTCTACACTGAATCAACAAACGCTCCATGACCCAATTAGTCTTTGCTAATAAATATATTCTGAATAGAGTTATAGTATGTTAGGGTTATTTTTTAAGGCTTAGGGCCTTATCATACTAGCGGATTGCGAACGTCCTCAAAGCGGAGCGGGCGCGCAACGAATTCGTTACGAACACACAACGAACACGCCGCGAATGCGCAGCGAATTGGTTACGGGGAGGCGCAACGGGATCGCGTGTTTTTAAATTCGTCGATGCTTTCGTTTTCGTCTTCGGCGTCTTCGAAGTAATAAAGCCAACAGGAGTGTTTTCTCGTCGGAATCCATTTTGTTACTGAGTGTATTGTACGGCTATAATTTGCTACAAACATGCGACGGTGTGTTCGTATGTATGTAAACATATGGACCTAATCGGTTAACATTTTAACCGTATTAATCGATCCCTATAACTACAAAATAAGCAAGATTTGTATCATTTCATAACACAAGGAACTCTAGCTCTACGTCAGATTCTCACGATGCACACCACAGCTTGTTTAAATAAAACATCACCTTGTTATGTTTATTTGTTTATGTTTTATATTGTTCTCCTACAGACCTACATGAACGAGATATTCACAGATGATTGAATGTGCTTCAAGTATTACACAATAACCAACCATTTTACACCGCGTCATTAATTCACTTCACACTATTTATATTGCCCGTAAGTTTTGAATAAAAAACACGTTTATAAAACAAATAATTAGCCTTGTCACAACATCTAAAACGAGATGATTAAAATGTAATAACATTGTGTAGTGGGCGAGTGATCCTTGAGCCGCGGGTGGAGTCACCGGCCGCGGCGGCGCGGCGGCGCTTGCGCAAACACACATTACAGGCAAACAAGAGCACACGTACTGGCTCTAAAATGTCAGTACAGCTTTTTATGGCTGTCTCATTTCTTCCTTTTCGTACTAAGTAAGCATTTTCTGGTACTTAGTACTGATACGCATCTATTTGAAATCTATGCACTACGCGTCTCTCTTATGAAAAGCTGTGGTTCTGAGTTTTGCTTATATTTACATAATGTTATCAGTTATAGATATTGATTATTTAAGCAGATATTATGAACTCAAGCAATATTGACATTTTACAAAGTCAAGTGACATATAAAATTAAAAATGTATTAATTAATAACGTGATTTTACCCGTAGCTTGTTTTTCATAAAAAAAAACGGACAAATGACAAACAGTCGGAATCACACATGAAAGGTTCCATCTTCCATACCATCGTAGTAGGGGAGACCCTTTCAGTTTTTGACTTATTTTAAATAAATAATTACATACACATTCCGTCACGTGAAAATTGCAACTGTCTTCCTGTTACGGTTCATTAGATACCTACAGCCTGCCGACAGACAGACGGAATAGGGTCCCGTTGTTCGGACCTCTAATCCTCTGGTCCGGAACATTAATAAAAACTTATTATGCTGTAATTGATTCCGACACTAAACAATGGCATGTCCCTACTTACGTGCTATGCTATGTACAACGAATACATATAAAGCAGCAAAACGTCTAGCTCTAGAGTCAGGCAAACAAATGAATAGAGTCATCATCATCATCATTTCAGCCAAAAGACGTCCACTGCTGGACATAGGCCTCCCCCAGGTGTCGCCACATTGAACGGTCCCGTGCGTCTCTCATCCAGCGGGAATGAATAGAGTTTGTAACGTCTGCAAATGAGATTATGTGATTCACAATCAGTGATACAACGTAAACTAGAGACACAAGACAATTTCGTTCCATTTTTAAGAAAAAAAGAAGCAGAGTTTGCAATGTATAGCAGAGGTGCCTAAACTAATTTCCCGTAGACATATTTCGAAGTAGATACACCCACATTTTTTAAATAAATATTATTTAGTCAATAGAACTCAAGATATTCAGGGTGTAAACGGCCCTTTGACGAACCCCATAACCAAACATTTAGTAACTCGACGCAAAGAGGAGGAGTTGGAGGAACAATAAAGTTGTTTTAATAAAAACTCTTGCACTTCCCTAGCATACGTGGTGGTCGCCTTGGATCTGGAAAGCAGTGCAAGTGTCGGACGGAGGGCCCCGACGGACGGCGCGGCGGCGACGGGTACAGCCGTACAGCTGCTCCGCTTACGTCGACCTTGATCTGCGACGACGGTGGGCCGCGTCTCTTATTACAGGAAATAAAAAGTGTGTAAATTTGTATGAGCCATATGAAAACCACGGAACTGGTCTTTACAAACCGTTGAATAGTTAGTTAGCACACCCTAAAGATTACGAAATTTCTTTTTAAATTCGAATTGGTCCAAAGTGCCTAATTGCGGATCCAGGTGGGCTGCTGTGGTTACGGGTGGTTCCAAAGAGATTCCAAAGAGATACCTCGGCACAAAGGGCTAAGAAGGATAATGGGTGGTTTTAGTCAGTAAAAGTCTGACACCCTACCACTCTGCCCAGAGCGGGAGAAGTCATTTAACTATTTCCCAACCTCAAAAAAAAATAGTGTGGCTGCTGTGTTAATAATGAGGCCTTATCAGGAATCCTCGATCTTTTCCAAACACACCGTTTCACCATTACAATGTAAATCCACAGATGAGCCTCTCCTTTTTACCCGACTGCGGCGAAGCCCAAAAGGAGGGGCCAACGCGACCAACGAAAGAGCAAACACAAAAGAACTAAAAAGCTGGAAATAAAATAAAGTAGTTAAAAAACTAAAAAACCCGACTGAAAAAACTGAAAAGCAAAAAACAAGCACATTTTAAATTAAACAAACCTGAAGCAGGCGGGGTTCATTTGAATATTAAATTATGAAAAGATATAGAATGAACCCCGCCTGCTTCCAAGTTTTGTTTAATTTAAAATGTGCTTGTTTTTTGCTTTTCAGTTTTATCAGTCGGGTTTTTTAGTTTTTTAACTAGTATTTTTTTCTGTGCATCCTTCACCACCTACGCCTTCCGGGAATTAAAAGAAACCAATTATAAAATTGTGCACATGCTTACAAACTAAAAAATAATTATTTAATCGACCCGTTAAGAAGTACACCACCACCAAGCTAAGGTCAGTGTAATAGATTTAAGCCACAAACCTGTTTTTTCACCTTTTCGTCTGTCGTTTAGGATGTTTCACAAGGTCTGGAGCACACTCAAGCGTTGGTGGCTTCACAATGTATTCAACAGGAAGTTAATTATCCTGTGCCGTCACCCTTGCGCCATCTCATGTTGCAAGCACGGCGGGCAGATGCTGCAGAGACCCTCAAGCGGTGCAAATACTGTAGATTAATGGTAGATGGGTACAGTTTTGATCCATTTGGGGTCGAAAGGCTCGGATCATGGGGCATGAGTACACGTCTCCTTTTTAAGGAAACCTCTCACTGACTGACTGGTCGACACTTCGCGGGACCAGAGGGCTGGCTCTCTCTTTGGCCAATGATTGACATTGCCACTAAACGTGGCACTAGACTCTCAGAGCTGCATCTGGTTACACTGGTAACCGAACCCAACATATTTTAGGTAAAGGCTAGGCAGATGATGAATAAACTAACTTGCCGACAGAAAACACTTGGGTCGAATTGTGAGACAATTTTTTTCGTGATAATAGATACCTACTCACTTTAATATTTTAAGTTCCTGCGCCCTAACAGCGACTCCAAGTGTGTATTACCTTTGTGTATATTGAGCATTAAATGAATACCTGACCAAATAACCAACATGCAAATAATATATCTGAACATCTACAAGTCTGACCTAATAACTGAAAACACCTCATATCATCCGATTTTTGTAAGATTAGAGGTTTCCTTCCATGCGCCATGGTTACCCAATAAATACACCTAACTTATCGTTGATAGCGATCAGTCTGTCGAGTGTTAGTTAGTTGCCATTAATTTAAATAACAGCTTGCCATCATAAAATCAGCTTCCGAAAAATTTAGGGATCATTAAGAGCGCCCTGGGGCTCTAACTCACGGCCGTGTGACTTACGCACGACATCGCGCGGTGAAAGGGTGCGCCCCCGCCGCTCATATATAAGCTCCAAGCACTCCTCAGCAGGCATCATTCAACATCCTCGATCAACTCACACACCTCACAATGGCATTCAAGGTACGACGAAGTTACACGCGAGAACTAGTGCATGTTTCTAGAGCGAGAACCTCACTTAGTGATTGAATTTGTGAAAAAGTGGAGCATTGTTATAAAATTAACCAATTTGTTGTTTACAGTTCGTAGTGTTCGCATGCTTGGTGGCCGCGGCCAGCGCTGGAATATACCCAGCAGCTCAAGTGGCTTACGCCGCTGCTCCTGCGTATGCTGGACACCAGGCGTACGCCGCGGCTCCCGCCTACGTCGCGCAACAAGCATACGCCGCTCCCGTGGCATATGCCGCGCCTGTCGCTAAAGTAGTCGCCCCCATCGCCAAGGTCGCCGTCGAAGATTACAACTCTCACCCCCAGTACAGCTTCGCGTACGATGTTCAGGACGGTCTCACCGGAGACTCCAAGAGCCAGCACGAGAGCCGCGATGGTGATGTCGTACACGGCTCCTACTCCGTGGTGGACCCCGACGGCACCAAGCGCACCGTGGACTACACCGCTGACGACCACAACGGTTTCAACGCTGTCGTACGCAAGGAGGCCCTCGGTCACGTCGCTAAGGTCATCGCCCCAGTTGCCAAGGTGGCCCCAGTAGCTTACCAGGCTGCCCCTGTTGCTTACCAGGCTGCCCCAGTTGCATACCAGTCTGCCCCTGTTGCCTACCAGTCCGCCCCTGTCTACCACTCCGCTCCCGTGTACCAGTCCGGCTTACAAGGCTACGCTGCCACACCTGTGGTCCACGCTGCTCCAGTCGCCAAGTTCGCCTACTCAGCTCCCGCCTACCACCACTAAATTGATGCCAAAATCTAGGAATTCAATTGTATATTACTAATAGCGTATTATTTTCAATACGTTTGTAGTATTATGTTTTACGTTCATTAGGACATACGTATTTAATTAAATTATTATTTTTATATTGAAACTTTTTCTTTTATTTTACTATTCGACATTATTTCAACACATGTATTTGAATAAATAAATTACGAACTTGTCAAGTAATTAAACATTGAATCACGTCTCCGATGGGTTATAAAGTTCACGCTCAAATGGCCTGCGACTGGAATTATCCTACTGACATTTTCGAGTAACCTATGCTTAGGCTTAGTTAGTAGGTAGACCTGGGAAGAATGTGACGTGTAATGTAGGTACGTGTATAACGGTGTATAAACATCCGTCGGTCTTGATAATAATCATGAATATTGTGGTCGTTTCGACTCTTAAATGTAGGTCATGGGAGACAGCAAGAGAAAATGGATCGATTATTTATTTAGATTTGAACTGTTATCAATTAACCTAATTTATTTACCTACCTACCTACCACATATGACATATCATAGAATTAAACACGTTTTATCGTATTTTTTCTTAATTATTTATCTATATACTAAATAAACTTGCGGTGTGCGTCTCGTAGGTAATCTAGTCCTCCTAAACAGCTTGACCGATTTAAAGGTTTTTTATTACATAGTAGAGGGTCTCTTGCAAAGTTTTTTAGCTAAAGATTGTGGCGCAGCTGTAGTTGAAATTCAGAAAATATTGAAACAGGACTTGTGTGTCGGGTCAGCTAGTATTTTAACATGGTAAGAAGAGCAATTTGAAATTGATTTACTTATTATTTCTTTTTAATATTAGGCAATAGGTTCGCCTCCTATGACATGGGACTACATTACTAGAACATAACTAACTGGAGAAACGTGGGTGAGCTATTAGCGATACACCTTTGCCTAACCCATCGGGGATTACAGGCGTGATGTTATGTTAAGAAGAACAATAAAAGTGACTGCTCAATCTACACGAACTTAAGCTAGTCGCCGTATGATGTATGAATTTGAGAATGAAATGAGCAAAATTAGACTAGTTCTCACTAAAGAACTTCTCATGAACTTGGAATGACCAAGACTTGAATTAGGAGTACTAGTCAGTAGAGGACATAAGATTTGTTTTTATACTCGTAGTTTCTACGTTGCTTTTGTATGATTTATTTCATCTAGAAGTCAGGAAAAAAGGTGTCAAGTGGTTTTACTGAATGACGCAATACTAAATGACGTGAAAAAGGACTTCTGTTATGTTGCCTACGCACTGTTCTACTGAACAAGTACATTCAACATCCCAGTTCTTATCCGAAAAAAAAGGTAAAAAAAACGTAGTTACCATCAAATCTTTTGATTTCCATGATACCCATAACATTATTTTTTTTCTTATAAATAAATAAACTAGGCACATGTTGTATACTTGTATTTCTGTGAAGTTTTAAGCTGTAGCTTGTTCCTTTCGTGTCAATGGACTTAATTATCCGACCAGAATGTAGCCACCAGCACAGCTTTATTAAACTGGCTATCAATAACGGTTAAGGATAGGTACAGGCTTTAGGAGACAGACAGACAGCTTATGGAATAGGTACCTACTAAAAAATACATAACCCTTCATTTCATTTGGGCATCGGCGCAGTCGGGTAACAAAACACGTACAAAGTTAAAGACTCACTATTACCTAGGTACCATAGGTACTATTAACCCGCGGGTGCTCGCGTCTGGGTCGAAAAGACCCAATATTCTAGTTTTTGTGCCATAACTGTTTTTGTATTAGTTCATTCGTGTCGTCGCACTATGTACCTTCAAGTAGCTTCACAGGCTATCCGCACACCCCGCCTCATCCAGTCCCCGTGCGGCATTTGGACAGGGACGTTTCAAGTGAGTATGGGTCGTTTCGACCCTGGTGCGACGTAATGCGTTAGTGTATTTTTTGTTACAAAAATATTATTTTGATTTTATTTCCTTCTAGATATGTCGTCAAATCATTTGAATGACCAGAGAAAAGTAGATATATTAGAAGAGGAAGACATTGAACGTGAAATTTTGTCAGAAATTGAAGATCATTTGGATATTGATAAATTTTCAGGCTCAGAAACTTCATTGTCCTCAAGGAGTTCATCATCACCATTCTGACAGTCTGAATTGTTCCACTATTTGATGACATTTCCTTACATAGTATAAAACAAAGTCGCTATTTTTGTCTGTTTGTCTGTATGCTTAAATCTTTAAAACTACGCAACGGATTTTGATGCGGTTTTTTTTAATAGATAGAGTGATTCAAGAGGAAGGTTTCAGTATATAATTTGAACGACATCCACGCGGGTGAAGCCGCGGGCATCAGCTAGTATGATAATAAAAATGATTTTTTACGTTTCTAGATTAATTAAAAAAAGTTAAAGTTATTTAAATTCAAATTCAAATTATTTATTAACAACCAAGTACATACATAGCGATTTGAACGGTGATCCCCAAACTAGACGTTAGTCTGTATCTTGGGGATCAGAGTTGTACATATTCGTTTTGTTATTCAAAGGGTCGTACACGGTGATTATTAACAAAATCAAACCAAAAGTAAAAAAAATAAAATAAAATAGAAAAACAATAATTAAAAATTCAAATGAAAAAGAAAAGAAAAACTCTGTCACAATACTCATACAGAAATAGTGAGCTTCATTTTGTGTGTGTGTGTGTGTATGCGTGCGTGATTGGGTGTGTGTATGTGTGTGTGTGTGCGTGATTGTGTGTGTGAGTGTGATTAGGGGTGAGATTAGGAGTGCTGTCGATTTGTGTAGCTATTTGTAAATTATTTTTTCTGTTTCATCGTAGGAGAGAGTGAGAAGCCATTCTATTATTACTTTTTTACACAGGGGTATTTTGAGGTCTATTATGTTGCAATTCTTTTGGGCTTCGTTATATATGCGTGGATGTAAATAGTTTGAAGAACGCCTGGCCATAAGAGAGTTTGCTTGGGGTATGGGTAACCTAAATGTACGTTTCGATGCTATCACTGCGTAGTCCGTTCTAGATTTTATATTTCTGTGTGTAAGAAGCACTGCATTTAAAATAAAAAGCTGTCGGACACGGAGGACCGGGAAATCTTTATAGAGGTGGTCAGTTGAATACAGTAAAGGTTTCTTTAGCATTACTTTGATAACGGCTCTTTGTGCTCTTTCGGCTTCGATAAATGCAGCCTTACCTGCTCCACCCCAGACCGAGATACCATATTGGAGGACGGACTGGCAGAGACCAAAGTAAACAGTACGCAGAATGGAAATGGGTGTGCAGTCACGAAGTTTTTTCATGACGTATATGAGTTTCCTGACCCTGCCGGATAATGCGTGTATTTGTGGTTTAAAAGATAAGTTTTCGTCTAAAGTGATTCCCAAATATTTCATGGATTGAATACGCTCAATCACGATGCACGAGCAACCCGCAGTCCGAAGGTTGCGGGAGCAAGTGTGAAGTGTGAGAGTTAAAGATGGGGGGGGTCTTGAGGTCTTGGTTTTAAAAAAGGTTATAATCTATGTCTTTTTAACGTTTAAAGTTAGTAAATTCCTATCAAGTGCTTTAGCTATTGTGAGTAATCCCTCTTCGGCAATACTGTATACCTGGTCCCAATGTTTACCATGAAATATGACCGCTGTATCATCTGCGTAAGCTATTATTTCAGCGTTGGGGAGAGAAATATTCAAGATATCATTCATGTAAAGTAGGAAAAGCGTTGGACCAAGAGTACTACCTTGCGGAATTCCATAGTTGATAGGAAGTAGGCTGCTAGAAATATCGCCGAGCTTGACAAATTGCCTTCTATTGGTCAGGTAGTTTTTAAGCCAATCTAAGGGAATACCGCGTATACCTGCTGCTTCCAGCTTCTTTAGGAGTAGATCTGTTGAAATTGTGTCGAAGGCTTTGGCCAGGTCTAGGAAAGCGCACAAAGTGTGTTCACCTTTATCAACACTTGACGACACAGAGTTTGCAAGGAGTCTCGCTGCATCTTCCGTTGACCTACCCCTCCTGAAGCCGAACTGCCTATGGGATATCAAGTTGTGTTTCTCGAAAAAACTCGTAAGTCGTTTGTTTACCACTTTTTCCAGTAGCTTAGATAGTACAGGCAATAGGGCGATAGGTCGATAGTTATCAGGGATATCGCTTGCGCCACTTTTGTAGATTGGGCTGACAGCTGCCACTTTCCATCTGTCCGGGAATATTCCAGATTCTAGGCTAAGGTTAAATATATAAGCTAGAGGTTGAATGATTGCGGTTTTTATTTTCTTTATTAGTTTTACATTGAGATTATCGGGTCCGGGAGCGCTGTCATTGTTGAGTAGGGTTATAAGACTTTCTATTTCAGTTTCGTCTGTGGGGTGTAAGAAGAATGTGTGTGGACAGGTTATATTCGGGGTATATTTATCTGCAAGTGAGGCTTGTGTTTCCGAGAGTCTTAAGAGAATTGAGTCAGACAGTTTGTTTCCCAATGTGGTAAAGTAAGTATTGCATTTGTTAAGTGATTCAACTGGGTTTTTATTGGTAACTAGTTTGTCGGAGTCACTTGACTTCTTATTTTTATCGCTGTATATATTCTTTATCGTCTTCCAGAGTTTTTTCGAATCTGCTTGGGTTTTTTCGATTTGGCTACTGTGATAGTTAGTTTTTAGCTTATGGAGGAGGTTGTTACAGAAGTTTCTGTATCGGGTGTAAGTTAGTTTATGCATTTGATCGTCTGGGTGAGAACGTGAGACTAGATGTAGTTTGTCGCGATGGCGCATGCATCTTATTAAGCCTGGAGTTATCCAAGCCTTGATGTTATAGGTTCTTCTGACTACTTTGACTTTGTGTGAGTGTTGTTGCAGTGATGTTGTGATGATATCAGTAAAAGTGTTGACGGCAGAGTTGGTGCAGCGCTGGTTCAAAACTTCAGTCCATGGAACACTGTTTAATTCGGCAAGCACGGCCTTTTCATCTATTTTAATTTTCCATTTTGGTCTGAAGGAGCAGGATTGATGGTTTTTTAGACTGGTAGCAGCCATCGCTGTCGTGATCAGTAACAGAACATTTAGAGACTGCTCCTGTAGATTTATAATGAGATTTTATAAAAATATGATCCAAACAGTTATTGTTTCTCGTTGGCGTGGTGATTGCTGGGAGAAGACCGTGTGTAGCCATCATTCGTAGATAGTCGGCATTTTTGTTATTAATTTCATTGTATATGTCGATATTTATATCTCCTGCTACGATTATTTTGCCATAATTATTTAATTGGTTCAGTGTGGCATCTAAGGATGAGGTAAATTTGTCCGTGTTAGCAATGGATGGGGATCGATAGATACCTAGAATTGCAATGTCGCTGTTAATTTTGATTAAGAGACTGTCTGCGTCTGCTATATTTGGTTCAGTGACGGTAAAATTCCAAGGGGTTTTTGTATAAACTACAACACCTCCATTTTTATTTGACTGTAAGTTCGTTCTAGAGCCCTTATAGCCTGGTAATAGTTCCAGCAACAGCCCGTCGCTCAGCCAACACTCAGTCAAGACGATGACATCGAATTCCCAATCAAGACGTTGCAGAACGGAGTAGAAGTCATCAAAGTTTCGTTGGTAACTCCTAATATTAAATGTTAGTATTTTAAAGTTATAGTAAGTGTGCATTAACTGATCCCTGCAGCTTTCTATCAGATCGTAAGAGTGACATTCAATTTGGAGACTTTCATCAATATCTTGAATAATGTTAAATAAAGCCATCTGTATAGGTAAGAAAAAAAGATACTGTAATAAATATCGTTTTATGGAATGTCACTGATTGACTAATTGCTAGCAGGAAAATAGTAGGGGTATGCATGAGTGTGTGTGAGGGGTGTATGTTTGTTTTTTGTGTGGATTTCGAATGTGCTAAAATATAGTGGTATGGATGTTTGAGTGAGTTGATATGTGTTATTTCTGAGTAAAGGGCTAGTGCAAACGTGACGAGAGTATTTAATCTAAATACGAGTAATGCAACTGACAGTAAATACTTAGTTAAGGAAATATTAACATGACAAAAAATCGTTGGGTTAAAAAGATTGAGAAAACATTTGTACTGATCTGTAGATGATTTAGACGCTAAAGTCCCGATGCAGCAGGCGTTCCTAGGTCGTTGGGGTCGGCGAAACATCGGTGGGGTTTTCGACTGTAGGTGCAGGTTCGAATAGGCGATGTAAATCATTTGAGTTTTTGATTTGGATAGCCGGGTTTCCTTCTTGTTTGCGGATAAGGATTGCTCCGTTTTTGACCCAAGCAAATTGGAAACCATGTTCCTTTGCTGAAAGTTTCGCAGTTCGAAATAACTGCCGGTTTTCGCGAGTAAGCCGTTCATTAGCGTATAGTTTCCTCGAAGTTCCTTCGAGGAAACTATACGCTCTAATATCATAAAAACTAAGATTTAGCCGTAATCTCTTGAATGTTGTGATTTATATTCCTTTTTTTTTCTCTAAATAATAAACATTTATTATTTTTAAGCTTGTTACAAATTATATTAACAAATTAATAATCCCGAAATTTAATTTAGTTATTAAAAATAATACATTTAAAATCTGGGTCTTTTCGACCCTCGCGCTCGACTGTTCATGACTAGGAGACGCGAGTACCGGGCGGCGGGTTAACATAAGTGGTCGAAATTCTGAGATTTTTTTTTTATTATGAAATGAACTGCGTAGGTACCTAACATTGCCAAATCTCATAGGTAGGTATGTACCTACTACGCAAATTGCTTATCGAACAAGAGGGAAAAGGTTTGTCAGAAGCCACTATGAACAAAGAACTGAAACCATACTAAATACAACTTCTAAAATGCTGAAACCAAATTAAAGCATGCATAAAAAAGCACGTACCTAACCCTGCCTAACCCTCAATCATCAACGTTTATAATGATTCCCCCAGCCTCCCCAAACAAGGGTGTTGTAACTAAGGGAACTGAGAGCAAAGGTCAAAGACACGCCCTTTGACCTTTCTGCCTGTGTTTGTTGCGACAGCCCAAAAGGAAAATTCTGAAGACGTCTATCGAACACTTTTTATTTCATGTTTCATTTCAGTTGAAGCCTTTCGACCCCTCCTCCACAATTTTATTGAACCGTATGTTTTGTTATGTAAGGCCATCTGTTTATCACGACCGTGGTACCTATGTATGCCCTCAATCCCGACAACAATAAAAAGGCTTACTAATTCTTAAAACGTAAATATTATGAATCCAATATAAAAAAAAAAAACAAGAACACCAAGAACAAATTAAGTCTTTTCCTATTTGGATCATTCTCAAACAGGCGGGTATTCACTATCGCGCTGAAACACGTTTTCAATAGCATGATGTTCACTAGGCATACACGTGTTAGTACTACTCTTTGTTCCTTCTTTGCCAACGCCCTTGGATATCTGCCCCCACAGGCCCACACTACCGCGACCCCGTTCACCACACCCTGCCTACGCCCAAGTAAATATCACTGCGTATAGAACACGTCTGGGAAATGGGAAAACGTCAACGCTTGCCAGATTAAAAGCGCGGTATTGAAAATAAAAAATGAGTAGTTTCCTTTTATTTCACAGGTAGTAAAGTTACGTACAAATAGTTGTATTAAAATAATGCAACATGAAATGAACTTACTCCGTAATCCGTTGAACCTTTGGTTGTTTTCTATAATCAGCAATAATAAGCCATCCATAACGGCACCGCACCTTAATAAAAATCCACCCTTGTAACCTGTGCTTGTAACAGATTTCTTAGCCCCAATTTCAGCAATTTCAATAATTTATAGCTTTTGGAAAACTTCGTACTACTAGCGCCATTATCGAGTGAGTGTTGCCAGTAAAAAAAACTGGTGCGATTGTATACTTTTGTTTGACAGCAGACAGAAACCAAAATAAACATCGGCCGACGCCCAAACAAAACATTATTTTTATGAAAGAGGCGTGTCGCACAGCCGGCTGCAGTGTTTGAAAACGCCTAATAGAAATTCCTATATATAATAAATAAGTCAGTATTTAAAATAATTAAGCAATAGCCGCGTAAAATATTACATCGTAATTTTGTGTTTTCTACAAATTAAGTTAATTATTAATCATACTTATTGAATTACATAACTTATATTATCGAAATATTGATTAAATTGTGCCATTGTGGAAGAAAACCCCGCAATGGTATCTACCAGGGGGGTTCGTTATAAATTCAGTGAAGGCGAGCGCGTTTTATGCTATGAGCCGGATCCAACAAAAGCCAAGGTGCTCTACGACTCCAAGGTAAGTTCTAACAGAGCTAGATCTAACCACGCCCTGCACCAACTAGTAACAGGTTCAGCAACTATAATACTCCAAATACAATTGAAACAATAACTGAACAACAGAAAGGTTATAATTATGTAAAAGATTTTGGTCAACAATAATAATCGTTTTTCATAGAAATTTATCAAGAAAGTCCATGAACTCAATGAAATCAACTTCCATATGAACTCACCAGTCCTCTACATAACTTAGACTGCAAAATTCTGTTCCAAAATAATATAAATATTGTACAAAACAACAAAACTATATTTGGGTGTCAGAATATTTTATTTACAACTTTTTGTTTTAAATAATTTAAAATATTGCTAGTCTTTGTGCTGCTATTTTCAGTTGTACTTTGCTAATCATATTTTACAGAAAGTAAATCCTATTTGAAAGTAAAATAAAGATTGGCAATTCTAAGAGTTAGTGCAGGAAGGGTGGGGCAACACCTCATGTTGACTTTGTTTTGGTTTTACAATAATAATTCCTGTGAATACTTTCTTATTATTAATAATCTTTTAATGGTTTGCTGCTGCTAGAATATATATTCAAATACAGCTCTAATATCATGAGTTGTTAATAAATCTGAAGCCATACAATGGATATAACTAGGGCGGAGTAAAGGCAAGCGGTGCTTAGCCATTACAAACATATTGCCTTTTTTTCAATGGAAAATAAAACTAAAGCCAAAACTTTTCATAATCTATATCAATCCCTAATATGTCTCTATAACTATATTTGAATTTTTTTCATAAATTAATCAACCTTTCTGTGAATTTTATTACACAGTTAGCCACGCCAGTTCATTGTAATTTGTAAACAGGTGTTAGAAGTAATAGAGAGCAAGGACAAGCGTGGACGCCGTACAGTGGAGTACTTGATCCACTTCCAAGGTTGGAACTCTTCCTGGGACCGCTGCGTTAGTGAAGATTTCGTGTTGAAAGACACTGAAGAAAATCGGCAGCTGCAAAGAGATCTAGCTGAGAAATCTCAACTACAACTGTAAGATATTTTTTTCTTGACAAAAAGTCACGCCCTTTTCCCATGGGAGTAGGCAGAAACTACAGGACTTTTAAATACTCAATTTTGTTTTTTTTTCTTATTTTTCGTTATTATTAGAAAAATTTAGTTCCTCTGCTGCATGGTGCGCTAAACAATTATACATAGTTACTTTTTCGTGGTTAGTGATTTGTATTCAATGTAGGGGTGCGTATCTGTATCGCCGAGAGCGCAAGAAGGGCGGCAGCACGTCTACCGCGGGCGCCGGCCCCGGGCCCGCCAAGCGGCCCCGGCATGGCTTCTCTGATGACGGCTCTTCTAGTAGCACACAGCCTGATTGTAAGTTATTACTTCAGTATTTTTTGTTAGCTGTCTCGTAATTAAATACTTGTTTTATCAAGTGTTATTAACAGATGATTTTACGGTAACCAGTACTCTTCTCCCTTGTGCAATAATAAAAGAATTGCATAATATTTTTTTCTCTTTGTGTGGATAATTTATCATCCACAGTCCTCACATCCTCATCGCCAGTCATTTGCTTCATAAATCAGTGTGTAAACCAAAAACCTCATATTAAATGAATGCGTACTTATCTGCACATACCAACAAGTAAACAGGTGGCTATAGTTTCGAAAAGCGCGCCACACCCAAGTACGTCAAAGTTGGCCACGCCGCACCGGCGCGGTTTGCGCGGTAAGTCGGAAACGCCCAGACATGCGCACTCCTCATCCTCTTCGCATTGGCGCTTTCCTTTGTTATCGTGTTTATAAATACTTTCAACGAATGCTGAAAAGCGTTTACTTTTCTGAATAAGTAGGTAATAATATAGATAACTTGAGTCTTATAAAAATGTCTAGGTACTTACAATCTATATCATTCTGATAAACTTTTAATAAGATTACATTTGAATCTGTAAATTATACCTACGTAGGTAATTATAATAATAGATTGACATAATCTTGTAGCCGATAATGTATCTTACATAAACTAGGATACGAATACTTACTAGTCTGGCCACATTGAGTCTGGCTGTCTGGTCGCACGTCATTAAGGGCGTGTTTACAGTAGCATAGCAGAAATACAGTGCGATCAAATTATCTTGGCAGCTCTGAACATAGGCTTTGCGAAATTTTACGCATGTAAACTTGGGAATAAAACTGTTATTGCCAGATAAACCAATACTTAAACGATCAGAAAATATCTAATTTAAACAGTGAGAAATACAAATAAAATAAATATCATAACACTTTTATACATTCGTTGTAACAAAATGACCTGCACGAAGTTCGGAGCTGCCAAGATAATTTGATCGCACTGTACACAATGATACAGACTGGAACACGTCGAACGAGAGCGACATAGTTAGGTACCCCACTTCAATACAATTTTCCATTGTTGGGACGCGCGCGGCCACTACACCGGAAATATGCGAAGCTATTACAGCCCGGTCAATGTTCTTTAATTCCTTTTGCAGGCATTTCGATTTCTATATAACTTTATCCCATTTCATCTTCTATTTGTAGGTGTAGGCAGACCTTACAATCTTTGTAGATATGAACAGTTGGACACGCACTGAATAAGTACTTGAATAGTGGAATATTCAGGGCATATCCATAACACAGAAGTGTAGTAGCTACTTGCAAGTATAGTATATCTGTCTTCATACATATGTCTTTGTTCTTGATAAATAGCAGGTCGTATAGTAGTTGTTCTTGATCAGATAACACCGAAGACGACGGTCGAAGGCCGAACACGCCCGAAGAGGACTCGTCTAGGTCTGGCGAAGAAAGCCCGCGTGCACCCTCGCCGCCCATCGCGTTTGTAGGACGAGCGGTCATCACGCTGCCTTCTGCTTTACGGTAAATAGCAATAATGGTACGAGAATTGAACAGCGTGTTTATTTAGCAATAAGGTTTTTTATGTCACAAATTAAATGAATATCGTATGAATTCGAAATCAAAATTTCATCGTCCAGAGAAGGTGCACTGTTCGGTGTGGTCGTTTCTTCTGGAAATGAACCGCCACGATACTCCCATGATTCTTGTACTACATAACAGCATCACACCAGCCTGTTATCCGCGAAGGGTTAGGCAGAGGCGTACCCATTAGTACAGCCACATTTCGCCAGTTATGTTTAAGCCCCCTATATTGGGGGGGCAAGCCTCAGCCTCTCAAGATTATACTCCTTTAAATTTATTTGGTTTTATTTATTTATTTATTACACTTTTAGGAAAACTTACAGCTAAACAGACAGTGAGTAATAATTTAAACAAATTATGGCCAATTACAAGTTCCCACATGTAGGTATGTATGTCTATAATAACACCAAAAAAGAAACTTAAAACACCAAACAGAAAAATGACTAAATACGCTCGAAGAAGCTATTTGATAGAGTTTTCTTCAATTTAGCTAGACTAGTATTGAAAATGTCGATCTCAGCTTCCCGGCAGGTTGCGTTATACATGTACGCTCTCACCATGTACGAGTTACTTCTGTACGTAGTGGCTACCACTGAGGTGTGCAATAACTGAGGTCTACGCAGGAACACAGATGGGACTCGCAAACCGATTTTGTGCAGCAACTCGGTAACACCAGTTGTTCCGTTGGCGATCTTGAGAAGTAACACAAGATCTGATATTTTTCGCCTTTCGTAAAGTGGAAGGATATGAAATTTTTTGCAACGGTAGGTATAATTCGTTGAAAACGTTTTAGACCGATACTGAATATGCCTTAAAAACCTTTTCTGTATGCTCTCAATACGATTTAGGTAAACAATATAATTGGGGTTCCAGACCTGAGAGGCATACTCCAAATGACTACGGACAAAGGAACAGTATAATATTTTAATGGTCTTTATATTTTTGAACTCCGAGGACACCCGGAGAATGAAACCAAGTGCTTTTGATGCTTTCTTGACTATATTGTCTACTAGCTGATGCCCGCGGCTTCACCCGCGTGGATGTCGTTCAAATTATATACTAAAACCTTCCTCTTGAATCACTATCTATTAAAAAAACCGCATCAAAATCCGTTGCGTAGTTTTAAAGATTTAAGCATACAGACAAACAAACAGACAAAAATAGCGACTTTGTTTTATACTATGTAAGGATGTACGCATCAAATAGAAGCTTAGCGTCAAAAGTAACTCCCAAATCCCTGATAGTGTTGACCCTATTTAGTGCAGTATCAAAAAGCGTGTAATTATGGACGATCTGGATAGGTTTCCGTGTAAAGGAGCAAACATAACACTAACAATGTTATTATGTTACAACATTATTATTTAAGTGTGGGGGGACAGCATACCTTAAGTCCGACAACAAACGCGACACGCATGTTGTCATCAGTGCTGTGTGATTACTAAGTAACACCTCCTGACTTAGATAAAAATCAACGAAACAGCGAAATAATATCCTGAAATACACAATTACAGTCCCCTCATTATTCTACAAATCATATTTGATCTAGCTTCAAGATCAACGTTTGCAAACCGATCGGTTCAACGCCAGATCTGACACTGCGATCTCTACATACCCTAATGGTCATTTCCTTGATGGCATGTTCCAGCGATCGCCTAACATTCGACTACCACCTGGTAGTAAAGCGCGGTCGTCTGTCCCACCTGCCCGCGACCCCGTGTGCCGCTCAGATCTTGGAGTCGTTCGTGAAGTGGTACGCGCGCTCTGGCGCCTGGCACGAAACCATCCCACGGACCACTGCGCACGAGGAGCCCCAACTGGGGCCCAACTTGCTGGATGTGTCTCGCAGGTACGATTATGACAACGTCCTCTTTTCAACCGACTTCCAAAAAGGAGGAGGTTCTCAATAGGTCTGTGTTTTTTTTTATGTTTGTTTTCGCATAACGCCATCATTTATGAACCGATTTGATTTTTTTTCAGTCCAGTTCTTTGATAGCTTACCAAAACAGTTTTATAAATACAAACCTATTTACAAAAAGACCACAATGACAGGGAGAAGAAATGCCTTTCGGCTTCGTTAAGGGTATTTTACACCCTAATGTCTTACAGAAAATAAACTCTTCCAAGTTACAAAACTGGCAAAACGAATGTTGAAAACTAAAAGTTAAACTTTGTACGACTAACTATCTTACAGGTGCATGACTAAAAAACATGAACCCTTCCTACTCACTAAGAAGGTGTAACGAGACCGTCACTTACTCCAGCCATACGTCATAAATTAAAAGATGTTATTTTCAGCAGCAGGGTCCTAGATGCCACTCGTATTTTTAAGCGTAGTCGCTTTACTTGCTAACCTGTCGACTACTCCTTCACGTTCGATTCTTACCGTGTATTTTCAGGTTGAACTTAGTCCGCGAGGTGGCAGATGGTATGCGCGTCTACTTCGACTTCATCTTACGCAACCACCTACTGTACAAGCAAGAACTGAACCAGTATCATGAGATCTGCGGTCAATTCATCGACGAGTAAGTTACTACATTAACAACTTAGGGTGGGAACTCATCAAATGACTCTTCCCGCTCTGGGCGGAGCGAAAATGAGTTTTAGACTTTTACTGACTAAAAACCATCCATGTTCCTTCTTAGCCCTTTGTGTCCGGGGCTGCGGTATCTTTTCGAACAACCCGCAGCCCCCCCCGGCAGGCGTCGGCCCTTGCAATGTTACTGACATCTCTTAGGGGCACACAAAGATCTGGAACTAAAATTTATCAACGCGTCACAATAAAACGCAAGTGCAAGTGGTTGAATTAATTTATTATCCATCTGTTGACATGCGTTTACGTCAGCAGTTTCCGTTTCAGAAATTCAGTTTTAGCTCTTACTCTACCAAAGCAGAGACGAGCAGAGCGGAGAGATGTGCAAGATTCAACCAATCACAGGAGAGACAAGTCAATTTTAACCAATGAGATTGTCCAGTTTCCGCACGTCTCGCGTCTATGCTCCGTTCGTCTCCGCTTTGGCGAAGTCCATCTCTTTGTGAAGATTCTCTTCATGTTACTATAGCTACTTCTAGTTCCCGCCACGAAGCGGCGAACCTTTGATTCATTTTGATGCCGTAATTTCAGTTTTATGTCTAGGATTGCCCCCCGATGCATCTGATATTGTAGATATCTTAACCTTTGGTATAACCGATGACAGAATGTGAATCCGCACAATCCCTTTATACTACAGAAACTCAGATCCACGACGAAACGACATCGCGTTTTTTAGATCTACTTCCTGGCTCGCAAAGGTCAAGACCGCCGCCATTACACAAAAACAGCTGCTTCATCCGCCATCCTACATAACATAATAAAAAATCAAGTATCGTACATACTCCTAGGCATGAAGCATGCAAGAAGCGGGAGCTGGAAGGGGCTGACGAGTATGATGATGAACCAATGGGCCCCGAGGAAGAAGTGTCCACTGCGGTTGAAGAAGATGTGCTGACTGCGGCTGATGAAGATCTCAAGAGCCCGAAGATCCCGGACTACTCGCATCTACCGCCCGATCCTATGGATGCTGATAAGAGCGAAGGTGAAGGTAAAGGTATAAGCTTGCATACAAAAAAAAACGCTGAACCAGCCAACAATTTCTAATTTATTACGGTACTACTCGGTCACATTAACTTGACGCTTGGAGTTGTAACAATAATGTCCAAAAACCATATAACAACAACAGAAAACTAGCCTTAATAACGACGCGCATTTCGGTAACAAAGATGCTAACCATACTGACACTTGCCGGGCGACCTAAGGGAATGCGGGGGAAAGCGGGTGGGGCCTCGCATTCAATTCAATTCAATTCTCAATTCTTTATTGCGTACCATAATGTATACAGTTGGTAGATAACCGGTAACCGGTGGTATTCCTGAGATGCGTCAAGTTAATGTGACCTAGTAGTACAATGATACTTGAAAAAAAGGCTACCTCCAATGACCAATTCATAACTTTGGCTTGTCGTCTTACTTGACTGTGGCGCTCAAAAGGTTAAGCGCTTCTATTATCTTTCACTTTCAATGTTTAAAAACGTGACCTTCTTTTCACCAGGTGAATCTAACACCCAGGACGACGGTGTAGCGTCGAAGAGCGACTCCAATGATAAACCTGCCGCAAACCCCGACTCGGCCCCTGACGACAACCAGGCCGGTGGGTCTGGAAAGAAGCGCGAGAGCCGGCCTGCTACTCGCAGCGGCAGCTTGGCAAGGAGGTTGGTAGATGAACTAGCTTAGTCTCACGGGTTTTCTTGTGTCTGGGAAACATTTTTATGTGCACAGAGTAAAATAACCGGAAGACGATGCGTTGGGACGCCTCCCACTAGGTGGACTGATGACCTGGTGAAGGTTGCGTGGATCCGCTGGATGCGAGACGCACGGAACCGGCCAATGTAGCGACACTTAGGGGCCTATGTCCAGCAGTGGACGTCTTTCGGCTGAAATAATGAGAGTAAAACTATGCATCATTAGAATGGTCTACCCGTGCGTTATTGATGTACTTTCACTGCCATGTTCAATTATTATAAGCACAACTGCAGGAGTCCTTTTATAGCTACGTATAGCGACGACTCTGACGCGGGTTAGGGACGCACAAACGAATTTTTGTTCGACCCATAATTATGCTGGCTGCTTGGCACCGAAAATGTTAACACACACGAACTTTTATTTTCACCTTAGTACAATTTTATTGCTTTCAGGCTCCGCTCTCACAAGTCTGCGGTGTCCCAATCGGAAAATGATGAGCCGGCTCCGTCAACTTCAACCGGAGAGCCGAGGATGTTCGAAGCTGTGTCATCCAGGTAAAACATTTAGGCCACCAGAAAAGCGCCGAGACAATGAAACTCGACGAAGTCCCAAAGAATCAACTGTCTTGAATCCCGCAATAAAATTTATCAGAAAAGAGTAACAGTACAAAAACCCTGTCTTCCAGCACGCGTAGCATGGCGATACTATGTCTATCTATTCTACCAAGAATTGACAAAGCTCTTTTCTATACAATTTGACAAATGAAATCTAGGCGTGCTGGCCAGCAACTTATTAATAAACTGTGAATGTTCCAGCGTGGGCAGTAGCGCCTCCTCGCTGAGCGAGATCTGGGCGCGGCCCGCCAGCGCGGCGCCGCTGCCGCCCGTGCCGCGCACGCCGCTGTCGCAGCTGCTGGACAAGGTACGTACAGGATGACAATCATCATCATTTCAGCCGAAAGACGTTCACTGCTGGACGTAGGCCTCCCCCAACTGTCGCCACATTGACCGTGCGTCTCGCATGCAGAATGCCAACATTCGAGGCTCCAGTATTGGCCACATTAGCTCCAATTTGGAGCTAATGTGGCGTTATTTGTACTAATAAGCATAAGCAAGGACACAGGCCTCTCTATGAGAGGTAATGGGCTCCACGCGGGTCCAGTGCGGGTTGGAAGAGATTTTTTCCGTCACCGTTTTCCGCTTGTACAAATAAAAATGTTAAAATCTTGTAGTCACATCGTTCGGGATTCCTCCAATTGTAAAAGTATAGTCTAATAATTCCCGAATTTTCAAACTAAATTTTATTATCAGGTGGCGAAGTGGCAGATTATTCCCCGCGAGGGAACCGAACATCTGCCATGCCGCGTGTATGGAGCCATTCATCTTGCCAGACTCTTCGGTATTGTATATTTTACCTTTTTTTTACTACAGAACTTCACAACAAGCCATTCAACATTAAAATATATATTTTTATAATTCCAGTCAAATTGCCCGACTTCTTGAATGCTCTGCCTCAGATGTCTGACATAAAACTGAAGCTGGTACTCAAGCACGTTGATATGTTCATTCAGTGAGTGTACCATTGTTCATTCAAAGCTAAAACTTCTTCTAGAACATAATGAATAACATTATTTTTATATTTCAGTTACTTGGAGCAGCATGGCGAATGGTTTGGCGAGATATACTACGTCGCAGACACCACATGTCGCTCTCGCTAAACTCTTAACGGACACGGATACTCATCAGAACAACAACTTGCTCTCTATTGAGATACTTTACATTCCAAAATGTTAAAAACTAATCGCTGAATATTTTTCGAGTCCAAAAGAAAATTATTTATTCGCCCACCGTCCAAAATTTTAAACAAAACCTAAATATGTCAGCGGTTAGCTATTATATTATCAAAAAAATACGATCACGCCATCCTCCTGAATCTCTTTTTAGTTAAATTTTGATAATATAGTAGTTGAATTGATTACATCTACTAGTAATGTTGAGATTACTATAAAACAATCAATATTGTAAACGAGTGACTTATTGTAAAGCCTTCATTAGGAGACATAATGTTTAAAAAAAATGTATATCAAAGTTCTCATGTTGATTACGCACCTTCACTCAGACACTACTTCTGGACATGAGGCCTACTTTTGGTACAGGATCTCCTTGGAATGTTAAGTCCCCTGAGACAAAGAAAGTTTTGTAATCCAGGAAGGAAACAAACTGCCAGGATAATCAATTTGTGCTAATAGGAAAATGTGTCATTGTTCGAAAGTAGTGTCTGAGTAGAGTTAGTAGGGTACTATTTTCTTGTAGGAACGTTTGTCAGTATTATGTAGTGGTTGTAATGGATCCTTGTTAATTATTAGCACTGGCCTATCAATGCACAATAGGTAGGGGTAGACTTGGACTAGACTACATTTAGTCTTTTAACTTTCTGCTGCATCTTATATTGTTTGTGGTCTATCTATGAGTCTATTTAGTCATACTTACCACATCTCTATAAATGTTATCATAACAGCGGTTTATGAGCTATCATTACAATGCAGTTGACTATTTAATGGTTAGGTAGTTCTCAAGAGACACAATAGAATGGGATAGGTATTTACACTGTGTCAATAGTCTAGGTACTTTTAGTGTTTCAGTCAGCTAATTATATAATTGACCGTGCGTGTAGTTGCGCATTTAGCAGATTGCCGATTGTTCTTGCGCTTGGTAGCTATAGGCTGTCATCGTGACGCAACCTGCATAATTTACTATATCAATATTATATTTATTACAAGTGGTTACAAAACGCAACATTGATCAGTGACGATGTTTGTACTTTAGCACTGATCAATGATTCAGATTCGTAGGTTTTATCATCAACATATTATTACAATAAGTCCACTGTAGTTTGACAGTAGAATAATAGCCAGCGCACTGCGCAATTAATTAATTATGAATTTATCATTATTTATTTTAAAATATTACGATTCTTACACGAGTGACATTTTAACCATAGAATGATGCAACATACAATATTTAATCCGCATATTTATTAAGATTTTATGTTAGTGGACAACCAAAAAGAAATAAATATTATTTCAAATCAAATGTTTTATTATGAAAAATTACATTTCTACTTCAATAACAAATTTATTTTTCTGAGAAATTAGGTCGTGAATTACACATCTAATATTCATTAACTGTATAGAAAAGTAATAAAACATAACAAAATTACATTTAAGGCAAATTGAGTTCATAAGGCACACAAGAAATATTGCCATGCCAAACGTAATATAACTTTGAACAAACCACCTTGCTTGCTTGGTTTCTAGCCAAATTTTACCACAGCTTAGCCACATTTTTTGTGTATGGTTTTTCAAAACAATAGCAACCTTAATTACTCACTAACAATAAGCATGATCTGGTTGATAATGGTATTAAAAAGGGTCAACCCGAGATCAAAGTAACTTGGTGAACTGACAATAGTACTGAGATTTATATCAATAATAAGAATTTAAATGAATAAACTGAAATAATAGAAAATACATTCGACCTACAAACCTTAAACTGAGCAAGACCAGGTCTTTATCACCAACTATGCAGTTGTTTTCAAATTTACAAAATTCTTAGAAGTACGAATCGAACATTAAAGATGTGATTGTAGTATGTGCAATGGAAACCTATGGTTTATCGTTATCCACTTATTACGGGCGCCATACACTGAAGGGCCTGAAAAGTTATTGATAGGTTCAACTCGTTAGGGCCTCTTTTCTCAAGTGCGGTCTCCTGTGTAGTTGTTTCGACACGCGAATGTCGACACAATATCCTATTTTATACCCAGCAGCCGAAATGTGTGACAAGGGTTTTAGTATGCACCAACATCCTTGGCAGCCGTGGTCACATAATCTCTAATGGAAGATTCCGTGATCGCCAGACCCACTAAGCACACCTTTCTTTCATAATATATGCAAAAACCACCACTTCACTGTACTACAAAAACGTTTTTTGACCACGACTGCCATGAGTCTTGTGATTGGCAGTCATTGTGTCACCAACATTCATGTGCTTAGCAATACAAAAGATTTTCTAGCAGAACAACAGACCTTTGCGATAAATTCAACCAATCTGTACTAATATTAGAAAGAGATAACATTTGTAGGTAATCTTGGAAACTAGATCCGATTCCCAAAAAATCATTCATTAACAGGAAGCTACATTTATCCCTGTATAATAGACCATTAGAACGTTTCCGTAGAATACATTCCGATCATAGCGGGAGTGAAGCCGCAAGTAAAAACTAGTTTATATTTGTGCTTATGGCGCCGTTAATAAATGGATCATAACAGCATGCAGAGTGTTTAGTCCTGTTCCATCCTGTGTATGACGCGCCGGTACTCCTGCTCCAACGCCAGGTATTGGTTCGCCAAACGGCCGTGCGTCTCACTCAGGCCCGTTGCGCTTACAGTCGCCGCGTATTCTTCGGGCTTTAATACCTTTTGCAATTTTTTCATTTCTAATTTCTTTTTCTGTAAACAATATAAATTACGGTAAACATATTGAGGTTGGATTGTCGTTCAATTGAAGTGGGTGCGCAGATTAAATAATCATCAACACTTATGGAGAAAATATATACTTATAAAATCAATAGTCCAGTCTGGGCTGTGGGACTGTACAAAAGAGATACCGCGGCCCCAGAACACAAAGGGCTAAGAATGAACATGGATGGGTTTTAGTCAGTAGAAATCAGACAGTCCATTCCGCTCCACCCAGAGCGGGAAAACAAAGACCGGTTATCAACACTCAGCTCAAACCATTGTACGTATTGGGCTTCAACTTGGCATACAGATAGCTGATGCGACGTAGGTGTGAGTGAAATAGGGGTTGAATGTTTTTAATTCATCACCGGGCGAAGCTGGTGCAGGTCAGATCTAGGAATGCCTGTATTAGTTGTTAAGAGAGACAACAGTAGTAATTTAATCTAAATAAAAAATAGATAGCAGATTACATAACCATGAAACAAACCTGGAAAGGCGCATTGAGTCTATTTTTGACGTCAAGCCTGTAGGTCAAATATGCAGTCTTATCAGAAGTGTTGGTGTTCTTCAAGCGAAGGATCTCGTACACGCGCCGCGCTTGTTTCTTGTTGATCTTGAACTTGCTGCTCGCTTGGTTTGCCATGTCTTGAGAGAACCTGAAACAAATATTGTTTTTTTACATTAGGGGCCTTCTCTTGACGTCAATCTTGCCCTAACGACGGAGGTATGATTTAGGTGGGGCTGCGGGTTGTTCGAAAGAGATACCGCGGCCTCGGACACAAAGGGCTAAGAAGGAACAAGGGGGGTTTTTAGTCAGTAGAAGTCTGACACATCATTTTTGATGATTTACCAACCTCCAAAAAAAAGAAGGTATGATTTAGGTATAACTAATTCTGTTTCTAAGGTCTAATACTTGTTGGGTTGTACGAGTATACTACAGGCGGCGCATGAAGTGTTCAAAATCCCGCTGTGAACAAAGCTTTGACGGGTATAATACGCACAGTTTACGTACTAACAAAATAGATTCCTAAAATAAAATACATGATAGTTACCCTTGTAGTAGTTTCATAGGATGATAAGCTGGTAATTCACTGCAGTTCTTGGCGTCAACATAATCTCTAATTCTCTGGAAGTCTTGTGATGGATCCTCAACGGTAATGTCTACTACTTCTGGCAGTATTATGAAGTGAGAGTAAACAGCCTGGAAAAATTACAATAAGTCATGATTATTTTATCTTAAGGTGAAGCGACAAGGTAGCCTGCAAAATTCGAATTTTCTTACGTTTTTTGCAATTTGCCTGTAAGTGTCAGGTTTTATGTTAAATAAAATAGGATTCGCGACCGTAACAGACTTTACTGAGTAATAATAATTTAAAAACACCAATACAACCCTCTCAGTTCATAAAGGTTCCTTGAATGTCTTTTGCAAAAAACGTAAAAAAAATCGAATTTCGCGGGCTACCTTGTCGCATCAACTGTAATGCAGATAGCCAAACATAGATACAGAAAAGTATTCCCAACTAAATAGCAATATTTGGATAGCTCAGGTGGGTAATGTAGGTGAGATGGCATCGAGCCAACAGCAAGCGATACATATCAATGTTATGTCTCATTACTGCATCACGGCGACACCCACGCACTTGTGTAATACACTGCGTTACTCGAATATTCCCCTCATTCGATATTAAATGATAGAACTCGCTTATGGTTAAGCTTTATTTTTATCACTTATAAGATTTCGTTCGGTTACAACTCGCCCGATGTGAAGCTATGGTGCGGCCTAGGGTGGAGGAGCACACTTGCCTAGAAAAAACCAATCCACTCTTGAACTCTATTAACTATTTCCTACTTATAAAGATGCAGACAGTGAGTAGTGCCAGCTGACAAGCAGTGGTCACCTAAGGTTTCCTAGTAGAACCTAGAAAGGGGCTTTACTTTGTCTAATTTACTTCATCATCTCTCAAAATGGAGAAGGAAAACATCATGAGTGGTTGAACTGGTATGACAGAAGTGAAAAATCCAAGAAAAACAGTCTGCTTGGCGAATTGCGACCTACTCCCGAGGGGTCTCCTACACTTGGGAGCAAATAAATCGAGCCACTACCTTTTTTCACGTAAAATTGTAAATATTTTTGGTAATATGGAACGTATCAATTCGAACTATATATCGTCTAAAAGTTTAGTTAATAACCTTTACAATGAGGGTAAATTATTGAATAATAACCTTATTGAATGATAAATTATTGGCTCTGCAAGAAAAATGGTAATTTTGATAGAAAATTTAGTAGGGCTAAAACAGTCCATAAAAACAATAAAAAACAAAATTATTGCAAAAAAAATATTCTTAATAACTGGTATTACCCCCCCGTGCCCTGATACATTCTTGTAGCCTATTAGTCATCGATCTGATCAGCGTTACGATGACATATTGTGGTATGTTCTCCCACTCTTCAAGCACAGCGACTTTAAGCTCGGGAATGGATGAAACAGCGGGAACCCTGGCTCGGACTCTCCGTTTTAGCTCGTCCCATAGGTGTTCGATCGGGTTCAAATCGGGACTTCGTGCTGGCCATACCATTTGTTGAATCCCGATCGCAGACAAGTATTCCGTAACGATCTGCGCGGTATGAGGTCTCGCATTGTCATGCATAAACAAGAAATTTTCTCCGACAAAACCAGCATACGGCATTACGTGGTTTTCAAGAATGTCAGTTATGTATCGGTCAGCTGTTAATCCACGTCTACCACTGCCATCGTTGGCGGGGTCGACGAAGACAAGTTCCGTTTTTCCGTCTAGAGAAATTCCTCCCCACACCATACAAGAACCACCACCAAAACTCACAGTTTCTCGAATGCAACATTGGGCAAATCTTTCACCAGGACGTCTATACACTCGGTTTCTCCCGTCATTGCTAAAAAGACAGATTCTTGACTCGTCAGAAAACAAAACTGACCTCCAGTCTTCTAACGTCCAATTAATGTGTTCTCGAGCAAACTCCAAGCGAGATCGGCGATGAGCTACAGTCAATTTTGGGCCAGTTGCTGGTTTGTGTGATGTTAAATTTCGTTCTTTTAGTCTTCGTCTCACTGTCCACCTACTGATTGAGACTCCTCGAACGTCACGTAACGCTTGCTGTAGCTGAACAGCATTAAGTCCACGGTCGCGCAACGAATTGGTTGCAATAAAGCGGTCGTCACGTTCTGTTGTTGCCCGTGGTCGGCCAGTTCCAGGTCGCCGAACAAAAGCACCAGTCTCCAGATACCTGCGGTATACCCGCTGTACCTTTGAACGACTCAAATGAAGTCTGCGTGCCACTTCACGTTGTCCGTGTCCAACCTCAAGTAAAGCTACAACTTGGGCAGCTTCCGTCGGTGTAGTATGCATTTTATCAGGTTATTTTGATTACACAGACACAGATAAAGACAACAATAACAAGTAATATGGGTATGATTAACAAAAACCTCAAATTTAATCTTTTCTTAACAGAGTACAATAAAAATGTCAGCAAATTAAATGCGATAATTTTATTCTACCCTTTAAACTTTAATAAAAATGAAATTTTGACAACTAACTACCCTCATTGTAAAGGTTATTAAATACCCTTTTAGGCGATATATGTTTCGAATCGATGCGTTCCATAATACCAAAAATAATTACCATAATGCGTGAAAAAGGAAGTGGCTCGATTTATTTGCTCCCAAGTGTATATAAGAGAACGAGAGATAGGAGAGTCCCACTACAGGGACACAGGCCCTGTAGTGGCAACATACTATGTAAACTGACCTGTAGCAGTTGCGCGCAGATGCCGAGTTTCCTGAAGGGAGGCAGCGTGAGGACCTGCGATATGCGCGGCCGCGAGTGACGCGGGTACGCGTAGTAGCGGTACACGGTCGCGTACGCAGCCGTCGCATATCGGGCACCACCTTCACTCGACTGGAATTTCTCGAATCTGTAACCATTCGTGCTTGACGTCAACGTATGGCCTTATCACACTCAATGTAAAATACTAAAACCCGACTCACAAAACCGCGGTCTTAAAAGTAGAAAACAAGAAAATAATTCTTGTCTGATATTCTTCGTAGTCGCATGCCACCTTGATATTGGCAATTAGCAGCTGACTTCTGTATCAATGAGAACGCCATGAAGGAGCATCTGGGTATCAGAGGCATGCAACTAGAAGAATAGCAGACAAGAACTATTTTCTTGTTTTCAACTTTTAAGACCGCGGTTTTGTGAGTCGGGTTTTAGTTTTTAAACTTAATTTTTTATTTTAATGTTATTTTTGTGGGTTATTAATAAATACGTAATAATATACTTTCATAATTTAATATTCTACCTACTGAATGTTGGTTTGTTATTTAAACAATACGAATAAATAACACAGACTAGACCGCGAGAACAGTTTGACCGCATGCTAAACGTATATGTTGACAAAAACTATAATATTATAATACACATATTTGTAATGTGCTCGTCAAGACCTTTCATTTGATACCAAACATGTTATGATTATCTCAATTTAATTTTATTCGATGTTATAATCGGACATACTTCCGTCATAAAAATATTTGATAAAATTTATATAGCCTATGACACCCGGGCTATTCTTACGAATCTATAGACACCTCATTTATTAAAATCCGTTTGGTAGTTTAGGCGCTACGGTGGAACATACATAGACTGCCAAAATCATTACCCTTCCTTTTGGCTTCGCCGTAGTCGGGTAAAAAGGGCGTGTGTTTTAAGAGATTTTTCATTTAATTTGAGATTTAAAGTGAAAGTGTACAATACTTGCAACTGGAGTGTGTGTATGACAATTATGACGTATGTATGTAACAATGCAAAAGTTAAGTTGTATGTATTGTATAACAGACTGCAGGACTGCTGTCCACAACTCCAAGTCCAAAGCGCATTTTTTGTGAACAGAAAAGTTGTAGGTGGATCGTAACAGTTAGCTTTCCGTAGTTTCAGCCTGGCCCTATACTGTTCCAGTTTATTTTTAGTATGTAATAAATTATTAGATTTATTATAAATAAGAACCAGTACATTTGGTATGGAATGAATTTTTTTTGAAGTCAGTTACTAAGACTTGCCGAAACAATACTTACACTGTAAAGAACGTCCACTGATCATCATCCACATCAATGAATGATGCTGCATCCACATACCACAGCAAGAAGGTCTGTAGCCTCTCATGGAATGTGAGGAAGCCAGGGGTAGATGTTTCAGAGTAGTACACTTCAAATGATCGCTTCTCACCACCATCAACTGTAAAAAGAAACAAAAATATGTGAACAAAGAGGCTGTGGACAAATAAAATTAATGTTCCCACTGCAGGGACTCAGGCGTCGTCTCTAGGAGAGGGTATATCCACCATGCGGGCCCAGAACAGGTTGGTAGATGTCACATATGTGCGAATTTTGTTTTGGTTCTCAGATATCGTTCGTTTCGGTTTCCTCACGATGTTTTCCTTCATTATTTTGTGAGCAGCGGTGATGGAATAAATTACCCAAAGTAATGCACCTGTCTGGTTCGAACCCACAACTTACTGCTCGTAAGTCGAGGCCGCCACCACTGGGCCACCGCAGCACAAATAAATTCAATAACAAATATTTCATATTATGCATGTAGGTGGAACAAACATCCATACACAGGAGTATTATGGGAAAAGAGGCTATCAGAGTCTAATCTGTTGCATCAGTTGCATGACACATGTTTACTTCAACAAAGTTTGCAGAAGGAAATACATAATCTTAATCTATACAAATAAAAAGAGAAGTCCTGACTGACTGACTGACTCATCAACTCCCAGCCCAAACCCTTAGACCTAGAAAGCTGAAATTTTGCACAGAGGTTCCCTTTACAATGTAGACAAGGAATAAGGAAGGATTTCTCGAAATTCAACCCCTAAGGGAGTTAAATAGGGGATGAAAGTTTGTATGGAAAATCGTCATTTTCACACGGGCGAAGCCACTGGCAAAAGCTAGTCCTTACATAGTATAAAACAAAGTCGCTATTTTTGTCTGTTTGTCTGTATGCTTAAATCTTTAAAACTACGCAACGGATTTTGATGCGTTTTTTTTTATTAATAGATAGAGTGATTCAAGAGGAAGGTTTTAGTATATAATTTGAACGACATCCACGCGGGTGAAGCCGCGGGCATCAGCTAGAATTATAATAAGACAGTTTAGTTCAGTTCAGAAAGTACACAGTGTGGTTGGTGCCTAACATGTCGTCAGAGTTTCTATGCCGCCCATAGGCTTCTGACTTGGCTTTACATGCCATAGAGAAATATTACTCAGACATGTTGATTTCCTCACAATGTTTTACTTCACCAAAGTGATAATTATACAAAATGCATATGAATGCGAAAAATCAGAGGTGGGTGTCTTGGGCTTAAACTACAAACAATTAATATCAAAAATAGTAAGGATTCCATTTACCTGTTACATTGATCATAAATTATTATTATCTACCCTGCAAGTTGTATGGAACAAAATTATATTATTTACATTGCATGTTGGTCAACAAACTCATAACAAAGTTCATTGACCTAGGTAAATCTGTGACACTCAATACAGAATACACTGAGTAAGACTATAATTTGCAATATGTGACAGTCAATTAATACAACCTTAAATGAGGCAAAAATTACTGGTTTTAAAATCTGTAGCAATTTTCTATAAACTAAAAAATATAAAAATAAATATGTTTACTCACAAGGCTCAACAGAGAATGCATGTATTAACTGCCCGTGGGGTGTAAATGACTCATCTTTCTTTAGTATAGACACAAAATGGTCCAGATTGGAGACATATCCCGGAGCTAACACTTTAGTCAGGGCACCTTCAACATCATCTGGTTTCATACCTTCTGACTTATTTGGCTCAATCTGTAAATATATTAGATCTTGAGTTTGTTTTTTCTATTGCAATATAACCTCCTAAGAATAACACCAGCACATTTAATACAAAACACCAAAGTGTTTGCTATTTTATATACTTTTATTATAATTATTTTCAAGTTTTTATGCATATTTTGAATCCTGTATGACACTAATAGTGCACAAAATGTAACAAGCTTACTTTAACCTAACTAGAATCCAAGATGGACATTGGTAACAATTTAGAAGTCTACCTCCCTATTAGACTTGTATTGGAGATTCATTAGAAAGAATAAGTTTTTTGAAAACAAAACAAAAATAAATGCACTAAAACAAAAACATAAATTCCAATACCTTTTCCGTGTATTCAATTCCAAGATATGTCTGCAGACTTCCTGCGCTATAATAAAGTCTGATGTGCAAGTCTGTGTAGCCAAATATGTTCTCGTTCTCCCCAAAAACCTGGTGACACATCTCTGGACCGAAACTTGTGTCATCATTCTCCAAATCATCCACAGATCTCACTGTAAATGGCAACCAGGGGTGAATAAACAAATGGGAACTACTGTTGCCAAAGCAATGAAACTGGTCCTTTGAAAGTACAAAAAAACTATACAATACAACGTTATATAGTGTCATGAGTTCATGACATGGTTAAGTACAAAAGTACAACATATTTTAAGACATTTAGGTTCAATTGTATTATTTCTAATCTGAATAAAAAAAATCTTACCCAACTTAAATTCCAAAACCTCGTTTCCATCTACAACTAAATGGCACAGTGCATCAGTCATTTTCTATAATAATTAAAATCCAATTTCATTACACTCAATAACCCCACGATTCCCGCGCAAAAAGAATGGGTAATAAAAATACTCAAAGACAAAACATGATATATATTGGAATTACTTAGTTTTCTTCACTGCGTCGATTTGTTATCCTGCCGATGCACTAACAAAACCACTTTATTATCAACAAAATTTGCAGACAGGACTCAACAAAATTGCAAAAATGAGGGAAACGCAGGGAAACGAATGGAAACGAAAGTTACTTTTAAAATAGCTGGCTGTCAAAAAAGTCATGTCAGATGTCTACTGAGATGTCACTCACTTTTTTTTTTTCCTTTTTTTCGCCCGGTTTGTGCATTTAGCCAATGTCAAGATAAATAAGTTAGTGTGTGTGTGTTAGTGTTAGTTGTTGTTTATATTATTTTAGTGTAGGTTTTAAGGTAGGGAAACTGGATTTATTTACGAAAAGTTCAAAAAGGACGCGTCCACCAACTTGGAAGTTTCTTTCTTGTTACATGCTCTGTGGTTTCTTTACTTGGTATTTTGAGCTCCATAGTAGAGGTGTTCCAACGAGCTTGTTGTAGTTACAATATGAATAAATTGTCGACCGCAAAAAAAACATTCAAAATGATCCCATATAAACTAGTGATTTTGATTTTATTGTTGTATTGGCCAAAACTGCTTGAGTCATTTACAGGTAATAAATAATCCAGTTGATTATTTCGAAATAAAAGTAAGGAATACTTTTCGTGAAATAATCAGTAATCAGAAATTCTCATGACTTGTAACGTAACGAAATTGATTTCACAGTTTGAAAATATATAACGGAGGGCCTGAGGGTGTATTAATATTATAACGTTTTAGAACTTAAAAATATATAACTTTAAAATGTCGCGCGTCGTGTTGGAATCATGATAGAATAAAGTGGTAACCGGTTTGGTTAGAAATCAAATGCGATTTATGTAATGAATAAACTACTCGACGTCAATTCAACTTGCGTAATTTATTGTCGAAAATATTCAGAATATTTAATCGATAATTAGCAGAAAAGCGTGACATTGAAAGCCGAGTAAGCTTTGCCGTTGCGTAGTAAAGAAAGAAAAGAAAAAAGTCATATCGATGGTTCATTCATTTATGTGACGTCATTATGGCCTGGTTGGGTTAGGTTTGCTTGGAAATTTTTGTTAACAATCTTGTATTTTAATATATTGTATGTTGTGCTACTTATTTTAGATTAGTAATATAAATACCTCATATAGTACCGGTAATCCTGGTGCCAAGAAGTGTCTGTTTCGACGACAGTTTCTGGCGAAAATGAATCGCCATGAAGGTGGGTAATGATAATCAAAATTTGTTCGATGCTATTGTCACTGCGAATTTCATTGCAAAAAAAATATGAAAATATTGTCATCATAGCGTAATTAAATGTTATAAACATTCAATTTTCATGTCATTGTCATCAATGTAAAGGAAATAACGAATTGTTGTTGTATTTTGTGTATTGACATATTTTCAGGAGTCAGCTGTGATTCTTGTTTGAAAAATAACTTCAGAGGACGACGATACAAATGTTTAATTTGCATCGACTATGACTTGTGCGCAGCCTGCTATGAGTCCGGCGCTACCACAAACCAACACACTACAGAGCATCCCATGCAATGCATTCTATCTAGAAGTGACTTTGGTGAGACCTATTTACAGTGCTATCTATGTTAGATTGCGTCTTATATGCCAAATGCTTGTACATAATACCTCTGCAAGGTTAAAAACAGAGTTAGTAAACTTTGATACTACAAACATAACAACAATAACTTAAATATTGTTTTCATTTTGGATGACATACATTTGAATGCACAAACAAATTGTTGTGGAACCTTATCTCATGAAAATCTCATTCTAGTATTGTTTGAAAAGAGACAGAAACTGTGATTATTAAAAAATGTGCAAATGCATACAAAGCCCATGTTTATAAACAGTACAATTAATACACAAAGGTAAATGACATTGTAATACAATAAAACAAAGAAATTTCCATGGAAAACTGACCTTGAATATAATATATTTATTAAATTTTACCTTAGATTTCCTTTACAATTAATGAAACAAGGAGTTCTTAATTATGATGTTGTTAGTAGTTTATGTCATCCCACTGTTGGGGAAAGGCCTACTACCCCCCTGTTTGCCTTTCCTCAGTGATGATTTAAAAAGAAATCATTTTAAATCACTTGCTTTATTATACCAATAATATTCTTATAAGAAACCTGTGCATATCTGTTTATCCACTGAAACCATACAACAAGCAACTTCATTCCTACTTTCTCAAAAGATGTGAGTCATTGTTGGTTTCATTTTTCATCTGCGAACTAACAAAAATAATCTTGGTAGAAAGTCATTCAGCCATTACTTAGTTAGCAAACATTCTATGAAATGTTTTTTGAAAATGTGAAAAATTAATCATGCTTTTTATAAGGAATATTAAAAAAAATTGTGAAACTATTTTATCAATGCATGGATATAAAATCGATTGTATTAGGTATGTGCCCTAAAACATGGATATATTTTCATATGATTTCATATCACCTTCAGATCTGTACTATGGTGGAGAGGCACTAACTTTGGAACAACCTCAGGCATACACATGTCCATTCTGCAATCGGATGGGCTTCACTGACACAGCGCTCATGGAGCATGTAACAGCAGAGCATGCAGATACTACGCTGGCTGTAAGTATCTAATGGTTGTTGTTGTTCTTATTGCATCGCTATACTCTTCATAGTATAGTGTAACGGGCTGGTGTCCGCAACTCCACATCTAAAGCGCTCATACACTTCATGTACTGATATATTTAATCATTGGTATCTGTTATTCGTAATATAAAAATTAATTTTTGTGTACCGGTTTCTTCTCCCGAATGTATAAATAAACTGCCTGTGCATGAATATTATTGGGTTTCAGTCTCTTTATTTTAAAGTAGTAAGGGCTTTGTAGCTCAAGAGTTTCAATGTGTGCTTTAAACATTAGAGATGAAACAGATAGTAGTTTGGATACTGAATACCAGATATTCGGCAAGCTTGAGGCCGTATAGTTGGTTATTATATATATATTGAAGTTTGGTGTTTAAGAATTCAAGTAGAGTTGCTTGTCACCCTCAAATGCTGAAAATTTTGTATATAAACACCATAATTTTGTAATAAAATTTTGCATAGTTAATTATAATTAAATGGTTTTTATTAGCCATTAGGGCATTGATTTATCTTGTGTTAGAGAGACATATTTGACTTTCTTTTCTTATTCAATATCTGACAAGATAGTGGGTTACTATCAGGTATATGGTTGGATAGTGGGTTTCTATCTAAACGTGTTGCGCCGACCCCAAATGACATGAGATAAGGGCAGGAACTGTGGGCAGGAAGATGATGATGAGTGGGTTTCTATCAGGTATTTGGCTGAAAAGTGGGTTTCTATCAGGTATTTGGCTAAAAGTGGGCTACTATCCAGTATTTGGCCAGATAGTGGGTTACTGTCTGGTATCTGGCCAGAAAGTAGGTTACTATCCAATATCTGGCTGGATATTGGGTTACTATCCGGTATGTGGCGTGATAGTGGGTTACTACCCAGCCGGGTAGTAAAAATTTGCCAATAGAACAGAAAATCCGCCTAATTTAAAAGTTTTGTTTGTTTAATCACTTTTTGGAATAAGTTTTTATTCCTGTTATTGTTGTGGAATATCCTACTATCCTACTAATATTATAAATGCGAAAGTTTGTGAGTGTGTGACTGTGTGAGTGTGTATGTTTGTTACTTCTTCACGCAAAAACTACTGAACGGATTTGTATTAAAGGGGATAGAACCGATGTGGCATATCAACCTGTCCGCCATTTTGATTTTTTTTCGAAATCGCGGCCCATGATGAAAGTGGTATGTATGGATAGAGGACAAATAGACGAACAAAAAATGTCCAGTAACACGGTACCCAAAGTGTCACGTTACCGAGATATTTGAAGGTAAAGATCGATAAATGAGTACAACGACAATCACTAAATATTTTTTTAAATTGCCGTATTACGTGTTTAGACGTTAAATTGTATCCAAATAATAGTTCCCAGGCCGATTATTATTATACGCACGAGAAAATCACTTCGCATCGCAATGAAACGCTATGTTATGTCAAAATATTGTTTCTCGTGTTCCTAGTAGTATGTAATGTACCTACTCTCTTTCAATAACCAGTAATAATAATAATCAATGCCTTTAGACACGTAAAAGGTCTATTTTTTTGTGATCATTGTACTCATTTGTCGATCTTTACCTTCAAATATCTCGGTAACGTGACACTTTGGGGTACCATATTTCATGACATTTTTTGTTCGTCTATATGTCCTCTATCCATAAATACCACTTTTATCGTGGGCCGCGATTTCGAAAAAAAATCAAAATGGCGGTGGGTCGATATGCCAGAGCTCATACAAAAAGTTCAAACCCCTTTGGTACACAATTACACATATAGTTTATAACCTGGATTAACACATAGGATAGTTTTTATACCGATTTTATCTTCCCGTGGGATAATTTTCGAGTTGACTTGTAACAAGTGAAGCCGCTGGCAACAGCTAGTTATTAATATATTTGTTTTTATGTACAGGTGGTGTGTCCAGTATGTGCTTCGATGCCTGGTGGGGAACCAAATTTCGTGACTGACGACTTTGCCGGACATCTTACCCTGGAGCATAGGACTGGGCCTAGAGATCTCATTTCATTTCTGATATCCTTTTTAATATAATAATATTTTCGTGTAGGTATTCTTAATACTCTGCTCCTAAAAAGCAGGGTCAAATGAGCTGGACTTGAAACCTAGTATAACTTTTATTTGTTCAGTAAGCCATGTCCTAAAAAATAACATCACATCTGGAACCCTAAATGGTAACCTGGTAGAGGTGTGCCTCAATAGCTAAACTCACATTTCCCTATTTATACCAACTTACTGCCATAAGCCTAAAGGCTCGTTTACGGAGACGCGGGACGTCGCGCGGCGCGTGCAGAAGGCTCATCTCGTGATTTTTTATTAATTTACTGAGAGACGGGTCCACCGCAACAAACGTTACATTTTAAACTAACGAGCGAAATATCGGTTCTCGTAAAATCGACGTTTGAAATCGTTAACTTTTTTATACATCGCCATGTGTTTGAAATAAAAACGAAGACGATACAGTGCTTCGAAAAGACGTGACATTATAGTTTGGTACATTTTTTACCAGAAAGTGACGTCACAAGCCGGACTCTTGATCTTTGAAACGTTTTATTTTCTTTAATTTTTATTAATTTGTTAAAACAAAAAACACGTATCCAATATTTTGGTAATCTAGCAATTTTTGTTGAATTGTATAGCTTTGTATTTGTTTCCTTAACCGCTCTGCACGATGAACCAAGCGGTATCAGGCATGGTGGCGTACGACGCATGCCGCACTCGGGTCGCGGCGTCAGTCGCGCAAGACGTACCAACATGCAGTTCAGGTAATTGTTATTTTTACTATTATTAATTCATTTATTTCAGAGAATTATCCATACAACAACAAAATAATATACACACACAATACACATTTATAATATAAATACTTATAAGTACGAGAAAGTGGTTCAGTTTGATAGTGAGTAGCAAACCCTGACGGAAACAGAATGAGTGAAGACTTGAGTATGTTTTCACTCTTTCTGTTTCTTCCTCTTGCTTTCTATTACGTCAACTTACATGCCGTATAGTAAAATGTGTGATGCTGATGAGCATGCTGACGTTGCGTTGTTAGGCTTCCCACTAGGTGGACCGATGACCTGGTAAAGGTTGCATCCGTTAGATGCGAGAAGCACGGGACCGGTCAATGTGGCGACACTTGGGGGGAGGCCTATGTCCAGCAGTTGACGTCTTTCGGTTGAAATGATGAGCATGAGAAAAAATAAACATATAGCATGTTATTTTCCAGCACGGGCGGCGGCATCTCGTCGCTGTCGCCATCGTCGCGCGACGCCGTGGTGGACCCCATCGCCGAGCTCCTGTCGCAGCTGTCCGGCGTGCGGCGCGGAGCTGGCCAGCCCGGCACGCCCAGCCAGCTGCAGCAGCTACAGATGCAGCTCCAGCTAGAACGACAACAGGCCACGGTTAGACACTACTGCCATTATAGTACTGGTTTCGTGGGAGAGAAGACTGCGTTGTTGGTCTTGTGGTTATATGCGCCATTGTCGGTGCTGAGTATGAAGTCCTGGGTTAGATTCCGAGGTCGGACAAAGAATTGTTGAATTTATCGTGTAGGAAATTCTCATACCATCACTAGCCATCTAACTTTTCGCATAGACAAGCTGTTAGTGCATCTCTCTATCGCTTCACGTTTAGCGTACACTGCCACATTCTTACATATTTTATTTTCTTGAAAACTGTATCAATTAACGTGAAATCCAATTTTATTAATTATAGTTTAATCACCGACAGGCGGCCCGGCAGCAGCTGGAGCGCCTGCCGCGACGAGGCGGAGGTGCGGCGGGCTCGGCCGGCTCCGCACCGCCGCCCGCGCCGCAACCTGCAGTCGCGCAGCCGCCGCCGCAGCCCGAGCCCAGCGACTCGCAGTTCCTCCTGTCTGGCTTCCTGGGTGAGTACCGCGCCCGTCGGCGCGGCCCACTGTACCTGCTGCAGCTCTAACCCGTACCGTTTCCCGCAGGTGCCAGCGACAGCCAGGCGGGCCCCGAGACGGACAGTCGCGCAGCACTACTGCGCGGCCTGGTGCTGGCGTCCCTGGGTCGCGCCGCCCCAGCGTGGCGCGCTCCGGCTCCCGCGCCCGCCGCCCCGCCCGCGCCCCCCGCCCCGCGCGCCGCCCCCGCGCCCACCCCGCCGGCCGCCATGCTGCGCGTCAAGCCGCAGCCGCGCACCAAGGTACCGTGCCGCGCCGACAGCGCCGAGCGCCTGAGCGTGTGATAGTGACACCCTGTTCCCCGCAGGAGGCGGCGGCACGCGCGCACGCGGCGGCGCGGCAGCTGCCCGAGGGCAGGTAGGACCGGCCCGCGGCCCGGCCGACCCGCGCGGCGGCGGCCCCGGCCCGCGAGTGCTGCGGCCGCGGGACCGGCCCGCGGCCCGGCCGACCCCGGCGGCCCCGGCCCGCGCCTGCTGCGGCCGCGGCCCGCCCCGTGCGCCACCGTCGGGAGCGGGCCGCGCCGCCCGAGCCCGCCGCAGAAGGACGTCGGTGGATGAAACTATTCGATGTTTACTCGTTAGATGTTACGGTAGTCCACAATGGCGCGGCCGGTCGCGGTGCCGCCCGCCGGCGCCGGTCGCGATCGCACTTGAGGGGTAAAGTTTGTGGCCGTCGATGTTGTTAGTGTTTATCCGTTGTACATAATGGAGTCGCGGGCGCGCCGCTGCGGTCCCGGTCGGTCCCGGCCACCGACGCACCGTTACCTGGACTCGTTTCTTTGTTTTACGCTAACACTTATTAGTGGACGCTTTTGTTTGTTTTGTTGGCTTTCGAAATACCCGTGTGATTTCCTTTATCGTAGAGAATTAATAGTGATGGAATGTTTTAATCGATTTAACTACGATTAAATTTAAAAGAATAATGATATGCATAGGGCGTCGTTATTAAATTATTATCTACGAGAGGAGTCCTATCGAGTTGCATTTGCATTAAGATTAGATAAGTTTAAATAATTCGCAAGTTCGCAGATTATTCAAAATTTTTAAGGAATATTGACAACGGTCATTCTTTCAAGTTTGACGTCGTTTAGGATCGTTATTAAAATAATTATTGTATTTATCTTATATAAAGTATAGGTATTGTTTTAATTTATTCAGCAACTTATTAACATAATTCACGGTGAACACTGACTCCTCTCTTAAAGTTATTTTTATAAAACAGTTGAAAACATACTTACCCACAAATTTTCACTAGCTACTGAAACAAAGTGCTTATTAGTTTGATTATTATACTCCAACATTACAAAATGTTTGTATGTACCCTAATTAAATTCTATAATATTACAAATGTATTTTATTTACTAAATTAATAGCAACCATGCCCATAACTTGTTTTATTTCTTCCATGTTGCAGAACGACTGATAATTCACTACAGCCGATGCTAGTGAAACGTCAAACAATAGTTATATTCGAGAAATGTCGAGGACTCTGCCGAAAGTATTGGTCGCGGGTCATTAGTTTTATTTTTTATAATTAATTAATGTAGCTCTTACAATAAAGTCAATTAAAATCGAAACAATCAAGGTTACTTCATACATCTTTAGTACGACTCCCACGACCCAAGCTACTAAAGGTATAAACTTTAGAGACTTCTGAAATGAGTTTTGGATAGGGGTAGTTGTAGTTTTAGATTGTTGTCGAGCGGTCTGTTAACTCTGTGACAAAAACTACAAAATACGTTTTTTTTTAGATGAATGTAATGAAATAGTAGCAGAGATAGACGGTACTACTAACTTCGATTAACGTGGTCATCTGAAGGTGAAAGCGCCATAAAAAAATTACATCCTTTTTTCGCAAGGTCAGTGTCTGGTTGTATGTTGATCAAAATATGATTCGCGACCGTAATACGTACCGGTACATTTTTACAGAATTAGGTATAATTCTAAAAATCATGAATACTATCCTCTGAGTTATCATTCAATTTCATTAAACGACTTTTTCATCAAATACTAAAATCCAGATTAGTCTATTTTCGGCGCGTATAGCTCGTTTTGGAAGCGTGTGAAGGCGTTGTCGTTCTTATAAAGGAGAACCCACTTTTTTTGAGTGATATAATTTTCGCGTTCGCTACTTTGGGTCTTACTGCATTCTCTTATCTCACAATTTTTTCTGAGTCCTAAAACGATTTTGGAGAATCCATATTGAAATAAGAGTTCTGAATTAAAAGAAAACTCGACTGCTCAAAGCGGTGTGTTACAAGGTTTACGAGCTGCCAGTGCCATATTCTGCTCATCTCAAACTTTCCTACATATACTTCAGCATCGGCTCGTCTTCAACCAGGCGTCCAACCAACAAGCTCGTAACTGTTTCGGCTCAGTACTCCCGGATGGACGCCGTACTTGAGACGTGACAATATTCTGCTTGCGGCAATTATATGAATTAAGTAAAGGTGACGACGACCCTACGTAAGTGAGGCAACGAGTGGCCGACCCGCAGCCACGAGCTGCTGTTAGAACTGCTATTTATTAGCTGATACTAAAATGACCGTGGCAATGCCACTGTCATGTTTTATATAGTTTTCAAAACCTTGAAAACCTGCTGAGGGGAGATACATAAATTACTCTGCCCTCTTTTTTGTAAGAATGGGAAATCATCAGATGGGAGTGTCAGACTCTTACTAACTAAAACCCATCCGTGTTCCTTGTAATGCCCTTTGCGTTCCAGGGCCACGGTAACTTTGTAATTCCGCAACCCTGCCAGGGCACTGGCCCTAGTGGGCTCCGTCTACTATACAGGCAACTCTTTGAGGTTCGAGTGGTGTAACACGCGAGCCACCTAACGCTCTACGCCTACGGTGGCCGGGAATCGTCCTGCAACCCAGGTCCAGGGCGTCTTCTTCTGTTGCGGTGGCTAGGGCGCGAGGTTTCCCTCTCTCACGCGTTCGGCCTCCTCCTTGGCTAGCAGTACTGCTTCGGAGAAGGGAATGACCTCTTCCCGGGCCGGACGCGAGGTTCACCGCCGCCAAATGTGAGATGACTCTGCTCTGGAGTGAAAATATGGTGCTGTTCCACAAACGATGCGGTACTTTATATCATCTCCTGTTGTTTGTTCAATTCAAGAACTGATAGAAGCTACCGAAAGCACCAAACTAGTAGGTAGCTCGGTTCTGGGCGGACACAATTTAGATTGCCATCGAGACGCTACGAAGAAGACCGCAGGCGCCGTACGCGCCAGTCATCGCATTTTCGTATGATCCCGCGCATCGAACGCACCGAATTTGATGACGTGATTCGCATATAAGTCGGTTTTACTATCAATAAATATTTCGTATAAAAATAATCGTCTGTTCTTACCCAGAGTGCATAGGCCGATTACAGTGCTTGACCGGCCGCCTACTTTTTTTCGAGTTCATGGCTCATGCGTATTATGCCACGGGAAGATAAATCGGGATAAAAACTATCCTATGCGTTAATCCAGGTTATAAACTATCTGTGTACCAAATTTTATCCAAATCCGTTCAGTAGTTTTTGCGTGAAAGAGTAACAAACATCCAAACATACATACTTACAAACTTTCGCGTTTATAATATTACTAGCTGATGCCCGCGGCTTCACCCACGTGGATGTCGTTCAAATTATATACTAAAACCTTCCTCTTGAATCACTCTATCTATTAAAAAAAACCGCATCAAAATCCGTTGCGTAGTTTTAAAGATTTAAGCATACAGACAAACAAACAGACAAAAATAGCGACTTTGTTTTATACTATGTAGGATATACTAGCTGTTGCCAGCGCAGCGGCTCCACCCGCTACAACTCGAAAATTGTCCCATGGGAAGATAAAATCGGGATAAAAACTATCCTATGCATTGCAGATGTTCCTATGTGTTAATCCAGGGTGTCGGCCATTGATATATTGTGTCAGCTAACTAACTCCATACTAAATTTTATTAAATTCGCTCCAGCCGTTTAGGACGTGAAGAATTAACAAACATACACCCTCACTTTCGCCTTTATAATATTAGTGCGATGTGATTAAGATTAGATTTGAATGGCGCGGGTTACCTTGGTGCTTTCGGAAGCGCATCCAGAGATCCAGAGAATATAAGCGCATCCAGAGAATATAATGTACTCTGTGGTTGACAATGCGGTCAATGCGGAATGCAAACCAAAGAGTAAAGTAATAAGCGGAATGCCAATAACATTTGCCGAGAAGATGGCTGCCTCGTTTCTTCCCACCGACCACAGATGTCGCTGTTGTCTGTAAATTGATGACAGTGACAGGTGTGCCCCGGCCGCCCCCCCCCCCTAGTATTCTACTCTCTGGTTGGCGCACATTTTATTTTAGTAGCAGGCTGTTCTATTGTTTTGGTTTTGGTAAATATATATGTATCAAATTGGTAAATAAAATATTTCACTCTATCAATATATTACTAGATACATTGGTACTTACCCGCATTTAGCAAATGAGTAAACGCAAATGCCACGTTTTTGTGTTTTAACCAAATATTAATGAATTGTTTGGCCATGGCAAGTGAAGAACATAAACTTCTTGCCCAGTATATAAAGAATGTTCATTTAACATTGAGGAAAACAACCTTGAAGCTTGGTGCTGATACTGCATGGCAGAATCATTGTAACGATGAGGAGACATTGTCGAAATATGCACAATACATGGAGCAACTAGCAACTACACATTGGGAAAGTAATTGCAACAGTGAAGCTATTTCAAGAATTAAATGGGTAGTTGAATTCTGCTGTGATTATTTTATTAATAGTTTGTATGTGAAGTACAGAGAGAAAGAGCTACTTATTTCTCAAAAAATAGATTTACAGATTGATGTTGAAGAATCATTTCCTGAACCTCTAAAGCTGTTAGATGTTGGTAGTTGTTATAATCCTTTCAAAGAGTATGCCATTTTTGATGTATTAGCTATTGACCTGCACCCTGCTAATGCTTCTGTGTTACAGTGTGACTTTCTAAATGTAAATATTGGTCCTTGCAAAGTTATTAAAGAATCAATTACAACTGAATTACAGGAAGAGTCCTATGACGTTGTTACATTTTGTTTCCTTTTAGAATACATACCTTCTTCTGAGTTAAGAATCTTAGCTTGTGAGAAAGCATATAGGCTTTTGAAGCCTGGTGGACTACTGATAATCAACACACCTGATTCTAAACATGTTGGTGCAAATAGCAAAATCATTAAATGTTGGAGATATACTTTGGCCAATATAGGCTTTAATAGAATTAAGTATGAAAAAACTAAGTTCATGCATTGTATGTCATTTAGAAAATCATTGAGCAAGGAAATAGCCAACCGATGGGCTTTATTGCACAAAGAACCATACATGCAGTATGCTATTCACATACCTCAAGATTTCAATGTTTCAGAAGAAGTTTTAGCTACACCTATTGACAAAGATTCTGTGGCTAGTGATTTTGAAGAACTGCCATTTGGCAACCATATAGATAAGATTGTTTGACATTAAATTAGTAACACATCAACTCTGGTCATGTTTTATTGAGTACCCTTAAAATACAAATTTATACCTAATGTTAACCTTAAATATATCTTATTTGACTATTTAGCATGGTCACAACTGGTTTCAATCTAGGTATATTCACATACATATTTTTTGTTTTAACAACTTATTTATTAATACAAAACAAGAGTTCACCTCGGGTTTTCTTAGCCAAATTAGTTTGCTTACAAGCCGTGTCAAAACATGTCACTTTCATAATTACTATGAATTTGAAGTAATTAATTTTGTTACAAGAATTCTCAAAAACTTATTTACAAAATTTTGCATATCAGTAATTATGCTGACTCACCAAATTTGGCTTTGCGTTTTTCCAGTTTTTCTTTTCTTTCAATATCGGTCATTATTTTAGAAACTGACTGTCCAAACCTTTCAGCTCTTTTCTTGAGTTTCTCCATATTCTCAGATAGAGTGCCAGTATCAGGAGCAGTGATGATTGAACTATTGTTAGAGGCAGAAACATTCTGACCAAATCTTTGCTTCCTAGCTTCTTTCCGCTCATCTTCAGTCATTTTTACTGGCAAACCAAATCTCTTGGCTCTTAGCTCCAATCTTGTTTTGGTATCTATATCTGCAGTTATTTTTATTTTATTACTAGAAGAGTTTGTCTCAGCTGGTACAGTATCTTCTTTATCTTCAACAGTTGCTGCAGGAGCAGAGGTTATGGATATAGCTCTGTGCAATACAATTTTCTTTGAACCGGACTCCTTATTTTCTGAAGATTTAGCATCTTCAGATTTGTCTTTAGAAGTTTCAGTCGATGTTATTCTTCTTTTGAGCGTTCGCGGCGGCTTGGGGTCAGTACTGGGTTTAACCGGAGATGGATCTGAGAGCACCAATTCTTCGTTTAATGTATCGACTACAGCATCATCAAGTAAGTCACCCTGGCTTTTATCATCTTCATCTTCTAGAACGCCGTCGGAATCGATTTCATCGGAGTCCAAGTTAATGTCACCGTGATCCTGATCGTCTGTAGTCATAGCCGCCTGAAGTCGAGCTACTAATTCCGCTTTATCCCCTGTGTATGTTAGTCCACGTGATTTTAATTCTTTACGTAAATCTACTACTTTCATTTTAGTTACATCGTTTACAGTAGAAGAATCTGCCATTCTGGTAATACTTGTGTGGTCAATGCGTTGCCTAAATGCAAAAATGATAGCCAAACAAAATGTTTGTACCCGTACGAAGAGTTACGACCATAGAGTATAGTAATATAGATAGACGTAGACGAGTTACCGACTGACGGCCATAGAGTACAGAACATGGCGATGACGGATGATTGCTATTCATGTTTTTCATCGATACTTGTGAGTTGTGATACATCGATATGTATTCTCTGCCTATATCTGCTTCCGTGTGGCATAGTCGAGTCGTGTATACACGACTCGACTATGCCACACGGAAGCAGTGTTATATACAGCCTGTCTATAAAGTCATGAAAATAAATGAGGGCGCTGCGGTCGTGAAGACTCGTGCACATAGCAACCCTGTATAGTGTGACTAAAATGGTTTTGATACTAGCACATTATTTTGTACTAGAAGCAAACCTGGTTTTAATTAAAATCTGTTATCTTATTTAAAAAAAATACAGAAATCATAAACAAAGATGCGACCTTCATTATAAATGATAATACCAGCCTATTACTGTCCCACTGCTGGGCAAAGGCCTCTTCTCAACAGAGACGGGCACGAGCACTGATCACCACGCATGCTCAAGACGGGTTGGCGATTTCAGACTTATAATAATTATAAGTCCAGATTTCCTCACGATGTTTTCCTTCCGACCTTCATTGAAATAAAAATGAGTAAATAAAAGAAAAATGTTCGTACATATTTTTTATTAATGTTATATTTTAACTTTTGTACCACTGTATGCCCATTTTCTCTTGCCCGTTTTGCTGCAATATGTTGTTCGATTAGAGCCTTTCTGTTATTTTGATCTTCTTGTAAGAAAATCCAATCGATTTCAAAATTTTACGCAGGACTTCTAGGCTACATTTAAAATCCAGATCTGTTTTAGCGAAATTTTATGTTGAAGTCATCCATTTCTTTCTTAGGACGGCCTGATCTGTGTTTGCCTTCATCTGCAATACGCCTCACTGTACTCTCAGATTTTCCTGAAAGAAAGATTTAAAAAAAGATGTAATATCTAACAGAAAATACATAGCACTGTTTTTATTTCAAACATGTTAAAACTTATTCATATTTAAAATCACCGGTAAATTTGATTACCCAAAAGTATCAAAAGTTAACGTCGCACTACAATATGAGCTACTTACATTTGCAATCTAACCTATAAATGCGCAATGTAAACAATGCTTATTTTAGTCTTAAAATCGTATATTTAGTAAATTTGTGACTTCTGGTAGATAAAAAACAAACAATAACACGATTACATACCTGTTATAGCTGCTGTTCGAGTATAAATATCATCCAAATTTGATAAAATTTGGTCAGCTTGGTGTTCTAACAAACATCGCTGATATACTTTGAAATAATTTCCCGAGCTCCACTCCTATTTGTTTTCCTCATATTTAACACGTTTTTTCGAAGTTTTGTCGACGTAGATTTGAAAAACATTAAAAAATGCAAAAGATATCAAGATAAATAACAAGTTGATGACAGCCGATGACATTTGATGTACCATGATTTAGTGTTGCCTTACTTTTGAATAATGTTAGTTCCTCAAACATTAATTTCATGACTTTATAGACAAGCTGTACTAGCGGCCCGTCATGGTTTTGCACTGGTTGACGTTTGTAGCACTAAGCACTACCTTTTTTAAATATTTTTTGTAAGCTGGCAACACCGTCCACGGCTCCTGGCAACCCAGCCCGCGACACGCGAAACCAAAGACAATGGAGTTTGATTCGCGCGCGCTTTCAACACTTTCGCGAAACGCTCGTTGAATATTCCTTAGTATTTGCTGTTTACCCCTGTTTGTTTGTTTTGTTTTACCTTTTACCTATAGTTCTGTGTTTTTACAATATACTTTTACCAATCTTAACGTAGTGACTCATTGAAATAGCCCAATATTACAACCCTGAGAAATCTCTTACACGTTAGTTTATTTTTATACTTCTTCCTCCTCCCCTTATCCATCCCTTATCCCATGTTATTTGGGGTCGGTGTAACATGTTTTTTTCTTTTATTCTGCCCTGTAGTTCGGTCGCCACGCTATCATTTATTCCTTTTTTAACCGACTTCCCAAAACGAGGAGGTTCTCAATTCGATTGGTATGTTTTTTCCTTCATTTAATAGGGATGTTTACTGACAAAAAAAATATGATTCTAATTAGTCCGTCTGTTAGATTATCGAAAAATATTGGATCTGTATTTTTTGTTTTATCAAATCAATAAAAATTGACGAAGATAAAACACGTCAAAGATTTGAGTGGGAGGTTATGACGTCACTGCTCGCTAAGAAATGTAATACTAATGTCTTAGAATATGACGTCACACGAGTTTTCAAAGCACTGTATCGTCTTCATTGTAGGCAGGCATCATTGAGGTATAATGTACTACGCACTAGAGGAGACGCCTCAACAAGATTTTTTGTAACACACGTTTCGGTTCGTGCACTGAACCTCATTTAGTCTATGCCGAGCGGTTGCTGCGACATGACATATTTGAGTAAAGTTTTCTTGTCTAAATTATGCCTTCGTGTGCATTTAGATACTGTAGAAATAATTCAATAAATATAAGTAAAAGTCAAGGAGTGACTTTTCACCAGTAAATATAACTATTATCTTTAAAACACACATAATTTAATTATATTTTTTCTATTGCAATATGTCATCGCGGCGGCCATTTTTACGTGAATGTCAAAGAATAAAATGCTCAGACCAGACACTATCGACGTATTCAATGCTTGGCCACGAATCCTCTACATGCGAGTCAAAATTGATAGTAGGTTGTATAATATTTGCTTATGTATCAAGACAATTAATAAAAAAGTTAAAATGTGAAGATTGCATTGATAGTTTGACTATACTAAACTTCCACTTCACACATCTATCATAGGTTAATTAATAATAATAATAATAATTAATAATAATAATTAATCTTATTATTATTAATTTAATACGGTAAAGTGGTCTTGTCCTGAAATGTGATTTTAGTTATATGTCCGTAAACACCGTAAAGCATTTAATTAGGAAAGAAGTATTTGCAAATTTGAATCAACATTTACTGAATCAGCCATCAACATTCAATCACAGATAAAATAAAAATTATTGTTACAGTTTAAGTAAATTATTTATTTTCTAAGTACATACGTACAATATCAAGTAGGCAGAATAATAACATTGTCGCATCTGCACGTATTGATAGTAATCTATGAGAACATGACACCCCCCGCCTGCCCCGCTGTCATCAAGTGCGCGCACATTTTTTGTTTGAAATAGCTTCTCTAGTACGTTAGACCTCAATGGCAGGCATACTATAAGTTGGGGGATTACATTGATGATAAAAATGCTTGGCTCAATGCTGGTCCTGCTCCACAACCTTAGGGGCAAATAAATCGACTACCATGTGAAGTTAGTGAAGAGGCTGCAGAAGATTGTAAAAATATCTTTGCATTGTATAGATTCAATGTCTTAATATTGTATAATTGCATGGCACATGTGTGAGTACTATGTACTATAAAGCCACTTTTTACATTTTACATTTAGTTATATTTTAGTGACGTTGCCCTGGTGGCTGGGAGAATGTCATGCTCACTCAAATGTCTCGCTGATGGTGGCGGGTATGTCGGATCATTTGGTTCCCTTCAAAATGGTTGAGTTAGATGGTGCTGATCCATGCGTCATGTTCGTGAACGGGCGCTGTCAGTGGAGACTGGTCATCTCTTAGCTGCCATGGTTTATATATTTTTCTTTGATTTGTTTTTTATATATTTTTACTCTGGACGCTCTTAACTTGCACGTCTTGCTACATAGTTCTCACATAATATACCATCTCAACATGAATGATGTATTGTACCAAGATTTTGTAACAAATTCTGATTTGAAAGAGTGTCCATGGAGTTTCTTGCCCGTTCTTCTTCATGAGATCTACGTTAGGGAACTGGCAACTACAGTACTTTCACAAGTTATTATGCCTTGTGATTGTGACTGTAGCGTAGGAGTGCAATGCGTCGTTTCGGGAGTTGCTGCGTCGGGCTGCGCGGCGCCGGATGTTACCGGCGGCGAGTGCTGTGGGTGCGGGGGCGCGCGGCGGCGTGTGCCGTGGTGGCGGGTGTGCGGGGCTCCGGGTCGCGGGGCGGCGGTTGCACGTTGCGGCGTGCATTCGTTGTTCCGTGTTTCGGGGTCTCGAGCATTCGTTGTTGCGGTTTGCGTCGCTGCGTGCTCGCAGTGTTCGTTGTTGCGGGCATTCGGTGGCGTGTGGTTCGGCGTGGTGGCTTTCGGAATGACGTATTGCACTCGTAGTTTCGTTCTTCTTCCGTCCTTCTGACATTCAAAAGTGCCTGTAATGGCTTAATTGAAATAAAATATTTGAGTTTGAGTTTTTTGAGTTTGAGTTATTGTTTGTTTACGTGTAAAAAGAAAAAATATGTGTCCAATATTTTTTGGAAATCTATCTGACGGACTAATTAGATTTTTTTTTAACATCCCTATTCCTCACAAACTCCATGCAATACATTATTTGTAATAAATGTCACCTGTCACTCTGAGATAATGTAGCAAAATTATTTGGTACATAAACTTAGGTAGTTAGCATAGTTGGGCATTAACTCGTTAATCCGTTAATCGTTAATTAACGAAGTTAACATTTTGATTAACAGATTAACTTTTTAGTTAAATGATAACGGATACGTTAACTTCCGTTAATATGCAGAAGTCCGTTAATCGGTAATCCAATACCTAATAGTTACCGCACGGCACCGACAAATGCCGGGCGGCGCGCGGCAGCGAATGAAAGAAAAACAAAACTAGATATTTTTGCCGGCGTGTGCGAGTGAAAAAGAAAACTGCGAAGAGATTTGTTTCGTTTGATCATTTAATTACTTAGCGCCGGTGCTTAGAGTGACGAGTGTTTTGTTTGTTTGGGAATATGCACCTTATGCCCGACGATTAAAGTACACATTTGGATTATACAAGTATTTCGTTTTGTTCCTAACCTGATAACTTCCAGAATCTAAGCCAACAGGTTTTATAAGTTCACTAACGCAATGATATAAAGATGCAGTTTTACACATATTAACGGATTAACTTTAACTTGCGTTAATTCTTTCGAAATGTAACGCTTTAACGTTTAACGAAGCTAACTTTTTTGTAGCGGATTAACGAAGTTAACTATTTGATTAACGGTGCCCAGCTATGGTAGTTAGGTACCTAAACATTTAAACACATAACGTAACATTATTATAATGCATAGCATAGGCTCATATTACGTCCGTACATTGGCCACTGACCAAGGTATAACTAATCGAAAGTGACCGAGGTACAACACTACTTCAACTTCAACAAAACGGTGGATTTTAAATATTTTGAAGGTACATAACTCAAGTTATCACGCAAGTTTATTATTGTTTTAACACTTAATACTGAGAAAAAAATGTTTTTGCAAAAAAAAACAACCGACTTCAAAAACACCAAAAAGAAAAAAAATAAACTTCAGAAGAAAAATCAGCTTCTGAAGTCGGTGGCAAAAAAATAAAATCAAACAAACAAATGTCACCGACTTCAGAAGCTGATTTTTCTTCTGAAGTTTATTTTTTTCTTTTTGGTGTTTTTGAAGTCGGTTGTTTTTTTTTTGCAAAAACGTTTTTTTATTTTTCATTTTTAGTTGTAATAATTGTATATTATCCTATACAAATATTTACTATGCATTTAACATTCTACCAAGAAAACTAACACTTACCCTACCATATTCCCTTATTTTTGCTTTCAACTCTTAACCGTTGAGGCATAGTACCTTCCATTATAAGCTCATCAACATGAAGTGATGACTGCTAGATGCGAATACTTGAATAGCATCAGAAAAAGCACGAAACACGTACTAAGTGCCTATGATCAGGGTTGCCCTCGACTTCTCTGGGATCCCATCACCAGGTCCTGGTTTCCATATCATGATACCAGCCTTAAAATATCTCCTTTTCAATAAAAAAAGAAACATCAAAATTGGTTCATAAACGACGAAGTTATTCGCGAACACACATACACGAAAAATGTTCATAAATTTAAAAAAAATGTACATAAAATGAAGAGTACTAGGCCAAACTATGTTAAATTTTTATGGGACCAAATGGCGACTATTCCGCATCAAACTAAAAAAAATTCACGTAAATCAGTTCATAAATCTCGGCGTAATCGGTGTACCTACATACATAAAAAAAAACCTCCTTTTTGGGAAGTCGGTTAAAAAATAGCGTATAAAAGTTAAGTGACTATCCTAATACGTTTAAAACTATGTATCAGGATTCAGGCTGCAAAAATAAATTAGAATTATGTACTTACTTTTTTCGCCAAAAAAGTTAACGTCAGTAACAACAAACAGCGGAAAGTGACTAACTTCAAAAATAGTGACGTACCGAATACCATAGGTAATACAATTTAGCATCGCGGCAATATTTGAAACGAGCCTAGTGGCCTAGGTACACATAGTGCCAAGGTGTTCCCCTACTATTAGGTACACGTCTGGTAACCCTTCGGAGATTACAAAGCGTGATGTTAGATATTGTTATGACACTATGGACAATATATTTCTATTTCTATTTATCTTCGGGGACGCCGGCAGACACCAGACGGGCGATCAGTCCTTTCGTTGTGGATTATTTCGCCCAGTTCCCCATTTTGGTGGATCCCCTTCATGGGTTACTGGTGGTCGGCATCGCGAATCTTCCTGTTGCCTTGCAGAAGCTCACCAGTTGTTCGGTAGAGATTTCTGCGAGCTTCTCTTCATTAATCTCGTCTGTTCCTAGGATTTCACATCTGAGTGGCTCATACATTGTGCATTCCGCCACAAGGTGGAAACTTGTTTCTTCTGCTTCTCCACATGCTGGGCATATGGGATCTTCCTTTACTTTCATAATCGTCAGGTGTCTATTGAGTCCACAGTGTCCTGTTGCGATGCCTACTACTAGTCTTATGTTTCCCCTGCTCATTCTGAGTAGCTTATGGGATTTCTTTTCATCATATGACTTTGAGAAGATTTTCGATTGTCGACAACCTTCTGTTGCATTCCATGTTTTATTTGACTCTCCTGTGGTTATTCTATGGATGATTCCTTTTGTTATATTATGTGGGATCGGTAACCTGGGCTCTGGTCCCACAAAGGTTTCATCTGCTCCTTTTCTGGCTAATTCATCTGCTATCTCATTCCCTTCGTGTCCTTGATGACCAGGGACCCATGCGACTGTTACTTCTGCTTTTTCCGCTAGCTGGTTGAGTGCTTCCTTACACTCTTTAACCAGTGCAGATGTGACTTCCACTTTGTTCAGTGCTTTGAGTGCTGCTTGACTATCACTGTATATAACTATTTTGGAAAGATCACCTGTAAGGGCGTTTCCAATTATTCTGGTACATTCCTTAATGGCATGTATTTCTGTCTGGAACACACTAGCGCCTGTTCCTAGTGAGAATGATCTATTTATCTCCAGTCTTGGCATGTGTATCCCAGAGCCGGATAGCTTAGTTGACTCTTTCCTTGATCCGTCTGTATAGCAGACCGCCATAGATGGATCACTCTCAATTGATGGACAATATATTTACAACATTGTGTAGGGAGAGCCACGTGCCATGATTATGTAAAGGTTAATGTAAAGATTATCGGGTGCAGCGGTGCCCCTGACTTACGAACAGTAAGTAGTGGGTTCGAGCCCAGGCCGGCGCATTACTTTGTGTAATTTATTTCATCACCACTGCTCTCAAAACGGTGAAGGAAAACATATAAAAAAAAAAACCAAAAAAAAAAACGAAGCCATGTGATATCTACTAATCCGTACTGGGCCCGGCGTGGTGGATTATAGCCCATCCCTCTCCTAGAGAGGAGGCCTGAGTCCCTGCAGTGGGAACATTATAGGCTGTTGATGATGATGATGATGACTCACATTTTTTTTAACATTATAAATTAAACCATGTGCGGCAGCGTAAGCTTCACAAGTACCCAACAGTTTTCTTACCGCCTCCGCAGACGGACGGACGGATAGCTGATGTTGTTAATGCTAACACCACCAACACTGCATCCGACACGCGTGCTGCTGAGTCCCTCTATGAGGTCATCCACGTAGAGGTTGAAGAGCCTGGGAGAAGTCAGACCTCCAATTAAAATTATCTGACCCCACACTCCAACCTATACGTTACGGTTCAGAGAGCGTACCATCCCATTCCCATCTCACATGATTTGTCTGATTGCCATACCAATACTGGAATAGCCCGCAAATTTCTGCCGGTATAGGTACCCCATCATAAGAGACAAGATCGAAGGCTCGATGATGATCACTTCTTTTCATCATCATGTCGTTGACCTCAAGGTTGTTTATTGTAATCTGTTGCATTATGCCACTTGCTACGCGCTTGAAGTGTTTGAAGGTATACAGATGATCATCTCTTTATGAAATCTTGAAGGAAATCTTTATGCATTTTTTTCTTGTAACTGCAAGCTACTTTTAATGTTTCTGATATCCTCGTTGGTATTTCGTACAACAAAAGCCATGAAACCGTATTCCATGAATTTTGTAATTCGAGATGCGAACTCCTAAGAAGATTGCATCTTGTTTATGCCTGTGAAGTCCCAATCACTGGGTAGCTCGTTTAGTTTTGCCACGGTAATATTATCATACAGTAGTTTGACTTCATACAAACGGACGAAGCGCGAGCTATGCCTACGCGCCTCGAATGCGCCTGGGATGCAGAATGCAGACAGTCGCGACCATAGAGTAAAGTAATATATCGGGTCCGTCGCGACTGTGCCGCAGTGACGAGCGGACGGTGTGTTGTTTTTTAGCAATAAATGCGCGATGTTTTCTCTAAAAATAAGACAAGTACATATTTAATATGACGAGTAGCATTTATATTGTGTTGTTTTTGGTTTTATGAATTCGTTAATAACGTATCCAGAAATAACTTTTTTTTAATTACCTGGAAACTTTGAAAGATAAGACTATAAAATAATTTCACTTACTAGTATGTAAGCATATAATGTGTGGAAAAGTATTTCTTTCTATGTCCCGAAAAAAAACATGGTTTTATAATTAAAAATCTATCAATCAAAAAACAACACGCATGTTTATTGAACACTTTCTATTCAATTCACAAAGTATTTTATTTGTTTTAAAAAGTATATTTACGATCACAAAACTACATGGAAACACAAAGTAGGCAAATGTAATTAAAATACTGGAGGCGGGCAGCCCTTTCGCATGTTTACGTACCGCGCGGCTGTAGGCATTTATTTCAAGGACACGGCCGAGTCACACTACTGTAGATATTTATACTGTGGTTTTGCCGATAAGATGGTTAGGTGAGTGTGTATTCAGATTTGGCCAACGAAAGAGCTTGTTCTCAGTAGGTTTACAGAACGGCTGAAGTTGGCTCTAAAGAGGTTGAAAGAGCTTAGAATTAACTTACGAGCAACGTCTTATATGGCCTTTTTTTTTTTGGTGGGTGGAAAATCATCAAATGACCCCCCCCCCCCCGCTCTTGGGCAGAGCGAAGGGGAGTGTCAGACTTCTACTGACTAAAAACCGAACCCATGTTCTTTCTTTGCCCTTGTGCCGAGGCCACGTCATCTAGTACTAAAATCCGCGGCCCCGTCACATATGGCCTAAGACGAAGATGTATAACATGCCTACGCACTACAACGTAATCATGTTGATTTGGGACCCTAACTGCCGTACTCAGAGAGCTTTAATGATTTCTTAGGCCCTTATACAGGCCATCACTAAGTGCGGCAGATACAGTTCAACTGTATTAGCAAGTACAACTTCATTCACATTCCCAGCTTCGTGATGTGAATTATGTTACACTACCTGCTGTCGGAACGCTTTTGGGTGTCATTTGTTATTAACAGGAATTGTATGTTGAGCCATTTGTTGTATAGTATCACGTAACGGCGTATGATGCTTGTTAATAAAACACTTTACACGTTTTCGCGGAATTGCACTGCTTGTCGTTATGCCAGTACGTACAATTCTCACGGAGTTTCAATATTGTGCAATTATATTTATATCTCGACATACCCACCTACTTCGTTGTTGGTGAAATTTATGTATGGGTCTTTGGTTGAGTTGCCTCTTGATGGTCTACCTAGAAGTATCTACCTAGATTATCTATTTCCTAATAGTTTTCCAGCGCGCCTGTAAAATGTATGTAACCTTATAATAATAGGAAGAGACAAACTCCACAACACGGTGCGGTGCGGCACCGTGCCTACGGTTCGACGCCGCAACACAACTTCATCATCTATATTTTTAGGAACCAGAAGTGAAAAACAAATAAAAAAAAACAATATCGAACAACCTAAAACTAATTTATTCTTAGATCAATCAATAATTCAATAAAACATCAGAATTCAGGTAATCACAAACAAACAGCCGTTAGTATTCAAAAACAATAATCACACTAGAACACAAATTATAGCACGAAATAAAATACACAAAATGAAAAACCACTGCAGCAAAATATGGAATGAACTTACTGTAAAGTAGCGTAGGTTGTATGCACACCTTACCGCGGTCGACGACTCAGCAACAAATGACCGCCACTCTGTACTCTGTAGAGTGCTTGCTTTTATAAGGATCGGCGGGGGTATGTACCTCACTACCAACAATAAGTTTGCTAATAATAATACTAGCTGATGCCCGCGGCTTCACCCGCGTGGATGTCGTTCAAATTATATACTAAAACCTTCCTCTTGAATCACTCTATCTATTAAAAAAAACCGCATCAAAATCCGTTGCGTAGTTTTAAAGATTTAAGCATACAGACAGACAAAAATAGCGACTTTGTTTTATACTATGTAAGGATAAGAAAAATAAAAAAAGAGAAGTCCTGACCGACTGACTCATCAACGCCCAGCTCAAACCCTTGGACCTAGAAAGCTGAAATTTTGCACAGAGGTTTCCTTTAGAACATAAACAAGGAATAAGGAAGGATTTTTTGAAATTCAACCCCTATGGGAGTTAAATAGGGGATGAAAGTTTGTTTGGAAAATCGTCATTTTCACGCGGGCGAAGCCGCTGGCAAAAGCTAGTCTTACACAAAATCACTATGCCATGCGATGCGTTGCCGCACCGCACCATGTTGCAAGTAAATTTTTTTATAGTTACCTGTGCCAACTTCCGTAATTCTATTTGTCAATATGACAGTGACATTGACAGTTTTCTTTGCATCGCAAAGAAATGTTATTGCACCTGAGTGCACCTTGCTTGTTTGTTTTTAAGAAGCCGGTACGTAACAATAAATAAAAGAGAAAATAAGTTTAGTTAATTCCACATTTGTCAGAAAAATATATGATCGATAAGTGACCATATTTTAAATAATAACATGGCTGTTGAAACGTTGGAATGTGATCTCATAGATCAATTATTACTTGATGATGATGGAATTACAATGCCTCTGCCCCCTATCGAATCAAACCCGCATCTCCTGATTTCAAAGGTAATATAAAAAATAAAGAGTTAACATCCTCTAATCTATGCACTTGTAAAACTGATTAATTTTATTTTAGGTTCGTAAGCACTACATGGAATATATGATCAAACTACTGTCTAGTAACTATGAAACACACCAGAAGCTTGTCAACAAAAACATATATCTTCCGAGTGCCATTTGGACATGTGCTAAAAATATAGAAATATCTGCAGCTCAAGCTTGCATGGTTGCACAGATTTACAGACAAAATATTATGTCAGCGGTAATTATATTTGCTATTATTCGTTTTGAATAAGTACCTTATAAAAGTTGAGCTTTAATACAAATAAAAATAAATCTAAACTTTGCAGGTAACGGAATTGAAGAAAGATACAAAAAAAGGAAAATTGAATAAGAAATTGTATGAGTGTTTGAATAAGCCACCACAAAATAGTAAAAAAACTCAAACAACAAACACATACAATACCAATAATTGTCAATGTGCCCATAGCAAACGTAAGAGACACACAGTGTCTGAATCACCAAAATTTGTTGAACATCTATTATCAAATTTAGCTAGTGATCATGCTAATTTGAGCAATAATCATATACCAAGTGCAACAGCAGCTAGCATGTCGTACAACTACAATACTCCATTCCCACCATTACCTAGTGATACCATACTACCAATGCAAATACCAACACACGTTCAAACAGTTACACAGATTGGAAGCCCTTCACCAATGCCTGGTATAAGGATGTCTGTTGAATCCCGAGATTCTGATGAATTAATGATGCGATTAGAGAAACTGTTTCAAGGAGAAGTGAATAATGATGATGACCTATTTGAAGGTGCTCTTTATGACAAATTGGATTCAATGCCAGATGATCAATCTAAGAAAAATAACTATATTTTGGAAGCCAATACAGTAAATAACTCAAACCAGGACATGGTTATTGAAAATCATGCAGCTCAAATTAAATTGTTAGGTGAGAAACTATCCAGCTTAGCAGGCATGATAGAGAGCACTGAGAATGTGCCGCAGAAGGCGGAGATTCCCAAAAACAGAAAGGTTGGTACAAGTAAGTGGTTATGTGAGGAATATTTTCTGAAGCAGAAGTTGTATGAATTACTGGATCAGATTGGAGATGCTGATAGAAAAAAACTTGAGAAGGTATGTAGTACAAGATTTGGGATAGGTACAAATAACATAATATTTAAGTGGGTGTATATTTCACATTATTATTATACATATATCAAGTTCTCTTGTAGAATGTAAAACAATAGTACTGGTAACTCATACAATATTTTTACGAGCATGAACTATTAAATAAAATAATACTCAAAAGTTGATTGATTTGTGATTGCTTTGGCATGTATTGGCATCTATAGAAGGGGTAAGGGTAGAGGGGACTAGTGGACTACCATACACATGTCCATACAAATGAATGCTCTTCAACCTGATCTCCAGCTTATACACCTGCTACAATTAGAGGTTGGGGTCTTACTACACCTAAACATAATTACTTATTGTAACAGTATCAAATGGTTAAAAGACATAAAATTGGAACCAGTATAGATTAGACCCATGTTTTATACTTATGGTAATATTTTTCAACTGTATGTTTTTCCATGACAGATTAAAGAAAACTATGTGGAACTGTTTGGTTATGATAGTGATGATGAAGGAGTTTTGTCGCCTTTGGACGAGACCCCAGAATTTATAATCAGCTGTAAAGAGCGAATGGCGCCATGGGTCGTGAAGCTGCTGACACCCTATTACATAAAAGGACATATAAAGGGCAAAGGAATATTTAAAGCTTTAGCCAAACATTTGATCAGACTTATATACCAGTGCAGTCAATACCCAAGTATATACTGTTTTTTTTTGTAAAATTATTTTTTATACCAACAATTAAACATTGAATAATTTATTGATATTTAAATTACAGAGGAATATGAAGTGACTAGTTTTGTGTCTGATTTCCTGAAAAATCACAGAACTATCACTTGTGAAGCTGACTTCAAAGAATTCAGAATTGAAAACATCTGAGAACAAGATTTGAGAATTTGAAGTTGAGAAAGTGTCATCAAAGGTGTTAGAAGATAATTGTATGAAGGCTGGCCAGCCTACCTTACGTAATTTTAGTTTATTTTCAAAATAGTGAACATGCATAACAATTATATTAATTAATCAATAGCTGGAAACAAACAAGCATGGTAGGAGAAAAATCTTCTAAAACAGATAAGTTCCGAGATATGTGCTATCAAAATAGGAAACTATTCACTGATGGTACCACACAATTATATTTTTGAAATGTCATGTCTTAGATGAGTTTGTCTCGTAAAATACTTTGATTGTATTATGTTAGTAATGGATTAATACAGGTTTTATGTGTGGGTATTTTGAAAATGAAATAATATGGTGGAAGTTGGGTAGGCCAAATAATTAAAAACCCTTTTGAATTTCGAAGGAGTCACCCGCCAGGGTAACCCAATGCAATAAGCAAGGCAGTGTCAGGTTGTATGTTGATTAAAATATAATTCAGGACCTAAACAAATGTGATTTTCAAATCATCAATGACCAGTTCAGTTAATCAACATAAAACTTGTCACCAACCTACTTATATGCATATTAATTGGAATGAACAGGTTTGACTAAAGAACTGACAGCAAGTGTGTTCATATCTTTTAACGGACTCTGTAGAACAGAGAGTGTGTGGGGCCTATTCGTGAACTAAGTTACTACATTCGTTATCTTAATAATTATAGCAGCACTAAAGTGCAAAATCACTATGAATGTTTGAAATGTTTCACTCATCTGGGGTTCATAAACATTGCATCAAGACGTAAAAATAAGATAATGACTGTTCAACTTGTTTAGATATTTAATTAAATGTATCAGAACCCCAAGGTGTACAAAATTAAAATTAATTATATTTAACTTAAAAATCTGTTTTATTTAAAGTAATTTAACATTTATTAATTTTCTGTTTTTTAGAATCTGAATCACTTTTTTCAGTTATCTTACGTTTTTCAACTTGAACAAACCAAGAGTTCAATGTTTTTTGGGTGCTTTTCTTATTTTTCTCTTCTTCAGGTAATTTTTTATTACAATTTGGAGATTTATTTCTAGAATTGTTGACTGCAATTGAGACTTGATGCCATGATAATAATTTTACTGGTTTAAGATAGGCGAGAGCCATGTCTGGTTTAACATTATCAATATCAAGCCATGCCTGAAACATAATTATTTTATTGTAATAATTGATTGTTTCAACAATAGGTAAGTATCTATTTTGACCCTCGAAAGGCAAAAATTACCAAGCAACATTGCGTGCATTCAGGATTCTTGTCTTAATTCCCGCCCTTTGCTTTGTAATTATTCCCTTTAAAGTGTTGATTTAAATATGTGTTAGTAATTGCTAACAAACCTGTATCTGTTCATCACTGTCTAGTATTGCAGGCATCCTATGATGTAGCCAATCCATGGTGTTATTAGACTCCATTGTAATGACAGAGTATGAATAAATGATTGTTTCTTCATTTTGCCAGACATGGTATAAGCCTGCCATCTGTAAGAGGTGTATTCCTTTCCAGCCAGTCTCTTCACTAAAGTTATTGTCCCATGTATCAGGTTCATCAATCTGTAGGTTATTATGTAAAAGTTAATAATGTTATGATAGCTATTTTATAAATAAGCAAGTGAGGCAGTATTGTACAAAGTGATAGTTCCTTATAATCAGTAATTGGTATTAATGGAGAAAATTATTTCATGCAGGTATATTAAACCCTATTAATTCTTTACTTACCAGTGAATCTCTAGAACAACCTAAATTTCCTTGACTCTTTTTTAATTACTGTTTTTAAAGAAAATATTTTATTTATCCATAGATTCATCATCATCATCAGCATGTAATGTTTCCACTGCTGGGACAGGTCTCCTCTCTATGAGAGGGAATGGGCTATGATCCACCATGCGGGCCCAGTGCGGATTGGTAGATGTCACATGTCTTCGAATTTTTGGTTCTAGGACATGCCGGTTTCCTCACGATGTTTTCCTTCACCGTTTTGAGAGCAGTGGCGATGAAATAAATTACACAAAGTATAATAGATTACCATACCTTAATACCATCATCCTGTGGAGCATAAATATAATAAGGCTGTTTGACTTTAGACATCTTGTTAGTTGTTTGCCACTCGTAGAATCCTTCTGCAACTATTACACATCTACCTCCATTATTTAGGATAGGACTGTATAATTTGGAACTTTTTATGTTCTCAATACGGCAATTGTTTGTACTTAAGTTATGTGTTTTGTAGTCACCCTGCAAAGTAATATGAAATATGTATTACCTACTCATTGAAAACAGTTACAAGCAGATGAAAAAATATTAACTTTTCTACCTTGTGCCATGGTGGTATAATCCCCCACATCATTGGTTTAAGAACTCTGTCAGATTGTGCGGCATTACGGAATCTGCTAGAAGAAATTATCACTGGAGTCACATCAGTTGGAGCGATATTGTATGAAGGTGTATACTCCTTGCCCGCGTTGAATTCTGGCATCCAATCGGGTTTTGTATACAAATTATCATCTTTTGACTTGTAACTACAAGCGCATTGTACTTTTTCTCTATTTAATGACCTGAAAAGCATTAAACAAAATTGAAACTATGTTGCAATTTGCCGCGAAAATTTTACTGAGATCATTATTGTACAAAAGTATCTACGTACAATCCAGTTCGGCCACACATAATGTGGTAGTATTATGCGGTAATAAAATCAAATAGGTATATTATATTTATTAGCCACTTCTTTTGTAAGATACTTTTTGTTTGTAAACAACAACCACAAACCACAGCAGTCAGTACTCAGTTGACAGTTGAAAAAGCACAGAGTATTAAGAATTAAATCAATTCATTCAAAAATAATGCTGGGTACATAAAGAACGATTGTTCCATGTTTTCTGAATATTTAAGAACCCACCCTATTTACGCTGGTGCCCTCGAATTTCTGTATTAAATAACCCTCCTTTTGGGCTTCGCCGCAGTCGGGTAAAAATAGAAAGAGCAGCCCACCGCATGAGCGCATTGATAGTCTTAGGATATTTTGTCACCGACACGCGCTGCCCTAATATTATTATACTCTTTGGACTACGCGCTTTGTGTCTTATCTATCCTACCTAGTCTTTTCACAGTGTTCCTAACATCACTGTCTAAATTATTTTTGTTCTTATTTACGAGAAGGTTGTTGTCGTTTCTCAACATTACGATCCCTCACCGGAGTATAATACTATTAGGAATCAGAAGTGAAATACGTGAACAAAATAAACAATGTTTAATATCTTTTAAATCACACTTTTACAAAAATATCACGACAAACATTTTAAACAATAATCAAATAGAAATAGCACTAGCAAAATGGAATAATCAGTACACGAGCAAAAACATAAACCAAAAATAGCGAGGCACACGATATTAGTCGGGTAGCAAGTCCTTTCCGAGCGCCGTCCAAGCAAAAAGTGACCGTTGCAACGCCGCTCGCCTCGTTTTATGAACTTCTGTCGGTTGCCGCACGTCGACCGTATGCTAACCGGACGGCTACTGGCTGATGGCGTGACTTTGAGCCAACAATACAATTTCATTCTTATCATTTTTTAGGTATGCAAGTGGGTACTGCAAATTTGACTTGACGCAATCGGACAAAAAATATCTGTGGTAAATTGTTATCACAAAAAATTGTGGTATTTTCTGGAGTGGATTGGATTATCCTTCTGTACAAAACAAATAAAAACTAGTTTTTAGTCTAGGACAATCTTGGTGTGCTTACTATCAAGAATCGCGTGTGAAAATTCAAGATTTTCACAACAAACATTCCGATGATGGAATTCCTGTAAATTCTCATGGAGTATCGTTATCCGTCTATATTTGCCGAAAATATGTGGAAATATGTCACACGGCGCTTTCGGGATACCTTGGAACGGGGTGCAAATGATTTTGGTCGATGCAGTTCCACCGTAGTCAACAATGGTGCCGTCAGTTACGACGAGAAAAATGACGGTCCACCTTGTAAATGGCTTTCATCACGCAAAGCACAGTCGCACCAGAACGTTACCGGCCCAAATAATCCGAAATGGAACTTCGAACACCGCGACAGGAATTGGATGGGTGCCATGCTATGGGTATGTTTGTTTTTGGCAGATTTATTTTTATCACTGACATAATACTACTTGAGCAAAATGTGGGGCAAAATTTGATGTTTTTGTTCTATTGATAAAGCCTGTCACAGTTCACACAGATTTGATTTGATTTTTTTTTTTGGTTAGTAACTTTTGGGTAATAAAACAAGATAACTGATTGGGTTTCAAAACATAGCTTTTAAACTAGCTAGTTATGATAGCCTTAGCTGATATACAATGCAATCTAGATTAAGATAAACAAATAATTTGTAGTGCCTCTTGTGATTTCTAAATATCAGCTTTTTTTTGCGGAATACTGAAAGTATAGGGGTAATAAAAAATCATTTATTTTTGACTGTTTGTCTGATTGTTCTGGGCTTATCTCTGAAATGGAAGAACTTGATTTTAGCAGGACTGCTACTGACTGATAGCTGATGCCATAATTATGTAGTAACATAGGAATTCCTAATTAAATTAGGGTTCTGTGCAAAAAACCTATGAAATTGATAACAAAGACTATAGAGAAGTCATATTTGATATCCATGCAGTTATTTCACATAGACAAAGGTTGTAAGCTGCAGTTTAAAATATTAACATCAAATCAAGTTTGAAGAGTTGAAAAAGAAGATTTAGATGATATTTATGTTGGTTCATCTTGTTTTCAAGAGATAGCATAAGACTAACCAGATAAAACCTTTTGTTATGTTAGGAAAATGGCTTTAACCAAGTGCATGAAAATAATGAGAAGAATGTTGGTCCACCATGTAAGTGGTTTCAAAAAGGCTCTGAATTGCAGCAAAGTGAAAATGCCACTCCAGACATGAAATGGAGCTTTGACAATCAAGATGAAACTTGGATGAATGGAAAACCATGGGTATGTTTGTATTTAGTCAAGTTATATAATTTTAATTCTTTGCCATACTCACTGGATAATGCTGATAGTCTTTCTAGTCATCTATTATTTTTTTTACTTTGTAACTTTTTTATTTTTTTAGGAAAATCACTTTCATAAATTCAATGACTGCAATGAGAAAAATGCCAGACCACCCAGTAAGTGGCTTTCTCTTCGCCAATGCCCTGAAAATGGCCCAAGTAGCCAGGAATGGAGCATTGAACGCAGAGAAAGATCCTGGATGGATGGCAAGCCATGGGTATGTTTGAATAATTATGATATAAAATATATCAGATATAGCACGAAAAATATTTGCTTATTTTTCGTGTTATATCTGATATTTTGTATCATTGAAATTAAGTTATTATTTCCTTTATTTATATCAATACAAAGTTAGTATATTATTAAATATTCTTTACAAAAATAAATTTAATAATATAAAAAAAATACACATGTCGGGAACAGGGTCCAAGCTACCGGTGGTCAGGGCAAATTAAGTTAATCATTATTATAGTAGGAATATTTGGTAAGATATGCAATTCCAGACTGCTATCTCAATTCGCCATCTTATAATTTATAGAACAGTATGCATATGTTTAGTTTAGTTTAGTTTAACGGGGCTTTTATCCGCACTTAGCCTCTTGATTGGGCCATTGTGTGTGATGTTTTAAAGAATACCTACTCCAACCAACATAGGTCGTCCCAGAATTGCAGCAGCCTTCCCAGACTGCTGCAGGCTTCCGGGAGAGAAAATGAGGATCGTAGAGTTTGTGCCCGGTGATCTGCCACGCTCCTGCACTCTAGGAGTACGTGCCGTGGCGTTTCTTCCGCCTCCATGCATCCTCTGCACAGTGGGCTGTCTGTTACACCTATGTTATGTAGATGTTTGTTTAGGGAACAGTGACCCGTTAAAATTCCTATGACCTAAAGGAGTTTGTCCCTTTTAAGTTTGATGAGATTGCGAGTAAACTTCATTGATGCCTCCGGAACCGCATCTTTTGTTTGCCTTGAGTCTTGTGTTGAAAAGCTTTGGTAGTTGTAATTCTGGTAACTTCCTTTTGTTGGTAAAAAGGATAAGTTCTGTTTTCTTGGGGTTTACTGAAAGTTCGTGTTCTTCACACCAATCCTCTACTATCTGCAGTGCAGAGCGCATCACTTTGCACAGCATATCTTCAGCATTCCCGTTTATCAGTATAGCAAGGTCATCTGCATAACCAATAGTAGTGTATCCTCTGTCATTCAGTTTCTTTATGAGGCTGTCCACTACTATGTTCCAGAGAAGTGGAGATAGAACGCCTCCTTGGGGGCATCCTCTTACTACCTTGGCTCTTGTGGTAGTATTCCCCACTATCTGAACCGCCCTTTTGCTAACCAGTTCAGTGATCCAGTTTCTTATTACTGGTTTTACACTAAATTTTTGCAGGGCGTGGTTAATAATAATACATTTATTTATTCAGATAACAATGATCCATAATGGTTAGTAACAATTGTAACTTATAAACTATCTTAGTAGGCAGGGCAGTAATAATTTAGAAATAATTTAGAAACAAGGCGGACACAAGACAACAAGACAAGACAGCGTTAGTAACAATGTTCTTACAAACTATGTTAGTAATACACTTACACTCGTGATATTATTATCACTGCTGCAAGGTGACAGGCCCAGCCGAAACCTTGCAGCAGTGGTTCACAAACACACAATCATAATGCTGTTGTGTATGGTTTTATCAAAAGCTCCTTCAATGTCTATGAAGGCAGCAAGTGTTGAGTTTTTATTTGTTAATTTCTATTTTGTGCACTACCATGTGTAATGCCGACTCTGTTGATCTGCCTTTCCTGTACGCATGTTGTTGAGGATGCAGTGGTTTGCTTTTTAGAGCTCCATCCCTTAAGTGTCGATCTACCAGTCTTTCCAGTGTTTTCAGAAGAAAAGATGTTAGACTGATGGGCCTGAAAGATTTAGCGTGTGTGTAGTCCTCTTTTCCTGGTTTAGGTAGGAAGACTACTTTTGCCTCTCTCCAAAGTGTGGGGATATAGTTGAAAGCTATACAGGCCCGGTAGATTGGTATTAGGTGCTTGGTTACCTGTTTTAGTTGCCATTGTAGTAAGGCCGGGAATATTCCGTCCAGCCCTGCGGATTTGAAAGGCTTGAAGCTCCTTAGAGCCCATTCTACCCTATCCGCAGTTACGAGCTTGTTGGCCACATCCCATTCGCTGGTTGTTGGTGCGCTGTGGTGGTCAGTAGGCCACTCTGAGTCGGATGTGATTTGGCATCCGGGAAAATGGGTCTCCAGCAGTACTGCGTTGGTTTCATCGTCCGAGGTTGTATAGGTGCCGTCGTCCTTTTTAAGGGAGCCCAAAAGGTTGAGATCGCCTTTAGCAAGAACTTTCTTAATTCTTCCGGCTTGGTTTGTTGAGTTTATACTACTACAGAAGTTACGCCAGGCCTCTGTCCTTCGGTACCTGATCCGTTTTTAGTGTTTCTGCGCTGTTTTATACTTGTCCCAGTCCTCGGTGGTCCTGGAATTTTTCGCTTGGTTGAAGAGTTTCCTAAGGCCCTTGCGCAATCTCTCTAGTTCTGGCCCCCACCATGAACTCTTGTCAAGGCTTTTAGGAGTTATAATTGGACATGCCAGTTCGTAACCGCTCAAAGGATGCATATGTTATTAATAAAACAAAATATGTATCTCTAGGGCTGCATGAAGAAACGATTTGGGAGTGGTGAGAGACGAGCTGGTCCACCATGTAAGTTTCGTTCAATGCGCCGCAGTAAATCGGTAGGGAATGACGATGGTACAGATGACAAGAAATGGGAACTCCAACAACGCCACAAAGCTTGGATGGATGTTAAATCTTCGGTAAGTTTTTATTTTGCAGGTTATTTCCTCCTTAACATACCTCTAAATTAAGTAAAACAAAAATTTAATAATTGTTTTTTTATAGGAAAATTGTGTAAATAAACATAATGATGTCAAAAATGCCAAACCATCTAGTATGTGGATTTCACTTCGAAAGTACTGTAAATCATATCACAAAGATGATGGCCCAAATGGCAATAAATGGAGCTTCCAGCACTTGAATAAAACCTGGATGGATGCCATTACATGGGTATGTTTGAAATTGCAGTATTATGGTTTTTACTGATATTATTCTATTAGTATACCATTTATTCCATGACTCCTGCATTTTTACAGAGTGGTGTAGCAGTTTTGGGTTGGTACACTAGTCAACTCATTCATTTTCAACTGAAAAAACATTGCAGACATCAGGAGACGAAATCCCTCCCAGTAAACAACTTGCTGACATCTATCTACCCATACGTAACAGACATGAACAAAAATGATTTTTACATTGATTCAATTTCAAAAATTGGGAAAGTATTTTCCGAAATGACTCCTACTGTTTATTTGATGGCTAATGATCAAAGTGGAAGTCTAACAATAAAAGTCAAAGATAATGCACCAGGAAATCTATCTACCAGTGTATCCGAAAATCTATTTGCCAAAGCATCTGAAAATCTGTCCAGCAATGTCTCTGAAAATCTATTAGCCAATGTATCTGAAAATCTGTCTTCAAAAGTCTCTGAACATCTATCTAGCAAAGTCTCAGAGAATGTATCCAGTGATGGCTCCCAGGATCTATCTGGCAATGCATCTGGACACATCTTGGGTAATATATCTGGTGGTAGATCTGGCAACAGCGCACAAACTCACCCCCTCAGTCCAACACAGAGCATTGATAGCTCAGATGGTGATTTGGGTGGTGTGTTGAATTCAATTGAAAACAGGCTTGGTTTGGCTTCAATTGAAAATGGACAATACCAAGATGGACTTGGTTTACTAAGGTAAAACATTTAACATGTGGGTTATCTGTTATTGTGTTTTACATGTTATTTAATCGTTTATATTATTCTTCTAAGGTCTGCAGCAGAACGTAATCATGCACCAGCCCTTTACAACTTAGGGCTGTGTTATGAAAAAGGCTTAGGAGTCACTGCCAATGAAAAGACTGTAAGTACCTAAACAATTAACAATATAAAAGCCTGTTGAATAGGTTATTTTTAAATACTTTTTATTTATTGTTTAAAAAGGTCTGATGTGTCCTAAAATGAGTAAATTTCACATGATTATAAAGGCTAAACATCTGTAACATGATGTGTTTTTATTTTTAAATGAGAGATAGTGTGCAGGATTATCTTATCCTAAGATATAAAGTTCACTAGTATGAGTCAGACAAAACCGTACACAATGATAATAATTAAAGCAGTATAGTTAGGTACAACAAATATTTTTAATGTGAAAGTGTTTATAAAGTATTACTCAAAAATTATATATATTTCAATATTTCATACACATACAGACTCATGCATGTGCCTAACAGCTACTGAGTGATTGATTATAAACATTGACAGGCCATGGAGCTATACAAGTCTGCAGCTGCATTGGATCACCCTGAAGCCCTTTACAACCTCGGGATCTTCTACGGCCAGGGCCGAGGTGGGCTCAAAGCCGACCAGGAAACTGCAGTCAGGCTACTGCGCCTCGCCGCAGTGCAGGGTCAACAGGACGCTATTGATGCTCTTAAATACCTCGAAGTGAGCATCTCAGAGCCTCGGCACAAAGTAAATTCCTGGACTTACCAACACCCCACCCAATTTTCGTCAAGTCAAAATATTGTTCCTACACAAAGTAAATTGTTTATAGACAATATAAACTTTCTGCAAGCAGCAGTTTGAAGCTACTTGTGAGTGGCATTTTATACTATATAAGTTGGTGGTGGTTGGTGCACCTTGAAATAAGTCGCTAAACATTAAGCTACAATACACGCATAGCGTGAATTTGCCATGTAATATAATTACTTGGTCTTTAATTAATGGTGGTTCGATCTTGATTCTGATTTTTTCGATGCTGGAGTGTTTATATTTCTATATTTTTTTTCTTTTTGGATAAATATTACTTTCAATTTTTATTGCCTTTTTTATTTTGAAATAATATCAATTAAGTATCAACAGAGCTTAACGTTATATTTCAAAAGCTTTTTTTAATTGGATATTTATAGTTGCACATAAATAAATGGATATGAAAAATAAATTGTTAGTAAGTTCTCTGAACAAAGTTTTGTAACAGAAAATTAGGTTACTATGTACTTGTAATATTGTTTAATGGGCATTTTAGATTATGTATAAGACCTAACCCATACATGCTTTTTACGTTCCTACTCGACTCAATGCCAAACTCAGACCCGCTTGTGCTATTGCGGCGTTCGACCGCGGGTCTTGACCTAAAGACCCGCGGTCGAACCTCGATTTAACAGATAATCTCAAGACTCTTGTAATAAGTCTAGGTGTTTTGTAACGAGAGGCTGAGGCACCGCGTTTCATGCTATTGTTGCAAGACACTGCACCACTTATATTCGCTTATGGAACAACACCGCGTCAGTCGAGATAAAAGTCCGTGCTCAAAATACAAGTGCATGTTTTATCTTTTCCTAAATCTAATAACTAACAATTATTCCCATCCCGTTTTTTAATAATTTGATGGTGCTAAGTACAAATGTAACTACGAGTACATTTCGCATCGATTATTCTTTTTTCGGTACATTTTACGCTAACACTATTGATACTAAACTTTTTCTTCTTCTCTCGTGTCGGCAGAAAGATAGCTTATGCAACCTCATAGAAAAGACCGATTAAGTTAGTCAGCCGACTAGGTAGCAGGGCAGTCGGCTTCGGCCGTCTACGAAACCGGAGTTTCGTAACTGGTTTCGATGAAGGAATGATTTGTCCTTGTACGTAACTGGTTTCGATGGAGGACATATTCGTCTTTGTACGAAACCACGGTTACGTACAAGGAATTTTTGCAAAAATATGAAATTTTACTAGCTACGAACAAGGAATAATAATTCTTTTATCGAAACTATTGATTTATGTGATAATTGGTCCAGGATCTCATAGCCGCAAATATCAGGCTAGTTGCAGTAGTCCGGTTGTTAGTCCGGTTGAATTATAACACCGAACTACTGACACTCTTTAGTGGCAACAGTTCGGTTTCTTTTTTTTTTGTTTGAGAAAATAAGAATAGGCAGTAAAGTCCCAAAAACTACCAGGAGAACAGAAGTAGGAAGGAGGTTTTGTATTACAAAAAAAGATACCACGGCCTCGACACAGGGCTAAGAAGGAACATGGGTGGCTTTTAGTCAGTAGAAGTCTGACACTTCCTACCGCTCTGCCCAGACTGGGAGGAGGCATTTGGTGATTTCCCCACTAATTTACCATTCTGGCCTCCTAGTAGTTTGTGGGACTTTACTATCCTTGTTTCCTATCTCCAACAAAAAAAATGCATGGTATTAGAAAGGCATAGTATAGATTTGATTTAAAGATTTTAATACCTCCTGTCTACTTTTGTTCTCCTGGTAGTTTGTGGGACTTTACTATTACTATCCTTGTTTCTCATTTTCAACAAAAAAAAAACGGCCTAGTATTAGAAAGGCATAAAGATTTGAATTCAAGATTCCAATTTCCAATACCTCCTGCCTACTTCTGTTCTCCTGGTAATTTGTGGGACTTTACTACCTATTCTTATTTTCTAAAACAAAAAAAAAAGAATCCGTACTGTTGCGACTAAAGAGTGTCAGTAGTTCGGGTGCTATATTTCAACTTACCTTGTTTCAATAATAATTACAAGATCAAAGAAGAATATCAGTTCAGTAGACAGCAAACGCGTCTACTGGACTACCTCAATCACCAAAATAATACCTCAATCGAAACTAGTTACGTACAAGGACAAATCATTCCTTCATCGAAACCTTAACAGTAAATTCTTCGTACGTAACCATGTTACTTATCCGTGGTTTCGTACAAAGACAAATATGTCCTCCATCGAAACCAGTTACGTACAAGGACAAATCATTCCTTCATCGAAACCAGTTACGAAACTCCGGTTTCGTAGACGGCCGAAGCCGGGCAGTCTGCCCAGGATATACAGGACGTGCTCTAGTATCAAGTGATCTTGGTGAAGAGGCAGTTACGACTTAAATGAACCTTGGGATCTGCCAGCCCTCTAAGCTTGCCAAAATTATTATCTAGTATTCGGTGTTGTTCCATGAACGAATTAAAATCCGCCTATTTATTTGTAAAATTATATTTCAGGCAACATGAGGGCTTCCTTAGTTGTGCTGTTTATCAAATTGTTTTGTTTACTTAAATTAATTTGAACACACCAAAACAGTCAAAATAATAATGCAACTGTTACGAAGTTAGCTTCAGTGTATATGTTATGAAATAAACTATAGAAAATAAACTTAGCAGTGTTTTATTTCAATCTTGCAAAACCGATTGGAAAGGTTTATCAGTAAAACCCAACCATAGACATTGCAGGTCCTATGTACTTACTGTTGGGAGTTTAGAACAGTCCTCCTATAATATATAAGGGGACTATCATACCAGCCTGTAATTTGATTCACCAATAGTGCAATAGGTCAAATGGGTTTAAAAAAATATAGAGAAAGATAATTCTTAGGAAATGTGCTTGTTACTGAAAAATAATAAAACAATGTGCCCGTTATAATTATTTATTACTTATCACATTATAAGCTATACTTTACACCAAACAATAGAATGTGTACAAGCCTATTGTACCCAATGTAACTTTGTACTTACATAAGTATTTTATTTACTTTGACTGTACATATTTTAAATAATTTAGTTCATTTTGGTCAAGTATTACATGATAAAATTAAACGAGAATTGCGTACACGAATATAGTATTTTCACATAATAGCTAGCTGATATATTTATGAAGAAGATATGACACAGAAAATAATAAGTAAATTATATTGAAGAAAATAACAAATTACATAAAAGTCAAATTCCCATCACATTCTGCCTAGTAGTAAGGAATGAGGAATATTAAAATAACTATAGCATTCATAAAAGTCGCGAGAGAATCCACGGGCGAAGGGTAGTCTTTGGCAGAGATAGATACTATCCCTCTAAGCTACGCAAGAAAGTCTTCAACATCCTAAAATAACAGCATTCACTCTAACATACGAAATAAACACGTGAGCTTAAATCATCAGGGGTCGTCGAAATCTGTAAAAAAAATAAAATCCAACATTAGTAAGTTCGAAAAGATAATGAAAGGCATGTCATGGACATAGATAAAATCAGTAGATAACAACTTTTTTATTATCTTCCTTACATGAAAAATCAATACATTGTGCTTAATATGGCTTTTAAATGACATTTCAATGATTTTTAGATTAGGTTAGATGAGTTATATTTTATAGGGACATTTGAGTAGATACTAGATACAACCCGTGGCAAGCAAGAAGTGTTAGTACATGGCGGATAAGCGAGAGAGAGACAGTTTTATTTGCATACGTATTAGTATCAATATAAGAAAATACATATTCTATATCAACAAGTTATGTTTTAGCTGGTAGAGAAGTTAAGTCCACTTAAGTACCATTATTGTACAGTGCGATCAAATTATCTTGGCAGCTCTGAACATAGGCTTTGCGAAATTTTACGCATGTAAACTTGGGAATAAAACTGTTATTGCCAGATAAACCAATACGTAAACGATCAGAAAATATCTAATTTAAACAGTGAGAAATACAAATAAAATAAATATCATAACACTTTTATACATTCGTTGTAACAAAATGACCCTGCACGAAGTTCGGAGCTGCCAAGATAATTTGATCGCACTGTACATGAAGTTTATATTAATAAGAAAGTATTTAGAGTGTGTCGCTCGTCGTCATTCTCCCAACATATTGGCAGTTTCTGTCCTAAGCCATCTGCTGTTATAACAGGGCAAACAGTCCTTTCACCTCGGAACCTTATGACCGTGAGCGTAGAAGTCTCTACTGCAAAATCAGGATGAAAAGACAGCAGCAGTAGTGCACTCACGTGCTCAGTACTTGCGCGGGTACTCGCGCGGCGGCGGCGCGTAGCGGTCGGGATACGCGGCGCCGGGCGGCGGCGGCTGGTACTGCGGCGCGTAACGTGCCTCATAGCTGCTGTAGCGTGCATCGCTGCTGGACCAAGCCTCACCTCCGCCACTACCGTTGCTACCTATAAGTGGATTGGAAGTTAGGAACTCGCGTTGGGACAGAAAGAATAACAAATGCAAGACCATAGAAATCAAGAGTAAAGTTTGCCTTGTTAGTCTAGTGGGCACAAGCAATCTCAGGTTGGTTGTGTTATTGATTTTTTCCATCAGGAACTTCGCGTTTGATGGCAATAGCTTCGCCTTTATTGCAAGGGAGTTAAACGTAACTGGCGAACCTGGGATTACAGGCGTGATGTTATAAAAAAATAATATTCAGTTTACCTTTACCTTTAGAAGGCGCTGCGGCGTCAGGGTATCGACTAGACGCGTTCCAGCTGCGCGGCTCGGGCTTGCTGGGCGGCGATGGCCGAGCGTACGAGCGGCTGTCGCGAGACTCGTATGACCGACTAGAAAATATGTTTAATTAGCATTTCCTTTGTTCATTTTGTCTCTCATTTAAATTTTAAAAACAAAAGTACACAAAACGTTCAAAAATATAAAAAAGGGAGATGGCCCATTAGCATCGAGAACAAGATCCAAGCTGCCGGTGGTCAGGGCTCCACATAGAGGAACCTCCTCGCTATGCGTGTCTTATCCAGGAGTACTCCTTTCTGATTCAACCCCTTAGCCCAGTCGCGCAATGGGAGCCTCTTAAGATGTTGGCCGTGGCTCTTTGCTATTAGTTCAATAACCGCAACGACTATAGGTACAATGATTGCTGAATCCACGTCTCACATGTCGAAATCCTCGTGTGCTTAATTAGCATATTATTATTACGTTAGCTACAAAAACATTTTACCTATTAATAGTTTTGTGAAACGCTTTGTCCAAATTTTCGCAACTCGTATTAAATTAGCGAAACAACGCTAATATTTAAACAAACACCAAGCTTGATAAGAGAAACTTCTGTGAAAACTTGTTGATTCCGCCTTTGTTCAATGGTTAACCATTGCTGGTCACCTACGGGTAAGTTTAGTATAACAGTAGAAAATATACCTGGGCTCTTTGGGCCTGGTGCCCGGAGGCATCGGTTGTCGCGAGTCTTCGCTGGCGCCGCCATTGCTGGAATACTTGATGTTTGCAGCTAGAAAATAAAATTATATTGTAAAAAGATGTTTCCAGGTAACGCGTCATGTACAGATTTGTTTTCTAGTGGGGATTCCTTTGAATTGAAAAAGACTTACTCATATCTGGACCACACATACTTTACTAATGATGTATTAGTAATTAGTATACTTACATGAGACATGTCTTGGGTAGTCTCGTTTGTAGTCACGGTCGCGGTCTCGCTTGTCCGTGCCGCGCTCGTAGCTAGCTGTCATCTCGAAGCGAGGAGGGGGAGGTGCCTCAAACTGCCTGCTGCTTGACGACTATGATACGAGAACACAAGATTCTTATTTATTGAATGCAGCTTAATATACACATATTTACACGCTAGTCTTTAAACGAGTGAGTACATAATCATTTTAGGCCCTAAAATGATCATGAACTAACCTAACCCCAAAAATTTAGGGGGTAGCAACGAAACGTCATTTTTTAGAGCTTTGTATCCCCATTTTGATACGAAATAGTGTCAAATAAAATAAAACTGTGATGTGACCATTGATATTTTATTTCAAGAATAAGAGACGTTAAGTAATTATTAATTTGGTTATTGATAAGATGTTCGAATATCATTTGTGTGGGCATTTGCACTGATTTTGTAGCTTGGCGTGCTCTGGCGTTGCCAAAGGTAATGATATACGTACGATGGTAGGCGGCGGCGGGCGCTTGTGCCGGGCGTCGCGCTCGTAGGCCGGCTCGGGCGGCGGGCTGGCGGCCTTGCGGTACGCGCTGCCCTCGTAGCCGCGCTTGCGACGCTCCTCTTCCAACCTGTGCATTATATCACTTTACTTTAGCTCATCTCCATATCGGGGATCTTTACTTATCACCTTGCTAACTTAAATAGAAGCAACCAAACAAATCATTTGAAATTTAACACTGCCTCCTAACTTATGGTGATTTTCCAATTGCATGTTGATCTCAACATTTTGTATATTATTATATTTTTGTACATTTTTTGACGTGACAACGTCTTATAAATTGGTTTGCCGGGTGACACTTCAAGAAACTGCGTTACGCTCCGCTCACGTTATGCGCTCACAATGAGAGCGAGTGAGAGGCACGCGTCCCTTCCACTCGGGCATGGTTAGCCCGCCTAAGAGCGAGAGAGACAGACATAAAAAGTGAAAGGCACGCGTCCCTTCCACTCGAGCACAGTCGTTGTCACGTAAAACTTTCGCCCGTATACCGACTTTACAGGCAACCAATTTTTTTACCATAATTTTTGTAGACATATTTAGCAGATAAATCAAGATTAAAATAAAAACGTGTTCCGGCAAGATCGCCAAGAATGTGCACAGAAGTTAGTAACATACCTTAGTTGAGCTCGCTTCAGTTCCATTCTCTCTAGCTCCAATTTCTCTCGCTCTATTCTGTGACGCTCGCGTTCTAAACGAAGTAGCTCGTTCTTTTCGCGTTCTATCTTTTCTCTGTGAGGGAAATAACATTTTATAATTATGAGGATATAGGTATTTCAATTTTTTATATAGTTATATTGGGTAGGTGTGCCAAAAGTTAATTGGTCTATGACAATTTTCTCATTTGTGTAATGGTTGAAAAAGCGCAACTGCAAAACGTGGGGACTTAGGTTTCATTGATAAGCCTAGTAGAAGTTTTTACATAAGGATTTTGCCTGGATTTGTTCCAGACTTATTAGAGGCAAGTTTTCAGTTACATTTACACGGGACGGGACTCACGCAGAGATGCACATCTCTCTACTCCGGCAAGAAAATACAAGTAGGAAGTTAAGTGTAATTGGTAAAAAGCACGACTTATGTAGTGTACCTCTCAGCGCGTAGCTTCTCCCTCTCCAACGCGAGGCGATGCTTCTCCTGGCGCTGTCTTCTCTCTCTCTCCCGCAGCGCGTCCTCAGCGGCGCGACGTCTGCGCTCTTCCTCCCGCGCCGCACGGGACCGCTCACGCGCGCGCGCAACGTCGCGCTCTTTCTGTATTATACAATACGTTGCATGTAAGAACGCTGATGTATAAAGGTATGGCTTGACTATAGGAACTGAAGGACGCTACAAAAAGTGCCAATCTAGTAGCTCAGTTCTGGGACGACACAATTTAGATTGCCATCGACACGCTAAGAAGATGATCGAATGACATCGACCAAAAGATACTGATTGTCTCAAAATATGTCAGGATGGTAAAGATCGACGGCAATCTAGTTGCATACTAACTACGCCAAGTGCACATGCTGGCCCCATCACCCATCATGATGACCCATTCATTCCCAGTTCATGCTCACCCAGATCTTGGAAAAGGAGAGAACCTCGCGAGCGGTTGAACGCTTCCGCTCCCGACTCCTGGTGCTTCGCTTGGGACGATCCTGGAATGTTACATTACAATTACTAAAAATAGAAATACGATTAATTTATGTCGGCCTAAAGTGAATCGGAGTCGCGAACTACCGGAACAATATTGGTACCCAAGTGTTAAGAAAATCAATTTGGTTTCCAGTTTGCTGACCCCAGATGTAGCTGAATACCAGTATTTTACATGAAGTAACTGCCTATCTGACTTCCACAACCCAGTTAGTACTGGGTAACACAATAACAACAAAAACTTCACGACTATCTCACCTTATCAGAACGGTGAGACTTTTCACGCGTGCGTGAAGTGGACCTGGTACTTTCTGCTCCTGACACTTCATCATCCTTCTTTGGCTTTGGTTCCCCAGTCTTTTCAGCACCTTCTTTATTCTCCTAAAAAGCAGTAAAGGTGCAAATAAGTACACTGAGAACGACAATCTCATAGAGAGGGTCTTATTCGGCAGTTAGAACAGTTTCGACCCAGTAAGTATACCCAAATTGTATTGAAAGATTAGATTACATTTTTGTTTTATTAATAACTAACAACCTGTGACGTCTAACTGGGAAGACTGTAAAAAGAAAACGTTTTGCACTGAGCCCAAATAGAATGGGATAAGGGCAGGAAGATGATGATTAACTAACGACCCGCCCCGGCTTCTCACGGGAGCAATGCATGCCTATATAAGGTCCCATTAAAATAGGTGGACAAATTTTAATACAGCGTTCAGTAGGTCTAACCAAACATATCTAAACAAAAAAAAAACATTAAATAAACTGTTTTTTTTTTATACTTAAAATAATAAATTGCCGGCTCTCTAGAACAAACTCATCCTCTATGAGTAGGTACTTAAATGCGTTTTTCTTATTATTTTTTTTACCATCGTCCTTATTTTGGTGGTCTGAATGATTTCTGAAATTTTGTCCACCTATTTTAATGGGACCTTATATAAACCTGCCCACTGCATTCAAACTGAGTTTAAATATCTGAGCGGGAGCGACTTTCTTTTATACTATGTAAGTAGTGTGTTGATAGCAGCTCTTCAACTTGCTTTCTGTAAACAGCGAGTGGCTAGCTTAGTTACGTAATTTTTACCTCAGTCTCTTTGTCTTCCTTGTGTTCTTTGCTAGGCCGACGCTCGCGCGCGGATGGCTGCCGGCGTGATGCTGATTCCGACTCTGATTTAGCTTTCTCCACGGAAATCATACGTCCATGCAATTCTAGGTAAAAATATAACCATAATATATAAATTGCAGAAATTTTCACACATTGCAAAAAAAAATCAGTTGACAGTGAGGAGTATGTAAGACAAAAGAGTGTTGCGCCGACCCCAAGTAACATGGGATAAGGCCAGGAAGATGATGACATAAATCGGAGAAATATTTGTATTTATTTTTTGGAAAATGTTGTGAGGAAAGTTTTGTGAGTATGATTGTGGTAACGGAAGACCAAAAAAACGATGCATGGTCTATGTAAAGGATGACATGGCATATGTGTTACTAAATATTTTGTATAAGAACTTCATGTACTTACCATATTTGATGCAATAAAAGAATTGAATTGAATGGAAAAGGAGGTGTCTGATATGAGGACGAGTAATAGAGAAGAAGACATGCTGTGCCAACCACAAATGAATTGGTGTAAATAAGGGCAATAGAATGATGAAGAAATGAATTTGTTGTGAGGTAATTACCCGTTCTGTGTAAGTTCTTAATACAGTTCTCAGCATCTTGAGCACTGCCCATTGTGACATAGCCATAACAACGAGAACCAGGTGTTCTAGCGTTGGTAACCACCTTAGCTCCAATTACCTGTGTGTTTGTATAATAATAAATTAAAATCATCTTGGTTGTTTTGCTTTTGTTTCTGGATTTGTTTTCATATAATAACTTGATCCAAAGATATCTATAATGAATTCATTTATAATATGAGTTGGTTTACTTTTCCATGTTTGCTGCACAGTTGCTTCAGGTCCTTAGCGCGCGTGTCTCCCGACAGGCCACTGACCCACAAGTTCCTCGCACCACCTTCTTTATTTTCATCCTTCTTCTCTTTCTTATCACCATCATCTTCTTTGTCTTTATCATCTAAAATAGAATAATGCACTATTAGATTTACTGCTTTGTTATTCAAGTTTATAAAATAATTAAAAAAAAAACAATAAAAAATACCTATTGTCTCCTTGTCCTGTTTTTCATCATCATTGCTGAAAAAATAATTAGAGCATTATTTTACAATAAAATAACATATTACAAACAACAACAGTACATGAAGATCGCAATTTGAACATTTTATTATAAGCAAAAGTTCCATTAATTGTGCGGTTTGGTGACAGTTATCATTTTAGAATTCCCGTAGTGACACTCATCATCTACAAAGTTTTGCACCATTACTCCTCTGCATTGGCCCAGGACATCGCAGGCAGGTCCAGAAAGTTGTATGAGTTGCGTTATACCCGAAGCACGCCGCTCTGCAGCAACTCGTTGACGTCACCATCCACACCAGATAGTCCTCCAACAGCGATCAGGAGTACAAAGTATGCAGCAACCGACGCCGACGAGCGCGGACACACGATGTCATCGAGTTTAGCCGGCAGCCACCTGTCGCCAGATCCGTCGAGCAGCCGGGACTCCAAAACGTTTGGTGCAAAACTTTGTAGTGATAACGAAAAGAAAATATTGGATGTCGGAATAATCGAAGTAGTTATAGATGCGCGGGGGCGGCGACTCGGCGGCCGTTCGACGTTCACCAACCTAGTGGCGGGGACTTCGGAGGTTACTTGTTGGTCGTCAGCTGGCTCGTCGTCGCCGTTCGCCGCAGAGTCGGCCGGCGGAGACTTGTCGCCCGTCGCCTCGCCTGCGTCTTCCTCCTCCTCCTCTTCAGCAGCCTCATCTACGTCAGTCGCATTTATCAGCTGAGTCAGCGCAGGTCGCTCGCCGATACTCGGGAGCGGCCCACCCTGCCTCTCCTTTATCTTGCCGTGGAGTATTGTTTCTTGATAATTTTCACACTTGTTTGTTGTACACACAATAAATTCCTGACCTGAAAACTTGATTGGACATTAGCACCACCATCTGGATATGGAGCAGCATAGCAGCTATGAGCTACTATGTCCATAGTAAAGCATACATAACTGTAGGACACTGGACTGCAGCTGTGACTGGAAATGCCCTGCCATTTAAATAATACAAAACACCACATCATCGTAATGAGAGCCACCTCAGTCTGTGCTCATTTCAGTGGTAATCCTCCTGAATGATAAATAATGTCATCTTTTCTCTCTCTCTGTTAGTTTTTGGTTGTATTCTGCGTTGCAGCTGTTTCTATCACGATGCTTGCAGGTACCATACATTTTCTTCGGCTGTATATAACTTTCCACTTTTGTATACCGCAACTATTTCAATTTGTTATTAAACATTGCAACATGGGTATCTCATTATAATAAATTTATTCACATAATGAAGATTATGCATATTATTTTAGTTAACCTGATAAGGATTCAAATTTAATAATTAAATGAAATAATTTTTCACTACATAATTATCTAAATTCACTAATAATTTCAATTCAATTTTCAACATAACATAAAATGTTCAGAATAGAAACTTGAATACATTCTAAGCTTACCTTTTTTGTCTGTTTTGTTGTCAGTCTGAAAGAGATTAAATAAAGGTTAGTATAAATGTAAATGCATGTTTAATGAATTATGTTAATATTCATTTGGTCAAATATTTGGCATTATTCCAGTTTGATACTATTAATAATTACTGAAACCAGACTTTGACACATTTTGGGTTGATAAAGCAGTGTTTGAAGAGACGTTAGAAAGAAAGTGATTATTAAAAAAATAAGATACTTATAACAACATAAGTATATTTCCACATCATAAATATACTACATACATAAATATATGGGTATACATTGTTTCTATTGTTTTGATTATGTATATTCTAGTCTACCTCCATCATGAACCCGTTGGATACTTTGGAAGTAACTGTCGGCAGTTTAACTGTTACGCTGTAGAAATAGAAACATACCTCTTCATTGAGAAGTTCATCTTCACCAAGATCCAAGTTGATGCTGTCCTCGGCATCAGTGTTGTTTTCTATTTTGTGATCATCATCAGATTTGATGTCTTTGTCAAGACACTGTTTTTTAGGCTGAGTTGCTTCAGGTTCTTCTTTTATTTCTCTTTTTCTGCTCAATTTTTCAGCTTCCTCAACCTCCATGTTAGCTTCAGGCTTAGGGTTAGCTTTTTGTTTCTTGTTGTCGGTCTCTTCAGTTTCTTCCTCTTCTCCAGCATCATCTTGTACGATCATATCTTCCATTGCTGGAGTGTCTTCCGATTCCTGTTCGGCGAAGTTGCTCTCTGAACGCCTGGTCCTTTTAGCAGGAGTTTTTGCCTCTCCAGTAGCCGAGTCAAACTTGAATGTTGCGGGATCGTGCCCCTCCTCTTCTAAATGCTAGAAAGATGTCAATAATACCGTATTGAATACAATGTGGTGAGTGTTGTACATATTCTAAATATTACACGTCACACCTTATTACCTTGGATAAACGTTGTATGAGCACACCGCGAACGCCGCTTTTATCTAGGTTGCGCTTTTCTAACTCTGCGCGCAAGTCTATAACTCGGAGGTCATTCAGTAAACGTTTCTTGTCCGACATCGCCTGGTGTTATTTTAGGAATGTTTCTAATAATAACTCACTTTGGCTTGTTGTATATTTTCAGTAATCTATGCGAAACGAATATTCCCACACATGAATGACTAAAAGATTAAGATGGCGGCGGGCGTTGGCAATGTTGGCATTGGGTGGGCTGAAGCAGGGCCATAGACACAGATGCATTGAACAAACACGACTGTTAACCTCCACAGAACATATAATAATATATACTCTAGCGAGGTAACCTCTGTCTACGTCTACGACTGTAACTTATTCAAAGAGTCAAAGAATATCGACTTTTTTTCTGTCCCTATGTTCTTAGCTCATTAAAGTCTTTAGGGCCATGTCTGTGAACATTTTTGTAAATCAATTATAAACAATTTTAAATTCAATCATTGTGTCGGCACGCTAATATTGTAAAATGTCTAGATATTATAAAAACGAGTCATTTAAAATTATAAAACGTCCTGTTTTGTATATTTTAATAAATATGATGTTCCTTGATTGAATTTTAGTGTTTAAAAATGTAAACACTAACTTTTTGCTACTTAAATACATTAGTCATTGTTAAATACTAAATACGACAAAGCACTTTAGCCAGTGTTGCCATCGAAGTTTCAAGCTCCCCACCAGAATTGACCTCTAATACCACCAGTAATCCACTAAAAAAAATCGCACAATCTTAAAAAATCGCTAAATTTTCCAATAACTTTATTTCTGGCAGATTTTTGGTCTTTGCTAAAGGAAATAATATTTTTTTGAAACGTTTATTAAAGCAATAACATGAAAATTACATAAAATGTAACAAAATACTTCAACTTCAACTCTTTATTAATTCATGGCTTTTGTGGAAGAACAAAATACTTAGTAAAATCTATTTTTTAAAAGATGTCGATCAAATTATATTATTAAGTTATCTTCACATGAGTCGTTTTCGTCCGTATCATCATCGTTAATCTCGGACTGATACGACTCTTTGGTACCAATTAATTCCACTAGAAAAATCCACTAGCCATTAAAACCAATATTTGCCCGCTAAAAGGTAAGTCAAAACCACCAGATTTAGTGGAAAAACCACTAAGTTGGCAACACTGACTTTAGCACTCCTCGTTTAGAGCAATGACTAATAAAAAGTATGGACTGGAAATACCTACAGAAAAAAGGTGCATACCTACGGAGCATAAAATGGCTGCCAATGCTAGGGTTGTGGCAATCATGAAACATAGTACTACTGTAACGAGTATCGATACTAGTATTACGAGTATTATTAGATATCACGGTTGAATTAAAATGAACAGTCCGTTGTAAAGTTGTAACAGAAAAATATGAGTAAATTTACTTACCTACAACCACTTTGAATAAAAAATGTTCTCAGGTATCGGATACCTGAGAATAAAATTTATTCAAAGTGGTTTTTCTGAATACAATAAATAAAGAATACTTTTTACCAGACTACGGAAAAGCCAAAAGGAAGGGTAATGATTTTGGCAGTGTATGTATTATGTTTGTATGTTCCAGCATAGCGCCTAAACTACTGAACACTTGTTCTCCCCACTACTGCGATATTTTTTTTTGTTCTAGACTATATACAAACAGAATCCTTACTTAAATACGTCTCCTAACTACCTACATATCCCCAATCACACACAACAACCTCACACACTCACACACACACACACTTGCATGCATACACACACGCAAACACACATACACCACACATCACGTTTAAAATTTACTTTTACTTAAATTAACTTTATATTCTTAATCGCTCAGGTAGATCGACATAGTCTACTATTATACTTTTAGCATAACTTTGTAAGCTGAATCACTGTCTCTCAAGATACAGGTTTACCTAGTTTGAGAGGCAGGGTTTTCCATACTGTGTACAGATTTCGGTTATTAGATTGTGCTCCATTGTATTACTATCAAGTGTCATATACATTGTGTGTATATAAAACATGTTAAATCTGCTTTTTGTGAAATAAAGTTATTATTATTATATTATACCTAGGAACCCCCTAGTTACGGAGATATTGGTCAAAGACCCAAATATTTCACAGTTGTTTTTGTAAATACTAGTTTTTCAGGTTATAACTTTACTTAAATTACCTCCATCACCCGTTTATTATTCATAGCATCCACTAGCCCAATGTGTTGCTACATTGAGTTTTACCGTAAAATATCATATTTGACCCCAATAAAAAATCGAAGATTTATAAACTACGGCGTGCCCCAAGGCAGTGTACTAGGTCCGTTGTTATTCCTTTGTTATATAAATGATATACCCTTATCTATAGAACATCCCATGACTCTATTCGCTGATGACTGTACCACAATATTTATAGGAAGAAATTTAGAGAGATATGAAAATGAAATAAATAATAGTTTAGGTTTAATTATTAAATGGTTAAACAACAACAACCTAAATATTAATTTCGGAAAAACACACATCATGCATTTTAACCAGCGAACCAATCCAATAAACCCAAATATTAGATATGAACAAAACAACATTGATAAAATTGATAACACTAAATTTCTAGGGCTTTGGTTAGATCAACACATGACATGGAAAATACACATTGACCATTTAATAAAAAAACTTAACCAATTTTGCTATGCCCTACACAATCTAAATAAAGTCGCGAATCGCAACACCGTACTTACTGCTTACCACGCGTACGTCTCCTCAACACTGCGCTATGGAGTAATATTTTGGGGTAATTCTACGGACAGGGAAGCAGTTTTTAAAGCCCAAAAAAAATGCGTTCGTGCAGTATGCATGATCCAAAACACCGACAGTTGCAAACCATTCTTCATTAATCTAAAATTATTGACACTACCATCCCTTTACATTTATGAAGTTGCCATATTTATCAAAAATAACCCTAACCTATTCGAAACCGTATCCTCTAAACGCCACCAAGGTGCACTGAAATCAAAATCCCATAACACAGCCCTTTACTCAAAAAGTTTCCTTGGAATGGCACCAAAAATTTTTAACCAACTTCCCGAATCAATAAGAACATTAAGGGATTCTAATACGTTCAAAAAATCCCTCCATAACTTTTTAATTAGAAAACCATATTATTCTATCAATGAATATTTAGAAGACAAAAAAGTGAAAAATGTTTTTATTTTATTTACATTATTTTACTTTTATTAGCTTTAGTTCATAAGTTAGTTATTAGCCATAAAACACTTTTATTGTTCTTATTTATTTTAAGTAACTAGGTATATCCTTTAAAAAATGAACTACCTACATTAATGTGTAGACATTATTTGTATGCCTTGCAAGGCAGCACATAGTGATACTATATATTCTTTTGATAACACCTGATAACTCTTTTACCTATGTGTCACAAATAAAGATTTTTGAATTTGAATTTGAAAAAAAAATTGTATTCGTTACCAAGTTGTATCACATAGTAAATAGATCTATCGCCACGAAATATTTTCGTTCTCAGATAAACAAAAAGTGTTCAAAGATATGAATGATCAAATTAATGTTAATATAATAATGTGTAAAATAAGAGATGGATCACTAATAAAATTGTAGTGCAATAATATTGTTTGTCAAACCCTATTATTCTACTGACTAAAAACCACCCATGTTCCTTCTTCGCTCTTGTGCCAAGGCCGCGTTATCTCTTTCGATAATCCTCAGGGCGGTCCCGCGCCCTGACCGGACCTGGCACGGTCACTCGAACAGATATCGTTTCAGCGCAGCGAAGGAACTAGTATCGGAAACTATTACGCAACGGTACAACACTATCCATGTTTGTAAACAAACGAATCAAATGATGAAATAACAAAAAGGTCTCTGGGACGGAAATAAACCCAATTACTAACACTTTAGCAATAAATTAATGATCACTTAGCATTTTTTCATCGAAAATGTATTACTCCTAGATACTATTGCATGAAAACGACTACTAACCTATGCAAAGTCAATTGAGGTTGATTTTCAGTCCTTCTTGCACCACACTTCACAACACAACACGCAGGCATATTGAATTGCTGTTTCCTAACATATACACGCAGTTTAAGAGATAATCTCGTCGTAATTTTCTCACAAATCGCAATTTAACAAAAAGTAAACAACTATTTGACAGCACAACTACCACGAAACTCGTCGCCATCTTGTATCACAATATGTCGAAAACGGCACCCTACCTACTATTCTGTGACTCGCATATCCAAATGTTGCCATTGTGAGAAACAACTGAAATATTGTTGTCTCTTTCATCAAATACGATTACTGCATTAGAAAGAACGAACCAAAACTATATTTTACATTCTGTCTCCTATTTCACTCATATTTGTATAAGCAAGTGTGTATATAGAACATCGCGGCGCCTCCATAGGATCCTATCTCAATGGTTTAGAGCAATTCGTTTTCCGATCACATGACTCTTTATGTCACTGTCACCAAAGAGTAAAGTAATTAATTGACTGTCACTTTGGTATTTTGATTTTTGTCATCGTTCGTTGGTTTGTTTTGAGAATCCACTGAGTACTTTTACCTAGGATAACTAAGTTAATCCATTAATTTTTCGGTTTATTCAAGAGGCGTTATAAAAATCGTCAGTCATGACTGCACAGGACCAAGGTAAGCATAGTTTTAATAATTAAAACAGTCCATAACGATCTACTTACTGTAGAAATGTTTTAACCAGCTCCATTCTTTTGGACACAGGTGTTCCGTCTGAGGCTGTAGCATGTGAGTTGCTTGATAAGCTTCTTGTCAAGCAATTACATTTGATGGAGGAAAAGATGCGTTGCGAATTAAACATAGAGTCCGGTATTAAGAATGGAAGTTTTCATTTAGCCAAGTCTCGGTATATCATGGGTCAGAGCTCAGTGAGTACATCACGGCTCCCTACCGACAGCACTGCGGAATTCTCAGCTTCTACAAAATGTGAAACTACTGAGGAAGATGGAGTTAAACAACTGAAAGTCATTGATAATGATGCGGAGAACACAGTCAACCCTCTTCGCTGGTTTGGTGTATTAGTTCCTCAGAATTTGCATAAAGCCCAGAATATATTTCAAAGTACTATTAACTATGTTGTTGAAACTGTGAACATTCAATTACAGCTGTACAGCAATTTGAAATATATTGATATGTTGAAACAATACATTAATTCAGAAAAGTTACCAGCTTCATGAATTAATTAGATAAATCTATCTTATTTTACTTATTTGTGATAATAGTTTAATTTTCTGCTGATGTTGCTGACAAGGAGAAATAAAAGAAATTATGTTTCAATTGTCATTTATTTATTTATTTTCATTTGTGAAATGAACACTAGGTGATGTTGTGGTATAATTATACTGAAAACTGCAACAAGCATTATTGTTTGTGGTTAATCTCAATTGAAAGGCCTTTGTCCAGTAAAAGGTTGTGTCTACTTCAAATGATTTTACGAGATTTCTAATATTAACGGCTCTTTCATTTTACAATGCACTGTACAAACAAGTAAGTAGATATTTATTTATTTAATGATAACATTATTTATAGAAATTTGTTGATGTCACATACTTGTTATAACATTTATTCAATTAATTAATCCCATTTAATTGCTCTTTTCAATATCAAATGATGTGTTTATGACAGTGTTTTTTCTAATAGCATTTTTTTTTTGTATTACACAATGAATTCTCTATTATAATATTTAACTACTTATATACATATTGTTTTCTTTGAGGTATATAGAAACAACAGAAATGGAATGTTCATCTGCAGTTAATAATTAACAATGATCCCAGCAAATACAACCACATTCCTGTAAACATGATCTTTAAACAATTTTCATTTGAGATACTTTTATGAATAACAATATTACTTACATAATGCTACCAAACCGGGTGTAATTTGAGATCTTTACAATTAACATTCAGATATTTTTAATTACGTTAAAATTTTAATAATTTTAAAACTAGCCTTGTTAGGAGATTGTGGAATATAACATCCTGTGAAACAACAAAATACCATACATAATATCTCAGATACACTTAATTTAAGGCAAGGAACTCATTTCACCTAATAAAGTTTATCAGCCACAATTTCCTCAAAATGTAAAGTAAAACATATAATTATTTAAAATCATTTAAGATTCTTCAGTCTCTGTTTTAACAGCCAGTTACATTTTAAGTCTCCATACCACGATTTCTTAAAAATGTACTGCAATGTGTTTCTTGAGATACAAGTTTAATTTATTTTGCAGCATCTTGTTTCAAGAGGGCTTTTCTTATCTAAGATTGATTTACATCCTACTGAAGAAAATAACATTCTAAAATAACACAACAATACTAATGTACAAAACATTCAACTACTAGCAAATATAACTTGTAAACAAGAAATACACTATTTTATTTAAAAGATAGTCACAATATAAAACTTTAAACTCCTTAGAGTAGTGCAAAAACAATGATTAAGTACATAATATCAAAACTTTTCATAAATTCTCTGTTACAATTTTGTGCTAAATGTGCGCAAAAATTCATGAAAGTTTAATTTTTGGTTGTGCTATAACAATGGCATCATGACTAGACTTACTTCAAGTTGAGCTGTGTTACAAGATATTTCATTTCACAATGTGTGTGGTATGTGTTGTGTTAATAACACAATAATTCTACCAACACAAAATCATTCAATCAACACAAAAATGGTACTGTACTGTATAAAGTCTAGCCCAAATACTCCGTATAAATGACTTTATCATAAACCAAACCATACAACATCTAGGATGTTACGATATTTATTTCTAATCTGCTCACCACAAATAAAATTGTGTGATTGCTTCAACAAAAAGTTTCTTAGTAACTAGTCTAGATGTTGATTGTTGGTCATGGTTGATATTTCAAAAATGAAATATAAAGTAGGGATACAATACAAGTCAAAAATATTTACAAAATTCAAATAATTTACAAAAGTAGTTAAAGATAAACCTGCAAAGATATAAAACAAACATGTCCTAAATCTAATAAAATTCGTTATTAGTGTCAATAAAAATATTTTAACAGTTGGTAAATAAATTAAGACTACATTGGAATGTTTCTGCTACTAAAAACACATGACTTCTATGATTGATTAATCGGTCTAATTAAATGCAAAAGCGATTCTACTATGGCTTTTAGTCATCAATGGGGAAATCAGGTCTCGTTCACATTGATTTTCCTCAGGTCGCCTGACCCGTGTCGGGCGCCAATAACGTGGAATTATATTAATTCTTAACTAATGCGCGCTTATACGCCTCACTAGTTGATGTTACAAAAATATTGTGGGGAGAACTGGAACACCGAACACCGGCAATCTAATAAGAATTAACCGAACCTCTACCACCATCGTGTACGCTAGATATAATATGCTACATGGACGCGATTACTTTCGACTCGACTGGTAACACGATACAAATATTGACTAAAATGCGTAGCGCCGGGGTTCAGCGACTTTGTAAAAAATAGTCGGACCTCATGGACGAGGCGGGCTCGAAGCGATAAACTTAGAAGTAGCGTCGTGTCACGCGGGCGTGTCGCTAGCCGTTGTCGCTCGTGTCCCGGCCCTCCGTGCGCCACTCGGAGCGCGTGCAGGCTCCCTCGCGCCACCACGCCTGCACGTCGTCGTAGTGCGCGCTGCGCTGTCGCCGCTCGTTCGCGTGCACCATGGCGCACAGGCGGCAGAAGAAGTACGTGTTTATGAACTCGCCCGTACCCTGACAGAGAGAAAGCTTTGATTTAGTAATGCGCGATTAGTAATTACCTGCATGACGAGTCCCAAGTTGGGTGTCATTATACGTAGGCACTCCAAAGTACCAGTCAAAACTCGCTGGACTCTGGACTGACTTTGACCAAAAAAGCTACTAAAGTCTACCATGGTCCAGTGTACTCGCAACTTTTTCAACCGGCAAAAATGGGAAGCACATTGCTGAAAGTGCAATCCTCGGGGAAGTCAGCGACCCACCAAACATCTCTCCGTGTGCCTCGTCTGCGCAAACACAACCACTCTGACAAGAGTGTATCGACTAAGAAGAGAAGAGAGAGTGCAGAGTACTGTAAAGAAAAATGAGAAAGTGGGTAGGTGGGTAGGTACATTACACTTTCGTCTAAAACCTTTTTTTTTTACGAATGGAAAATCATCAATCCCCCAATCAATCTCCCGCTCTGGGCGGAGTGTCGGACTTGTACTGACTAAAACCCTCCCATGTTTCTTCTTAGATCTTTCTATTCCGGGGCCGCGGTATCTCTTTCGAACAGACCCGCAGCATTCATCTAGTACGTAGGTAGTAATTCTCACCTTCCACTTGAAGTAGGAATTATACAAATTATCGTCTTCGTCGATTCGCCGCAGATACGAGGCGAGCTCCTCTGGATTAGCGAACTCTTCGACGTGGATGTACGAGTTGTGAGGCGCCAGGGCTGCGTACTCCGACGCGCGGGCACCCATCACTATTGGTAGCACGTTGTGTCTGTAATACATCATGTAAACAGAGTTCAAAATTGGGTTACCATCTAGGTACCTAAGCTAGGCTCAATGATGCAGAGCGTGTTAGCCGGCTTTCATAAACACATTCTGTTATTGGTGCAAAGCATCGTCAGCCTATATCGATTCGACTGCTGGGGCACAGGCCTCCACCCTGAGAGAGCAAGAAGGCCGTTTAAAATAAGCAATTTTTTTTAAAAATAAAGTATAAATCTTACTGTAGCCCATTGACAAAGAATTTTTCAGTGACGTAATCACGGCAGTTGGAGTTTTCGAAGGCAAGATAGAACTTGTAGTCTTTGTCGAGCATCTCGAGGCAGTTAGGGTCGTTGCGGGGGCAGTGGTGCGAGCCGCAAGCTCCGTAGATGTCCACTTGGATGTACTTGCTGAGTCGCCGCGCGTACTGCAGCCGGCGGTTGCGTGCGTGGCAGTTCGATACGAACCACGCCACCTGAGAAACCGAAATGCTAAATTGTGGAAAATAGTTGGTACCTGGATATTAGGTACTTTTATAGACTGATTTTTCTAGAGCACCGCTTTATAAATAATTAATACGACCAGTGCTGGCACTGATTCTTTTGCGCCGAATATCAACTTAGAAATAACACGCTCTAAAATGATCTGTTCACAATACCGAGTGAAAACCACGTACCTACTCATGGTACTCTACCACAGCGTTATCCTATTTGACCCTAAGGTTGACGAGTAGAGAATGCCTTGTGGCATTAAGTCCGCCTATGTACCACTCTTGTGCATGAAGTTTAAATAAATAAATGAAAACTCAAACTCAAAACTCAAATATTTTATTTCAATTAAGCCATTACAGGCACTTTTGAATGTCAGAAGGACGGAAGAAGAACGAAACTACGAGTGCAATACGTCATTCCGAAAGCCACCACGCCGAACCACACGCCACCGAATGCCCGCAACAACGAACACTGCGAGCACGAAAGCACGCAGCGACGCAACCGCAACAACGAATGCTCGAGACCCCGAATCACGGAACAACGAATGCACGCCGCAACGCGCAACCGCCGCCCCGCGACCCGGAGCCCCGCACACCCGCCGCCACGGCACACGCCGCCGCGCGCCCCCGCACCCACACCACTCGCCGCCGGTAACATCCGGCGCCGCGCAGCCCGACGCAGCAACTCCCGAAACGACGCATTGCACTCCTACGCTACAGTCACAATCACAAGGCATAATAACTTGTGAAAGTACTGTAGTTGCCAGTTCCCTAACGTAGATCTCATGAAGAAGAACGGGCAAGAAACTCCATGGACACTCTTTTAAATCAGAATTTGTTACAAAATCTTGGTACATTATATCATTCATGTTGAGATGGTATTATGTGAGAACTATGTAGCAAGACGTGCAAGTTAAGAGCGTCCAGAGTAAAAAGATATAATAAATCAAAGAAAAATATATATATACACCATGGCAACTAAGGAATGACCAGTCTCCACTGACAGCGCCCGTTCACGAACATGACGCATGGATCAGCACCATCTAACTCAACCATTTTGAAGGGAACTAAATGATCCGACACACCCGCCACCATCAGCGAGACATTTGAGTGAGCATGACATTCTCTCAGCCACCAGGGCAACGTCACTAAAATATAACTAAATGTAAAAAAGTAAAAAGTGGCTTTATAGTACATAGTACTCACACATGTGCCATGCAATTATACAATATTAAGACATTGAATCTATACAATAAATAAAAAAATTAAAAAAAAAAAAAAAAATACTTTATTTCAGACCTTGATCCTTATGATGTTAGTAATACACACTACTTATAAACTATGTTAGTAACAATTGGGAATGGAATAACGGTACATAATTTAGTTCATATACCGGCCGCATTCACTTGACGCACTGGGTATATGTACATGGACACGTACCCAATGCGCCATAATGGTGCAGCACGGCTTATCACTAATGACCTTCAGGATGTCATTGCCGCTCCCACGCACTCTGCGCATCATGGAAGCAGTCTTTTTACGTATGATGGTACAGAAACCATCAGTACGTGCATCTGCAAACATTCCTGATGCGCTACAGTAACGTGGGAGCCCCAACAACATCCTGAAAGTGTTGTTATATTGAACCCTGAGGGCGTTGTATGCCCTCTGCGTATATCGAACCCACAGAGTGCACGTGTACAACGACTGACAGAAAGCCTTAAAAAGAGTTACTTTTGCAAACAGTTACAATGCAAAGATATTTTTACAATCTTCTGCAGCCTCTACAATAACTTCACATGATAATCGATTTATTTGCCCCTATGGTTGTGGAGCAGGACCAGCATTGAGCCAAGCATTTTTATCATCAATGTAATCCCCCAACTTGTAGTATGCTTGCCTACATAGTGTGCGTTTTATACAAGATTTAAATTTCGTCTCATTCAGTTGAAGAATGTGAGGGGGTATTTTATTGTAACATTTTAAACAGTACCCCATGAAAGATGAGTCTACTTTAGCTAGCCTGAAACCTGGTTGAACCAGTTGGTCCCTATTTCTCGTATTATAGTGGTGTCTATCCCCTCTTTTGCTAAATAAATGCAGATTTTTCCTAACGTACATGATGTTTTCATAGATGTATTGACAAGGTACTGTCATGATGTTAATTTCCTTGAACAGCTCTCTCAGAGATTCGCGCCTTCGTAGACCATATATGGCTCTAATGGCTCTTTTCTGCAGAATAAATATAGACTCGATGTCTGCAGCCCGTCCCCATAGTAAAATACCGTATGACATAACACTATGAAAATAGCTAAAATAGACTAGTCTCGCGGTATCTACGTCAGTAAATTGACGGATCTTCCTAACAGCATATGCTGCTGAACTCAGCCGTCCTGCAAGAGATGTTAAATGCGGACCCCACTGTAGCCTTGAGTCAATCGTTATCCCCAAGAAAACAGTTTCATCGACAAATTCTAGTTTCTCTTGATTCAATACTATGTCACAATCTGTACTTTTGACATTTGGTAGAGCAAATTTTATGCACTTCGTTTTTTTCCCATTTAATACTAAATTATTGACGGTGAACCAATTATGAACCTGCAGTAAGGCGTTATTTACGTCATCAAGACTTGTGGCACGTCTGTTTACCTTAAATATTAAAGAAGTATCGTCGGCAAACAATACCATTTCAGGTTGATTTTTAAATAAATGGGGTAGATCATTAATATAGACCAAAAAGAGAAAAGGACCTAATATCGAACCTTGTGGCACACCCATGCTTACTTTTAAGCCCATTGAATTGACACCATTTATTTGTACTTGCTGATGTCTATCGCTTAAATACGACTTCATTAAACTGAGCGCAAGTTTCCCTAAACCGTAATGTTCGAGCTTTATGAGAAGGGTTTCGTGGTTGACGCAATCAAATGCTTTCGAGAGGTCACAGAAGATCCCTATGGCGTCTTGTGACTCTTCCCACGCAGTAAATATATGTTTTAATAAGGTGACACCGGCGTCAGTCGTACAACGTCCTTTGGTGAAACCATACTGTTTCTCATGTAAGATTTTATTGGTGTTAAAGTGGATGAGCATTTGATTAAGCATTACCTTTTCAAACACCTTGCTAAAAACTGGCAAAACGGATACGGGTCTATAGTTATTGGTGTCTTTACTATCACCGGATTTGAAAAGAGGTATAACCTTGCTGTATTTCATAAGGTCCGGGAAGACTCCCTGGTCCACACACAAATTAAATATTAAGGCTAAGTACGGAGCTACAGTCTCAATAATAGCTTGGCAAACTTTAATCGACAGTCCCCATAGATCTTCGGTTAATTTGACTTTAATTTCCTTAAAAGCTTTAATGACTGCTATGGGGTTTATATGTTTAAATTGAAACTCAACCGGACAGGCTGAAACGTTTGCTCTTAATAACTCAATAGAAAGCAAGGGTGACGAATTTAAGGTTTCAGTAGTTTTAAGTGGGATACCAGTGAAGAAATCTACAAATTCTTGAGCAACTTCGTTTTTAGCACTTAAAAGGCCACGTGAAGTCTCTAGAGTGATATCATTATTTTTTTTTTTATTTCTATTCGTTTCAGTATTGATAATTTTCCAAACCGTCTTTATTTTATTATCGGCGGATTTAATCTTGTTGCTAATGAATAAGGCTTTAGCTACTTTGCAAGCGTTTTTGAAGATTTTCGAGTAAGTTGCAACATATTTATTAAAAGTTTCTGAGTTAATGTAAGGCTTAAGACCGTACAGCTCAAACAATCGCTCCCTACTTTTCCTAATGCCCTTAGTTGCCCAGTCACTAAACATAAACTTAGGGCAAATAGATTTAGTTTTCGTTTTTATTGTTTTATTGAACTCTGTGTGAATCACCGAAAAGAATTCCTCATAAAATAGATTTACATTGTCAATAATCTGGCTTGGAATGCCTAAATAACTAATTAAATTATCATTAAACCTATTTAAATTGCTGGGTGTTATTTGTCTAGATTTTATTTGGATTTTTTGTACTGGTGTGTAGGACTCGAAAACCACGGATTGACCGCTGTGATCAGAAGGTAGGTAATTTACAATGGATTTATTCAAGTATTCAGAAAGGTTTCATCGTCGCCCAACCTTCACAAGAGTAGTACCTAGTAGACTCTTGTGAAGGTTGGGCCAAGGTAGAGACCTTGGCGACCATAGCTAAACAAGTACCTTTTTAGTTTTATTAGCAGCAAAGTTCCTGTCGAGATCTTTTTCAGTGATGAGGGGGTCATAGTAGACCCAATGTTCGTAGGGCGCCACTATGTCGGACTCGCGCCGGTAGGTGGCCGTCCAGTTGAACACGTCTATCGAGGACGGCCGCAGTGACGCCGTGTGATACGGACACTCTAGGTAGTACAGGATCCAGATCTGAAATATGAAGAGAAATTAAATAGGTCAAATCGTCGCTATAGATCTGCAAGAAAATCCTATGAATTAACATCTTCCGTGACGTTGGGTTAATACTTAATAGGTATATTCAATTATTCATGTTACATAGGTACTCGGAGGTGAAGATCACAAAGTTTTGAGCTTGATTATTCTGGAACTTTTAATAGGTACCATGATGGTACCTATTAAAAGAACATAATTTTGCGAGGTGGGGTGAAAAATACAACATTTAAAAGTTGGTTATCACCAGTTAAATACAATATCACTCATTTTCGGATTGATTAGGTAATCAACAGACCTCATGTACCTACCTACTTGCCAATACCTATATCTTCTTACCTGTTTAGGAGAACGTTTGATATTGAAAGGTGTGTGGTGATCTTTGTAGAGAATAGCATCAGCGCTGGCAGCATCCCTTGCGTCAGCGGTCAGCGAGCAGCGGTCCACCGGACACTTGTTCCGGACGAACTCTGTCCGGCCTCCGGACACGCCCCACGCACCGAATCCATTAGCGAGGAGTATTTTCTTTACAGGCACTTCTTCGTCTTTTGGAAGCGTATACATTAATTGGTTGACGATTCTGCCAAGTTAAAGCAATCAAATCAATAAAAACAATCACACATTCGATAACGTCTTGTTGTACTTGTAACCTTATCAAGGTAATACCAGTTATCGGTAGTAATAATATCTACTTGGGTAGGTTTCCTTATTTTTTATTAATCTTTATGGTGGCAGGGCAACCCGGTACCTGTACCCTATAATAGGTCTAGGTTTTGAGCTGTACTGAAAACTATGCTCCACCTCCCATCATGATGAGCCAAAGAGATTTCTGCGCTGCCACAAACGACACCGTTGTATTAGGCTTTCGCTCGTCAATGTAAAATACTGTAGCGAAAGAAGAAGAATCATCTTGATGCTGAGCTTTGTCACCTAAGTGTCCGAAAGACGGCTCACCTGTCGTGTCCTGGTGAATCTTCTGGAAACAGTTGAGCATCAGGGTCGTGTAGTTTGGGGCGCTGTCCTCCATCGCGCAAGAACCACGGAAGTTTAGATGTAGGCTCCTCCTCGTGAGGCACCACGTAGTCCGTTTCCATGATAGCGTTCTGGAGTTATAACAAAGCTACTTTAGTAGGTTCGATCGATACCTATTACTTATGTATGTTCGCTTGTGTCATAACATGACGCCTGTAATCCCCGAAGAATTAGGCAGAGGTGTACCCATTAGCATACCCACATTTCGCCAGCTATGTTTAAGTTCCATGTAATGATGTAATAGGAGGCGGAGGTACTGGCGTATTGCCATCGTTTGGGCACAAATTCAAACTCCGTGGCTACAACTGAGAAATACCTGAAGGAAGTACCCAAAAACATTTTGCCCGACCCGGGAATCGAACCCAGGACCGGGACCTCATGCTTAGTGCCATTTCTCCACTTGACCAACGATTTCATTTACCGATTTTAATAAATGAATCCTAAACCTTTTTTCCTTAATTAAGAAAAAGAAGAATGACTGTTTTGGTGGTGTCGATAATATATTACCTCTATGTGGAGGTCTAAACGCTGCGGTGCCGGGGGGGAGGGGCTCCGCGGAGCGGGAGCGAGGGTTGGTGGACGCGGCAGCAGCAGTAGCGCCAGGGCCGTGAGCGCTAGCGGGAGCAGCACCGCGACCCGGCGCAGCGCCCGCATAGCGCGCGCCGCTCGCACCCACATGCTGGCGAGCTCGGCGCGCGGCGGCTAGCCCGTCCGGACCGCAGCGAGCTTCCCTGTCACCGCCTGCATCCCTGCCCCCCGCGCTATCGTGCTCTTCTTAGCTTTGACATCTGGAAATAAGGAGAAAAAAAAGTTATTAAAAGCACTACATATCCGAATGCCATTCCATCTTTTCAGTTTAGTAACGTGAAAGATTTCGCTGACGATTTTTTTTATAGTATTCATTTTCTCTATTTACACGATTTGTCATTTCGAATTTCTTTTAACATAAGTAAATAAGTGTAATCACCTTTTAAAACCCTTTGTTTTTATACTCGATGGGTATAAAAACAAAGGATGAAAACAAAAACAGGAATCCCACAATATATAGCGCCTTATATTAATTTATTATTATTACCTGAGTAATTGTCACTGTACAGTTCATTTAGTTTGATTTCGACTTCACTGTACGGATCTTTAGAATTAGTTTAAAATAAATAAATAAATAATTTCTTGAATAAATACCACATGTAAAACTAAAGATTTTTAACCATGATTGTGTCTTCTAACTAACATTTCAAAGCTGAATAAAGCTTTCAAAAATTTACATCACGATTCTCTGTATATATTAATCACTTTAACATAAGATTATGTAAATATAAAAAACACGATTACAGACGGTCAACAAGTCATGATATTACGAAAAGTTAACTCAAAATGTCATGTCAGAAGACAGATTTTTATTTTTAAAACTTCTCAATAATTTGCTTAGCATGGAGTTCGTATCGTTAGAGGTCAATCCCTCCCGAGGTTAATCCCGCGAAATGGGTACTAATCTGTGGTACTAATACTACTAATAGTACTATGGGTAGGTAGGTACATTTCTGCCTAACCCTTGGGTATTACAGGCGTGATGTTATAGGTTATGTATTTTGCCTGGTTTACGATTCATACAAAAAATAAAGTTTATTATATCAATGAAAAACACCTATCAAATTTATCTGAAATTGTACAGGGACGGGATCACGGGAGGACCAGTGGACGCGTAGCATCGTAGCGCGTAGAACAGTTATTATTGCTACGAGAATGTCGAGCGCGTAGGTATTATTGCTACGGAAATATCGAGCGCGTAGCTGATCAACCGCACAGCATGGCCGTAGTAAGTGATAGCACGGTAATATTATCGGCTCTGTTGGAGTTACAACTCTCGGCCCGAGCCTGTATTGAGGCTTTTATTTAGCCGTGTCGGTTAGTGTTAGTGAAAATGGGCATTACTATAACCATTGTACAGCGATTCATACAAAGGCTGAGGCAGAGTTGTGTCTAGTAATAACACACCCACATTTCGTCAGTTATGTTTAAGGGCGCGTTTACAAATCAGGCAAAATATGCTGTTTTTTCGGTACATTTTATGTCATAACTCAACAAAATCGAATATAACTAATAACTACTTCGTATAGATTGGTTCTTCATCTTCAAATAATGGGAACTATAATATCGAAAATTTTAGTCTTTGATAATGTAAAATCGATCTTACGTTGCCATTTTCCACAAAATTAACGACACCGGGTTGAGTTTAGGTACATTTTTTGTGCTATTATTAACATATTTTACTATTTCTAAAAATACTGTATGTAGGCAAATATACTCAATTTTTAATAATGGGATTTTTTTTAAGCTAAATGCTATGAATAGTCGCAGAAAAAATGAAAACCGAAACTTATTTTTTCTCATTTTTTGCTATTCCGGATGAATCTTAAACGATTGCAATAAGGTTCATTTTAGCGGTCACTGTCATGATAAATTACGCAAAAATTTTAAATGTAAAACTTAATCTGCGCTCTGCCACCGTTGTGGGTGGAACCTGTGTCGTTTTTTAGCTGCACTTCGTGTTGAAAATCATAGCTCTACGAACACAAAATATTTGTAGTAGCATAACTAAAAAAAAAACAAATTACCGCGAGAATCCGCAAACGCGTCCTTAAGTACCATGTAATAGGGGGCGAGCCTATTGCCATCATCCGGGCACTAATCCAGACTCCTTAGCTGCTATTGAGAAATTGCTGATATAAAAACCGAAAGCTAATTTGCCCGACCCGGGAATCGAACCCTAGACCTCATGCTCAGCAGTGGCGATTGCAACCACTAGACGAATGAGGCAGTCAGAGAGATATGTACAGGATAAATCATCACGTGGTGAGCCCTTTTGTTAGTGTTTGTCAAATACACTGTTTAATACAATCATTTTTTTTACGTGCTGTTCCTGCAATGTTCCTGCATTGAACAATCAGTTTGAATCTACATGATACCCCAATTTTTCCCGAATGTTGTCTGCTATTTGGTAACCGCTGTGACGCTCAGGGGCCGACCAAAAAGAGCAACAGCGCGGTGTCTATTATGACCCAGAGTACTCTTAATGAGGAAGCTGCGATCAGAAACATAATGAAAGTAAGAACTAAACTGCAAGAGCGCAGTGGTGCAGTGGCTGAGCGATTGTCGAGGGTTCGATCCCCGCACGGAACCAATATTTTTATGGCCTACAGATAGTCGTTTCGGGTCTGGGTGTGTTTGTGAGTTTAAATGTTTGTAAACGCACCCACGATCCAGAAGAAATTCCTAGTGTTCAATTACACACTAGGAATTGCTCCTAAACGTTCTAAAAACAAAAACAAAATATAAGTATGGCATTGGAAAACATAAATGGTCTTGATTTTGTTTCTATTTCGTCTGTTACATTAGATACCGTTTGAAAATTATCATAGAAGTACCGCTCTACGTATATTGTATTCGGAGCAAGGTTTGTTAAACTTGACTCTATTTATTATAACGCTGCGGTTACTTCAACGATGCTAATTTGATACCGTTCTGTCATACTCATAATGCGCACGCGATGACAGCGGTGCGATGGTACGGTCAACTAACTGCACGTCTCGGTCTATGGGTCAACTTGCTTGACGGCACAGTTGGCGCAATGGCTCAAGCATCAAGCAGTTGACTGGTGCGCTGCGTGTCGCGGGTTCGATCCCCCACGGAACAAATATTTGTCTGGCCTACAGATAGTTGTTTCGGGTCTGGGTATTTATTAACCGACTTCAAAAAAGGAGGAGGTTCTATGTTCGTGTGTATGTATTTCTGTTTTTTTTATGTATGTTACCTGATTTCTCCATTTGTGGACCGATTCTCAAAATTCTTTTTTTATTTGAAAGAGTATACTCCTGAGGTGGTCCCATTTTAATTTGGTGAAGATCTGGTGCTGATCTTCGGAGATATGCAATGGAACTCTTCAAAAATAGACGGCAATTAAGATCTGTCGTAATTGCTGGAATCGCTTGTAGTCTAGTCAACAAGTGCTTTTTTGATCAACTTTTTTCAGCAGTCTCCGAAAATTATGATTGAGGTGTCATTCGATTCGGAATGGCATCCAGATGATTTTTGAAAAAATTGAAGTTCCGCTTGCAAAAATTGCAAAAGTTATTAACAATTAACTAAAAAATTGAAAATGGGTTTAGTTTTTTGCAAATATCTCAAAACCCGATTAAAATTTTTCAAAGTAAAAAAAAGATTAAAAAAGACGAGGAAATTTCCTAAAGAATGTTTTAACTTTCGGAATTGTGGGACCAATATTAATAACTTTCCCATCGGGTTGAAAATACGCCCGAAAACTGGTACTCCGTATATTTAAAAAAAAAAAAAAATATTGTTTTATTAAAATTTTCATTGTTTAAGTAAACAAAAAAAACAATTTGTTAAAAACAAATAAATTTTTACTTTATATTTTTTTTCTTATTTTACTTATTGTCACAAAAACAGATATGATTTTATTTTTTTCAATTTAAAAAAAAAGTTGGAAGAAAAATTAAATGAAAAAAAAAAGAATCATATCTGTTTTTGTGACAATAAGTAAAATAAGAAAAAAAATATAAAGAAAAATTTATTGGTTTTAACAAAAAATTTATTACATAAACAATGAAAATTTTAATAAAACAATATTTTTTTTTATATATCAAAAAGAAAAAACAAATAATGGTGACTTAAAAAAAAATGATACCTTAATATTAATTAGAAGTGGGAGAAAATAATTGTTAATCAACAAATGCGTTTTTACGCAATAAATATTTTTTTTTAACAAACGATTTTTTTAAAAAGAATCATAGTTATCATCGAAGCTTATGATAATGAAGAAAAAAAAAATTATCTCATAAACAACGCATTTCTTTATAAAAATTGTTTAAACAATAAGAGATGAAAAATATTAAAAATCATTTTTAAGTAGCTTCTGATCATACAAAAACGGTTCAATAATAATATAATAAAAAAAGAATTTTTGAATGTCTAATGAAGCTTTGACATTTTTCACCTCAGTAAATTGTTAATAAAAAAAACGAAAATTAACATTTTTTAATTTTTCCAACGAGAGCCTACCTTTGAAAAATAGCTCCACGAAAGGAAAAAAATCTCAGATTAATAGTTTAACAATTATCGCACTTGTTATGTTAATGTTCGTGCTATAAAAAACTTAAATAACTAATGGATAACTTATTGAAAAATCGCGATAAAAACTTTTGAACCACGGATTATTGTTTATTGATCCATTCTGCAGGTGCCTGAATTTTTTTAACTTTTAATTTTCATACTTAATAAGTTTAAATAATATTTATTCACTAGCTTTTGCCCGCGACTTCGTTCGCGTGGAATAGTGACTTCCGGCAGATTTTTGGTATATCTCGCGAAAAAAAAAAAAAAAAAAGACTATCCTACTTATGTCCTTTCTCAAGTTCCAAACTATGTCTGTACCAAATTTAATCAAAATCCGTTCAGCCGTTTAGGCGTGAAAGAGTAACAGACAGACAGACAGACAGAGTTACTTTCGCATTTATAATATTATTATGGATGAAAGGTCCGAATGGATAGCGTAGCTTGCGCAAGATGGAGTACCAGTTTTCGGGCGTATTTTCAACCCGATGGAAAAGTTATAAATATTGGTCCTACAATTCCGAAAGTTAAAACATTCTTTAGGAAATTTCCTCATCTTTATAAATCTTTTTTCAAATTTGAAAAAAAAATATTAGGTTTTGAGATATTTGCAAAAAACTAAACCAATTTTCAATTTGTTTGAGATGTGGTGCTGGAGGAAAATGCTCGGAATTCATTGGACAGAACACCGAACCAATGAAGCAATCCTAACCGAGCTCAAGATACCAATGAGGCTCAGCACCATATGCTCGAGAAGAAGCTTTGAGTTCTTTGGGCACATTGCCAGGAAAAGAGGTGAAAACTTGGAGAAGCTGCTGATAACGGGCAAGGTGGGCGGGAGAAGACCCAGAGGCAGAAGTCCAATGCGCTGGTCAGACCAGTTCCGCTCGGCCCTAAACACTTCTGTCTGCGATGCCCATGTAGGGCATCGCAGACAGAAGTGTTTAGGCTGCCGAAGACAGAGTGAGCTGGCGCAAGACAGTCAGAGAGAAAGTGATCCGAAGAGGCCACGACCCTCAGCATTGAGGAAAAACGACGCAAGGAGGAGGTATAACTTTTGCAGTTTTTGCAAGCGGAACTTCAATTTTTTCAAAAATCATCTGGATGCCATTCCGAATCGAATGACACCTCAATCATAATATCGGAGACTGCAGTAAAAAGTTCATCAAAAAGGCACTTGTTGCCTAGACTATTGGATGTTTATTGAATACATTATCATGACGTAACATCAAGCCTGTATGCTCTGAGGGGGTATGCAGATGTGTACAATACACATTTTTTTATGTATGTTCACCGATTTCTCCCCCATTTGTAGAGCGATTCTCAGTTCTTTTTTCTGACACTATACAAGTATTCGCATCTAGCAGTCATCACTTCATGTTGATGAGCTTATGATGGAAGGTACTACTCCTCAATGATTAGGAGTTGAAAGCAATGATAAGGGAATCTTGAAGGTTAAGGGTTAGGTTTCATAGTACCTAAATATTTCTTTAAGATATTACAACTAAAAATTAAAAAATTAAAAAAAAACTTTTTTGCAAAAAAAAAAACAACCGACTTCAAAAACACCAAAAAGTGAAAAATTAACTTCAGAAGAAAAATCTGCTTCTGAAGTCGGTGGCAAAAAAACCTAATCAAACAAACAAATGTCACCGACTTCAGAAGCTGATTTTTCTTCTGAAGTTTATTACACTTTTTGGTGTTTTTGAAGTCGGTTGTTTTTTTTTTTTGCAAAAATGTTTTTTTTTTGTATGTGCGTTTAAATGTTTGTGAACTCACACACTATACAGGATTCCTTGTGTAAAAAAAAACTAAAAAACCCGACTGAAAAAACTTAAAAGCAAAAAACAAGCACATTTTAAATTAAACAAAACTTGGAAGCAGGCGGGGTCCATTCTATTTACATTTTTTCTTTTCATTATTTAATATTCAAATGAACCCCGCCTGCTTCCAAGTTTTGTTTAATTTAAAATGTGCTTGTTTTTTGCTTTTAAGTTTTTTCAGTAGGGTTTTTTAGTTTTTTAACTACTTTTTTATTTCCAGCTTTTTAGTTCTTTTGTATTTGTTCTTTTTCTTTGCAGATGATTTAACTTTTGTGCTTGTTTATAGGATTTTCCACTTTGAATTTCTTTTAAACATATAAGTGATATAAATTTTTGTAATCTCCTTTTAAAACCCTTTATTTTGATACCCTACTCGATGGTATTAGAAAAAAAAAAAAATTTGAGCTCCTCGATTTGGCCCCCAAAATCTGCAATTTTTCTTTGTTTTTTAATTTTAATGTAGCCTATAACACTCGCGCCATCACGACGAATCTAATGACGTATATTTCATTCAAATCGGTTCATACGTTTATGAGTTATGAGGGAACAAAGAAACGGACATACATACATACATATATACATACACGTCAAACACATAACCCTACTCCTACTTTTGGGCTTCGCCGCAGTCGGGTAACTACTCCTACTTTTGGGCTTCGCCGCAGTCGGGTAAAAAGAACTCATTTGGCGCGTTGCTTTTAGAGCGAACAGGGGCTGCAAGTTTCCAAACAAACAAATGTATTCCTCTTTTATCTTCTTGAATGATGCTTCCAGAATCCAGAGGTTTTCTTTTTTCATAAATTCATAGTCTGCTGTAGAAATGTCCCTGTCATTTCCATTTATTCAGCAACTACTATGTAAAGAAAATATCACCCTCAAAAAACGAAAATAAATGCCCAATTTTTACGACCGTGGTGAGGACTACCAGACAAACTCAAATGAGTTTTTGAAATAGAAGAACCTAGGCATACTCTTTCTTAAAATTGTAATGTAAAAAATTATTGAAACTATGTTTTCGAGGAGAAAAAAGGGCCATAAGAATCATCGATCTCGTAAAAAAAATTGTGTCAGTCTCTTCTATACGAGTCACACACTACGGGGGCAGGTTTGACGTAGCGTGACGGCAATCGTTTCTACAAATAGCTATACCCTATTCCTTCTAGAACTAGCCATCATCATGATTTTCCAAAACAATTTCTGAGGACAGTTCGTCAAAGTTTGAAAGTAACGTTTCATCCGGAAAATCATTGGTTAAAGGCAATCGATCTTTTATTAACATGATGTGAGTGAATATCTACTTGTTTGTATGCGAAAAAATAACCGTTATCCTATCTTGGCATAATTCAATTAGACCCTTTATATTAACCAGTTCGCTCGTTATCACTGAAATACAATATCTACGTACATGAACGCTATGGTAAATATTAATCTAAATGGTTCCTTGTGTTGTGTTGTATCGATATAAAACGCCCCCACAGAAAGATACAGAAAAGAAAGTTAATTAGAATTGTGTGAAGTACGTGTGTTAGTGTACTTATAGTTTTCGTAATCCCTAATTTGATTATTTTTTCTGTTTTTTTGTAACTAACTCTTAAACACTACAATGGGTACTGGAGTAGGTACCACGATATTACCATTTATTTTATCGAAAATAATTGCAACCACACCTTTGCTTGAGATTAATGTTGAATCTCTTTATGTGTCGCACAAGTGTATAGGTACTCGTTTGTGCTAGTGTGCCGAGGTAGTATAACCCCACGGTAGAGTGCTCAAAGTTTTACGTATTGTATGGAGAGGAGTGTGGAGGAGGAGGTGTCTCATGAGATGGTGAGTGAGTAACAAAGCAATGGAAGAAGATGAAAGCAAACTACGTAAAAAGTATGGAAAAAGAAGACATGCTGCACCGACCTCAAGTTAATTATGATATGGGCAAAAGAATGATGTTAACTTCGGTGAGTGTGCACATGCCCAAGAGCTCCACGAGCTCATTCCATCATCTCCCTTTTACCATCGGGAATCTGCACGTACTAGGGGTTATTCATACGTATGTTCTAGTTTAGATTTTGTTTTTTCATCCCTAATTAAAGTTTTATCTTGTTAATCTACGTTCCTAGATTATTTTCCAACCGATTCATGTGGAATACAGATGTAGATGTGTTGCTGGGGAGTTTATTCCACCACTTATTCTTCCTTAACACTAGGAAGTAGGTCAAGTAGGAAGTGTGGGAGTTTTGGAGGCCTGAAGGACCGTCTCTTTCTCTTGCAAACTTTTACGTTCAAAAAGTCCTGCTTTCAGCCTAATTTGAATGAATGAATTGTCATCAGAATGAAATCAATTTGTGATGTTGCAATACTTACCAATATGACAATATGACACACGATAAGACATAATATTACGGGCGTCTGGTGTCGAGGTCTGGTTACCGTCAATTGATTACCATCCAATGTGTACCGTTTACAAAATGCATTATTTTATCATTTGCCTACTTTGCTTCGTATGCCAAGGGAAATAAATTTGTCCCACAAGAATTTTCATGACCTTAATCACTATTAGTTAAGTTCAATGGAAAATCGTCGTCGTTCAAGATAAAAGGGATTTATGAAAGTACTTATTTGAATTTTACGTGATTATTAACATTAAACATATGAAATCGTACTACCTAAGCCTAACAACATTTACGTGGCGGACATCTACAATTCTGAAAAATAAAACTTTCCTTGAGATTTCATAAGATGAATGCTAGTGCCGGCTGCCGAAGCACACGATGCGTTGGGCACACATAAACACGATACGACGTCGCGTCGTTCAACGATGCGGCGTCATGGAAATCTACGACATGACGTCGTAACGTGTCGATGCACGATACGACGCCGACGTCGTGACGTTAGAAATTCACGATGCAATCCTGCGCAGTTGTCTTGTTTTATTTGGGTTCTAAATTCAAAAACATTTAAATATATTCTTTTCAGAATGCGTCTATCGAGCGTTCCATTTTTCGGAATGAACTAAAACACCACCCTTCTGTATCGACGGCATCGTGCCGTGTATCGTGCGTGGCACATTACGTTACGATGTCGTGTTTTTTTTACGATGCTCATCGTAGATTTCCACGACGCGACGTCGTATCGTGCAACGACGCCGCATCGTTGTACGACGCGACGTCGTATCGTGTTTATGTGTGGGAGCCCTTACGGCGGCGTCGCATCGCAAAGATTTTGCCTTCTATTTCACCGTTCGTGTGCCCGCCGATACGGGAAAATCTTTTTCATTACTCATACTCTGAAAGTAGGTCATGACATGCCTGCGGAGCGGGTTGAAAGTACTACTTTTCAGCCCTAGGGAGAATCGCTTTCTATACTGACAGCTGTCAAATTATTTGATGTAATTGGGAGCAAGCCTATTGCCACCAACTGATGTGATTAGGTGCAAGCCTATTGCCACCAACTGATGTGATTAGGTGCAAGCCTATTGCCATCAATAAATGTAATTAGGAGCAAGCCTATTGGCATCAACCAATCTAATTAGGAGCAAGCCTATTGCTATCCACTGATTTAGGTAATTGGGAGCAAGCCTATTGCCATCAACCAATTTAATTAGGAGCAAGCCTATTGCCATCAACCGAAGTAATTGGGGGCAAGCCTATTGCCATTAACCAATTTAATTAGGAGCAAGCCTATTGCCATCAACCAATCTAATTAGGAGCAAGCCTATTGCCATCAACCGATGTAATTAGGAGCAAGCCTATTGCCATCCACCAATGTAATTAGGAGCAAGCCTATTGCCATCAATTGATGTAATTGGGGGCAAGCCTATTTGCCCCCAACCGATGTAATTAGGAGCAAGACTATTGCCATCAACCAATCTAATTAGGAGCAATCCTATTGCCATCAACCGATGTAAATAGGAGCAAGCCTATTGCCATCCACCGATTAGATTAAACCGATTTTAAGTGTTTCTCTTATGATTACTTTTTTTTTTTTTTTGTCAATTTGTTTTTTCTTTCTTCTTTCTTTCGATTTAGGTAATTGGGCGCAAGCCTATTCCCATCAACTTTCCTTGTATTCGTAATGAAAAGCACAGTGTTTCCCTCGGGTTAAAGACTTATTTAGTCCCTCGAACTATTAGCGCCCTCGCTGCGCTCAGGCGCCAAACCCCGTCTCGGGGACTAAATAAGTTACTTTCACCCCTAAGGTAACAATGTACTATATGGTGCGGCTCCGCAACGCATCGTAACGTGTGCTCCGGCACTTATGACTAAAGGTGCCTATCAGCTGACTAATGCACTAGTTTGCACCTAAGTAGTTTACAAACAATAATATGAACAGGTACATGATATGTGGGGAAATAGCTACTCTACTATTAAAGTAACAACAATACTAGTTGATTATAAAATAAAAGTGAAAAATAAAACAAAAGTTTCACATTGTTTACGAAATACGGGCAACTCATTGTGGTCACAACGGGACAAAAGCAGCTGGCATAGTGGCCCGTATATCACTTGATACAATTTTATGCCCGACACAGCTATTGGACCTCATTATTAAGTACAAGTTTATTGCAAACGACAACCACTTTTTATCAATACTAGTCTTCTTCGTGCCGCTGGTTCTACAATTTTTATACTTTGTTAGCCAAAGGTAATAAGGATGGAGTGTGTGAGGAATGATATGAAGGAAAAAGGATAAATGATAGCGTGACGACTGACAGGGCAGAATGGAAGAGAAAAACGTGTGCCGACCTCAAGTAACATGGGATAGGGCATTGATCTGATATAATAAAACCCAAGATACACACTCCGCGTCTCAAAACCGTCCGCTTAAAATGAGTTCACAATGAACTCATTTAAAATAGTCTCGCGTCGCTCGCGTCTCTGCACGGTCGTACAATAGTACATTGTTACCTTAGGGGTGAAAGTAACTTATTTAGTCCCCGAGACGGGGTTTGGCGCCTGAGCGCAGCGAGGGCGCTAATAGTTCGAGGGACTAAATAAGTCTTTAACCCGAGGTAAACACTGTGCTTTTCATTACGAATACAAGGAAAGTTGATGGGAATAGGCTTGCGCCCAATTACCTAAATCGAAAGAAAGAAGAAAGAAAAAACAAATGGACAAAAAAAAATAAAAAGTGAACTTATGAGAAACACTTAAAATCGGTTAAATCTAATCGGTGGATGGCAATAGGCTTGCTCCTAATTACATCGGTTGATGGCAATAGGATTACTCCTAATTAGATTGGTTGATGGCAATAGTCTTGCTCCTAATTACATCGGTTGGGGGCAATAGGCTTGCTCCTAATTAGATTGGTTGATGGCAATAGGCGCGCTCCTAATTACATCGGTTGATGGCAATAGGCTTGCTCCTAATTAGATTGGTTGATGGAAATTGGCTTGCTCCTAACTAAATTGGTTGATGGCAATAGGCTTGCCCCCAATTACTTCGGTTGATGGCAATAGGCTTGCTCCCAATTACCCGAATCGGTGGATGGCAATAGGCTTGCTCCTAATTAGATTGGTTGATGGCAATAGGCGCGCTCCTAATTACATCGGTTGATGGCAATAGGCTTGCTCCTAATTAGATTGGTTGGTGGCAACAGGCTTGCTCCTAATTACATTGGTTGATGGCAATAGGCTTGCTCCCAATTACATCAAATAATTTGACAGCTGTCAGTAGAAAGCGAGTATGAGTAATGAAAAGTATTTTTCATTACTCATACTCTGAAAGTAGGTCATGACATGCCTGCGGAGCGGGTTGAAAGTACTACTTTTCAGCCCTAGGGAGAATCGCTTTCTACTGACAGCTGTCACTGTATTTGATGTAATTGGGAAGCCCATTGCCATCAACCAATGTAATTAGGAGCAAGCCTATTGCCATCAACCGATGTAATTAGGAGCGCACCTATTGCCATCAACCAATCTAATTAGGAGCAAGCATATTGCCATCAACCGATGTAATTAGGAGCAAGCCTATTGCCATCCACCGATTTGGGTAATTGGGAGCAAGCCCATTGCCGTCAACCAATTTAATTAGGAGCTAGCCTATTACCATCAACTAATGTAATTGGGGGCAAGCCAATTGCCATCAACCAATTTAATTAGGAGCAAGCCTATTGCCATCAACCAATGTAATTAGGAGCAAGCCTATTGCCATCCACCGATTAGATTTAACCGATTTTAAGTGTTTCTCTTATGTTTACTTTTTTTGTCAATTTGTTTTGTCCTATGCGAAACCAATAAATACTTTTTCTTTCTTCTTTCTTTCGATATAGGTAATTGGGCGCAAGCCTATTTCTATCAACTTTCCTTGTATTCGTAATGAAAAGCACAGTGTTTACCTCGGGTTAAAGACTTATTTAGTCCCTCGAACTATTAGCGCCCTCGCTGCGCTCAGGCGCCAAACCCCGTCTCGGGGACTAAATAAGTTACTTTCACCCCTAAGGTAACAATGTACTATTTTATATATTGCTTTTTATAACTGCATTGTAAAAGGAATCTGCGTAAGGTTGAATTTGCCAAAAAAAAAATGTTTATAGTGACGATAACTACATGTAGTAGCCTAGTGCGTGTATTGTTGAGTGTTTGGCGACAGCTTCTACTGTTTGTTTTGTTCGAGACTGTGCATCTAGGGTTTTATTATATCAATGGGATAGGGGCAGGAAGAAGCAGAAGCCCATAATTTCGCCACTTCCACCGCGTCGTCGGTCGGTGGTAGCGCAAAGGTTACTTCCATTACTTCGGCTGAATGTTTCCGGCTAAAAGGCCAGGATAGGAGGTGAAGCATAGTATTTTTTTTATACGACATATATCTCCATAATGCTCACACCCTGCTGCTATTTCATTGAGGCAGTTCAGCCTAACGAAATTGGAGTTATATCTGACACTTGAATCTAGAGACAGTTCAAGTTTATTCAAGGACTTCCAGGTGGACCACGGAAGGTTAGACCCTGCAGCAAGATGCTGTGGTGGTAAGTAGTGAGTAGGAGTCACTATTTTGAAGATTCGAATTTTTCAAAATTTACGTAGGTAGAATCATTATTCAAATCACAAACTGGCAGTAGGTCCTACTAAGTATTTCTATTTACCTACATAATAACATTTGTTCCGGCCATTTGTCGGAACGTTGATAAGTTCACAGACGATAACAACAAAACAGGGTGTCCCTTGTTTCGCAGACAGTTCGTAGAATTACGTTTCCCAGAAAATGTTTCGTCACAAAATAATTGGTCCTTGAATGGGTCCTTGTATTTTTATTTTGAATATTATTGTTTTAACTACTGTTTAGGTAGGTACTTACCTACCTAAACAGTATTACAAAACATATTTACAGAAACCATGATAATTTATCAAACTGTAGATTTTTTTTACCGAATATTGTTCGAAGAAAATAACAAAAAAATATGTTTTTAAAATAAAATTGTGGTAATAAGTACAATTAGAGGGGATCGGCACTCTTCCTTCTATTTACATACTTCTACTAATACAGAATACAGATTACGAATCGCTATAAAACCGACTCCATGTAATCTTGTCTGCCCTACCTACCCTTAGAATGCCCGCGTAATATTATAATATTATTGTGTTACAGCATAGCGGACAGCTGCAGCGTAGGCCCGAAAATAAGTCTTTGCTTACCACACCAATAAACGTAACAATTAGCTATGAATCTACTTGACCTACAATGTTCACACATGTACAAACATCATCATTAAAATTAAGGTACCGTAAGCTAAATTAAGGTACCTACCTGTAGGTCCCGTTGGGGCTGCGGGTTGTCCAAAAGAAATACCTCGGCCTCGGCACAAAGGGCTAAGGAACATGGGTGGTTTTTAGTCAGTACAAGTCTGACACTCCCTACCGCTGTGCCCAGAGCGGGAGGAGTCGTTTGATTATTTCCCACGCTCCAAAAAAAAAAAGGTACCTGTAGCTTAATTTTCAGTATTTGCGATTACATGTACACACCTATGTCGTTCGTGTTTATGCTGTAGTTTATGGTCACTTGAAAGTGCTATCAACTGTTAAGCATATAATACCGTAGTTTCGAGATATTATCTTTTATAGCCTTTACCTTAATAAAACTCGAATAGTTTCACTGACGTTTACAATAACTTAAGCGTTGGTCAAATACAGCTGGAAACTTATCTTCATTTGGAATGTAATTGCCTCGTTGCTCTAGTGGTCTAAGCGTGCTACGCGACTGCTGTGCACGAGGTCCTAGGTTTGATTCCCGAGTCTGACAAAGCGTCAATATTGTGTTAATGGGATTTTCCATCTGAAGTTTCTCAGTAGCAGCCACGCCAGCCACCGAGTCTAGATTTGTGGCAAAAGGTCGGTTGATGGCAATGAAGTTGCACCTAGTCCTAGACCTATATTATTAGGTATACTGTTAGCTAAGTTCCAAACCTAATTTCAACTGAAAGGTTTATCAGAAGAAAAACGTATTACGTAAAGCTGTTGAAATACTTCAAGCCTATCTATCCAGTATTTTACTGCCATAAGCTGTTCTGGTTAGATACACGTATTACACTAGCCCCGCACTGTGTTACGGCGATGTAGAGATAACGTCACACAACACGCGTTTGCCGCAAAATGATAAACTGAGTGAAAGCCACACGTACATTAGCATATCACACATGCACAAATGTGTTAGCCCGCTAATCGTTGCCCGTACAGTGCGATCAAATTATCTTGGCAGCTCCGAACTTCGTGCAGGTCATTTTGTTACAACGAATGTATAAAAGTGTTATGATATTTATTTTATTTGTATTTCTCACTGTTTAAATTAGATATTTTCTGATCGTATAAGTATTGGTTTATCTGGCAATAACAGTTTTATTCCCAAGTTTACATGCGTAAAATTTCGCAAAGCCTATGTTCAGAGCTGCCAAGATAATTTGATCGCACTGTACTTGTGCCAAGTATTCATAGACAACCACAGAGTACACAGTTAGGACCACAGATAAGGACCTAGTATAATATGGTCTACCCATGACCTACAGTTATTATCGTATGTGACTGTAAAGTTGGCCTTTTTAAGCGCCTCGCGCCTTTTTCTTAATTAATCAGTCTGTCATCCAGTTTAATTTCTGGTAATCAAAGTATGCATCCGTCCGGGGCTGCGGGTTTTTCGAAAGATACCGCGGCCCCAGACATAAAGGGCTAAGAAGGAACATGGGTGGTTTTTAGTCAGTAGAAGTCTGACACTCCCTTCCGCCCGGCACAGACCGGGTGGAGTCATTTGATGATTTAATTAACACCCTCCAAAAAAAAAGTGTTCATCCGTACCATCCATTCATCTCTGCCAGAATGCCAGCGCAGTGGTCATTTGACAATGCCCTTCTTGAAGTATTCAGGTGGAAGGCAGGCAAATAAGATTCAGAGGAAAGAAGAAAATATCGTAAGGAATGTTTTGGTGAAGGTGGGCATGATTTGGCTATAACATTAGAGGACGACCCAAGAAATGATAGATGAACTGTGTGAAGAAAGGATGGTGATGGTTACAAAAGAGGTAACTGCAGAGATGACGAGTATAGAAGAAGAAGAGATGCAGCGGCGACATAAAATAAGTAAGGGTACGAGAATGATTTACCTATTTAATATTTTCCGATTGTGACAACAATGGATAAAGTAACAAATAAGTATAATACGAGAGGAAATTTGAAAGTTGCGCAAGTTACAGAAAAGTTGAAAGGAAATTGAAGGACTTTGAAAGAAAAACGTGACGGTTGACTGAGGAAAATGGAAGAAAAAACGTGCTATACGTCGACCCCAAGTAACATGGGACAAGGGCAGAAAAAATATTAAACAATATACATAATGTACGGCATTAGGAGTTTGTGGAAATAAGGCAGCACGTGTTTAAATAAAATTAATTCGACTCATTAAACGTTCTTGTTTGAGTTGTTATTGGTACTGCAATGTTTTATTTGGTACGTGAGTCACTGGAGTTATTTTCATTGAACTGGGCCCCGAGTCTGCTATTCAATAGTGTCAGAATGGTCAATCATTGATCTCATAATTGTTGACTTTGACAACACCAAACTTCTCAAAATCAAAAATTATGAGATCAATGATTGACCATTCTGACACTATTGAATGCAGACTCGGGGCCCTGGTTTTGTTTTTACTTTTGTTTCATTGTCAGTGCAGGGTCCGTGACACTTTACAGAATTGATTTCGATCGATTATTAGTTTATTTATGACTCGCTTATGCCTGCAGCTTCGCTCCCGTTATGTTACTCCCGGCTAGTACTCTAGGCACTGAGACATATTTTATCTAAGGGAAAAAAACTTCTAAGCCTATGCCCAACAGTGCGCTTTCGATGTTTTAACCAACGAGGCTGTTTTTCAGTTTTAGTTTTGCATATTTTAGAAACCGCCACAAAACAACGAGTGCAGACAATAGGAGATAATGAAGCGGAATATGTTGGACTTGGTACATTCTAATGCGTTTTTCACGTCCGGTGCAAAATACCGCATAATAATGCTATTTTGTATGGCGCTTTAGTTTTGTTGATTTTAACTAAATCGACAGAACTAAATTAGGTACCATAATTAGAAAACCGAGTGTTGAATTTAAATATTATTATGTGGCGGCATGGTGGCGGCTAAAATAGATAGAGCTAGAGGGTGGGCACTCGGGACTTATGTAGGTTTACCGCCCGGGCCTCCGACATACCTACTTATAACTGAAAATAGAACACACCCCATCGCCATTCTGATTTTTCCTCAAAGTAGTTGCGCACGGTGGATCTGCCTATTACTCGTATTTGTGGATAGAGGACACTAACTGCCGCACTCAGAGAGCTTTAATGATTACTTAGTGTGGCCATCACTTAGTAGAGTTACCTAGTAGAGTTTTTGACAGTTTTGCCATACAAAAATAAATCAAATCAAATCTAATCTTTACTAAGTGACGGCTTAAGTAAACATTAAATATCTCTGAGTATCGCAGTTAGACAACCAAAGTCTTAAAGCTAGACACTTTTATTTAAATTAAATTTTAACAAAAATAGAAAATTGTAGCGGAAGACCCCGACTATAAAATCATTTACTTCGATTTTATCGTTATTTTTCTGTGACGTATAGCGAGGGGGTGCCACAGAAGTCTCACCCAAGGCACCGCAGCGGTAATGCTACAACCGGCACAGGATTTAACGAGCAATTACCGTAATTGTGGCGAACGTCCACATAACTACGTATTGTAGTATTTCGCAATAAAAAGTGTGAAGTCATTAGTTTGACAACATGGTGTTTATTGAGTGAAGCATTCGTGATTACAGTTTAATAGCTATTGTGTATGTTTGTCACCTGGAAGCCGGTCAATCACGCTGCAATCTCACCAAGCATAATGCACCATAGCAATTCGTAATGGGACCTATAGGTACTTACGTTACGTATGTCTGAATAATTGGGTTAAGGGCTATTTCAAGATATCCGAACAGCCTTCAAAAATAGAACAGAATTTGTATGAAATTATCCTTCGAAGTAAGTTAATAGGAACTAAATCGTAAGTGGTTGGAACAGGCCAAGGCACGGGAATCGGTTTACGAAAAATAATTCAAGTTTAGAATCCAGCGGAAAACAAGACATACAAGGCAGTTGACATAGTCAGTAATAGTCACGAAACGTAACCGAGTTATGGAAGATGAAAAAGATAGTAAAAAGTAGGTCAAAGAAGGAATGCTCTATATCCGCATTGACACCGACAGATTGGAAAAGACAATTATCAAGGTTTTAATTCCAGTTGCTAAGGACAGAAAAGGTGGAAGAGAACAGATGGCTATACATAAAAGGTGCAGTTTGTATCCGCGTCAAATTTCCCTCCTGAAATTTGACGCCCTGGTCATAATGCAGATGAACAACTTTTATTATGGGTCCAACCCTAAAATTGCGCAACAAAATAACACGAGTTGGTACAACGAGCCCCTGAAAGGTTTTTGACGCGGATGCAATTTAAAACTGCACTTTGTATATTCTTTCGATTTTTTTCGCCTGTATCTGCTGAGTCAAGGCCTCTACAAATTCCTTTGCTCTTTTTCCGTGCTTCCTCGATTTTACCTTTCGATTTTATAAAAATAAATACTATTTATTACTGTAACTAATGACAAGAACGATAAAAAAATGCGAGGATAAGGACCATGTAAGGTTATTTTCAATGCTATTTGTTTCATTGAAAAAATCTACATTTTGTTCTTCGTTACCTACAAGTATGCAGTCCTTTTGTCTAATACTATCTAATAACTACCGGTAATTGAGTAAAAATAAACCAAAAGAAAATATGAAATGCTAGGCAGATGATGACGAATGCACCTCCGCTGATATCTCTTAGTAGCTACATATAAAAAGACTACGTTTAAACCGTATCATTATGGTCATATGAGTGCAATTTGGTATTGAGATAATCTGACCCTAATTATGTTTGTAAATAGCTCAAACTGCTAAATACTGCAATATTTCAACTAGGTAAAGTCATGGATCACTACACGAAAAAACCTGTATTTACATTAGATTAGGTACTTATTATACAATTCAGGTTTTATCTAAAACCTATTTCAGGCATCATTTCTCACAACGTGAATATATTTTTTATTTATTTCAAATAGGTACACCAACAGTACAACATACATCTTACAATCAACAATAAAAATATACAAGGTTAGGGTTCTTATGTACCCGTCGCGTCGGGGCTGTGGATATCGAAAGGTTACCGCGGCTCCGACACAAGGGCGAAGAAGAAGGAACATGGGTTTGGTTTTTAGTCAGTAGAAGTCTGACACTCCCCTTCGCTCTGCCCAAGAGCGGGGGGGGGGGGGTTATTCGATGATTTTCCACCCACAAAAAAAAAAAAAAAAAGGTTCTTATGTAGGTACCAATAACAGGTATAACCATTACCAGATAAAACCATTGTGAGAAAAATTAAACAAAATCTTATTACTTTTTATTTTCACGTAACTGAGACCATAGACACAATTCGATTATCGATGTAACCGCTACTCTACTGCAGTGCCATTGACATCGGTAAAGTAGGCCTATAGGTCGAAGTGAGGTAGACAGATCGTGGTCTAGGTTCACTGTGTCTTTTTAGTATTGATGCACCGGTAGTGATGGGAAACTGGAGCAAATCCGTGTGAGCGGTGCACGCTTCCCATTGTCTCTGGCACTCGCTTACAAATAATTCTTGTGCACTGTTGTGAACAGGAAAACTGTATTCGTCTTACGGGTTTAAACAATGCAGTTTATTTAAATTATACAGGAAATACATGCCTGTAATTCCGGAAGGCAAGCAGAGGTGAACCTAATCGAACACCCACATTTCGCCAGATATGTTTAGATAAGTTCCATGTATAATGGGGTGAGCCTATTGCCATCAACGAGGCACAAATGCAGACTCCGTGGCAGCTATTCAGAATTTCTTGATGGAAAAACCCAATAACAATGTATACGACCCGGGAATCTAACCCAGGACCTCATGCTCAGCTCAGTCATTTAAATTTTAAGATAGCGTTTATTTTGTCATAAAATTAAGACGACGCAGAAGATATGAATATTATTGTTGGTCCAATTTAATTATGGTGGTTTATTGGCCCGTTTTCATTTCAAAACCATCCAGTTCCAGCCTATTTACTTAACCGATTCTAAAAGCATTTGGAACGATTAACATTCCCAAGGCGACGTCTAAATTATAGAGTTTGTTATTTCGATTGTATGTTAGTCTTATATTTGAATAGAGGGTAAGCTAGATTAGATTAGACTGATATTACCTAGTTAAAGTCGGGTTCGATGTCCGCAGTTTGATTTCGACACGTATTGGTTTATGCATTTGACCAATCCGCACTGGAGCTCGCGTGGTGGATTATAGCCCGTCCCTCTCCTAGAGAGGAAGCCTGAGTCCCTGTAGTGGGAACAATATAGAGTGATGATGATGATGATTTTACCTTCGCATTTTCCCAAAGGGATCGGAAGAAAAGATTTTCTCGTATAGAAAAACCTGGTGATCTATCTGCGGGGCTACCATGAAGTCTTAAAGCAGGATTTTTTAAATCTTATTCCACTGCGGGAAAGCGATAGAGCTATAAAGGGTGTCTAGCGCCAGCTCTTTTCCACTTTAGAATATTCTGCTTTAAGTGGGATTCTCCAGGGTAGCCCGCAAAATTCAAATTTTCTTGCGTTTTTTGCAATTTACCGGTCAGTGTCAGGTTGTATGTTAAATAAAATAGGCCTCGCGACCATATTCAATGTGATTTTACTGAGTAATAAGGATTAAAATCACTAATACAACCCTCTCAGTTCATTTAACTTCCATGAATGCCTTATAGGTAATCATAATTTTAATGATTAAGTATATCACTGTAAATAATACGCATTACGTGCACGAATCATATTTTAATCAACATAAAACCTGACACTGACCTGCAAATTGCAAAAAACGTAAGTTAGTTAGAATTTCGCGGCCTACCTTAGCGCTTCCTCCTTAAGACGTCATGGTATGCCACCCTGATCTCTGATCTTAGTAATACCTGTGTCTCTTCCAAGATCCACTTGTGACACGTGTGATTGTGACTTTCCATATGCGTATGCAACATTCGTCTTAACACAATGGTATTCCGGTCCGATTGGATGTTTGTTTCTACGTAAACGTGACATCTGTTTTTCAAAACATCCCATCATAAATTCGTTGCGTAATGCCAACAAAGTATAGTACTTAGTAAATCAATGTCGATTTTTTATATGTACATATTTTTGGGCCCAACTGCACATTGCCGGACATTGCGTAAGTAAATATTTATTTGAATTATTTATTTACTTACCTTGAAAACCTGTCGATATGGTGAGGGTTACAAAAGGTTATTACAATTCATGTCAGCTACAATATGCAGCACTTACTTTTACATGGGATACCAATTCAATGTTTATCCGAAAATACAACCTACTTAGTCATCATGATCAATAACATGATTGAAAATAGAACAACGGTCCGAAACTTTCAGTCAGTTCATAACGCAACTGTAGGTCAAACTCCAATATACGAGGGTGTCAAGTTATAAGTGTGCCTTAGCCACAGCCTTAGCCTTTGCTCAGAAGGCTACAATTTTTGCTACTTAGGGTAACCGTTTAAAGTGTTTTGAGTGTTTTTTTTTGTTTAAGTTTCATTAGTAAATAAGTTTTCTTGTTTTTAATTAATCTAACAATCAAATATCTATAACCATATCCTTTGTGTACAATGCACTACGATATTTTTGCAAGTGGTGTAGTAAGTAAATCTAAGGACTCATTCACACTGGGTCCGTCAACGACGATTCGTCAAAAAAGACGATACGTAATGACGGATGAACGTTCACATTGCATACGGAATCGAGTTTTTTCACGATTCATCAAAATATCCGAATAGATGTTCACACTGAATTCGTGATTCAGACTTCAGTCTTGGACGAACTACGTCATAACGCTAAAGGCGACGGAGACGAAACGTCATTTAAGACGTATCCGTCATTTTTCACGATTCCGTAATTGTGTGAACACGGGTAATTACCGCCCATACAAATCAAAACGGCGGATTGGTGTGAATGAGCCGTTACTAATTCATTTTCATTGATCTTTTTTCGTTACGTGTTATTTTTTTTGTGTGATAAATTAAAGTAACAGGCAGTCAGTGTCCTGAAAGTCTGACAACCAGGGTATAACTCAGTAATAACTAGGTTGTGGAGGTCAGATAGGCAGTCGCTCCATATAAAGTGCTGGTATTTTTTGCTAGGCAGATGATGATAATTTATGTGCTTTAATAAATATCAATATTCTATTAATTACAACACTAGCTAATCTGAGCTATATCAAATACCCTATACTGCGTCTAAACGACCCGTGTTCACATTACTCAAGTAATTGTTTTCTTTAACACGCGTGCTATTTCAACATACATCGGTAATGTTTTGATTAACCCGCGGAATAGATGATAAATAGATTTTCACCTTTCTACCCAACTACGCATCACTCGCCGACCATTCATAAATAATACTGTTACGTAGTACTTCTACTTAGGTGGGTTTTTGTTTTATATTTTTAGTTATATTTATATTACACGGTGCTTGTTCTGTGGTTGTTGTTCTTCAGTAGAAGCATTCAAGTTCACAGTATTAGCCTGCAAATACAGCAGTTTTTTAATCTGTACCTGCTGCTGCCTGGGGCTAAGAGCAATAGGGGATCGGACTGGGTCAAAATAATATGATTCTGTTTAGTCCGTAAGTTAGATTATCGAAAAATATTGAATACCTACGTGTTTTTTGTTTTATCAAATCAATAAAAAATGTCGAAGATAAAACGCGTCAAAGATCTTGGAGTGGGGCTTGAAACGTCACTTGTGTCGTCAAAATGTACTATCATATGACGTCACACGAGTTTTCGAAGCACTGTATCGTCTTCATTTTAAGTTTACGTGAAAAAAGAAATAATACGTGTCCAATAATTTTTGGAAATCTATCTGACGGACTAATTAGTTTTTTTTTGTCCGATCCCCTATTGTAACTCTTCAGGACTTTGGAGTAGGTAATATCAACGTGTATACTCTGCTCTACAACGCCTGCCTCGTTGGACGAGCGACTCCCGAGCATGAATAATTAGGTACTGGTTTCGATTCCGGAGTCGCAAAATGTTGTTGGGTTTTTCCATTATTTCTTAAAAGCAGTCAGGGGGTCTGGATTTGTCCCCTCTATAACAAAGGACTAAACGTAAGTGGCGAGATGTGGGTGTAGGTATTATTAGGCACACCTCGGCCTAACCTTTCGGGGATTACAAGCTTCATCTACGGACTCCGGTATGGTAAGAAGTAAGAACATTGAGGGTACTCAGGCATCAAAAGGACTGCGAGATGTAGGCATCCATAATCCCTTGAATCTCTTTTGAAAGACATAGAATGTTATCGGTAGTTCGAAAATCGGAAAACTGTGGCGCTCTCGACCTTTGCTAAATACATAGGTTGTGGAGGTCATGTTACAGCAATGGATGTTAAACCCAAACTGATAGAATTTAATAGGCTGTACTAATACTAATAAATCCTTGAGAAATACTGCAGGCCAACCTAATGCAGTATTTTGCAGAATATTTGCAGTACCAATTTTTCATCGATAATTCCTTCCTTCTTCTTTTTTAACTGCCTTCGTGGTCGAGTGGTTTAGGCGTTTGCCTAGTGATCCGGTGGTATAGTGGGTTCGATTCCCACGGGAAGCATACTTTGTAAAGTTGTTTCCAGTTGGTTAGGACATTGCAGGCTTGAATTACCTGATTGTCTGATAAAAAGATGGTTGATGCACGTATAAGCCGGTGGTCCCGGCCGCCAAATGGCGGTCGTCAAACCACGTCAGAGGCCCTTGCGGCGGTTTAGAAACTCTGACACTAGGGTGTGTAGGGTCGTTAGACCTTACTGCCCACACGAAGAAGAAGATCGATAATTTAAAAGGAAATCAGCTGTTACTTATAACAGACTACATAATGGATATTTTTACAAAAGACAAGGACAAATAATATGCTTGACATTAAATTAACAAGTCTTTGAGTGAAATTGCTGCTGCATGCTCGACTATAGTTTTATCGATTTCTTATCGTTACACATGCAGTATGTACCTACATTAATTCATAATAAAATTATATTAGAAACACGACGAACAGTTGTGTACCTGTAATACCACTGCCTAGGAGGTGTAACATATCAGGTGTATAGAATCAAAGATGGTTACGTCCATAGTGCAAAAAAAAACAGAAAATGATAAAAACATTTTTTTAAATGATCAGTAACTATTCTAACGTTAATCATTATTTACACATCCTTCCTTACATAGTATAAAACAAAGTCGCTATTTTTGTCTGTTTGTCTGTATGCTTAAATCTTTAAAACTACGCAATGGATTTTGATGCGGTTTTTTTTAATAGATAGAGTGATTCAAGAGGAAGGTTTTAGTATATAATTTGAACGACATCCACGCGGGTGAAGCCGCGGGCATCAGCTAGTGCAGAATATAATACATTATGGCTGTTTGTCACGCTCAGTTCAATATTTTTGAGTAAAACCTTAAATTTAAGATGGACTTTCCCAGTTTTGTTACCAAGTCTTGGGACTTTACTAAGTTTGTAACTGAATGTTTAGGACTTTCCTTTATTTGTTGCCAACTCTCTCTCAGACACAGCAAAAAAGCATTACAACGCCAAGGGCGGCCATGACAACTGTCAGTCAAATGGAGCCTTCCTATTGGTCGAAATGGACTTTACGCGATATGGAACTAAATTCCGATTAAATAAGATTTTGACAACATCAAACTTGATGAAATCAACAATTATGAGATCAATGATAGACCATTCTGACACTATTGAATAGCAGACTCGGGGCCCTGATATAAATTCTTACATAACTAACATCACGCCTGTAACCCCCGAAGGGTTAGGCAGAGGTTCCATTTGTACACCCACATTAATAAGGGGTGAACCTATTGCCACCAACCGGGCACAAGTCTACATGGGAATTCAATAGTGAAATTCCTGAAAAATCTTTTAACACCAAAAAATTCTTATCTAACCAATTTGGGGTAAAATTGGGAATACATATAGACGGACTTTAGATCAAACGTAAAAATCTCAATTGGTCGATTTCGACCCACGCATTCGGCCAACATTTCCACTACTGTTTCTACTCCGTGTAATGTGATGTGGGTCACGCTCGCGAACCATAGGCCAGTTGCCCCCTAACCCGAAAAAAAGCTAAATTGCCCGCACAACTGACTGTTACGTAGCAATAGTATTTGACATCGTTTACAGTTGTATGAAAGATAACTTTTATTGATTTTCAAGTTTTGTATAACGCTGTTTGCACAGCAGGTTGGTACCCTGAGTACGTATGATTGGCATTGGGTTTGTAGAGTGCTCTACAGAAACTTTCATTGATCTAAAACTGAGGTAGGTAGGTACTTAATCGTTATCAATAAGTAGAGACGTAGGTATTTAATCTAGTTTCGAGTGTTATGACGCGTTTCAAGAATCTAGCCGGGCAGAAATTACGATTGTAAATTCAAATTACATAAGTAATAATAGAGGGATTAGGTACGAGTGAGCAGATATAACAAATATATATTTCTAATAATAAATTCTCCATTCGACCCACTGCCTTATATCATCTAGCTCCTTCCTATGTATTACCTGATAAAATCCTCTTAGAAAACTGGAAAACTTTCAGTCGTTCAAAATATGAGCGAGAATCTCCTTACAAAACATTTGTTTAACATTGGATAATTTTCTTTTTTTTTTTTGTAAAAGATAAGCAATGATATTCGTGGTAACCTAGGCTGTACCATTGGGAAATCATCAAATCGACTTCTCCCGCTGGGCAGAGTGGTAGGGAGTGTCAGACTTCTACTGACTAAAAACTACCCATGTTCCTTCTTAGCCCTTTTTGCTGCGGTATCCCTTTCGAACAATCCGCAGCCCCGACGGGGAAACCAGCATGCCTGAGATATATTTCCCGATGGTATGCTACGTCAAGTCAGAGGTATGCTACGTCAAGTCAGAGGTATGCTACGTCAAGTCAGAGGCTCGGGAATAAAAACTCTAACTACCCTGGGGTAGGCTCTAACCACACGATAAAGAAAATTAAAAAAAATATATGTATTTTTATTTTTCACTTAAGTATTGGTTTTCGAAATATTGTCATGAACATTATATATGCGCTACTTCCGTTTAATAACAACAGTCATTATTTTTACAGATGTGCGTGTTCTTCAATTTGTTTAAACACATGTCAGTTAGTGGTTGGGCGTCAGGGGAAACTCATAGGTGGTATAGGTACCTACCTACATACCTACCTACTTACCTGCCTGAAATTTGAAAAACAAGAACGGTTCCGTACCAATGTAGTAGATATTGAGAGATTTTCCATGTTATTTTAGCACCATAGACTTCATAAAGGTTTTCCTGTAATCTTTATGTGTTGAACTAATTTCTGTATTTTTATCTTCATTTTTGTCTCAGTAGTTTCGGAGATAAGGGAATGTTCGGACAGACAGACAGACACACGAGTGATATTATAAGGGTTCTTTTTGAGGTACGGAACCCTAATGATCGATGACAATGCAGCGAAACACGAGAATTCGAAAACTTCAAAACTAGAAAGGACAAAGCTAGACTTTGTTACGCTTGAAAACGAAAACAAAAAAAAACGAAACATATAATAACGATTACTTAGCAAAACTGCCAATGATGTACGCCTCTTAAAAAACTCACTCTGTACCTACATTTAACAAAGATTTGGATGTTAGGAAAATAACGACCGAAATTAGCACTATTATTAGAAAAGGGACACCCAATATTTCCGAAATTCAGCCCCTAGATATTCACACATTTAGTTAGGTATTGGTTTAATATACAACGCACCTAACAAAACATTTTTTTGGATAATTAGAAAAAGGAAAGTACAAGAAATACACAGTAGGTAAGCAATTACCAGAATTCTTATTATCTTATTACTATAGCGTCTATGTTTATTTCTTTTTTTATAGTGTGCGGTAAATTATAGTCTTGAATTATAATTAAATAACATACTAGAAACTATTTTCTTTTGTAGACCCTTATCTATTAACCAGGTAAATTCTTAAAAATTGGCATCCGTACTTCTACATTTCTCAGTTTTCCATAAATTATTTGAAAATATTTTAATTCTGAGTGCAATTAAGTGAATAATTTCGATGTAAGTAGGTAGGTATTTCTTATCAGCTTACCTATTTATAAAATATTCTCGCCTAGGTAAGTATTAGATTAGAAATAATATAGTGAAAACCTTTGTAGCGAAAAAAAATAACTTACGTAATCTGACGCCCTATCGTAGCCACACTAGGTCAAGTTTACCTTTTGATAGATAAGTTATAAATTGTAACTTATAATTCGTATCTTATCGCATTAAATAAAATCACTGATCAAATAATATTTCTAATACTCAAGTAAGCAGTTATTACCTAAGTAAATATTTGAAGATTTATACTAAACAGGGAAATAAATCATTTCACTTAATTTCCACCGTGAAAAGCAGTCATGTCATGCCCAAATCTAAATGATTTAGTAACGATGAAATTAAATAAACAGATCTCGTAAAATAAATACGCAAATCTTTATTCTAAAACATAGTACTTACTTACATGAAAACTGTGTGTGCAGTTCACTGATAAACTGATAACGTGGTGCACTGATCGAAGGCTTTCATCAAGAGCGGTGATTTGATAAAATTCTGTGATGTATTCCGAGTGTTTTCACTAAAACTATGGCACAGTTTTCAGCGTGAGTTTAACAGGGTGGTTGTAAGGTTTACGCGTCGATATTTTGTTCAGGAGCGAGAGGCGCGCGCGGTACGGCTTCTAGCGGGTTATTGGCAGTCGCGGGCCGGGGCTGCGTGCGCAGGCCGCGTCACGCCGCTTGCCGCATATCCACTCCGCATTGACAGCCAAACACGCTGCACACACCCATCGCTCTCGGTGGACGACAATTCACGGGTCTCTGACGACATTATTACACCCATTTGCTAGGTGAATAGATACACGCCTGAGTAACAGCCGCAGAAATAACAGCTGATCTAATTACTTAAGATCTATACATTTACTTAGGCATCACTAAAAAAATATTTTTTTAAGCCTGTTTGGGTGAAATATGTTTACGCAAGTCAGAATGTTTTTTCGAAATCACAATAAATATTAACAGCAAAGGTTTTCAAAACTTTACAGGCGGCACGTTATCACCGTTGTACATTAATTCGATTTGGATAGTGACGGTTTGGTTTGGTTACGTTGAATTATTTACAAACATCGACTTGTGACTTCATTCGTTTTCAAGACGGTTCATTAAATAGTGAGGGATATAGAAATAGAACGGCTTGCAATGCTACGATCGATAGTTCATTCTGATTAATGACAGCCCCTATGCTATGTGGTTGTTAGCTCTATCCTAGTTACAGACGCAGCACATCAAGCTACTACAATCTGTCACGTTTCTATAATAGATTTTCAAATTTATGGCTAAAGCATTAGGTCCAAAGTTGATTGGGAAAATTTGACAGTTTCGGGGATCGTGATGTGCTGGCGTGTGTTCAAAGTTAGTAAGTCTAGTTTCAGAACTATTTCATTTAGGACTAGTGAAACTAAGCGTAGCTGGTGTCTCGTATACGAAGATTAGTTTGATCTAGACATCGAAGACGAGATGTTATCCTAAGCAGGCAGGTCTAGATGGAAATATATAGGCACCCATGGGCCATAGCCTTAACCCATGGCATATTGAAGTTGTCTAACCACGAGAGCCGATGGTCAGGAATGGGTTAACATATTTTTTGTACTTATCAACCCGAGAAATCCAAAACCAAACCATCAGTAATCGTAGGATATTTTATTTTATTTTTGCCTCTGCTTCTCATGGTTGTGCTCAATTTTCTTTATCGCGCCCGTTATTGAAAATGTAGGTAGACCATTAATTGCTTTCGTGTTATTCTGGTTATTAATCTTGCTAACACTGCAATACTGTGCTGCACTCATATCTTACTCCCATTTGGCACGGGCTACTGACGGATTTTCGGAGAGGGCTGCAATCTGCAATATAAAATTTCTGTGCTCTATACCTAGATATATCACACTTTTTTAAAATCTTGTTCTTCTTCTTATCTTGCGGGCAGTAAGGTCTACCGACCCCATATACCCTAGTGTCAGAGTTTCTAAACCACCTCAAGGGCCTCTGACTTGGTTTGACGACCAGGAGCATCGGCTTATACGTGCCTTTCAAAGCATGGAATCATCTTGTTATCAGACAATCAGGTGATTCAAGCCTGCAATGTTTTAACCAAACTGGAAACAAAACAAACCACCGGGTCACAATTTAAGGCAAACGCATTAACCACTCGACCACGGATGGGGAATATTACCAATTTATGTGAGAACAAGGCCGCAAGGCATCAAAATCGGTTGTTCTAGCATCGCTCAGTTATGGGTTCGATTCCTAGACACCGCGTGGAGAGTATTCGTAAACCTTACAACAATAAATTCGTTCCACAAACGTCTCGTAATTTACAGTTTACAGACGACGTGGTTCCGGCTTGTAATTCCAATATTGGATACTTAGTGAAATTCTTCGGTTTGAAATATAGGAACATGTGTTCGGTGAGTCAGGGTGTATCCCGCATTCATCAAAATATCTTGGCTGTTGCATAAGATGCGACGGTGGACGAATGTCGTAATGTTGGATCAGCTGCATTTATTTATAACGGAATACAAGGGACGCTCTACTTAGAACTGTCAGTCATCCAGACATAACTATTGAACAAAGCGTTTCCAATTCTAATTAATGATTTGGTATAAATTCTTTAGATTAGGTACTACAAAGGTACTATTCAGTTATTTAATTAAAAGTTGACTAACTACTTTTAGTGGGTGTTATCTATATACAATACCTTTAAACGAGCAATTCTTGTATGTATCTATCTACATAATACATTAAATTCTCGTGTCACAGTGTTAGTTACCATTCTCGTGTCACAGTGTTAGTTACCATAGGTACTCCTCGGAAACCGATTTTTATGAAATTTGATACCTATGTGCTTATATTCTGTAGGTCTGAGAATCGGTCGTAGGTATTTTATTTTTCATATCCCTATGTGATGAGGGTGGTCCACCTCAAACGTTTTTTTACATGGGAACGAAGTCGCGGCATCAGCTAGTATAGGTATATTCTGAACTTCGGAAACGGTTCCAACAATTTTTATCTATACAGGGTTTCGGGGGCGGTAAATCGATCTAGCTAAGTATATAGGTTTAATTTCCAAAAAAAAAATACCGAGTATAGTTCGGTCATCCAGGTACCTTCTGTAACTAATAAGTGAAATACTTAACTAGGTAGCTAGCACCTTAGTGGAAGTAACTAAATGGCATAAAACACATAAACATACTTTTCAATGTTTCAGGTATTTAGGTACCTACTAACTTGGAAATTAACGTAATTTGGAGGCGTTACACACGTTTACATAATCTCACGACCTTTTCCTATGGGGGTAGGCAGAAACCACAGAACGCCACCTGCTACGATCCTTTTGCCTTGTCAACATTCATAACTTCATACATATGGTAGGTATATACATCTGGACCAGGGCAAAAATAATTGCCCGTAGTACACCCAGGTGGACTAGGCGGGTGGACCACGGGCAATAAACGATCTGTTGGTCCTTTCTGAAGAACGTCACCTATAAGATCAGTGTATATGTCTTTCTAGGACGTCACCTGCCGGGGTTGCACTCACATCTGCCCTGTAAACTGTGTACCTACTTAGACCTACAAATAGGCTGAGTGCATACCTGATAGTTGATATCATTAGGTTAAGGCTGTGGTTCAGGCGACAAACAGAGAGTTCAAGGAGGCACTCCTTTCTACCCCTGGAAAAAGCAACACTTTGGAAAGGACATCTGGAATCAATTTATTGACAGATCGATTGCTTGAATCTTTTCGAAATTCTCTGAGGTCATGGTTTAAAAAAAAATGTTTATAATGGGTATTGAATATTGATAGCCTAAATCGTGTCCCACTACAAGGCGAAGGCCTCTCCCTTTCTATCTGTGGCTGTCCAGGACTAAATTAGTCAATTATTCGTAAAAAAAAAAACGACAATTTATGATGTTTTTGTTTGGGATAATAATAATGAGCGACATTACAAACCAGACTTTTCGATTAATTAAATCAATGCTGGAATGTCGTATAGGTTGTCCTTCAAGGTTAATTAGCGCTTGTCAAGGTCAGTCAGGGGATGGGTTTCCATCAATCTTATCAAGAGTCCTCCGTGCCTCGGAAACCATGTTATGCCGTAGGTCTCGGCCACTCGGCTATCAATTTTATTGTAAATCTTTAAAAGTCGTAACAGATTTAAATTCTGATAACTAGAGGTATCGTTGTAGATGTCAGACAGGAAATCGCTTCATATAGGCGGACATTTTGGTCAGGGTTTTTTCAGTAGAAGGCACGGAGTCTAGATATGTGCCCAGTTGATGGGATTAAGCTCGCAGTCTCGCACCCTATTACACGGGAATTATAAACATGGGTACACCTTTGTCTTATCCTTCGGGAATTACGGGCGCGAAGTTATGAACGTTGTATTTTTAGTAAAAATTAAATTTGCGACTTGATTAGTTTTTTGTGTTACAATAATGCGCGATGATACAAACCAGAACTTTCAAAAACATTAAATAATTGTTGTATTGATGTACGGTACGATCTTCAAAGTGCAAGGCGCTTGCCAAGGTTGGTCTGAGGATTGGCTTCCATGCATCTATGATAGATGATTCAATGATCAAGATTCCTCCGTGCCTTGGAAAGCTCATCGTAGCTAGGTATTGTTACATCGTTGACAGTCGTAACAGGTAAACAGTAGCTTCAAAATCTTGCCAACCAAACTTACCGCGGAATGTCGTATTACCCAGTGAGTACTAACTGGGATGTGGAAATTAGACAGGGAGCCGCTTTATGTAAAAATCTAAAATTCTGCTCCATCTGGTACAGCAGGAAGTTAACCCCAAAAAGATAAAAACAATCGCTTGTAATTCCCAAAGGGCTAGGCAGAGGTAAATCTAACTGCCGTACTGCCATATAAGAAAGTGGGAAGACAATAACCGACCCCTGGTAGACAAACGATCTTATAAAAGTGGCCGGAAAAACCGGATGTCTATGACTGTAAAACCGTAAAAAATGAAGAGATGTGGAATAAACCTACCTACACTTAGGTGGCTAATAAGGTTCAAGAAGAAGAGAAGCGCAGGTACCTGCGTCTTCGGTCAATAGGAAAACCATAGAGGGGTATAACCTACTCGTATACCTACATACCCTCTACGCTTTTATACTAAGAGACTTGTTGCCGACCGTCTTAAGTAGATATAAACTAGGCATACCTACGTACCTACATGCTCTGAGTACTTCTCAGTTTCAGTTCAATGCAAGATATTTAATGATAGATAGGTAAGTTTATGGTATATGATTAGAATGCTAGTTTGATGCAGTGGCTGAGCGATTGCACTGCTGCGCTGCGTGTCGCGGGTTCGATCCCCACACGGCTCAAATATTTGTTCACAGATAGTTGTTCCGGGTCTGGATGTTTGTGTATGTCGGTTTAAATGTTTGTAAACGCACCCACGAATCCACGATACAAGAGAAATTCCTAGTGTGGGGCAACGTTTTTCTAAAAAAAAAAGAAAAAAATACGTCCTATACCTTTCTGCCCACGTTTTTTCAAAAGGCGTCTTGGGACTCCTTTGATTTTAATTACCATACATGTCGTAATATGCTATTACCGAGCGTGTAGAGGTAACGTAAATAAAGTATAAAGAAATGTAGTGTCGTACCAATGTGTCGTACAAAATACTTCTCATTGCTTGTTTGCTTATCGCTTCAAAATGTTGATAAAAACAGTTTTCAATAAACTTTTACATTGAAAGTTATCCTTATCAATACTTGAAATACTTAAGTAGGTACATAGCTAATAAAACCTACTCACGGTCAGCCGTGTCCTTTAAGAAGTCACAGGTCACTACAGAACTTCATCATCAGCCTATAATGTTTTCGCTGCAGGGAACTCAGGCCTCCTCTCTAGGAGAAGGATGGGCTATAATCCACCACGCGGGCCCAGTGCGGGTTGGTAGATGTCACATGTCTTCGAATTTGTAGGTTCTCAGACAGTACCGGTTTCCTCACGATGTTTTCTTTCACGTCCGTTCCGTTTCCGTTTTACGATGGTGATGAAATAAATTACATAATTATAGTAATGCGCCTGCCTGGATTCGAAATCACGACTCTGTTCGTAAGTCGGGGCCGCCACCGCTGGGCCACCCCTGAAGAACCTAGCAAAAAGCATAATGTCATAATGTGGTCTTCATTATTACAAAAAGAAAATTGCATGCCTTATCCCATAGTTAGGTAGGTACTTCGGGTCGCACGGTGGCCGTAGTTTTTTGGTAGATACCTACTATTTTCCTGTTTTTCATAGAAGCGGGTCGATGAAACTTTCAAATTAGCATGCATGAGCTTCAGTGTCCCATCGTCTATGGAACAACAGCTATTTAATTCCAGGGCAGAGTCGTCTCTTTTTTCAATATTTTTTTAACAGTCGTGGGTTTTTTCAAATTTTTTAATTTTGCTTTTTGTGAACCTATTATTTTCGGTCACTGTGGAGAAAAAGTGTGTTTTTTTTTACGAATATACCTATTTTTCTAGAATATAAATACAAGCTAAAGATAAAACCTTTCGCTTTTTAAATACTGGTCTGCAGCTCTCATATGGAGGTATCCCGACGATTGCTCTCAAGCATTTTTTTTGAGCTATGAATGCTCTTTGGATATGTGTCGAGTTACCCCATAAGAGCAATCCGTATCTAAGTACAGACGCTACATAGCCATGGTAGGCGTTGAGTGCAGCTTCTTCATTTGCTGTTTTGCGTAGCTGTTTTAGCGCGTATACGAAGCTGTTTATCCTTTTACATAGGTTGTCAATATATGGACTCCCCAATTACAATTTTGATCTAACGTTAAGCCTAAAAATTTGATGCTATTTTCTCTATTTATTGTTTCATTATTGTGTACTAAATTAATTTTTGGAGGGCTTTGTTTGTAGTTTGCAAATTGAATGAATTTTGTTTTAGACAGATTTACTTTAAGGTTGTTTTCATTTAGCCAGTTTATTATATCGGTAATGGTTTGCTCTACTTCCTGTTGGTGTAGTGTTTTGTCAATCTCGGGTATTACTACTGAAACATCATCGGCAAATAGCACGCATTTATGTTTTGTTATATTGGATAAAATCATTGATGTATAATACTCACTCTATGGATCTATGGATCTTTTTGTGTCCGAAATAAAAAAAAAAAAAAAAAAAAAAATATTATTATTATTATAACAGGAAGAGAAGAGGTCCAAGTATACTTCCTTGAGGCACTCCTGACCCATTGTGACGGAATAAGGATCTGTATGATATTGCAACAAGTTTATCGCTAATACGGGATATTTCAACACACTGTTGTCTATTGCAGAGATAACTTTTTAACCATTCAGACCGTCGTGAACACAAGAACTCGCGGTCCCCAGTCCCGGTTTTTTCATGGAGTACAGTCACGAGCAATAATAATGTATACCTACACTTGGCCAAGTTGAAACGCGAATTTCTGGTGAGATAACGATTGCATCTTTGAAATATGACTAGCAATTTTATGATGATATGGGTTCCAAAATATTATTTTCTTTGCGTAACATGAAAATGAAATCAATACAGTAGGTAGGTGAAAATGCTTCTAAAGTTTGCTAAGTGTATACATATTGGTGCTGCTGACTGTACTTACCTACTAGCTGCAGCGTGATGTTTGTCGATAATGAGTAAACAAACATAGGCAAGTCATGCTTGAACTCTAATCGTTCATACTGGTGGCAATCAGCCCGCATAGGTAGGTAGGCAGGCCTGTGAGGCAGGAATAAATAAATGCATTGTCAATAGAGCAGTGGTGGCCCAGTGGTGGCGGCCCCGACTTACGAACAGTTGGTCGTGGGTTCGAACCCAGGCAGGCGCATTACTTTGTGTAATTTATTTCATCACCACTGCTCTCAAAACGGTGAAGGAAAACATCGTGAGGAAACCGGCATATCTAAGAACCAAAAATTCGAAGATATGCGACATCTACCAATCCGCACTGGGCCAGCGTGGTGGATTATAGCCCATCCCTCTCCTAGAGAGGAGGCCTGAGTCCCTGCAGTGGGAACATTATAGGCTGATGATGAACATTGTCAATAGTCAATATTTTATCGCTATAGCTTCCGATACTGATACAACCACGACCCAATCTACAAACTGCGACACTGACCAATTCTTCAGTATATTACTGTAATTATTAAAGAACTGTATCAGTAAGTATATTTTAGGCGTTCGGGTATTCGTGAATACGCGCGTGGTGGACGCTACATCTGCGTCGAATTTTTATACATCAAAACAATACTGATACAGTCTTTATCAATATCAGGAGACTTGCAATTCGCCCATACCGGTGTGACCAAATCTTATTTCTTATCAACCAGGACTGGAGTGTAGAAATAAATGATTTATGGCTATGTAAAGGATTTGCGTGGGATTTAATATTAAACAAAAATGTATAATTAATAAGACTTTTATTACTGTCCCCAAAATGCAAGAAATACAAAAAGCTTATCTACCACAATACCTAGACTTGAAATAAATAATTGTGACACTATTTCTGTCTCAACATTGCATGGTGCATGAAGTGGCTGGCTAAGACATTATTTACATACCATTCATTATATTGGTAATTTATATTTATATAAGCCTGTAGCCTAGGCGCTACTAAATACTTCATAAATGTTTGCACCTAAAAGTTTTAATTTATCATTTAAAGTGAGTTGCTGTGTCAATAGATCTGGAATGTTTGTGTTACCCTTGCATGTGTTCTTTATGATGAGTTCATTTATAACAGGCAGCAGTTTGACAAAGTGTATCTCTACCTTATTAACATCTACAAAAGAGTCAGGAGTTGCTCCGAGCTTTAAGGCTCCGTTCGTGATTACATGATCAACATTTAATTCCAAATGATTCTTGGTAATTGGTGGTATTGATTTAGTTACAAATAAGTTGGCTATTTCATCAGTTACAGAAGAGAAGCTGCGACTGACTGATGTCATAGCAATAGACCTGACTTCATCACTTTCCAAAATGTCCATAGTCTCTTTTACAATGGTGTCGAATTTTGCTCCACTGACCTCTGCATGGCCTATTAAGTAGTGCACCATCTTTTTCACTGGATCACCATCTGTGATGTCTGTGCACAAGGCAGTTTGTATTGACCAGAATATTTGCTCCACCTCCTGTAATGTCATCTTCTTCTTCAAAGATACAGGTTCAACAATCTTCTTTACAACAGTTTCTATCTGTTTCACCAAGTCTTCAACCCCTCCATCTACAAAGTGGTGACATAAAGACAAGTACTTGGCCTGTAAATCTCCATCTATCAGAGAATCTTCCTCGTGAACTGAATCTCTGTACAGATAGCCACCAATAATGTTAAGTTGCACTCGTAGTATCACTTGTAATATACTCAGCGCATACACAAGGACACATATCCTTGTAAATATCATAATTTTCAACTGCTCCCATAATGCTAGTTTGTTGTCTGGATTCTCTTGCAATTTTTGAACTATTTCTTCCGTATTTAAAACACCTAGAATGCTTTCTGTCACAATTTTCGAAAGTGATAAAATGGTTTGATTACATGTGCGTTCTGTGCTCTCAAAGTGTTGTTTTTTACGAGTCATTTCAAAGAACCTTTTGGCTTCTTTTTCCTGCCATTCTCGTAATTTCCTTTGGGCATAACTTGTCAATAGGTAAAGTCCACCAAAAACTGCACCCGTCACAATAAACTTCCTCTTGTGACGGCGCAAGAAGTCCTTAATGCCGTCTAACATGTTGTTTACTTAATATGTTTACTTTTTGCTGTATGCTTAATTTATTGGAATATAAGAGGAGCCTCGGAACGGTACTTAGTTGTGTTCATAAGACGCTTGGTGATAAATGTTGTAGCATCAATGAACCTTTCCACACAGTTCATGATGCACACCTCAGTTTTGGAGTCCAAGCGGCTTGAGGGACTACCCATACAAGTGTCCCAGCATGTGTCTGTCAGCCCGTGAACGAGAACCTGCAAAGTACAACATAATGCCATTAAGTATGTGTAATAATTTATGTGAATTAAAAAATATGAATATTTAAGTAGTGTTTTTAATGCACATTTGGCTTCTAAATTACATTAACATACTAATACTTACACAAGACATATTCTGTGATAAAATTCAAATTTTATCAATAGTTCCTATCATTCTGAACTCAAGGTTCATGGCTGAGATAATAATATTAAAATCCTACTATATTTACTGCTTTCTTTTCACCTTCTTACGAATGTATTAATTATTACAACAATAGAGTATATTAATTCAATAAAACTGAGCAAGGTTCGGTCAAAGGTCGATGACGACCTGTGTGACTTGTGTTATTGCATGCAAGCATAATGGTGAGGCCATCTTATTAACCGTAGCATTCGACAGGCACCCTAGATAATAGGTAACTGAACTATGATTAATGTAATATTCACCTGGAATCGTTGCTTCTGCGTTTCAGCGAGGATGAAGTTTTCTAACTGTGGATCCTTATCCAATTGTGTTTCAACCATAATCAGTGGATAAGACAGGGAATGGGGGCACTTTTACACAAAGTATTTTGTTTACAGCTTTCGTATTAGTACGGCGGCAATTCAGGATTATGTCTGAGAACAGAGGAAATAGTAATTTTCATATTTTTACAGAGAGAAACGTGAAGTCGTGAACAATAGTTGAGTATTGCCAAGCTAAGCTATTTTTTTCCAATCAATCACTGCTTTCAACGTTTCAACTGTCAGTTTTATTAATTTTTTTTCTAAAGGGTTTTATTACCATTACAAGTTTAGTTTATTCAACTATTGCTCTGAATAAATTCAAAGTGAATGGATGTGAAATGTTGTACCTTTTATTTATACTTAAAGAAATTAACCAAAATAAGTAATAGACTCAGTAAAAAGAAATAATAATAGTACTTACCATATCCATGCGGCGTAACCAAACCATACGAGACGTGATGGGTTAAGGTTGATGTTCCAGGGTAGCCCGCGAAATTCCAATTTTCTTACGTTTTTACCGATTTGCAGGCCAGTGCTAGGTTGTATGTTAGTGAAAATATGATTCGCGGGTGGAAGACGTATGCAGTTACAGAATTATAATCATCAAAATCATTATTACAACCCTCCAAGTTCATGTAACTTTCAAGAATGACTTTTTGATGAAATACTCATATTTTTCGAATCATATTTTCACTAACATACAACCTAGCACTGGCCTGCAAATCGCTAAAAACGTAAGAAAATTTGAATTTCGCGGGCTACCCTGGAACATCCACCTTAAACTTTTCGGATCCCCCTCTAAGGTTCTGAGTTTCGGATCGTGGTGCACCTCTTTGAGTTAGCAAAATTAATCGATGTTGCCAATGCCGATATGGATAACATTTTCAACTGTCAGAACCTCTCTAACTACATGAGTAGTGGATAATTTCTTATGTTTGGTGTTGTTGCGATTATTTGTGACTTTAAAATTCTAACTCGTTTGTTTACCGGAAACCAGAAAATTCGTAGTGTTGTTGATAATGGCTCAAATTAATCATTGGAAGATGTTAACAGACTGTGATTTAAGTGGTTACACTCTTATTATACCAAGTGTGGCAGTTGGAAATGTTGGACAACTAGCTTGTGATTTAGTTATTTCTTCTTTAAACATGAGAAAGATAGGATTTGTTTATAGTCCTGCCCTTATACCCATATTGGGATACGATCCTTACAAAATGGATTCAAACGATTTATCTGGTTCCTGTGAACTTTATCAATGTGCTGATAGAAAAATTATTATTCTGCTTTTAAGAGCGCCACTAGTTACTAAGTACGGAAAGAAATTCCTGACTGAAGTGGTGGATAAATTTAAGGGTGAAAACATAAAAGATATAATTATTCTAACCAGTAGTTTTGCTCATGAGAGGAAGCATATAATGACATCTCCATTCCGATATGCGGTCAATGAGTTATGTACCCACACAAGTAAGCTGAGGACCTTGGATTGGGTAGAACATGAATCCACAGGCGAGACTGTTAAAATTCTTGGAGGAGGGTTTGCATCTCTACTGTTTGAAATCATCAAGGAGAAGTCTGTTCCATGCTTAGTTCTGTACAAGTTTGTGTCCGAGGGAGACAACATACCAGATGCACATGAAATGGTGCAATACCTCAACGCTGTTGTTACGCTGTTCGACAACCCAGACTTTAACTCACAACTAATCCATCCAGTGTCATGGAATCTTATGTTTGGAGGACCACCACCAATAGATATTTATTAATTATTTATTTTATATGAACATGTCTTTTGTACAAATAATAAATCTTTCAAAATATTATTTTGGTTAATACTGTTTTTTATTTTATCCATATTGAAAAAAGGAAGTTAACAAATTGCATCATTCCATTAAAATTAAGTCTTACAGAACCATGCTGCTACCTCAGACCAAGAAAAATTGTTTTTTTTTTTGTTGGTCTGAGGCTCTGAGGCTGCCACATACAGCTAGTGGACATCTGTGGTTAGTAATTTGTCATTTTTTATATTTGGGACAACCACAATACCATCTAGTTGCAGAATCATCTTTATGTTTTTTAGTCTGGTTTAAGTGAGTACACACATGGTACACACATTCAGTTCGGTATGCCAGGCAACAAAATCGAATATTAACTATGTATGTAGATGGATTTGGGGGAAAACCGAACAGAACATGTTTAGCGACGGTAAAAATATCGCACAGAACATGCCGATCGGCGCGAGCCGAATAATAATTAAAGTTTGAAAAATGAATCAAATAATTATATTGTAACGATTGTTATGGGTCAGCTTTATTTTTCAACAAACTTTTTCGCATGTGCCGAACAGAGAGTTGTTTGGGTCGGCACCCAAACATGTCTGTAGCCCTGAAGTCATTGAAGTCCACACCTATATATTTTACTCTTTGGTCCACACAAAATACGCACTAACTTGGAGTTGTGGACACATGGTTCCGTGGTTGTCCAACTAGATGGCGCCACAGGTTTGTAACAGAGCATCAGGTTCAAAAAAACATCATCGCAGTAAGTCATGATCTTGTAAATGATGAGTTCACGGTAAGGTACGAGGCGTGACTATAATGTATCCAATCCAATACATACTTCAAATAAACATCGATTTTAGCTTTTCTCAGTATGTCTGTCTGTCTGTTCGCGATAAACTCAAAAACTGCTGCACCGATTTTCATGCTGTTTTCACCAATGGATAAAGTGGTTCTCGAGGAAGGTTATAGTGTAAGTATAACTGGCCTGTTGGTCTAGTGGTTAGTGACCCTAACTGCTATGCCGGAGGTCGTGGGTTCGATTCCCACCCAGGACAAATGTTTGTGTGATGAGCACGATCATTTGTTCTGTGTCTGGGTGTAATTTATCTATTATATGTATGTATTTAGAAATATATAAGTATGTTTATCAGTTGTCTAGTACCCATAACCACAGAATACATAATAGTACTACCATAACACAAGCTCTGCTTAGCTTGGGACTAGATGGCGTTGTGTGATAGTTGTGGAATATTATTATTATTATAATTAATCGACATCCACGTGGGTGAAGCCGCGGGCATCAGCTAGCCTTTTATTAAATGAAAGTTTAAAACTGCTAAGTTTAAACTTAAAGTTACATATTGATGTCTTCAATGCAGTTTAAGTTTTGTTGCAAACGAACTTTGTTACTACCTACTTAGAAAGGCAATCGGGTCATAGTCGGGAAGTCTCTAGGTGAACTGGGGGTCTAAAATGACCACTTTAGCATATCGTTTTACGAATTTTAACGCAATTCATATTATTTTCCTATTACGATCAATTTCCTAAATTAAATGATCACAGACGCAGTTAATATTATGAAAGATCAATTTTACGCTTTTTAAACCGCAATTCCTAATGATCTGCTAAAGTGGCCATTTTAAACCCCCTGAAGTTTCCGCATAGACAAGGATTTTATTATAAAAGCTTTTGCCAGCGACTTCGCCCGCGTGAAAATGACGATTTTCCATACAAACTTTCATCCCCTATTTGACTCCCTTAGGGGTTGAATTTCGAAAAATCCTTCCTTATTCCTTGTCTACATTATAAAGGGTCCTCTGTGCAAAATTTCAGCTTTCTAGGTCTAAGGGTTTGGGCTCGGCGTTGATGAGTCAGTCAGTCAGACAGTCAGGACTTCTCTTTTTATTTATACTTATATACATTAGATAGACTAGGTACTTACATATTTACGGGATTTGTCTTTGCATGCGATTGAGGAGACGTATCTCCAGCAGTGGACTGCTGTTACGCGTGTGTGTGTGCTGTGGTGTGCTGCCGATGATAATGACACATACCTATGATTTATGAAATGTTGTCGATCGATGGGTGTAATAAAAATACTGAGATCTTTTTTAGATTACAGTCGGGGCCGCGGATTCCCGTCGGGGCTGCGGATTCCCGTCGGGGCCGCGGATTCTCGTCGGGGCCGCGGATTTTTGTACTAGATGACGTGGCCTCGGCGCAAGACGTGGCATCGAACCCACTGGCAATAGCCAGTGGGTTCGATGTCATTATCCCTATGTGAAATGTCTTCTGCTTTAGGAAGAACATAAGGTCCTGGATTCAATTCCCAGGTCGGGCAAAACCGTAATGGGGTTGTTCCATCAGGAAATTCTCGGTAGCAGCCACGGAGTCTAGATTTGTGTCCTGTTGAAGGCAATATGCTCGCCCCTTAGTACGTAGGTACATGGGACATAAACATAATATAGGCTGGCGAAATGTGAGTGCACTATAATATTACGTAGGGGAGATAAGCCAAAATCGGGTACCCCGCCTAAATCGGGTATGCTTGTTTGTGTGCGTGTTACGTCTATTAGTGAGAATGTACGAGTGCAGCGAGGTGGCGTGACAGTCGGCCAATCACAGGCAGTCGGCTCTCCGCTGTGACGCAAGCGCTTGCAAGGTAAGATTGAAAACAATATTTTTAATGGTTTTACTAAAAAAAAATGACTTTTGGTAACAGTGAATACTCAAATATTGTATGGATTATGTTTACTTAAGTTTTGTGTTGTGATTTTGTAAGGAATTATGCATATAAATTAAAAAAACTTGTGGCATTCCTGCATTTGGTTTTGAGGTTATGGCGGTTAAAAATAAAAACATGCGTTTGGGCATTACGGGTAGGGGTAAAACGGGTATGTACCCGATTTGCCCTAGTATGGTCATGTAAGTAGTTTGGGTGGTTGAAATGAGGTTTTAATTAAGATTTTTGGTTTGTTTTATTCTAGATGGTTAACAAATATAAAAGAAAAACCTCTAATGCATCATGGGACGAGGCAGTTATGAAACTTGCTATGGAAGAAGCTAGCAAAACCTCAGTGAAAGGTGCGGCTAAGAAGTACGGTATAAACTTATTAAATTAATTATTAATATGTAATAAAGGAAATGTATATATGTATATATAATGTATAATGTAAGTTAATTAATATAAGTTATATATATATACATTATATATATATTATATATAATGTATTATATTAATATTTATTAATATATTATTAATTATTATTATGCAATTATTACTTTGATGCCTGCCAAGAGTAATTTAGTTTTTATTTAATTCTTATTTACTAGTTTTTATTTAGTTGTTTTGTTCCACCGATGATTTATAATTTAAACAAGATTAAAGATTGAATACGGGTCTAATTAAACATTTAGGAAGTTTTAATGAGCAAATATAAATGATCTCATGTTAAAGTATTTTGTAAAACTATAAAAATAACAATAGGTACTCTAGTTTATTTTTAAATTCTTCTTAGTAGCTGTTTGTTGCCAAAGATGATTTATAGTTTAAACAAGATAAGATTGAATATGAGTCTGATTAATAATTTAAGACGCTTAAATGAAAATATAAGTGATTTTATGTTAATAAATTGTAAAACTATAAAAATAAGTTGATTGTTCTCATTATATAGCCTTTACCCGTTATGCCCCGATGAGGTACCTGATTTAGGCCCCCTATAAGGGCAAAACGGGTATTTGGAAGGGTCTCCTAATTTCTGTTTTTCTAAGATTGTTGAAGAGAATGGTTATGTTTGTTATTTTTTTATATACTATATTAAATAAACATTTCCTTTAGTAAAACTATTTGGTACATTTTACGATTCTAAGTATTTTTTATTTCACATGTCCCTTAGCGTACCCGTTTTAGGCTTACCTCCCCTACACCCCTGCCGAACCCTTCGGGGATACAGGCGTGGTTTTATGTTATTGTTGTGTTTAATATTGACGCAATTCGGAAAGGGTTAAATGACAGAATTTTCACGTTCACTGAAACATTTTAAATACTGTAGCATCCATCTTAAATTGTTTTATGTCTGTTTAAACAACAGTTGAGGAAAGTACAATGTTTGCACCCGAAACTAAACAGCTTAACAAGAGCAGTAAACCCATATTTGTAGGCTCCAACTTCATAACTGCTACACATATAATAATGAAAGTAATTGCAGTTGGATATCACATGGCCATTAAGCTTATGTTGGAACTTGGGTTGCCAGAATAATTGCTAGGCGGTGGAGGATTATATTACCTTCTGAGGGACGTATGGACCCAAGTAATTATAAAGATTGGTTACTGTAATTATAAAGTTGTACCTACATACTTCACCCCAAACTGGAAAAATTGGCAATTTAGGATTTTCAGCCTTTCCCGATTTGAGTGTGGGTTTATAGTTTTCTGCCTCGTTGGTCTAGTGGTCGCAAGCGCGACTGCAGAGCGTGAGGTCCTGGGTTCGATTCCCGGGTCGGCCAAAAAGTGCTATTGGGTTTTTCATTAGAAATTTCCCAATAGTAGCCGGGAGTTTGGAAGTTGGTGGTATAATACCCCCGTGCCTCGGAAAGCACGTTAAGCCGTTGGTCCTGCGCCTGATCTCTCTCCGGTCGTGTCGGATTGCCGTCCCATCGGACTATGAGAGAAAAGGGAACAGAGAGTGCACTTGTGCCTGCGCATTCACTTGTGCACTATAATATCTCCCGCGCAGATGGCTAATCTCCGCTGGGATTGGCCGCCGTGGCCGAAAAACGGTCAGGAGGACTATTATTATAGTTTTCTGGTTTTACTGGGGTAGGTACATACCTGCTGTATTTCAGCAGGTAAGTAGTTAACTTCCGTTCTAGTGACTGTGTCAGGTAGATAGGTACCTACCTCGAAAGTAATCATCTTTCCTACTATTCATAATTTATATAAAATACTTTCTATATACAAATTGAACAGATTCTATTTATTAACAAAGACCAGACAGAAGCTCGTCATAATTTCAGAGCTATTTATATTTACATCGTCACACAGCAATACAATTTAACTTTACGTCCGTTCCCAGCTCCAACAATGAGTGCCGGTTGTCGGTATTTTCACCCACTTTGACATTAGGGCCAGCTAAACGACTTAATTGAAATAGAAGCATGGGCGTAGTCAACAGAGCCCACGTAATTATGGTAAAATGGGAAAAAATAACGACATTCGCCTTCATTCGCGATGACTGTATTTTGAAATGGAAATCCTTCTGTGAATTACGTAACGTTTTATTATATTTTCGTTATGGTAAAATATTCATTTCAGTTGTCGATTACTTTTTTATGGCGTTGTAACTAAATCACAATGGTTTACAGGCGTTAGCTAAGGAGTGGGACAACATGAGGTAAATAAAACTAGGTCTCAATTATACCAGTTTTCTTTGGGGCTAAAGGACAGCTCTAAAGTACCTACGTTTGAAGATAATATCTCTAAGTTAGGCTCAAGAATTGCCTGGAGACAAAAATGTAATAGAAGCTATTGTGCGAAACAACAGTTTCTGTTCTCATGTTCAAACTTATCTCGAAGTACGCACTTTTTCAACGCACCGCAGTAAACAAAAACTTGGTAAGAGCGAACAATATAAATGTGTGAAAATAAAGTGTGTATAAGAGAAGGGCCGGTACCCTCAGCGGGCCACCCAGCGAGCGCTAAAGTGTTATAAATCGCCTGTTATCGCCTCCGAGCAATAACTACTTTATGGCGCTATAAAGACAACGCAACCTTATCTATCACAGAATAGACCAAGAGATTTTCCATAGCAGATTGAAAAAAAGAAAGATTTCAGGAAAAAACTAAGCCATTTTGCTTCTAGTTAATCTCCTCATTAGGATTTTGTAAGCATTATAGCTACAATTTTGGTACGTAAAGCGGCACTAATGGATTATGGGAGGATTTAGTAGAAGCCGTCGTATAACATCTTAGATGATCTAAGTAGTCGCTTTTATTTATTACAGTAGATTACTCTATTACGTCAAGCTAACGAAATACATACAAACCAGTTTCCATCGCTACGAAAATGAAGCTACGTCTGCTACGAGTGCCTACGAACTGCGAGTAGGTACCTATAATATTCAAATGGCAGAGCTCTACGTACGTAGCGACTGTATTAATAACTGTACCGTGACACTCCACGTTCTATTTACCTCGAACGGCGGCTTGTCGCTTTATCCCGCCATAATCGAATTTTGCCCTTTGGAATTGGAAATTGTTTATGTATAACTATGGCTGTCGAATAAATAAAATGGGTCACGTCGTGGTAGCGTGACGTGAACGTGTTCCAAATAAATATCCGAGTTGTGTATTTTGTTGATGAATGCCGATTGTAGTATTTAGTGGGGCAGATAAACAAGACTTGAAAGTCAATACCACTGTTGTGCCACATTTTGGGGATCTATTTAATATTTATCGACCCACAAAGAAATATGCTTTTATGAAATGCGACACAAATGACTTAAAGAATGGGAAAACTGGTGCCTGGTTTGAAGTCTAAATAAACATGAAAGCGGTGTCATTTCTTAGAAATCAACTGGTATTACATTTTTATTCAAAACATCAATTTTAAACACCAAAATAAACATTTACATGACAATGTTTAGGTACCTAATATCAAGGCAAAACAAATAAATTCTATTTGCCCGTTTATTAAATTCACAAAATTTCCGGTGGGGCGAAATATTCACATTCCTAAAAGCTTTATTGCCAAAAAAAGGGTCGCTTGTTTACGGAGTCCCAGTAAACCGGGTAAAGTCTTCATTTTTAAAACAAAGGGGTCCGGGCGGCGGAGCGTGCGCTTATCTCGTGGGACTCGAATCAATTAAACGTGCTCGTGTGACCCGCGGACCCGCTTCTACCCACTTACCACTCTATAGGGATATGAGTTAAGACTTGGTCGATCGAAGGTTAAGTTGGGCATGCCGACTTCTGTTCGTGGATGGAACCCATGCTTCGGGAAGCACGTTTAAATGCCGTTGGTCCCAGCTTTTTAAGGTTCCGTAGTCAACAACAAACCTTTATTGTGAGACAAGCCTGCCATACTATTCGCAAAACACTGCAACTCCTGAAAGTCAGAATCAACAGTGGTGACAACCAGAAAAGCGACGGGACAATGAAGCTCGATGAAGTCAAAGAGAAACAATTTAACTGTCTTGGATCCGGCAACGAAATTAATCAGAAAAGAATAGCGGGGGAGGAGTCCCGGCTGTCATTTGTACCTACATTTTTGACAGTCATTACGAGTTACGAGTAGTAAGAACCCTAAAGTCTAACAACCAGTCTTACCAACAGGTCTTGTATCCTGCAGTAACTGAGTAGAGGAGGCCAGGGGGGGGTCTAAAATGGCCATTTTCGCAGATCAAAATATGGATCATAATATGGATCATAATATGGATCATAATATGGATCATAATATGGATCATAATATGGATCATAATATGGATCATAATATGGATCATAATATGGATCATAATATGGATCATAATATGGATCATAATATGGATCATAATATGGATCATAATATGGATCATAATATGGATCATAATATGGATCATAATATGGATCATAATATGGATCATAATATGGATCATAATATGGATCATAATATGGATCATAATATGGATCATAATATGGATCATAATATGGATCATAATATGGATCATAATATGGATCATAATATGGATCATAATATGGATCATAATATGGATCATAATATGGATCATAATATGGATCATAATATGTATCATAATATGGATCATAATATGGATCATAATATGGATCATAATATAGATCATAATATGGATCATAATATGGATCATAATATGGACCATAATATGGATCATAATATGGATCATAATATGGATCATAATATGGATCATAATATGGATCATAATATGGATCATAATATGGATCATAATATGGATCATAATATGGATCATAATATGGATCATAATATGGATCATAATATGGATCATAATATGGATCATAATATGGATCATAATATGAATTGCGTTAAAATTCGTAAAATGGATCATTAATAATAGTAACTGCGTCTGTGACCATTTGTCTGTGATCCTATTCCTATCCTAAAGTGGTCATTTTAGACCCCCCGAAAGATGATCTTTCTAAGTAAAAAAAATACTAGACTACTTTAGACTTACTAGATTACTTTAGACTTAAAGCCGATTCGACCTCAACTTATAGTTGATGGGGGTTGTAATAGTGTATAGGTATCATTGGAACCTCACGTAGACGGGCTCGCACTCGCAGGATATTAGTTACTGTAGTTGTTTAGTCAAAATTCGTACTACCTGAGAAATTTAGATACTAGCCAACTGATACCGCTTATGTTCGACAGCTTTGTGATCCCTCTCTCGCCACACGTTAAAGACTTAGGCCTGCACATTGACGACACACTTAGTTGGAACAAGCAGGTGGCTCAGGTTAGCCAGAAAGTCACATACTCACTGCGGTCTCTCTATAGATTCAAACATTTTCTACCATCTAGCACTAAAATAACTTTGGTCCAGTCACTGGTGATTCCCATTATAGACTATGCTGATGTTTGTTACTCTGATCTCTCCCAAGAACTTTTAAACAAATTGGATCGTCTTCTCAATAATTGCATTAGGTTTATTTTTGGCCTTCGTAAATACGATCACATCTCTTCATACCGTTCTCAGCTTAAATGGCTGCCTATCCGACTCAGAAGATCCCTCAGATCTCTTTGCACGCTTTTCACTATTTTAAAGGATCCATGTACTCCCGATTATTTAAAAAAATACTTCAAAGTGTTGGGCAGTTCACACAGTCGTAACCTTCGCGCTTCTAACAACCTACTCCTTGAAATTCCTTCACACCGTACTGGTTTCATGTCATCTTCTTACGCTGTCTCAGCCATAAAACTCTGGAACGCGCTACCCCTTGGCATTAAAAAAGCGGAAAGCAAAATGGCTTTCAAAAGAGCTGTGCGGAAGCATTTCTTAAAATCGGACTGAATTACTCATAATGTGGTAGTCATGATAATTATTGTTTGGTTTCTCATTTTGTGAACTATTTGTATGTATTATAATATATATTAGTTTATTTATTTCCATCTTTATATATATGTATTAGTATGTACGATTTATGTAGGTATATTAATTTATGTTACAAAAAGTATTCTCCTAATTTATTTATTTTTGTACTCTACCACAATGATGTCCTGTTTGACCCTAAGGTTGACTGGTAGAGAATGCCTTGTGGCATTAAGTCCGCCTATGTACCACGTTTGTGCATGAAGTTTAAATAAATAAATAAATAAATAAATAAAATTGGTCGCGGAGTATGATGCGATTTCAATCAAAACTTCCAGAGAGCGATATTGCAATAGTTACAACATGCTCACATCATTGATAACTTGTGGCGTATACACGTTGACACATCAGGCTATAGGTTCATTTACCCAGTACAGCCAGTACAACATGGCGTTGCTTTGAATAGGTTACCTGTACAATAACAGTTCCGCATAAACTGTTTTGAATAGCTTGATTGGTCGTCGTGTACTACGCCTTGTGCAGGTTTCAGCCGTCTTTTTTTCTTTTTGAGTTGCGTGATCCGTTTCAACGGAACCCTAATCCTCTTTACCATAAAAGTAGCCTATGTTATTCTTTATAACATCAGCTATCTGCCTATTTATTCGTGAAAATCGGTCCAGCCGCTTCAGAGATTAGCCGGAACAAACAGACAGACGGACAAAAAATGTCCCTTCGATAAAACCTGTTTCTATGGTGGACTAGTACCAGGGAATTATGTGATATCAGGTGCATTATTTATTGAACTCGAGCGATATTTCCGCAGCTGGTTCATGCCACAGTATACGGTGACGTAATGAAAGCGATGCGCACGTGATGTTGCATTTCTATCGAATGTTGACGCTAGTAAATGCTAGCGAGATATTCAGCGAAGCGAGTCGGTGATATCGCTGTGAATATGAAATTAGTAAAAGGAAAATATTGTGTTCTAAAATTATTTTATTAGGAAGAGAACAGTTAGGTAAATTGATAAAGTTTCCGCTAAAACATACAAAATAGAAAGAGCAGATTTACGAACTCAATAGAACACACGACTACCTACTACCTAGTTAGTATTCGGATGTTTTGAATGGATTTATAGATATAGGGTCATGCAGAGATGTACCTATAGGCTAGCGTTACGTAAAAGTCTTATTTATTTTAGTAGGATCCGACCTGTTGCCATGTACCGGGCACAAATCCAGACCCTGAGCTGATCATCAACAGCCTATTAATGTTCCCACTGCTGGGACACATGGCTCTTCTCTTTTGAGAAGGAATGGGCTATAATCTACCACGCGGCCCAGTACGGATTGGTAGATGTCACATGTCTTCGAATTTTTTTCTAAGAAATGCCGGTTTCCTCACGATGTTTTCCTTCACCGTTTTGAGAGCAGCGGTGATGAAATAAATTACCTACACAAAGTAATGTGCCTGCTAGGGTTTGAACCCACAAACTACTGTTCGTAAGTCGGGGCCGCCACTACTGGACCACCGATGCACGAGCTGATAACATAAATAAATAAATAAACATCCCCGATGAGTTAGGCAGAGAGAAGGAGAGAGCTAAATGTAGGTGTACCTAATAGAACACTCACATTTCGGCAATTATGCTTAAGTCCCATGTAATAGGGGGTGACCCTATTGAAACCAGGCACAAATCCAGACTCTGTGACTGCTACTGAGAAATGTCTGACGAAAAAAACCCAATAACACTTCGCCCGATCCGAGAATTGAATCTAGGATCTCATACTCAGCAAACTATGCACAAACGTACTTATGTAGGTTAGGTACTTATCTTACCTAAATTTTTTTTTTTTTATAACGTTGCCCCACACTAGGAATTTCTCCTGTATCGTGGGTGCGTTTACAAACATTTAAACTCACATACACAAATACCCAGACCCGGAACAACTACCTGTAGGTCATACAAATATTTGATCCGTGCGGGGATCGAACCCGCGACACGCAGAAATCCCAAGAGATCCCATTTTCCTGTTATTATTTAGTGCAATGCATTTAATATCGCGCCGCTTTCCGCCTGAATGGGTCTATCTACGTGGTTTATTAGATATTCATAAAGATAAGCAACTCGACCGCTTCATAAACTGCAGCCGCGGTATTATTCTCACAAGCAAATAAACTCCTTAATGGGTTTATTTAAAGCACATTTTATCTCCCTCTATCACACAAATGATAGATAAATTGGTCTCTTTCTACAATAATTAGGATGACAAGGAATAATGCTTCCCAATTGTTTGTCGTTTGGAAGTTTGATTAAGTGTTGGAAGTTCGAATCTCTTGATCGTTAAGTAGGCGGTTTCCGCAGATATTTGTTAAGACAAAAGCCCACTTTTGGTAAGCGTTGTAGGTACAGTCAGCAGCACCAATGTGTATCCACTTGGTAATGGTTAGAAGTAAAATTAGCCTTTTTTTAAAAGGATGTTATGTCATGAAATGACTCTTCTCACACCGCGTGGAGCAGAATAGAAGTGTCAGACTCTTACTGACTGAAAAAACTTTTCCATGTATCTCCTTATACCCTTTTCGGTAAAGGGCCGCAGTGACTATTTCGAAAAAATCCGTATCTCTGGCTCTAGCGGGCCCTTCCATTAGGCTGTCTCTATCTGTCTGTCTATCTGTCTCTATCTCTAGCAATTTTTGCCTATTGTATTGATTTAATTTTCATCCTACATTATCATAAAGTATCTATGTCATATCTCAAAGTTGCAATCGTTATTTCACGAGAAATTCACGTTTGAACTTGGCCAAGTGTTTAAATATTATTTTAAATCATGTTTATTTTTAAATAGGTAACACATAAATAGGTATTTATCATGTTTTTAAGACCAGTTGGGGCCGGTGTTTCGTACTACACTGAAAAGAAACAAACTTAGAGGTCGTAGTCTATTTTTAGGTCCCGACATAATCTTGATATATTCACATGAAGACAATGCTGATCAATGTTCGAGATGGTCTTTTAGAGAAACAGACTTATAGAAACACACACAGTCAGATGACTTATCCAGTCAGAGCAAGCATTTGCATTTTAATTGTTTTTTTGCTCGTGATTGTACGTTTTAGTACGTACGAAAGATATGAATTAACGACTTTTCTTACATAATGTTTCACTCGGGAGATTCAAGTAATGGCCCATCATTCCAGAATGATGGCGTCAATTAAAAACAGAACGTGTCACAACAAATAAGTCATAAAGCATAATTCGTTCCTACATAAACATGTTACTTTGCAATTACTTAGGTACGATGCTGTAAATGACTCCCCATTAATTAAACGACCGATACAATTAGTATGAAATGAAGCTGCAATAAACTTCAGCAGTTATTAATGTGTAGCCGATGACGAACATACGGCTAGATGAGCGACATTAGATTGCCCAGTAGAAGCCAGCCAACAGCGTGCGAATGTACCACGCTCAACCGACTGATAAATTTGGGCAATTTATCGTGAAATTACTCGATATCCCTGCGCTAACTTTTACATTCCCACTCCCCCGCTCCACCCCCGATATATCAGCATAAAAGCCTGACCCGCATCCGCACCCCTTCACAAGTATCAAACTCAATTGTCACGTCACATATTTCAGCTACATTTCGTATTGAAACGAGTCGCTGTATTCATCGCCATCAAATATAAATAAAACATAATTCATAAAATAAACATCCTCCGTACAATACGATAACAGTTAAAAAGAGCGTAACCCTCAATAAAAGTTATCATAATGTTTACTTTTATTACTCTCTTTATTGCTCAGTTTTTTACGACGGAGCTTCAAGAGTCGACTGAGTTTAAGATTTTTTTTCGTTTAAAATGAGGACAGATTTCTAAGAATAGATTATAATTATGCTGTATACATTTTTAGTTAAAAAAATATGAATTCACCACCCTCTACACTACACAAAAGTCAAAACATGTCTATAAACTGGTCTGTGAAAATATGCCATAAAAGAGAAAAATCAAAAGATTTTTTATTCGTGTTAAATGTTTGACCGGGTTCGTCCATTGGTAAGCGAAGATGCATGAGTAATAGGGCAGGCACTACGCTTTATATAAATGCAATACCGACATGGAGCAGATTGAATTGGAACGAGCATGGCTTCGCGTTCGATTAAAGCAGCCTTTTATAATAGGTAGGTACCTACTCGACACCTAGCTATAAACGCATCGAACTACATCGCAATTGTTTTAGCGACCTATATCAGATCGTTTAATCTTTTTGCAGAGTCAAAACATTTTTAAAATACTGCCAATAAAATGGGAAAAAGCGTTAAAAGTAATAGCTCTTCACAGTTTTATTGTGAGAGTGCGATATGGCTTTTGTTGAGGCAACAATAACAAAAAGTACTTTGAAAGAGAACAATGTACGTAATTTGTATGGAAATGATGTTATAATGCTTGTATGTTGGATTATTGGAGCATGGTAATTAGAAGTAGGTTAGGTAAATGCGTAGGTTTTGTGCACTGGATATAGGACCTACGGAAATAAATCATCGTTAAATATTCAAAACACAACATTTTGAAGTACGATGAATAAATGTAGCCACTGCCTCGTTGGCCGAGTGGCTGAGCATGAGGTCAGGACCTCATGCTCAGCCACTCGGCCAACGATACAAACGAGGTTCGATACCCGAGTCGGGAAAAGTCATCATCATCATCATCATTTCAGCCAAAAGACGTCCACTGCTGGACATAGGCCTCCCCCAGGCGTCGCCACATTGACCGGTCCCGTGCGTCTCTCATCCAGCGGGTTCCTGCAACCTTGACCAGGTCATCGGTCCACCTAGTGGGAGGCCTTCCAACGCAACGTCTTCCGGTTCGCGGTCGCCATTCCAGAACTTTTCGGCCCCATCGGCCATCCGTTCTGCGAGCAATGTGCCCTGCCCATTGCCACTTAAGTCTGGCGATTCTTCGGGCTACGTCGGTAACCTTGGTTCTCATGCGGATGTCCTCATTTCTGATTCGATCACGCAAGGAAACATCGGGAAAAGTGTTAGTGATTATTTCCATCACGAATTTTTCAGTAGTCTTTATTTTGTGCCCGATTGATGCAATAGGCTCGCCCCCTATTACATTGAACTTATACATAGCTGGCAAAATGTGGATGTACTGTTAGGTACATACATAGATAACATGCGTGTTATTTTGTTATGTTGTAACTATGGAAGACACTGCCTTACCAACTGCTGTACTCAGATACGTTTAATGATTGCTTAAGTCGTCACTTAGTAAAGGTTTTGTACGTCAAATCTTTGTGTTAGTGTGTGTAAGTGACGGCTTAATTAATTAATAAACATCTCTGAGTTCGGCAGTAAGACAGTTGCAATCACGGTCCATGAAGTGTTACTTTTACATAATGTACTATCTATATCTATAAAAGCGAAAGGTCACTCACTCACTGATACATCACGAAATCTCGAAAACCGCTGGACGTACAAAGATGATTTTTGGCAGGGAGGTAGTTTATAGTTAGTAGACGTCCGCTAAGAACGGATTTTGCGACAGGGCCGGATTAGGGTGGTCTAAGGGCCCTCGCAAGTTTGTATGAAACTCCTTCATTTTTTGTGCTACAATCTAGATTTTTGGCAGATACGTAGTTTATAGTCAGTGGGCGTCTGCTATGAATTAATTTTGCGACAGGGCCGGATTAGGGTGGTCTAAGGGCCCTCACAAGTTTGTATGAAAGTCCTTAATTTTTCGTGCTATAATCTTGATTTTTGGCAGAAACGTAGTTTATAGTCAGTAGGCATCCGCTATAAATTAGTTTTGCGACAGGGCCGGATTAGGGTGGTCTAAGGGCCCTCGCAAGTTTGTTTGAAAGTCCTTCATTTTTTGTGCTACAATCTTGATTTTTGGCAGAGACGTAGTTAATAGGCAGTAGACGTCTGCTTAGAACCGATTTCGTGACAGGGCCGGATTAGGGAGGTCTAAGGGCCCTCGCAAGTTTGTTTGAAAGTCCTTCATTTTTTGTGCTACAATCTTGATTTTTGGCAGAGACGTATAGTTAATAGGCAGTAGACGTCTGCTTCGAACCGATTTTGTGACAGGGCCGGATTAGGGAGGTCTAAGGGCTCTCGCCAGTTTGTATGAAAGTCTTTCATTTTTTGTGCCACAATCTTCATTTTTGGTAGGGACGTAGTTTAAAGTTAGTAGACGTCTGCTTAGAACAGATTTTGAGACACGGCCGGATTAGGAAGGTCTAAGGGCTCTCGCCAGTTTGTATGAAAGTCCTTCATTTTTTGAGCTACAAAGTTGATTTTTGAGACGGACGTAGTTTATAGTTAGTAGACGTCTGGTAAGAACAGATTTTGTGACAGGGCCGGATTAGAGAGGTTTAAGGGCGCTCGCAAGTTTGTTTAAAAGTCCATCATTTTATGTGCTACTAACTTGAATTTTGGCAGGGACGTAGTAGGTGAGTAGAAGTTTGCTAAGAACCGATTTTGCGACAGGGCCGGACTAGGGAGGTCTAAGGGCTCACGCGAGTTTGTATGACAGTCCTTCCTTTTTTGTGCTACAATTTTGGCAGGAAGGTACTTTATAGTTAGTAGACGTTGACTAAGAACGGATTTAGCGAGTTTAGCAACATGGCCAGAATAAGAAGGTCTGAGGGCTTTCACATGTTTGTAAAAATGTACTGTTTTTTTTTTGTACTAACAACCTGAAATTTAACAAGTCTAGAGTTTAGGAGTAGGAGATCTAAGCTAAGTTTGTAAGGAAGACCTGGACTAAGGGCTCCCGTAAGTCCATATGAAATCCTTGGCTTTTTGTACCTGAAAATTGGCAGAGAGATAGAATATAGTTAAGACATTTCAGGTAGGAATAGATTTTACGACAGGGCTGGTTTTTTTATTTTATTTTATTTAATATGGGCTTACTCTTGACCTCAATCTTGCCCTAAGGGCAGAGATGAGGTCGACGATGGAACGAGCTTACCCAGAAGAGGTTTAAGGGAATATAATCGCTTCGATTGGCATTTGGCATTCGATTTGACATAGTACCATCCACAGGCAGTCCAGACAAGAGAGTCAAAATTTCTACGCGAACGAAGTCGCGGGCAACTGCTAGTTGTACTATAAAATCCCATGCAATGTGCACTGTTTACTAAATCTAGACACATGAAGGGGTGACAATGGTGATGAATATTTAAATTATTCATTTGTTCTGCGAGATGTGGAAACCGGGATGAATTTCGTGATTGCTGGGGCACTGTGGTTAAACGGTTAATGTGGAGCTTCACTGCCACCCTCGAAAATTGCGAACATCTCAGGAAAATGCGACACAGAGACTCACAGAGTACAAATACCAGTAGTACAATATATATATTTTTTAATCAAAGAAAAAGTGTTGGCTCGCAACAGGACAAAAAATGGTTAAATTAACCACAATAACAATGATATAAAAAAGTAAACACAGGTAAAAAAATAAGACAAACAAAATTGGTCTTGTACGAGGCAAAAAGGAGCCTATTTCATCATGGTGCTGTAAATAAATAAATAAATAATGTGGACATGCGTATAAAACAGAAATAATAATACTTATTAAGATGCACAGTCACCAAATTAATATACATTATACTAAAACCTCATTATAAAGGGACTTATTAGAAATGGTACCCCCTAGTGGGGTGAGAATAGCTATAATTTGCCTTAACGAGCCGGCCAAGTCAGTTAATTTAATAATATGATAATGGTACTTTAAATATAATGATGTCTTATTTTGGTAGCAATACATCATGACCCTAAAAGGGCCGGATACATTATAAGACGGTCCTTTCAGCAAGTTATTATATGAAAACACAAAAGAAAATGGGGAGTGTGTACGACGAGATTTTATTACTCTTTTAAGTTTATACAATTTTTCCTACATGTATTTTTATCGTTTAACGGAAGTACTTTGAGAAAATTCTGCAAAAAAGCTATGGAATATAAATCTACGCGTAGGGGAAGACGGATGACGGCAAGAGAGGAACAACAGATTCTTGGAAAAATATTGTCTGTTAAGGTGTTCATGCGACCGTTTATTTCTGGTTCATATTTTACACCAGACATGGACGATGGATGTACTGTATAATAGATGATTTGGGAAGAAAGGATGTGTCTCATGAGATGATGAGTAATAGAGAATTAGAAAGTATGGAAGAAGAAGATAATATGCTGCCCCGACCCAAAATTAATTGGGATTATTTGGGATAAGAGCAAGAGATTGATGATGATGATTCTACACCAGACATTTATCTATCATAGAATAAGAGCGTATTAAACAAAAAAGAGCACATAGAAAAATATAAATATTTTCTATACTGTGTATATCCTGTAAGTCGGTGTCAGTAATTGTGTTAGTTCACGGTGCCGGTGTCGCCCGTGTGCCGGTACGTCGCCTGATTAAACTGCTTGCGCCTGATTACGGCTCTATTACATTTTAAATACACCATTCATATGTACTGAATTGCATATACCTACGATATACATATTATGTACCCACAGCTACCAATTTTCAGATGCTTTTACCAGGCTTTGATAGCGAATGAAAAGAAAATAGAGAATATCTTTTTCCGCGATCAAATGGAAAAGCGATGTGAAACGCTGTTGTTTATGGAATATCCCAGAGAGGTTTCTGTTGTCCCTACTTCAACATAAGCCCCGTTTATTCGAAAATTAAAAAGCTAACCATAGATGTCAAATTCAATATATCCACGCAACGTGGAATGTATGGGATTGACACTAGCGAGCCATAGCCGAATAAACGGTCACGTGGTCAAACGACGTCTAGGCTGTTTATTTTAGTGCCTTTGCGTTAATGGATGCAACATAAGGCACTTTATTTCGGGAGCGTGTTAAGCATAATTTAAATTCTCGCTGCAATAAATCGGTGCTTAGGGCGTTCGCCTATCTTGACTTTTGTGTAGAGACTGTCGCGCGTTTACTAAACGCTTTTCAGCGTCGCTGTTATCGCGCGGTAGTCGCATTTGTGACGTGCGACAGTAACGATGTAAAATGCACAACTGTTTCGGGCGATATCAGGTGGACGAAGAGTGAAGGACGGTAGGGTGCGATCAAGCGAGAAACATCGCGATCTTAGCAATACAAAATTATGTTAACGTGGGCGAAGGTACATAATTATGCACATCGAGTTACTACAATCTGTCTTTCTTTAATATCCAGATTTTCAACTTTATCTGTAAGACATTATATTAGGTTCTTGGTTGATGGGAAAACTTTACAGTTTCGGATAGCTTGATGCGTTGGCATCTGTACACAGTCAGCAACAACATTGCGACTATATCACGGGCACTTTAACTTTGCATGCAAAAAGTCGAAAAGTCATGGTGTGCGAGGTCCCTTACAGTTTAAAACATTAACTCTTTATCCTAATCTCCTGAAACTGATACAGATCGTTGTATGTCGGATGCAGATTACCTTACTTACTGAATTACCTTGTATTATCACTGTGTTGCGCTGCTGTGCTCCCGGGAGACTAATCCGTAAATAGACAGGATGTGTTCGTGATGTGTTTGCAGTTGCCAATTGTTTGTCTTTCAATCATCAGACTCCATGTTTGTTTAATTATTGAGTGAATTATGTTGGAACATTATTTGGATGGACAAAACAGACACATACTGTCAAGTATTGAGCCGAAAGTATTAGGAAATGAGGTGAATGCCAGATCCTCCGGCAAAATCAAGGTGCTCCGAACTTGACCAAGTTTTTACGTTACTTGAAAAACGTAACAACATCAAGCCTTTAATTAATCCCCGAAGGGTTAGGCAGACTAGGCAGAGGTACTTTTCGCCAGCCATGTTATAGGAAACGAGCCTATTGCCAGCAACCAGTCACAAGTCCAGACACCGTGGCTGCTACTGAGAAATTCCGGAAAAATCCAATAACACATTCCCCTGGAATTGAAACTAGGACCTCATACTCTGCAGTCGCGCTTTGACCACTCGACCAACGAGGCAGTTACTGAAAAAAGTAATGGTGAAACCTAACAAATCTAAACAGTTGTACACTGAAAAAAAAGAGTAGTTGCCACAATCAAGATTTGGTTTAGATTGACTAAGTAACTTGCATTTTTGCATCTGAGCCCATCAAGCACAATGATCACAGCCAACTACTTTTATTTGATTGAGATATCTTGTTTAGGGCAAACACGCAGCTTTATTAGGGTAAAAACCTTACTTGATAGCTGCAATCAAGTTGTATTTGATAAACACAACCAAGGAACTTATTTAGCGCAAACATTTAGCGCAAGATTTGATCAAGTTGTATGATTAATACAATTAATTGCAATGATAGATGCTATCAAGTCAAACCAACTTAATAAAGTTTCAATGATCTTTATTGAAGTAATCAAAATGCTTGATTGACAAAACTAACTCACTTTGTTACAGTTAACATTTTTTGAACTTGTCTCTTTTTTAACTCTCTCATGATGTCTTGTTAAGGGTAATCGAGAAACTTGTTTGGGCGTTTAATCAAGTGAACTAGTATTGCTACAATCATGTCGTGATGATCAACTTAACTAAGATTTTGATTGATCTAAACAAGATATCGTCAATCAAGCTAAAAAGCCACTTGATTGAATTGCATTTTTTTCAGTGTATCTACACTAACAAACCAGGTACCTACTTGTCGCAGCAATTAGCTCAGTAGATCAAAAGCTTATGACTTTATCAGTAACACTGAAAACAGGATATTTACCATAATTATTACTGTTTGTACCTTATTACTTATTCTGGAATACAGAACGACGAACAACTAGCTCCTCCGGTCGCCACGACAACCAACCAAGCTGTTAATACCGAAAGATTGGCCTCAAGTTATTTTGGCTTTCATTATAAACACAAATTACGTGGCCTCAACATCTTCATAATAACGTTATTCCCGCACGATATTTGATTGCTCCACCTAATTGATTCATTCATATTAATGATTTTGTAAAAGAATTTGCGTAATTTTCCTCGCTGTAGGCGTTCATTGAACGCGGCTACCCGCTATGCTTGTACATTTTTGACATTTATTACATGCTAATGAGTGTGATGGGTGTAGTGTATCAATAAATACCGACACGCCTTACTGGTGGGGCGGGCAGTGGTGGGGGTGCGGTCGAGTGAGTCGTTGCACGGACCGCACACTCTCTACTGGTCGGCCGGGCGAGTAAGTCGTGCGCGTTCAAACCAAACTGTGTTGTTTTACTAAATTCCCTACGTACCTAACAACCTAATAGTGACCTGTACAAGTGGCGACCTTGCCAGGATACAAAATAAATAAGGTACGTGCCGAATTTAAATAACACTGAGTGTTAATAAAGTAACCAAGAGGTAAATCGGTAGCAAATCAGTTTCAATGTTTATTCATGTTTTATAAATAATTATTTAGTTTTAAATTTGACCTTAAATTGCATTAAGGCAGTCCTTGAAAAAAAAAAGATTATAATGTTTGTAGACTGCTATTAATATGTTGAACGTAGTCGTTACTTCAAAACGGAACTGATTTAGTTACATTGATTGGTACCTAAACATTCGTGTACTAATACAACAAACGTCAATGACGAATGCTTTGATTATTGGCAGAAACAAATTGGAGTGTTGTTGGCATTGACTTATACCTATATTACTGCGTAAGGACTGGGCGGACCGCATGATAAAATGACGCCTTGAACTTGGTCCCAAATAGGACTTGACTAAACCGAAGTTTAAAAGAAAATGAAAATGAAAAATGAAAATTTAACATTTTTTTTTATTAACATTTTAATGAAAGCTTTATTTAATTTCTTTATATCTCGATAATACCACGCCACGCCGCTTATACAAGGTTACGTTTACGAGCAGCCTGATTAGTTCTTATGGATGGCGTTAGTGTTTCTCTGTATGGGGATCGCATCGAGCAAAATGTTCGGACGACCGTATCCTTAGTTTTTATATCAATGGTTGTTAGTAATACTAAGTTATGCATTTTGTACATTATACCGATATTTTGGGTTCAAATTGAAGGCGGTTGTTATTTAATTATGATTGTAACGAAGTTAGACCATGATTATTGTTATACGGTGAGGCTCTTTATGGTTGACAATTATATTTGCGTTCTTGAGTAATCTTGGATACCAGTGATAGACATGCTGTTTATCCAAATTAACACTTTTAATCTGTCAATAATCAAAGTTAACATTGTCGTTAGAGGTAGTTTGCTTATGCAGACGGTACCTAAAGATCTCGTAGGTATAAATTTCGGTCCAAATGGACTGGGATGAAATACAATCAGATCAAGAGGTAGTTTCATTAATTTGGAACGGTACCTAAATGGTCTGGATTCATTAATTTGGAACAGTACCAAAATCAGTCCAAATGGATTGGGATGAAATACAATAAAATTAAAAGGTAGTTTCATTAATTTGGAACGGTTCCTAAATGGTCTGGATTCATTAATTTGGAACAGTACCTACATGGTCTTGTATAAATAACAGTCCAAATGGATTGAGATGAAATACAATACCTACCTAAAATTAAAAGGTAGTTTCATTAATTTGGAACAGTACCTACATGGTCTTGTATAAATAACAGTCCGAATGGATTGAGATGAAATACAATACCTACCTAAAATTAAAAGGTAGTTTCATTAATTTGGAACAGTACCTACATGGTCTTGTATAAATAACGATCCAAATGGATTGTGATTGAATACAATACCTAAAATTAAAAGGTAGTTTCAGTAATTTGGAACGGTACCTAAATGATCTTGTATAAATAACAGTCCAAATGGATTGGATGAAATACAATAAAATTAAAAGGTAGTTTCATTAATTTGGAAAGGTACCTAAAGAGGTAGATCCATTAATTTGGAACGGTACCTAAAGAAGTAGTTCTCTTAATTTGGAACGATACCTAAAGAGTTAGTTCTATTAATTTGGAACGGTACCTAAAGACGAAAGTTACATCGTCAGAGGTAGTTTGTTATCAAACGGTACCTAAATGAGCTTGTATAAATACTGGGATAAAATACAATAAGATCAAGAGTTATTTCGATTAACTCGAAACGGTACCTAAAGAAGGAAATTACCCCTTCCATCCAGGTAGACCACAAGTATGTCGCACATACGACCTCAACAGTCGTTGGACTGTGTCGGTGACCTAGTTTCAGTTGGTTTACGTTGGGAAAAAACGTGCACCAGAGTCAGACCTGACGGCTACCAAGTTACCACACTCAGGTGGCCTTAGGGCAATAGAGCTTTACTCTTACTCATGGGTCGGTTAACCCTTCCAGAAATATAATATTCCTGCCCCCGTACCATGGCGATTCTATCTCTATTCTGCCAAGAATAGACAAAGATTTTTTCATACAATTTGACATGAAACCTTGCTACAATCTGTCATTTTGTCGATTCTTCCGTCGACAAAACCCGTTTCTTCGGTGGTCATGCTAAGCCGGCTGGTGCACATGTAGAAACTACTAAGAGGACCTTGTGGCTTAATAATATCTGCCACTCAGGTCGATCTTTAGGTTAAGCCACGCTTGCCTTGATTGGTCTGTGGATGGGTTGATCGCCCATTACATATCGTTTCCTCCGTGCCTCGGAAAGCACGTTAAGCTGTTGGTTCCGGCTGCCATTTAGATCTTTGGCAGTCGTTACGGGTGGTCAGTGACCTGAAAGTCTGACAACCAGTCTTACCGGAGGGCACCGTATTACCTAGTATTAGCTGTCTTGTGGAGATCAAATAAGCAGTCGTTCTATGTAAAATACTGGTATTCAGCTGCATCCAGTTAGACTGGAAGCTGACCCCAACATAGTTGGGAAAAGGCTAGGCAGATGATGACTGGTAGAAACTACTAGTGGTAACAATTATGTATTTACTGTTGCTATCAACAAGCTCGATGAATATTTGCCCCCTAAACAAAGTCGTGTTTATATGCGTCACTTGTTGAGGCTCATCAAATAATAAAGTGTGGGAAAATTTACAAGTTTCTGGTCAGACTTGGACATCTGAGCTTAAAAGTAAATTCATGTGTGCGTTGTGGTGGCAGTCATTCAACTGATACTAAAGTTGTCCAGCCCGAGATAGGAATTGTCTCAAGTGTGGGATTTTTGAATATTTTCAAAACAGTGTAAGACTAAGGCGCTGTGTTGGAATTGAGATGTAACGTCATTCTCAAAGGAAATGGTGTCCTTGTTGAAAATCAAGTAATATCTAAAAAAAAGGAGATTTATGGCCTACGTTAGTCTTAATACCTTAACCGTTTTAGGGTCTATTGACTCTAAACAATTGGTAACAGTTTTTGTAGAGCCAAAGCCAAATTTTATATTGTAAAAATGGGACTAGAAATTTGCTAGGGAAAGACACCGCCAAGTGCCAATGCAGTCTATGGTGTGTTCCCTAAATTTAAAGATGATCAAATTCATATTCTTATAGAAAAATTAATTCAACCAGTTGCTCAGCTTTATCGAAGAGTATACCCTAACGGGAGACAGCGTTAGAGTATAAAATTAATAAAAATAAAAAAGACCAAGAGTTTGTTGAGTTTGACATTGTATGTAATATACCCAGTGAATAGCCCATCTGACTGGATCCCTCCATTGGTACCTGTTTAAAAAGCAGATTTACCATTAGGAAGGTACAAATAGCAAATGTGAAAAGATAACAATGTTCTACTAAATGATGCAAAATGTGCATTAGAGTTCATCAAATTGGTTTCTCGGTCATCAGTTCATCACTTATCTTTGTTTAAGGACAATTTACTGTTGCGCGAAAATAAAATAGGATCTTAAAGCGAGGTCAAATATTTTAGCAGCTGCTCATGAAGGTCACTCGAGCATAGTAGTCATGGAAATAATATTAATAAATTTATTTTTTCTCATTTATACACAAAAATCATACAATGTCAAATATCTACATAGAGACTGGTGTCTGTTTTAGGTAGAACCTGTATTACACCATTACCAGGCTAACCCTCCGTCGGACATTTCTCATAAGACATAATAATTATAATTAAATGAACAAAATTAAATGAGTATAAACAATTCAAATAAGTAAATATACAAATGAATTAAATTAAAGATAAATTAAATTACAAATAAATCAAATTACAAAATGTTTAACTGCAAATAAAGTACCTAAATTGCGAATAAATTAAATTAAAAATAGATCAAATTACGAATGAATAAAATTGCAAAATAAATTAAATCAATTACATTTTCAATTAGAGATAGAATAAAAATTTTACAAATCACATAAAACATTATGAAAAAGGTAAAATAAAATAAAATTTAAGTATGTAAATATATAAATAAGAGTAAAATGAGACTACGTTCCAAAGTGTAGTGGCCCAAAATGAACAGAGATGCTGAACATTATGTAAGAGCGTGTAACGGTTGCACTCTGGTTCCGGACTCCAGTTTAGAGATAAGCTGGCTTTTATTGTAGCTGGATTTTAATGTCAGATTGTCTTTGCATAATACTTTAAAATGTGTTCCCGTGGAGTTTCTTGTCCATTCTTCTCCACGAAGACTAGGGACCTAGCGAATGGAATCGAGTTTGATGTAGTTGACAAGACCAAAAGAAATAAAATAAATAGTCTTGTCTTTTGTGCTTTTACTTCATGAACACAGTAATAACCAGTAATCATCCTGACACTCGAAAGTTCATTAATTGGTGGATATTGATACATATACATATACTCTTACATAGTCTTACATCTAGGTACTTACAGATGGACCTAGAGAAAAAGTTAGTAAAATTGGAAGAGCAATGGAATCTAGTAGAGATATTGGTGGAAAAGTATAATATGTTAAAAATACAATAAACAAGGAAAACAAGTTGTCCACCTCATTCAAGGAGACGACACATACAGTGATTAATAAATAAAAGAGAGATGTCGAAATGGTAAATGGTGATAGTGGACAACAGTTACTTATAACATTTAGAAGTACATTTGGAGAGGATTGAAGCAAAGTGGAAAGTTTGCACAAATGAGGATGATAAATCTCCAGAAAATAATGGCACTTTCGATAACAATGTGTGTGACGAAAATTAATAAGTTAATTGTTTTACAGATCATTATTAAAAATATTTGATGATTGTTCTGTTATAAACTATTTTGTATTGGATAGTACTTATACGAAATAATGCTATTTTTCCAATTTTGTAAAAGGTAGATGTAGTGTATCAATAAATACCGACACGCCTTACTGGTGGGGCGGGCAGTGGTGGGGGTGCGGTCGAGTGAGTCGTTGCACGGACCGCACACTCTCTACTGGTCGGCCGGGCGAGTAAGTCGTGCGCGTTCAAACCAAACTGTGTTGTTTTACTAAATTCCCTACGTACCTAACAACCTAATAGTGACCTGTACAATGGGTATCGAAACAGAAATTGGATGTGATATACCTGTTAAAGGAAAGATTTTGTACGTAATATACTATGTATGTGTTATTATTTATAACGTACCTATAACAATTTATGTTCCTAAGCATGAGACCCAGGTATGATCTCCGGGTTGAGTAAAGTGTTATTGGAGTCTAAAAGCAATAGACTTGCCCCTTTATCACAAGGAACTTAAAACATAACTCTCTGGAAATGTAGATATTATTATGCTGCTAGGTTAGAAAGTTATGTCAGATTACTACCTACCTAAGTTCGGTTAGTGTGTTAGGTTAGTTTTATTCAATTGCAAAGCTATTCACTGAAATGTTTGCTTATAAATGATCATCTTTTCCATCAAATACATTTACTGTTGGATTGCGTTTTGAATTAGAACATGTATTTTGAAGGCCATAGGCTCGCCCCCTGTTACACGGTACAACTCTGCCTTACCCTGCGGGGATTACAGGCGTGATGTATTCTGAAGTAATCGAAAACAATGCAGTAAAAATGCAGTCATTGTAATACACTTTATATCGATAGCACAGAAACTGCACGACAGTTTTGTGGTTACACTTACATGTTACAACTTGCTTACAAGTACACAATATAGTACGCTTAAGAAGTTCCAATTGAAGTCTTCATTGCACCCGTCGAGGCTGCGGGTTGTTCGAAAGATATACCGCGGCCTCGGCACAAAGGGCTAAGAAGGAACATGGGTGGTTTTTAGTCAGTAGAAATCTAATACTCCCTTCCGCTTTCCCACCCCCCAAAAAAAAAGTCTTCATTGCACCAAGTACCAAGCACTTACGTAGCCTGAGTAGCATATGAAACCGCCACCGCCAAAATATCGAAACATAACTTAGCTTCACACATAACGGGTTAAGTCGCACATTTGGCGTATTTACCAAGATACATGATAGCAGTTTATATGCCTTGCGTAGGCGCCATCCATTATAATTTGTAGGGAGCACGTAAACCAGTGACGGAGGCACTGTATCTTTCGTTACTGCCCTAAATGATCCTTAGGCCTTTAAAGTATCTCGTTTAGGCATCCTTTGAGTTGCGTAATACTTTGTACTGCTACTATAAATTATTTTATGGTAATCACGGAACGTCGGCACGTTTTGAATAGCGTGATTGCTATTACTTGCTGAGGAGCTCAACGCTAAATAATAACAGCTACTCAGGTCGATCTCTAGGTTAAGACGTACTTGCTTAGGTTAGTCAATAGATGGGTGACCACAAATTACATATCGAGTTTCCTCTGTGCCTCGATCGAATAGCACGTTAAGCCGTTGTTCCCGGCTGTCATTTGTCATTTGTCTGTTTAAGTCGCGAGTAAACAGGCTTCTACTGGGTAAGCTCGTTTCATCGTCGACATCATCTCTGCCCTCAGGGCAAGATTGAAGTCAAGAGCAGGCCCATTTATAATAATAAAAAAAAAAAACTTTTACAGTTGTTACTAGTAATCAATCGATCCGAAAGTCTGCCAGTCTTACCAAGGGATATCGTATTATGTACCTAGTACTATCTGTTTTTCTGGGTTGTGGAAGTCAGATAGCAGAGTCGCTCCATGTAAAATACTGGTATTCGGCTGTATCCGGTAAGACTGGAAGCCGATCCTAACATAGCTGGGAAAAGCCTAGGTAAAAATCAGTTCTACAGCTGATTTTCTCTCTACCTTAATCTTATTTCGATAAATCAATATTGCTTGCCATAATACAATGTAATTTACATACATTTAAATGCACATAAATGAGATTAGATTTTGTTAATGTTCTCTGCGTCAATCATTTACCAATTGTTTCATTAATTCATTCTAATAGCCAAACTACATCGTCAGCCGATATTAATGGCTATAGGAACGGGGATTCCTATTCTCAGATTAAACCGACTACCGATAGTAAGTGAAATACAATCTATGAATGTAATCGAACATGCGGAAGCCTGAGGAAGGGATCGGTCCAACGCGGCAACGGTTCGGAGCTTACGTTCACCCGTGTACGCAGTACACACAAGCTTTGTCGGGTTGTCGGCCCATCATTGGTAATGGGGATTAACAGTTACTTGTGAATCTTGCGATCCTCCAAATACAATTAAGTGAAAACAAACGAGAAACTAGTCCTGTTTCTTGGATTTAACCACGCGGAATTGGGTTGTTGTTTGTTTTACGCTTTAACGTATGGAGGTACAAGAGATTTAGTCACGTAATTGCTTTCTTGTAATTTAAATGTAAATAATTAGTGTGTTTACAATTTTCGTCGCGTTTTGTTTGGCGGCTTTTTGTGAGTGATTGATCTTTTTTGTTTTGTCAATTAAATATACATACCTAACATCACGCCGGTGATCCGCGAAGGGTTAGGCAGAGGTGTGCCTATAAGTACACCACATTACACCAGTTATGCTTAAGTCCCACGTAATATGGGGTAAGCCAACTGCCATTAACCGGGTACAAATTCAGACTTCGTGGTGGCAACTAAGAAATTCCTGATGGACTATCCAATAACACTTTACCCGACCCGGGAGTCCAACCAAGGAACTCATGTAAAGCAGACTTTAGTCAGTGCTTGCGACCTCTAGACAAAAAAAGTGAAAGTTCGTCAATTAAATGTTTCGTCAATCGAAAACTAATCGAATTAATAACTAGCTTAAAATTGAAAAAGCACAGCAAATTCCCAATTAAAACTACTCTCGTAGTGAAGACAACAACCAGTGTTTATTTATTTGTGTTCAAGTCTAGTGACGCTGTCAAAGCTGGCTGGCTGCCTGAACCCTGCGGCCGCCGGTGCCTGAACTTGCCTGCCTTTGCCTGCCCCTGTCTGCCCGGTGTGACTGACACCCGTAATTATGCGCCTCTGACGCCGCCGGCGTCACGACAAACTTTTAATTGAACCGATGAAACAGTTTTTGGCTCAGCTTTATGAAATCGTTGGCGCAAAACTTTTTACAATATTAATTTTCTATTGTGTTTAATTGGCTCTGTAGCTAAGTAACTATCATGTATGGTAGGGGAAAAGCTTTATAAAGGCACTTAACCTTGATGGGGTCATGATTAGTGATTATAAATATAATTTTAAAAATATTGATAAGTTCTACTTGTAGTAATAACACGATCTCTTAGCTCTGGTCGACGAGTGTGATCATACTGTGTTTGTATGAAATGTTTGAATTAAATTACGGTAACTGACACTGCAAAGCAGCGCTAACACGCCAAAGAAATAAAAACAAATGTTTTATCTGACTTCTAGAAAATAGAACACTTAAATAAAAACTGTTGAGAAATAAAATTCAAGTTAAAAGATTTCTTTAAGTTTCACCTTGATGAAAATAAATTGAAACAAATGTTAAATGTAGGTGAAAAATATCTAATAAATATTTATAAGGAAAGTAAATATTTTTATAAAATTCAATCAGAGCGACCTTTTTCGTGGAGATATGTAAATTGTTTGTTGTTTCGACAGAAGCCACGCGACTCCGCACACAGAATAAGTTATCCTTTCGCTAAGTACGGCCGCCCGCCCTATTGTTGAATTTCGTCAAAACGTTTAGGTTCGTTTTATTTAACCTTTGTCTAGAATATTTGCGGGAAAGCCTTTTGGGCATATTTGGTAAACTTAAATATATACGAGTACATGAGAATGTCTGCTAACGAAATTGACTAGAATTTTCAGAAATTCCCAACTCAAAATTAAATGATCCGATAAAATTACCTAATGACAGGAAAACTCAAAAGGAAACATTACGAAATCAATTTAATTAACAACATTCTAAGAAAAACGTCTCGAACAAATTATTACTTTTAAAGCTTTTAACTAACATTAAGGTTATCGCTCGCTCCTTCCATCTAAGCGTTGGATCCTTTCCAAATGACGTACTTTAAAAAGATGATATTCTTCGTCAAATATAATCTTTACGTAAATTGTGGGTTGTAAAGCCAACAAGCGGGTCAGAGTTAGACGAACAGCACATTCTCCAGTGGGCCGAGTGTTCCCACTTCTGCACCATTCCAATTTGCACAAAACTGCTGTATAATCAAGTCGTTTAAATTCACATTCACCAAAAAATACAAGTCTGTATTTCTATTCGTGTTTGCTGTTGCTGTTAACTGCGGTTGAATATTTTTGCATAATTATAGCTTTCTGACCACAACGTGTTACTATCGTTTACAGTTTCATTCCCTAGGGTTAAACGTTGAGTTTAAAGTCAGCACCATCGACGTACAGTTACGACAAAAAAATATTTTAATTAATTGACCTTTGGTCCGTGGATGGCAGACCATTACATACGAAGATTCCTTCGTGCCTCTAATGCCTGTAGCACACCTTCGCTGCGAAACTCAAAGGGCGAAACCGCAATAGTTTCGCTGTGAGTTGCGAGTTCTTTGGCGGCGAAACAGGAGCGAAATTCCCTGCTCTAACGTACAAAATTGACTATGATGTTGTTTCTTTCTAACACGATTTAGCTCGTTTGCTCAGGAGCCGTCTACATCTCCGCCCGTTGACCGTAGTACTGTTGTACAGCAAAACTCGCGCAGTGGTTTCGCAGTTGTTGTTTCGCAGCGGAGGTGTGCTACAGGCATAAAAGTATGTTAAACCATTAGTCCCGGCTGTCATTTGTATGATCTGTGACAGTCGTTACAGAATAGAATAGAATAGAATGATATTTATTTGTTGTAATAGTTTGGTATAAAAGATGGTAAAAAATACAAAAAATCAAGAGCATACATGTTTTTGCTTAATAGTGATAAGCGTACAAATTTTTTTAGACATTACTTACAGGTAGTCAGTGGCCCTAAACTCTTTGGCAAGGCTGGTTGACAGACGTCAACCAGCCTTGCCAAAGAGTATCTCATTATCCAGCACTAACTGGGCTGTGGAGGTTACATAGGAAGTCGTTCCATGTAATATACTAATATTCGACTGCCTCCGGTTACACTGGAAGCCGTCCTCAACCTAGCTGGGAAAAGCATAGGCAGATGATGACATCAACGGCAAACATTTTTTTGGACGTTCGGAAGTCATCAAATGACTCCACCCGCTCTGGGCGAAGCGGAAGTGAGTGTCAGACTTCTACTGTATAAAAACCACCCTTGTTCCTTCTTAGCCCTTTGTGTCCTGGGCCGTGGTATCTCTTTCGAACAACCCGCAGCATGACATCAACGCCTGACTTTTTAAACTTTGAATATAAAATGTTCCTGCAGCTTTCGATTACTTGGTGCAGCATAAAGTTTCCCGTGTCAAGTTGATCGCTGAACATTTTACTTCTATACAATTTTCGCAGAACATTGTTGCCTCGAAACGTTGAACCGAAACTCCAGCCTCAAGAATATTTTCAAAGTTGCCGACGAGCCGCCATCTTGTGTTGCAAAAAGATCTAATGGAATTTAAGCTCAGTTGTTGATAACAGACCATTAAGGCGTTGACACACGTCATGACATCGCCACTCGAAAAAGAAACAGATATGAAACGAATTGTCAGAACTGTCAGAGTGTTCCCGACGGTGTAGGCCGAGGTTTACTGTCCCACAGCCGACGATATGACGTGCATTATTGGGTGCAGTTTCATCTGACTATAATTGAGAAAATTCCAATTTAAATTATCTGGAATTACTCTCTTGTTTGCTTGCATTAATTTCACCAAAAGGCACCAAATAATTGTGTAAGTACAGTCTCATATTAAATCGTGTCTCATCACAGGCTGCTGCGTCGCTTTGAGCCGAGGTGTCGCCACACGGATAATCAAGGCCAGCTGCTAATGAACATCATTATCAGATATTTGTGCCGATGAGTAATGCATGGAGTACGCGGGGGGGCGGGGCGAGGGGTCGGCTCGAGGGCAGCGAGCCGAGGAAATTGCCAATTAATGTGTCCGCCGACTGCGCCCCGATATTCTCCCCCATCGCTATTTTAAGATGGGGATACAGCAAGTGTTGACTAGTGAAACTATTTATTCTTGGAGTTGTAACAAGTTCTTAGACGGGTAACGTATTGAGTAGATGTAGCATGAGATGTGAACAAATAACGACAAGCAAATGTTGAACTAAACCAATTGAATATAACTCTAAATCACTTATTTTCCTTTAGCAAATTGCCTAAAATGTCCATAGCCCCAAGCTAGCTCCCCACCAGTATTACTTACCAAGAACATTAGTCAGGTGCTTATTTTTATGACTTAACAAGTCGTCGGCACATTTTACGGGGTAATTCCCTCGCAATGTAGTGTGTCCGAGGCTTAACCCCCCAGATACCTTTCGTCGGGGAGTCGAGATTTATTCGATTCTTTTTTCTTCTCTGAATACATTATTCTTATTTGTAAATAATTACTTCTTTCGCCGGTTCGTCCCTCTGGGATTTAGGTCGTGACTGCTTTACTTCATGTCATTATGGAACATGTGTTTTTAGTGTTGTGGATTAAATGGGAGGATTAGATTTATCTACCCATATTATGTGTATAAATGTTTTGATTTGGTGTGAGTATCAGTTGTTACGAGTAGGTAAATCCCGAAAGTCTGATAATCAGATGTACCATTTAGGGTATCGTATTACCCAGTTATTAGGTAGTGGAGTTCAGTTAGGAGCCGCTCCATGTAAAATACTGGTATTCAGAGGCATCTGATTAGACTTGAAACCGATAAAAAAAGATCGAAATCGAAAATGGTTAGGCAAATGATGAATTTCAGTCTCATTTAAGCGCTGGTCTTTTTACTTAAAAGACAACAGTACACCTTGTAATTCCCGAAGGCAGAGGTGTTCAACTACACCAACATTTAGTTCACCAACATTTCGCCAGTTATGTTTAAGTCTATTGCTATCAACTGGGCACAAATCCAGACTCTACTGAGAAATTATGGAAAAACCCCAATAACACTTTGCCCGACCTGGTAATCGAACCCAGAACCTCATGTTCTGCAGTCACGATTACTAGATTAACAAGGCAGTCAGGAGTGACAGACCAGTGAGGAAGTTTTAGTTAAAAATACGATTATATCTCCGCTGTCGACTAGTTAGTTCCTTTCACAGTAAAAGCTTTTTTACGAGGAGTGTCAGTCACTATCTATACAGAAAGTTGTTGGTGACGTTTTTTGACTATTTTGGTGTACGTAAGATGCATTAATTACGTTCGGCTGCAGACGAGGATGCAAATAAAACCGATATAATTTACTTATGAAATTTAATTAATGTAGAAATTACATTGAAATCGGTAATTCTAAGTTGCGTGACAATTGATCGATGTGAGAAACAAGAGTGATGCACTAAACCTAAAATTAACACTGGTCACTGGCATTGCCCAATCTTCGATCTCACGGTCGGATGAGTCGGCGGATCTCACGGTGCATCGCACAGCGCGGTGTTGGTCATCTTCTTAACAATAAAGGGTGTCGCAAGTAGCAACATAACACATTATCTTACGTATAATTTATTTGGAATGCGCATATTTTAAATAGCTGTGTATTCTAAATATCAAAACCACCAATACCAGTTATGCCTATAACAACCTAAAACCATTTACAAGTAATCATTTAACCGACCTACAGCGAGCGAACAACAATAGAGATAAGTGATATAAATAGGGTATTACCAAACACAAGCAAATAGAAATATTATCTACACAATAGCCAGGTAATCCTCCAGCCGACAGCCGCTTTTAACATGATACTCTTGTTTTATTCTATAACGCACACACTTGCATGCCTCTAACTCATACAGTACAACATACACGACGTATTATGTTAGGGGACAACATCGAACATCTGTATAGACAAACAGCAATAGAACCGAAACACGGTATTGTGAACATTTGGAGGGAATATTTCACGTGGCTCAGTGCAACCGCCCCGGGGGATGCGCGAATCAGCCTCGCTACGGGCTACGGCAGTTGGCTACGAGCCGTAGTACCGGCGCTACGCGGTGCTACGCCGTGCTACGAGCTCGCGGTTGGGTTAACACGTGCGTCGACTCGTATTTATTTTTATTTGTGCTGCATATTTTGTGCATATTTTAGTGAAGTTTGAATTATTATTGTATGGATAAAAATAGTATAACGACTTCTAAAATAACTTTGATGGTCTTTCGTTGTTGCTAATTAGTTTGTTTTGAATTAAGATAAATTATTAAAAAAATAATAGATGGCTCGCTAATATTTCGGATCCTAATTCAGCATTCATCTTTAAACGTATAGTTTTTTATCATACATAACTGTGTATAGGGTGGGTAAACGTTAACCATTAGTTAATAAATGATTAGGGATGTGCTTGTGTCACGTTTCTCCCAATTCATAAATATTTTCGTTTGTGCCTCAGACAGAATGTGTTTAAAAATAGAATGATTAATATAAACCTAGGATGATCTAGATTTTTATCAAATTGAACTCATTTATGACCTTAATTTTATACTTGATATAAGTAAATGAGATCCAATAGTTTTATCACCAATGAAGTTATAAAAGCAACTATAAAATAGACTACTTCTTAAAGTTTGGTCGTTTGCTAAGATATTCTGTACATAACGTTGTCATAAAAATTAAGACGGTTTTTAATTATATCAACTTAGCACAAGGAGCTTAATTTTAATTGAAATACCGCCAAAACCATTTTATTTTTTATTAGATCACGTCACCAGAATATTTAAACATTAAAAAGACCATACAAATGTTTGAGGAAAGACTAATGTACAGTGAGAGTCAGTGAACATTCTCTAGTAAAGTATTTGTAGTGCACCAGAGACAATAATGTACTCCTCAATGTGGTTCATGAGCATCGTGGCTCTGCTGGTGGTGGATGTCAGGACTGGGGCCTTGCAGGAGGGGGGTAAGCAGAATAATATGGTTGTGTTATTTAATTTTACATTTTTGTTTGACATTGTGTCTTTTTGCATCGTATTAGATGGATTGTTCTAAAGGTGCTATAATTAGTGATAAATAAATAAATGTTTTTAAAACAGGCAATCCGAGGATTTTAGGACATAATAATGATAGCCGCACGGTTAACATTTTCCCTGTATTCCCCAATGGGTTAGGCAGAAGTGTACCCGATAGTACACCTACACTTTGCAGTCCCATATGGTAGGTGGCGAGCCCATTGCCATCAACCGGGCGCAAAACTAGACTTCGTGGCCGCTACTGAGAAATTCCTGATGGCACAGACGACGTCGTGATTGCGAGCGAAGGTTAAGCTACGTGAGGCGAGGTCAATCCGTGGATGAGTGAACATTCATTAAAAACTCCTGTTTCGGAAAACACGTTTACCTCGTCTTAAGTTGGCCTCTGTTGACCTCGGCAGATCTTTGAAAGTCGTTACAGGTAGTCTGACAACCAGTCTTACCAATGCTCTTCGTCTCGTCTTGTCATATTGCTGCGGGTTGTTCGCAAGAGGTACTGCGGCCTCGGCACAAGGGCTAAGAAGGAACATGGGTGGTTTTTAGTCAGTAGAAGTCTGACATTAAGTACCGCTCTGCCCAGAGCGGGAGGAGTCATTTGATGATTTCCCACCACCCAAAAAAAGGTGGTGTCATAATTATTGACGATTCAATAATCGATCAATCGATCGATTAATGATGATTAATGATGTGTGTGTGTGTGTGTGTGTTGTGTGTGTGTGTGTGTGTGTGTGTGTGTTGTGTGATGATGTTTTTTGATTGATGATGATTTTTTTTTTTTTCGATTTATTTTCGATTTTTGTTCGATTTTTCGATTCGATTCGATTTTTGTCGTTTTTTTTTGATTTTTTTTTTTTTTTTGTATCTGACCTCCACCCAGTCACTGTTGACTGGGTGGAGGTCAGATACATAGTCGCGTCCATGTTGTATACGGAGTATCGGGATGTTTGCCTACCCCCATGTGCGGAAAGGCGTGAGTTTATATGTCTTGAGCACCAAATTATGTCTACCTACTAAACAAGTTTCAATATACCGGGTGTGTTTGCAGATAAGCCCTACTTTATGGCAAGGGCTTTTAGGAAAACAGAATAAACGAATATTGCTCACCATATTCTTTTTTCACTAAAGATGTTTTCAATAATGGATCCTACATCTAGAGGCCCTAGCACGAGTGTAAGGTGTAAACGTAACTTAAATACGTCAATTTTATTGAATCAAAAATTCTTTAGTACTTTAGTTAAATTATAAACAACAAACACAATCAATATCATCCATTGTAGATATGAACAATCCTTACTAATATTATAAATGCGAAAGTAACTCTGTCTGTCTGTCGCCAAAACTACTGAACCGATTTAAATGGTACACAAATAATCTAGAACGAAAGGACATACGCTACTTTTTAATGCAAAAAATGGGTTGAAAGGGGGTCATTTGGTCACGATAACTGTACAACGTCCCAAAAATATATCGCCAAGACATAAAAATGAGGTGTCCAGAGTAAAATCAATTTAGTATATAAAATACCGTGGATAGTCATTCAACACAGGAGAATCTTAATACCGTGATTTACAAAAGTGACGTCACTGCACAACGCCATCTATTATCGAAAAGTGGTACTAAACTAATGATACATGTTGGTTTTCCTATTAGACTTAGCAATTATTTTACACAGATTAGACAATAACCGACATCGGTCGCGTTAACCAACATCCACGCGGACGCAAGCTAGTTTTTTATACCTAATCACATGTCTCTTCTTTATCGTGCGGTTATGCCTAACCTAGTGTCAGATTTTTTATGCTTCCCCCCATGGCTGACTAGGCTTTACATACCGCCGAGAAATATCTCTTTTGTTTCCTCACGATGTTTTCCTTCACCGAAGTAAGTTCGAACTCGTGACCTAAAACTTGGCTGTCCGACGGTCACACCACGAGACTATCACTGCTATAGTACAATATTATATGTAAAAAGGATATTTTTAGTTTTAAAATCAAAGTACATCATGCCTACGTATATCCAAACAGAAATATGCGAAATATACAGTGTTTTTTAGCTCTAAATCTATGCTTAATATTATACAGAGGAAAGCTTTTTATTTTTGTATGTAAGGAGAGCAGTGGTGGCCTAGTGGTGGCATCCCCGACTTACGAACAGTGAGTCGTGGGTTTGAATCCCTCAGGCGCATTACTTTGTGTAATTTATTTTGTCACCACTGCTCTCAAAACGGTGAAGGAAAACATCGTAAGAACCAAAAATTCGGAGACATGTGACATCTCCCAAACCGCACTGGGCCCGCGTGGTAGATTATAGCCCATCCCTCTCCTAGAGAGGAGGCCTGAGTCCCTGCAGTGGGAACATTATAGGCTGATGATGATGATACACCATGAGACTTAATTATATGGGATAAATTACATGGGACTTAAACATAACTGACGAAATGTGGGTGTACTATTAGGTACACCTCTGCCTAACCCTTCAAGGATTAGAGGCGTGATGTTATGATGTAAATCAACGTATTTACGTCATGTTTATACACCACACACGTTCTAGGGCTTTTATATGTAAAAAACTCGTTTGGAAACGATTATTTCGCGTTACGTACATAACCAATATTAATCTTCGCTTCCCACACGGATAATTATGTGTATTTCAGTAAATCGGTTACGTCACTGTAAATTATGTTTAACTAGTTGATAGTCGCGGCTTCACCCGCGTGTACCTATGTTTGTCAAATTATATACTAAAACCTTCCTCGACCTTAATCGGTGCAGTAGTTTTTGAGTTTATCGTGAACAGACACGGTGGACGCGGTGGAGTACTTTGTTTTATAATATGTAGTGATAAGATGATGTTCTATTCTATTCTGGTGATGGATGTTACTGGTGCTTATAGCACAGGAATCCTTTTTAAACCCAGTTGCACATGTCTTGTATCTTGCTACTGACTTAGAAAGTACAATAAAAAAAAAAGTTAATGTTAAAAATAAGTACAACACACGTAGCGTTAGAGAAAACAGACTGATTCAGCCGCAGATAACAAACTATTATGGTAAGAGAACATCTAAGTACTTGGTACCTAAAGTATTTAACAGAATAGATTTTTTAAGAGAAAAAGTTAAAGTTAGCAAAGGGTCACTTAAGGTGAAATTAAAAAAATATATACTGGATAGCATACAGAAATAATTTGCACAAGATTTAACTAACTGTATATCTGTATAATATACATACATTACATACATTATATAAACTCACGCCCTTATCTCATGGGTGCTGGCAGAAACCACAGAACGCCACCTGCTACGATCCTTACATACTCCTTTTGCCTCGTCCACATTCATACATTTGGTCATACATGCACGCCGATTACTATAATATATGTAACTATATTAAGTACCTATTACCTTTAAATAGTTGGAACTAACATAGTTTATAGGTGAAATTGTTACTAACACTACTTTCCTGTACTTAAATATTTCTAACTAACATAATTTATAAGTGAAATTGTTATTAACACTACCTACCTGTAGATATTTAGAACTAACATAGTTTATAAGTAAAATTGTTACTAATATTCTAGAATTGTAAGTACCTACCTGTGTTGTGTATGGTCGGGATTTTGTTGTATAGTTTTGTAAGATGGTTCATTGTTTTGTACAAGAGCGCCTCTCGCCATCAAACGTAAAAGTTTGGCGAGTTTAGATCTAAGTAAAACCTGTACTATATGGTCGTTAAATAAATGATTAAAAAATAATAATAATAATTATATTCATGTGGGCACAAATCCAGACTCCGTAGGTGCTTCTGACTAACTCCTGATGGAAAAATCCAATAACCCGTCCCAGGAATCGAACCCGGGATCTTAAGCTCAGAAGCCGCGACCCACTAGACCAACGTGGCAGTCTATTTAATAATAGGTTTCCTTTATTATAGCAGTCAATGTCTATTTGAGATAGACCAATGATGTTCAAAATTGGATTTTATAATACCGCGGTCACGATTTACGGTTCAGCTATTGTTTGTTCGACCACGGTTTTGTGGAACAGCTTAATCTATCAATTTTCAACAATCATTCCAATATCGAGTTTAAATGTTTACAGTTTCGTTAAGTTGGTCTATCTTCCGAATGAACTACTTAACTTTAGTTTGTAGAAAATGGTAGTTGAAATACTGTAACGGACGGTGCATGAAATCAGCTGTTCACTTCCTGCCTAACTAGAGTTCATCGAACTCGTCCTCGCGCTTGCCGTTCACTACGTGCGTTTTGTCTCGGTAAAGATACATTACGTTTTAGGATATAAGCAAATCAAATTCATCATCATCTTCCCGCCCTTATCCCATTCTACTTCCATTCTTCCCTGTTAGACGTCACGCTGGCATTTACTCCTTTCTCTTTTTTATTATTCCTCACACAATCTATTCATCTTTTCTTTGGTCTTTCTCCCTCTCCATCCATCAACATTTATACCCATCACCATTTTAGTCACATGAGGTTCGTCAGTCCTCATAACATGTACCATGTTACCATTCGATTCCCTTTCAACTTTTCTTTAGCTGGGGCAACTTTTAAACTTCCTCTAATATACTCGTTCCTTATACCTTATCCATTCTTGTCACACCACACATCCACCTCAACATTCTCATTTCAGCTACATGCAATCTTTTTAATCCATCTTCTTCACAGCCCAGATAAACCAAATCAAATTAGGTACGTTCCTGAAATAATTACTTGTACCGGTCATCTTAGTATGATATACTGAATTCACCTCGTCAGTCTGCGGAGGACGTATTATACAGACAGCCCTTACAGCCTGTATAATACGTTATTGTAATACAATACAACACTTTAATTACCTAATAAATCCAACAATAGTCAAGCACAATACTACTAGTCCCCTGCAATACGACTCACCTGCAATTCTCAGTTCATTCGATCCACTTTTAGTTTTAAAGCAATTCAGGGCACATCCCGCGGAAGGCATTCCGTCTTTATCTATGGTCGGGCGAAGTGAGGCAGTGAGGCCAATAATCCCCGCTCTCAGACGCGCCTCGGGTTTCCTTGTCCGGTCTATACATACTAACGAGCTTTCTATCACGATGGCTAAGAGAACTCTCTGACTTGACTGCTAACTATAAATGAGAAGTAACTTTGCAATTATTGGTTGCTGTATCGAGGTGAAAGGTATGATTGCATCTGCTAATTAATAAGTTGTTTAATTAAAATAGTCTTGGCAACGTTTATATTTATTGCAGAGCAGCAGTCTCGGGCCGGTTTTCTAAAAAAAGTTACTTTAGTAGTAATACTGCCCGAGATAAAATATTCATACTATTCAAACTAGGCTGATAATCAGCACTTTTCGAACGTCAAAAATTTACTTTACATTTTTATAAGACAGTCCCCCAAAACGCCCACCCATCGACACTTCCTAGTGTACCCTGCCCTTATCCTAATTTATTTGGGGTCGGTGCACCATGTTTTCTTCTTCAATGCTTTTCTATCTGGACCTATATAAACATGAAATGTTTCTAGATGGCTTTGACCGTCGGGTGACTAACTCATACTACTAAGTACTTTACTTATTGCAACGAGTATAGGAAACAAGTAATGGAATGTACAGAGCAAAGACTGTTCAATGGACGGATGCCAGTCGCTCTCAATAAATTCGAATGACGCAAGCGAACCGCATTTGATTAAACTGGAAACTGGTTAGGTTTAGAATATAAAGGAAAACAACAAACGCCAGCATGATGGTTTGTGTTCAGAACTAACGATGCATCAAACTACGTGTCATACCGGCGCGGCAGCGGTTTAGAAAACAAGTTTCCATAACGAACTCTGTTGTTTGTTTATTTTAAAAATTTCCATGTTTGTATCACCGCATGGGGAAATTGTACCGGGAGAACGTTACCTGGTCTGCGGTGCGGCAGAGGAGGGGGGGGGGGGTGTGGGAACAAACCGACCAACCCACTTCAAAGGACGCATCACTTCGTTGAAAATTTTATTCAACTCGAGTTTGAATCAGAAGAGGAATTAAAACAAAATGTCGTTTTACGACGTTTTACAAAGTTTCCCTTTCTTTTACTACCTGATTGGGACGTTTTATTTGAAATGTTGATCGTTAATCGATTATTTTTTCTCTTTGTACGCGAAGGAAGTCGATTTTGTAACTTCCCTGAAGTGAGCGCGTGAATTTATGCTTCAAAAGACTTTGCAATCGACTGAAAAGACTTTTACTTGTATTGTTTGAGATTTACCACCTCATTTCTTGTAACTGGTAGGTATTGTTGACCAAACAAACATTAAAATTCAATTTATTTAATTCAGACGCAACGATCTATAATTTTGTTGGGCAAAAAAGGCTCTAAAAATAATGAGCGTTACTGATATTATGGATATTTTAGGAGTCTGTCGTAGGTTTGAATGGTGCGTGGCACCTACCTAACTTGTTTGCTAAACAACATCAAAGGCTAAATTATTTTTACAGAATTTAGACGTAATATATTTTTATGAACCTGAATCTTTTTATAACAAAATCAATTCATGAAAACATCTAACCTTATTTCGCCGCAGGTAAACGTTTACAGGCGAACACGTCCCAAAATAAATAAGTTGTTTCAACGCCCTGAAAGACACGTTCAAAATTACTTTTCGTTTCGGATGTTCCTCAAAATAACTGAACACGTTGTAAGAGTTTCAATGTAACAATTTCCGGGAATCAAATGGGTTATTGAATAGAGAGGGTCCAGTGTCTGACTCGCAGACGGATGTTTTATTCCATGTTTGAATAAGGGAGGGAGCGGTAAATACTGTCCAATTTCAAAGTTCGCGCAGACAACGCCGGGGGCAAAAACCATTCATGTATATAACGATGTTCTCATATTTTCGGCATTGATTTAGGTACACACTTGGATCATAGTTTTGGTGTAGGCATATTCATATGAATATGTATTGCTGAATGCTATTTGGGTATAATACCTTCATAAAATTACAACATGTAATTTTATGAAGGTATTAAATTAATTATTGGTTTTAAAGAAAAACATTACCTACTTAGTCACTTAGTGTAGGTACGTAGGCACAAAAGAAAAAGTTCTCAAGGAAGAGTAATTTTCTTAAACCGTCTATCAAAATGTTTTTGGATATTCTTACAGCACTTAGGTACAGCCATGAGGGAATTTATATTGATAGATTTATAAGTTAGTATCAAAACTCACGTGTCTACGTAATGTTGTGTCTACAATACTGTCTTAATATTTTTTTTTATTATTATTTTATTGTAGGTCTAGTGGCTCACACCGTTTTTTTTATGGTGTGTGGAAGTGTGGAAAATCATTAAATACCTAACCCCCCCCCGCTCTTGGACAGAGCGGAAGGGTGTGTCAGACTTGTACTGACTAAAAACCACCCATGTTCCTTCTTCGTCCTTGTGCCGAGGCCGAGGCATCTCTTTCGACAATCCGCAGCCCCGACAGGGTCCGCGGCCCCGACGGGTAGTGGCTCACCCCTTGGCCACAAGCTTCACGCTCAAGGGAAACGCATCTTCAACAGGAAGAAATAAATTTTCGAACGATGTTGGTTTGAGCACAGTATGCCACGAATCTTAGAAGGAGGAGACCAGTGAGTCACACGCATCTCTTGACACAAGTTGCATCTTAGGTCGTGGTCGGGACCATATATCAATGAACAGCTTGTGAGGTCTGGTACACCGTACACGTTACTTAACATGATTTATAAAAGTTCATCATCATCATCATCATCATCAGCCTATTGCCAACAATAGGTCCTGGGGTGACGTGTTCGTTGAACATAACCTGGGTTTTGTCCAAGTTCACCCTGAGACCAATGCGCACTGAAAAATCCACTAGGCCATCCAGCATCTGTTGCAAGTCGTGCAGCGATTCAGCCAGTATGACGATGTCATCTGCGAACCTCAAGTGCGATGTAATATACTCGCCGTTGATGTTAATGCCCCATCCTTCCCAGTTCAGCGTCTTAAACACATCCTCCAGTGTGTTGGAGAACAATTTCGGGGAAATTACGTCCCCTTGCCTCACCCCCCTACGCAATGGGATATGCTTTGTCTGCTGGTTTTGAGTTTGGACGGTCATAGTGGCGTCTTCGTATAGGCTCCTCAGCACTTGGATGTACCGCCAGTCTTCTTGTCATCGCTGCAATGACTCCAGAACAGACCAGGTCTCGATAGAGTCGAAAGCCGATTTTGCTCAATCGCTTTTTCTATAGAGCGTGTGCTGGAGCATCGAAGGTCGCGTTGTACCAATTTCCTAATTTTTTTGTTGAGTGCCTGTAGTTCTGCCGAAGTGATCGATGGGTTTTCACGTCGTTCCGTCATAAGCTCCAGAGTCTCATCCGAAAGTCTCGACTTCCTGCCCGTACACCGCATTTTGCAAAAACGCGTCCCTTCCTCCCTGAGAATGTCCACCATTTGGTCGAGCGCCTAGTCAACATCATTTGCGGTTTCCACGGCCGTGAATCGGTTTTCCAGGTCTGACTGGAACGCTTCAAATCCTATCATAGTTTGGAGCATATTGGGACGGAGCCTAGACTTCATCAAACGGGCTCGCTCCAGCTTGAAGTTGATATTCAGAGTGCCACGAACAAATCTGTGATCACTACCGGTATTGAACCTGTTAATCACCGAGACATCTCTGAATATATGCCTTTTATCCGCTATGATGAAGTCTATCTCATTTTTCGTCATAGTGTCGGGGCTTCGCCATGTCGACTTCCTTTGTGCCTGTTTCTTGAAGAAAGAATTCATCATGAAAAGGCCCTCATTTTCAAGGAAGTTGACTAGCATTTGCCCCCTATGATTTCTGCTGCCAAACCCGTAGGATCCTACTACCGACTCACTGCAATTCTGTACTCCCACTTTGGCGTTAAAATCCCCCATGAGAACGTTGTAGTGGGCCTGAGTAGTGGAGTGCAAGGCCTTGGAGATGTCCTCAAACATTTCATCCACCACGTCTTCCGAGTGTGCCAAGGTTGGTGCGTAGGCCTGAACAACCTTGAGGCTATACCTCTCGGTTAGTTTTACTACGAGGTACGCCACCCTATTCGAAACACTGGAGACTTCTACAACGTTGTCACAGAGGGATCTATGTACCAGGAACCCGACTCCGCCCTGGTAACCATCTCGAAAGTACATAAGGTGGCCCGATTCAAGCGTTAGTGTGTCTTCCCCCTCTCTACGGACTTCACTCAACCCAAGAATATGCCACCTTATCTTTTCGAGTTCTTCCTCGAGCTGCACTAGGGGTTCGTCGAGCCGTACCGTGCGTCCATTGTACGTCGCCAAGGTCAGTTGGGTTTGGCGGCCATTCGTAACCCGGGGATTCTTAGCACCCCCTACCGTGCCGTTACCGTGACCGCCGCCGTGATCAGGAATAGCAAGGCGGCCGGGAACTAAGGGCCGTGGTTGAATGTGGCTTGCCATTAAAGGGTTTGCCCATAATCGCCACGCTGGGCATGCGGGTTGGCGAACGCAGATCGAAGCTTCTCGCACTAGTGACGCTGCTGCCCATCGCTAGTCTGCGCTATTTAGCCGCGAACGTTTGTTTGGAAATGGTTATACCGCCATTTATCGGTCGTCAGAGCCTCGTTTGTTGTTCAGCAGGATGCACCACGAGCAGGTGAGGTTGACTTGGGCAGAGAGATGGTAGTGTGCCCCCTTATATCCCTACATAATTTATAAAAGTTACAACAGTGTAACTTTTAAAAATCAGCTAGTCTTATTGGTCATGGTTATTGAGTTATATTCTACCGGCCTGCAACTTAGTGAACCTGGTTCGAACGTTTTTTTCGATTTCTCTATAACACTTCAAGATCTACACAACCCGTCCTATCCTTCTTACCTGCGTGAGCGTTTCTCCTATCCGTCCTTCTGACGCACCTTGTAGATCGCACCTTCGAACCCTACTCGAATCCCATCTTCATAAATCCAGCTATTACTCATATTCCTTCTCTGTCCATGCTGTAAGATTGTAGAACTCACTTCCGCCTAGCATCCGAGACTTAAAGACTATATCACTATTTAAAAAAAGAGTCAAAGGACACTACCTTTCCTCTCCAGTATGATTCATTATATAAATATGTATTTTATTTGTTTATGTATCTTAGCATTATGTATATATTTAGGTATATATCTATATTTATTTATTTATATGTGTATTTTTTTTTTTTTTTTTTTTTTTATTATTTTAGGTTAAGTTAGAGGCATATATACACATTATTCTTTCATATTCTCACACACTATTGTCTACATTTGTTCTTCATTTCTCCTTTAGCAGGTCTGCTGGCAGAAATTTCTTGAGAAATAAGCAGTACCTTTGTACTCAAATATTATTTTATGTTAATTTCCAGTGATGTCTACTGTGTGCACATAAATTGTTAAATAAATAACACATGTCACACCCATGAAAAAATTTGAAATTGTTCTTGATAGATCCAGTGCAGCTGTCGAAGCGGATTGGATTGTTAAAACCATACAATGTTGTTCTAAATCCATTTTTATTGTGAAATTCATATACACCGAGAGATAATTTTCAGTATAGGATTCCGCCACGGTTAATTAAATTCATTTCGGCATACAAAAAAACGCGCTTGCGCACATACAAAAAAACTCAGATAGTTATCAGAATATAACTCAGACTGGATGTGAAAGGCGCAAAACCGGTTAGAATGGCGTGCATTAGAAGAGACCTACACTCAGCATTGGGTGGTGAAAGGTTGAAAAAGAAGAAGAAGTTATCCGAAAATTATATCATCATGTAGTATGCCTATTCTGTCCCACTGGTGGGCAGAGGCCTCCCCAATTCCTTTTCAAATCTCCCGGGGTGTTTTGTCTAAAAATTTGTTATGTTCGATAAAGACTCGAAGACGCTACCCATAATTCGGAAATTTCTCAGCCATGCCAGCCGAACTGTCTACATTATAATAGATCGCTATGTAGGTATAATATTTATACTTAACCACAATGAATGACCCAGTTTACCATCCACGCGCGTCTTCATATTTTAAAACAGTTTTCATAAAATTGAATTCTCCAGTCTCATTGTTTCATATCCTTTTCAGTTTATTTCCATGGAAGTCTCTGCCAGAGATTCATTCAAGAAGTAGGTCACTTGTCCTTTATTACTAAGAACAGTGTTTTTACTGCGAAACATTATTACCGTCATTCTAAACTACATGTAACAAAAGAACGCAATACCACGAGCCTCTTTTATTATCGCTAAACATGACATAAACATGTTTAAGCACAGTCTGACCACGGGGTCGTAAACCGTTTAGTGTCAGCAGAATAGGCCATTTAATGAAATAATAACTAGAGATATAAACTTGGTGATAAAATGCTGATCGACGCCGCGGGGAGGCCGTTAAGCGCTGTTCAATCTTAGTTGGCCTAGAGGCTGGAGACTGGGGCTTGAATCCACTTTCCAGTTACTGTCTAAATGGCTCATAATTCGATTTGGGAGAAGATTATGGTAACTGTGAAGTATTTTAATACTGTGGAATTAAACGTTTGATGTTTTTAGGGTTTCATAAAATCGCAGCCCCTCGTTCATAGTGGATTTTTACAGATTCACTTTGTAGTACAAAGTTACAATTTTAGCAGTGACTTTGAAACCTAATACCGTTGTAACAGCGCCCCGTCTACCAAACGATTTAGCGTTAGTTGGCGGCGGTTAGCAAAAAAGCAATAAAAAAGAACTCCAAGCTACGTAATACTTTAACACACAGAGATAGCATCAAATTATGGTGTCGAATATATTCGTGCATTATTTACCAACACGCAATATGAAGCCAAAAGAATGGCCGAAATCTCGGCAAGTCGGCGCATACTTACAACGCCTTCCCACAGACGGGACAGACGGGTCATGACCGAGACCAACATATATATTACACCACGTTATTCAACATACAGGGTGACATTTTAGACAAAGGGCAATGTTTAGTGATCCTCGATTCCTAAGACCCTAAAAGGCGCAACTAATAAAGGTTTATTTACCCTTTCAAAAGACGAAAATAACTTAATGAACTTAGCTAGGTAACCTAAAGTACTTATCGTTGAATGGAACACGACCGTTGTAACAACAAAAACACTTAGTGAAGTTGAAAAACGATTTTATCGTAAAGTTTTTCAACCATTATAGTACGTCATGAGCGGACTACACAAATTAAACTGAATGCGATCGGCATGCAGAACGATCTCCAGGAGTTTTAGGTTGTTGTTTCAAAGTGGTGTAGTGTTATTTTTAGATGGACTGTGTAAAGGTTGTTACGGCCAGAAAGGAGGTGATTGATAAGATGTTCAATAATAGAGAAATATGGAAAAACAAGACATGCTATGCCGACCCCAAATGAATTGGGAGAAGGGCAAGAGATTGACGATGATGAACTGTGTAGTGTCGGGGCTATCAGCTATTGAAAGCCGTTTAAATGTTCACATTGCGTTCAGTTTTTTCCGAAATCGCCCTTAATGGTTGAACCATTCATCTCATTCAGAAACACGTGACCACACAAGTGTTCACCCTGTGCCTACAGTACATACATGTAGTTGTGTAGTAGCAAGTCGTGATCAAAGTTAGGAAGGGTTGTGCACACCGCAGCTCACAAACCCTCATAGTTTGTTGTTACGGCTGCGTATGTCAAGCCGAACTTTCGACTTTGGCTGACTTATGATACGGCTGCCTCTCAGCAATTACTTACGACTAATATTATTTGAGTTTGGACTGACTTCGGGTTTGGTATATTGCTGTTTTGGAAAGACGTATAGGCTGTGAAATACTGGATGTAAATGGACCCTTGACGAAGCGTTATGCATGTTACATCAATCTAAGTAACACTAAGTACCTACGTAAAAATATTGCTTGGAAACGACATTTTTTTGGGGTTACAAATCTTGTTTTACAGCAAAACTTATGGTGCTGATGGGTGCTTTGAATAGTATACGGATTAAAGTAAAGATTAGTATGAAAGCAAAAACTTGTGATCTACGTTACTAGAAGGTTCCCAGGTATGGTCCCAAAATGACCACAATGATGGGGGCCTTCTGGCTTCGTTAAGAGTTACGTTAAGTTTTTACACCCTTTTTATTGTTGCCAAAAATATAAACAGCAACATTGAAGGTGCATTAAAATAGCTACCAGAGGCTATTCTTAAATGAACGTCTGGCGCGCCCTGGACGGTGATAATTGCTATATCATGCTGACTGGCATAATATTCTGGCACGGAATGAACTATAGTTTTTCCTCAATACGAAAAAAAAAAAAAAAGGTAAAACAAACGTTGATGTAATCGTCATACAAACGCCAGTACATAACGCTACTAAAATCTCTCAAATAATAGATTTTCAACTTTACAGCTAAAGCATTATTGTCCCTTTTAATTTTAAGTTATGTTCTAAATTGGATTGTTACTTATAAAAAATGGACGAATTTTAAAACCAAGTGATGCGGTCTATAGCCACCTACATCTCATTTTTGTACGCCGTTCAGGCAAAGGGCAAAACATTATTATTAGCCTGTACTGTCCCACTGCAGGGCAAAGGCCTCCCTTCCCTCCTTCTACTTTTCGCGATCTATTTTATTTATTTATTTTATTTTATTTATTTATCTAGTGCGATGATAGGCCAATCCTTTGAGAAGGAATCCAGCTCATCCCGCCATCTCCTTCTGGGCTTGCCGCGTTGTCGTTTCCTGCTGGTTGGTGTCCACTGAGTGGTAATTTTTGCCCATTGCTCCTCCGACATGCGGCAGATGTGACCAGCCCAGTTCCATTTCAACCCAGCAGCTGTATTGCCAGCATCGGCTATTTGGGCAAAACATGACTGTCAGAATTAATGTAACATTTTGCATGTCGTGTGTGTATACTCATGTTTTGGACAAATAAAACAAGTTTAAAAACTAAAACCCGACTACAAACCGCGGTCTGTGTTGACTAAAACTATATAAATATTTTTTTTTTAAATAAACGTTATATAATATACCTACATATTTGTAATGTGCTTACCAAGACCTTTCATTTGATACCAAACATGTTATGATTATCTCAATTTAATTTTTTTCGAGGCTAGAATCTGACATTTAAAATTCCGTCATAACAAAAATTTCTAAAATTTATAAAGCCTATGTTACCCGGGTAATTTTTACAAATCTATTGACACCTCATTTATTAAAATCTGTTCGGCAGTTTAGGCGCTACGGTGGAACACACATACATACATAGACTGCCAAAATCATTACCCTTCCTTTTGGCTTCGCCGTAGTCGGGTAATTATCTTTATTTTGGGAAAAATCTGACAGTTTCGGGTAACTTGATGTGCTGGAATCTATACAAATAATATTGCTTCACATAGCAGCTACGTAAGTGCCTACTTACATGGTTTTTGACCTGCTTTGTTTATTATTGTGTATATCACCTGTGCTTACAAAAGCGTCTCGTTTTTTATTGTTCCTGGCCCGACTCCAAGTTCCCGACAAAGCCTAATCGAATTTACTCGATATGTGCACTTCACCCCGTAGTAAGATATTTGCCGTTTGGAATTACATTTGCGTTGGAGAAATACAGGACAGTTTGTACTCAGAATTCAGCTGATGTTTGTGTATTCTGGCTAGACTCCCGGTCAAATAGTAATTGCATATGCGAGTACTTAGCGGAGCAAATGCTAATTACTTAGTTTAAAAGCCGTCCCAGCTTAGTTTCACTTTATATACAGAGGTGAACATTGCTTAACTGTTTTATTTATCATTTAAAACAGTGATTTTCTGAAAGGAGATTGAGGATGCTTTTACTTGTCACATTCAATTTGTTCTGCAAATCAATGAAGTGAAGTTGTCGCTATCCATAACTCGGAATTAAAGGTACCGACGTATACCTGTAGCAAATTGGTAAAGAAGATTTAACATATATCACGTCTGAAATCGCAGAAGGGTTAGGCAGAGATCTACGTAATAGTGCACGCATATTTTGCCAATTATTATTTAGTAAGTAAAAGGGAGTGAGGCTATTGCTATCAACCGGGCACAAATGACAAAAAATACTGTTTGTTTCCCATATTTCTGTTTAGATATACGTAGTCAAGCACGTCTGATGACACCAAATGACATAGCACACCTGAAACGCTAATAACTTCCGCCTTTGACCGAACTCTAACATTTGTACCATGTCAGTTCAACTCGCCATCTGTCAGCTGTCAGAGCCTTGTCACTGTATAAAAGGGTACAGCCGGGTGTGCTTGACATTAGGTCTGCGACATACATTACTAATGTCACTTTACATACATAACAGCACGTCCGTAATCCCCGATGGGCTATAGGCTGAGGACCAGAGGTGTAGCTAATAATACATCCGTATTTCCCCGTGTTATAAGATCGATAGGCAATCCATCCATGTTAAATACTAATACTCAGCTGCATCCGATAAGACTGGAAGCCAACCCCAACAGGCCAACACAGTTGGGAAAAAGCTAGGCATGTGATGATGATTTGCCCGTGTAATAAGAGGCGAGCCTATGGGTCTCCACGACCAGAGTCCGTGGCTGCTACTGATAAAACCCAGATCGAAAACCCTAGTCAGTAGAAGTCTGACACTCCCTTTCGCTCTGCCCAAGAGCGGGAGTTATTTGATGATTTTCAACACACAAAAAAAAAATGCCCGACCTAGTGTTCAAAAAGGTGACCATTAGCCATCGAGGTATTAACGAATGTCTCTTTATTTGCAGATATTCGTCCGGACCGGTGCCACGTTTGCGGCGGCAACGGAACCGCTTGTGACGTCAGCTGGCCGACTGGACCGTGTCCTGAAGACCGACCATTGTGTGCCACAGTCGCTGTTGGGCCTGGTGAGTACCCACCGAACATTACTTGGTAGCTTGTGAGATTGTCAAATATAAATATGTAATTGGAACGGAGAGTACAAACTGAAGATTTTTGATTAAATAAAACAGTTAAATTAATTCCCCTGGCAATCCAATCGTAGGTATTTCTTTCTCGTAAATTCATTCCGTGTGCGTTTCCTATAATTAAACAATCAGGGAAAAATAAATACCTGCCGGCAGTATTTGTTTGCAATCTGTAAAGTTGTAAACTCAGGTACGAACTTATTGCGTAAAAAAAGTAAAACACATCTAAATGAACCTTGCAGAGAATGCACGTAAAAGAAAATAAACTCATAGTGCCTAAAGGCGTAATTTCATTACACTCCAGTATGTTATTGCTCTGTCAAAGAAAAATTGCTCTTTCAGCGAGGAATGGTAATGTTATTGTGAGTTGAATAAGCGGTGAGCGAAATTGGATGGAAATTATCATATTTCTTTATAGCCGACGCCAGACTTAGTTTTATAATATTTTTAGATTGAAAGCGTTTAAAGTATAATCGGTTAGAATATTAATTATGCTATTCATATTTTCTGCAGATTTCGTGTCATCACTGTCATGCGCGGCCGCCTCCACGTCACCGTGTGCGATCAGGAGCGCCGGGAACAGCTCACTGGAAGTGACGTGCGTCTGCAACACACATCTCTGCAACACACCCTTCTCTCCTGAACTCCGGATTGAGCTTCTCAACTTCACATTTACACTCACAAACAGTACCGCCAACATGGCGCACATTTTCTTCCAATCAACAAAATTTGCGAACGTCACGGACGAGAATCTTTACAAAGCGATCACAATCGAAGTTACTGAAGCGACGTCAACGATTGTGAGGAATTTGTCACAACCGACGACAGTGATAACGGTTCCAGGGACAATAAACACTCAGTCTATATTGAGGGACTCAGAGAAGCCGAGGGCCGAGCCTTTGAAGCAGGAGCCGACGGCGCCGTCAGACGATGACGAGGATGAGGGTGAGGGCAGCGGCGCGTACGAGGAGTCGCGGGTGCACAACCACGCCGTGTCGGCCCCTGCCGCGCCCAGCTCCTTCCTCCCTGCCAACGAGAACCGCGCATCTCCCTTACCAACACACTTCCTCCTAACCACATTATTCATATACATAGTAGTCTAGACGCGAACTCCGCGACACACAAGTACCCTAGGTGTATTCAAATTTTCTCAATTAAGTACAATAATATTAAGAGAGTAATTTATGAATTATACCCAGAGAATTTAACTGATATTAGCGTTGACCTGTTGGGAACAAATAAGTACGTTTTGTAATTTCTCATGTTTAAACTGCCTTTTTGATTTGTGAAGCGAACAACGTTTAGACTTTTGAGTGGGTATACTGTTTAGGATTTAAGTGCCACCTAGAAATATGTTGTCCTGCCATTTTTAAATAATAAAAGCTCAAAAATAAAATATCATTCAATAAAAAGTCAACGCGCATAAATTAAATATATTGGTAAAGAAAAAATTGACGCATGGCAGTGTCAATTATAGAAAATCTGACTACTAGCATTTTGCCACTTGACTAGATGAACTTCAAATATGATTTTATTTTTCCCATTTCTATAATTACAAGCAATCCATCCTCCCTGTACCAATCGCCTTCATAATTTCAAATTGTGATACGCTAGACCCCTCGTGCCAAATATTTAATATTGTAAATAATAATGAGGTTATTTGATATAGAGTTTCGTGTTCAACAAATTAGGATCGACTACGTAATCTTTTTGAACAATCACAAAACATATTTCAGTAGAATAATTACATTGTATCGAAATCTCTCCATTCCTAACGATGTATGCGTACATTCAGCTAAACAGATTAGTAACCATGTCGAATCATTGGTACTCACAGGGCGTCTTAAACTTATTTAAAAAGTTATCGCGCACATATTAATACTCAATATTTCCTTCGTAGGTACTGCAAAGACGTTAACTCCTTGACTAGTTACTAATCTCTTTAGCTGACGGTACTTACCCAGGATTTGATTGTACAGACTTAGATAGTAGTTTATGAACTCATATTACAGAAGTTTTGCTATGTCTGGTACTCACGGGTCGATTTTCTGATATGAGATACTTGATAAAATAAAATTTTATTGAGGTGTTAAAGGAATTATAGCTGTAAATGAATGATAAAAATCGACCTGTGAGGATTTAGTTGTAGAGCGATACCTAAAATAAATAAAATAGATAGATTCGGAGTAAACTTTTAGGGAATTTGAACAGCCTGTATGGTCAGGAATATTAGAGCAACACCATGTTGATACGCTCATCTTTATCCATACGTATAGATTTAGCGTCAATTAATATCACCATCGATCTATTGTTTTAAAAATGTTGTTGTGATTTATTAAATAAATAAATGAAAATAGTAACCTCTAATATTTTTTTTCTTTATGCACGTCATGACCATCATTTAACGTTTTCAACAAAAACATTTCATGCTTTAACCTCGCTACACAGTAAAAGTTGTAGAGAGGCAACGACTTCGTAAAGTTGTGCACAAGTTTTTTCTGGGAAGCAATATCACTTTAGAACCCAACACATTCCAAGAATAAACTCTTAAGAAGTAGGTACTAACTTTATTACTTACCTAAGTTTTAAAAATATTTCATACTGGACGTCTGAAGAAAGAAGGCGAAGGTCGTGTGACAATCATTCATGTAAGATCGATGTAGCAATATGAGCACGTTAAAAGTGTTCTTATTAAAAACAAAAAAACGAACCACGCTCAGTGTAGGGTTCCGTAGTTTCCCGTCCGTCACAATAAGTGTTCCTACTTATCAGTTTAAAGGTGGGTATCCATTATGTTTTTTTTTTTTTAATATATATTTTTGTTTTTTTTTTTCACTTTCAAAATGATGTTCCTGGAAAGTCCTTATAAAGTTCTACTTTTCCGATTTTTTTCATATTTTCTAAACTTATAGTTCAAAAGTTAGAGGTTACACACATTGTTTTTTACTTTTGGAGCGATTATTTCCGAAATTATTGACATTATCAAAAAACTATTCATTTTTAAATACCTTTCCAACAATATATCACACGATAGGACTGAAATTAAAAAAAAAATCACTTCCCACTTTACATATATAAAAAAATGTTTTATTAAGGGCTACCTTAATAAAACATTTTTTTTTCAATTTTTATTTTACCACTTTGTCGGCGTGATTGATACACATATTGGTACCAAATTTCAGCTTTCTAGTGCTAACGGTCACAGAGATTAAGCGAGGACGGACAGACGGACGGACGGACAGACAGACATGGCGAAACTATAAGGGTTCCTAGTTGACTACGGAACCCTAAAAAGACCGTTCAAAAATAAAATAATTCATTCATACAAACCGTGGCAACTAGGAGATGACCAGTCACTACCGACAGCGCACGTTCACGAACATGACGCATCATGGATCAGCACAATTCAACTCAATGTTGAATTAAAGAAGAATTAAGAAAAAAGAATGAAGAATAAAGAATTAAATCAAACTAAATGATTCGACACACTTACCACCCCAACATTCCCGAAAAGCTCGATTTGTGGCGATGCAGATCCTATACAGATCCTATACTATACAGTGCTGTAGGCTTAGCCAAGTTGACAATCTACAAGCCTAAACGTTAGTAGAAAACGACTCAAATGTATGGGAGTGACGTCATCGCAACGCTAAGTCACGTGATCCAGAACAAACGAATAGAAAATACGTAGCCATGTTGACAACTTATCGTATCGTTCAAAATGACAGAATGAAATCTGATCCTTTCTGTAACGTTGATCGCTACATCCCATATAAATGCTAGCCAAATCACACTTTTGACAAGCGCAAACGAAACGTTGGCGAAGTATTTGAACGCTATTGTAGCGTAAGCCGAGACCCTGGAGATAACGCTAAAAAATGGCGTCTATGTACGATCCAGCTGTCTTGAGACCGAGAAGTGTTTTGTTTATTTATCATAATTATATATTGTGGTGCGCTAAGGGTCAAACACAATAATTGTTTTAATTATTTCGAAAGAAGTATCTAGTATTATTTCAAGCCGCGTATCACGTCATTGTTTATGGTACAACATATTTCAAGTGCCCAAGTATATTAGATTTTAACAAAGGAAGGTCACGAAATAACTAATAATGCACGTACCTTCCCATGAATTCCAATAAAGCTGCGAACTGTTCTGGGTTTGCTCGAGATCTCGATTACATTTTATAAAAGTTATCACTTCATTTAGATCAGATATCTTTTATCCAAATGCAGAATATCATATTATTTCTGGACACAGTATTGTTTAAAATTACATTCCGCGCTGTGATTTTATTTATAATACACCATTTTTAAGAAGAACTTGTCCTTTATTTCACTTACTTTTTTAACACTTAAAACAATTTATTACTTTCTTAACAATTCAAAACAAAACTTCAACCCGCGCATAATGTAAACAACTGTGTCTTTGACGTTAGTTTGACGTTAGTAGATACGCTCACCATAGACTAAAGTGTAGGTTTTGTCTACATTTACCAGAGAATGAGCGATCGACTCAGTTTTGTGAAGTTGGCTACCAACTTAGCGCTTTCTACAAGCGCTTGCGCCGAAGCGTTCATTATTATAGAAAGAGAATAGATACGAAGCGGTTGTAACTTGTTTAGCCCCTCTGTACGTTGGCCTTAACAAAGCTGTCGTTCAACTTAATTGGAACATGTACAGATGTGAACAACATGGCACAGCTGAAGCAATTCACGTTTGTTGTCCCGCTTAGCCTAGTAAGAATAGTACATACTTAAAGATTGCAGTTGTTAGCACGACTGCAGGCTGAAATGTTAGTTTGATTCCCTGAAAAAGCAAAAATAAAAAGTATCAGAGAATTCTAAAAGATCATGAGTTTAGCTTTTGTTTTTTTTGCTTTTTTTTACTGTTGCCCCACACTAGGAATTTCTCCTGCATCGTGGGTGCGTTCACAAACATTTAAAGTCACATACACAAATGCCCAGACCCGGAACATCTATCTTTAGGTCATACAAAGATTTGTTCCGTGCGGGGATCGAACCCGCGACACGCAGCGCAGCAGTTCATTGCTTGAACCACTGCGCCAACCGTGCCGTCATTCTTCTGACTGAGAGTAATCCCGATTTTTGAACTTTTGGTAAAGTGGTGTAGTTTTAATTTTCCGAAAGACCTTATTGAATAGGAACAAATATAACAAATTATAATAGAAAGCAGATTTGCGCACAAGTCTACCTATCTTTTGCAGATCCAGTCATCATCATTATTCCTGCCGAAAGACGTCCACGACTTGGCATAGGTCTCCCCCAAGTGGACATTGACTGATCTCGTATGTTTTGCATGCAGCGGATCTCTGCAACCTTCAGCAGGACATCGGTACAACTAGTGGGAGGCCTGCCAGCGCAACTTTTCGGCCTCATCGGTAATCCATTCTGCAAGCATATAATAATATAAAATACATTCGTGACAAGATATTTATTATTCTAGGAAGTTTAGGCAAGAATGTAATCTCAACATTTTTATATCAATGTATGTATGTCTCAATATTTTTCCTAGTGTTAAAGACACAATACTTCAGACTACTGCGGATATTAAACATTGGAAAAACGAAAATATAAGCCGGAAGGATCTGTGAAGCTTCAACAATATTCTGGGAAAATCACGTTGCTCGCAGAATAAGAAATGTGTAAAATGAAATGAAATGAAAACAAAACATTGTATCCACACTGTTTCTCGAGGGAGGTTTTCTCGAGATTTTCTATTCAACGTAAGTGACAACGTAGCGACGAATGAGAAAATTTCTCTGAAAAATATATTGTGGAAGATGTTGGAGGCGCTCTTATCTGCTGCTCAGTTTTGTTTAAAAACGTTTAGAGTGTAACCACCATAAAAATTAGAAAGTAGAAAAGGTAAATTATCATGAATAATTTGTTAACATGTGCTCTTTAGAATGAATGTGCCTAAAATTTCATCCTAGCTTTCAATCTGCCGGCGAATCCCCTCATATTTCAATTAAACTATTAATCTACCTAATTTAGGCTTCAAAGTCAAACGTTAGAGTCTATAATCACTTGAACAAAAAGTGCAAAGCCAACACTTGTGCACTGGTGTCCTATCAAGGTGTGCATCAAAGATGTCGGAGTAGTCCTCGGGCACGTGCCCAAGGACACTTTATGGCGTCGCCGCCAAGCACGAGTGGATGCACAGAATTATCTTTGTCAGATTGCCACTACCATTTTCTGGACGTAAATGCAAGTACCTATTTGTATAATGGTAGATGTAAGTTAAACAGTGTCTACCGATTGTCAGATTCAGATAAATTAAATTGCTAGGTAAAGGTAAATTATATTTTAACGGCACGGTTGGCGCAGTGGCTGAGCGATTGGACTGCTGCGCTGCGTGTCGCGGGTTCGATCCCCGCACGGGACATTTATTTGTACGGTCTACAGATAGTTGTTTCGGGTCTGGGTGTGTTTGTGAATGTGAGTTTAAGTGTTTGTAAACGCACCCACGATACAAGAGAAATTCCTAGTGTGAGGCAACGTTTTTTTTTTTTAAAAAAACATATATCTTTTTGTACTCTATTACAACGCAGTCCTATTTGACCCAAAGGTTGACTGGAGGGGAATACCTTGTCGCATTAAGTCTGCCTATGTACCACTCTTGTACATGAAGTTTAAATAAATACATAAATAAATAGTACGCAGCTGTCTGTGTGACTTTAAGGATCTAGAACAAACGACTGTGTCAAGTATTGTGTACAATCAAATCTTCTGTTACTTAGGAACGTTAAACAAAAACTCGCAGTACTATTGTCTTATTTCATTGTTAATTTCCTAATTGCGAAACAGCTCAGTGAACATATTCAGTGAGTTCCCGACTCGAAGGACTCTCGGGATGTCTCTGAAATACCCTGAATAGATAATATATCACACAATACGGATGCTACATTTCAACGCGCATCAGCGTCATTTTTGGGCTTCATTTGTTTATCACACAGTTTTTTGAATTCGATATACGACAATATGGTGATACTTGGGGGAGGCCTATGTCCAGCGGTGGACGTCTTTCGGCTGTATTGATTGATGGCCTGTCATAAATGTTATTAGTATGTTATTGTTATTATTTTGGTTTAGTTATTTCTCTATGGGTCCTTTTTCCTAAAAATAAAACGGATTCTATTCTACGGATTCTTAAAACGCACACCAGAACGAATCCTAATCATCTATTGTTGCTACAGTTTGGTCCTTGTGCTCTGCACATGACAGAGGCTGAACATCGAGTGTCCTCGGCGGCACAGAGCCTTTGTTTAAAGTTGAAAGAGGTGTCGCGCTTTGACGAGAACTCTATACGAAGATACATGTGTTCGATATTATTCATCGACACACTTTAATATACTGTGTTGTTGTGTGAGACTGTATCTACTGTAGTACTATATACAACGTAAATAACGCCCTACTACAGATCCATAATTGGTTCACTAATAAATTAGTATTAAATGGGAAAACAATGAATAAATAACGAATGCATTAGATTTGCTTTACCGAATAGAATGCCAAAAGTAGTGACAGAGTATTAAATCAAGAGAACTTGAATTCGTCAAAAATACTGTTTTCCTGAGAATCACGTTATACTCAAGATTACAATGGAGTCCGTCTAAATGTCTTTCAAATATACTGTTAGGAAAATACGTCAATTTGCTGATGTAGATTCTACAAGGCTAGTCGATTTTAGTTATTTTCATAGTATTATGTTATACGGTATTTAACTATGGGGACGGGCTGCAGACATAGAGTATATTTATTCTGCAGAAAAGAGCCATTAGAGCAAAATATAATCTACGTAGGCGTGATAATCTAAGAGAACTATTTAAGAAAATTTATTTCACCAGAAGAAACTTTCTTTAATAGATTTTCAGCTTTATTTCAACAGCATAAGATAGAAAATCTATTAAAGAAAGTTTACGATTTTACGACTTAGCGACATTCGTAGCGTCGTTATTAGTGTAGAGACTGCAGCCCCAGACGTGATCGAAGCCAAGAACAGGCCAGATTTAGTTGTGGTGTGATGTCAGCACGTCACGTACAGCACGTAGTATAATATGCTAAGGTAGAGAGTATGTGAATACGTGATTGTAGATTATCGACATAACATCACGTCGTAGCTATGTATATAATGTTGCTAATTAAAGGTGGAAGAGTAATCGACTCTTGGAGTAGTAACTAACATGTAGTTTACTTTGACCCCTCCATCTCCTCGCATCGCATGGCGACCCTGCCAGTCGGCTGGACGGCGTTATAGTTGCCCGACCAGGAGCTAGTCACGGTTCGTGGTTGGCGGTTTGATTGTCTTCATTGAGTATCACGTCAGTCGCGTCACGTCGCAGGCCATGGGAAGCACGGCGTCCAAGGAAGAGGTGATTATCGCCCAGACGTCTACGAGTGGTGCAAATACCGCAACGGTTACTCAGGAGCAGCTGGCGGCTATCAAGACCGTGTTGCTGTTTGTGGCTGTGTGTATGGCAGTTGTCATCATAGGGTTGGCGGTTCGCATGTATCGGAGATGTCACCACAACTGGATTGAAGAAAAGATGAGACAGCGGGAAGTCCAGAAGGCTGTACAGATGGTTTGACCAGGAGCCGTCGGAGGAACGAAGTAAGTGTTTCTTAAGTGGAAGTTAATAAGGGTGTTTCGGTGCTTGTGTTCATCGTTAAATTTAGAGACATTAATTTAAATGGAAGTGGAGTTAACGTCGCTATTTGTACAACTTAAGTTATTAAGGGAATCTATTGTCAAGTTAGGCCCTAGTAGGCGAAAAGGCGGAAATTTTGATAGTAAGATTAGTGAGGTGAAAGCGCTTTATCGTAAATTTAAGTGTATAGTTTCAGGATATAGTAAGTTCTCGGAAGAATTGGCTCAGTTGGTATGTAAGATAGAAGCATTGTACGTCGACACTATTAAGTTTGAGAGCGAAACCGGAACGGAACAAAACATGGCGGCGGAAAAGTTTTCTTTGAGAACGGCAGTTGGCCTACTCCCAAAGATGAGTGGTGATGAACAAGTTACGCAAGACTTAATTGATGCCATAGGATTATATAGTTCTATGTTAGTGGAAGCAGATAATGCTCTTTTAATTAAATTTGTTTTGACTACACGACTTACCCAGGGTGCTAGGATTCGGTTGTCCTCTAGTTACGCAACGGTAGATTGTCTGTTAGCTGATATGAAGAAGCATTTGTTAACAGTAGAGTCGGACGTAGCTGTGCAAGCGAAACTTGCTCGCGCTAGGCAGAATGATAGGTCGGTCGCGGATTTTGGGGCTGAGATAGAGAAGTTAATGGTTAATTTGACTATTTCTCAAGCCGGGGAAAGTTCGGAAGCATATGAGATTTTGCGGCCTTTGAACGAAAGGTACGCGATCAGGAAGTTTGCTGACGGGCTTCGCAATCAGCGTTTAGGTACGATCATTACGGCGCGGAATTTGACTTGTTTGAAGGATGCGATCAGGGTAGCAGAAGACGAAGGTTGTGCATCGTCGGCACAGGTTATGGCGTATCAGCGTTGGCCCGCAAGGGGTGGTTTTGATAATAGAGGTCGCGGAAGTGGTTATAGGCGGTCTACAGTAGGAAGTGGATACGCGCAACATAAAACAGCTGTTGAGCGTACGCGCAAAAATGCCACCGTATGGCATAATCGTGGAATGCGGGGACGTAGCAATAATGCTTATCGTGGTCATTCGACTCAGCAAGGTCGGAGGCGTGTAGCGTATTTCGAGCATGCGCGTAGTGATGCTGACTCAGGCGAAACGTCAATGTCACGATGTAATGAAGCAACTGACCACCAGGTGCAGTTTTTTCGAGACTAAGCGTATTTTAGCTTGCGATAGTATTAATTGGGTTAATTTTCTAGTGAATAATATAGATGCGGAATGGTTAGTGGATACGGGCGCGTCGATATCGGCTGTAAAGAGTGGTTTCTTGTTGAACAATGCTTTGTGCTGTAAGGTAGTTAAGGAGGAATTAGTGATTAATGGTGTAGGAGGTAGTTTGAGGGCTATAGGTTATGTATATTTAACGTTGGAATATGGACGGTGTTCTTTCGCGCATAAGTTTTATATATTTGATGATTTGCCATGTAAGTCGGTTGGTATATTGGGTCAGGATTTCTTGCAGAAGTATGGTGGTATTATAGATTTTTCGGCGAATAGGTTCTCTCTTAGGGATCGTGAACGGCGGGTGGTTTCGATGCCACTTAAGTCCTATGATTACTTATTGACTATTCCACCGCGTTGTGAGGTGGTTAGGTATTACCCCGTTAACAGAGCGGAAGATTGTGTGCTGATTAGGAAAGAATTGCGGAAAGGCGTTTTCTTGGCTAGTGTGTTAGTAAGGCCTAAAAACGGGATGGTGCCCGTTAGGGTTTTAAATACGAGCTCCGAGGAAGTTGTTTGTAGTATGTCCGGTGTGGAAGTTTGTCCGTTGAGTGATTTTGATTGTTGTAATTTCGTGAAGCCAGGGACGGACGTTGAGCGTGTAAAAGAGGTACTTTCTTTACTTAAACTCGACTATTTGAACGCCGAGGAGCGGTTGTCGGTTGAGCAAGTGTGTGCAAAGTTTTCGGATGTTTTTCATCTCCCGGGTGATAAATTAGCTGTCACTAACGTGTATGAGCAGTCTATACGCTTGAAAGAGAATGCTACTCCGGTGTACAAGAGGCAGTATAGGATACCTTATGCACAGAAGAAGGAGGTTGATAGGCAAGTGCAGGAGATGCTGGAGAGTAATATCGTTGAGGAGGCGGTTAGTGAGTGGTCTAGTCCTGTTTTGGTGGTACCCAAAAAGGCGGTAAGAAAACGCCTTTCCGCAATTCTTTCCTAATCAGCACACAATCTTCCGCTCTGTTAACGGGGTAATACCTAACCACCTCACAACGCGGTGGAATAGTCAATAAGTAATCATAGGACTTAAGTGGCATCGAAACCACCCGCCGTTCACGATCCCTAAGAGAGAACCTATTCGCCGAAAAATCTATAATACCACCATACTTCTGCAAGAAATCCTGACCCAATATACCAACCGACTTACATGGCAAATCATCAAATATATAAAACTTATGCGCGAAAGAACACCGTCCATATTCCAACGTTAAATATACATAACCTATAGCCCTCAAACTACCTCCTACACCATTAATCACTAATTCCTCCTTAACTACCTTACAGCACAAAGCATTGTTCAACAAGAAACCACTCTTTACAGCCGATATCGACGCGCCCGTATCCACTAACCATTCCGCATCTATATTATTCACTAGAAAATTAACCCAATTAATACTATCGCAAGCTAAAATACGCTTAGTCTCGAAAAAACTGCACCTGGTGGTCAGTTGCTTCATTACATCGTGACATTGACGTTTCGCCTGAGTCAGCATCACTACGCGCATGCTCGAAATACGCTACACGCCTCCGACCTTGCTGAGTCGAATGACCACGATAAGCATTATTGCTACGTCCCCGCATTCCACGATTATGCCATACGGTGGCATTTTTGCGCGTACGCTCAACAGCTGTTTTATGTTGCGCGTATCCACTTCCTACTGTAGACCGCCTATAACCACTTCCGCGACCTCTATTATCAAAACCACCCCTTGCGGGCCAACGCTGATACGCCATAACCTGTGCCGACGATGCACAACCTTCGTCTTCTGCTACCCTGATCGCATCCTTCAAACAAGTCAAATTCCGCGCCGTAATGATCGTACCTAAACGCTGATTGCGAAGCCCGTCAGCAAACTTCCTGATCGCGTACCTTTCGTTCAAAGGCCGCAAAATCTCATATGCTTCCGAACTTTCCCCGGCTTGAGAAATAGTCAAATTAACCATTAACTTCTCTATCTCAGCCCCAAAATCCGCGACCGACCTATCATTCTGCCTAGCGCGAGCAAGTTTCGCTTGCACAGCTACGTCCGACTCTACTGTTAACAAATGCTTCTTCATATCAGCTAACAGACAATCTACCGTTGCGTAACTAGAGGACAACCGAATCCTAGCACCCTGGGTAAGTCGTGTAGTCAAAACAAATTTAATTAAAAGAGCATTATCTGCTTCCACTAACATAGAACTATATAATCCTATGGCATCAATTAAGTCTTGCGTAACTTGTTCATCACCACTCATCTTTGGGAGTAGGCCAACTGCCGTTCTCAAAGAAAACTTTTCCGCCGCCATGTTTTGTTCCGTTCCGGTTTCGCTCTCAAACTTAATAGTGTCGACGTATAATGCTTCTATCTTACATACCAACTGAGCCAATTCTTCCGAGAACTTACTATATCCTGAAACTATACACTTAAATTTACGATAAAGCGCTTTCACCTCACTAATCTTACTATCAAAATTTCCGCCTTTTCGCCTACTAGGGCCTAACTTGACAATAGATTCCCTTAATAACTTAAGTTGTACAAATAGCGACGTTAACTCCACTTCCATTTAAATTAATGTCTCTAAATTTAACGATGAACACAAGCACCGAAACACCCTTATTAACTTCCACTTAAGAAACACTTACTTCGTTCCTCCGACGGCTCCTGGTCAAACCATCTGTACAGCCTTCTGGACTTCCCGCTGTCTCATCTTTTCTTCAATCCAGTTGTGGTGACATCTCCGATACATGCGAACCGCCAACCCTATGATGACAACTGCCATACACACAGCCACAAACAGCAACACGGTCTTGATAGCCGCCAGCTGCTCCTGAGTAACCGTTGCGGTATTTGCACCACTCGTAGACGTCTGGGCGATAATCACCTCTTCCTTGGACGCCGTGCTTCCCATGGCCTGCGACGTGACGCGACTGACGTGATACTCAATGAAGACAATCAAACCGCCAACCACGAACCGTGACTAGCTCCTGGTCGGGCAACTATAACGCCGTCCAGCCGACTGGCAGGGTCGCCATGCGATGCGAGGAGATGGAGGGGTCAAAGTAAACTACATGTTAGTTACTACTCCAAGAGTCGATTACCCTTCCACCTTTAATTAGCAACATTATATACATAGCTACGACGTGATGTTATGTCGATAATCTACAATCACGTATTCACATACTCTCTACCTTAGCATATTATACTACGTGCTGTACCACGAACCGAAGCTTATCCAGGCTCGATCACATCCACAATCTGATGGAATGGAAGGCAATGGATGAGGTCTACGATGGAAAAAGCGTGCTCAGAAGATGACTATACATTTTCAGAGTAAGTCCAAATCAACTGGCCCTATTTACACAGTACCATAAATAATGTATTCACAAGCAAGTATGCATTTAAAACGGACGGAGTGCTTACAACGAGAATCTAAGACAATATGACGGTAAAAACAGTAAAAAGGTTTACAGTACCGTGCGTTTTAATACAGTCTCCTGAAATATTCAGTCTCATTCAAAAAGTGCCTTTTGTGCCTACTTTGTAGCAACGAATTGGATAAGTGTAACTATAACTTAAGCAGAGAAAAGAAGGATTTCGTTTATTTAGATATTAGGTATTAACCTAGGGCTGATTGTGTGGTTGGTGGTCCTTAACTAACTAACATGGCTGATGCGGACAGGGACAAGTTGATACATAAGGATAAGTTGATTAGTTATAGGTAAGTTATAAGTAACAATTAGGTAAGTTAGAACTAAGTAATTGAGGCGCATTTATCGCATTGGGGTTACCCTGTAATGGTAGATGTAAGTTGATAAATAAATAAATTCTGCTTGAAATGCTGCATTGTGGACTCCCAGTGGTGTGTCTTTACAGATATTGAGATTCTCTGAGAAGACATAGTCTTATTTATTTATTTATTTTATTTTATTTTAAAGAAGGCTTACAGACTAACAAACCAATAAAATAAAGAATATAAAATTAAAAAATTGCTAATAACAAGCCTCCACATATGGTTAACAAAAAAAGTCGATAAAAAGAAGAAAAAAAAAAAAATACATACAAGTTAATGAAAAGTTAAGTTAACTGTCCTTAAAAAATGACTGTGCCAATAGCCGTCTTAAGGTCGCCACACTAGTGCAGAACAAGTCGACATTACGGTCCCTAGGAAGCCCATTGAAACTGAGTGCACTTCTTATTGAGAATACATTCCGCCTATAATTAGTCATTGCGAAAGGTACATTTAATATTGGCCGTTGACGTAATCCCATCAGATTCGTGCGTAATGACAGATTAGCAACGAGTTCAGGACAGTCGATGTGGCCATTTGCGATACCCAAAAGTAGACTCATGTCCCCAATATAACGTCTCATCTCCAGAGGCAGGAAGTGGTACCGTCTGCAGCGGTGCTCGTAGTCATCTGAGTATTGCTGAGCCCTATAATCTAGATAACGTAAAAATTTTCTTTGGACGCCTTCAATACGGGACTTATAAGTCTCATACTGCGGGTTCCAAACCTGAGACGCGTATTCTAAATGGCTGCGCACGAACGAACAATACAAGATCTTAACTGGTTTAAGAGACCGGAAACAAGCCGTGGTGCGTAGTATAAATCCCAGAGCTTTTGATGCCTTTGCAACTATACTATTCACATGTTGATCGAACAGAAGCTTGCTGTCTATGATTACCCCTAAATCTCTTATGCTATTTTGCCTGCTAATGAGCTGACCGTTCATGGTGTAACTAAAATTTATTAAAGAAGTACAACGTGAGAATGTTAGGAGGAAGCATTTAGAGACATTTAATTGGAGTTTATTACGGATGCAATATATTTCAAACCTATGCAGGTCGTCTTGTAACTGACATGCATCAGACATGTCTCGCACAACTTTATGAATCTTCATGTCATCAGCATAAAGTAAAATATACGAATGACGAAAACATTGTTTGATATCAGCAATAAACAATATAAACAACAGAGGACCCAAAATGGAGCCTTGAGGTACACCTGAAGGGACAGAATTCCAACCAGAGGTGTAGCCCTGAAGCACGACAGCTTGTGTTCTGTTCTCTATATAGGAGGAGAACCACCGGTACAGGTCACCGTGTATTCCGGCGAGAAACAGCTTCTTAAGCAGCATGCAATGATCAATACGGTCGAAACACTTACTATAGTCGGTATAAATGACGTCAACTTGACGCTGTGTTTTCAATATTAGCTTTATCGCCCTTTTTTAAGACAGGAGTAACAAAAGCTGACTTCCAAATCTTCGGAACATTACCCTCGGAAAGAGAGCGCTTGAATAGGATACAAATGGGTTCAACAAGACTATCAGCACAAGAGACTATGAATATAGGAGGTATTAGGTCAGGTCCACCTGATTTACTGAGGTCCAAAGATTTCAGCAGCTTCAATATACGTGAGTGGTTTATGTCAACTGTGCTGACAGACATTGTAGTATTACTACATTGATCACTAGAAGTAGGTTCATCATCAGCCGTTGAATCAGGTTCTAAAAAGGAGGACTGGAAATAGGTAGCAAAGAGGTTGCTAATATCTTGTCCTGTGTTCACAGAGGTCTCTCGGTAGAACATCTCATTAGGAAAGGAGCCAGCTCTTCGCTTACTTTTTACGAATGTCCAGAAAAATTTAGGATTTTTTACAATAGAAGCCTCAATGTTTCTCATATAATTGTCATAACAAGTTTTTTCCAGCTCAAAAACTCTGGTACGCAGTAATGAAAATGAGTGATAATCAGATAAGTTACTATATCGTTTATATTTTTTATGGTACTTATGTTTTTCTCTAATAATTTTAATTAGTGCTGGGGTATACCAGGGAGGATAAGAGGACTGTTTTACCGATTTTAATGGTATATGTTTATCCCTAAGCTCATATAGTTTACCATAAAAAATTGTGACGGCATCTTCCAAGCTCATTGACTGTAACAACTGGGGCCAGTTAATTAGATCCAGTTCAGATTTAATAGCATCATAATTGCCCTTCGAGAAGATATAACATTGCTTAGGTTTGTCGACAAGTTTTTCAATTTCAATAAATTTTGTCTCAATAATTAAAGGTTTGTGATGAAAATCAATAGGCAGAGCAAGCGGGTCCGTACATCCCGAGACAGTCACAGTATCGTTACAGAATACAAGATCAAGTAATCTACAGTTAATGTTCCGCTCACCATTATACTGTGACATGTTGAAAGTTTGCATTGTATCGAAGAAATGAATCAAATGCTGTGAAGACATATTTTGCGGGATTAACTCACCATTGGCAACTATGTCCCCATTACACCACTCGACATCATTACCGAAATTAAAATCACCCACCAACAAAAACTTGTCAAGTGGATGGGTCAATATTAAGTTGTTGAGACTATCTGTGAAATTACGCAACTGAGTACTATAAGAATTACCTAGATTCTCCTTGCACAGGTAAAGTGCACATATATGCAAATTGTAAGTAACCTGAGGTTTGGACCTTTTAAGGATTAAAGATAGCCAAATATCTTCCGCAGAACTACGCCAATCCAACCTCTCAACTATTGTAAGATCATGTTTCACCGCTATCAGTACACCACCACCACGCAACTGACCGGTTCGGGAGTAGTCACGATCGCGTCTCCAAACGAGGTAACGTCCATCAAACAATTCACTGTTGTTAAAACTATCATCTAGCCATGTCTCCGAAAATATAATGATATCGTAGGAACTGAGACATACCCCGCGAAACACTGTGTTTGTTTTCGTACGTAAACCACGTACGTTCTGGTAGTAGATTTTAAGCGTAGCCACTACTATAATATTTAACTACAATCAAATAACATAAGAATAGAAAAAAGATTGTCAAAAATAAATAAATTATTGCAAATAGAATAAAGTACCGGTCATTGTCGGAGCGTTTGTAATGACTAATGCGGGTAGCGGTTAAATAAAATAATAGACACAGCAATACACAGTGAGCAGTAGAAATAACATTATAAAAACAGTTCTTACAAAAAGAAACAAAAAGCGACGACCAATACAGAGATAAGAGCACCTCGGAGTAAATTGTCATAACTGGGGACGGTCCATAGAGGAAAATGTATCCTATTGCACGACACAAAAGGTTTAAATTAGCATAATAAGAAGTGACATTGCAAAAATGATATTCAATAGGCTTACCTGGGCATACCGTGTAACGACACAAAACTAATTGGAAAACGCAACTAGCACACATAAGACTAAGATTCTCAAACAACTTTACTTCGCATCTAAAAAACACAGACTTAAATAAACATAATATTCTAATAGCGGTTGAAATATGTATTAATCGTGAGTCATTTAAATAATTTTTTGCAGATCTTTCTCCGATTTGACAACCAGCGTTGGGGACGCAACATTTTTTCTTACGTGTATCTTCGCATGCTTGACCCAAACGTATTGGAAATCCTTTTCTGCTGAGATTTTCTTAGTTTTAGACAACAACATTTTGTTTATTATTGTAAGGTGATCATTTATGAAGATTTTATGGTTGCCACTCAATCCAATTTTATCTGGGGTCAAGGGTGAGGTCTTTAGTTCGTGCCTAGCAGCTGCTATGAAATCCTCTTTTACGTAACGTTGGCAGAAACAGACTATAATAGGTTTTATACGGTCTTTCTCGCTAGTAGGTACTCGTGTGATGAAGTTAATTTGATTTTTGGTAACAGGGTAATTGACTTTAGCGCCAATTTTAGCTATTATCTCAAATAAGTTCTCGTTACCTGTCTGAGGCACACCCTTAATTTCAGTATTATTCATACGCGACCATTGATCATTATTATTATTGTCTTCTTCTAACTTATCCAGGCGGGCTTGCAGTTGTTCAACTTGGTCCTGGACTTTCTCAACCTTCACAATACGTAGCTCCATATCATTCAGTTTTCCAGAGACTTCTTTCATAACCTCGCTGTACTGGTTGGACAAGGTTGTTTTGAACTCGGCAAATTCATTCCTCAACGCGACGATTTCTTCCTTCATATTCTCCAGTGTGGCGAATTTCAAAGACAACGCTCGAATTTCCTGCAGAACAACCGACTCTGGTTCCAGCACTGGGGTGGGAGATACTGGCAAGACAGGTTGTAGGCTATTGCCTGCCAGTCTGCATTTACCGCAACGCCACATTAGCTTACGATCCCCTAGCTTACGGTAGCCAGCTTCAGTGACGCCCCCACAATGGTAATGCATCATGAGGTTACATGATTTGCAGTGCGCACCATCGGACATCGCGACACTGCAGACACCGCACTTGTCTGAATCCATCTTAGATGATATGGTAGTTTCCAAATAACAAGCAAAATAATACGAAACTTTGAGAAATAGTGGAATTCTTTTTAAAATCGACAGTAATTTATACCAAACACAGTCGTATGTAACCGAGGTCAACGACCGACTGCACTTCCGTCTAGTTTCAGTTTCTGGTCTGTCCTATCTGTCTGTGACAATAGGTACGTAGTTCTCCAGAGTTAAACGAAGTCGAACTCCATGATGATCACTACTGCGAGGGGTTTCTCGCAGCAGTTTTATTGTGCTGATTTTTTAGGTATCTTTAGGTAGCACATAGGAGACCAAAAACTGACATCAGTATCTATACTAACAACACGATAAAGAAATAAATAAGGTACCGTAGTAACAACAACTTTTCAGTGCAAAATATAGAAACAACACAAATGAGTACTCATTAGTATTGGTTTAATATTTTAGCTTTTCACAGTTTTAAAGGCCAGATTTCTGTGAAAATATATAAGTTTCAAAATATTCTTTTATAGAACAGTTATCAAAGAAAAGTTTTATGTATACTTTTTTAAAAGTACGCCACTAACACCCGAAATCTAAGCTGCAAAAAAATAATATCCGTAACAATGTGTTCAGAACAATGGCCCACCTCGGATTCGCAAATTATCAACATTGTGGGACGGTGAAGTTGGCAAATTATTTTTTATGCCTAAATCCCTTTATAAGCACGGACAAAAGCCGCATTAGCAACAAATTAAATTCATGAAACCATAAAGTGTTCCGTTATTCATAGCCCAGGAGCGCGACTGTTTTGTTCCTTCAAAGGTATAATTTTGGTTTCACTAATATTGTAACGCTTCTTTTTGTTCAGAGTAATTTTATTGTTCAAGATTTTTTCGACGGTTCTCTCTTTGAAAGAGCTCAACAAAACACGCAGTGCTTCAAAGAGAACTAATTTTAAACTCCATGATTAAAAACGTCGCTCATTTTGTTTAAAGTCACTTGTCCGGATCTACGTGCTTGTCTCTAAATTGTAATTTAAAAAATGGCGCCTTTTTAGAGCTCGCTATAAAGAGGCATTTGATACTTTCGTAGGACGAAAGGCTTTAAAAACGACGGAGCTGCGAGCAATTCGCTAACAAAAGACTCAATGGCCCTCTTTTATTTTCTTTCTAATGATTTGGGTACAATTTAATTTGCCATTCGCGGATATCGTACAGACGCGGCTTTTCTTATTTTTGTAAGATTGTCATTAAATTAAAATCGTACAGATTTATTAGATATTCATCAAATTCCGAGAAAATGTAATCAAATTGTGAAGTGTAAACAACGTGTAGATTGAGGAAAATGCGCAATCATCACATTTTTCAAATATCAACATAATAATATTTATCAGGTAATTTCCGCCTGCTATAAAGACGAATGGATGGCACAATACCCATTTGTAATTAAAAGTACCCGTACAGTCGGCAGCACCACTATGTACCTATATACTTACTATACTGAGTAACGTTTATAGAAGCAATTTTCGCGTACTGTATTGATTTCATGTTAGGTACGTAACGAAACTAATATTATGGAATCCATTTCATCACACAGTAGATTAGTTAGGATTGAGTAGTGGTGGCCCAGTGGTGGCGGCCCCGACTTACGAGCAGTGAGTCGATGGGTTCGAACCCCGTCATAAATTACACAAAGTAATGCCTTTGTGTAATTTATTTCATCACCACTGCTTTTCGTGAGGAAACCGGCATGTCTTAGAACCAAAAAATTCGAAGACATGTGACATCTACCAATTCGCACTGGGCCCGCGTGGTAGATCATAGCCCATCCCTCTCCTAGAGAGGAGGCCTGAGTCCCTGCAGTGGGAACATTATAGGCTGATGATGATGAGATTAGTTAAATTCGCGTTTGAACTTGACCAAATATATACATATTATTGCACGTGACTGTGCATGTGTCATCTAAATTTAAAAGAGCCTAATTTAAAGGTACTTATCGTTCGGATCGCGAAAGCCTTCGTAATCAAATCAGGTATTTACGTCGTTACGATGTACTTAGACAGGCTTGAAATAAACATTTTGAATGAATAGTCTTAATTGTATTGTACGGTACCTGTGTACAATTTGCCAATTGAATTGGTGATTGTAGTACCTATTTTCAAATTAGCACACAAAATGTTCCTGCCTATTTTAGAAAATATTGCCTCTAAAACGACCGAGCGAAAGCTTTGATACTAATTTACAATTATTTCACAACAAATTAAACCAGTATTTCCTCAGTCCTTCTCTTCCTATTTCGTTTGGTTAGGGCCTAACCTGGTGGCTTGGCTTTAGATCCCGGCGAAAATTATCTTTCTTGTAAATAGCATAAAATCTGCTGGTTTAGTTCCCCACGATGTTATCCTTCACTGAAGCAAATGATAATTACAAAATTATCATTTGCTTCGTCTGTCTTGGGTTCGACTTGGCTCTCCGACGGGCACACCACTAGAACTGCTCAGTGCTACAGTACTTTCCTCAGTCTATAGGGGACTGATGATAAAACTATAAGCGTATGTGATGTAGAGACTATTGAACTTAGCAATAAGACTGACAATATAGATCAGCAAATCACAAGCGAAGGAAAACATCGTGAGGAACCAGTTTGCCTGAAAGATATTTCTCAACGGCATCTACAGCCAAGTCACAGACATAAAAACTCTGACACCCGGTAAGGCACTAACTACACCCGTCGGGGCTGCGGGTTGTTCGAAAGAGATACCGCGGCCTCCACACAAAGGGCTAAGAAGGAACATGGGTGGGTTTTAGTCAGTAGAAGAAAAAATACAAATAGACTGAGTGTTCCGTAAATACTTACAAACGAATTTACAATTAATTTATATATTATAAACATAATCTAATAGAACCTGTACAAATGTTTTGTTGCTGACTGTCCTAAAAATGTGTCAGGGTAACCGATCAGATTATATATTATAATCTTTTACGGGGGATCAGGCCGGAATAGAAAATAATTTATAATAAAACGGATCCCCTAGGGTATCAGTTTTTGGGGATCCGAACGGAATAACTCGGTGATTTTTAGTCAGTAGAAGTCCCCACCCCTACCGCTCTGCCCAGAGCGGGAGGACTGGAGGAGTCATTTGATGATATCCCACCCTCCAAAAAAAGGCACTAACTACACGATTATAAAGAAGAAGGCAACCCTTTGGTGTTGCAAACTAAAAATACACTTATAAAGGTATAAAAGGTAATAACCAATTTCAATCTCATCAGAAAAACACACACGAAGAGAAGGGTGGTCCAACACAAACCGCGGGGTAAAACTCTCGTTAGCCAATCCTCGAAGTTAAACACGCAGCAACCTAAAATCGATCAGTATTATTAAGTTAAAGGGGTTGCCCAATTACGAGTGATACATGTTCGTTAGTAATCGGATTCTGAAGGGCTGCATCGATAATTGCGTCAGTCACCCAATCTGTCAGGCAGTGTGGAGAGGCTTTAATTATCGACTACGACTTGATTCACTAACTTAGTTCACAAATTGACGTAAACACTAATAAGTACGTAGTTACATAACATAGACATAAGCTATGTTTGTGTTTGTGTTAAAACTAGCTTGTACCTGTGGCATAACTCGCGTGGAGGTTGGAAATTATCTCATGGGAAGGTCCTAACGGGATAAAAAAGTATATAATGTCCTAACCCATAATTCGTTGTTCATCGTCATCGTTCATACATATGCAACAGTTCATCGAAATCGGTTCAGCCGTTACTCTTTTTATTGTAAAATGGTTCAACTTTTGAAAGCGATGGAAGAGGGCTATTATGGAAAGAGCGTGTGCAGAACATCCTGCCTATTCACTCGCCATGGCCAACAAACAAATTCACTTTCACATTTATACCATATTAGTTAGTGTATCCAATATTGACACACATACATATATGTATAGGCATTCATCTTCATTGTCTCACGAGATCATAAATCCGATGCTCAATATGAACGTCTACAATAAACGGTCATGAAGATATACAAGCAACATTCACGCCGACGCCACTAATCGGATTATCGCACCACTGAATGCCGCAGCCTATTGTTTCTCTCTTTAATCTAAAGGCTTAAATCTTAAGTCATCTCGTACCAAAAGACTGGGAGATTTTCCACAAAGAATAGACGGTAAGCTTATTGAAGAAAATACAAGCCATTACACGTAATACTTTCACTATCATTTACAGGTCACGGACTTCTCTGAAAATACCAATTGAACCTTGAGATTTGTAAGAAGAAGATTATACAAAGGAATAAATGTTACAATACGTAACGTGTACACTACAAAACATCTTCGGTCCTAAGGCCCTTAGGTTGTACAGTCCTGGGTACATATATGTAAATACTTAGCAAGATTCAAAAAATATATTATGGTATAACGGTTTACTTTTATATAAGACCTCATTCGTTCATTCATTCATTTCAGCCAAAAGACATCCACTGCTGGACATAGGCCTTCCCCAGGCGTCGCCACATTGACCGGTCCCGTGCGTCTCTCATCCAGCGGGCAGAACGGATGGCCGATGGGGCCGAAAAGTTCTGGAATGGCGACCGCGAACCGGAAGACGTTGCGTTGGAAGGCCTCCCACTAGGTGGACCGATGACCTGGTCAAGATTGCAGGAACCCGCTGGATATAAGACCTATTATAGAAAAACTATGGCACCAAAATGCCATGTTCGTGATAGCGTAAAATAAGAGAAAATCACTTGCCTGCCGAGGTTGCGGGAATGCTCGAAGGAGATACCATGGTCCTGGAACACAAAGGGCTAAGAAGGAACATGGGTGGGTTTTAGTTAGTACAAGTCTGACACTCCCTCAGTCCTCACACTCCACCCAGAGTGGGAGGGCTTCATTTGATAATTTCCCATCAGAAAAAAAGGAGAAAATTACTTTTACAGGTTACTGCGTATTAAGTTTAACATATTGGTCTTTGTGACTGTACACTACAACACATTTTCGGTCCTAATGCCCTTGGGGTGTACAGCTAACACACAAGTAGGCCTTGTAATTCCAAAATACAAAATCACAAAGGCCTAGCGAGAAAGGCTAGTCAACTCAACTTCGATAGGATTGGAATACAATTGGCTATGGTACTCGGGACTCGGCACTCGAAACGACTTATCTGTGAGTTGTGAGAATAGTAAGGTCGCAAATAGAAAAAACCCTCGAGTGATGTCGCTACCTCATACTTGTGTTATTCCATCGTTATTACTGAGTACTTGTGCTTTAGAAGGACGTTCATTTTTATTTTAATGCCTTTTGTTTGTACTTGATGGAGTTGGAAGTGAAATAGAATACTAGAATATATGCTCAAGTTGTGAGCTGAAATGAAATACATATGACACATATTTTTGTTGTAAGTATGAACCCGATTGTCTCGTGAAACAAGATTTTTTTAACTTTGAGCTTAGATCTTTTTCTCAATATTATAAATTCGAAAATGCTCTGTCCGTAATGAATAACTTGATAACAATCAAATAGTAGGAGAAAATCACTTTTAAAAGTTGCTACGTGTATACATATTAGTGCCCGTGACTAAACATAATAAACATACCTCATCTTTTGCCTAACCTAACCTTTTTCCGAACAATGTTGAGGTCGGCTGCCAGTCTACCCGAAAACAGCTGAATACCAGTATTTTATATACACGGAGCGACTGCTTATCTGGTCTCCACAACCCAGTTAATACTGGGTAATACGATACCCTGTGTTAAGACTGGTTGTACGTCAGACTTTCAGGCCACTAACTACATGTAACGACTGACAAAGATCTATAAATATAGCAGCTCGACCAACTGCTTAACGAGCGTGCTTTCTGAGGCACGGATGAAACTGGGTATGTATGTGGACAGTACTGGTCACCCATCCAGTGATCAACCTACGCAAACACGGCTTAATCTCGACCCGAGTGCCAGTTATTATCAAGCCACAAGCTCCTCACTGCACATACATATACAACCGCCAAGAAATTCCTGACATTTCCCAACGAACCACTACGCTAGGATTACACTCCGGTTAAATGGCACAGAAATGTTCCTCAATACACGTCGACACGCATAATACGTCCCGCAGTGCGAACCCGCCTTTATTCTCAACACGTGAGAACATTGGTACAGTCAGCTTCTGCAGCTTCAGAAGTAGATTAGCACTACTCAGACATTCAAAGCAAGTTTTTAATATATTATAAAGAGTAGTCTTCTGAAATATTAAAAATAATAGCTGGAGACATGTACACCAAATTATTAAAATTACAAAATGTTAAGCTGCTTCTGTTGCTGATCGTACAAAGCACTTTGGCACATTATCAAGGAACACAGTTCCAACGTAGGTACTATTCTATGCAGAGATCCGCCTGTCATCGGTATAAATGGAACACAATGCTGGGATTAGGGACACAACTGTAGCTCGTTACACTAAGCACTGCGATAAGCAACCGACCCAATTATAATTAACTTTGTTTCTCGACACATTGTGGAATTACCTTACTGAGACGTTGAACAATTACTGCGGCAGTAGAAGTTGCTGTTCTTTGTTTAAAACAATCGTCGTTTCCAGTTCCAGCGTTCACTGTACTGAGAGTATTTATTCAGTTTAATGAAAGATTAAAAAAAAATAGACTCATAACAAAACATAACATCATGTAATCCCCGAAGGGTTAGGCAGAGGTGTACCCATTAGTGCACCCACAGTTTGCACGTCATGTCCCATGTATTAGGGGAGAGCCTATTGCCATCAACCGGGTACAAATCCAGTAGACTCTTTAGCTGTTTGTTTAAACAAAAAAGAAAAAAAAATTAAGACCCAGGATGCATCATAAATTGCATATATTGTTTGCTTTTGTACATTATACTCTTTAGCGTACCGATGACAATCTAAATTGAGTCCCACAGTTAAATGAAAAGAAAGACAGTTTATCAGTATATTACTTTATAGAGAATGTTAGGAATATACTACGACTTCACTTTACCATTTAATGTTTCCTAATAATGCCGAAACAATACGCGGTCACGTGAACAAAGCCGCGGGTACAGCTAGTTCACTATAATATTGTTGTTCTGCAAAAACAAAATGCGATCAGACTAGAGGCTAGTGGCTACAGGCAGCTAAGTTCGAGGTATAAACGTTTTACGCTCCAGTTATTACGTCAGCAGAAAAATAATGGCGTCGAAGAATTAGCGGTAATAGAGTTCGTGGCTAAGAAGATAGATTGAGATATATAGAGCTGCGCAAACTCCGACAACAACCGGAATTAATAACGTGAAAACAAAAAGTATTTGTTGTTAGTATGGCTTAGTTTTGTAAAGTCGAGTTTTAGTTATGAAGTTACGATAGTCGCCATTATGGAGGTGACTTGCGGACTGGAACAACCTAACGAAACTTGCTTCACCGCATCACTGAACTCTTTATATCTGCTGTTCGCACCCCCCGCCTCCCATACCCTGCTACTTTATAATATTTTCACTTGAAATTCGCCATTCACCCTTCTTTTATTTGAATCGGAGTATGATTAATATATTACGCTGCTTCCGATTCTGAAAAATGTGCAGCGGATGTCGGAAAAACAGTTGAATAAAAGTGTAAAAATAATCTTAATTTTGTATTTCAGAGTGCCGTGTCTGTGTAGCAACGTAGCAAGGAATAAAATTAATCTTAACTTTATTAAATGTAAGCTAATCATTCTTAATCCTGCTGTAATCCCAGCTTAGTTAGATAGGCTACACCAAAGGCGTTTAAGAGATTATATCAGGTCAGCAACCCGTACACTACAACCAGTAAAACAACCAAAAACATGATCCTGTGCGAACGTTTTCACAATTTTCACGTTCGGTACGAACAGCAAAAAAATACAGTGAACAATTTAATCAAAAATATTTTCTACTGACATGTTTTGTAATCCTCCCAATTTTTTGAATCCTCATTAATAATATTGCGTTGTAAGTCCACGTCATAGTTTCGGGTTGTTTTCATCTCGTGTAGATAATTCATCACCACATCGTAAGGTCGGTCAGTCGAACAATTTAATAGAATGCGCAAGTGTCAAACTATTATAACTTTTGTTTTACTTTAATCATTTGTATCAAAACCAACAGCAATACAAAAAACCACCAACGCGTTATAACTATTCCCATAAACCGAAAACAACGAAGAAAACCGCTAATAATTATGAAAAATATTTCACACTAACACAATTATTGCTAGAAAATATTTTGCAGTCGTATTCGACAGTTAAAGGGGGTTGGTTGGGCGGGGGTGTCGGGGTGTTTGCTCCCAGTCTGCCTGCAATAAAACCGTTACAAGCCGTAGACAGATTTTGTGCCCCCTGGCCGTCTGCGATTGGTACTGACTGATGTAATAATTTCACCGTAAACTGACTGGCTTTTAGATGAACGTCTGCGGACGATAGATTAATGTTACACGGCCTTTTATAGCTTCACAACAATGTTAATAGAATTCATTGTTTCACCAGTTTGAGAACGCAATGAATTTTTAATCTAAAAAGTTTCTGCAAACATTGTGTGACATATAACTGTAGTTTTTCGCAATATTCCAACTTCGGCTTACTGTTCGAATTGAATTTTAAGCCTCTGTTTTGAAACAAAACTGCTATTGACAAACCGTTTTGCAATAACAATGGAAACTCGTGAGTTATTCATGCAATCGTTGCCTTTAGATATTGGCTACTTGTTGGCGGACTGATTATTTTCTCGTTATATATTATCATATAAAACTTTGCATCTTCCTTCTCTGAATCTCGCGAGAATCTCATTTTAGTAACGGCTGTTGCCAAATGCTTGCCGATATGAGCAAAAAGCGCCGCAGAATGCATCTTTTTATTATTTTCGGGTGTTTTTGCGTCGGGCGGCGCTGGATAATTTAATACTGCAATATGAAAAGACCTTTATTCACAGTTGTTAGCCCTCGCTCACACGTTTTCAAATAAAATATTCACACCGCAACTCGGTTACCTCGATGAACTTTAGAATTTTCAGTTCGGATTTGCATTGCTCGGGTTAGTTCGCATCATATTTTCCCATTCGGCATATCGAAACTTTGTATACCTACCTGTTTGAAAACACAATCTGAACAATTTACATGTTGTTGTCGATGCTAGTTGAAACCGAATACATTATTAAAACTATTTGATTTTAGCAAGGATCCAAATAGGTTGAAATTAAAAAGTTTTTCCTCTTTATATAACTAGTTAGTGGTCTCTAAGCCTCGGTTGAGTGCGCTGGTTAGACTGTATAGACATTAAATTAAAAGTTCGGTTAAAAGCACACGACACGGTTCATTGGATAATAAACGATTATTGCCGCCCACACGTTGGCAACACATAGAATATGGCCGCTATTTTTATTCGGGCAACATTTTTTCTGTACCAATGCTCGCGTTAATGGTAGTTAGACCTACACCATTTAATAATAGGTTTGTATTATGTATTCTGGTTTCTTCGTATTTTATTATATTTCGCTTACAGTAAGTACCTATATGTTATATTTCTTGGTCTTTTATACGTCTTAAAATGGCCTGAAGCAGTCCAAAAGTTTGTTTTACCCTTTACTTACTCGTATTTCACTTCTTATTTACGTTATACAATGAGAGAAAATATCGTGAAAATAAAGAACTAAGTCAAGTTATCGTATCACAAAACAAACAACAATGCTTAGTTACAAAGTAATCGTAAATAGAGGTCCGCATACTTGTATATTTTGTAAGCAAACAAGAAATATATGTACTTTATTTTCACTTGATATTTGTTCTAAAAACAGAAGCCTTGTTGGAAGTGATCGCGATAAAAGAATAATGTGTGTACTTAACCTGATTACTTCGTTAGTGAGATTACAAACCAGAAACACGGGAACAGAACATTTTCACAAATAAATACCATTAGCAATAGGTATGTCGTTAATGTTTATTCTGCTCGTTGTAATTGCTTGTTGAATGAGCAGACAGGAGTAGAGAGTATAATATATTTATTCGTTTAGATTTTAATTTAAAATGGAAACACTTACATTTAGGCTTTAAAGAAGGGTCGAAATCGGATTTTGTCTGATCTATCTAACTATGTAGTTTCATAGCAGACTGGCTTTAAGGTCTTCTCAATGGTCGTCTGCGCATTACGATTGTTGAACAGTATAGTTCGCTTGCTCTCAGGTCGGGCAAAGTGCTGATAGGTTTTCTATCACGAATTTCTTAGTCCCGGTCCCGGTTCTTAGGCCTAGTACATGGCCCGTTATGTCACGAGACATAAACATACGTGGCAAATCGTGAGTATATAATATACCTCTGCCTATATCTTCGAATTACATTCTGACAGTTACATAGGTAATTGCTTATTGAATGAACAGACAGAAACAGAGTTTACGTCAATGTCAAACTAATTAGTTGATATCCGTCACTATGTGCCTAGTACGTATATCCACAAATGTAACTAATAATGACAGATCAATTTAACTGACGTCTGCCTCTACTGTGTACTTGTGTACTCAGTAATATAGGAAGCCGCGAATTGTAATTAAATTTAGGCAATAGGGGATCGGACTGGGTCAAAATAATATGATTCTGTTTAGTCCGTAAGTTAGATTATCGAAAAATATTGAATACGTGTTTTTTGTTTTATCAAATCAATAAAAAATTACGAAGATAAAACGCGTCAAAGATCATGGAGTGGGGCTTGAAACGTCACTTGTAGGTACAAAATTTACTATTATATGACGACACACGAGGTTTCGAAGCACTGTATCGTCTTCATTTTTTGTTTACGTGAAAAAAGAAAATTACGTATACAATATTTTTTGGAAATCTATCTGACGGACTAATTAGTTTTTTTATGTCCGATCCCCTATTGAAGTAGTATTAATGTGTCAGATACAAGATGTCTTACCAAAGGTTTTCTAATTACGCAGTACTAACTGGGTTGTGGAGGTCGGATAGGCAATCACTCCATGTAAATTATTGGTATTTAGCTGAATACAGTGAGACTGGAAGCTGAACCTAACGTAGTTCGGAAAGGGCAGGTGATAAAACGATGTGAAGTGAAATCAAAATCGAACCAAGAGAGAGAGAGGAAGTGAAATAGTTCCCACTGACCACTAAACCGCCGCAGATTTTCTCAACATAATAAGTACATTTTTAGTGGAACTTTTTACTAACTAACTATTAACCGACTTCAAAAAAAGGAGGAGGTTATCAATTCGACTGTATTTTTTTTTTTTTTTTTTTTATGTTTGTTCGCTCATAACTTGCGACTGGGTGAACTGATTTATTATTTCAGAAGCTGATATTTATTTTTCACTTTTTTGTGTTTTATTTTTGTCGAAGTCGGTTTTTTACCAAATAATGTAACAAAAAGTTCATCAAGAGAATATCAAAGAGAAATAGTTGTGTAACTACTAGCAAAGCATTCAGTGGTGCAAGGTAAAGTTTTCAACTCGACTGATTAGTCTGGCTTCTTGTACGTTCCGCGAATTGGTTAAGGTATTACTTACATTCATTTTACGTTATGTATTCAGGAGACGCATTCATCAAAACCTGTTACTTAGCTAGATTTTAGATTCAAAGGATTAGTGCTGTAAAGTTAGTCGTACAGATAGAATATTATTTCTTAGTAAGGGAAATGAGTAAAGCGCAGGGGTTTTAAAATGGCCACTTATCAGCGTGACCAGGGGGTCTAAAATGACTGCTTTAGCTGATCATAATATAAATTGCGTTAAAAAGCGTAAAATAGACCTTACGTAATACTAACTGCGTCTGTGACTATTTAGGAAAATAGATCATAACAGGAAATTAATACGCATTGCATTAATATTCGTAAAATGGTCACACGCAAGATCCATTTTACGCTTTTTAACGCAATTCATATTATGATCAGCTAAAGCAGTCATTTTAGACCCCCTGGTCACGTTGCTCACTGGGAACAAAGCGAAATGAAGCTAAGTTCGTTTCGTTTCGCTCATGTCGCCCAACTAAGTGACTGACTTAGGTCAAACGAACGATGTAGTGATGTGACGAGATATACATGTACATGTGTAGGGGAAAATATATTTAGTCACAGCCTCCAGTGTGTGATTTATTTGCCTCGAGACGGGTAGATATATGTTGTGGATGTTTGAGTTTCTGTGAGAGATTTTTGTTATTTTTTTTTTTAATTTCGAATTGAGTATGCAAAGACGTGGCAACTACATTAGGGAAGCGAAATGAACATAGCTTCGCTCTCAGTATGACCTGCTTTAAGGATTTACTGTAGTAGCGACTTTGTCTTGCTCATAATTGTGTTACCTTACCCTAAATAATTTTGAAAATGGAAGACTGATAACATTGTGTATATCCAAAACTACGTATCTACTAAAATCTTATTGCGTGTACAGTGTTCGTGTATTTACAGAATTTAAGTGCTACTAAAGCTAAGTTAATAGAAAAAGTTATTTAACTTTCTTTTATATGAATTGTTATGAAAACATTGAAATAAAATAAAATAAATAAATAAATCATTACTGGTCAGTTGCTCAATGTATATTGTTACAATATACCTACTCGTATGTGTTAATAATGTACATATATACTTATGTAAAAGTGTGTTATAAATAAGTATGTAGCAAACAAGACAACTAAATTGCATTCGCTGCTATATAAAATCACTAGCTTTTGCCCGCGACTTCGTTCGCGTGGAATAGTGACTTCCGGCAGATTTATGGTTTATCTCGCGAAAAAAAAAACTATCCTATGTCCTTTCTCAAGTTCCAAACTATGTCTGTACCAAATTTCATCAAAATCCGTTCAGCCGTTTAGGCGTGAAAGAGTAACAGACAGACAGACAGACAGAGTTACTTTCGCATTTATAATATTAGTATGGAAGTATGGATATTTCAATCATGGGGTCCGAGCACCGATTCAGTTTTTCGGGAAATCGCCAAGCGCTTGATTGACACTTCATGTGACCAGGCTTGTTTTTTGACAAAAGGATCAGCATGCAACGTGCCAAAGCTGCCTGCCTTCTCTGCACTTTTACTGATGACAGAGAGAGATTAGCGTCTGAGAAGGTCCTTTGAAATAAGAACCACACAGGTTTGAGTAGACCTGTCAGTGCAAGTATTTGTGAGTGATCGTGTAGCCAGTCTTTGGTCAACTGGACCCACTCGAAATAGACCCACGGCGGGATCTGTCGACCAAGTAGCAAGTCACATTTTGACGCGGGTCCCAAATGCAGTCGACCTAGACTCGTGAAGCTAGACCCCGAGCTTAATAATAAGCACAGCAAGAATTAATTACTAATCTACCAGACTTAAGTGGCAATGGGCAGGCCATATTGCTCGCAGAACTGATGGCCGATGGGGCCGAAAAGCTCTGGAGAGGCGACCGCGAAAGACGTTGCGTTGGAAGGCCTCCCACTAGGTGGACCAGGTGAAGGTTGCGCGGGGATCCGCTGGAGCGAGACACATGGGACGGGTCAATGTGGTGACACTTAGGGGAGGCCTACGTCCACTGCTGGACAGTGGACGTCTTTCGCCTGCAATGATGATGATGATGATATGACATCACAAACACTTATTAATTAATAAGTAACAGTGCTTACATGAGCATAATAATTTTCCGAACAACAGCATATTTTAAGCAATAAAACATATGAAATAAACGTAAAATCTAAGCCGGAGTTACTGAAGAGATATTGTTTCCCAATTCAGGGAACTTTAAGGCTATGTGAGCACCTCGGCTTAACAATCTTGAACGACCCAAATAGTTTCTCAACTTGAACTATTTATGTCTAGCTATAGTGCGTAACTTAACACAAGTAATCTGCGAATTAGACTTACTAGAACATACTTTTAATATATTTTTTGAATTTGATTTTTTGATGTCCTGGGTTCATTTCGTGGGGCGGGCAAAGTGTTATTGGATTTTTCCATCAGGATCTTCTCTGTAGCAACTACGGAGTCTAGATTTGGGCCCGATTGATGGCAATAGGCTCGCTCTCTCTTACATGGGATTTAAATAAATAACTGGTGGGTGTACTATTAGGTACACTTCTAGCTAACCCTTCGTGGAGTACAGGCCTGACGTTTTATATTTTCTATAACTATTCCTAGTATAAAACATAAAAAGAACAGGGATTTATAGCACACGGGTTCGCACTAATAGCATTGCACGAAATATCTCAATTTTTCAAAATATTTCTGTGGAAATGTTGCAGCGAGAGAAATGGGTATTCCCGCAAGCCACAGCATTGTGTTATGGCGGGAAAATAAAAAGGAAACGCACCCGATTCACAACAGTAGCGCGCAATATGTTATAAACTTGATAACGCGCCACACGAAACATTGTTGTGATAACACAATATCATGTTGCCGACAATACCCTTCCCGGGGGACACTTGTTTTTCCCGGAACTTCTTCGTAACATCGTCATCGCGATGTGGAGCAAAAAACTGGTTTAAATGCCCGGAAAATATTGTATTCGGATAGTGTATTGTGTTACATGTTTTACACAACGGTGCTTCTTCTTCTTCATGACACTGGCAGTACAATTTTTGATATTTTGTTATCCCAGAACAAAGCCACTTCCACCGCGTCATCGGGTGGTAGCGCAAAGGTCTCTTCGGCAGCAGTGTTGCTGTTGAGTATTCATTGGAATTGAATTCTTGATGCAGATTCAATTTGATCTATGTCCTAAGATCTGAAATCTAAGTTCGTAGCACGAGCGTAGATGTTAATCGTATGTAAAGGTCTAAAAATAGTTTTTTTTAAATTATTTTTTTAAAAGATTTTAATGTGAAACGAGATTTCATATTAAATTATTTTAAAAATCATTCATATTTATGGATGATACTATGGATATATGGATGATTGTGCTTGTTGCAAACAATTTGACTAAAATGCTATTGGATAATTGTATTTTGGATTAAGAAACTCGAAGCATTTACTGTGTGTTAGAGGCTTTGTAGAGGTCCAGCAGAAACTTGGATATCGCCATATTCTCAAGTCATCACTTTTTTTAACTGATCCTCCAAATTCAATTCCACCTTAATATGTATCTTCTCTCCTTTGATGTGACCAGTTTTAATAAAACTTTATACATTTCCGTAGCACCTACAACCACAACCTATTCAAACAAAACGGTCCTTTTTTGGCCAACTTTTAATAAATCCTTCACCTTTTTGTTCCCACATGGACAATAAAAAGTGTCTGACGTAAGACAACATTGCACCATGTGCGGTCCCGGCTGAGGTCGGGTCAGGCTCCACCGCATTGCACCACCTGGCAACACACAATAATTACATTTTTAAATAGAGAACTGTTTTTATTATATTGCAAGCTCCTGTACATTAGAGCTGCTGCAATTGTGTTATTGTAACCATGGCAACCAATAAATTGGAACGTTCTGGAATTGTTCGTATGTTTGAGTTGAATTTTAATTTGATATTACTTCGAGCGGCGGCAATAAAGTTAGAATGGAATATTTTTCAGCTTTTGTAGTAACGAAATGAGAATTTCTATGACTAATAAATTACATTTCTAAAGAAGTACCTAGGCCGAGAATGGCCGTAGATTCTTGATTTTAGCTAAGTCTAATAATACAGGGTCAGTCCATGGTCAGTCTACCTATTGTTAGGTTGGCAAGTTCATAATACCCTTAGCAATTACCTACTGTTTATCGCCGAAATTCTTAGAACAGTAAAATATAAGAGCATAACATTAATAACACAGTTCTTAGAAAACAGGTTGCCGATACCAAAACAGGGAAATTAATATCGTAATGAGAGAGGAAAACAATTTTACCTAAGTGTTCGTACACACTTACCACCTAATGTCATTTGCAAATATTTGACAGTCATTACAGGCAACTAGTTTTACCAAGGGGGTAATACGATATCCCTTGGTAAGACCCCATACCTCTTTAGTACTGGGGTATTAGCTGGGTTGTGGAAGTCAGATAGGCAATCGCTCTATGTAAAATACTAGTATTCAGCTGCATTCGGTTAGACTCGACGCCGACCCCAACATAGTTTGCAAAGAGGCTAGGCAATAATGATCATCATCTACTTTTAAGATATTGATAACCTTATTGACAGTCATTGCCTTGCGTTATAAGTTGAGCTCCACGATAACTGACAAATGCTTGTACTGACTGGACGGGTCCACTCAAATCTGTGTGGTGCTTTCTTCAAAAGACCATCTCAGACACTAATCTGCATAGTCTTCATGTATTTTATTATTTTTATATTGTGAATGTGAGGACCGCGTGTGGGTTTTTATGTAATTTAACGATTGTCTGGCAGTTTGAGTACTTTAAGCGACCCACCCAAATGTCTGCTGCTACCAGCTGAATACCAGTTTTTTACATGGAGCGACTGCCTATCTGACCTCCACAACCCAGTTTATACTAGGCCTCCACAACCCAGTTTATACTAGGTAATACAATACCCTTTGGTAAGACTGGATGTCAGAATTTCAGGTCACTGACTACCTGTAACGACTGCCAAAGATCTATCTAATGGCAGCCGGGACCAACAGCTTAACGTGCTTTCCGAGGCACGGAGGAAACTCGGTATGTCGGGCGGTCACCCATCCACAGACCGACCTAGGCAAGCACAGCTTTACCTAAAGATCGACCTGAGTGGCAGTTCTTATTAAGCCACGAGCTCCTCAAATTACATTACAATTGGGTACTTGACAAAAAAATCTAATTAGCTCGTCAGATAGATTTCCAAAAAACATTGGACACATATTTTTTCTTTTTTCACGTAAAAACACTAAATCAACATTTGTGGTAATCTAACTGACGGACTAAACAGAATCATATTTCTTTTAGTCAGGAAAGTAGCCAATTACAACGAAAGAATAGCGGAGGAGTAGGAAAATGCTACTACGGTTATTATAATAATTAGACAAGTAGCGTTCTGATAAAAATAGTAACATTATTATTATTACCAAGTGGCGCTTGAGACACACTTGTCTCTCGTTCCCGCCTACATGAAGTTGGCAATATGTTAACAGTTATTTTCGTTGTTATTTTAAGCGAGTAGGTACGTACTTCACTTGAAATAATACGTGAAGAAGGACATGTTAGCTTACAAAAAAAATGTAAAGTTAATAGTTACGCCAAGAACTTGGAATACATAACATATAACATAACATCACGCCTGTCATTCCCGAATGGTTAGGTAGAAGTGTACTTATCTCATCGAAAACCCTCATTTCTCCAGTTATATCTCCATTTCACGAGTTATGGTTACGAGCCTATTGCCATCCACCGGGCACAAAATCCAGACCGTGTGGCTATCTCTAAGAAGATCCTCACAGCAAAACCAAATAACACTTTGCCCGACCCGGGCATCGAACCTAGGACCTCATACACTGCAGTCGTGCGACTTGCGACCTCTAGACCAACGTGACAGTCTACATAAATACATGTAATAAGCAGTGTTTTCAGTATATTTAATACGATCCCTACCGATCCATGTAGTATATATAGTATTGGCCTCTTGGTTACCAAATACCTATCGATATGTGCTACCGAGGATCCAATTTACAGGAAGTATGGATTCCGATCTGTGTATGTACTGTAGTGTACATTATTGTGATATGGGTATGGCGGAGTTGGAAACCAGATATGTAATCGAATGGCTATATTGGCGACTGCCTTGTTCATCTGATCGCAAGCGCGACTGCTGTCAATGAGGTCCCGAGATTGATTTTCGGGTTGGGTAAAGTGTTAATGGGTTTTCCGTCAGGTTTTTGTCAATAGCAGTCATTAGCGGTTGTAGCATAAGGCTCGCCCTCGCGCACTATTAGATACTTTGCTTTGCTGCATCGTCCTACTCGGATAAGACGCGTGATGTTATGGACGTTTCTGTAAGTACAGACCAGCACATTAAGCTTCTAAAATTTATCAATTTCTTTTAATAGATTTTCAACTTTATCGCTAAAGCATTAGGTTGAAACATAATTAAATAAGGTCCCATTAAAATAGGTGGACAAAATTTCAGAAATCATTCAGACCACCAAAATAAGGACGATGGTAAAAAAAATAATAAAAAAAACGCATTTACTCCTAAAGGACGAGTTTGTTCTAGAGTGCCGGCAACTTATTAAATTAAGTAAAAAAAAACACTTTAATTGATGTTTTTTTTTGTTTAGATATCTTTGTTTAGACCTACTGAACGCTGTGTTAAAATTTGTCCACCTATTTTAATGGGACCTAATACTGATCAATAATGTTGTCGCACCGATTTGCAGTGTCTGGCACAATACTGTTAAACCCACGATGGCCTGTGTGGTCTGTTTATAGAAAGTGTGTTTTTTTTTTGTTTTTAGTGTTTTTTTTTTTTTTTTTTTAAATAAAGTTATTTCGTAAAAATAAATTTAAAAAAAAAAACATTTTTGGGTAGCTTGATGTGTTGGCGTCTCTACAAACACTTTCTAGACCGATTAACACGCTGAACTATATTAATGATGTAACACCTAATGGCTAATGTAGTCTAGACACAAATGTAGCCTTAATCACTTTCACAACCTAGCAACAAATAAAACATTAAAATGGAGGCTACCAGAACGTTTGTACTTATCATTAATTACTAAAATTCAGGTATAGTGACAATCCTATTTCTGTCTCTGTTGTGGTAACCTAAATCAATAGAAATTACCTAGGTACCTACACAACAAAAGTATGTACACAACATCGGAAATGTCGAAAGAAATAACAGAATGCGTAATCTTAAAACTAAGAAGCCTGTCTACTGTACATTCAAGTTGCTTTGCAATTATTCTACAAATAATACACACACCCTTCAGAAATACATAGTCAAGTTGTCCACAAGCGAGTTAATGTCAGTACTACCACCAACATGGTGTAGTGACACCATGATTTCGCGGCTCAAATGATGTAGACAGCATTTCGCCGGCGCGTAACAGCGAAGCGGCTGGGCGTCTGTTTAAACCGGCATTTTCCCCAGCAACTACCTACTAAGTAGAAACTCAAGTCGACTTCGCGTCTTCTTCACAATGTTTTGCCAATTTTCCGCCTGTAACATGAACTGATGGAAGATGATCGTGTTTTAAAAGCGCCTCCCTTCGCATAAACAAATAAACCACATAATTATTTATTCCTGTGTCTAGTTTATTCTTTGTTTTACATAACATAACATCACGCCTGTAATCCCCGAAGGGTTAGGCAAAGGCGTACCTAATAGTAAACCCACATTCCACCAACTATGTTTAAGTCCCATGTAATAGCGGTCGAGCCTATTGCCATCAACCGGGCACAAATCTAGACACCGTACCTGATATTGAGAATTCCTGATGGAAAAACCCAATAATACTCAGCCCTGGGACTCGAACACAGGACCTCATGTTCAGCCGACGCTTGCGACCGCTAAACCAACGAACGAGGCAGTCCTATTCTACGTTTTCTAAAACTAAATACTTGCAGTAAGTATAACTTACACTATTCTTACACAAAATCATACTTATTCAAGTCTCATCTATAATTCAGTAGAAATCTCGGATGGGTAGCTCTCTTATGTCGGGAGACTGGATTAAATTCAAATTTAAACTGCCATCGCATTCCAGCAATTGAAGAAAAATTTCGCGCGGAAACTGTACGTTAATAATAAAAGTTGAAACATGTAAAGTGCTCCGAGAATGCAATACGAGGCGAGTGCCGTGTGCCACTTGAATTACAAAATACCCTGACGGATAGACAGACATATATTACTTACATTAAATGTTTATGGTTACCTTGTGTTGAATGCATTAGAAGGGTGATAGTTTTTCACTATACGGTAGAGCTGTGAAAAATAACTCTTCAGTTCGCCCCCATGCGTACCTAACTGAAGATTTACAGATATTTCTCAAAATTAATTGCAGCACCCTATGCAAAACCCTAGTCATGGGGAGGTCCCCGAGAACCGGACACTTAAGGAATAATGAAAATAAAAATAAACGTGTTATAGATTAATTTGTTTATTTCTCTTTAATAAGCTCTCTAGTATATAACTCATCAACACAGATATATCAGCAGTCTTAAATGTCACTTTAAATGTACTAGATAATAAGGAATAATCAACATAGATACATGGACGTTTTCAAAAAGGTCCCCATAAGACGGACACCAAACTTTTCGGTCATTTTTAGACTCAACGATTATATTAACAAACTATTTTGTAACAATATCTATTACAATAGAACAAATCCCTAATTAATATAGAAAAACTAATCATAATTTTAATAAAATTTGGCCGAACAGCGTACTTTTGGCACATTGTAGACTTCAGAAGACTTTCTCAGGACATTTTTTTTTACATCACTTTATCGATGGCTTTTTTCAATATTTCATGTTTGGGGGTATTCTCACATCTCAGTTTGTATTTACCCATATTGAATCTGAAAAACAAAAAATAAAAATAAATACAACAAAAAACTAACTTGCTGTAAAACGGTCCGGTTTTAAGGGATTTTGAGAGTGTCCGAACTTAGGGACCCTTAGACACTTACAAGAAAAATTCTCATTCTCATTGTGTGATATAAATCACAAAAAAACGCTTGAATTATATCAGATTTGTACAATAGCAATAACAATTTATAGCAATGAATATTATCCCATGCTTTAAATACTGTTAACAGACCTCATAAAATGAGTTCGTACAATTTTTTTACTAACCTCAAAATTCGCACCACGATCCACGACGAACGAGTCAGCGCTGGCTTTTGGCACTCCCCCCCTGCTCTTCACTTGGGAGAATCTTCCTAACCGCGACATTAAGCAACCAATTGGTGTGCTTCTTCGCACTGATTCAATGTCTGTCCGGCTTTAGGACCCGTACGGGCTTAGGGGACTTCCCCCTAATTGATTACTTAGCTAAACTACAGGTACCATTGATTACAGGAGCAGGTTCCTGTAACCGCCATTTGTAAAAAAATATGTTTCATAAACACGAGACAATAAATAACATAGCGGACAGAATTGACATTTATTTGTGCAAACATCGTCGTGGACGTTAAACGTTTCGTCGAAACTCATTTGCTCATAGGTTGTTGAAAATCAAATATACAGGAGAAGAAAATATTCGATTTCGAACACCGCATCATCCAATCAACAACTTAGTGGGTTTGTGTAAATACATTACCTTCTGGTGTGTCGCATCCGCAGAAATCTACCTCGGGGCCCTTCGGGGATCCTCGGCACCCTTCGCAGAGCTCGCGGCTCCATACGCGCCCCTCTGATTGCCTTTTTTATTGCTTCGCTTTCATACCGTATTTCATCTTAACCTTTTTTCTTCTTATAATTAGAGTTCTGTTACGTTACTCGAATTTGATATTATTGATTATAAGGTTCTACTTGGCTTTTGAACCGTTGAAAAGGAGCTATTTCATTTTTTATATTTTTTTAAATCTTGGTTTACACCTTTTGTAAATCAAATGCCTCCTTTCCTTTCCTAGCCATCCTTTTGTAATCGTAATAGCTTCTTAAATTAAATGGTTCAATGTAACTTCAAAATCTAACAACCCTGTCTTAACTGAAATTACACTCGGCAAACATTGGGATGCATAGCCTTGTAAAGCCTTAATCCTGAAATCCCCAGACAGGCCTCAGAACGTGCTTAATTTTAATAGGTAGGTATCACGCAATATTTCTTTTTATACCGTAAGGTTGTATACTTGTACAGTTACCGGCTTAGATAGGCACTTACTTATCTTAAGTATTCTAGGTACCCAGTTGCCTGCTTCTATTTTGTTACTTATAGCTGGAAGCTCCGGTTCCCATGAAATATTTACTTAAACTATTTAAAACTTATGATATCGATACCAACCCACTTAATTTTTTTTACTATTTGTTCACTATAATGTTATACAAGTACCGTAGTTATAACGACTTTAATTTTGTATTGGTAAAATTATATGACATAAGCTGTATTGCAATAACTTTATAATTTTATTAACACTACCTTTATATTCGACGTTACTAAATTCAGTAGAAATTGTTTAGTTTTATTGACGTGGCATTTATAACAGGCACTTATAGGTGTGTATAAGGTGTTTTCCACAAATACCACTAGAAATGTGCCCTTAGGGACAAGACCCCCAACACAACATCTGCGAAGCATTCTAATATTTATCAATCCACCGACCTTTTGAACTTTTGTAGCATTTGTAGTGGACTCACAACCACAGTTTTATAGATGTCATCCGCGGAATATATTGTTTTAAGTCCGCCATAAGAATTTTACCGTGCAATATCTTTATATGTCCACGAATATTGCACAGCAGGAGGATGAAAATGATATTGAACGAATAAAATATTAACCACGTTTCAATAACACTACTTCGATATTCTTGAAAGCATTCTAAATATCCTTTAACTAAAAAAGACCATTCTTTTGCAAAGAACAACTGTGACCGAACGCTAGGTTCCGACCACTTACGAAAACGAGAATCCAAGTGCGCCACTCGGCATTACGAACGATCTATCCAGTAGCTAACGACAATTCGAATGACCGCATTCCTACTAGGAAACGTATGGCAAGGAAATTAAAATGAACTTATAGAAACTCTTTGAATTCTTTATTCTTGAGGCGGTACAAAAGGAAAGGACAAAGGACGGTATTCATTCGGTTTCACTTTGTGGTAGGAGCTATTAAATGTTAAATGGCTCGTATTATGTAGGTACATACGGGTCAGTCTATTTTTTTTGCAAGCGCATAGTTACAAATTGCAAATGACGGCATCCTGTCTCCACTTTCCAGGTCAGACTGTACTGTTATGTTTTTTTTTTGTATTTACTAGTTTTAGTTTCTTTGTTTTGAATAGAAAACCTAATGGCGCCCAACGTGGTACTATATATGGCGCCCCAACTGGGATAGTTGGTCTAATGCCTCCTCCTATGGTGTGGCCAATGAGCCCCGACATGGGCCCTAAGGAGCCTAATAATTAAGTCAATGAGATCGAATCAAATGACCTTAATCTACTGATATAGCAATATGTTTTCTAATAAACAATACAACAAAACTGAGACTAAGCCGAAAAACAAAAAAAAAGGCTAAAAGAAAGATAACCACCAACAAAACAGCTTTTTAACATAGATAAAGCTCATAATGTTCTTATTATTTTAAGCCTGCATTACTTAGCAGCGCAAAAAGAGAAACATGGAAGTGATAAACTCCAACTCGACATCCTTTCACGGAAAAATCCGCCACCTATTTTAACGTGAGCAAAGTCGCCGGCAAAAGCTTGTATAAAAAGAAACAGGTGCGGAGCTAATGTTGTTTTCACTACTACATACGTGATTACTCCAGAGCCTTCCCTAAAATGAACAAAAACAACAGACGAGCGTGTTGTAAAGCTCCACTATTTGACCACGTACATCAGATTTTCGGAAAGTCTGCAACATTTTCGTTCCGTAAAGGTGCACTTTATATACGAGAAACTTCTCAATATACTCGTAGTTAAGGAGATTACAACAACACGAAGCAATTTACTGCATCATATTGCATTGTTGCCAAGTATCATAATAATGAGTGGTATGAAGCAACTGAATAAACTAGACACATTAAAAGCATGAATAATTTGAGTAATTAGATAATATTTCCAAAACTATTTCACCAATTTTAAGGGCTATCTATCTATCTATATAAATAAAAAGAGAAGTCCTGACTGACTGACTGACTCATCAACGCCCAGCCCAAACCCTTGAACCTAGAAAGCTGAAATTTTGCACAGAGGTTCCCTTTATAATGTAGACAAGGAATAGGGAAAGATTTTTCGAAATTCAACCCCTAAGGTAGTTAAATAGGGGATGAAAGTTTGTATGGAAGATCGTCATTTTCTGCACGCGGGCGAAGCCGCTGGCAAAAGCTAGTACAAGATACAAGACAAGATTGCTCCAACTTTTTTTCTACTTGTATTACTATTTTTTGCCGGATAATAATTGCTGAACAAATAAACATTGTAGACGCACCTTTATTTACGAAAATCTCAGTCATTCATTCAGACTTTCCGAAAGGCAACCTTTTGAGTCTGTAAAAGCATTCTCGGTGATCACGTGTTTAATTACGCTATCTATCAAACATTCAGTCTGCAGCCACACAATGGGCTCCTAACAAAGACAGATCGGGCAAATTTTCAATCTCATTAAGTTTTCATTTGATTGCTTTCGGTCGGGCTCCGTGATTCCAGTGGAAACGGATCTGTAACCGGCTCTTGTTAGGGGAAACATTTGACTTTGATGTTTGCGACGTGAGTACGAAAGACCTTCGAAGGGAAACCTTGTAGTGAATTAATTGGAAACAGAAAAAATACGGAAAATTTCTTGTGCTTTAATATTAGGATTGGTTTATTTAGTCTGCAACCAGAGTGTTTTGATACTGAAGCTAGTGCAGCCTCTTCTTCTTTTTATTAATGGTCGTCCACATCACCTACCTAGCTTTGGCCAACTTAGTGCATGTTTACGTACAGGCGGGTCGTCATCCAGTCTAACATTAAGATGCATTCAGCATTTGAATGTCACACATGGAGTGACTGCTGACTTCTACAACCCAGTTGGTATTATCGATTAGTATTTGATCATATTATTTTTACCTAATACCCTGCTCTGCATCAAGAAACATGATAAAGCAGCTACCAGTCCCTAGCCCTAGAGCTTATTTTTTCATGTATTACAAAATAACATGGTAAACAATAACCGGAGGGATTAAATAAACATTTTTACAAGATCATCAATCCTGCCTGAGAAGGGAATTTAATAAGTAAATGCGTGAACGAAACGTCATCTCATCACATCAATCAGAAGGCCGCGAGTAAACCGCGCAGCCACGCAGCCACGCAGCCACGCAGCCACGCAGCCACGCTCCAAGCTAACTCCAGCTAATATTAAATTAAATTCAACCACTCACGTCGACTCTGTGACTGACACACGGCTTCTGTATAAACTCACGACAACGCGCCACTAACAGAGTATACAGAAATATAATTAGTTTTGAAGAGGCTAAACCAGAATGAACATAACATTGCATCATGCCTGTAATCCCCGAAAGGTTGGACAAATGCCTTTATCACAAAGTTAGATGAGTTAATAGAAATAAGAATAGGTGTACCTATTAGTAATAATAGGTACACCTATTCTTATTTCTATTAACTCATCTAACTTTGTGATAAAGGCATTTGTGCACTCGTACAGCCCTATGATACCGCTCAAACCAAATATCACCGAATTAGGCGAATCACAGAATTAGATGAGTTCACCCTACACCCACTTTTCACCAGCTATGTTTGAGCCCTATGTAATAAGGGGCGACCCTATTGCAGTATTGCCATCAACCAAATTCTCATGGAAAAACTCAATAACACTTTTTCAAACCCAAGATCTTATGCCGACAGTCTCGCTTACGACCATTAGAACAAAGAGGTAGTCAATAAGTCGCAAATGAACAGTATTAAAAAAAAAATGAATTGAAAACTGGTGAACTGAGAAGCTCAGCCCCAAGCTCTGGGCCGAAGAAAAGAAATCTTAGTAGAAGTTCTCCCTATCCACAAGCATGTTAACTAGGACTGAAACTAAACATAATCGCTCGAAAACAGATATTTAGATAAAGGAAATGTAATCAAGTCAATATTGCAAGCATGCTACGTTTTTTTTTTCAGTTTACTAAGCGATAAATCTCCGTCAGCCAACGGTAATTACTACCATTATACACGGCATAATGAAATAACCCAGTAAACTCCACAAAGTTAATTAATAATAACGCCATCAATATTACAAGAGGAGGATATGTAAATAAATCGTGGCGTCGAGTACGTCGGCTGAATGAAGTTAATTATGTGTGCAACCGGCGGGGACTGTAATCATATGGAATCACTTTAAAAACAGTTTATTTTTAATTTAACTGGGACGCTTTAATCAATGTATTTTAAACTGAAATCCACAGGTCTGGCAATGTGGAATTATATAATTGTTACATTTTTAATCAAGCTGGAAAAACGGTTTATTCTTTACAGTCTTCGCTTTGTTATAATAAAATAAATACCTACATTTAAATCTTCTGTTGCATTTTAAAGGCATTCCTTTCTTCCATCTCGCTAAGAAGCCAAAGCCATTAATTAATAATCAAAACATTCTTCGCATTATTTCCCGCATTTTCCTCTAGAACGAATTCTTAAACAAGCTTACAGTTGTTCTTTGAAACTATAATAAGTTTACTAAAACAAGATAACTTTTCTAATTTCCACGTCACTAAATATGAAAAAAGCAATACAGTGTAGAGCAGTTCTCACGTACACGTGTGATCACTATAATAAGCTCAAACCAAATATGAGAGGGCAATTCACACTGCGGCAATATTCTGATATGGTAACATGACCCGACAAACATGACCTTTCCTAGTACCCTTTCAATCGCAAGTTACGGCATTAACATCCCAAATACTTCGGATTCTCGCAAACTGATTGTCACTTCTCGCAGATATATTGTGAACATTTCCGAAGGAGGTTACCCTTTTTTGTGATAGCTCTCCCTCATCAGTGGCGTGACAGGCGAAGGATTCGAAACAATTCGGCGGCCAGAATTCGCTCATTACGATCAAGTGTGATAACGCGAGCAAACGTTCGAGCCCTTTCGATTTATTGTGCTTCAACGGATGAGCACGAACGAGCTTTTATGTATTTGTATGCTGGAGTGTAAGATTCATGTAATGATGTTAAATTTCCATAAGTAGGCAGTACATTACTTGTACTCGTAAAGACGTAATGCTAATGTTATGTACCGAGTTATATTGTTATGCATCTCTTAAGTCAAGGCTTTCAAAAATATGTTTCGTACGAGCTTCTTGTTTTGTATATTTCGTAAGTTTATACTTGTAGATACATATGCAAATACCCAAGCTCATTCTTTCATACAATAACAGAATGAGATGGGACTGAGTGAGTTAGGTTAGGACGACCCATAGAATATAATTATTTATGTCGTAATTCTGCTTACTCACGGCCTAACACAATGAACAGACGTTTTCAAAACAAAACAAGATTAAAACTCAAAGTGTTTATATACATAAATTCTTTTTATTTAATTATTCAAAACATTCCATTTAACATCGCCATCCAGCGACCAAAGAAAAATAGTAAGTGTCCAGGAAGTTATCGCGCTAAAGTTGTGAAAGTTAAATGAGGGAGAAGACTTTCCACGGTGCTGGTTCGCGATGTGATAACAACTGTCATCTGTCACTATGCGGGATTACTTTTACAGAAGTGCCTTCCTACGTACCCAGCAATTTTTGACTTCAAATATTAATGAGCAGTTTTCAATGACTAGCAAAATTTTAAAATTAATATCTATGGAATGGAACGTGTTTTATATTAACACACACAATTATAAAGTATTGTAGTAGTATTATAAAGTATTACAATTATAAAGTAATAATAATAAATAAATAATAATAATGGACGTCTTTTGGCTGAAATGATGATGATGATGATGAAAAAGTAATAATATTCAATTAAAATTTTTCATATTTGGTACCTATTTCAATAAAATTATCAGTATATTTTTTATATTCACATTTTTAGGGTTCCGTAGTCAACTAGGAACCCTTATAGTTTCGCCATGTCTGTCTGTCCGTCCGTCCGTCTGTCACTAGATAGCTGAAATTTGGTACCAATATGTGTATCAATCACGCCAACAAAGTAGTAAAATAAAAATTGGGAAAAAATGTTTTATTAGGGTAGTATTTAGTATTTTTTAGAGGGGGGGCCTCTACGTAAAGTGGGAAGTGATTTTTTTTTTAATTTCATCCCTAACGTGTGATATATTGTTGGAAAGGTATTTAAAAATGAATAGGGGTTTACTCAAAATCAATTTTTGATAATGTCAATAATTTCGGAAATAATCGCTCCAAAAGTAAAAAAAACTTTTGAACCAAAAGTTTAGAAAATATGAAAAAATCTGAAAAGTAGAACTTTTTTAAGGACTTTCTAGGAAAATCATTTTGAAAGTGAAAAAAAAAAATATAAATATAAAAAAATAAAAAAAACATAATGGTTGTGACGGACGGGAAACTACGGAACCCTATACTGAGCGTGGCAAAAAGATTCTGAATAATCTCTTAGCCCAATTATTTCTGAAATTAACCCTGTATATTTCAAGGATTCCCACTGGGTCTCAAGGTACGTCTATTATTAGAAATCGTGTTTCTCGAGACTCCTTAAAACAACCATTACAAGAGGACGTAAAATTTTTATACATGAGCAAACCTGCTTGTTACATAATTTAGCTTTGTTCTCGTAAAGCCAATAGAACTAACCTAAAGGCAAAGAAAATGATAAGAATTTACACGTGTGGGCACAGATTTCCCGGCGGCCACTTCGCGTACAACAAGAACCTCGACGTAGCACGTGCCACTGGCTTTCCACAGAAAATAGTGCAACGAAATTCTGATGAAGTGATAATTGGATTGATTACAACTGAACAGACTGCGTCATTGGCCTGGTCCTGGGTTTCGATTCCCAAGTCGGACAAAGTGTAAGGGCTCCCACGCATAAGTCATAAATACGTTACGACGTCGCGTCGTACAACGATGCGGCGTCGTTTCACGATACGACGCCGCGTCGTGGAAATCTACGACACGACGTCGTAACGTGTCGATGCACGATACGACGTCGTGCCGTTGGAAACTCACGATGCAATCCTGCGCAGCTGTCTTGTTACTTCAATGAACAAATTAACATTTATTTGGGTTCTAATTTCAAAAACATTTAAATGTTATTTTTAGAATGCGTCTAGAGCGGTCCATTTTTCGGAATGAACTAAAACACCACCCCTGCTCACTGTATCGACGGAATCGTGCCGTGTATCGTGCGTGGCACATTACGTTACGATGTCGTGTTTTTTTACGATGCTCATCGTAGATTTCCACGACACGACGTCGTATCGTGAAACGACGCCGCATCGTTGTACGACGCGACGTCGTATCGTGTTTATGTGTGGGAGCCCTTATTGAATTTATCCATCAGGAATTTCTCAGCATCAGACTCGTCCTCTATTACATGGGACTTATACCATTACATTACACCTCTGCTTAACCCTTGCGGGGATTACAGGCGTGATGTTATGTATTATGTGTGTTACAAAAGAGCAAAATGTTTCTTACTTTAAATAAAATGGCTCAGTAGTTTAGACACTATAGTGGAACATAATAATCTAACAAACATTTATACACTGGTATCGTCAGTCGTGGAGTGAACTGGAGTCAGACTTGACACGCCACGCCTATATTAAACATATTGACAGCTACAGTTTATTTATAATTTGACATCAACGCCCAATTTTCAATACAGAATGACATTATAGACATCTTTAAATAAATTAAAGCAGAATGCAACTATGGGTTTGACAAGGATGGCTGATGTAGGAGGCAACGGAGGACGATATACGAAGGAAGTACCTTATTCGAAGATACACCAATTCATCACCATCTTCCTGCCCTTGTCTCGTTTTACTTGGGGTCGGCGCAACACGTTTTGTTCTTCCATTTCTTTAAAAATCCACCAAAAGCGGCCAAGAAATTCTAGGATTGATTTGGTGGATCATTCCCGGTGCTCGAGATGACGACAGTCGACCCAAGTTCAAAAATACACTCTAGTCGGCACTGTAAATATGGGTATAGACTACTAAAATCACAACTGATCCTTTTAGCTTTGCTTTCGACTAAAAAATACATAAACAACAACCACGATGTAAAACACACTTTATGTAATAATTCATTCATGTTAACATTCATGTAGGAACGATATTAGAACCGCTGGCAGAAACACAACATAATTTATGGAATCCTCTCCGCGAAGCATTCATGGATAATAAACAAAGGTAGGAGATTCATTAATCCGGCGACAGCGACGCTCTATAATGTCTACAGTCTACACATTATATTAATAGACCCGTCTATTGTGCTATAACATTATTAAGGAAATTCCGTTTGAAGCCATCGACTCAATTACGCTATTATGTACGGAGATACCTTTGAGTAACGTAATAGTTTAGTGCAGATCAGTGTACGGAACCACGTCCTTCCTGAATCGGTAGTTACTGGATAATTTAATATTCAGCTTGGTAAGTAACGAACATAGATGGAGCTTATGTGTAATAGACGTTGTAGATATGTCTGTCTGTAATTTACAGGATTGTATGTCTAGACTGCCTCGTTTTCTAGAGGTTGCAAGTGGAGGTCCTGGTTTCGATTAGATCGGGTAAATTTTTATTGGGTTTTTACCCGACTTTTTTATCAGGAATTAATCAGAAGCAGCCACCGAGTCTGGCAATAGGCTCGCATCCTATACGTAAACATATATATAACTGCGAAATGTATATAGGTGTACTATTAGATACACCTCTGCCTAACCCTTCAAAGATTACAAGGCGAGATGTCATGTTTGGTTATTATCCCCAGAACTACTTGTGCAACAGAATTGGAGAAAATAAATGCATCAAACCCAAATTCGACAGCCACAATTTACTCATTTATCGTCGTAACGAATGTTGAGCACGTTTACCAAGTTAAAGTCAGCGAGATATTTCAATATGCCTCTGAACCTCTGAGAAAAAATTCTTGAATAATTTTTTGTTTAGCCGCCGAGGGCCGACGAACTTTCCGGTCCTACTCTCCAAAATTCAAGTCATCGCTGTTCGTTACCAGCGCAATTTGCTTGGAAAAATAATCATTTTAAAACTTTTCTTTATTTTGATAACCTCGGTTATATTAACACAAAGTAAGCTTATGAAATTACTGAAAATTGTTTCGGCATCCTTTATTACGAAATTGTTTTGGCTTGAGACATAATAACAAGTAAGAATATTATACTGATATTGTTTTCTTGTCGTCTGCTTCCTCTCTGAGCCTGGTTGTTTGTCGTCGATGAAACCACCCGAAATTAGGACGAAATATTAATTAAAATGTAACAATTTCATGACTTTATTTTCATGACCGTTCTATTTAGATTGTTGGCAGTTAATAGAATTTAAAGTTGACCTTAGTTTTATAAGGGTATATATTTAAACCGTTTTGAATCTGTATATTTTGGCTCCAGTTTAGTTCAGCTTATTTGCATTATCTACACATGTCAGACATATTTCAGGATTGTATTTTGACTTATGTAGTAGTCAGGTTTGATGTAGTCACACCACATACTGAAGCGTGTATATGTGGGTGTGTGTGCGTGTGTGGTGAAATTATGAAATATTTGTGTGAACATTTCAGAGTTTCAATATGACCAACGCCGCTTTTATCTTAGGTACCTGAATCTGCCATAAAACCCACTGCGTTTTTTATTACTTTCAACAAAACTGGGTCACAGCCGTTAGAGTAAACAAAGAGAGTTATGACATAACTGGCCATCGCTACAATCGCGGCATCGCTATTATTGTGGGCAAACAAGCCTTGCCGCACGGCGCTGCCCGGTAATCTACCGGCGAGCGGCGCTGATTGCTGAATAAGTCATGCGCGTGATCCCGGCGCACGATCGCAACCATAAAACTGCGAGCATTTATGTGTTTCTGATAAAACTGGACACGTTGCACCACTCTCTCATGTCCACACACAACATACCAGCCTTATATACTCATTTATCACGTTCACGTTACCCATTTTATTCAGCACTTCGTTTTACATTTCGGAACAAATAAATCAGATTAGCATACACACACATCAGATTTCCTAAACAAAACGGTAAATAAATATCGAACCCAAATCAAAATCACATGAGCTTGTAGACACATGAATATTGAATCAGCCGCCTATTAATACCATCAGCTCAATTTGCTCATTCATTTCATGTGAAAAGCGACTTGTTTGTACATAATTCTTCACATCCAGCGCTCGGCAATCTGTTTTACGAATTCATTAATATTAATCTTTTCTGATGTTATTACTGGGAAGTGTACGAGGAGTCGCTCGTCGAGCTATGCCGGAGCAATTCCGCAAAAAGCCCGGTTGAATAAGTGAAGGCAGGGAGTTGGGTGCAGTCGCTGGCTCGTGAAATATAGCCCTGCATTGCTCTGAGGTGGGCTAGGGGCTATGGGCTGCTCGGAGCAGGTGTCCTGCACACAGATTAATCTGTCGACAAACAATAACTGCCGTCAGCCAGCCGTCGCTACCCCGAAGCTATTCATTCGCAGATAATCGCATTTTCAATCGGAAATCGGTTTGAGTGATGTTACTGTTAAATTGAAAGTTTTGTTTGGTTGGGCGTTTCTCTTCGGTTAGGTAGTTTACTCGATTCTTGGTGCATATTTATCTATGATATTGCCATGATGACGAAATAAATGCATTCTTTCAAATCAAATATTTTATTCGCATTATATGGGTGTAGATAGATGGTAGGTATATACCTACATTTTACATTTCATAATGTATCTAAAAATTCTCATATTAACCACGCATTCTTATATTAATACGCTTTTATTATACCAGAGATGTCTGGTATTATAAAAGCGTGTAACAATGAAACGAAATGGGTACATACCTGTACATAGGTACTCTTCTATACATAAGTAAGTACATAAACTAACACTACAGGAATATCTGGAAAATAATTCTATAATTTCTGCTTTAGAAAATTGTACCTAAATCACCTAGCTTATTTTGACTATTTAGAATTTTATTTGACATATTAATGTTTTACCTTTGCAGTAGCGCAGTTGAAAATTAATAACAAAAACTTTTACGAAAATAGCGATGTATTTAATACAGAAACATATGACAAGACCATTATAATAAATTTTTCATTACTCATACTCTGAAAGTAGGTCATGACATGCCTGCGGAGCGGGTTGAAAGTACTACTTTTCAGCCCTAGGGAGAATCGCTTTCTACTGACAGCTGTCAAATTATTTTATGTAATTGGGAGCAAGCCTATTGCCACCAACTGATGTGATTAGGTGCAAGCCTATTGCCATCAATAAATGTAATTAGGAGCAAGCCTATTGGCATCAACCAATCTAATTAGGAGCAAGCCTATTGCTATCCACCGATTTAGGTAATTGGGAGGAAGCCTATTGCCATCAGCCAATTTAATTAGGAGCAAGCCTATTGCCATCAACCAATCTAATTAGGAGCAAGCCTATTGCCATCAACCGATGTAATTAGGAGCGCGCCTATTGCCATCAACCAATCTAATTAGGAGCAAGCCTAATGCCATCAACTGATTTAATTATGAGCAAGCCTATTGCCATCCACCGATTTGGGTTATTGGGAGCAAAAGCCTATTGCCATCAACCAATGTAATTAGGAGCAAGCCTATTGCCATCAATTGATGTAATTGGGGGCAAGCCTATTGCCCCCAACCGATGTAATTAGGAGCAAGACTAGATTTAATAAGATTGTAATTAGATTGGTTGATGGCAATCCATCAACCAATCTAATTAGGAGCAATCCTATTACCATCAACCGATGTAATTAGGAGCAAGCCTATTGCCATCCACCGATTAGATTTAACCGATTTTAAGTGTTTCTCTTATGTTTTCTTTTATTTTTTTTGTCAATTTGTTTTTTCTTTCTTCTTACTTTCGATTTAGGTAATTGATCGCAAGCCTATTTCCATCAACTTTCCTTGTATTCGTTATGAAAAGCAGTGTTTACCTCGGGTTAAAGACTTATTTAGTCCCTCGAACTATTAGCGCCCTCGCTGCGCTCAGGCGCCAAACCCCGTCTCGGGGACTATATAAGTTACTTTTACCCCTAAGGTAACAATGTACTATTGATGTTGTCATAGCAACTTATAAAGAATAATATTAGCCTGCCAGTGCTTGTATGACAGGGTGCTATGCAACCTTTACACTTTCCCTTAGGATTAATACGGACTGCAAATAACTTTATCTCTTTGACATTTATTGAAATTGATTATATCCCCAATTAATATTGACATGCATGTAACTATTTCTGAATATTGTTTTTTTTTATTAATGTGAAAAATTACATAATTTTATATAATTCTACCACTCGAAGATATCTCAAAAGTTAAATTATTGTTGTTAAAGTAAGAAAGACAATGTTAATCAAATATATTTTCACTTCTCTCGCTCTAAAATTCGTCTTTATGTCGTGCGTAGGCGACATAAAGTCGCGTTTTATGCTCTAGAGCATAAAGTAAAATCTTCGTCGAAGACCAAGGTAATCGGCACAGGTAATCGGCCCAACAGCCACACGAACAACTTCATAGAATAACCTCTTTAATTTAATTCGTTTCGCTAGTTTTCGAAGAACAAGGGATTACTGCTTTTCATTACGAATACAAGGAAAGTTGATGGGAATAGGCTTCCCCAATTACCTAAATCGCTTGATGGCAATAGGCTTGCTCTTAATTAAGTTGGTGGATGGCAATAGGCTTGCTCCTAATTACATCATTTGATGGGAATAGGCTTACTCTTAATTACATTGATTGATGGCAATAGGCTTGCTCTCAATTACCTAAATCAGTGGATGGCAATAGGCTTGCTCATAATTACATCGGTTGATGGCAATAGGCTTGCTCCTAATAAGATTGGTTGATGGCAATAGGCTTTTCCTAATTACATCGGTTGATGGCAATAGGCTTGTCCCTAATTACATCAGTTGATGGCAATAGGCTTGCTCCTAATTACATTGGTTGATGGCAATAGGCTTGGTCCCAATTACATCAGTTGATGGCAATAGGCTTTCTCCTAATTACATTGGTTGATGGCAATAGGCTTGCTCAAAATGGTTTTATAACTGAACAGTACGAGTAACGACAAGTCAGGTGTTATGTCAAGTTTCCTACTGGAAAAAAATAAAGTTAATTGGCGGGAACCATAACTGTTTTTACAATATTTACAAGTTGTTGTTTCATTTCCTCGCAATCGAAGTGAAAAGTAGAGTGTAAAACTCGTCCATAAAACCCATTTTACTCTCTACTTTATATCCATCATCGCTCGCAAGCTCGCATCGGATGGATAAACGTCTCGCGCAAAATGGCGCGTTTTATGCACTTGGTGTACAATCTACTATTGTACGCCTATGGGCAAAACAGAGGATCTACCTATCTGTAACATCATTATTGTAATTTGACCTATGTTTACAAATAAAGCATTCTGATTCTGATTCATACTAACTTTACTCGCCATTATTGCACTAATAGGCACAGGTGAGTGAGGTGATACAATACTTTCTATTTTTATAACTAAGGCTAGGCTAACCAGTTATCAGTTTTGTGATTGCAACAAGTGCATCTTATACATTGTTATATAGGTATTATGAAAATGCAAGAAAAATTGAAATTTAGATGAAATACTTACTTGTCTGCAGAATTATCCACAATCAATCCTTATATAATCATATATGAAGCGGTCCTCTGATGTTGATAATTCTGAGAAAAGCGCTTTATGCTGCTTGAAAACTGCATATTTCTATATTGTCGTGAAAAAAGCAAAACGACTTTACAGGATGGCTCTCGATATATGTTATACTGCAGGAGCAATTGTAGAAATATTCAGTACCTGTTCCATTCCAGCGGTTGGCGTAAAACAATATAAGTAATGATACGTTTAAATAAACATTTATTTTGACGTAAAAACATCTATGTTAGTATTTAGATATCTTTTCGGGGTAAAAGGGATAGCCCCGGGGGTTTTGGTTAAATGCGCATGGATTAACCCATATTTTGGAAGAAATCCAGGACAAAATATTTTTAATTTGCCCCCTGCTGATGCTGTCTGCCCCTGTTAATCTGTCTAGTGTTCTCTCAGACAGTTCTGGGTTTATGTTCACTTTTTACGCTATCTAAACTATAAAGCGCTCCAACGCGCCACCCCTTGGCATTAAAAAAGCTAAAAGCAAAATGGCTTTTAAAAAAACAGTTCAGAAGAACTATTTAAAATCAAATTGCTTACAATCTAGTCATTAGTACTCGTATCTATTCGTACAGTATCATTATACATGAAGTTAAAATTAATAAATAATTCAACCAAATAGTTGCGGAACAAACAAACTTTATAATACACACATTTATGGGTAAAATAAACATTAGGAATAACTATCAACGGTATCATAGCATCTCACAATTCAACGTCATAATTATAAAGAAAGACGCGAAGCGTGCTAGTTGACAAAGACATAGTAAGAAGCTAGCATTTTATAAACTTTCTAGACCCACTTCCGTGTCCTTATAAATAGTTTCAATTAAACTGTTCACAAAAATATAGAGCGAGGCGGAACAATGAAGAGCACATGTCCCCGCCACAACGAGCAGCCATATTGTTATTAGACATTAGCTGAAGATGTCGGCTAGAATTATGGGTCAATTGTAGCGCAGCGGTTGGCAGCAGTCTGTGGCGTCGTCGCTCGCTCTTATTAACTTTGACCCGTGTAATACATAAACCACAGTGGCGCAAACACCCGTAATTTAAGGCTCGTGCCGCCGCCCGAGGTGCCACACTAATCCCGCATAACATAGTAGCTGAAACATTTGCCAGATTTATTAACCAGCCTCTCATGTCGAGATAATGAATGAGTAGCCGCGGAACGAGTGAACTCGACACGTGTTTCGTGTTTTACTGTATCAGCGAGCTGTCTCGGCCGCCACTACTCCGCACTGGGCGGCAGTTTGCCGCTGTCGCATGCTGCGGTTTCAATATGCCGAGAGCACGTTGCATAATTTCGAATCTGATAAATGTTCAGAAATTCCGTTTGGAAGCAATCGATACGTGGCGCATCGGGTAACGAGTGTGACGAACACCGGAAAACTGCCTCGTTTATTTATGCTTCTCTTCAGCTACATTTATTTTACTCGGTCTTCTCAATTTATTTTGTTGCCAAGAGACCTTTTTGAATAGGCAATGTGGCGTATAAATTTCTCTCGCCCCTCGAGGACCGTAGGCTCCGGTGACTCTCCGTTAAAAGGTGCTACGAATTAATTTTACCTGACATCAAGGACGCGACGACGGAATACGTTAGCTCATAATGAGATAGCTCAGTAAACATGTTCGGGCCGGAACAAAGTAAGTGCCTGTTTAAATATGCATATTGTATGTTGTCTATCAACATACCTATCGTACATAAAATCTTGAAATTGCTGTGGGAAAATTTCTCATCTTTTCGAATAACCTTTTAGGGGATTGAATCAGCCTTGGGCCGAAATGAGTAAAAATATTCGCTGGAAATGAGTTCTTGAAAATGGTTTATATAAAATAAGTACAGCGTATACAGAATATGGTTTCCAAAACATTATCTAAAAGCAATGAGAAATCACACACACATATGAACACACCTGTGCTATAACTGTTCCATATCAAGTAGGTAAGTACAATGTATCGTAAAGGAAAAGCAAAAGCAGAGAGATTTCCGCTCCTGTAGTATGTAGATAGGGAAGTGGGTAGTCTGAAATTGTTTCAGTATCGGCTGCTTTGCCGTTCCAATGCACTAACGGTTCGGAAATAGCTGGCGGGAGTTCAACAGTTTCTTGCATACGTTTACACGCAACAAAACTAACTTTCTTCATTAAAACTGATACATTCGGTCCCATCAAAGCTTTGAGTAGCTAGTATTAATAAAGTAGATAACTTCTCTGCGGAAATGTTTTTGCATCTGTAAGTTTATTTGAAATGGAGCAGGAATTGGAGCGATCCCAGTGCTCTCGTCCATCTCAGTCGATGTCCGGTGTAGAGTTTGTCGAATAAAGCGATTTTCGCGCTTTGCCGCCGAGGGACTCCGAGCTGCATCGTTTGTGTGTATATTTGTAACGTTTAGCTTTAATCGAACGGAAATGGGTGCTTTTAGAATCTAAATAACACATCTACATAATCAAATTGAGTCTAAAATAAAGTTTGTGCATTGTGAAACGTCATCTTTGTACTATAAACTTGAATTTCGATTTCTAAAGCTCAGTGCTTCAGTGTTATATTTATGATCTGCTGTTCTAGATCAATCCATGGCACACTTAGTCCCGGATGGCTTGGATTGAGACTTCTGTAAGCACAACCAAACAAGGCCAAAATCGTTCAACAAAACCGCAATATAAGGAAGTTCACGGTTTACACGAGTTAGGGATTCTTTCATCATATTCACACGAGTTGGTAGGAGGATTCTAGAAATAAAATATGCAGAATGTAATACATAATAGATGAAAGTTATAATATAAATATGTATTGAGTACGTGGATCTAGCCAGTAGCGTACTACGAGTACTAATAAGAAAATGTTGGTCTTTCCAGACCAAAATAAACAAACTTATAATAATAGTAAAAATATGTAGGTACATGTGTCATAAGAAGAAAAGTTGGCTGCCAATGCTGCTTCTCGAAGAATCAACCAACCGTTTGGGGATATCCCGAAATTCTCTGACCCCCCAGTTTGTGTGAATATTAAAAATCTACTAATTTTTATCACTACGATCCATTCATCTCACCTGAGTTATAGGTACTGAAAATTATTACATCTATAGCCGTTTGGGGTTGAAACTCTGGGGCCGTGGGGCCCGAGTGCTCATAGCCTGTTTAAGGAAATATCCAAACGCTTAGTTGACGGTTCTCGTGACCCAAGGGTTGGCTTTTATCTTGGCCAGAGGCTAAGTGTTGCCATACAACAAGGCAATGCCGCCAGTCTTTCGGGCACATTACCGGCTGACAGCGTTGAGGAGCAGTATTTCGATGCCTTTTTATAGTTTATTGTTTATTAAGTTAATTTTATAGTTATTAATAAATGTAAATGTTTTCAATAAATAAACCGTATAGATACATCTATAATATCCCTATAATATAAAATTCTGGGGATGATCCAAATCCAATGCAGAAGCCCAACTGCTGCTCACTCTTGACAATTTACTTTGATCAAAAAGAGAGAGCTGTTCATAATCGTAACAAGTAGGTAATAATAAAAACATCCATTTATCCAACTTTTGTCTGCATGTTTGTTATCTTTTCACACTACAACGGCTGAACACCCTGGGTTATATTAACATAGGATATTTTTATCGATAATAGGTTCAAGTGGGATAACTCCCGACATATTCATGGGACAAAGGCACAGGCAAAACCTTCTATCTATCTCCGGCTGACTTACACTTGACCAGATTCGTTTAAAACAATCTGGCAATGAAAACTTTTATAAGACGCACTCAAGTTTATTATTGTATCGTATAAAATTGTTCGATAATGGTAGACTTTATTCAGCTTAATTCCTCAAAGTAATGGCTAGTGAGATGGAACAGGCAAATGAAGCTTAAAGAAACAAATGAAAAGTTTTTTTAGTAGGATTTATTTTATGTTCATTTTTTCGGCTACAAAATAATTAATTGACGTCAAGTCTATTGGAGAAACGACTGAATTTCGGAACTTTGTATATAGACAAGGGTATTTAATTTTTGAAAACAAATAAAATTATAGTAGGATGAAACCCAATGTAAAAAGTAGAGAATATAACAAAAATTAAAGGAAAAATAAATTACGGTCGATCTGAGGTCGGGAAGTGGGGGTGGGGGGGTTTTTAAGGGGGGAAAGCGGTTTATCTCGATTTCCGGCAAAACTACAAGTCCTGTGGAAAAAAATGTAATGGCAAAGTTGTAGAAAATAAAAAGATCTACAACTTTGATTTTAACACTTTTTTCACATAACCTCAAAATGTATGTGAAAAATTCAAAAACCCAAGTTGTTGGTTTTTTATTTTTATTAGCAGCTGATTTTGCTTTTTCTGAGAAAATTTACCATTGCAATGTATATTTTTTATACATCATCAGAAAAGAGATTATAAGGAACACAACGCCCACCGACTTTTTAAAAAAAAGCTGATATTTTGACGTCAGAATTTTCGATTGAAAATTAGGGTGCTTTTTTGATATTAAGTTAAAATAAGCCGAAAAAATAAATATTTTAAATCAAATAAATTACAGCGTATTTGGGACATAATAAGGTAAATTTTCACCAAATTTCGTAGATTTTTTTTTTTTTTTTAAACAAATAAAAAACCAAAAACTTGGTTTTTTGAATTTTTCACCTAAATTTTGAGGTTATGTGAAAAAAGTGTTAAAATCAAAGTGGTAGATCTTTTTATTCTCTACAACTTTGTCATAACATTTTTTTCCATAGGACTTGTAGTTTTGCCGGAAATCGAGATAAACCGCTTTCCCCCCTTAAAAACCCCCCCACCCCCACTTCCCGACCTCAGATCGACCGTAATTTATTTTTCCTTTAATTTTTGTTATATTCTCTACTTTTTCCATTGGGTTTCATCCTACTGTATTTTTTTTTTCATTTTTTACCATTTTTAAGGCTTTTCGGCCCTGGTCTAATAGTTATTAAATGGTGGACTTAATTTTAATATTATGTTTCTCTATTTTTAAACTCCTTAAAACTTGACATATACTGGCATCGCTATGACGTAGACTGAATTTGAGTCAGACTTGACACGCCAACATTCCGCATTTTTAGACATATTGATAGCTACAGCTTGTTTATATTATTTGACATAAACGCTCACTTTTTAATGTAGAATGATATTTTAAACATCTTCAACATTGATTACAATGACATTTGACATCTTTATCTTTTGACAATTATAGCAGAATGCAACTATGGGTTGGAAAGGATGGGTGATGTAGGAGGCAATGTACATATATATAGGGAGGTAACTTGTACCTTATTCGAAGATCCACCAATTGCCGAGAAATTCTATGGTTGATTTGGTGGGCGATGTCTCTCTGTTGTCATGAAAACGACCCAAGTCCAAAAATAGACTTGAGTCGGCACTATAAATATGGGTGATAGGCTATGGCTGACCGGGACCTCTGACCGCCCGAAAATGGTTAGGAGGACTATTATTATAACTGACATAACACTTTCATTTTGTTGAGGTCAAAATCGTATATTATAGTCTAATGTTCTGCAGTGTGTATTAGAAAGGTCTTCATCGTAATTGCTCAAAAATCTTTCTCATAGATGACGTCATGTGATGATGTAATTGATCTCTCTTAACGTGGACACAAAAAAAGGCATACAGTATTTATAAGCTCTTTATAAATAACATTTTTAGAATAATGACCTAATTTTAAACCGACAGGCGACAACCGAGAATAAAGGTAGGTACCTACCTAAGTTTAGCTCAAGTCTTTTCATCAAGTCAGGAGGTAGGAGGGTAGGTACTAATCTGGTGGGTCATTAATTTAGTGACTTCTGCGCGGTCAAGGTGCTAACGTCTTTGATTAATCGAATTCAATCATAGTCTTTCCTTTTTTCAAACAATTTAGTGTTAGCTATTTAAACATTTATAAATAGTTTTAAGATATTTACAGTATTTTTTATAAATTAGAGAATTGTTTTGTATAAATAAGTTATTTTACTGAGTTGAAATGCTAAAATGGCGCCAACGGTTATTGGAATGACAGTTAACTATTGCAGTCTGTACTACAGACGGTTATAAAAGGTCCAAGGCGCCATTTTAGCGGGTCATTCTTTACTGAACTTGGAAAGTGAGAGGAGCTCTAAATACCTGTGTAAGTACTGTGCATTTTATAAAAAACTTGTAATGTTATGCTGTAGCTATTTATTCTGTACCTACTTATTTTGATGTGTTTGATGTGCTGTAGCCATTTATTCTGTACTTATTTTGATGTGTGCTCAGTCTGACCCCTTTGAATTAAAACATGATTGACTGTTCAAATAGAAGCTTATTATTTATTTCCCTTCCGCTCTGGCTAGTCCAACATTTCAGAAGTGGGATAGATAAATTAATGCCCTAACTACTTCTGTCGTTAGGTTCTGAACTTTCTTTTTTTTTTTCTCTTTCTTTTCTTTCTTATTTTTTTATTATTCCATTGTTTGTAATCTTTGATTAACCTACTTAACGGTTTAAAGCCATCTAAGTAAAGGGTTATTTGATATTGTGTTTGATTTAACTTATTTGTAGTTTGTTCTCCAAGACATACCTAGTCATAGTTTTACCGTGTTGTGGGTGCCCCTTTTTGTCCGTTGATTTCTTATTTCAGATAATCATGGAAAACTTGCACCAGTTTTCACCACGTGGGTGGTCTCACGGCGCGGCGGCGTAGCGTGTGACAGGATTGAGCGGCGATCGCGAGGCCGGGTGTTACCTTCAGCAAGCATACTGTGAGGACACCACGACCAAGATCAGAGAGGTGTAACCGGTGCTGTGCAAGGCGCAGCCGGTGCCGTCGTGTGGGGTGCAGCCGTTGCCGTACCAGGGGCGGCCACTGCTGTGCGAGGCGCAGCCGGTGCCGTCGTGTGAGGTGCAGCCGTTGCCTTACAACGGGCGGCCACTGCTGTGCGAGGCGCAGCCGGTGCCGTACAAGGGGGCGGCCGCTGCTGTGCAATGCGCAGCCCCAGTGGTGCGAGGCGCAGCCCCAGTGGTGCGAGGCGCAGCCGGTGCCGTACAAGGGGGCGGCTGCTGCTGTGCAAGGCGCAGCCGCAGTGGTGCGAGGCGCAGCCGCAGTGGTGCGAGGCGCAGCCGCAGTGGTGCGTACGCAGCTGCAATGGCACGAGGCGCAGCTGCAGCGGCACGACGAGCATCCACATCAACGAAAGGCCCTCAGGGTAACAATAACGTTACCGAACAGGTCAGTAATACAATTTTATTGGCACAAATGTGAAAGGAAGTTGTTCAGTCCATGAGAACAGATGGAAACAATGAACGTTCTCCTGTTTTTTTTTAATATGATTCCCGAATTAGACCTCATTTAATGTCAAAAAAAACAAACAAAAAAAAAACACATTTAAATGATCATACATTACTTTTTAAACAAAGTTGCCCTTCTGCAGCGTTACTTTGTTGTGGCACGGTGTTCGCATTCCGTCTCCGTTATAGTATTTGCGATCACAGTAAATTGTACCTTTTGCGGGTGGATGGAAAAAAATAGCAAGATTTGTTTCTTGAATGTTTTAGCAGAATATAATTTTGTGTAAGTACCTACCTATGTGTTATGTCAATGTGAATCAATCTTCGATCAATAATAGTACTAGATTAAGCATCAGGAACAAAATTAAGTCGCTCAAGTGGCCACGTTTGCACACACGTAAACATCTACATAACATCTTAGAAAAAAGTGCAATATTATTAACAACTTCAGATGATTATAAACCTTAACACTTAAACATAACGTTTAATTATCATTGTAAAGTATATTTATTTAAGCCCTTTCATCGGAGAAAGATTAGAAGCAAACCATTTTAAATGTCGCTCCAAAGTAAAAAGTCATCAGTACAAAAATACTCATTCTAAAATGAAACTTAAACTCTAAGCAATACGGTTAAAAGCATTTTGTGTACAATGTCGTGCTTATTCTATTGCGGAACTAGCGTTCCCTGTTCAAGAACATGATACAATAGTTGGTGCGTTGTAGCAGACATTGGCCAAACAATTATAATATTCGCTGATTTAATTATATTTACAGTTTAAATATTATGAAAAAGCACATAATGATATTAAAGTACCGAAAAAAAGATATTCCTTCCAAAACCTTGGTGTTACGGTGTTTATTTCCGCAGGTTTTGAACGCATACTGCGGTATTTTGACGTCTTAATGTTGGCTATGATTGGACCATACTGATTTGAAATAAGACCACAAATACGTTTGTGGTCTTATATTTCGGGCCGTTTTGAAGCGCTTATCGGGAATCTAGTACATTATTGATCGAAGGAATCAATGATCTGTTTTGAAAGAAAATATTACTTACCTACCTGCTTAGTTTGTATGTCAAAGTTTTATGTTATACCATATACTTAAATAAGTTCCACAAAATGTTCTCAAGTAAAAGTGATTTAAAAACAAATCACATCGTGTTTGTTTAAATTTAAAATTTACGGGTGTTTTTATTCAAAAGACGATTGTCTTTTGAATAAAAACACCCGTCACAAAGTCAAAACATTTAAAGTGTACAACGTGGTGTTATATTTTGATTAGTGCTGATAACTTGGTAACCTGTTGCAATCTTTGCAATGTAACAATTCAATTTTTCAATTAATTTAGTCAATTACAACTTTTACATTGTGTCTGAATTTCTATTACGAATAAACACTAAATATCATACGTGCGACTGCCTCGTTGGTCTAGTGGTCGCAAGCGCGACTGCTGAGCATGAGGTCCTGGGTTCGATTCCCGGGTCGGGCAAAGGGTTATTGGCTTTTTCCATAAGGAATATCAGTAACAGCCACGGTCTGGATTTGTGCCCGGTTGATGGCAATAGGCTCGCCCCTATTACATGGGACTTAAAACCACAACTGGCGAGATGTGGGTGTAATAATAGGTACAACTCTGCCTAACCCTTCGGGGATTAAGGCGTGATGTTATGTTATGTTATCATACGTGCAATCCATATTTAAATTATCACAATTAACCAAATTACATGCCGATCCATAATTATTTAAACCATCACAATTCATGTCACATGTCAATCAGTCGCCTGTCCTTATCATCATCCTATTTTAGGATGCACTAAACATTATTCTGAGTTAATTATTTTATATAATAAGTAAAACAATTTAATAAGGAAATTATACATATGACAACTGTGTCAAAATTAAATGTGTGACAGTGAATTTAATACAGTTGTTCAGAATTATTGATGTTATGTTTGCGGGTAATAAAAACTCTATATAAAATAAAAATTGGATAGGGTAAATGCCACTTTTGTCGTTAAAAGGACTCTAAAGATTCTTTTACCGAGTAGAAGCATTTTGGAACAATTAGAGTTTTAGCCTTTTGGAATATACCTACATAAGGTATACTTTATTGCCACAAAATAATATCACCTTGAGGGTGGAGCGCATAATTTCTTATAAGGCAAGTGGTTGACGTTGTGTATATCTTAAACTTTAGTGAACTTGTCGATATTTAAAAAAAAAAAACAAATACTTAAATGTCAAGTAGGCTAAATGTATTAACTTCTATTTGCTTATTTCCGAAGGTTGTTTAGATTGAGAGGTGGTTTTTTTATATGATCTAAATTGCATAATTTTAGCTTTGTCACTATTAATTTGCCATTCATTTCTGGAGCCAAGTATCTACAGTTTGGAGTAAATCTTGTATTTGGATAATTTTTACGTTTGTTTACGTTTCCACAATTAATTAAATTAATATTGAAATATTGTCTGTACCTAAATAGTACTGGTAAAGCCGAGTTAATGAGCGTGCACAAATTTCTAAGTGGTCAGACAGGCTGCAACCAAACGCACTGCCAAAACTTGCAAGTTTCGCACAGACATGGTACCAAGGACTTCCTAGTGTCATGTTTTCCTGGTCTGAATGGCAAAACAAACTACGTTCGTCTTTCCCAAGTGACGAGAGTTACGCCTATTTGTTGTCAGATATGCTTGCTTGTACTTTTACGACAAAGCAGTACTAAATAGTGTAATATTGCCGGCAAAAGTGCCATAGTCCGCATACTATTTGGTATTGAAGATCGTTCTATACCTAAGAACAAGCTTAGAAGCCGCCTAGTACATCTCTATAAATTATTATTAGTATATTTGAAGGGAGTTAAAATTAATTAAAGAGTTGACAAAGCTGTACAGCAGGCAAGTTTAATTTGACAATAAACATAATAGAACCAAAACCAATACGACTCCTTCCACCATTGATGTATTAAAACCCAAGATACACACTACGCGTCTCAAAACCGTCCGCTTAAAATGAGTGCAAAATTACAAATCGTGAACTCATTTCAAATAGTCTCGCGTCGTTCGCGTCTCTGCACGGTCGTACAAAATGCCGAAGTGTTCGCTGAGAATTTGCAAAAATACAGCGTCAAAGACATTAAAAAAGGATGGGATATTGTATTTTCGGTAAGTAAAAATGTTTATTGATTTATTTTTGTTGCGTTTATGGCATAATATAGAAAGCAATACGTGATTTTGATTTAATTTCTCTCAGAACTTTACTAAACGGTCTGAGTATAATACGGCATATTTCAATGGTCGCTTTGTTAGCGTAAGAACGATGTATTACAAGTCTTTTCTTTTAGTCGCATTATACAAATGACCCTGTTCGTATCGAATGGAGTCGATTTTTTTTTATTGTGTTTATTTGTGTTTTTTTAATCAATAAGTTTTTTGTTTTATGTTTTTAACAATTATGTATACGTTACATATTATATTAGTTTTTAATTGGATTTCAAAATGAGAAGAGGTCGTCAATTTGACTTAGTTTTTGACACCTTAAACTTAATAACTACTTAGTTTCGATAATAATGTTCTACTAATACCTTTAAACCAAAAATGTAAATTAATGATTCGAATGGATAATACTTGTTTCATTGATTATACACGACTACACGTACACTAACACAGTCAGATCCTAACTAAAAACATTTACCCTTAGATAAAAGTAAAATTATGTGTTTAAAACACAATTTAACTAACTGTTAAAATAATAATTAAGTATTAAAAAACATAAAAAGTACCTATTCGTCTCCACTCCATACCTTGTCCTACCGGCTTACTTCGGTCGTAAAATTATTATTGCTTTTTATAACTGCATTGTAAAAACAACTTTAAGGAATCTGCGTAAGGTTGAATTTGCAAAAAAATATGTTTATAGTGTAACGATAACTACTTATGTAGTAGTGCGTGTATTGGTGAGTGTTTGGCGACAGCTTCGACTGTTTGTTTTGTTCGTGACTGTGCATCTAGGGTTATAATATATCAATGCCTTCCACAGCCAAATGTTAGAAGTATAACCGTGGTGAAGGTCACTCGTATTATAAACCAGGGACCGAAAGCGGTTACGGTTAAAGGTTAAGATACCTCAAAAATATACCGGTACCGGTTTAAAATAAAGGTTGAGCTATACCGGTACCTTTATAAATAAAGGTTGCGCTGAACCGTTATTTAACCCTTACACGATTTCGGCACCGAAATGCATGCGACACGGGGCGCGGCGCGCGTGCGCGCGGTGGAAAACGTTAGTACTTGTGTATTTTGTAGCATAAAATACAATCGGCAAGTGAAGACAGACCGAGTGGCGAGGCGGTGCGTCAAAGAAAACCCCTATTTATTAAGGTTTAGGTACCGCTACCGGTACATTAATAACGGTTATGGTACTTCTACCTAAATATACCGGTATGCATTACCAACTTCAAAATTTCGCTACCGAAAAAAATAACGATATTGAAATATTTCGGTAACCCTTATTTAACGGTATGACGTCATACCGAAATTTAAAGGTACCGTTATTTTTACGTAATTCAGTCCCTGTAAAAACGTAAAAAAACAGTCAAACGGTGTACTGCTTGTAACAAAGTAGCACACTTAGTAAACGACTGTCCCGATAGAAAGGACTCCTTAGGTGATTTTTAGTATTTTCGCAAAACACGAAAATAACTGCGAAAATATTTTAGAAACAGCGTTAGTTAACGAAAAATTAGATTGTTTTATTGACTTTGGAAATAATTGTTCCATGCTGAGAGAGTTGGTTGCCCGTAATTTAAAGGTTTTGGCGAATCTATAGTTAGTTGTTTAGGAAAATGTGACATAAACCTCGAAATAGATTCCGTGAAGGCAATCCTTTAGTCTCTGGTAACTTATTATAAGTTCTTTTATTGATGGGTCAAACTTTTATTGAGCAGGAGCATGTAATCATTATTAAAACTAACGAATTGCTGCAAATTAAAAATAAGTCAAAGAGTGAGAATTGTATTACGTGTTTCAGCCGATATTAATATGAGTGGTTATACCGATATCGATGTTTCTTTGACACTAAATAAAGTGATGATGTACCTACTAATAGAACCCAGTTGAAATAATAATAATAAAAACAAAAAAATTAACCTAATAGTGAATACGAAGCTATTCAGAGTTTCAATAAGTTTAACGTATGGTCAAAGCCGAAAGCACTACTCCAATACTATCGCATAGTTACGATATTAGGTACCTATAATGCGAAGATTTTATTAACAAAATTAGTTTTACGATGAGCTAAAATATATTATTTTGTTGTTAAATATGGCTATATTGATGAAACGATGGTAAATGAAGCGTTTTAGAATAAGATTTGTTTGATTAGGCTTTGGGCTTTTACAGATGATTTATAATATGTTGTTGGATATGGCTATGTAATAAAGAATGATGAGGGGCCTGTTGCCAGGGGTTTACAGGATGAATTGGGGCATGTTGCCAGGGGTATTCAAGACATATCCAGACAGCGCCATGAGCGCAATGCAGTCGGCGCCATGAGCGCGATGCAGTCGGCGCCATGAGCGCGATGCAGTCGGCGCCATGAGCGCGATGCAGTCGGCGCCATGAGCGCGATGCAGTCGGCGCCATGAGCGCGATGCAGTCGGCGCCATGAGCGCGATGCAGTCGGCGCCATGAGCGCGATGCAGTCGGCGCCATGAGCGCGATGAAGTCGGCGCCATGAGCGCGATGAAGTCGGCGCCATGAGCGCGATGCAGTCGGCGCCATGAGCGCGATGCAGTCGGCGCCATGAGCGCGATGCAGTCGGCGCCATGAGCGCGATGCAGTCGGCGCCATGAGCGCGATGCAGACGGCGCCATGAGCGCGATGCAGTCGGCGCCATGAGCGCGATGCAGACGGCGCCATGAGCGCGATGCAGACGGCGCCATGAGCGCGATGCAGAACGCGCCATGAGCGCGATGCAGACCGCGCCATGAGCGCGATGCAGACCGCGCCATGAGCGCGATGCAGTCGGCACCATGAGCGCGATGCAGTCGGCGCCATGAGCGCGATGCAGTCGGCGCCATGAGCGCGATGCAGTCGGCGCCATGAGCGCGATGCAGTCGGTGCCATGAGCGCGATGCAGACCAAGCGAGTGCTAGTATAGTGAAAGTGAAGTGCTATTATCATGGTTTTAAGTTACTTATACTACTCGTAACACAAATGTTATAAGTTATAATATTGTGATGTTTACCTCTAACATAACTTGTGTAAAATGTAATGTTTAAAGATGAACTAAAACTTAGTCTTTTATAACGAATATTCTAATGTTGGTATTTAATTATATATTGGTAATCTAATCATACTTGTGTACCGTACGAGGACGCACGAGGTTCAGGACGGCCGAATGTTAGCTATTTAAATACATTTATAAATAGTTTTAAGATATTTACAGTATTTTTTATAAATTAGAGAATTGTTTTGTATAAATAAGTTATTTTACTGAGTTTAAATGCTAAAATGGCGCCAACGGTTATTGGAATGACAGTTAACTATTGCAGTCTGTACTACAGACGGTTATAAAAGGTCCAAGGCGCCATTTTAGCGGGTCATTCTTTACTGAACTTGGAAAGTGAGAGGAGCTCTAAATACCTGTGTAAGTACTGTGCATTTTATAAAAAACTTGTAATGTTATGCTGTAGCTATTTATTCTGTACCTACTTATTTTGATGTGTTTGATGCGCTGTAGCCATTTATTCTGTACTTATTTTGATGTGTGCTCAGTCTGACCCCTTTGAATTCAAACATGATTGACTGTTCAAATAGAAGCTTATTATTTATTTCCCTTCCGCTCTGGCTAGTCCAACATTAGTTTTACGAATTAAGTGAAAAGTCGCATAAAGTTAAAGTAAACATTTTTACCTTGTTGGTCTAGTAGTCAGAACCGCGACCACTGTGCATAAGGCCCTCTTTTGGAGGGTGGGAAATCATCAAATGAAGGAAATTATCACGAAAGGGAGTGTCAGACTTATACTGACTGAAAACCACCCATCTTCCTTCTTAGTGCGTGTTCACGTACGCGCGACGCGACGCGCGACGCGATTCGCGGCGCGGCCCGCACTAAATTCAAACATATGGCGGTGTATGAGTGCGTTCACGGAGAAGCGATTTTATACGCGATTGTTTGAATTTGAGGCGGTGCCCGCGGCGGCGCCCGCGGCGATGCCCGCGGCGATAATCGCGGCGATTCCCGCGGCGACTCACGCAGCGGCAATTCTCGATGTAGCGATGCGATGATTTTACTTTGAAATCGATTATCCGCCGGACTACCCTTACTTACCTACCACGGTTTTAATTGATTCGGATAAACGGATTCTACTGTATATGTATTATACAGATTGTCATTTGTCAATGGGTCTTTGTTACCTAAAAATAAATTTATTCTATTCTATTCTAAATACCTACTAAGCACCACATCTACTTACCGTCCATATCCACAATTTCGGATACTTCCGTCCACTTTCGTTTTGTAATTACGCGATTTTTGTGTTGTGAATGACCAGCCATCCACAGCTGGGGTCGCTCCTGCATCGCAGAAATAAATTTTTCGAGGTTTTCGTCATTCATTTTACTACACGTCCGCTCGCAACTCTCGCTATCCTAAAACTAGACGGTTTGATTGAGAAAGCCGCATGCGCCGACGCGTGCTTTGCTACCCGCTTGAAAAGTCGCCGCGATAATCGCGGCGGCCGTCGCCGCGGGCGCCGCCGCGGGCACCGCCCCGCGTCTGTATGAACAGCGTAGTACATTGCCATACGTTTGTGTTTGCGCGTGCGATGATATCTGCCGCTGCACGCATCGCGTGTCCGTGAACACAAAAATCGCACGTCGCGTCGCTCGTCGCGTCGCCGGTCGCGCCGCACGTCGCGTCGCGCGTACGTAAACGAGCACTTAGCCCTTTTTGTCCGGGTCCCCAGTATCTCTTTCGAACAACCCGCCGCACGCCGCCCCAACGTGCATGAGGCCCTGGCTTCGATTACCAGGTCCGACAAAGTAATATTGGGTTTTCAGGAATTTGTCATTAATAACCTGGATTAGAGACCGGTTGATGGCAATAGGCCTGCCTACTAACGGGTACACATCTGCCTAACCCTCCGGGTATTACAGGTAAAAATTGTTAAATTAAACCGAAAAATTATCTTTTTATTACATCAAAAGTTAACGACACCTACTTACATGTGTCACAATGTGTCTCTAGACTAGACACCCTCTCTCAGAAACATCATATCGTTTCTGTGAGAGACAACAGACAGACATTCCTCTAAAATGAGACACAACATACATATTCATAAGTAACGCCTCGTAAAACTGATACTATGGTTATTAAGGAACAAACTTAGGCTATTACCGGCGATGTGTAATATTTTAATAGATGCGGTGGAACCAGACTATGTGCGATCACCGCAATAAATTTACGTGAGCGCTCTCGATCGCTGTATTTCAATCAAAATAGCCGGAACTCCGGACTCCATTAGATGTTCTAGTAACTGTGTTACGGAACAAGTGTCCCGGAAACTGCCTACATCGCGGCCGACATTAACTTGGCTTGATATTGTTGATACAATAATTAAGGTAATGCTTATCGAATTGGGAAAGGATTTGCGAGCGTTGGCGATGACATTCGGACTTTGAAGCGATTTCATAGTTGGCAAAAAGTTACTGAAGAAAAGGACCCTTCACCAAGCAGTTAACCAAGCATTATGTACATTAAACTATTGCGCCTACCACACGCTCACACTTCTCCACAGTCTTGCCTGCGGGATTACACGGTGCACACAGTACATCGCGCGTGTGGTTTGTAATGGTAATACAGTTTTACCAACCATACGCGCGATGTACTGTGAAGTGTGAACGAAAAGTGTGGTGAAGCTTGAGCGTGAAGTAGGCCCATAAGTAACCCTACGTAAACGGTAAAACTCAACACACATGGTCGTAATTAAAGTGAAGTTCATCATCATCATTCTCCTTCTTCCTTATCCCAATCCAAATGTCAAATCCAATTTATTTGTGGTCGGCGCAACATGTCTTCTTCTTCCATACTTCTCTATTTCTCGTCATCTCAGCAGTCACTTCCTTTCCTGCCATATCATCCTTCACACTGTCCATCCATCGTTTCTTTGGTCTTCCTCTACTCTTATCCATCTACATTCGCACCACAACATTTTCTTCATAACCCTAAAAAACTAGTATTTAAAAAAAAAAACAAAATATACGTAATTTATCTGGGTAGGTAGGTGTAGGTATAGGATATTGGTATATATTTGCACCAGTTTTTACTATTTAACTAGCTTTAGCCCGCGGTTTCGCCCACGTGAAAATGACGTTTTTCCATACAAACTTTCATCTTTCATCCCCTATTTAACTCCCGTAGAGGTTGAATTTTGAAAAATCCTTCCTTATTCCTTGTCTATATTATAAAGGAAACCTCTGTGCAAAATTTCAGCTTTCTAGGTCCAAGGGTTTGGGCTGGGCGTTGATTAGTCAGTCAGTCAGGACTTCTCTTTTTATTTATATAGATAGATAGATAAAATAAAATGAAACTTAAAATATATGCATATCATAAAAGCTTTGTTCACACTCCATTTTGATGAACGCACTCGAAACTGCAAATGTAAAAAGTTAAATCAGACACAAAAAATAATAGGTTAACTATTTTAATTTCAGAGAACTTTCCGGGTTTATTTTAAACGAGATTGTGTTTTACATCAATTTTTTACACAGACACAATGGCCGTTGTAAAATGTATCGATTTACAACATGGATTCTCAACCTATGTTCGGGGTCACAAAAGTTAAACTATATGGTCCGCGAAATATGTTAATCGTATTGTCGCTGTCCAGATATGTCAATATGGACAAGTTAATAAATTCCGTCATAACAAAAAATTCTAAAATTTATATAGCCTATGTTACCCGGGTAATTTTTACGAATCTATTGACACCTCATTTATTAAAATCTGTTCGGCAGTTTAGGCGCTACGGTGGAACATACAAATATACATACATATAGACTGCCAAAATCATTACCCTTCCTTTTGGCCTCGCCGTAGTCGGGTAAAAAGTAGATACGCTCTGAAATGACATTGATGCAAACTGAATCATAAACATAACATCACGCCTGTAATCTTCGAAGGGTTAGGCAGAGGCGTATCCATTTGTACACCCACATTTCACCAGTTATGTTTAAGACCCACACAGCAGAGGGCAAGTATATTGCCATCAACTGGACTGAGAAATTCCTGCTGGAAAAATCCAATAACACTTTGCCCGAACTGGGAACTAAACCCAAAACCTCATGCTCCGCAGAAATTGAATGATTAAAAAAAAAAAAATGTGTTTTCTATTACAATAGTAATTCTTGCTGATTTTGAGTTGGACTAAATATATTTTCTTGTACTGCTCAAACCCAAAACATTTATTTCAATTGGACCACTATAGGCACTTTTGAATGTAGATAAATAAAGAAAGCGAAGCCACAGTCAGAAGGCATAATAACTGCATCAGTAACGACTACCGTAATGGTACTTGGTAGTTGCTCATTCCAAAGCGTGGATCTCTATATATGGAGAAGAATGGGCAAGAAACTCCATGGGCACTCTTTGAAATCAAAATATTGTTCCAATATCTTATTACATCATTCATGTTGGGAACATATACATATATGTAAGAACGGTGTAGAAAGACGTTCAAATTAAGATCATGCTAGCAATAAAGAAATCAATTCGTCCCTGGTCAAAACAAGGTTGGGAGCCACTGATTTAAAACGTGCGCTTCATTCAACGTGAGTAATGTTCACGGCACAATGAGTCGAATGTTTTAATTCTTTCTCTATTCTTACCCTGAAATACCGGCTTTGCTTTTCGATTACTGTTTTATTACGTTTTTAAACAACAGATAAGAGCTTTAAGCTATTAATTAAAATTCTTTTATTGTTTTTGTGCGAGCGGTTCAGGAATGGCCCTTGCATTGGTGAAATGATTACGCAGTCGATAAAGTAAGCATTGATGGAACCAACGGCTCGCCGGTCAGTAGTAACTACATTTGTATGTTATAAAAAAACTTATATTTACTTATCTTTTTGCCTCTTCCACACTCATACATCTGGGGGTCTAAAATGGCAACTTTACCAGATTATAATATGAATTGCTTTCAAAACGGTAAAATGGACCTTCCGTAATAGTAAGGAAAATAGATCATAATTGGAAAATAATATGAATTGCGTTAAAATTCGTAAAATGGTCACGACGCACGCCGTGAGGCAAAAGAAGTATGTAAGGTTCGTAGCAGGTGGCGTTCTGTGGTTTCTACCTACCCCGATGGGAAAAGGGCATGAGTTTATCAATGTGTATGTCATGGTTACTTATAGTTTCTTCTTTAAATAATATCCCGTATCGCCAACGTAAGATGAATCTAAGCCTGGTTAGGTTAAATAGCACAAGTCACTACAATGGTTCTGTTATCATTTATGCTCAGACAACGTAATTCACGTACGTTGACAACGAAGTTTATGTATAAGAAACTAGTATCCACTTTAAATAGCTTTCCTAGTCCATAACAAGCAACCACTGAAGCTATTCCCCGTCGTAACTTCCTTGATTACAAGTATGTAGAAGCGACGCCTTCATAAATATCTTAGCATTCATCATACTCACTATAACTCGGTTTAAACTTAGTGTAACTATTTTAAATTGCGCGTGAACCCGCTCCTATAGTTTTACCATACCCCTGGATTTGTCAGGAGTCAGGACATAATTATGCTTTTTTTGAACCCTTTACAGGTTACTTTTCTCTCTACTCTATTACTTTGTCTTTTTAATTTTTCCATTATTAAAAAGAAACAAATGAATAAATAATTAAACATTTGTCAGTACCCACCTTAATCATTTTGTGATTCATAAAACAAAAAAACGACGGACTTTTTACAAAATGTAGGTTGGGTATCTTGGTGTTACCGTTTCTAAATTATAAAATAATTTCGGAATGGTAACCCTAGCGTACCCACCTCGCCTGAATAATTCAATGAGAGCGGTATCTGTAAACAAATCTAATCAGAACTCCTATCAAAATCACTTTATATGTATTCGCTGACGATAAAGTTATTCAGAAACTTCTTGTTCCTTCGTAACAATGTTTCCTCTTCATAACTAGGTGGTCGACTATTTAAACGTTCAGTAGATTGTGTTTGGGAATTCATTAGGAGAAGAGGAAAATTATTTATCGTGTATGTTAAGCCATTATTTATTTTCCTCTGTAATTGTATTTTTTTAGGTTGGATCCGTTATGCTGTTTACTGATTTGATTAGATATAATTGTTATTTTTGTTATTTGAACGTAGATTTCTGTACACTCATAAACATGTTTTAAAAGTGAACGCCCTAGCAGAAGTATGCTTTAAGAACTTTAGGAGATGGGTGTCCAAAACACCTGGCAATAATCATCATCATCATCATCATCAGCCTATAATGTTCCCACTGCAGGGACTCAGGCCTCCTCTCTAGGAGAGGGATGGGCTATAATCTACCACGCGGGCCCAGTGCGGATTGGTAGATGTCACATATCTTCGAATTTTTTGGTTCTAAGACATGCCGGTTTCCTCACGATGTTTTCCTTCACCGTTTTGAGAAATAATGGCAATAATCACATGTGGTGAATCAGGGCCCTTAATATATTTAATACAACAAACAAACAAACAAAATCAAAATGTGCGAGAAGATTACGCCTCTGCTTCTTCAGAAAACAGAACGTGACTCCAGCGTCACTCATTCTACTTAATCAACGTCTTCTGTCAAAATAATAATTGCAAAATGACATAAAGAGATGAAATACAAAACACTGAAACGAGAAGTGTTCAAAATGGGAGTCATGTGTATCAAATTAATAAAACGTCCACTTTGAATGAGTGCTCTGAATACCTACCGAAGCAAAAATTAAATTAACTACGGAATTTAATTCAAGTAGGTATCTACGCTTCCACTGAAAATTCCAGTTTTAGGAATAGAAATACAGTCTGTTAAAATGTTTTTTTTGTGAAAATAGTTGTTAATTTTCAGTTAGGAATAGTTACTAAGCACTATTATGTATTCTGTGCTATATATAGCAGGTTTTTCAGAAGGGTCTGTGTGCATATTACTCACTCGCAAGCTGGGCTAAAAGGTGAGGAATGTATGTCTAATTTTTATTTTTAACAGTACTTGGCATTGACCAAGTTCATATTATTCATTTTTATTTGTTTGCCACGTGAGCAAAAGCCATCGATAGCTACGTATATCGATGACTCAGAGGCGGCTTAGCACTTTTTTTTTCTGTTGTGGGAAATCATCAAATGACTCCTCCCGCTAGGGAGTGTGAGACTTCTACTGACTAAAAACCACCCATGTTCCTTCTTAGCCCTTTGTGTCGAGGCCACGGTATCTCTTTCGAACAACCCGCAGTCCCGACGGGACCCGGAGCCCCGACGGGCGTGAAATTACTATAATGAGACTCGAGACTTCTAATTTTGATTGATTGGTAAAATTCTCATCAATTATTCATTCTGCTTTGTCGTGTGCGATACAAATTAAAACTTTTCCTTTATTTCTTAATTATTACTCAAACTCGTCATAAAATAACTACGAGTACAATATCTCAAGATTAAACCAACATCTACGTATCCAGTAAGATAGAGCGTAAACAACAATATTGGAATGGAGATTTATTAATAATTCACACTCAGCAATCTGTGACTGACAGAAACCCTTGAATTTTTTATGTAAGTTTAGCCGAGGCTACACGACACCTTATTTATCAAAAATACTTGCTTCTGCCGCGCGGCTCCACTCGCGTTAAATGATCGATTTTAAATAACATGTTAAATATGGCCTATGACACACGAGGACAATGTAGCTTCTAATGAAAGATTTGCGGAATCGGATTTGAAGTTCCGGAAATGACTCCCTACATACAAACTATCTCATAGGTTACAGGTTGTAGTTGTAGCTCGTAATTTTGAATCATATTCCACCGCAAATTCTCGGAAAGATTCCCTTTTTTTTCGTTTTCTCAGTTACTATTCTCTGAACGCAATACTGCATTTACGTAACGCTGAAATAAAATAAAAAAAATAATGGTTGTTAAATTACTCTAACGAACGACGCGTTAAATCAGCTGTTCAGAGTTCATCGAACTTGTCGAAGTGCTTACCGTTCGCAATGTGCGTTTTACCACGTAAACGAAACATTGCGTATGAGGAAATTAAACAAATCAAAATTGGATTCCCATATCGTACCTGAAATAATTTCTTGCTGTCGTGGTATGGACATGTGATACAAAGGAATGAAGAAAATGTTGTGAGGAAAATGTTGAGTATGAATTTAGATGGCTATAAGAGTAGAGGAAGACCACAGAAACGATGGATGGACAGTGTGGCTGTGGTGTATGGCTAGAAAGAAGGTGACTGCTGAAATGACGAGAAATAGGGAAGTGTGGAAGAAAAGACATGTTGCGCCGACCCCAAATAAATTGGGATAAGGGCAGGAGAATGATGATGATGATCATCATCATCTTAGTATGATATACTGAATTCACCCCACGTTTAATTGGTCACGATTGGCAACTGTCTAGTTTTCTTTGAAGAATTAATAAATCGATAGGCATAACATAGTAGTAGACATAATATAGTACAAGCTGCCTAAGCCTCTCCATATTTCAATTTCACAAAGTTCTAAAAAGAAAAAACATTTTACAAATCTCGTCTAATAAGTAATTTGAAACTAATCCATTTACATTTCGAAAGAAGACAAAGAATAAATTGATTGCTCAATAATCAATTAGGTACGGGTCTTTAAGTTGGTTTAATTACATTTTATTAAAAATCTTTTATTGGTTGTAACGGTTCGATCTAGTTCAAAGTACTAGAACAGTAACATGAAGTATGTATGGATTTAAATACTTACCTTCTGGTTTATACGAGTAAATAGGGGCCTACCGAGATAAGTGCTGTTTAATTTTATTCCTCGGTTATATTTGAACATAAACCGGTATGACATTATCATGTTTTGAATGTAAGTTAATTTGAGAGGCTGGCTGTATCTAGGGCAGCTGGGAGGCAGGCGGCTGGCGGCTGGCGTAATCAGAGACATTGATTTGATGCGGCAGACACGGCCGCGCCGAGACCCGCTCCACTAATCCACTTAACTAGCTTTTACACCGTAAATATTATTACAAATATCACACCTTATCTATCAAGAGAATATTTAAATTTCCTTTCTCTTCTACACCGTTGACTAAATTATTCTAACGTAAATAATTCGATCGATGGGGCGATGTGCACCCTTGCATGGCCTTGTAGAGGGAGCGGTCACCGTGAAAACAAGATAATTCTCAGTATAAAGATAGAAAACTGCGATAACCTTGCGATGGCGTTCGTGTAATTAAGAGATAAAGATATTGAGTGAGGTCGTTTATTTTTGGGGCGAGATATAATTAGATAAATCTGAAATCAAACGAAACAAAAGAGAGAAAAGATTCGTTTTTATCGCACCTTCGGGCGGGACCTATTAATCTCTGCCTGTTTGACGCAGCCCAAACTTATCGGGGGAAGGTGTTGCCAACATTTATCAACGGGGACACTTGATTACACTAAATTTTTAAGTGATCCTGACGGATATTTTACATTTATACGTACACTTTGAAAGCTTTCTGAAAGTGGAATTAGTGATTTAAACTGGAAATTCATGTAGCGCTATCATTCAAGGTTAGTTATTTGGTAACAAACAAATGTCTATCTAATGGAGCCCAGGTTGGTTACATACCTAATGAAGCTTGTTTGTATCTAAGTAAGTCGTTACGGTCTAGATAATAGATCAAATGAAAGGAATATCTTTTACTTACCGAAGTATTAATCAGCCTTCAGACTGAAATATTTATTAATTGCGGTCCCGACCGATTACGATCACGGTGGTTATTTATGTGTCTAGCATCATTTGATGTCTACTGCCATGATAAGACTAGGAATTATACATCTTCTGTTATCTGCGCTCCTGGTAGGTGACGAATCACAATCCTTCTATTCAGTCACTCACATAAAGTTAATTCAGTGCCCTTTGTTTTGGCAAAACTTCCACTTACTGTTTCTGTTCCGTTTAGTTTCTGAATCCCGCGGAAACTTCGCGATAAACCAACGATTCAGTTATAACAAAGCCGCGCTTGAGCTATACTTCCTGCTTCACTTCGGTACACACGAGAATATTCTTTGTTTATGAAAATGAGATTATTCTTCACACCGGATAATAATAATAAGAAGTAGCTATCCTAACATATGGATATATAACATATACATATGGATATTATTGTTTGTATTTCTTCTTCTTATCGTGTGGGCAGTAAAGTCTAACTACCCCACACACCCTTATAGTGTCAGAGTTTTTTAACCGCCTCAAGGACCTCTGACAAGGTATGACGACTGCCATTTGGCGGCCGGGACCACCGGCTTAAATCCTTGCCGGATCACGGAATCATCTTTTTAACCGACTTCTAAAAAAGAAGGAGGTTCTCAATTCGGATGTTCGTATTTTTTTTTTTTATGTTTGTTCGGGCATAACTCCGTCACTTGCTAACCGATTTGAAAAATTCTTTTTTTGTTGGAAAGGGTATACATTCGAAATGGACCCATAATTTTTTTATCGAAATCGGACAAGCGGTTTTTGAAAAATCAACAAAACTCAAAAAAAAAACTACATTGTCCACATAGACCCATGAACATGTGAACCACTAAAAAGTGAAAAATAAAAACTTTTTAACAAAAAATAAAACCGACTTCAAAAAAAACACAGAAAAGTGCAAAATAAACTTTAGAAGAAAAATCAGTTTCTGAAGTCGGTGGCAAAAAAATGAAATCAAACAAACAAAAGTCACCGACTTCAGAAACTGATTTTTCTTCTAAAGTTTATTTTGCACTTTTCTGTGTTTTTTTTTTGAAGTCGGTTTTATTTTTTGTTAAAAAGTTTTTATTATTAGACAAACAACTTCACAAAGTATACTTCCCGTGAGAATCGAAACGACCACGCACGCAAGTGCCTAAGCCACTCGACCATGGAGGCAGTTTGTTGATTGTCGTGAAGGCTTCATGGTCAAGATACTCGAATACCATCTTATAAAACCGTCTTTGTGCGACTGAATCAAGGACCAAGGAGGAAGGAGTTTACTGAAAGTGGTCCTCCTTGACGTAACCCACATTGTGAGAGGTTCCTGTATGTAAAGCAGGAAATTCCGGAAGCTTGGGCCCTTTTACGCTTATGACCTTTAATATTTTTTCTTTGAGAAAACAAGGAATATGTAGGTACGTTTTGTTTTGTATACGTAAAAAATGCCCCTGCTCACGCCCTATTCTTGTTATTGACTCATTAAAGGCATGATTTGACTCGCAAAACATACGTCTATATCAAAATATGAGAACATGAGAACCAAGGTTACTGACGTAGCCCGAAGAATCGCCAGACTTAAGTGGCAATGGGCAGGGCACATTGCTCGCAGAACGGATGGCCGATGGGGCCGAAAAGTTCTGGAATGGCGACCGCGAACCGGAAGACGTTGCGTTGGAAGGCCTCCCACTAGGTGGACCGATGACCTGGTCAAGGTTGCAGGAACCCGCTGGATGAGAGACGCACGGGACCGGTCAATGTGGCGACGCCTGGGGGAGGCCTATGTCCAGCAGTGGACGTCTTTTGGCTGAAATGATGAATGATGATGATATCAAAATATCAATTATTTATTAATTACTAGCTTTTGCCCGCGACTTCGTCCGCGCTTATACTATAAATGTTATCTTTGGTAAGTAGATCTATCATTGATTTTAATTTTAAATGAAAATCTATCGATAATATCTCTTGCGATAATATCATGGCGGTCATGCGATGCTTGACCCTCAAGAAGCTCCCGAGTGATTTCATCCCACTTGGGCTTTCATTTAATTTATCATGTTTGTTAGAGAGATTTCATCCTTATAATTGACCCTAACGATCGATGCCGGTCCGATTCCCGGGTGTGGGAGAAGAGAATTTTCGAAAATCTTTGAATGCAGTTTGCTTTCTATTCAAAAAGAAAGGAATGTTTCCTTTGAGTAAAATTTTCTATCTGCAGTATTAAGAGTACTTTCCCTCCAGGTGGCATTACAAAATTCCACCCTGTATAATCAGAAAGCTCCGAACTGCTAAGCTATCGGGAGTTACACGTGTTATTGTGAGTCAACCATAAAAGATAGACATATGCTGTTGTGGGATATTTTTTAGATAATTTTATGTAGAACATTTCCGTCATAAATGATTTCTATGTAGCTTTAACCATTAAGGTTGCACACGCGACGGAAGCTTAAAAAATGGAGCAACTTCTCCCGTTTTCCCAACATTTCCCTTCACTGCTCTGCTCCTATTGATTGTAGCGTGATGAAAAGTATACTATAACCTCCCCAGGAGTATGAAAAATAATTGTACCAAGTTTCGTTAAAATCCGTCGAGTAGTTTTTGTTTCTATAAGGAACATACAGACAGGAGGACAGACAGACAGACAGACAGACAGACAGACAAAAATTTTACTGATTGCATTTTTGGCATCAGTATCGATCACTAATTACCCCCTGATAGTTATTTTGAAAATATATATCATGTACAGAATTGACCTCTCTAAAAATTTATTATAAGTAGGTATAGAAGATGATTTCACGATTCAGGTTATATTTAAATGTAATATTTCGTTTATTTACTGTAATAATTTGGTTACTTGCTTGGTGTAATACGAATATCAGACGCTCCAAATTAGTGGACCTAAAAAAATTGTCTCCTTTGTTTATAAGTTTGTATGTGTAATCTCCGGAACAAATGATCCAATTCCAAAACAATATTACTGATAGAAATGCATTATTCGTGGGAGCAATGGGCAATTATGTTTATGTCATGCATATTATCCGAGCTATCACAACTTTTGCGGACAAAGTCTCTGGTGAAGTGTTAGTTAAGGCGAGGTTGCACTACTTTGTTTTTATGTACGCACGACCTCACCCCCCGCCCTGCCGCACGAGCGATATAATGCCTAAATTTTGACTGTTTTTTCCCTCTTGGAGAAAAATGATAAAGAAATTATACATTATGTGACCCGAGATAATAAACATTTTTTACGACCTTTATTATGATATAAGTTTTATTTTTCAAAGCCTAATATAACTCAAGTAAAACGATTATTTAGCCATCATTTGGACATGTCTTTGCGATTTAATTGGATGCAGTGAAGTGTAAGTAATCGTGTATCGCATGCCCGACATATCATGATCGAAGAGTCAACTATGTAATCCATTTTTTTCAAAATTTAAATCCGTTCCATGTACGAGTAAAACGCTATTGTTGACGACATTTATCGGGGTAACCTCGCCTTAATACATAAAATAAACAAAATTGCCGAATAATTTTTGATTGTTAAACTATCAATAAAAGTATCCATTACTAAAGTTCCTTAAAGCCGTATACATTACAGCATACGTAAACTTCCATGTTTTCGTACATAAGAGGTCCATTGAACGAGTAATCCATCAAACGACATGAAGTTTGTCCAACAGTGGCCATTGTGTGCCCGCCTTTAGCGATGGCTTCAACCAAGCGTGGAGGCTATATCATTATATGGCTGGATATAACGTGGACGTTGACGCTACCTACACAGGTGTATTGATATGCGTCACACTCCATCTTCGAGGAAAATCGGGTTGTGCTCACCAATCCCTTTACAATGTATTTAAGTTTTTAAACTAAATGTGTTTAAACTAAAAGTGACCATGTCGTCACTAAAAAAGAGGATATTTACCAAGTTTACTTTTTGTAAACTGAAATAAGATATATGTTGTAAGTAGGTATAGAAGATGATTTCACGATTCAGGTTATATTTAAATGTAATATTTCGTTTATTTACTGTAATAATTTGGTTACTTGCTTGGTGTAATACGAATATCAGACGCTCCAAATTAGTGGACCTAAAAAAATTGTCTCCTTTGTTTATAAGTTTGTATGTGTAATCTCCGGAACAAATGATCCAATTCCAAAACAATATTACTGATAGAAATGCATTATTCGTGGGAGCAATGGGCAATTATGTTTATGTCATGCATATTATCCGAGCTATCACAACTTTTGCGGACAAAGTCTCTGGTGAAGTGTTAGTTAAGGCGAGGTTGCACTACTTTGTTTTTATGTACGCACGACCTCACCCCCCGCCCTGCCGCACGAGCGATATAATGCCTAAATTTTGACTGTTTTTTCCCTCTTGGAGAAAAATGATAAAGAAATTATACATTATGTGACCCGAGATAATAAACATTTTTTACGACCTTTATTATGATATAAGTTTTATTTTTCAAAGCCTAATATAACTCAAGTAAAACGATTATTTAGCCATCATTTGGACATGTCTTTGCGATTTAATTGGATGCAGTGAAGTGTAAGTAATCGTGTATCGCATGCCCGACATATCATGATCGAAGAGTCAACTATGTAATCCATTTTTTTCAAAATTTAAATCCGTTCCATGTACGAGTAAAACGCTATTGTTGACGACATTTATCGGGGTAACCTCGCCTTAATACATAAAATAAACAAAATTGCCGAATAATTTTTGATTGTTAAACTATCAATAAAAGTATCCATTACTAAAGTTCCTTAAAGCCGTATACATTACAGCATACGTAAACTTCCATGTTTTCGTACATAAGAGGTCCATTGAACGAGTAATCCATCAAACGACATGAAGTTTGTCCAACAGTGGCCATTGTGTGCCCGCCTTTAGCGATGGCTTCAACCAAGCGTGGAGGCTATATCATTATATGGCTGGATATAACGTGGACGTTGACGCTACCTACACAGGTGTATTGATATGCGTCACACTCCATCTTCGAGGAAAATCGGGTTGTGCTCACCAATCCCTTTACAATGTATTTAAGTTTTTAAACTAAATGTGTTTAAACTAAAAGTGACCATGTCGTCACTAAAAAAGAGGATATTTACCAAGTTTACTTTTTGTAAACTGAAATAAGATATATGTTGTAAGTAAACATGGTAAATATCCCGTTTTCAGTACAAATTATAATGTATGAAGTGTTTGTGTCATAGAGAATTTTACAGAAATCTTTGAGGAATGTGTGTCTATGAATTTGAAAAGTTCGTTATCAAGTCGGATGGGTCGTTGGTCTCGTAGTTGCAAGCGTACATGCTGTGTAGTCCTGGGTTCGATTCCCAGGTCGGGCAGTGTTATTGGGCTTTCCATGCCGATTTTCATAGTAACAGCCACGGGGTCTGAATTTGTACCTGGTTGATGGCAATAGGCTTGCCGCTATTACACGGAACTTAAACAAAGATGGCAAAATGTGGGTGTACTAATGCGTACACCTCTGCTTGACCCTTCAGGGATTTCAGGTGTGATGTTATGTTATATTAAATTTTTATAATCTTAATGTTCTGTAGTTATCTGTAGGTATTGAAACATGTCAAAACGACGACCTCCATAACGTAAACGACACCCGCTATTCCACATTGGTTGGGCAATTTCTTTGACATTATTGAGCAAGGCCAGCGCTGTGACATTTGTGATTTGTCATAAATGTTACAGCACCATGCTGAGATAGTGGCCCTTTGGCTTTGCACGGGACTTTTTCAAATTATTATGCCCTAATTTTAAGTGTTTCTCAATTATGTTTACCCTGTTAGCTTTTAATTTTTTTTTGTCAATTTGTTTTGTCCTGGTGTGAAACCAATAAATACTTTTTCTTTCTTTGTTTCTTTCAAGGACATTATTATTATTATGAGACTGGTGTGTCCCACTGTAGGGCAAAGGTTCCTTTTTCCACCTAACTCTGTGCTAAGGCTATTTGGGCCCAATCACTAATAGTCGTATAATTGTCACTCTTTGCGTAGTTATTACCATTGTAACAAGGTTTTTGTCTAGACTGGGTTATAATACTTTAGTGCTTACTCGCTGTTATAATTTTCAGTCTATAATTGCTTACTAAACACTGAACTTAGTAGATACCGACGGTACATCATCATTAGGGAGAACGGCGACACAACAAACAATCTACGATACAAATATTGAGTTTGTTTATCATATAACTCTGTTGCCAAGGAAAACGCCATTCTTCGAACACTACATAATATACCAGCTAACGTTGTCGGTAATAACTCGATATGTGCTTAGCACTTTATGTATTCGCGCTAGTTCCTTGTTCGCGTCACAGATGGCGCTCCATCGCCGTGCCAGGCCATTGCACACGTTAGAATTTATTATGAGCCCGATTCTATTCTAGTCGAGGAAGAAAAATATCGCGCCAACGATGAATGATATTCTGAGATATTTCAGGTAAACCTTATTTACTTCCTTGCTATGAAGACCGAACATAGACGAATCGATTCTAACAGTTTACTTTCCACAAAAGTAACCGTTTAGTTCTAAATGTTTACTGGGTTTTGTACAAGTATGCTAATATTATGAAGGTAGGTACACCGATCAAGTTAAATGAGGCAATAACAATAAACCTGCAACCTTTGTTTTGAGAATATGTTCTTTGGAAACAATAGTTAACTATTTGAAAATTATAGCTGGATAGCTTCATATCCTTCTACGTGTCAATGATTCCCATTGTTATTTAATTTAATTTGTTTCGACCAGAACTCAGCCAGATTGACGGGGTCGGTAGTAGTGGGTTTGGACTAAAGGACTTCCGTTAAAGTGCAGATGAAGTTGCACAAAGAGCAGGACAGGAGGTGGGCAAGCGATTTGGAAAGAGACTCCACAACCGCACTTGATCTATCGGAATACCCCACTGGAATAAGTTCTGCCTAGCTGGCTTTGAACTCAAATACTATAGGATAGCTAGGTAATAATAATCCACTAAGTCTAGTTTATGGAGGCCACATTCAATCGACAAGGCTTACGAGTACTGGCCGCCAAAAAAACAAAATACCGTAAACGTAAAACCGAAAATCTGATCGCAGAGGATTTATTTTTCTAACTCCAAATTTGAAATGTAAAAGCTGGCCTCTATTGTATTTGAGCGAGGCCGCGGCACGTTCGCTGGCGACCCGCCAACACTGGCCTGTAATGTGAACGACACCAAACTTGTGCTAATTACCTAGGTGGCGACTCCGCCACAATATGTTGCAAGGCGTTTTCTTTAAGATTTATGATCGAAAAACAATATTAGTTCTTAACGTGTTCGATGTGAGAAAGTTTGAGCTGGTTGGTCCTTGTGTAAGGCACAAGTAATGGCAGCTAACGTGATTTTAAACTTCTGGTTTTATCTTATCCTGTGAATATCCTATGCTAGTTCTGCTTTATATTATCTGGATAATTACATTATTTTTTATCTTTCTTTCTTAGCTTCTAATTAAAGACAAAGTATTTAAAACGTGAGGAAAAATGCTAAACATTTATAGTTTGCGCAACTTCAGATTTTTCAATAAACTATTAGTACTATTCAAGTATTAAAACAAAGGAAACAAAAAACTTCGAGACAGATTCTGCAAAAACGTTCCATTTTATGCGCAGCACAAAATTACAATTTTGGGTTTTTCGTTATGCATACGATGGCTAAGAAATATTGTAATGGTAACCGGAACCGACAAACTGTAAGACTTGCGAGACAATGGGCGGACGTCCTGGGAGACGTGGGAAGATTGGAGGCTCTATGCGGAATGGGAACCTGTGCCGCTGCGGTGCAGTGTCGACAAGTGAGCTCCTGATCTGTTGGGGAGATAAGAGACATTTTTTTAAGCTGGTTAATGAAAGAAAGAAGATTTATATGGCACAAGTGCATGCAACATTAAATTAAAATTACTTTCGAGAATGAATGGGCAACTAGAATCAATTCTGTTTACTTGTAAAGATTGACATCTAAAAATGTTTTTTTTTTAAAGAACCTTGACCAATATAGAAAGTTAATTTTTTTAATTCAAAATGTTCAAACGCAAAATTAATAGCTATCGTATTTTTTTACCCAATACGTATCTACTAAATGCCAATTAAATTAAATTTATATTAAGTGGTCTATTTTAATCTATTGATATTATCTTGGAAAAATTTAGTCATTATTTGTACGATAGAATAGAATAATAGGTTTCAATCAACTAAGATCACAAACCTAACCTAACACTAAATATTACGATTGAACAATGGTTGACACTGGCAATAAAACCTCTTCTGATGTATTACGAAATATTTTCTAATATGGGATGGTTCAAATCCAGTCAAGTTGCATGTGTAATCAATAACTCCAGTCATAGGACTACTACATGTATCTAGATAGTGTTACCGCATCGCAAGATTGACCTGTAATCCAATTTCAACATGGCTGCGTCTCAGCTATTTTGGACCTAAATTCTTCAGCCGCCTGTGGGTTTTAATAGATATTGAAGACTAACAGCTCGTGGCTTTTTACGGATTAAAACAACTTAAATCCATTTTATAGTTCACGAGCTTTTGACGTGATAACGTCTTATAATTCGATGGCCGGCTGCACCTCGGCTGTTACCTCGCTCTGAGGCGTTCCATAGCAACGGCGTGTCAATTGTTTTGTTTTATTTTGTTAAGACGTTGTCATGTTCAACTATCGTCAGTAAACCGATTTTACAGACAACCGATTTTTTGTTTTGAGTTTTGATTCTAAAAGATATACTGGAAATCATAAGTGACAAAATATTGCGTTATCGTAGCAGTGCGTGCTACGCCGTAGCCGCTGCATGCTACGCCGTAGCAAAGTGCTTAGCAAAGCGTATTGCTACCGCTCTGGCGCCACCGCTAGTTTCCGTAGATAGTTGCAGTTTCCGTAACACTGAAAATAAAGAATTGTAGTCTGAATAAATTACTTAAACTCAAAATACGTCAGAAGTTTTTTTTAAGGACATATAAAACTAACGTATGCAAATAAATCTAAAATAATAATAAAAAATAAAGCAAAATTTGTAATTTAAACTTTTTACTTTTATTTTTTTTATCTAAGAACATGCACCAATCAAACCCGAACCCATAACTGAAAACTGCATCAAAATCGGACTAGTAGTTTTGGAGAAAAATGGCAACATCTATTTACACAAACAAACAAACAACCTCTCACCCCAAACGCATATACCGTCTCCGTTCCGTCGTGGGTAAAAAAAGAATTTAGACAAAAAGTAAATACCTACCTACCTACATAATTATAATCACTAAGCACCAATACTCATCCGCATCGCTGTCCTCCGGGTACGACATGAGTACACGTGTAAGGTCAATTTGAATTTATTTCCGTCTACATTATTTTATGCCAAATTAAAATATAAAAAAGGACCATCCATAATCATAATCACATTCTCAATTTACAATGCCCACGGGACACTCATTTCAATAAGTACAAACCAGTTCCATAAATCGATACAAAATACAATATCCAATGCATTTGGGATTAAAGCAATCAAGCTTTCCATCGAGTGCATACAAGCCAATTAATTAGTTATTCGGCTAGACTCGTGACAATGGGACAACATACGATCATCGCAAGCATGTAAATGTATGTTTGTTGCCTTGCATTACCTGGCGTTGCGTAGCTGTCTGACCATTTCAATTTGAGCGTTACGTTTGTCATTTGTGACATGTTTGTGAGGTCATCATTATTGTGTTAATGCAAGACTTGGAGAAACTGGATTAGGTTTACGCAGACCGAATATTGCGAGGACTTGACTATGAATGTGAACGAGGCAAAAAGAGTATGCAAGGATCGTAGCAGTTGGCGTTCTGTAGTTTTTGCTTACCCACATGGGAAAAGGATGTAAGTTTATGTATGTATGTGTGTGTATGTTTACTATACTGTTCGTTCTTACTTTATCGTGTGGTTAGAACCGAACCTGGTGTCGGAGATTTTATTTTATATTTTATTTTATTAAGCTATTGCATAGCTTCTATCGCGGGCCTTGAGCGTGGAGAGCGAATCCAGAAATTTCCTAACAAAAAATTTAAGATTCAGTACTCAACCAGGTTGCTATGGTTACGGAAAATAACAAGGTTGGCAACTGAGGTTGTCAAATTAAATAATTTATAACCTCACGTTGTAAATGTGTAAAGTTTTTCTGTTTTGTCTCTCTGCTTTCTCCTTCTAAAATATTCTTACTCGTATAATTTGTGTACAAAGTGTTTTAAATATGAATAAACAAAGTGCATTTATTAATGAAGAAAGTCACGAAAAAATAGTGAAAGATAATGAGTGAGTACTCCTCGAGTACTCTATATACATTCATTTTATTATTATTACGCATCTATCATACGTTTTATTGGTTTTTGCATTACTATTCTGCGAATCGGTCTTAGAAGACGATTCGTTTTCTTATAAAATATCTAAAATAAAATAAATAATTTTCATATTTTTCAATGTTATGACACTTACGTCAGGCTGACAAGCTGTCAATACTTTTTCTTTTAAATTTTCTGTCATAGAGTTTCGTACTAGCTTAGTCTATGAAAGTTACTTTTGATTTACTTATATAATTTAAATTCTTTTTAAAAAATACTGCATAAATAAAATAAATAAATAATTATTTGCATAAGTTGATAAAAAATGCTATGCAATAGCTTTACCGCGGCAGTCTCCAAGTGCCACATCAACTTTTTTTTATTTATTTTTTTTTCATGGCCCTCTTTTTTTTGGGGAAGGGTGGGAAATCATCAAAGGACTCCGCCCGCTCTGGGCAGAGCGGAAGGGAGTGTCAGATTTCTACTGACTAAACACCACCCATGTTTCATCCTAGCCCTTTGTGTCGAGGCCGCGGTATCTCTTTCGAACAACCCGCAGCTCCGACAGGACAGATTAACTATCTTAGGATACGTAACAGTGAAAATAATCACTAGGATAACAGGATAACAAATACAGTGTCTCAATATTCAAGAAAGCTCCATAAGTATAAGAAAATTTGAACTAGCAACAAATATTAACGAGGTGTTTCATTTCCACGTAAAATACAATACTGCTAATAAACAATAATGAAGGAGTGGGATCAAAATCAAAATCAAAATTCATTTATTCAAACTAGGCTGATAATCAGCACTTTTCGAAGGTCAAAATTTACTTTACCTACTTTACTACAGTGAAACTTGGTCAACTGGGACTTGGATAAGTGAGAAACCTCTATAACTGGAACTCATACTGGGGTCCCATAAGACAGATTTGAATATCTGAGACACATTTAACCAGGTTTCATTTTTATAAGACAGTCCCCCAAAACGCCCACCCATCGGCACTTCCTAGTGTTTAGCTGGATGAAGGTGAGATAAAGGTATAAAAGAACGGATTGCTCTAAATCTGTCATATCGGGCTTGAACCTCACAATAGTGCCTGAACTAGGACACGAACTGAACCTAGCTGACACAATGAGCCTTCGTTGATATTTTGCAATGCTTCTTTGGATTTAGCTGTTACGTACGGTTGTGTTTTGTTTTACTTTAGAATCTCTCCTACTAGTATTGTGTCGTCAAAGTCACGTGGAGAGTTTTCAGATACATAAGTCAGTCGTGATACTCGTAAGGAATGAAACAGTACCCTAATAAAATTATACATTATCTTAAGATCATGCCTTAAATTCCCGAATGTTTAGACAGAGGTGTACCCATTAGTACACCAACATTTCGCCAGTTAGGTTTAGTCCATTGTAATAGGGGACGAGTCTATTGCCATCAACCGGGCACAATACCAGACTCCGCGGCTGCTACTGAGGAATTCTTAATGGAAAAATACCTACAACACTACGCCCAACCTGGGGATCGAACCCAGTACCTCATGCACAGCTGTCATGATGGACAGTAGATCTACGAACAGTCAAATAAAATTAAATTGTAATATATATTTTTATTATATTAGAAAGGCAATTATTGTCTCAAGATGGACGCAAAACAAAGAGGCTCGCTCTTCAACAAAAAATATTTTAGTTTTTTGAACTCAAGTACCTAACTTGATTCCCAACATCAAAAACTTAATATCGATTTCTCGCTAACGAACGTTCGTTATGGATTACCAAACAGCAACGAATGTTCGCAACACGAACTCTCGCGGTGATAACGGGTCATTATTCCTTTCATGCGAGAATAGACACTCACTCCGTTGCAGCCAATCACCGCCGTGCCAACCGGGTATCAATCGAGCAATCATTGTTGCTGACAGTGACACATTCATTAAAACCTCATTTGGCATACCATAGACTACATAGCGTGGCTAAAGGTGAACGCATAGCTGTAAGTACTGCACTTGATCAACTGAAGATCTCGACTAATCATAGACTCGTGGCTTGATAAAAACTGCCGCTCCGATCAATCCATATTAAGCCACGTTTGCGTAGGTTGATGTGACAACCCATTACATTCTAACACCCGTATCTATAAACAAGTCATAGTGATTACTTGAGTAAATGTCATTGTTTAAAATACAATTTTTGCTCTTTAGTTTAGTATTCCTTAATAATGTTAGAACTATCAAAGGTTCTAACTTTGTTTAAATTCTTGTCCATTGCATAAAAATATTTGCATAAGTAATTACTTTAACTTGAGTATAAATACGGATGTAAGTCTCCTCCATGCCGTGGAAAGCACGTTAAGCCGTTGGTTCCTGCTGTTATTTGTAGATCTTGACAACTACATAGATAGTCGTAACCGGTAGTCAGCGGCGCGAAATTCAAACAACCATTCTTACCAAGGGGTATTTAATATAACCCAGTACTAACTGGGTTATGGAGCTCAGTTAGGTAGTCGCTCAATATAACATAATACTATTTAGTTGCATCCGGTTAGACTGGAAGCCGACGCAGACATAATTGGGAAAAGGTCAAGCAGATGATGATGGTGTCGTGGTGATCTATGGTGTGTAACTATGGTTGCGTAACATACATTACGCATTAGAACAATAGTAGTTTATGCGACTGTGCATAATGAAGGGCATTACATCACAAGTGTGGGTTTAATAGCATCACACGAGTGTTGTAATGCCTAATTATGTATAGTTGCATACCTACACTACTTTATCTACCCAAATATCATAAGGGCTCTATGATGGGTTCAGGAACCATAGGGAAATGACCAGCATTGTTACCAGTGTAATGCAATAAAAAATGTAGATGTTCAGATGTCTTTTTGATGGTCTTAATGTAGATACTAGAATAGCACACGCACTTGAATTTGACACCTGTTCCAAATTTAAACTCATAACCTAGGTACTGTTTTCCGTAGGGTATGAGTTCATAACAGTTCTGTTTATTTCTGCTGGTTGGTAATGCTGGTCATTGCCTATGGTTTTTGAACGCATTAGAGAGGGTTTATGATATTTGGGTAGATAAATAAATAAATCAGTGTGCGTTGTCCTTTATTCTCCATAATCTTCCCTATGTATTGACACGTTGCCAATGTACCGTAATATATAGTGTGAGAATGTAAACAATAGCTACCGGGACTACAATAGAACGTTATAATAACCCGCTTAGTTATTGAATAAAAGCGATTATCCCATTATTGCTTTCACTCACTGTCTTTATATAGCGACTTTTGTTCATTATTATTAATACTGAAAACACATTACACATATATTACTTCGGTGACGTGAAAGAACTAAAATCACAAATAATAAAAAGTCTAATTGTTACTAAACATAACATCACGCCTATAACTTAAAAGGGTTAGGCAGAGGTGTACCTAATGGTACACCAACATTTTGCCAATAATAAGGGGCGAGCCTATTGCCATCAATCGGGCACAAAAGCGGAGTTGCTACTGAGAAGTTTCTGAAAGAAAAACCGGAAAGTCAACTTGTTATTTTTTTTTATGATTTGAACTCATTCAACGCCATCGAATTAAGAGAATCAGGAGATAAGAAGGAGTGTTATTTAGTATGAATCCTTGCCTAACTATTTATTGCCTATCGTTCAGTAGGCTTCAGGGGGTCGTTGAAGAAGAATTCAGTGTTTTATTATTGTTTTGGTTAACTCTTTCCTTATGACCCACTGTTTACTTACACACACACACATAATTATGTAATTAGGTACTTGAGAAGTCGTCATTTATTGTACCGTATCAGCTAAACACGAATAATAAGAATAGGTGTTGCTGCTGCTGTGGGAAATAATGACAGGCAGTCAGCAAAGTAAGCAGGGCTAATTGGTATTTAGGAAACTTCTGACATATAACAAACCTAGACGCACAGTTTCTTGCAAATGTCACATCAGAAAGTGCCCCTCCCTCTCCTAGAGAGGAAGCCTGTGTCCCAGCAGTATAGACTGATTATGCTTATGCTAACTTCGCAAATGTTTACTAATAGTGCCGGTCCTCTCAATAGAACTCAAGCGCCAAAAAAATGTAATGGCTACTTTAAAAGAAGAAAAAAGAAATCCTCTTACCTACCTTACGAAGATCATCACTCCTCGTTTGCACGCAATCCGTCAATTAGTACTCTGAAGTTTTCCACGAGTCTCTCTTCTCGTATAATTACAGAAATGATTAGTCACCTGATTGCCTAATTAAGATATTCTAAGTTTAGGATACTCATCTCATCTAAATTAGTATGAACAGGGCGTCTAAAATGGCAACTTTAGCAGATCTTAATATGAATTGTGTAAAAAGCATTAAATGGGCCTTTCTTAATAGTAACTGCGTTTGTGGCCATTTAGGAAAATCCTACTAATATTATAAACGCGAAAGTTTGTAAGTATGGTTGGAGGGATGGATGGATGTTTGTTAATCTTTCACGCAAAAACTACTGAACGGATTTGGATACAATTTGGTACACAGATAGTTTATAACCTGGATTAACACATGGGATAGTTTTTATCCCGATTTTGTCTTTCCGTGGGATAATTTTCGAGTTGTAGCGGGCGAAGCTGCTGGCAACAGCTAGTACCTCATAATAGGAAATTAATATGAATTGCGTTAAGGCGAGGTTACCCTACTTTGTTTTTATGTACGCACGACCTCACCCCCCGCCCTGCCGCGCGAGCGATATAATGCCTAAATTTTGACTGTTTTTTCTCTCTTAGAGAAAAATGATAAAGAAATTATACATTATGTGACCCGAGATAATACACATTTTTTACGACCTTTATTATGAAATATGTTTTATTTTTCAAAGCCTAATATAACTCAAATAAAACTATTATTTAGCCATCATTTGGACATGTCTTTGCGATTTAATTGGATGCAGTGAAGTGTAAGTAATCGTGTATCGCATGCCCGACATGTCATGATCGAAGAGTCAACTATGTAATACATTTTTTTCAAAATTTAAATCCGTTCCATGTACGAGTAAAACGCTATTGTTGACGACGTTTATCGGGGTAACCCCGCCTTAAAAATCGTAAAATGGTCACAGACGCAAGCTACTATTGTAAAAGGTTAATTTTATGCTTTTTAACGCAATTCATCTTATGATCTGCTAAAGTAGCCATTTTAGACACCCTGAAACTCTGTCGTCTACTTTACTGGTATAATAAATTACGTGATATTTCTTCGAATACTGAATTCGTTAGTACTTGAAATTCATCATGTCATCTAAATACGCCGACTGAATTCTAATAAATTACCTAAGTTCGCGCTTGTAATCACCGAATGGAAGGCAGAGGTGTGTACCTGATAGGAAAGAAAAAAAAAATGAAAAAAAAAAAGAAGATCATCTTTTTTTGTTATGAAAAAATGTACATAGAACTAGAATAGAAATAATTGTAGGAAAGTACATTTTTTCATAACAAAAAAAAACTTGCATTTCTGTATCTCGAGGAAAACCGAAAAAGATAAGTTTTTATCTCTTCTCTTGTTTCAAAATCAAAAGTCATTTATTCAAACTAGGCTGATAAACAGCACTTTTCGAACGGCACACGTCTTGCACATGCTGAATCAAAGTATATATATATCTATGACTGGATCTACATTCATCTACTGCACATAATATTATGCCAGTAGTAGACATAATAATTTCTTAGGATTTCAATTTTTAAGTCCTATCTAATGATTATGGGGGGAGCGATATTGTATATTGCACAACACTAGACTCTACGGCAGCTACAGTCGCGGTTGCGACCACTAGCAACTAGGCAGTAATTCATTCTTGGATTTTGTTGTCGCTCAAGAGATTTAGCTATATACAAAGATCTATAATGGCTCATGGCCACAATTCGTCATCACGTCAACGTCATCTTCCGAGCTTTTTCCATAGTACGTTGGGGAAGTAGTACATGCCAGTATTTTACATGTAGAGACTGCCTATCCGACCTCCTTAATCCTGTTAGAACCGCAATACGGTACGGCCCCTTGACAAGACTGATTGACATACTTTGGAATCACTAACTATTTAGCTGTAATGACTGTCGATTATCTACAAATGACAGACGGAAGTCCGCGAGTATATCGAACAAAAATTTTCCTACATATTCTCCTAAAAAAAATTGCTGCGCCTTGAGTGCCTAAAGATGTATCTCAGATTCTCAGTTGAAAGTGCTCATTTCACAAAATGCACCGAAAGTAGGTTATAAGAAATATTGATAATCTTCAATTCAAAGGCACCTATTAATAATGTTATAATCATCTACGGCAAATTCCCTAAAGAAAAAATTGGGGTTTATTTTCTAATTATTATTATAATCCCTTACCTCTTCCAATTATAAGTTCTTGTTGGCGTTCAATTCGTTAAGCTCCTATAGATCCAATCATAATATTGGTTAAGTTTTGATTTCATTCGATGTTATTTATTAGATAATCTGAGTTTATTGTGCAGCCAAATTAAGGTGAGACTAAATAATAGACCTCTACTACCGCCTTATTACAAAACGTAGTTAAACCTGGTTTAACTTAGACTTGGTTTATCTCGCATGACGTCTCACTTCAATAATATTCAAAAGAAAGTGACAGCATGCGAGATAAACCAGGTCTAAGTTAAACCAGGTGTAACTACCTTTTGTAATAAGGCGGCTACTATTGTTTAGTCTGCTTTGCTCTACTACATATTTAAGACGAGAAACAGAGAGGTATGGAAGAGAAAGACATGCTGCGTTGACCCCAAATGAATTGGGATAACGTCAAGAGAATGATGACATGATCATACTGGAATCTCGTCATTAGATCTACTGGAATGACATCATTAAAATTTGTCACATATAAACTCACGACAGTTTGTGTGATTTATTCTCTTTGTGATTGTGAGGAACTCGTGGTTTAACAATAATAGCCGCATGGGTCAATCTTCAAAGTCAAGCCGGTCCGTGGATCGGTGACCATCCAATACATACCGAGTTTCCTCCATGCTTCGAAATGCCGTTGTCCCATCTGTCATTTGAAGATGGCACTCGATACCCAGAGGGTTATTGAGCAAGCCAACATACGTTCAAATAGTTTCAAATGCACCCTACGTAATCCGGTTTTTAGTTTCAGATTAACCCAAACAAAAAAAAATATATAACACGATCTTTAGAGCCTGTTAACTTTTCCTACTACAAGTACTTGCTCATAAACATAGGGATCTGCTAGAATACGTAGTACCGTGTTCATCATAATCCCATAATTTATATGTGTACCATTTGGCTCTCTGCGGTACACAGGGTACACTGGCCGACCGGCCTTGCTTCCCGTAGCTACTTGTGTGCCAAAGGATTCGGGCTACAATAATGCATAAGTCATAGATATTATCTCTGCATTTCTCATCTTTTAGCGGAACCAAAATGTGGTTGCAACGTTTATGCGTAGTTTATTATTTGTCTTTGGCACTGAAACTAGGAGTAACCTAGAAACCAAGAATCTTTATATTGTCTGGAGGTAGACGACACCCAATCCTTTTCCATGCGTTTTATTAATAGGTACTACTGCCACGTTGTTCTCGCGGTCGCAAGCGTGTTTGCTGATCGTGGGGATCCTGGGTTCGATTCCCAGCCTGGGCAAAAAGGGCTATTGGGTTTTACCATTAGAAAATTCTCAGTAGTACACCGGAGTTTGGAAGTTGGCGGTATGATACCCCAGTGCCTCAGAAAGCAAGTTAAGCAGTTGGCCCTACGCCTGATCTCTCTCCGGTTGAGTCCGATTGCCGTCCCATCGGATTATGAGCAAAAAGGAACAGAGAGTGCACCTGTGCACTTGTCCACTTTTCTAGCCTCCCCCCCCCCTTGGTAATACGTTGCCCATTCATTTGGCACAAACTATCTTTCTCTTCTATATTTTGTAATTATATCTTTCACACAGTCCATCCATCCATTCTTTGGGCACGGGCATTAACTTAAATAATGAACATATTATTATGTCCTATTATTTTTCTATACCAGTAAATTAAAAGGCTCTTCAAAAGCCGAAACGGACACAACGCTTCCAAAAGCAATTATTTTCACTAAAAGAGCCCGTGTGATGTGAACGTATAATTATAGTTCATTCCACTTCTGTCAACATTATAATTTGTTAGTTATAGGGAACGTGTAGTTTAGCAGTTCGCTAAATAACTACAGTAATTAACAACGCGTTCATTAAATGGATAACGGTTTTATGTATAGCTACATGGGTATTTCTATCATCTAACTAAATTGTATGAGCTAATATTTATTTTATCTATAAATGTGAAAATGTGTAGGTACGGGGAGTGTTTCTCATTGTTACGTCTACAAGTATGGGCTAAACCGCTGAACCAAGTAAAATAATATTTTAAAAAATCTACCCCGTACAGGTGAAACGAGGTGTTAATATAATATAAACTTAATTTTTTGAGCATACGGTGGGTCAAAATACCATGAAACTGGTGCCCAGACGCAGTGAGGCGAGGTCACGAAGGAGATGGTGGAACGAACTAGACAGGTGCCGTCAGAACTGGAAGGAGAACGTGATGATTCACGAGAAATGTTAGGAGTGGAGGGAGGTTTTTGCTCAGTAGTAAGACAGAGCAGCCAAGGAAAAAAATACTTTATTAATCTTACAATTTTACAATATCCCAAAAAAAAACTGCCCAAGTGCAAGTCGGACTTGCACATGATGGGTTCCGTACCATAACTTCTTATAGGTTTCCCTGTAATCTATACGTGTTGAACTAATTTCTGTATTTTTTTCAGAATTTTAGATTCAGTAGTTTCGGAGATTAGGGGGGTCGGACAGACAGACAGACACACGAGTGATCCTATAAGGGTTCCGTTTTTTCCTTTTGAGGTACGTAACCCTAAAAAGAATTTTGCAATTGATGATGGTAGGTATTTATAGCTTATTGTATAGTTTAGTGACAAACAAATTATATAACTACTCTCCGTACTAGTTTTAAACCATACCAACCATGTACCAACCGTACATACTAAAAGCAAACTTATCAGGTATGCATGTAATGTATAGATTCATCATCATCATCATCATTTCAGACGAAAGACGTCCACTGCTGGACATAGAGCTCCCCTGGTGTCGAATACTGGGTCATTTCTGTTTTATTCTACTTATCGTTTGATTCTTCTGCTGTCTGTACGGAAATAACCAATAAGGCGGATTTTTCTTCATAAAATAGAGCTGTGGTGAGTTTACACATACTTTTTTTTGTGGCAAATTTACTTACGAATGTACAATAACCCCCCGAGTCAGTCGCCCGAAAGTCTGAAATTAGGCAGATGATGTACTTAGGTGATGCATTAGAAAATAGACCTACATTGGTTGCATAGTTATAGATTTAATTCCTTAAGTTTAGTACTACGAAAACAAAAACTATGCAATTAATAACCCTCCTTTTGGGCTTCGCCGCAGTCGGGTGAAAATACAAGCTAGGCTGACTTGATATTGTAGCTTTAACACAAATAGAACAAGAAAAACTAAATGTGTCATAATTATTACGCAAGTGAGTTAATACTTTACACGTGTTAAGACATAAATATTTATTTTCCAGGTGTCGGATCGATGGGGACTTTTTACATTTCATTTATAATGGTGTTTTGAACAATCCTACCAATTTTCAGTCGGGTGGAGTTAATGTAACCTCGGATGTCTAAATTGACCGGACTAAAATCTCAATTTTTTAAAATCAAAAGAGAGTCAAAGCTTCTACAACAGTGGGGTCATGACTGCCTGTATCACTGTTGCTGTTGCACTGTTTTCGTTTCGTTCGTTAGTGGCCACCACCACGTGTGGAAGTATATCGTCACCCCAACACACGTGGCGCTAGTGTCGCTGGCCGATATAGACAACGTAGGGACAGTTTAAGAGAAGCCCTATCCTGAACACTGCTTTACTGTGTAGAAACGGACTCCCCGCATGTATAAATTCGAATCTTGTACTTTCTCAAATTGTCGGGAAAACTTTGATAGCGCGATGCAGAACTCGATTAAATGTGATGCAAATTTAGGTTTTAATGCAGGGGTCGTACAGTTGACCCCTTATAACGCGTTGTAAAATGAGGGTCCGAATCATTCTGCGCATGCGTAATACAACGAGGGTGCGAGTTCTATTCTCAGATGGAACAGGTTCTTTTTGTGTCTAGCAGATTCTTCGAATGGTTTTATAATAAAGCAAAATCGCATGTATGCTTGATGGAAAATAATAAATTAAAAGCATAGGTAAATACTTTTTTTATAAACAAGCTTTTATTAAAATGGAAAAGGTTAAAAAGAATAAACTCCATCAACAGACCCGGGAAACCATCTAGAGACAAAGTACTCGTCAAGACAAATCTTCTGAGCCCAAACTCGATGGGGTTGCGTCGTTGCATTACTGAGTTCCTATGGCCACATTGGCCACCTTCTAGCTCCATTACCAGATCAGCTCCATGTCATCATAATATTGTATTGTCACGCAATACGCATTTGCGTGTACAATTTCAGCTCAGTAGGTTGAAAATATCTGCTTCAAAATTGAGTTACAAGAATCCACTCGAACATACATACATTGCAAGTTAAATAAAAGCTTGTAAAAAGAGCTTTACCCATTTTTTTTATTTTTTTTTTTATTAGTACACCCACATTTCACCAGTTATTGTTATGTATGTTTACTTTATATCACCTGTAATAGTTGGCGGGCCTATTGCCAACAACTGGGCACAAATCCAGACTCCGTGGGCCGTGGCTGCTACTGAGAAATTCCTAATGGAAATACTCCAAAAAAACATTTTTCGCGACCCAAGAATCAAACCTAGGATCTCATGCTCAGAAGTCGGTCTTGCGACCCTTAGTCTAACGAGGCAGTCGCAAATAAAAAAAGAAATTAATTTCGATATTCACGCGAACGAAATCGAGCGCTATCATTTTAATATCAAGCCTTTGCCCCAATCATTTGAGGGGTTATCTTGTAGTCTAGATTTAGCTGAATATTATAATTTAATATGTCGGGAACGAGACTACCACCCGATACCCACAACCCAATTACGGAGGAATACCAAAATTATAGGTCAGAGCAGCTGTCAGACTTCTAATATTCTCAATATTCATCTGATATTCGCAATATTGACTTGACTACTGTTACTAACGGATGCGGACGCTCTGACCAAAGTGGGTCTACATATGAGGGTACATACTTTATGCACCCTAATTTATACCCTAAACCCTTAGGGCATACCTGTCCGCAGATTGACAGTGGGTCACATACCTTTCGATTGACACGGTTACCATTTAGCCAGTGATCCGACGGTTAATAAATTCAGGTATGTGCCTGCTGCTACAAAGGTCAATTTCTAAATGTAGGTACCGTACTCGTAGATACCAGGACCAAGGCGTAATCTATAAACGATTTATTTCAAATAAAGATCCATTTTTACTTTTTTATATTATGTGTAGGTAATCAACCTTTTATCTTGCATTCAATGTAAAGCATGAGAAGCAGATGAGCTGGCGAAATGTGGGTGTACTTTAGGTACACCTCTGCCTCACCCTTTGGGGATTACATGCGAGATGTTATGTTATGTCAACGTAAAGCACTGCTCATTTATAACTTAACTAACAGACAAAAGTTGAACAGAGCACCTATAGGTAAGTCCAATAAGCCGACAACAGAACTGGAACGAGTTCAACGAATGATAGCACAAAGTTTTAACTGAACTTCACCTCAGGTTATCCGGTTAATTTGATCGCACGCTTAATCCCCCTCGTAATAAGTTTAGATACCCTTCCGACACAGGGAATAATTTTCATTTATAGGTTTAATTACCATGCCAGTTAATTGTAACTTTATGTGGGACTTACGTATGGATGGGACGTCCCACGGGTGCCGTAAGCTCTTATGATATTTACTGAGTGGCGGATTACAGGGGAATGCCATCCGACCGCTCTGCCATCAATAATAATAGAACTGAATACTTTAGCGTTGTTGACTGCAAGAACTTTACGATTAAGAGTTCGTTATTTAGAGGCTAAATAGCCAATGTTTTAAGGTTGGGGTGTCTTAATTTAGCACTGGGTGTTCTATTATTAGGTGAACCTTAAAGTTTTGGTTGCTCGCAATTCATGAATTTGTATACTTAAACTGAGATAGGTGTCTGATGAAGTGATGAGAATAAGAGTAATGGAGCAGTATGGGAGAAGAAGATATGCTGTGTCGACCCCAAATTAATTTGGATAAGGTCCAGAGAATGATGATGCATACTTTAACTTAGATTAGCAAGACCACAGTTCCAATTATTATAGTGCCTTTAATGCGGTGCATTAACGATGTCCCTAGCCTGAATCTCCGTGTATTCTATAACCTGCACTTCAAGTTTTATAGCTTGTCGTACAGCTCAAACTATAAACAGAACGACTTGAAGGCAAATTAAAGAAGTTTCACCTAATACAAGACAGCGTGCCTACATGTCACTACGTGCACTATACGATGTTTAAAGTTAATACGCCGAGCGTGGCGTACGTGGCGCGACGGTAGGTACGCCACATCTCACTACGAATAAAATACGAACGATACTACGCGATAATAAAACCTATTTCCACACGTAACATAGTTTTCGTTTTGTAAGTAACTTATCGATGCCGATTCGATGTTCTATTGCGAATAAAACTGAGGACTTGTGTTACTAGAGGATATTATTATATTCGTGTTGGATGAATGGTTTTTTCTGTGTTTTAAAGTGTGTGTGTGTGTGTGTTTTAAGGTTAGGAAACTTGTTATGGTGTGGAATTTTAGGAATATAGGGCCATAATAAATAATTACATACACACTACTGCAGAAGAGCATATATATTACTGTATACGTACATAATTACTGCCTGTAATTTCGAAGTTAGTAAAGCACTACTGGTTTCCCGAAGTGAAACCTGTGAGATGGCTCTTATATAGAACCTGCAGTAGGTGTACAACTTCGTTTTATAAGTGCCCATGTAGGCCTATGTGAAATTAAATATTTTGACTTTGACTTTGAGGATACCTAAATACACACCTTTAATAATCGCAGCGAATAGGAAAGTAAAACCACAAATTATCTTCTCTCAAGATGGTAAGAATAAGGCATTAATAAAAAGATCGGATAACAAAGGACATACCTACTCGTAGCAAGCGAATATTTTTTTAAACGAGAACTGTCAAAGGAAGACGGATGTTGACATTTCCTTGATTTCCCGCGATCTAACATTTCCGTATGTCACTTGCAAATCTTCGGATTTCCGGAAGAAAAACTCATTCTATAATTAATTGTTTTGCATACGATTGTTTAAATTAACATAATTGTTTGCAAACTGATTGATACATTTGTTTGCAAGACAAGAATATCGTTATCATAATTAAGTACTTCAGATCTATGGTTTCACCACATAGTTTGTGTTGTTTCGGTAGATAGTTGACCCAAACTACCACTCCTAATATAATTCCCTTTGTAGTCCGTCACTAAAAGAAACGACATCAAATTAATACAATTTTGCACCACTGCACTATGAAACTATGAAAATATCAAATTGTGTCCGTGTGCTATGCTAGGTAAATTGCAGTGCAGTCCTGTGGTTTAATTTCGTGTGTGCCGGGGGCTATAGACGGTAGACAGGTGCGCATATTTGTTCCCGAATGTTGGTATTATAATAGAAATGTCGCGTATACCTTAACTATTAGGTAACTACTGAAATTTACAAAAGGGAAAGGTATTTTGAGCTGGCTTAAGGCGAGGTTGCAGGACTTTGTTTTTATGTACGCACGACCTCACCCCCCGCCCTGCCGCGCGAGCGATATAATGCCTAAATTTTGACTGTTTTTTCTTCTTGGAGAAAAATGATAAAGAAATTATATGTACTTAAAATATGTTTTCAACATTTACTTCAGAATAAAAAGTTCTATCTACTGATATAACTTTCATATATTAATAAATTCATGATGAAATGTCTAAGCAGTAGGTACACGTTATACTTAAATTGTGATTTAGAGTCATGTTTGATAAAAAAAATGATCGAGCCGATCATTTTATATAGTTCCATATAAAATAAAGCTTAAATTTAAAGACAACTATCAACGATTATTTGAATATTGTAAAATAATAAATGTCTTTGACAAAGTAAAACTAGCTATAATATCGCAATATGCCAACGAAATTGATATAATAAGTAAAAAAATAAGACCTAACAACTTAAGATGTTTAGAATACCTACCATTATATAATCTGCCAAAATGTAACAATGAATATGGAAGAAGGACCAGCCCCCCTATTGCGTATCTTTTTAACGTCAGTGGCTATCAGAAATGTCCATAGATTAACTGTAAATTGGTTATGGTTTGGTACATTTTTTTCTTAAAAACTCACCATTTGACAGTTATTTGATAGACATTATAAGTTATCCACTGTCATTAAGAGATACACAATAGCCCTGCTGGAGGTACTTGTTACCTAACATGTTGAATAAACTCCCTAAGCAATTAACTAATAAATTAAAATCAAAGAAAACCTTGCAAATAAAACGAATAATTGATGATTAAACGAACTTACCTGTAAGTGAAGTTCTATCATAATTATACGAAACGCCTCGTCCGAAGAGATTAGTAGTTACATGTAGTATCGCATAGAGATCGCCACTTCAGCACTAGTTGAGAATATTCCTTTACCCTAGTTTTCTTCTTTTTTTTTTTTTTTTTTTGATGTGGGTAGGTACTCGTATTACTCGGTGCCCGCTGTTACGCTGGTTCCTCATTTAGTTTAGAGTAAGATCCATAAATAAATCATTGATGTATGTATTTCCTAAGAGATTAGTAACGGGATGAAAAGGGCGGGCGGGCAGTTACTAATCTCTTCGGACGAGGCGTTTCGTATAATTATGATAGAACTTCACTTACAGGTAAGTTCGTTTAATCATCAATTATACTTCACGCCTCGTCCTCGAGATTAGTAGTTACATGTAGAATTTGAGAGTATGTGAGGGAAATATCATCAATGATACAACCTTTTAGATAAAAATAGAAACGACTGTTTATTTTCCAACAAATATTTAACCTCTTTGTTTTAATTTTACAAATTAAAAATTGTAATTTTAATCACTTGAACATATTAAAAAGGAAATTTTCTTCCGTCTTACATAACATGAATACAATTATTCTTATAATAATTATAACAGTTACAAAATAGTAATGTAAATAGTTTCTACTACAAGATAAAGAAATGTCTTTAGCTATTGATAACCGAATGAGCCAAGGATGTACAATCATTGTTCAAAATCGTTCTATTGTAGAACCTCGCAAACACAGTTGAATTGCCGCTCCAGCCGGCTGTGTTGCGGATAGCATCGACGCTTACACCGAGTGAGTGCGCGCGCGACGTGCTGGCGTGCCTCGTGCTGTGCGCAGAGAACACGGACGTGTCGATCCCGCACTCACTTAGTGTCGTTTTTACCCAGCGGCTGAGGGTTTGGGTGCCGACTGCTTTGTGGGGCTTTTTTATACCTACGAACAACAGGTCAGATTTTCTAAAGGGCGTCGATTTATTTGTATAGCAAATCAATGTGGCTGCGGGACAAATTGCAGGTTTTTGATTAAAGAATGGAATGTAAAGCATTGGTTGTTTGGAACCTGCTTTAGAAGTTTTAATGATATCTGGGATTCTAATACTGATGTGGTTTGATGAAATATTAATGTTCTTGATATTTATTTTGGATAAGGTTTGTAATCTATGGGCGGTTGTAATTGCTAGTAATGTGATTGTTTTTCTAGTTAATTTGTCAAATGACAGCTCTTCATTTGGATACCATTGACTTAGGTGGTCAAGTACGCAATTCGTGTCCCATGTGTAGCTATACTTTGGTAAAGATGGTCGGAGACGATACACACCTTTGAAGAATCTCTGTATTCTGTCATCTTTAGATATGGTAGATCCTAATAAAATTGCGAGAGCTGATCTACAAGAATTGAGGGTACCATATTGCGCACCCTGGTGAAATTGTTTAGTCAAAAAATGAATGACAGTAGGAATAGACGCAATAAACACATTGGTGTGAGTATGTTTACAGTAGTTCCACCATTTCCTCAGGCAAGTGTCGTATTGCTTGAGGGAGTTGGCCGATAATGACGCCATCATTATATCCAGTGAAGACGGTGGTACGCTTCTTATTGATAGTGCCTCCCGGATAAGACTGCAGCCTCCAGGGTAATCGTCTGGTGTATCCGACTGGAGCTGGAATGCGAGATTAAAGCTCGTTTGTGAGGTGGAAATGATAAAACTTTAGAGACTGTAAGGGCTTGAAAGATTGGATACCACGGTTGGGTGGGCCATGATGGAACAACTACAATACCTATAGATTTTTCGGCGATTATTTTCCTGAGAACTTTCAAAATTATCGAGAAAGGGGGAAAAGCATAGAAATGCTTGTTTGCCCATGATATTGTAAAGGCGTCGATAGCAATTGCATCAGGGTCCCTATGCCATGAGATATAAGCTTTACATTTTTTATTTATGCGGCTTGCGAAAAGGTCAATCTCGGGTGAGCCAAAACAACGAGTTATGTGATTGAATGCCTTATCATCAAGCTCCCACTCAATGTCTGGGTGGTTTCTCCGTGACTCAGCATCTGCTACGACATTATTACTAGACTTTATATAAGATGCATAAATGTACAATCCTCGATCCTCGCACCATTCCCAAATTTCTCTAGTGATTTGTGTAAGGTGTGGGTACTGAACACCACCCATTCGGTTGATATAGGCAACTGCAGTTGAGTTGTCTACGCGCAAAAGTATCTGGCAATCTGACAAGTCTTTTGCAAAGATTTTTAGAGCAATAAAAGCAGCCAACAATTCAAGATAGTTGATGTGCTTTTTGCACTCGGTGTTTGACCAACTACCACTAGCTGTATTGCCCATACATGCTGCGCCCCACCCCGTCGTTGAGGCGTCAGAGAATATTTCAGTGTGATAGTCGTCACTTCTTATGTGACGTACTGAAATCAAAATGCGATTAAGCCACCATTGAATATCTATCTGCAGTGAGTCGGGAATGTTTATGACTTTTTCATAATCATCATCGTTTTTCAGGTTAAGAAATTTGCAGCGCTCCAGCTCTTTGGTGTGGAGAAGCCCGTATTCTACTCCAGGGCAGGCTGACACAAGTAGCCCCGTTAATTGAGCTAATTTCCTGACTGAACAGCGACGCAACTTCTGAAAGGCTTGTAATTCAGAACTGATGCGTGCCCTTTTTTCTTGAGGCAAGCTTAGGGTAAGATCATGGGAGTTGATGATCATACCTAAATATTTACATTTCATGGAGGGTACGAAAATGCTCTTTTCTTCATTGATAATGAAGCCAAGTGAACTTAGTATTTTTTTGGTAATGTCGAGGTTTTGTACACAATCTGAAAAGGTACGTCCCAGAAGGAGCCAATCGTCTAAATAAAGAGTCGAGAGCAAACCAGCGGTTCGAAGTAATTTTACTATTGGTTTGGTTATTTTCGTGAATACGAACGGGGCTGTATTAAGCCCGAATGGTAGGACGTTAAACTGGTACAGTTTTTGATCATAATTAAATCGTAGATATTTTTTGGAGTTCTCATGAATTTTTACCAAGAGGTAAGCGTCCTTTAGGTCGAGGGTAGTCATCCAACAATCTTGTGTAACAAGTTTAATAGCTGTACGGAGGTCCTCCAACTTAAAATGATCAGTCTTTATGAAGCGATTAAGATTTTTGAGATTTAAAATAAATCTATATTTTCCATTAGGCTTGGGGGTAAGAAAAATGCTGGATATAAACTGGCCCTCGCATGGTTCACATGGGGATACCGCACCGATACGTAATAAATCACTTATTGCCTCATTGAACTGTCTTTTTTCTGCAGTGGACTGTGCAGGGGTACACGGAATATAGTTTTGAGTTGGTGGACTAGAGAAGGGAATTTTATAACCGTCAATCCAAGAGAGGACTGTGCGGTCCTCTGTTATAAGTGACCATTGAGTTTTAAAAAGATGTAAACGACCGGCATACTCAACTGTATTTACAGGCGGCGTCGAGTTTGAGCAGGGGGCGGCGGCGGCTGCTGACGCGGCCACGGTCTCGATGAGTGCGCGGGCGGCGGCGGGGCTGTGCGCGCTCTCGCTGCAGGCTCGCGGCTCCTGTGCGGGGGGCCCGACTGCCTGTAAGCCGGACCGGGAGCCTTCCTGTTTAAATTCCTCTGGTTAGGGAATTTTGATCGCTTCACTGAGTTAGATTGGTCGGCTTTAAGCTCGACTCCAGATTTATTTATTGACTTCGCAGCCTTTAGCGTGTCAGCTAACGTTTCCCCAAATAGAAAAGCGTCAATCTTTGTACTGGAAAGATGTTCCGACATGTCCTTTTTCAGTGAAAACAATATAAAGTTTCTTCTTGTCACTGAGTCAGCGTGCTGAACGTCGCACATTAATCTGCCAAGATCCATCAATTTTTGAAGTAACTCCTTGTCTTTGTTTTCAGAGTTTAATTGTGTTGTGATTATATCACCCAGGCATGATATTGCACTTGCCACCTGCTTTTGTTTGGCTTCAATGCCTTTATCGCGTTTTATGAAGCTTTCTTGCATAGCGGCTTTGACTTCCGGATTTATTTTAGGGGAGTCAATACGAAGACAATTTCCAGGAAGTGGGTACTTTAACATTAGCTCTTTTCTGGTGTCTTTGTTTAACCCCTCTGAGGCTATATGTCCAAATCGAGATGCTATTTCTTCATGGATATCTTTTCCACGTTTTTCCGCTAGTGAAGGGTCTTCACCGAGGATTTCCAGAACTTCAGTGTCTAAACATGTGTTAGACTGCGCAGTGACTGTGACCTCGTCTTGTACGGGTGGCATGGACGTGCCAGGCTGTTCTTGGGGAGCCACTATGTCGTTTTGGATATCATTAGTTGGTAATGATTGCTCAATGACATTGGTGTCCATGAATTCGAACGTTTCCGGTTCGTGTTCATCGCTCAGCCAATCAGATGGCTCTAGCGCATCAGGCGGGTCTGGAAAAACCACGAATATCGGTTATGATAATCGGTTTTATTATATCACTAAGTGTGCGGTGAAATAGCCCCAATGGCTATTCAGGTTACACACTCATTATCATCGCAACGTAAATACGTCGAGTTTATAAGGGTAGGTAGGATTTTGCATTGAAAAAATGAATTAAATAAAAGTACAGAATTGCACATAATTGATAACAAACGTTGTCTTGTTCAGGTTAGGTAACAATCCCCAATGAATTGAACGCCAACCGACACATTTAAATTGCAACGAAAAAGCCCCAGTGGCTGATTCTGGTTTGCATTACGTACCCATAACATGCACTTATCACTTTCACTTTTACAAGAAAAGTATTAGTAGGTACATACCTGTTTCAACGCCGTAGGCGGTTCCCGGTAATTCCTCGGTTGGTTTGGTTTGTATTTTCTTTTCTAATTTTCGCAATTTGCGCATTAAATGTTCAATCTCTTCTTCACACGTCCTAGATGGTTTATGTTTCGGCATAATGTGCACGAAATAATGGTACAAATTATTAGGACGAGAGTGTCTTCAGTGGCCGAGCACTAAAATGCGAATGAGGAACCAGCGTAACAGCGGGCACCGAGTAATACGAGTACCTACCCACATCAAAAAAAAAAAAAAAAAAAGAAGAAAACTAGGGTAAAGGAATATTCTCAACTAGTGCTGAAGTGGCGATCTCTATGCGATACTACATGTAACTACTAATCTCGAGGACGAGGCGTGAAGTATAATTAAATATTACCTCACAGTGGATCAATACAAAGTTCCTCCAGATCTCTCACAAATAAACAAATAGGTAATGTACTTAATTTTATGTAAAAATATATTTTAATGTAAACAAGCGAGACGCCTCACTCGCACATAATCTTTCAGAGTTAAGATTAAGCGATGTGTGTTTTTTCAAAATTTATGAAGTGTTTTTGAAAATAAAAAGTTTTAAATTTTTAATTTTTTTTTTTTTTTTTTTTATTTTAAATCGCGTTTCTATCTTTACGCTTTACTTGAGAGTATGTTCAATTTTTATGTAATGATTTTTATTTATTAAAAAACTCATATTTATATTAGTTCGATTTTCAAAGGTTCAAAAATCTTAAAAAGTACTGCAACCCCGCCTTAAGCACATAATGATGATAAACACGTAACTAGGTATGTAGGTACACGGTTTCTGCGAAACAAGCTCGTTTGTTGCAGAAGATGTTCGTAGTAAGATGGAGTTTACGAATACCTAAATTGAAGTTTAAAGAGCTCGTTATTTCCACGAAATAAAAGTATCGTTTCGTCTTACTAAATAGTGTTGTGACAATATCAAGGTTTCGACTTACCGTTTCATTTAATGCTTTTGGATTCGTCATTTCGTCGTAATTTTTCGTTGCCCCATGTTACTTGAGGTCGACGCAACGCGATTGTTCTGCCATTTTCCTCTGTCAACCGTCGCGCATCATTTACTCAGTTTTCTTCTAGGTATATCATTCTTCACACAATGATTTCCTCTCCCTCATCATTCATCAACATTTTTATTCAATATTCTTTTAGTCACATGCGATCTTCCACATCAAAGAAAGAAAGAAGAAGAAAGAAAACATATTTATTTAGTACATGCCACAAGTGCACACAACAAACAATAAAGAAATTGAAAAAAATAACAGAAAAAAATAAAAGCGTGTGTGCATCTCACGGCTGCGCCAAATAGGACCAGTTCAGCAAACTGCCGAGCTGGTTTTCAACTGGCCCTGAGATAGATGGTGACGTAACGAGCGTAAAACAGTTTAGCCCTTTGTGTGTATATAAATATGTGTGTGTATGAGAAGGTACTTACATTATATGAAATAGGTGTGTAATAACAAAAATAAGAATACTTAGTAGGTAATTAAAAATAAAAACATCACATATCCATACCAAGACAGTCGATTCCCTTTCAACATTTCCGAAACTGTAGCAAATGCCTATATAAATACTCATTGCATTCAATTCTGTTAGGTACTGTCGCAACAAAATTTCCTCTAATATCCTCGTTGCATTCACTCATTCGTATTTCGGTACCAACTGACTTTATAGAACAGTGAACGAATTGTTGTTCGAAATTACTTACAAATTGGGCAGCTACTAAATCAATTCATTTCAAATATCTATACCTACCTACATGAAAAAAAGAAAGAAATTATTTACAGAAAACTCCATTATTGTGTGCACTGAATAGATAAAAACAAGATAAGAATCATATAGAGCCGCATAAAGATAACGACAACAAAGGATATATTTTCTTTCTTTCCTTGTTTTCCTGAAGACGTTTCCTTACAATAGCCATGTGACAGCTGTCAGTCGGAACGCAATGATCAGACAACACGTTATCACGAATCCACGATAAGTAGGTCCATGCTGTTATTGATTACAATGATATTACTCGTAGATACTTTTTTTTTTGGTTGTAGGAAAATCGTCAAATTACTCCTTGCACTCTTGGCTCTGCAGTGTCAGACTTCTACCGATTAAAAACCACCAATGTTCCTTCTTAGCCCTTGTGTCCGAGGCCGCGGTATCTCTTTCGAACAACCCGCAACCCTGACAAATCATTAGGCCCTAACTTAAACTTACGGCCGGCTAGCCTTAGTCTGGGTTAGCTATAGGTTTTGGCTAAAAAGCAGTTGACATTTATAAGGTTTTAATTACTGACGTAGCACTGATGTGGAGTATCTCTTTCAAACAACCCGCACTTTCCTACTCCTCCGCTATTCTTTTCTGATTAATTTCGTTGCGGGATCCAAGACAGTTAAATCGCTTCTCTGGGACTTCGTCGAGCTTCATTGTCTCGGCGCTATTCTTGTGGTCGCCACTGTTGATTCTGGCTAACAGGAGTTACACTGGTTTGGGAATAGTGTGGCGGGCTTGTCCCAATAAACAAACAACCCGCACCCCCGGGACCCGCAGACCCGACGGGGCCCGCAGTCCTGACGGGACCCGTAGACCCGACGGGGCCCGCAGTCCTGACGGGACCCGTAGACCCGACGGGGCCCGCAGTCCTGACGGGACCCACAGCTCCGATGGAACCCGCAGCCCCAACGGGATGTTATTAGATTCATACAGATAGATAATATTTAATACAAAAATTAATAATAGAATCATCATCCGCCTAGCCTTTTCCCAACTATGTAGAGGTCGGCTTCCAGTCTAACCGCGTGCTGGTGAATACTTACCAGTATTTTACATGGAGCTACTGCCTCTCTGACCTCTACAATCCAGTCTGTACGGAGTAATACTTGGTAAGACTGGATTATCAGACTTTCGAGACACTGACTACCTGTAACGTCTGCGAAAGATCACCAACGACCAACGGCTTAACGTGCTTTCTGAGGCACGGAGGAAACTCGGTAATTTATGGGTTTTCACCCATCCACGTATCAACCTAGTCATGCGTGGTTTACCCTAAAGATCTACCCGAGTGGCTGTTATTATTTAGCCAGGATCATTATTTACCTAATTAAGTGAGTTAAGTTTAGTTCTGTTACAACAAATACTTATTCTGGCTATTATAGCCAGAATAAGTATATATTGTAACAAAAAACACTGGTTATTACCCATGTATATGGTTCATGTACATTGGTAAAAACCAGTATCTGTACATAGGTAAATAATACAACTAAATCTGTATCTACTCGTACAAATCGAAAACGTTATCTTTCATTTACAAAAAAACACGAGATAAAAAGGGTACGTAACACTAAAATCCCACAAGATCCCCTCAATCTTACAAAAAGCTTTATAATGGTGACAAGATGAGGCCGCAAGAAATCTTGTTTGAATCTCGTTGCTTTCTATAATGTAGTACCTAACACTATTTTTTTCCCAAACAACATTTAGGGGGTCAAAATTGCCACTGTAGCAGATCATAATATGAATGGCGTTAAGAAAGGTAAAATGGATTTTTCATAATAATAACTGTGTCTGTGACCGTGACTGTGTGTGATCCCCTTGGTCATTGCCAGCTGCCCTCTCCGTAGACGACGCCGATGACTGTCGGTAATTTTACACTCATTTCTTATTAAAATTATAGGAGCAATTATATTTCAAAAGATACTATTTATAAGTCGATAGTGTATCAAAAAAAAATATTAAAAATCATTCCTACGAAAAAGACGCTCTATTTTATCCAAGCGTTTAACCGAATCAGTATTAAACGTTTTAATATTCACAACTAAACGTTTGAACTTTATCAAAGAAAAACTAGTTGGAAATTCATGGCGACTAAAAGGTTACAAAATCCAAAAAGACGTTGCAGTTTTGCCCGTTTGACTTCGACTTTGTAAAAGCATTCTCATTATTCATTTAATTCTGCCCTTTAGAATGATTCAATGCGACGGTTATTCAAACTGTACAGGCGATAAAATAACACCTTGAGGTACTTTTTATACCTTCGTCGTCGCTAAACGTTCGAGTGAAATGCAAAGCTAATACGAGCTGTACTGCTAAAGTAAAAACACAAGGAATGATCGAAGTTTAATAAAATTGAAGTGTTATATATTCAATTCACATAGACACATTTTGAGACTGCATTGAAATGCATACAACGAGTATATCATTTCGTCTGTAGTTATTTTAGTTGGCATTATACTTGAGCATAGTGTGAGCTGTTTTAATAAGCGCATGCATAACTAAAAGCTAGCGAACAGCATGTTGGAGGATTATTAATTGTAGCTGATCTATGGGAAAGAAAAAAGGATGGAAGTTTGCTACCTTTAGGTAAAATTGCTTTTGGAGCTCTTTCAAGAGGAAGCAAGATAGCTTTTTAACGAACTTTCTTATAACTTGGAGTGAATACACAATTTTTTTTACACAAAAACGAATAATTATGATTAGATAGCTAAATAATTTTAAATTTGTACAACATTATTACTCATTTAATTGATACACCACATTGCCGATTCCAGCCCACGAGTGTGATAACAAAATGATCCAATCCATTTTATGCTTTGCTCTCAATTCAACGCGGATTATATGGATAATTACAGCCCTGTTACAAAATTAAATACATTCTGTTTATTTTTCAGTGTAAAATACGGTGCAAACACATTTTGGTATAAATAAATGATCCAATTTATATCGGCCTTAATGGTTACGCCTCAATACTATGAAACTGATTGAAAATAAATACCGGTTATATGAGAGAGATGTGGAAAGGGAAACACTTATCCGTGAAATGAACTATATTTACAAGAATTCATGTGCAGTACAAGGTGTAATGCGGCCGCCACACACTCGACGAGTGGCATGGGAAGTAGCGAGGAAAGGAGGCAGGGGCATAGTGTGGCAACGTTACTCGTCATGCCGCACGTCATGCTCCTCGTCCTGCCCACCGCTCCGCGATGATCGCGCGATGAATACATGTGATCCACCATCTCCGTTGGCAAGGACGATGACGACGATGTATATTTCTTTTTATGACATTGATATAATTAACTATACTAAAAATGCATAGCGTGCACGCTGCCACAGTTTCATCGTCCACCAAAGGCAAATAACAAGTGAGGAGCGTCGCGATTAATTGCGCGAGTAGAGCAGTGTGGCCAGAGAGAGCAACATCGCGGCAAATAGCAGCAGCGCGAGGAGCAAAGCGATGAGCAGCGCAAGGCGCATAGTGTGGCGCCCGCATAACAGAATAAACAGAAGACCTCTCGTGTGATGACTTACACCATAAAACTGAACCACTTCTGTTCTATGACTTTTGGAAATTCAACTTTTTTTAGCTTTCACATACATGGTGATTAGCTGTCGCACAGTTCTCTTACCCTATCTATATATTCCTGCCCTAGTCCGTCTTTTACTTCCATTCTCCCCTGTCAGACGTCACGGCATCATTGACTCCTTTATCTTTATCATCCCTCATAAAATTCATCCATCTTTTCTTTGACCTTCCGCTCCGTCTCGAGAATTCGATCGTTATTAGTATTGTATTATACGATGTCTAACTCCTAAGCTGACAGCGTACGAACCTCTAAACCTAACTACCCAACTGACGTTGTTAACTATGGAATACCAGATTCCCGTTTCGCTTATACGATCTTATATGGGATGGATGACAACCAGTGGAATTTATATTTTTGTTTTCAAAATTATTTTATCATCATCAGACAGTAATGAATCTTCCTGTTGGTAATCCTCATCTGACCAGACGATGTAAGAGTATCGGTAGAGTACAGAGTGTTAGCGGCAGTAGGGTCAATCCTAGATTTTATATCTGGTCATATTTACATTAATTTAAACAAGAAGAGAATTCAAGTAAAAGTTTGGAAGGAAATGCCTATGTCCCAAACAATTTCTACAAAATAATTCTCGCTGTCCATTGTATACCACTCATGGACCAATGGGTGGTGGACAACGGGAAACATCGTAAAATCTGCGACTCCAGGCTTTTACAGGCGATGTTGATAAAAATATACATAAGAAGAAACTACAAACTGTACAGTAATTTTCAGTACTGTACTATACATATATGGTAAAATCAACATTGAATCTTCCCAACCAACAGAAATAAGACCCCACCACTTATCCCGCGCAAAAGACATGCACATACAAAATTCAAATAGAATTCCATACATATTAGAGTAATACCAATGTGAATTCCTCCTAAAACTTAGCAGTGATTGTGTGCCGTGCAAGGTCGCGGGTCCCCGGTCCCGGGCGCCGGGTGCACGCGTCCTGCACTTACGGCTTCCGAGCCGGATGTCTCTCCTTTGTCGTGCCGGCACTCCGGCAGCCGTATGCACTTGTTTGCCGACTGCGTAGGCTATGCCTCAGGGACATGTGTACGGAACTGCTGCTCGACTTTTGTTTCTGCGATTGGTGATTGTACTGCCTTGTTGGTCTAGAGGGCGCAAATTCGATTGCTGACCACGACGTCCTGGGTTCGATTCCCAGGTCGGTTAAACTGTGGTTGGCTTTTTCTGTCTGAAATTTCTCAGTAGCAGCCACGGTGTATGTATTTGTGCCCGTTGATGGCAATAGGCTCGCATTAGGTACACCTCTGCCTAACCCTTCGGGGATTACAGGCGTGATGTTATGTTGGTAATTGTATTTTTTAGGGCAGTGCATTTTATTGGGATGTAAAGGTTTAGTCGCAATAAAAGGGTCTTCCTGAACCCTCACGCAAACGTAATAAAAAGACAGGTTTAGTAATAAACTCTTTTGCAAAAAAAACGGGCACTTCATATTTTTTTCTCTACTTCAATGAAGAAGGACAAATACGAGGTTTTATTAATTTGACGATGTATTGGCATGTTATTTGAAGAATCCTGGCATGATTCTGTACGTTCCAAATTTAAATTTTGAAATTAACAAAAGGAAAATAATGATTATTGTAGATTATTGTAAAATTGCTTTACTAATGGCGCGAATTGCTGAAACGATTTTATTACTGATTACTAAAATTTTAAAACTTTTTGGATATTTTCTGCAAATTAAACAATTTTATCTTTCTTTTTACATTAAATACCACTTTTTGACATGAGTGATAAAGTGATAAGGGCCGGTAAAATTATAGCCCTACTTGAAGAAGGTTGTTCGCAAACTTACATGTTTCAGCGGCTAAATGTGAGTCGTTCAACTGTCCAGAGGACTTGGCAACGGTATCAAGAGACCGGTTCGGTCAAAAGAAGACCCGGTTCGGGAAGAAAACGACGCACAGAACCAAGAGATGACCGCTTTTTGGTGAGTCAGGCCTTGCGGAATCGTAAGGCGTCAAGTGTGGACCTGAAGAAGAGCCTTGAAGAAGTAAGAGGAGTAGAAGTTAGCTTGTGGACCGTCAGGAGGAGGCTTTTGGCTGCCAATATCAGGAGTTACCGCCCGGCTCGGGGACCTAAATTACTCCGTGAGCACCGTGTTGCTCGACTTCAGTTTGCTCGAAACTGTGCTTCATGGACTCTGGAGGACTGGAATAAAGTATTGTTTTCTGATGAAGCTAGAATCTCTTTGTGTGGAGAGGACCGACGCCGGCGAGTGCTACGAAGACCACGGGAACGCTATGCGGAAGTGTGTTTCGAAGAAATCACTCCTTATGGCGGAGGCTCCGTTATGTTTTGGGCAGCAATTAATTCGACGGGGCGTACGGAGTTAGTTCTCATAGAAAATGGAACATTAAATGCACACCGGTACATAATGGAAGTCCTAATTCCATATGCACAACCCGCATTGACTGCACTTGGGGAAGATTCCATTTTTATGGACGACAATGCTCGCCCGCACCGTTCTGGCGACGTGGAAGCGTACATGCAAGAAGTTGGGATCCGTCGTTTAGATTGGCCAGCTCGAAGTCCTGACCTCAATCCAATTGAGCATGTCTGGGATGTTCTAAAGAGACGGGTAAGATCAGTGCCACATGCTCCACAAAACATCAGGGAGCTAAAAAGAGTCATTGCAGAAGAGTGGGAACGTATTCCTCAAAACGTCATTAAAAACATCGTGGAAAGCATGCCCAGAAGGATTCAAGCTGTGATTTTGGCAAGAGGAGGTCACACTCGTTATTAGGTTATTACATTTGTAACTTTATTTAATTAAACAAAGTAAAAAAATCTTCTTGTCTTTATTGCCGACCACTTCTTATTGTTTGGCCGTGTACATCGGTTTTAAAGAATTCATAGATTTTTTTTTTAAATTGCCACAGTTCACTTCACGCGTATTAATTTTCACGATTATAAGTATACAGACTACGTCAAACAATTAAATTTCATTGAATTAACTCAAATCGACCTTAGAACGTTAATTTCCTAAGGTGCCCGTTTTTTTTGCAAAGGAGTGTATATGCCGTGTGCCCTTTCGTACAAGTTTTATAAAAGAATGACAGTTAATGATTTTAGTTGTAACCCAGGTGAACAATTAATTTTGCTGACTTTAGTATTTGGAAAGATGTCAAAAAGGAATTAAAGCCATCTTTCTTTCTTCTTTAAAGTTAGGTTAGCGACTAACCTGGTGCCAGAGCTTTTATGTCGCCCACGGCCCTCTGACTTGGCTTTACACGCTGTCGAGAAATATGTATCCATCTATATTAAATCCATGAAAAATATACAAGTATTTCGGTGTAAAAAGAAAACTAATTCTTTAAATTATTTATTCTAATTCTAATTCCTCCACTGATTTAAACACTAAAGTTCACTGAACCGAAAAAGATTGAAACATCGGTAGGTATTCTAGTTCTTTTATACAATTAAAGTTTAAACCCAAAAAACAAAACCCATCGTTAATAAAATCCATGTAGGTACTTATCTGATAAAGATTTGTCTTTCAGTAAATCTCTGGCATCTTATAAAGAACACGTACCTACTTAATCTTTCGGGGATTAAACGCTTTCAATTTGAAGCCTCCACCCGCCTCAAAGACAAGATAAATATTTAATCTGAAAAATCAAAACCAGATTTTAACTCGATGGTACCTCTATTTGTTAAACGTACATTCAAATATTTTTTCTGGAAAATACGTGTTTTATCTGTAAAACTATTTAGTTACAACATGAATTCAGCTTTTAATGAATTTAGGATGGAGTTTTATTTAATAAACTAAGTATGATGGACATTAATTAAAAACTTTTAAATAAACTAACAAGAAACTATAAAAAGGCATGAAAAAACAATTAATTATTATTCACTCAATTTGTCATCATCATCATTTTATTTGAGGTCGGTCGCAGGCCGCAGCATGATAATATCCTTCTTCCGTACTTATTGCCCTATTGGTCATCTTAGCAGTCACCTCTTATCTAGACTTCATCTTCCACATAGTTAAATTAAACGTTTATTTGGTATTCCTTCATCATGAGTGGCAATGTGTCTTATTATTTAATTTATTTTCCATCATATCCCTATGACATTTCATCCTACTATAATATTATGCAGAAGCCGGGAGTGACAGCACAACATGTGTGATTTATTCGCCCATGGGTGGTATGGCCACTCGAAAAAATGGCACAATACACAAATCAGGGCGACATTCAAGTGGTGACCACACATTGCGGTGACACAGGACGGATATGGGCCGTTTTTATCCGCAAAATGTCCCGCTATGATTGGACAACGTATACTACACTATACGTTCTCTGAAAGGGTGGAAGCCAGTACATTATTCACTGCTCCGGGCAGCTGTCTCTAATTTGGTTTCCTTGGCTTCAAATGGCTACGCTAAATAATAAATGCCGAGACTTTGCAAATAACACGAGTACTGCTCCTGTATTAATAGTTCTTTTAGCTTTTAGTAGAGAATCTCTGAGCTATAAGACTGCTGGTATTTTAACGTTACTTTTTTTACTACACACTGGGGTGTGCGGTAGTCTCAAAAGTTGTGAAGTGTGGAGCTTCTTAAGTTAAAGTAAACTTTTGTATGCCACAAAGGTGTCGTAGTTCTTTCAAAAGAAGATGACAGAGTACATTGGATTATTCAAGTTTCAACTGTTCTTAGCCATGAGTTTTAGTACCTACACTACCTACCCAAGTCATATTTTAGAATTGTTATTTTCGTCGTTCTATTAACATTTTACATACACAGACAGTTCAAAATTCAAAGACAGGCCAGATTTTTAAAATACTTGTAGGTACTTACATTAGAATCTAACCTGTCTATCGTTAGTGCTTAAACTGGATAAACATAAAGTGAAAAAACGTGTTTACCTACAAATCAACAGCTATAACCCTCCACCGTCGGCCGGGGTACAAATGGAGCGGAATGCATTACGAATGCATCCATGCAAATTCCAATTAGTTCTTGTTCATTTCATTTCGACTGCGAATTGTACTGACATGAAAATAATATATTTTCGCGTCTCACAAAGGAACGCTATGCATGAATCTGGTAATGTTCGTTCTGTGCCAAATGCATGGTATTTGTTGTAATTAATATGTTGTATACATAAGCTTTATGCGAGCACAGCTTATGTTTTGTACGAACAAAACATTATTTTATTATACGGTTCTCAGCTATTATTAAATTTCGGCTAAATAATTATTGGCGAGGGTGTTTTTAGATTTCACATTCACAATAATTAAATAACTTTATATTCTTTTGAATATTTGTCTAATATCAAAAAATATCAAAGATTGTATATAAAGTTGAAAGATAAATTCCTACTCAAAGGGGGTTCTTTATTTACAACATTTAAAAACTACTATTTACAGAACTAAGATAATAATAAAATATATACAAGTATCAAAAAGGGGAGTAATTACAGGGCGTCAAAAAATTCGTTTACACCGCTGTCAACAGGAAAAGTGCCCAGAAGGCTGGCAGCATTGCCACGTTGGATGGCAATGCTGATTCTTTGCCCAAAAAATATTCCAGCCCTCCGGTCACGTGAAGAGTCGACCAAACGCTTGGCAATTTCCTGATAAATTAAGTGGGCACTCGGACCCCATGGCCCCAGTGTTTCAACCCCAAACGGCTCAAACACATAACTACCAATTAAGTTATTGTATTTGCGCCATTTGAGGTTTTCAGCAACGGCAGCAGCCGCCCCAGCATAGCTCACCGTGCTAGGAAGATGGGATGGCGCAAGGGTGTCGACACAAGTTGCATCCCACACCAAAGGCCTACCCAACTTCCAAGGCATTATGGTCATACCATCTGGTCTCTTCCCATCGACGCGTGCCAACCCATTGGGTTCCAAAATAGCTGGCACACCGGCGGTAGCCAGAGCACGTCGGATAAGATCATTAATGCGAAATAATGTAATAAATAATATAAATAAATAAATTCCTACTTAAAACTCTCCGTGGTTTGGGTTGACAAAGTACTTACAATTAATAATTAATACAAAAGATATATGCAAAATTGTATAAAATAGTATTTTTTGATAGGCACATCATCATTCTCCTACCTTTATCCCACTTCATTTGAGGTCGGCGCAGCATGTCAACTTCTTCCGTACTTCTTTATTAATTATTACACATAATATCATTCTTGACATAGTCCATCCATCATTTCTTTTCTCTTTCTCTACATTCTCTTACGCAATGCATACAATAATTAAATAACTACACAGACCTACACACCGACTCAGTTCCAATATAATTCACTAGAATAAACACATAGTCCGGTCCTGTCCTCGTACACAATCTATCGAAGTGTGTAACCAGCAACAGCTAAAGCGAAACAATTAATTTAAGCAACAACATGCCGCTCGTAAATCACTCTATAAGCTTGTTATGAAATTGAGCACATCCTTGTTATCCCTCGAGGTGCGACATTGTCTGTCAACACCACTTGTCCACCCACTATTTGAGAATTAAGTTGTAGGTACAGGCTGGCACATCAAGTTAGCCGCAGCTGTAATTTTTTTCCAATTAACCTTGAACCTAAAAATTTAGCGATAAAGTTGTAAATCTATTAAATAAAATTGACAGATTGTAGTAGCTTGATGTGTAAACAAACATGAATAGTTGCGGTCGAGCACCCTCTGTCTAGCTAGCTTTTTCGTCACTGTTAGAGTCAGCTTCCTGGCTTCCTAAACTGGGTATTCAAAGGATGGTTAAACATCCAAGGATCAACCTTAGCAAGCGCTGCTAAATCTTGAAGATAGCCCTGCGTAGCTGTTATTATGTAGCAACAAGCTCGAATACCATACATAAACTCACACCCTTTTCACATGAGGGTAGGCACAAACCACAAAACACCACCTGCTACGATCGAATACCAATATGGCGAAAATCACTTACCCGAAATTTAACCCGACCGAAGCGTATAAAGTAATTTATTTTGAAAATGTAATACCAGGAATGATCGTGACTGTACCTACTCTACTTAACCCGAGGTACATTCAACGCGAATTATTTGCAAAGCCAAAGGTTTTGGCCGGACAAGAGGTTCTATTTGAGGTGTCAGTCCGTCTGTCCATTAACCCCTTTTGACACAATTCGTATGTGTCGTCACTTAACGTAACATATACTAAAGCGGTACCTACCGGACTCAATTTAAACCATGTTGTGTTTCCAGTCATTTATTTTGTTTCCTACTTCATATTATATACTTACTTTGTAGAATAAGCAAGGTGTCAGAAAAAATAGCACATTGACGTTGAAAACTTGTACATGAAGTAGAAATTTTTCCCTTATTTTTTGTTCTGTGATTAGGATAGAAAATATCTACCTAGATACAAATTCTTCAATCAATAGTCGTGTTAGGCAGAATTACTGCTTACCCCATCTCGAATTAGCTACCTTGTCATGTAAACACTAGATAGTTCTAGTCGCCATAAACCAAGATACTGTAACACGTAGGCTATTACGTAACACAGAATGGTCACATTAGATAGCCGAGGATCTGCCCTATCGCGCCAAACAATTGATTTAATATGCACCCTTTGAAGCCAAGGGTCGGCAAGTTTCAAACTACTCGTATTCCTTACACGACATTTATCACTCCTACTGGGACATTTCAAAGTTACTCCAAAGGCGATAAATAATATCTTAAAATATATTACTGTGTCATATTACCATTTAAATCCCATAAATTCAAAAGGCCAAGTGTCTAAACTGGGTCTTTAAAACAAAAAACCGCAAAAAACAAAAGAACCTCGAATATGTAAATGAAGGTAGAGCGAGCAAGACATTCGCATGCGATGCAAGATTTACATAGATAGGTACAATTATAAGGACGTCGCGAGGGTCACTTATATTTACATCAGCTTGACAACAGGGTCACAAGGGGACTAAGTGGGCCACTGCAGTTATGGGCCACGGGCCCACGGCGACCGGCGTAAGTTCATGGCCAGTATAATCTACGCCGGTCGCCGTCTACGCACTGGAGTAGCGTCAGGGACTCGGTAATCGGAAATCTCGCCACACTTCGCTTGACACTCCACCGCTATAAAATTCACACCATTAACGACGAAAGGGGCGAGCTAAGCCTCCCCTAAAAGGTATCGAGAGGTACCCTTCAAATTTTGATGAATGTTTTAGAACATTTCGTTGGGGTTACTTAAATATGATTTTGATTTTCGTTTTCTAAAATAATTCTACATTGATAATTTTAACACAAACAAAAAGATGGCGATCTGTAGTTGAGGCGCCAAAGTTTCATTAACAGGTCAGTCAGTATGCTCACTAACTACATAAATACCAAATTAAATTTAAGACTACACACAAAAATTCATCATAAAATTAATTAGATAAAGTTCCAACGAAAATAACATGTAGACCAGAACATTTTTACAGAGTCTTCTCGTGAAATTTTTTCAAACGAAATCCGTCGAGTGAAACTTTTACAGAAAGATTTATTTCAAGGGTCGCCGAGCGAGTGTTCCATCTTCATTTGATGGCGGCGAAGCGTCACCGGTGGGTGTCGGGTTACAGACGCGCGATAAATGACACTATTTGTACAGATTTGCGTCCCCGCTTACCACTGACAAGTAACTAAGTTCAAGTAAATTCGTTCAGTTTAAAATAATTTACATAACATCTACTATTGACTGAAATAGACTACAACTTTCGAGAAGTGCAGGTCCAGTATTATGACAATGATGTTTCAAAGCTACACATATCGCATACCAACTCTATGTAAATTCGTCGCATCTGGGAACGTATGCTTGAGTACAGTCTGTACATATCAAGCTACATCCACATAGCATACACACATATTTTATTCACCAATATTTAGAGAACAGAACACACGAAGCGATGACTCTTGAATGTCCCTGGGAGCGGGCCGAACGTGTCGTTGCTATAAAAAATTCAGCAGTACGTTCGTTATGATGAGCGGTGGCGTCGCATTGCAGGCTGCAACGATGACCTACATCCACAGTTCGCATCCACACAAAGCCGAACTGCTCTTAAGATTAACTTACACAATACGTGAATGTTTAACACCACAGCCGCAGGTAATGCATCGCCTCAGCTGATCCCACTTCGACGGTTTAAACATGTACATTTTATATGTATTGGTAGGGATTAATTTGTACGTTGTTTTAAACTGTTCGGATTTTAATGTAAGTTTGAATAATGGTCTTTAATGGGTATTGAATTCAAACAATGATAATCTTTTTCATGAATGTTTGCATGGCAACTTTATGCCGAAATGTGTCATTGCACTACATATATTTTCATCATCTTTTGTACCACATTTTCTCCAATAAATAATTTTGAATTTCCGAGTGATGGAAACATCGTAAAATTTTACATTACATTTGGATTTAAAACCACATTCAAAAGTCAATAAATAAAGAATCTACAATCTGTGCTTTTATTTCCGTGTTCAGCGAAGCGGGCTTAGAATCACCTGTCTATAACGGACGGTCTGAGAAATGGGGAGAGAGCAGTGACATCAGGACAGGTAGACACTTCGATCGACAGACAGTGACTTGATAAGCCCACACGTTCCGTATTCACAGTTTTACTACGGGAAACTTAAAAGGCATACATCGTCAGTGTATAAAAGTACTCAATCCTCGCTTTTGTAAAACTTTTCGGGCTCGGCAAAGATGTGTGTGCACCATAACGCCATCAAAATGCGGCTGAATGAAAGCAAGATAAGGCTGCAGCTTCCGAGAACTCGCTTTCACCCTTCTCACTTCGCCTGATAATATTTTACAGGGGGATAAAGGACAAAGCCTGTTCAGCTTTCGTTGAAATCTATACCTACAACTTGAAAGTTACTTTTTAATAACGTAATATTAGAAGACTTTATATAACAGTTGACAGAATTATAATTACGAAACTATAATAACTTTGAACTTGTTTTGTTCGATTACAAGATGGTTTTATTATGAATAAATGATTGTACTCTAGTACAATAATGAAACCGTCTCACTCAACTCAGATTTGTTCTACACGTGATCACAAACAAGAACATCAACATTTCAATCAAAATTATATATTTTAAGAGCGATGGCGTGTCAGTTCACCACCGGCCATAATTCAATTAACACAACATATCCTGCTCCTCCTGTAAGATTGCCGAACTGTACTAAACACTCTCCCGTTAGGTAAGTAATTTATTTTCTTGAGTGTTTATTCATGCCTCAATTTATTGTCCCCGCTCGATCGTATTTTCTAAAGAGCGACCTTATTTTCTAAGAAGCTACTTTATGTCGGGGAAAACAACCGAGAAAATGGCTATGTCTTACAATAATATACGGGCTTCGCACAGTTCGATAAAATATAGGTTTTGTTGCTACAGCGTCGTCCAATCATAATCGCTGAAATAGTGAAGTTTGTCCCCCAACAAACAAGTGCTAATGTTAGAAACTTTCTAGACCAAGGCAAAATCGCTTCAGGGTATTTTTATGTTACAAATAAAACTTAAGAACTCTTTAGGGAATTTCTCTCTATTTTACTAAGAGTTTGACGTCAAATTAAAGTGTCAGACTTGTTCAAGAAAAAATATTTTTGTTTTCATAGTAGGGCGAGTAACTACGTAGCTGACACATATACTTGAAGGTTAAGTTAACAGTAATTAATGTATTTATTACAAGTTAGTTGATTACATAACAACACGTATGTAAAAAAGTTGGTCAACTAGATATAAACTAATTTAAAAAATCAAATTACCAGAAAAACAAAACTAAATCGCCTAAATAACAGCCAATAAACTATACTATGTTTTTGAATGAAAATTATAGTGATAGCAGCAGTTTAAATTAATAGACACAATAAAACATCAAAATAACATTAAGGTTCATTAAGGCCCATGTCACGCTACCAACAGAACGTTATCATTGACATCGTATACATTTTCCATGTTTGATTGCTACGATTACGTGTGACGTGTATGAACGGGCCTTTACGTAGCCGCGTAGGCCTATGAGGAGCTGCTACGAACTTCGAATAGTCGGCGCGTAGACGTTGCACACATATACACGACTTCGCTCTTTCTGTGACACTTTTATTTTATTTTAAAAAAGCTAAGGTATTTATTCGATACTATAGTTTTAAAATATGACAAAAAAAAATTGTAATAAAACATGAAAGTTTTGAATTCAGATGCCGCCAACCGAAAAGTTCCGCCTCTCAAGGATTGTCGTGAGTGCCGTGGTTTTCATCTCGCTATGTGGTGAGTACTCATAGAGATTATTTCGCTAACTTTCGCATTTCTAATAAAGTGGAAACTTTCGCAATAAACGTTGAGTGTTGTTGTTACTAGCTAGATCGAGCTATTTCGTTTGTATTTGTCGGTATCGTGATGTGCCTGTGTTACACGTTTTACAGACATTTATCTAGAAGCTTTTACGAACATTATCTTAAATATTTTTGTGGAGTTATTTTAGTCATTGCAGTGTGTATTTACCAGTGTTAGCAAGAGATACCGTAATAGCCAGTACTAACTGGAGTGTGGAGGTCTGATACTTAGGCAGTCGTTCCATGTTAAAATACTGGTATTCAGCTGCATACAGTAAGACGGGTAGCTGACCCCAATACATTTGGGAAAAAGGATAGGCAGACGATGATGATTTTAATCATTGTATTGTCTCTATAAACTTTCCTTGACCTTTTTCAGAATCATCTTCTTTTTTTATCCTTTATTATAAAGAACCAGGTTCTTAATAATTAATTACAATCTAGCCTACAAGACTAATAAGCAATTTTAATCTAACTTAACTTTTTACGTGATAATTATTTTAAAACAGAATAGTGCTGATTGTACTATACACAAGTCCGTTCCACTTTCTTAGAGTTTAATATTATAATATAAACACTTTGTTCATGTGTTATATGAGTGTCATTGTCACTATTATTTCTACATTATTTACACTACACTAATTCAAAAGGTTTTGTTCGTTCTAGCCTTCGCACTATATTTGTTTGGTCTAGCAGCTGAATTGCCTCGATGTTCACATGTTGGTGGAGTCGGTGTTCATGGGCCTCAGCAAATTTTTGGATTATTTTGGTGACGGGTTCCACTTTTAGGTCACGATGGAGGTCGTCATTTCATAAATACCAGGGCGCATTAACAATACTCCTGAGTACCGTATTCTGGAATGTTTGTATGAATCATCTTTGAGTTTTAAAACCGCGTAAAACTTACACAATTTACTCTGACTTTCTATAAAAGAAAGTATTGATTATTCATTTTAAAAGACGTCATTGTAAACGTCTACTATTAAACGTACATCATTAGAAGTGTCTGTTTTGACGTACATCATAAGATATTCAGCACTTGCCGCGTCCTTCACCACACATGTATGGCTCCCACGAACGTTTACGAATATACAATGATACATATTTCACGACAAATTGCATTTTCCTTTGATACTGGATACAAAGAAATAAACGCTTAGTACTCGGAATCAATCATTTGTTTCAAATCAAATAAACTTTGCTTCGTAGGTGCTTTTGTTATAAGTAGGTCGATATTATTTTTATTAATCTAGTTCTTCTTTAGTGCAACTTTGTAATAAATCTCATCACAAACATTATCTCCCGAACCTATTCCCAATCATGTTGGGATCGGCTTCCAGTCTTACCGGATACCAGTGTTTTACATGGAGCGACTGCCTTTCTGACATCCACAGCCCAGTTAGTACTGGGTAATACGATACCCTTTGGTAAGACTGGATTGAAGATTTCATCTCAATCTTGTCCGATTATTTGATTCCTATCCCTTCCCTACGTTGGCATAGTTACGTATCCAGTGATTACTTAATTAGTAACGTAGTGACATTAAACTAATCTCAGGACTTAAATAAATGACTTCTATTCATTATTGACTTTTTGTGATCATTAGTTAATTGGCTTAGTAAATAGGCTTCAATTTGTGACCTTTTCAGACTAATGACTTGTTTAAGTTCATAAGTAGTCACCAATGATATAAATAACTCCTAGAAATGGCTGACATTTAAAAAAAACATCGTAGACTACTATATTTGATGTAAATTAATGAAATATGAGTAACATGACCTCATCAAGATATTAACATAAATGTCGAAATCGACGTTTTTGGTGAGTGATTGAAAAAACCTATACGTTTTCGTGTAATTAACATAACATAACATTTATTCCGTGTGGTGTCGGACGTAAAGAATAGCACCATCCCATATCTTCCCGTGGGTGTCGTAAGAGGCGACTAAGGGACTTACCAGAGAATGGGCAGCAGCGTTCTCTGTGTCTTTGTAACAACCATACTGCGATCGCCAACCCGCCTGCCAAGCGTGGCGATTATGGCAAACCCCCCCAAAAATGCCTGGGGGAGGCCTATGTCCAGCAGTGGACGTCTTTTGGCTGAAATGATGAATGATGATGATGAACATTTATTCAATGTTCATGTTTACTCAGAGATATTTAATGATTACAGCCGTAAAGTCAGTTAGTAAAGATTTGACATACTTTTGTATTAGAGTAAGATCCCAGGGCGGCCAGACGTCACGTATTTTCTGAAGAAGGAAATGAACGCACGACTACCAGCTAGCTTGCTTAGACGGCCAATTTTCAGGAATCAGGCTATCAAGGTACATAAAAACATTACTAACCTCACGTATTTTCTGAAAGCTGATTTTTACGTATATTGTAGGCAATATCCTTAAAAACCAGTCGCCAATAGTCCCAGACACTTTCCAGCGCCCGTATTGCTTAACAGACGCTTTAAAGCTCCCAATAATAATTGAAGACTTAAACGTATTGTGGCTGTTTACCAGAGAACGCATGGCATCGCTCGTGTGGCTGACATACAGACCTCCACTGGACTCATTCAGTGGGCATTCAACAGGATCTGCCGATTGCCTGTGTCTTCAGATTTTTGTTCAAAACGTTGCTTTCAACGCCCGTTGTGCATGTTGGAGCGCCTGCTGCCCAATATAGCATGGCAATAACCCGATCAATTGGCTTTAAGTATTAAATCATAAGGAGTTTAGTTTTCTTTAAAGCGTCTGTTAAGCAATACGGCCGACGGAAAGTGTCTCGGAGTATTGGCGATGCCTAAAATATACGTAAAAATCTGCTTGGATAAAATACGTGAAGTAAGTAATTTTTTTATGTACCTTGAGTACCTGATACCTGAAAATTGGCCTTCTTAGCATGCTAGCAGGTAGGCATGCGTTCTTAGTACATATAACGCTACCCAATCGTCCACATTTCCTTCGTCAGAAAATACGTGACGTCTGGCGGCCCTGGGATCTTGGACTATATGACATAACTGTCATTCTGTGTGTGATGGCCTAAATAAAATGCGGCATAGACTTACATACATAATATGTGACAGAAAGGGTTCAAAGCTCAGTTTTCTTCAGATGAAAGAAAATGCTAATCTGTATATGTTTATGTGATTTCACAGTTATCTTCTATACAAGTTAGTAATTTTGTTTTTGTATTGTTTATCATATTAAGATAAACAATACAATTTGTGTTAGTAAATAGAACCTTAAAACTACATTTACCTACTGTACTTGTGCACTGTGTCACTGACACTGTTCGTTAGGACTTAATTTTAGAGCTTGGGCTATGAAACTGAAACGAATCCTGCGCTATTCCGAATTTCGGAATGATATTAACCCGGACCGGTCACTAAAATTACTAACTTGTATAGAAGATGAGTGTGAAATCATATAAACACACACATATTAGCAAATGCTAATCTGTGTGTGTTCTTTCATCTAAAGAAGCCCTTTTTTCTTGGTGGTGGGAAATAATCAAATGACTCCTCCCGCTCTGGGCAAAGCGGTAGCGAGTATCAGAATTCTACCACCCATGTTCCTTCTTATCCCTTTCTGCCGAGTCCGTGGTATTTCTTTCGAACAACCCGCAGCCCCGACGGGATCTAAAGAAACCCTTAAGCCTTAAACCCTTTCTGTCACTAGAATTGCAACTACTACTAGTATACCGGACTTCTCGCTCCACCAAATGAGGCCTTTACATAACAGAAAGAAATAGAGGTACGCCAAAACGATGATATGTGCACACAAATGTGATATCTAACTTGTTTTCAAGCATTGTGAAACTGGCGTGAATAGTCGACCTATTATTGAAACAATCGAAGACCGCATTCGCGTCCCTCCTGGGATTCGCGAAAAACATATGAAACTACGGACTGCGTCGATCCGAGTTGATTATCCCAGAAATGTGGTAGTTATTATTAGGTACTTCTAGTGGTTGAAATTGTGCCCGAGCGGCTGTATAATAACAGCCGCTCGGGTCGATCTTCAACCCAGGTTACGCCGCTCTTGCCCGGGTTGGTCCGTCGATGGGTGATCCCATTACATACTGCAGCAGATAGACAGTCGCTCCATGTATAATACTGGTATTTAACTGCATCCGGTTAGACTGGAAGCCGACCCCAACATAGTTAGGAAACGCAACGAGAAATGTAGTTAATAATATTTCACAGTACCTTTATTTGACGAAATAAATGCTTGTTATAGCGTTCTCGTAAAAAAGCGACCGCAACCCCTAGCGAATGAGAAAGTCATTACCTACTCTACCGTGAATGCAACTTGACAAACTATAAGAACTAGCTGCTTAAAAGCTTTCATTCAACCGCAGTCAACGTAACTATCATCACACCTGTATTTCCCGAAGGAGCAAGCACAAGTGTAGGTGAAGGCCATGTCTACTGAGAAATTCATACCTACCTTTTATATAGTTGAGAAATCTCTATAACACGTTGTCTGGAATCGTCCTGTAACCAAGAAAGAACCTCCTGCTCAGCAATCATACCAGCGACCTTTAAAGCCAAGTGCAATTAGTCAAAACTTTTTTTTAATGGTTTAGTAGAGGTGTAGAGAAAGAAGTTAATAAAAATCGCAAAGACTATTTCCCGATATTCGTGAATAAATGTTTAATCGCTTCACTCGTAAATGTGGCGTGTGTGTGTGTGTGTCTTTGTGATTGACTGCCTCGTTGGCCTAGTGATCGTAAGCGCGACTGCTGATCATGAGGTCCTAGGTTCGATTCCCGGGTTTTCTACAGGAAATTACTCAGTAACAGCCATGGAGTCTGAATTTGTGCCCGGTTGATGGCAATAGCCTCGCCCCCTATTACTTGGGACTTAAACATAACTAGTCGAAATGCGGGTGTAATATTTAGATACACCTCTCCTACTCCCACGTTACTTGGGGTTGGTGCAACATGACTCTTAAGATCCCCTCTTGTCAAGATATCATTTACTTCTTTTTCTTTCATTTTCATTTTTTTTTTATTATTATAAATGGGCTTGCTCTTGACTTCAATCTTGCCCTATGGGCATAGATGATGTCGACGATGGGACGAGCTTACCCGGTAGAAGCCTGTTTACTCGCGACTTAAACAGATTAGGGTTACATGAAATCGGAAAAACCGACGCAGGCAGGGAATTCCCCTCCTTGGCTGTGCGCATAATAAAGGACCCAGCAAAGCGCTTCGTTCGAATGTGTGGATCATTTCTCACACAATCAATCCATCGTTTCCTAGTCGATTCTAGTCAAACAACAACCAATGTACTACATGATTTCTGCCATACACTCATATGAGTCATATGTAGTACACACTATACATACAACAAACATTTACTTTGGCATACACGAAGAGTAATCAACGGAACACAAGCCAGCTATAACTGCAGCGTGAATTAATGATTATGTGCTATCCACAATATCCACCGGTCAGTAGCGCCTGAATTATATAGTAACGTGCTATTGGGGCAGTAACAGGACAGGACATATACATTGTACACGTGGACAATTCCACTGCGGTAACCTAATTTCCTGTATTGATGTCCTAGTTTTGGGTAATAGGCACATTAATCAGTAGGTGTGCTGGCGTTTTGTTGTTGAATCATTTGGGGAATTGTGTGCTATGGAGGCTACGGTACTAGTCCATAGATACTATTTTACGTAGGGAAGTATTTTTTTACTGTGCACCTTGTCGACGTTTTACTAGTATGTACCAGGGATGTTGCGAATATTCGAATCCGCATCCGCAAATGCGGAGCTTCCGCATAGATTTGAACATCCGCATCCGCATCCGCATCCGCATCCGCAATAATCAATGCGGATATTCATGCGGATGCGAATGTCATACAAGTTGCGGCAAGAAAGAAATTGGGCGAGGCCGGCCGGCGAATGGCGCGTGCCGTTTCTCTTGTGACACATGACAATGACCAATGGGAGCGAAGAAATTGGTGACAAGATCCGCGTTTGTTGTGGTGCATCTTTTGTTTCTTGTAAATAAATCATTACGTGTTTGTTTGTTTGCGCTGTTGATTACTTATCGTATAGATAGATTGATATTTCGAGTGTTGTCGTGAGTTGTGATTGTGATCATTGTGTGTAGGTACCTAAATAATTGTTTATGGTAAAACTTTATATTAGTTACACTAATCTAAGACTACTTTAGTCCTAGCTCAGCTTATTCCAATCGTCAGGTCAATTCCATTATGTTACACCGGCGTTTTATTGTAGTTTAAGTTTATTATTATTAAAACAAAATTCTTTATTTTTCAGCGTCTAGTTAATTAACAATGTCACCACCAATTCAAAGTACCTAATCTAAAGAATGTTTTAATAATTCTTCATTCATATACCTAGGTACTTAATTTTTATTTTACTTAATTTTTTTTTACTTCATTTATATAATATCTTAAACATCCGCATCCGCATCCGCATCCGCGGATGTGAGCCAACAAAACTCCGCATCCGCATCCGCATCCGCGGATGTCAAAAAATCGGCATCCGCAACATCCCTGGTATGTACTCGTAGGCCTAGGTATGTGATATAAAATATTTTTCGTACCACTTGCTCAAAAAAGTGACATTGTATGCCACAAAAAGCGAACATAACAATAGTCATTTTTAATCTGTTAAAAACAGGGAAAGAAAATTGTACTGAATTTCATTCATCCTCTAGGGGGAGAATGGGATTTCTATCAATAATTGGACCAATGTTTCGAATGTTAACTTTTACTTTTAATTGTCATTTTTAATAAATGCTTATCTCATATTACTATTGTGTTAATTTTTTCGCAAATGGTACGAAAAGTAGAGTATTTTCCTCGGTGATAAAGCCGTCTTAGTCTTGGGTGAACTTAAATCCCTCGCTACACTCGCGATTTAAATCGTCACCCGCGACAGAAGACACTGCAGCTTTATCCCACTATTGTTTTTGATTTAGTCCTGGAAGAAATTAGGAAATATATAGTGCCTATTCTGCCACAATTTTGACTCGCCACGTGAAAAAAATTATGACGAAATATCACGCCTGTTGTTACCGAAGGTTTAGTCAGAGGTGTACCTACCTAATTTTAAGTCTATTTTTTATTGTTAAGTCCCGCGAAAAACGTGGCGACAACAACTGAGCACAAACCGGTACGCCTTGAGAATATGTGATGGAAAATCCCAATAACACTTAGGCCGACCTGGAATTCGAACTCTGGACCGTATGCTCAGCAATCGCGCTTGCGACTACTAGACCAACGAGGCAAAATTAATTTTAATATACTTCGTAATCGTGTTTTTCATACAAAAAATAATAAAGGAATTAAGTAGGTAGGTACACCAACTCCACTGTGTATTCAAAGAGGACTATATTACCTACATAGCTAGGATCGAAATGAAAAGATATGAAAATCACACCCAGGAGTGCAGATGCGACCCACTTTAGAAAATTAAAAAGGAAGGACACAATTAAATGTTAATTAACAAACTTCGCACTCGGCGAGAACCAAGTTAGAAGTGTAAGCACCTACCTACCTACCTAAGTAGGTACTGCCGAATTGTACGAATGATTAAGTTAAGTGTTATTGGGTTTTTTCTCGAAATAAAGCCGTTTCAATTGCAGCTAGGATTGAGAGGTGTGTATTCCTCGTAATGGGAGTTTCACGCACACAAAAATCATTTTTGCTCAAACGGGGCGTCTAAAATGGCCACTTTAGCAGATCATAATAGGATCATTATATGAATTGCGTTAAAATTCGTAAATTGGTCACAGATGCAATTACTATAAGTAATGAACAGTCCATTTTAAGAATTTTATTTGGTGGAAGGCCCGATACGATACTTAAAAAAATATTATACGAAGTGAAAGCCACATCGACCCGCGAACGCTTACGTAGTCAGCACTGATGAATATAATTTCTCTATGCGGCGCCGCGGCGGTTTGAAATGATGTTCTGAGTACGTGGTAATCGTTTGTGCGATGTCCCTTCCTAGCTCTTCTGTTGTCTTCATCCACAGCTGGGTATATGTCTATCTTTACCTGTCAACCGCCACGTCTTTGTGCCAGCCTTATCTAGAATATTCCCGTGATGGCCACAATATTGTCTGCCCCTCTCGCCGCCGGACGTGAAGTGAGAGAAGTGGACCAACACTTCTCTCTCCACTCCTTTACCGCCACTCGGTCACAGCTTTTTTCCACCTGCCATCACCACGACTTGCTAGGTCTTGTGTTGTCTATTCTGCTTTAAATGTTCCAGTATCGTCGGAGGTCGAGGGCCGACGCTGCTACTGGTGCGGCCCGATGGCGGAACAGGTGCACCGCAGTCAACGTGCTCCGCCCTGTAGCGCTCCGCACACAGAAGTCACCGACTGCGACCCTGGCTTCCCGTACTGCGCTGTGGTGGCTACGGCACCGCGTTAGTATTCATATGAATATTTTGATCTTAAATTATTATGAGAGGTGTACCTACTATTTATGAGACATGAGTACACTTTTTTTGTTTTGAGTGGGAAAATCCTCATGGATACCCTCCGCCTGGGACGGAATCTAACCGACTACATACCCAATTTTCCTACTAATATCATGTGTTGGAGGCCCGGGAGATACAAGTACATTCGCGCGCACCCCAAACTGGATATGAGGTACACCTTAATTTCGTAGTTCTGTTTAATTCCCATGTAAAAGGGGTATATGGCCATCAACCTGCCCCAAATCCAGGGTCCGGGTTATTCCTAAGAAATTCCTGGTTGAAAAACTTGATAACGCTTACTTAGCCCGATCCGGGAATGGAATCCGGTACAGCTCATATTCAGCAGAAATAACCTGTAGTTCACCTCGATTCGTTGTGTAGTCAAAATCAGACTGACTGCTTCCGCAAACACGACCAGTAAGTTTAGCAGTAGTTCGAGTAAGTTCCACAATTTTCACACTTCGTTATACTACGATAAAAACATATGGACATTCAGTTGGACCATGGGCAAAAATAATTGCCCGTAGTACACCCAGGTGGACTAGGCGGGTGGACCACGGGCAATACACGAGTTCCATAAAGGAACAGTGGAGCAGTGGTGGCCCAGTGGTGGCGGTCCCGACTTACGAACAGTGAGTCGTGGGTTCGAACCCCGCCAGGCGCATTACTTTGTGTAATTTATTTCATCACCACTGCTCTCAAAACGGTGAAGGAAAACATCGTGAGGAAACCGGCATGTCTTAGAACCAAAAAATTCGAAGACATGTGACATCTACCAATCTGCACTGGGCCCGCGTGGTAGATTATAGCCCATCCCTCTCCTAGAGAGGAGGCCTGAGTCCCTGCAGTGGGAACATTATAGGCTGATGATGATGATGATGATAAAGGAACATTCTAGACTCAAATTTACAACCGACGTAACAGTACCTATTATTAAAGAAACACTCTAATAAGTCCTTTTTATATTTCACAGCTTACATAGAATCGAGATACTGCGTCAAGTTGTACCAAGATGAATGCTACTCGCTGTACTGCAACTCAACCAGAACATGGCGCATGTCTTGCCCGTGTCGAGGCGACCTCTGCAACGGACCCAACACTGAGCGGGAACTTGACGCCTTCGCAGGACTAGCCAAACTAGTGGCTAGGACACAAAACAAACGGAACAGAAGAGCTCTCAAGAATGGTGGCTTTATAAGCATGAATACTAACAGAAACAATCGGATAGAAAACACCACTATCGAAGAAAATCAAAATATTGTAAACAATTTGACAGATAACAACGAAGGCAATGAGGCTGAAGTTAAAGCCGAGGAAACTCCAAATAACGATGTCATTACAACTGCTGCCGAGGCTGATATAAAAGACGAGGATAATCCTATTGAAACAACAGCAGCTACTGTACCGCCAGATGTCAAAGACGAGGATAATCATATTGATACAACAGCAGCTACTGTACCACCAGATGTCAAAAGCGATGAAAAGCAAATGATTGAATCTACTACTCTGGCAGACGTCGAACCGAAGAACAACGAAGCTACAACCAATAGCCCTATTATCGATGAAGTGATTAAGACCAACGATGGTCAAATGAATGAAACTAGCATTCAAATAGATATTCCGAGTTCTAATATTGAAAGTAGGGCACTCAAAACTGAAATTTTAATAATGAGTAGCGAAGCAACCAAACTCTTAGATGAGACAAAATTACCGGACATGCCAAGTACCAATGTTAATATTCCAGACGTTACGACCACTCCAGAAATCAAGACAAAAGCAGCAATTGAATCAAAAACAATGGCAGACACAACCACGGCAGCTACAAAAGCTGCTCCAATAGAAGTAAAAATGAATGAAAATAAAGTGAAACCGACTGAACAGTCGCCTACAATAGCAGCTCTTCAACAGGAGACAACTGTAGCTAAAACTACTCCTAATTTAATGGCAAGTACTACAGCTAAACCAAAAAATAATACCGCTGTGCGAATCGATGCACACGTTCTTACATTAGCCATCGGTGTAGTTTTAAATTATGTATAAGTTTTAATTACTAATTTTTCTGTAATACTTTTCGAATTATTCACTGTCAAAAGTTGATCTCTGTAAGTGAAGCTTTAATTGTTAGAAATTAAATGTAGAATAGTAGCGCTCATTCCATGTGATATTAGCATAGACAAATTGTAAATATTTTCTGCAATATTTTTAGAAATTATGTAGATGTGATTGGCATTGGCACAAAAAATTAATACGCACAGGTAAACTTAGTTGTTTTATTTGTGTAACTTACAATACAATGGTACAACACCACAGGTGTATATTTTGCTAAATCCTAATATCGGAAATCTAACTGCCCCCAACAAGGTACCAAACCCGGAATCTTTTGTCTTTAGTCGAAGGTAAAATCATAATGCTGTGGCAACTTCCGGCCCGTCGACTTCGTTTCTAGACTTTTGGCTCCTTGGCTGTATGCTTCTCTTATATCTGACTCAAAAGGTTTTTCAAACCTTGTCTGCTTTATGGTTGGACCATAATACTCAAATGTTGGCGGTGGCGGTACTTCCATAGTATCTGAATCGTGTTTTCTTTTCTCTATTCTTGTATTAACTGCCACTGAGTCTGTGTCTTCTAATTCATCAACAATAGGGGTTGGCTCCTGGGCCTTGACGAAATTTCTATATTTAACGCTATTTCCATCGTTTTTCTTAGATGACGAGAAAAATAGTCCTTTATTTTGTGGAATATCACTTAAATCACCTATTTCGGGAGGAGGTGGGGTCTTGACTTTAGGTCTCACGTCTGCCCACGTTTTAGTAGCAGTTGCTTCTTTGTTGCCCACCTTGTTTCCTTTATCGTCAAATGTATTTGAATTCCCATGAGTGGATGTTTGTGGAGGAGCAAATTCTTTGATCCTTTTGTCTCTCTGTTGATCGACATATTCTTCTTGGCTCATTTCTCTGAATTTCTTCACTTTACCTTCTATTCCTTCCTTGCCAATATCCCATTCTCGAACGTACGCCTCGCGCTGCTTTTGTCTCTCCTTTTCTTGCTCTTCTTTAAGTTTCTTTTCTTCTTCTTTCGCTTTGGCATCCACTTCGTTCTTTTGCTGGGTTAAGAACTCCAGGAGACAGGTGTTGAAGTCTTTTTGGTTTTCTGGAATGAAAGTTATAATATTACTAAATTGTTAATTGCCAATATTGTAAGAAAACATACTTTGCAGAAGAAAAATGTAAGCACTGAATGACACGTTGTAGTAAATAACAGACTCTTTCATCAGGCTTTTTAATATGTCGTCACCACCTCGTTTTTCTTGAATTTTTCTTAGAAATTTTGAAGAAAGTTCATTGGCATCCTATTTCAGATATTTTCTAGGGATTCCAAATGCTTGAATACCTGCTAAACTGATATTTCAATTCAATGTTGTCCACAGCAGTAAAGTTCCTAGAATGGTTGTTGAAATGTTTCGAAGTACTACAACCTCATCTTGAACCAAATAATATTTAGATCTCGTTTTAATCTCACCTTTAGCTGGTTCCTCTGGCGGCAAGCCGGCCCTAGCTCGCTGCCTGGCACGCGCTGCCGCTACTCTCGCCGCAATCATCTCATCTCTCTTCTTCCGAATCTGCTCAGCGTCTTTCTGCGCTCTCAAAGTTTCCTCGCGCCGCTTGATCAGCTCTTCCATTTGCTTCTTACGCTCCTCATCGTCGGTACTGAATGAAAAGTAACCGACGCCATGGATTCGAGCCTCTGTAATTAAAATTTAGTTTTTTGTTAGAAGCTAATCTATGAAGGGTTTGGTTTACATCTTACACTTAATATTTTTTTCTATAGGAAGTGCCTTGTTGAAAAAACCAGTTACGATTTCAAATTGAAAGTTAGATAGAAATACTGGTCACATTTGACAACTGCGCGTCAATTACGATTTAAACATTATGGTAACCACATAATCAGTGATTTGCAATAACACATAGGTACAATTTCGTTTAAAAAATAGGCGCTAAATTGCCAAAGAGAGTTACAAACCGTCAAACAGCAAGTCTTGATAATGTATATCTTTATCCTTGGCGAGCATTTCCCTTTCCTTCTCTTCCCATTTGTCTCGTAAAGATTGGAGATAATCATTTGTAGTTTGAACTAACAGTGGCTTCTCATTCACTACTGCAGGTGTCTCCTGTGAATATGACAAATAATTTATTATTACAGTTAGCCTACGGTCTGTCACAGCGTGGTAAAGGCCAACCCTTTCTATCGATATGGATCTGCATAGCTATTCACAAACAATCGAATCGAAACCGAATCGAATATGTCGTATGTCTATGTTTTTTGGCATTACGAGAGCAAGCGGATAGATAATTATACGATACGACATATTCGATTGTTTTTGAATAGATATGCTGCACCAATTCTTGTCAATACACAAATAAATAAACTTTATATCAAAAAGAGAGAGGGTGGTGTATGTGTCATACAAAAATCCATCCATAAAGCCTGTTTCTGTTGCCCAAAGCAACAGTATTTTTAGGTTTGCTTGACAAAAATACTTTGAAGTTTATCATCAAGATCATCATTCTCCTTATCCCAATTCAGCTGGAGTCTACGCACAGTGCTTTTTCTTACACTCCACAACTTTGTAGTTCAAAAGTTCACAGTAATATATGGGACAAATACGAGTACATTTGAAATAGTAGTTTTATTTGTTTACCTCTGGTTGAGCTACTTGTTCCTCATTTGAGCCAGGTTTATCTCTATTTATTGCCCTCATCAGGTCAATATCCCTTTTCACGAACATTCCAATATCTGATTTGTGACATTTTCTTGTCCTGCCCAAACAGTCTGTGAACTCGGTCCTGAAACATTTTGATTAGTTAATTTAATTTGATAATAGTATAATAAATTATTACGGGAAACTTAGTACATATCTGGCTATGGACAATGTTTTAAAAGTCTTAATTATTTCCTCTCTCAATACTAAATCAATGAAGTGTTGCCAGTTCATTTATTTGGGAACCAGCAATGCCCAACACAGGAATGCACGACACGAGAACGCGCGACATAGGAATGTAAGTGTTTTGAATTCCGATGTTGTACATTGTCATGTCGTGCATTCTCGGCCCGAACCTCGATTGTCCGGGCAAGAATGTACAGCACGAGAATTGGAATCAAAACAAACAGTGACGTCACATTAAAAAAGTAAAAAGCCATGTGACAATAGGGACGGGTGATACAATAAAATACTGGAAAATTCCGTGGTTCCTTTTTTTTTCTTCGTGTTCCTATAATACGACCGTTTCGCGACAGTATCCTTTATGGGCGGCATGGGCACCGGGCCGTAGGCCGACGAAGGAGGCCGGCGGAGGCCCGGCACTTCGGGGACAGAAGATATTAGTGTTATTAAATATGGGAGCGTAGCGAGCGCACGTCATGGAGTACAATTTAATTCGGCAGCACTACCTAGCTCAATTACATAGTATCCAAGTCCCAAAATTTCGAGTTGCTCAACTAGTCGGCCAACCAATCGCGCGATGTCGCCGATTACTGTGTCGTACACTCCTGTGTTGTACATTCTTGGGCCGGACCAGCAAGGTACACCCCAGTAATTGGCGACATCGCGATGTCGCCAATTACTGTGTCGTACACTCTTGTGTTGTACATTCCAGTGTCGTGCATTGCTGGTATGTGCATTACTGTGACGGGCATTATAGGGACTCATTTATTTTACCTTGTAAATAATGGCCATTTCACTATTTTGTATTACTTTTGTATGAAATTACAGAATTTGTATGAAATTATCTGCCAAGTAAGTGGGTACTTGGTAACCGGTAATTGTAGGTGGTAAAACAGGCCCTAAGAATAACTTTAAAGGTCCAAATACACAAACCGACGCATGGCGGCGCGGCGCGTAGGTACTCTTTTCGAGGGTGCAGTGCAGCATAAGTACACTTGTTTTAACCTGTATAGTCTACGTATCGAGGTATACCGCTGCTCCAGCATAGGCTCTAATTCTACTTCTTTTGATTCAAACTGTGATATTTTGTGTAGACAATTATTCTCACAAAACAACAGAGAAGGTTGAACATTTACCATTCATCATCCTCATCTTCATTGACATTACTTTCATTCTTATGTTCAACTGGTTCTTCTTCCGGAAGTTTCTTAGGCTCCTGTTGCTTCTTAGTGTTGAAGTCAACAAGAAATCGACCAGCTAGCTGTGAGCTTCCTGCACCATCTGCTAAATGCTCATACAACTCCGCTTTCTTCTCCAATGCAAGCCTGAAACATTAATTAAGGAAATATTAGAGCAGGGGTAAATGATAGCATGACGATTGACAGGGGAGAATGGAGTAAAGTCCCATATTGTGTCAACCCCAAATAACATATGACAATGAAGTTATAATAATCATCCTATCATCCTATAAGATGTATGTATTTTGTATGATTACTATTTAGGTTGGCTATTGAAGGTTTGTCTGGCTCATTCTAGACAGGCAGGCAAGACGATTTTTTTAATTATTATCACCAACCAGTTGACCCTATCACAGCATGAACTACTACAATAGAGATTTGAGTTACTGGATGATTTATCTAAAAGACTCACTTTGATTTCCTACAAGCTTCTAACTCTTCTGTATCAATTGCTTTTAAACTATCCTTGAATGTTTTTTTATATTCCTTTTTGGCATCTATGTCATGATTCTTGTCTTTGGCAGGAGGAGGCTTGAAATTCTCAAGTTTGTGTTGCGGCAACTGTCTCTTTTCATTGACCTCCTCTTGCTTTCTTAATAACTCAGCTTTTAGGCTGAATAGCTGAAAATAAACAGGATGAGTTTAGTAACACAAATCATATTTATGTTTAGCATACATTTATTTATTTTACTATTTATGGACACAAAGTCAACAACACAAGAAAATAACATAGTATAATATTTGAGTTCAAAGGTACTGCTTATTTCTTAAGAAATTTCTGTCAGCAGACCTGCAAAAGGAGAAATGAAGAAGAAAAATGTAGATGATAATGTGTGAGAAAAGTATAAGTATAATTATAATTCAATTAGGGCATCTCAATATATTTACACTGCACTATCAATGTTTTAAACCCAGCTTTCATAAATTGTTGTCTTAAATCAAATATTTGCCTTGTGTAGAATTGGCAAAAAAACATTATTGCAACATATTGCTGCAACATCCAATGGCCTGATATGAATCCAATGGATTCAAATGTGGTTCTTTCCAATTCCTATTCACAAGTAGCTTGAAAGTAGGACGTCAGGACGAGGACGTAGAGCTAGAGACGATGTATCTATAAATTATTCAAAAACATGCTATGAAAAATGTACTTACAGAAGATTTATTGAATAGAATCTTTTTCGAGCTACTATCGTTCATCTTGAGAGATGGTAAAAACAATCTGTAGCTTAGAATTTCAATTGTGCATGCAATTTAAGAAGCAATTGTAACATTATAGAAAATTACTTGAACACATTGATGTATCAAATTGAACACCTGATTATTGTTTACAATATTGTATTTGTCTTACGATTGAAACTAGTCAAATTTATGCACAAATTAAGTACGTAACAAAAGGGTATACGGTTCACACAAGAACGTAACGTAGGTTTAGTTCTTAGAAGAAGTTTTAAACCAAAATAAAGTATCAAAACAAATAATATAATTTTTCGAGATTAACAGGAGATTAATTTAATGACAATTGACATTTGAGTGACACTGACAGCAAAGCTAGAGGTGGGCGCATGGAACTCGTTCAAAATTAAAATATCCGCATAAGATCTGTGAGGAGATACCTTTACATTTCATCAAAAAATATTTAGTAAGCAAGAATATCAACCGGAGTGAAGTTATACGCAAATCAGAACAAAATTTGACATCTCTGTATTGACCACTTGCAGGGTTTTTTATTGCTAATTTCATGGTCATCTGACAACCATCTCGCTGGCCGTGACGACAGAAATTTCTACACAACGACAAAAACGGAATCTTTTGTGTACAAGCCAAACCTACTTATTTTACGGATTTTGTCATATGAAAAGTTTAATACGAAAAACACATCAGAATCAGAAACGATACCTTTAACAAATTAGTGGCCTAAGTGCTTGAAACCAAAATGTCAACTCCAGCTAGAAGACGCCTGATGAGAGATTTTAAACGGTGTGTATCTAAATATTTCTCACGTTCTCCAAAGCATCTGCAAAAAACAATGGATTCTATGCACCCTAGTTACCATTTTCAACAAAATTTTCTTTGTGCGAAAGTGTAGTGCTGATTCATCAAATTACATCACAGTCATTTTAATTGATTTCTATTCTGTTCTATATTTCGAATTCCACTTTAAACAGAGAAGTCGCAAAACGGTGGAGCTCTTTGTGTCGCACACAGAGAGTAGGATACGCTATAAGTAGACATAGCTACGTCACTCGATGTATATCGTCGTTTGTTGCTACTCATTATTTAGGTTATTCAAATACATTTCAATTATTCGACAAACGAAACATGAAGTCATCGTGAAAAATCGCAAAAGATGCCTTGATGACAATATTACTTACCTGATTACCTGCTTAAAACCTAAAAAGTCCTATCATGACCTTGATTGAGTTATAGAAGTTTCCATGAGAACTTGAGAGCTTTGTATGTTAATTGCAATCCATAATATTTCTATAGAAAGTACTCATACTGATGCAATTAGAAAATGTTTATTTATGTAAACATTTTTTTCTCTACTATTAATATCATAAACGGGATATTTACCATGTTTGATTGTTGTTTGTTGTTGTTCTGTTTATCAAACATGGTAAATATCCCGTTTATGATATTAATAGTAGTGTCAGTGACCATGTCAGTTTAAAAACTTATATTTTTTTCTCTGTTGGTGCTCATCTGTTTCACAATAATAATCCTACTCATAGATCAAATACTACAATAAAATTAAATTACTAAGGTAATCTGTATTTTTTTAATGAAATATTTTGTAAGACTTCTTACATTTAAGATAATAAATGGCCTCTTAATGACTGCCCACAGCTTGCAAGAGGACCCACCTACTGGTGTATCTGGAGCTCCTACTGACAACAATATCATGATCTGGAATGCTGTGATATTCGGACCCCATGACACTCCCTTTGAAGATGGCACATTCAAGCTAACAATAGAATTCACAGAGGAATACCCAAACAAACCCCCAACGGTTCGGTTTGTGTCGAAAATGTTCCACCCAAATGTATATGCTGATGGAGGAATCTGTTTAGACATCTTGCAAAACAGATGGAGCCCAACATATGATGTTTCAGCTATATTAACTTCTATACAGGTAAATATTTATTTTAAATCAGGAAAGAGGATAGACATTATGTCTGGAGATATTTTTGAATGGGAAAATAAGTACCTACATTTACCATATTTACTGTATGACTAATAACTACAGATAGATAATTTGCATTCCTGAGTATTTCACAATACTTACTCATTTCTAAATTATTAACTGCTTTTTGTTGAATGTTGTAAATCTTATAAGACTCCAATAATAACTGTACTTGGTAAAATAATATTTGGATATGCAATTCTCCATAATTGTATTTAATATTCAGATAAGCAATTATAACTATTAGTTCTCTCTAATCATTGTATCTAAAATATACAGTTATAATTTTATCTTTTCATAATTTAATATTGAATTGTTTATTTTGTTTCAGTCATTACTAAGTGACCCTAACCCCAATTCACCTGCGAACTCTATGGCAGCACAGCTTTATAAGGAGAACCGGCGAGAATATGAAAAGCGTGTGAAAGCATGTGTAGAACAATCATTTATTGACTAGCAGGGGTTGGGCTGGATCTCAATTAAATGTGGTGTACACAATACCTGCTCTGCCGGTCACCAGCCAATACCTCCTTATAAATTTCATTGGGACATCCATGTAAATTGTAATTACATATATCATCAGACACACAGCTAATACTGCAACAGTATACCCGATTAATAATAAGTATGGGTTTTGGTAAACTAATTTAATTAATAATTCATAGGGAACCAAAATTTGAGTCAACAGGTAATAGATAGAAATAGATCCACATTTATACAATTTAATTATAATTGACAATATTAAACCTTACTACATACCAGTAACTGTAAGAATAGAGTCAGCATTGCACTCAAATGTATCATGTGTGAAATACTTTTTTTCATAGTGAACTTTAATCCTTTTGTCTTACCATAGAAACATTCATGATTTATTGTAACTATAGATATATTGAAACAGAGATATTTTTCAATAGAACTCCATTGTTTTAACTAATTAGTTAAAAATGTATGAACTTTTATCAAGTAATAGCACATGATAAAAACTTAACTAAGCTTTGCTTGAATAAATTCTAGAATGAGTGAAATGTCTTTTTGGGACTAATTAAAACAAATTTTATACATTTTGGCAAACACAAAAATAACTTGAACTTAATTTGATTGTTGCATTGTCCTAGGTAACTTTTGGAATACTTGTTTTTATTGATGAACTATACACTAATGTAATTTATAATTATTTGCGGGATTATTATAAGTTTAATAAACACCCTAGTGGTATTATCAAGTGTTTACCTAAAATAGTACAAGTTTATTTTTAATTTTCAAAATTTGTTATCTATTGACTCCAGTAGTTTTTTTACTAATACATATATTGTCATTATTATTCTGCTGCACAAAATTAGGTCGAGTCTCATTCGTGTATAATATAAGCGTCCCAATGGATATTTTTTAAATGTGTAGCAGTTTTCTTGTTTTCTAATAACGCTGAATGTTTGAAATGTCTTGTGTTTCATGGACATTTTTAAGTATGTGTAATATTTCGTCTTCTAGTAAAATATTATTTTCGGTTTTACAAAATGTCTTTTATTATTTACTTAATGTCTTGTAATATACATCTGCCTACTCCCATGGGGGTAGGCAGAAACCACAGAACGCCACTTGCTTACAATCTTTACATACTCCTTTTGCCTCGTCCTCATTCATACATTTGGTCATACACGCACGCCGGTTACGAGTACTAGTCTTGTAATATGTCCAATTATAATTAATAATGATCTCATCCGTCGCGCTCTTACTACCGCCAGGGTACCAGCTGTCTTTAATCCATTGGCTTGGCACATATCCATGGGAAGAGACCAATAAGTATGCTATTGAAGTTAGGTAGGCCTTTGTTGTGGGATGCTACTTCCGTCCACAACCTTGCGCCATCCCATCTTCCTAGCATCGTGAACAGCGCGCGGGTGGCTGCTGCAGGTGCTCTTAAATCATCATCAGCCTATACCACTGCAGGGACTCAGGCCTCTTTTTTAGGAGAGGGATGGGGTATAATCTCCACCACGCGTGCCCAGTGCGGGTTGGTAGATGTCACATGTCTTCGATTTTTTTGGTTCTAAGACCAAACGGTTTCCTCTCGATATTTTCTTCACCGTTTTGAGAACAGTGGTGATGAAATGCCTGCCTGGGTTCGAACCCACGACTTACTGTTTCTAAGTCGAGGCCGCAACCACTGGAAATTAAGTTATTGTATTTGAGCCATTTTGGACTGTAACACCATGAGGTCAGAGTACCGAATACCAACTGCCGAAATACTAGGTGGGCACCTAGTATTTCGGCAGTTGGTCGACTCTTGACCAGATAGCTGACTTTTTTCTTCCAAATAAGCATTGCCATCCATCGCGACAATAATGCTGAACCCTTCTAGGCTTTTCTCCTGTTTACAGCGATGTGGGCGAATTTCAGTTCTTCACAACCGTCATTTGCTAGAGCGACAAACAGCGAGCTGCGTGCTATGAGCCACTCCTGTTATTTTTCGCGGGGTTTGGGTTCGATTCCCTGACCGATTTACACCACTTGCAGAGACAAATGAAACAATTAGATAAGAAAAATAGTTTATACGAAATGTGCATTCTTACAAAATTATTAATATATATACTACACCATTATTGAAATATAATAACATCAAATAAGTCGATCAACTTAATATAAATTTCGTTGATATATTTTATATCAATAAACGAAAGTTCTGGCGAGTAGTACCTCAGGACAGAGAATTGATTATCACTGTTTTCTAACACTTCTGTATTCCATACAGGTAAATTTAATACAGGTAGGGTAAACAAAGCTCAATACAAGTTTAGCTTTTAGTTTTTACCTAGTTTTGAGGTCTTCTTTTAATTTATAATGTAATAATTCCATACACACTATGGCATCTTCTGCACTGTCATGCCCATCAACAGAATTTTGTATAATCTTCTTCAAATATTCAGATGATAAGTTCCTGAGTGCTCTTTTGAATGGAGGACCCATTTTATGTGGAAACAGAACACTAGTGTCGATGACAGTGTCATGAATTAATTTAAGTACTTTACAGTCAGATTCTAAACTATGCCCTATTAATATAGTTTTACTATTGAACATTGTAAGCAGTGTCGCTTGGACATCTAGTAATGTAGTAGTTACTCCATACATTTGTTCTTCTGTTATGCCAGAATACCTAGTGTTGTAATCTATAATAGGGTGTAATGGTCTAATAAATGTCTCATACACAACATTACATTCAGAATTTATCACTGTTACTCTAGTTAAATCCAAACCATGGGTGGTATAACACATCTCACAATCCAATGCATAAATACCATAATCATCCTTATCAGTTTCTGGAGGTAGTGTCTTTACAAAGCCTTTCAAATTTTCAAAGTCAACATATTCATAAACATGACTGGGAGCTACACAACAGCCATCAGAAGTCCCATCTTGTCCGCAGCACTGGTACCTTGCTTCACCTCTGACTCTATATTTGTTATTAGGATGGTAAACACATTCCTCCTTTGTTGCTGCAAAACCAATCTTATTGACCATGTATTCTTTTTTGCATCTACAGCAAGTCCTGAAAAAGCCTTTTGGAGGTTTTTGTTTATTTTGACCATAAATGATAGCCCTGCCTCTTTGCCCACTTTCATGAGGCCTAGGAAAACCATTTTGTTTAAGTTGATCTTCAGTTAGAATCCATTTTGCAATATTATTGTATAATTTTGCACCAACAAACTCTTTTGAGTTATCTGCATTTCTATTCTTTCCTTCGATGCTCCATGAACCTGTTGGTTTGCCAGGTGTCACTCCAGGCACTTTTTGTAATGCTAAGCAATCAGATGCTGATTTCTTTATACCTTTGCATTCTTGCAACTCTTTCCTTAAACGACTAACTGCTAATACTGCAGAATTCTTGTATATTTGTACAGTTGAACATTTTTTACTAGTATTTAGTTCTTCATGTTGAGCTCGAGCATAAGCATCAGGTGCAGTAAGATACAGTTTTAAACATTCATCTATCATCATGTTTAGATATGTAGATCTTATATTTGCAGCAATTTTAGAGCCAAGAGGTTCTAAAACACCTGGTCTATCAATAAACTTTTCATTTGGTACATGAGCAACTCTTTGAACTCCTTTTTTGACAGTTTGTGTGATAGTAGAACTAGTAGAAGGCTCGCTCCGGGCGGAAGACTGATTGGGTGAAATAGTTTTCTTGGCATTTAATAAAGTAGAGGCATATGGCACATGAGCTATGCGGATCTTGTTACCAGTACTTGGAGGGGTGAAGTTATTTTTAACAGGTGTGTTTTCACTGTTTGAAGAAACACTAGTATTTTTTGCACTATGATATTCTCGAACTTTAGCTAACCTTTCTGCCATTGTTTGGGCTGCATTTACTTTAAAATCTGGTTTTAGGGGTGCTTTTGGTGCCATTCTCATGGGTTTATCAGCTGCTCTAGATATTCTTTTTTTTCCTATGAGAGTCTCTTCTTCATTTGCATCCTCAATTTTAGGTGTATCATCAATAATTTTAGGTTTTTCAATTGGAACATATTCATCAAATATTTTCTTACATTCTAATGCTATAGCATCTTCATCAGATTCCATATCAAAATCTTCATCAAGCAATTCCTCAGCGTTGAAATCATCGTTATCAGATATGTTATTGCTTTCAATTTGCTTGCTAGTCTCATTTTCTTTTTTAGATTCTTTGGAACTCTTATGTGAGGTCTTACTTTCTTTGGAACTCTTATGAGAGGTCTTACGGTCTTTATCTTTTGTTTTAGACTTATGTTTAGAGTTAGAACTATGCTTGTTTGTGTCATGCTTTTTAGATGAGCTATTTTTCGAGTTTTTGGAGCTGTCAGAACTTTTAGAACTGGAATGCTTTTTCTTGTCAGACGAGTGTTTCTCTTTTTTGTCCTTATCCTTGTCTTTGTCTCTACTTGAACTTTTGTGTTTTGATTTATGCTCTGAATTCTTTGCTTTGTCTTCATGTTTAGTTTTATTTTCAGACCTAGATTTATCTTTATCTTTCATAACTGAGCTGCTTTTGTGATGTGACTTACTATTATGATTTTTATCTGAATCTCTTTTATTTGAACCACTTTTTTCAGAATCTTTTTTATTGTCATTGCTTTTGCTTATGCTATTTTTACTAATAACCTTTTTTAAGTCACTATCTTTTCTAATTTTATCATGATCAGACTTTTCTTCATGTAATATTTGATCTAAAATATCAAATTCTGCCCCCAGGTCATCCAGCCCATTGAGATCTGAAGATAATTTCCTTTTTTTAGTATCAGGTTCATCTTCATCACTGGAAAAACAAGGTGCAAGTGACCTTGGAGTTGGTTGATAGGTAACTGATGGTGTTTCACTTTTTGTGCTAACTTTGGCTGGTTTATATTCTAGTATTTTCTTCTTACTCGTATTTTTATCAGATGGAACATAGTTAACTTTACTAGTGTTATTAGAACCTTCATTAGGAATATATTTCTGTAGTTCAGTCTCAGTGCCTGGCAGGTACTTTTCTGTGGATACAGTTGATCCTGCAGGTGTATATTTGTCGCACTGCACATTTTCAGTGCTACCTGGTGTATACTTCACTGGCGGGGGAATGTAAATAAAAGGTTTGGAGGACCCATTAGTATCTATGGGTCGTTGAAGAGGTAGACCTGCTGGTTTTCTCGGTGTATATGGTACTGGAATATGTCTCTTTCTTTGTTCAACAACCTCCTCAGTAGTTTCCTCTGTGTCAGGATTGTTGATCTTTTTCAACTCGGATATTGGCGTGGGGTTGTATGTCGCTTTGGCAACATTTGGGACTGGATTTACTATATTACTTTCTGGCTGTGTTGCAGTCACTGCTGGCGTCACTCCAGTGGCCTCCTTCTGTTGAAGAACCTTTTGTACTGCTGCCGACACAAGTTTCTGTAATATCGCTCCACTTTCGATTCCATCATTTGTAGTACTCTGAGATTCTTTCTTAACGTGTCGGAAATGACAATAAGGTCTTTCGCATAGACCATTATCATAAAAAGGGCAATTGTATCCTTTAAAATACCCTGTCGATGGAAGCATTCTATTTTAATTATTTTCCAATTCACAAAATAGTGAAGACCGAACCATAACCAGATAAGATCACTCCACTACAGATTAAAAAACATAATTAAACAGATTCATTCATAGTTTCTAGGAAAAATACGATGCATAAAAAATTATAATTTATAATAAAAAAAGGAAATTTAATTATATAAAATTACCTTAATTAAATAATAGACTGTATGAAAATATATGTTTAGATGCTTGGGCTGTAGTCTTTTAAAACCAAAAGACAGTGCGGGTGCGCCATTATCTAATGCATTGTATTCTTTAGAAAATCCTGAAGATAGGCAAAGGCCTGTCGCCGAAGACCAACCCATTTGGCGTGGTGGACATCTAAAGCTTTGCTAAAGCCGCGTACAGACCGGCCAAACGAACGCCAACGATGGATATTAATCGTTCGCTAGCGTTTACTTAAGGGCAAGGGTTTACCAAAACCTTGGTAAACCTAAACCTACTTAACGTTTAGGTTTACCTACCCCTTACGATAAGCCCCTAAGCCGTCCAGATTGCAGCAACGAAGGTCAAAGAAACCCGTTCGTTGGCGTTCGTTTGGCCGGTCTGTACAGGCCCTATAAAGAACTCTCTACAGGTTAGAATTTTATTATGACTGTTTTGCATTCCAACAAAACAGGTATTATGTGTGAAGAAGACACACAGCGTTGTATTGAAGAATGCTGTTGTAAATATGCCTTAAACTGGTATCTATGGTTAAAAACTTACCAAATTGTCCATGGTTTTATACCTGTCTCTGTCTCTCACCAGCGTGCGTCCTTTTCTCGCAGTGGGGACGCCTGACACGAAGCTGTCAATCTCATATGCTGGATTTACGCCTCGTGGCTCGTATCGCACCTCGCCTCGCAGCTCGTCACTCGCGCGAGAGTGTAAATGAGCTACAGGTGTGTCTGTTCACACTCTCGCGGAGTCTCGCGAACTAACTAACTTCTTTCTCTCTCTAACCCACTGAAGTAACAGCGCGAGTGTAAACACGACGCTCGCGGCGGGCGCGAGGCCCTTTGACTCGTGCCTAAAAAGCCGCCCCCGACGCGAGCGCTGCGAGTGACGAGACGAGTTGCGAGGCGAGTCACAAACACACCATTCACACACTCGACTCGTGCCTGTGCCTCGCCTCGCGGCTCGTCTCGTCACTCGCGCGAGAGTGTAAATCCAGCAAAAGAGTCTTCAAGGCACCAGTAAAGAGACTTGCTGCAACGCTGTGTGTCTTCTTCACACATAATACCTACCTGTTTTGTTGGAATGCAAAACAGTCATAATTATGTGCTTCTCGAAGACACACAGCGTTGTATTGAAGACCTGTTTGGTATCTGCTTTTGATAGACACAAACGCTATGATGAATTAACTATAATACTGTTTTAGAATTTAAATCAGTTTTATTATAGTTCACTATAACAAGAATCATAACATTCCTTACTTAATTTGTAACTTCTTTAGAAATTAAACAAAAAATATAATTAATAGAGTTACAAGAAAATAATTCTAAATTAAACCAAGGAATAGGTAGGTCAATTAAAATTTTGAGTTGGATTTTCAAAATGTAATACAAATGACAAATGTCAACATAATCAATATCAGAAATATTGAACTGCAATAAATAAGTCAACATTGGAGTTCATCTTAACAATCCAGTTTCTTCTATCAAAGTATTTCTTGTACAAGTCTTTACTCTAACCATCTTCTAGAGGTTACAGCTGACTTGACGCTGCCTGATGGGGCATCAATATTAGCATCTTTAAGAATACTACATATCAACCTGCAATCATTGTTCTTGGAGCAGGTTTTAATTTTCTTGAAAGAGAAATAAATAAACTTGTGAAACTCCTGTCTGTGCTTCTTTTATTTTGAGATTTTTCTATATGTATTTTAATAGAGTAGACACAGTGGTTTGGTGTTTCCGCAACAACCAACCTGAATGTCTGTGAGTTTTTGAATCTGTCTTTAAACCAAACTTTGGTCAAAGACTGATCTCATCTTACAAAAAAATAAGATTTTCAGGGTTATTTTATGTGAGATCCAGAATTCTATGATCTAAGGCTAGAAAGAGTAATTAAGCTAGCTATCTCAAATAAGGAGCTTGAATAAACTGAAATTTTTGGCCAGTGAAATAATATTGCAGTGTCTCATATTGGTGGTTTTTGTACTGCTGGCTTAGTAAGTTAAATAACTATTGGAACTTGATGAATGAAAAATTGTATTCATTTCTAATGCTGCACAGTAAGTTGAGACATCTGATTTATATAGGAGAATAGTTCTATGAACTAGTTTGTCTTCTCAAAATAATTATGCTAAAAAACCTTGCAACTAGCACATCTTCAGGTGCTTTGGGTTAACTTAATTGGTGTCACACCACAGGCTACCCTCTTTTAATTGGGGTCTTAATGTTGTTTAAGTAGATGTCCTTCAGCTACTTTTTAACAAGTTTTATTCCTCTACAGTCCAGTGAGAGACATGCCGAAAAAATGGGGGAGGGTCACCCTACCCCATTTTTTCGGCGAGGGTTAACCTATCCACCTGGACAGTTGCCTGTAGTTCGATTTATTAATACCTTCCGCAGGTACGTCATCGGAAGCAGCTGTGGCTTTCGCTACCAGGTTAAGTAGCCAAATGCATTTGGTCTACTGTTATTAGGATGTACGTTCCTTTAAAACTGTTTAAATGAGTCAGTACTCATGGTATTAAGCTGGGTGGGTGGAATGCCCAGCCCATGCTGTTTAAATGAGTTAGTACTGTTGGTACTCAGCTGGGGGGTGGAATGCCCAGCCCATGCTGTTAGTCCCATTGTCGGCTGAAAGCATTCCAGAAGACTGCGTCAGTCTCTCTGGTATTGAATGTTTCATACTTTTTGGTATGATAGCCGTTTCTCCTGACGCGAATAGATCTACGTCTGGGACGCCCCACACTTTGAACGTGGCCTCCGTGGCATGCCTCCGCGGCTTGGGGTAGTAAGTAGACGCCACACTGGTACTTTGCAATCCCCTGATAGGCGAACTGCAAATTTGTTTGGACTCTCGAGAGTTATGTGGCTGAGAGAGTTAAATGTAACTACTCTGCAAGTTTTAAGAGCCTGATTGTGAGCCTTAGTGGTGCAAGGGAATACCCCCCCCCCCCCCTCGACAACAAGAGTCCTGTTGTTGGGCTAAATATGTATGTGTGCACCATGTAGTCATCCGCTGACAGCACTATGTAGTCATCCGCTGACTAAATGGCTGCTAATACAACATCTGTTACTTTTATGTATACATATTTGAATGTCAGGGTTTTTGGAATGGGGCTCACTTTCCTGATATTACCGGAATCAGGAAAGTGCTGTTTAATTGAGCTGTTACTGAGTAATTTGAAAATTTAAGCTCATGTGCTTCTCACAGCGAACTGTTTCCCTTGCTCAACATCTTGCAAATGTTGAGCTTTATTATCTTGGAAGCAAGTTTTACCCAGTTCTGCTGAGTGTTCAATACAAGGCCAAGACATTTTACTTCCTGAGAACCCTCTCAGAAACGGTCAGCAACAGAAGTATCTTCCTACTCTTTATATGTCTGTGGTATCTTCACATTTCGGGATTTTAGGTAATTAATGTACAGGCATCCAGTTATTATTTTTAATGCTTCAGAAAATTATTCTTTAAAATATTCCTTACTCTTCAATAACTTGTTGGTAACAATTAATATTTAACAAGTTTTTATTAAAACACCTGCTTTAAAACATTGAGTATTTGTATTATATACCACACTAGGAATTTCTCCTGTATCGTGGGTACATTCACAAACATTTAAACTCACATGACACAAATACCCAGAGCCGAAGAAGACCAGACTCGAGATTGAGTAGTGTTAATCTACTTTTGAGGCTTACTGTAGGTACCCAATGTTCTCAATGTTTCCGCAACTTGAGAAACCCGTACTGTACTTTATTTATTAGGGGTAAAAAACAATTACTTGCCAAGCTTAACTAAAGATCTACGATCCTGATTGACCAGGAAAAAATCGTCCAGATACAAATATAGGGAAACCTTGTGCTCGTAGGATTTCTGCAATCCAGTTTGTTACAGTGACAAACATTCTTGAGGCCAATGACAGGTCAAAAGGTCATCATCTACTTAACCTTATTCCAACTACATTGGGGTCGGCTTCCAGTTCAACCGGATGCAGCCAGTATATTACATGGAGCGACAGCTTACCTGACCTCCATAAGGCAGTTAGTACTGTGTAACAGAGATGTTGCGAATATTCGAATCCGCATCCGCAAATGCGGAGCTTCCGCATATATTTGAACATCCGCATCCGCAATAATCAATGCGGATGTTCATGCGGATGCGAATGTCATACAAGTTGCGGCAAGAAAGAAATTGGGCGAGACCGGCCAGCGAATGGCGCGTGCCGTTTCGCACGTGACAAATGACAATGACGAATGGGAGCGAAGAAATTGGTGACAAGATCCGACGAGTTTGTTGTGGAGCATCATTTGTTTCTTGTAAATAAATTATTACGTGTTTGTTTGCGCTGTAGATTACTAATCGTATAGATTGATATTTCGAGTGTTGTCGTGAGTTGTGATTGTGATACAGTGATCATTGTGTGTAAATAATTGTTTATACAATAAAACTTTATATTAGTTACACTAATCTAAGACTACTTTAGTCCTAGCTCAGCTTATTTCAATCGCCAGGTTACCTAATTCCATTATTTTACACCGATATATGTTTTATTGTAGGTACCTACTTAAAGTTTATTATTATAACAAAATTCTTTATTTTCAGCGCACCTAATCTAGGGAATAATTCTTCATTCATTTATCTACTTAATTTTTTTTTTACTTCGTTTATATAATATCTTAAACATTCGCATCCGCATCCGCGGATGTGAGCCTTCAAAACTCCGCATCCGCATCCGCGTCCGCGGATGTCAAAAAATCGGCATCCGCAACATCCCTGCTGTGTAACACAATAAAAACCTGTGGTTAAACTAGTCATCTGACTTTCAAGCCAGGGACTAACTGCTCTATCTATGGCAGCCGGGTTCAACGGCTCAACGTGCTTTCCGAGGCACAGACTATACACTAGCCAGATCCACTCTAGTGGCAGTTACTATATATGCAACAAGCTCCTCTGATGACAGGCCAAATGGTGAGGCTGCTAATTGCAGTACTTCGTTGTAATAAGTCATACGGAAGAACGTCCTGTATGTTACTGCAGCTGGTAAATAATAAAATATGGCCTGTTGAATGTCTATTTTCATGAACAAAAATGTTAGTCTGCAAGAAATTGGGCACATCCGCTTGTGAAACTAACAGGAAATGTTAGTGTTGGGAGCTATTTGCTTTGTAATCTTACGAATTTAATTAATGTCCATGATCTTTTACTTTTCAACATGAGGAGTATTAAAGGCTGTTTTCTCTAATGTAAGCATGAGTATTAAGGAAAACCTGAGATCCACCTAAAGAGGCCATGACAGGGTGCCAAGCCTCTTTTTGACTGATCTTCTTGAACAATATGATTAAAATAATAATTAAAAATAATGTTATTAAAAGGTTTTTTAAAACACGTGGTCATGTTTCAAAATATTGTTAGACTAGCAGCCCGTCCCGGCTTCGCACGGGGTAGACAATTATTTATTTTTGGAAATTCGGATATAAAAACAGTTTTTCACAAATATTTTTATGGCACCCCGCCCACCGCGATGCCCGGCGCGCTTTTCAGACTGCATCGCAAACAACGGCCACGGCGCTATGGCGGTTTTGTTTACTGTTTGAATTTTTTAATTCGTAATATCTTTTGAATGGAAAGTCCAATTTAAATAATTTAAAAACTATTTTATAGGTAGTTAAATGGTCTTGACCATAAAATAATTTATTTGGATAAGGATTAATATAAACACATAAATAGCATGGTTTGGATTTGGTTAGCATTTTCATTAATGTTTAAAATGAAAAAAGTTGTTGTGGTGACATAACTACAATAGTTGGTGTTATATACCTACCTCTCTGTCGTGTATATCCAATACACTGCAACTCGAGTTACAGTGTTTTGCCTTAATAGCGCTTATTTGATTTTTTCGAGGCAGTTACATATCCCTATAGTATTACTTTTTCATTTTAAAGTACGTAGAAGGAGATAGGAGCACCTAAACAACACTGTATTTTAGTTACATTTATGGTTTGGTTTGGCATATCACTGTAATTGGAGTTACAGTGTGTTGGCGAAACAGTTTACGCGCGAAAAGTCGAAACCCTGAGATACAGTGTTTTCGATAACCAAACAATCTTGATACGTCGAGCGCGGCGACACTTCCCTACGTGTAATACTTGCAAGACGCGCGGGCTGCGGAGCGAGGGCTCAACGGTTAGTAGTCGTGAATCATTTCTCTTGCTCGGACGGTGTTTTGATCGATAGCGCGGTACCTTCATTCGATCGGTTTTCGTTTGTGCGTTTAAATGAGTTTTTAAATATGTTATAACAAGAGTGGATACCGAAATAGATTATTAATGAAATTGTCACAAAGCAATATACAACATCACAACAACTCATCATGTACTACTCTTTTGATCTTTTTCTTATGAGCATCATACTCACTCTTCTTTTCAGCTTTTAAACTTCCACTCTCATTTCCAACACTCTGCCATTCTTTGAACTTCTTCTTTTTTCCTTCGGCACATTCTGTATCTCTGTCGACCACCACCATGTATCCCTGTCTATCGTGCCCTTTCCTTGTCTCTCCCAAAATATCTTTTGCTGCATTCCTAATACACCTAGCCATTTCCTTCTAACATTCATTCACACTTTTATCATAAATATCACCCATCTCTAACATTTTATCCACCATTCGTTCTGTTTATTTCTTCGCACAATCAGACTTCTCTAGCATATGCCATTTTATTGTAGGGGGAGGTCACTCTTTTTGTTTAAGAAGCCTTATTTGTACGACTACTTCCATAACCAGGAGTCTATGTTGTGAGACTTAATCTTCTCCCAGTAGCACTTTGCTGTGCCTGTGTGTGTCTTTAATGTGGTTTAAGTTGTTGCGTCTGATGAGGAAGTAGTCAATTTGCGTGTGTTGCAAACCACCTTTATATGTTATAAAGCGTCCATCAGCTTTTTGCAACCAAGTGTTCGCTACTGCGCCAGGTCATATGCAGTAGCTGATTGCAATATAGATGATGATTCGCCCTCATTGTTTATATTACCAAATCCCCATCCCCCGTGTGTATCCTTTCATAACTTCCTCTCATTCTTCCCACGTGCCCATCAAAATCACCTCCAATTACCACTTCTTCATGCACGGTCATCAAAACAATGTCAAAATACTTCTAAAACTTCTCTTTTAACCTTTCTTCACATCCTACCTGTGGAGCATACGTGACACTAATTACATTCAAGACAACATTTTCCAACATAACTTTCACAACTATTCTCTTGTTCTTCAGTCGGTCCCTCATTACTGAGGATCGTGGTCACTGGACCCCTTTAAGCGGACCATCTGCCTCCATCTACTCCGGTCCAAGGTTGCCATCACCACCTGCTGAAATTTTCTTGAGGAAATAGCTTCTTTTACTTGGTCGGACCATCGTGTTGGCGATCGGCCTCGCAGACGCTTGCCTTCAGTATTGCCAACAATGACCAGCTTTTCAAGGCTGCTATCTCCTCTGCGCATTATGTGGCCGAAATAGGACAAAATACGCTATAGGCAAACTGTAGACAATCGAGTCTTGATATCGAGTTGGGAAAGGATAGACACATTTGTGCGTTTGGCCGTCCATGGAATTCGGAGCATCCACCTCCAGCACCACATTTCGAAAGCGTCTATCCTCTGTCTTTCTCTTGTTTGGATTGTCCACGTCTCAACTACATAGAGGAAAATCACAACTATTAATCTGTCATTAATCCTCCAGTTCAATCCAGTTTCTTTCAAATGACTACCTTATACTATTCCCCCGCCAGTTATTTTTCCGTCACTTCCACAATAAAAAAACTTGTATCCCTTACCAATTTCTCTCGCTTTTGTACCCTTCCACTTAGTTTCTTGCAAACACACTACATTTAATCTTCTTCTTTTCAACACGCCCGCTAACTCTCTGGCCCTTCTAGTCATTGTCCCAACATTCCAGCTAGCATACCTCAATCTTACTTCCCGAGCTTGCTACTTACGTTGCACCCGCCTGGGATGGTGCAATAAACCCTTGTCCACTGAGGCACTGACCAACAACTTGACCAACTGTATTTAAAATTATCAATGTAAATTCATTCGGACACCCTCTTAAATACCCATTATTGTTAAGGTAATAAATTGTGTTTGAAAATACAGTATTTTTGTATGATCCATTGGCTCTGTTCTCATAAAACCAAAACACTGTAACTAAATATACAGTGTTTTGCTCAAACAATCGGATAAATAAGTCTTAAAGTTTTTTGGGGCAATACACGTTTACTTAGTTAAATCTTGTTGTATGGATCGTATGGCTGTAAAATTTAGATGGCTAGATTAGACGTAAAAATACCTATCATATGGTACCTATCACTATATACTTTATTAAAAATATATTTCGAAAACGAACCAAAAACCAAAAAATGTTTTAAAAGCCCTTTTCACGAAATAGGTACTTTTGAGATACAGTATTTTGTATTTACACGTCAGCTCTATGGTTGTGACATTCATGTTTACTTAGTTACGATATTAAATAAAACATATTCTTGTACGATGATTGTAATTTATTTCATTGGCGACGAGGATTAAGTGATAAAATGGACGCGGAACAATTTAAAGAATTTATACAAATTCAACGGGAACAACAACAGCAATTAACAGACGTTTTGCAGCAACTCGTGTTACAACAACAGCAACCGACAGCGGCGGCCCCCACACCAGCAACACCTGGTACGGAGTCTACCAGCTCGGCGAACACCAACAACAACTGTAATAAACTCACAATTATTAAAAATTTCAAGTGCGATACGTTTAACCCTTCTACTACGTCGGTAGAATATTTTTTAGATTTTTTTGAAAAAAAATGCGATATCTGGGACGTAAGCGAAGACGACATCAGGAAAGAACTATTATTTTCTTGCTTAACTCCAGAAGTCTTTCACGATCTGAAAGTAGCACTCATACCCGTTTTTGAAAAAAGTCTATACAAAGACGTAAAGTCTAAACTACTCGACTTACATCGACCTAAGACAACGAAATTCAAAGCTTTGACTGAGTTTTGGAATTGCGTAAGAGACTGCAATGAGACTATGGAACACTACGCTAACAGGCTCAAAAAACTCGCCACCAACTGTGGCTACAAGGACGACTTGTTCGAGCGTCTGCTGCGTGATCGATTTGCGACCGGCATAAACCACCCGCAGCTAGAAGTGGATCTGAAACAGAAATGGCCCGATTTACAAGAACATTACGATGGAAAGACTGTGGAAGTTACATTTGCCAAATTCTTTGCAGTAACTCAGTCTAGAGAGCTTGCTGAAGGTGACATTCACGTCGTTTTACCTGCTGCCACAAACAAAGTCAGAGCAAAAACCAACATGGCGCATCACAACAAACAGAGTACGTCTTTACGCAGGATTGGTCCAGATCAATGCCGTCGATGCGGTGCATATGATAGACATAAGGTGGGCGATTGTAAGGCAAAAGACTATATTTGCAAGGAATGTCAAACACTAGGACATTTTGAAGATTGCTGTATCAAGACTGGAAGAGCATATTTAACGAACACCAAGTCAGGGAAGGAACGAGCAATCAAAAACGAAAACAAATTACATAAAATTAGGAACACTGACAGCGACGAGTGTTTATCAGAATCTTCTACATGCTCATACGATAGTGAAGATGTCTACAAGATTGAACGCAAAAGGAACAAGGACAGCAAGCGCATTGACGTCACACTCAATGGTGTCAAATGTACAGCCTGTCTATAAAGTCATGAAAATAAATGAGGGCGCTGCGGTCGTGCAGACTCGTGCACATAGCAACCCTGTATAGTGTGACTAAAATGGTTTTGATACTGGCACATTATTTTGTACTAGAAGCAAACCTGGTTTAAATTAAAATCTGTTATCTTATTAAAAAAATACCAGCCCATTACTGTCTCACTACTGGGCAAAGACCTCTTCTCAACAGAGAAGGCACGATCACTGATCACCACGCATGCTCAAGACGGGTTGGCGATTTCAGACTTATAATAATTACAAGTCCAGATTTCCTCACGATGTTTTCCTTCCGACCTTCATTGAAATAAAAATGAGTAAATAAAAGAAAAATGTTCGCACATATTTTTTATTAATGTTATGTTTTAACTTTTATACCACTGTATGCCCATTTTCTCTTGCCCGTTTTGCTGCAATATGTTGTTCGATTAGAGCCTTTCTGTTATTTTGACACTTCTTGTAAGAAAATCCAATCGATTTCAAAATTTTACGCAAAACTTCTAGGCTACATTTAAAATCCAGATCTGTTTTAGCGTTTTAAGTTGAAGTCATCCATTTCTTTATTAGGACGGCCTGATCTGTGTTTGCCTTCATCTACAATACGCTTCACTGTACTCTCAGATTTTCCTGAAAGAAACATTTAAAAAAAGATTTATGTAATATCTAACAGAAAATAGATCGCACTATTTTTATTTCAAACATGTTAAAACTTATTCATATTTAAAATCACCGGTAAATTTGATTACCCAAAAGTATCAAAAGTTAACGTCGCACTACATTATGAGCTACTTACATTTCCAATCTAACCTATAAAATGCGCAATGTAAACAATGCTTATTTTAGTCTTAAAATCGTATATTTAGTAAATTTGTGACTTCTGGTAGATAAAAAACAAACAATAACACGATTACATACCTGTTATAGCTGCTGTTCGATTATAAATATCATCCAAATTTGATAAAATTTGTCCAGCTTGGTGTTCTAACAAACATCGCTAATATACTTTGAAATAATTTCCCGAGCTCCACTCCTATTTGTTTTCCTAATATTTAACACGTTTCTTCGAAGTTTTGTCGACGTAGATTTGAAAAACATTAAAAAATGCAAAAGATTTCAAGTTACATAACAAGTTGATGACAGCCGATGACATTTGATGTACTATGATTTAGTGTTACCCTACTTTTGAATAATCTTAGTTCCTCAAACATTAATTTCATGACTTTATAGACAGACTGTACGTTGGACTGGGACCCGGGATCGGTATACTCCATCATTAGCACAGAGTTTTGGAAACGTATTGGAGCACCCCCTTTAACAAAGGCACCGAAACTACGTGCCTATGGGAACCTCAAACTCAAACCAAAAGGACTTACGGACGTAACAGTTGAAATGCTTGGAAGACAGAAAATTTTACAAGTTGTAGTTATGGAAGACGCCAACCCCATGCTTTTTGGTCTCCAGTGGAGCGAGATGTACGACATGACTTTTCCAGAACCCGTCTATTCGATTAAACCTACTCAACGAGATACCAGAACACTTAAACAGGTATTAGACACTTTCTCGCCTCTTTTTGACAACAAACTAGGAAAAGTTAAAAATTACGCAGTTAACATCCATATTAGACATGGTACCGTACCGAAACACGTTCCTGCCCGACCCGTTAAGTTCGCTTTGTGCAAAAACATAGAAAGAGAACTTCAGCGTTTAGTGGACGAGGGAATAGTTACCAAAGTTGATCCAAATATGACGCCCTTGGAATGGGCAACACCCACAGTCAACGTGGTCAAAACAAATGGACAAATCAGAATTTGCGGTGATTTTCGTAGCACTATTAACCCTGCCATGGTAACACACGCTCATCCAGTCCCGCTATTTGACCAGTTACGTCAAAACCTTGCAAACGGAGTTAAGTTTTCGAAAATCGACTTAAAAGATGCGTACTTACAATTCGAGATCTCTCCAGAGTCGAAAAAGTACCTGACAATATCTACTCACAAAGGATATTACCAATACAATAGGATGCCTTTTGGAATATCAACAGCACCCTCGATTTTTCAACACTACCTTGATGAACTACTCGGTGGTATACCAAACGTAGCGATTTATTTCGATGACATCGCCTTAACAGGGAAGGATGACGCTGAACATCTCGAAACACTGTCTACTGTGTTTGACAAATTACAACGAGCTGGCTTAAAAGTCAACTTAACAAAATGCTCATTCTTCCAAACAGATATCGAGTACCTGGGTCACACAATCAGCAAGGAAGGAATACGACCAACTAAATCGAAGATTGAAGCAATAACAAAAGCGACACCGCCTACTAACGCTCAAGAACTACGGTCATTTCTTGGCCTCGTAAATTTCTACGAAAGATTCATACCTCATCTGCACAGTTTCTGTGCGGACCTGCATGCACTAACTGGCGCGCGCCAAAAGTGGCGATGGACAGATAAAGAAAACACAGCGTTTGAAAATACTAAAATGCTGATTTGTGAATCAAAACCACTTGTTGCTTTTGACGAGAAGCGTCCGTTGTTTTTAGCGTGTGACGCCTCGGAAAAGGGCGTGGGTGCCGTATTATTTCATAAAGCGAATGATCAAAATATTCAACCTATCGTTTTTGCGTCAAGAAAGCTGAGATCAGCGGAATCTAAATATTCAGTTATTGATCGAGAAGCATTAGCCATATTTTTCGGCATCCAAAAGTTTGACCAATACTTACGTGGCACAAAATTCACACTAGTCACTGATCATAAACCCTTGATTCACGTTTTAGGCCCACAGCGCAATTTACCGAAGATTGTTAATAATCGCTTAATACGTTGGGCTTTGATCATTGGTAGCTATGACTACGACATCGTCTTCACAAAAGGACAACTTAATTTTATAGCTGATTATCTTTCCAGGATGCCCAATCCTGATGAGAAACCGTCCCGTGCAGAATTGACAGTACACAGAATAATAGCTCAGCTAAATCATAACAGTTTTTCAGATTTAGCGTTGACAGAAGAAATAATAAGGGATGCGTCAAGGAATGATCCTATTTTCAAACAAATTTCGGAGAACATTAAGACAGGTTGGCGGGAAAATTCATATTCAGATATCTTAAAACCTTATGCTCGGAAACGCAACGAATTGTCCATCGAAAATAAGATTATGATGTGGCAGGGTCGAATAGTCGTTCCGAATACGCTCAGGAAGACTACATTGAAATACCTGCACACAGGACACCCAGGAACCTGTGCAATGAAAGCACTCGCACGTTTTTACGTATGGTGGCCATCGATCGACGATGATATTGAAGAGTACATCAAATATTGTCGTAAATGCCAAGAAAACCGGCCAAATAACTCTGAATTGCCTGTGTACTCCTGGTCCGTTCCTGACAACCCATGGGAAAGACTTCATGTCGATTTTGCGGGACCTTTTGAAGGAAAATACTGGTTTGTTCTAGCAGATGCACTCTCAAAATGGATTGAGATCAAGCCCATGAACCAAATAACTACAAACAAACTGTGTGAAGAATTAGACTCTATATTTACAACGTTTGGTTTGCCACAATTTTTAGTGTCTGATAACGGGACACAGTTTACCTCCCGGGAATTCCAAAATTATTGCAGAGACAAGGGTATTCTACATATTAAGTCATCTCCATATCACCCGAGGACTAATGGCTTGGCAGAACGCCTGGTTCGTACTTTCAAAACTAGAATGTCTTCAAGTGCGAGCGATGGCATGACCCTGAGAAGGAGGCTAGAAAACTTCCTATTTTCCTACCGTATAACACCTCATAGTGCCACCGGAAAGAGCCCAGGTGAAATTTTGTTTGGGCGTCGGTTGCATTGTGCTCTGGATAACGCGCGGCCTAACCCTAAAAGAACTCTGCAACACAAGCAGATACAGGCAAACATTGAGTCTGAGAATCGAATCCCATTTTTTAAAGCAGGTGACAGTGTTTTTGTTCGCGCCAGAGACGGATCGCGATGGCTACCTGCTACAATATCAAAGCGTACGCACAGATATTCTTACGCTGTGAAAACTTCAGACGGTGTAGAGAGGAGATATCATGCAGATCATGTGCGTTTCCGCATAGCAGACTCAATCAGTCCAGCTGTTACTGATCTTCCTCCTCTACCTTCGTCTACACCTGTTGGACACCCACTAACACCTCCGTCCACATCTCATTCTTCCCCTTTGCCTCGATCCACACCTACGCCTCATTCACTAACTTTTTCCACACCTATCAGACAGCGTTCACCATCATTCACATTTAGCAATCAGCCAGAGGCACCTCACCCAACGCCTCAACTAACCCAACCATCAATTTGGTCCTCCTGCCAGACTACTCAAGACTCGCCTGATATAAATCCAAATGTGATGGAGCACATCGTTCCAAGTTCATCAGGCACACAGAATCAAGCGGGCACTCCACGACAAGTCAGCGCTGAGACACCTGGTCTTCCGCTGGCCACGGCTGTCTTGCAGGGAGCACCAGCAAGGCGCAGTGGGCGCACCACCACGAAGCCACGACGTCTTGTCGAGGAGATGTCGTAGCTTCGTTGGAATGGACGAATGTTATATACCTACCTCTATGGTTGTGACATTCATGTTTACTTAGTTACGATATTAAATAAAACATATTCTTGTACGATGATTGTAATTTATTTCAGTTGGACATATGCTACCGCGGAGTTTTTTGTAGACATTATGATGTTCTTCAATATTGTTGTACATTATTTTGTTCTATCGCTAATAGTTTCGGCAGCGCATTCGACGAAAGACATTTTAAGACTCATTTTTCTACACCTTCGGTTACATTGTTCAAAGGACATGTTATGTTTTTATATGGAGGCTGGGCTTTTATTCGAAACTGCTGTGAACAGAGAAGAGATTATATTTTTGTGAAAGTACATAAATTAAGGATACTTCATACAATTTTTTTATTTTTTTAAAAAGCCCCCTTCTATTTTTATTTTATTTTTAAACAATTATAATTAAAAAATTAAATTGCAACCCACATTAATTATTGATTTTGGCAACATTGTTCTGTTGGATGTCATTGTTGTCATTGTGAGTGTCAAATCAAGTGTCAAATTCAATTCAATGTTTATCAACCAACAACGGAACGGACAAAAGTGATTTGAATTTGTTATTTTTGTCTTAATAAGTTTGTTAAGTTTCTTCTTTTAAGTTTATCTTTATTTGACCTGGCTTTTAATTTGGATTCTTTGATACTGCACACGATTTGAACACCCGACGACCGGCGATACCGACGACCCTGATTTCTCCCTCGGACTTAGATTTTGCACACGATTAACATCCATTTATCGCTGCTGTGTAAGGTTAGTACCTATTTTGTATGAATTCTAACAAACGATCAAGTCACAGTCATGGACTTTAGACAAGTTCTTCATAAGGTCTGTTGTTTTCAGACTTGCCTTTTAACACAACGAATTGATTACCGTAGAGACTCTGAAACCAGACTAATGTTTTTATCTTTCAGGTAATCCTCACAATCATGCCTCGCTGCATTAATTGCTGGATTGCTATTCCAATTACACAACAATATCAGTACAATACAACCCATTTGGATCTTGAGATTATCTCTGTATTAGAAGAATGGATTGCAACACAGGTATGTAGCTAAAATATGCATAATTTTAAATCTAGACTCCATGTTATCCACTCATCAGTTTAAAAATACTGATTTTTATTTGCCATAGTGTATTTACTATTTATCTGTCCACATTTGTGCAAGCAATTGGCTTCTTTGTTTTCGGCAGTATCACAGACTATGTACTTAGCAAGCTACATTATGTAGTAACCACTAGTTACTACGTATGTAGCTTGCTATTCAAGATATTATTATAACTTTAATAGGGTAGTGTTGACCAGAAAAAGTGATTCCTAACTACACCATCGGTGGTTTCGTTCTGGTGATAATTATCAAGTAGAATGAGTGCAAACATTGAGTTACCATATATTATTATCAGTCATTATAACCATCATTAATTTAAAAAAGACTAATTATAAAAAATTAACAAATTATATTCCGGTATAGATTAAAATATGAAGTTTTTCTTGTTTTAGGTAATTGATGAAGACTACCTATGTCATGAATGTGTTAGCCTATTAATTCATGAAACAAATAACAGGAGTGAAGGCAATATAGGTGAACGTCAGTTTGGCCATGATTCAGTGTGTGTATGTTGTGGCATATCCATTGCCGGAAGGACTGGGAGGCACTCTCATCCATTAAATTATGGTGATGCTGAATGGATTTATTCTGCAAATATAATCAGCCCTCTTGAAGTAAGTATACCTGCTTGTTGTATAGATTATTCCTACTTTATTAACTCTAATTAAGTTTAAAAAAATTAATGCCATAATAATTATTATAACTTAATTCAGCAGCAATTCAAGTTTAACTTGACCAGCTTCTGGACTTGTACTCACTTTTTCTGTTTGTATAAATAATATTCACCCACATTAGAATTACTAAAACTAATTGTAACTTCAATTGCAGATGCCATCTAACGCCCGGGCATGTAATGCTTGTTGGTTAAGAGCTCATCGGCAACCACCACCACCTGCAGAAAGTGGATCTGGATTATACGGAATTACTACAGCCAGCACTGAAAATGAGGACATTCTGCAAGAACCAAATCCATTCATCAGTGGAACCAGCTCTGTTGCGGAGCCTTCCAGTTCTGCCAGCACAGACATTGAAAATGTTCTCCAAGAACCAGTTATTACCATTACATTAGATGGTTATAGTCGCACTCCGGATACCAATACTCATTGTTTTGTTCCGGAATGTGTGAATCGCGAAAGGAAACGTGTGCCATTGTATTTAAAGAAAAATATTTTAACACATCAAAAACTGTATATCACTCAAAATGCTCGGGTGTGTGAAGAACATTTAAGCATATACAATTGGGACTTTCTTCCTGAATTTGAATTTGTAACTGAATTCAACCCAGGGCATATTACTAAAATGTTTGACTTATTACGGAGGGATGTGAATAACACCAACATTATTACCGCCTGCAGTTTCTTGATGATATAATTATTGTTAGGGAAGATGTTGAAAATGAAGAAGTAGAATAAATTATTAAGTAAATACATTATTATTTTATTTCTCTACCTAATACACATGTGTTCACCTATTCCAACTTGCTGGAGTGACTATTAAAAAATAATTAACAGATCCAATGTAGTCAGTCAGGTTTACCGACACACCGTGGAAGAGATGCATAACCTACAGTAGTCATTCTGTAGTGTACCGACTTCATGGTCATAACGTAAACGGGGCTGCGGATTATCGAAAGAGATGCCGCGGCCTCGGCACAAGGGCTAAGAAGGAACATGGGTGGTCAGTAGAAGTCTGACACTCCCTTCCGCTCTGCCCAAGAGCGAGGGGGGGTTAATTGATGATTTTCCACCCACCATAAAAAAAAGGGTCATAGCAGGTGGCGTTCTGTAGTTTCTGCTTACCCTCATGGTCAATTCACTTGTAAACAAACAACTGTCAAAGTGACAAGTGTTATTTAACCATTGACACAGGTAATGTTTTCAAAGGCGGCAAAGGAATCAATACCATACATCCAAATCATGGAGATAATTAGTTTAGTTTTATTCTAAAGCCATTTATTATTGTTTTAATATAACATAAAAGCGTGCAATATGCTTTAAAATAATATTTAACAGCTTTTTCTTAGTTGTGAAGTGCCAAAATAATTTATACGATTAAAAAATATCTAGATTTAAAATATTTATTTATTAAATAATGGTGCTTTTAATATTTTTTTTGTTTTTGTAAGGCTATCCTGGATAATTTTCCCTACCAGAAAAACCACACATGATAGTTGTTCAAGCACAAAATTATTTTAAGCCCACTTCATAACATGTCCTTTTACCAAGGATCCCTAATTTTTTGCAAAATGAAATGTAGCCTATGTCAAATTGGAAGAATGTAGCATTCTATTGGTGAAAAAATTTTTTAAATCGGCCCAGTACTTTTTGAGCCTATTCATTACAAACATACAAAAATAGGTACTAATCTTTCCTTTTTATAATATTAGTGTAGATGTAGATAATACTTCTAAAACTCTTCACACAACTCTTTGTTGACTTTAATCTACAAAACCAGAACTAGCAAGATTGTAATACCCTTTTGGTAATGAAAAGCCCTATCAAGAACATGTTCTTTGTAAAGGTTAGCCAATTCTTGTAATCGTTCTTGGTCAGCGTGTGGGATACTTGTTTTCCGTCAAAGTCGGTAGGTACCAAATTCACATAACGAGAATTTACACAATGATATCTAAATAAATTCTATGCCGAAGTAGCTACATTGCCCTATCGTTGTTCGGACAATTGTCCTGGGGCCCAATTCTGTAAAATAGCTAACTTATCAATAGTGTGTCGATAGTGTGTCGGTTGTGTCTCAATAGACTTCTCATTGACATTTGGTATTCTACAAATATTTATGGTCATTGACTTGCCACTGCACTGTAGTGACATTGAAACGCCATAGTAGGACTTTATGGTAGTCTGTAAATATATTTCAAGTGAAATCTGACAGTTGTGTCTATCGTGTTTGGCTATCGAACTGCCATTGTGAAGCCATCGAACAACGACACCTCTTTTCCCTATTGCATAATAATGTCTGTAGTGTGTCGATAGAGTGACAATGGCATGTTGCTTATCTCTAAGTTACAGAATTGGGCCCCTGATTGACTACTCGGTCGGTAGAAGAGGTAAGTTAGATATAAACAAAAAACCTGTGTTTCTATCCACGGGTCGGAACAACTCTGAACTTTTGGTAGGTACTTACGTGAAACTTTACGTCTTTTGTTGGGGCAGATGCGAAGTTCATCCTCCGAGGATGAAGATGATGATGATGATGACGACTAGTCATCACGTCTCATTATTCGAATACTGAACTCCATACGGATAATCAGCATTTGAACTTTGTTCGTCTCCGCCACTTACCCGCACAATTTCGTCTGGATTTATCATAAAACATGAATTCACAACGAAAAACGCAACACGTACACTAAATAAACGCTGTGTGCTAATTTAATACAATAAATTAATGTAGTACAACACTTTTTTTTTTAACTTTGTAAAATTTTTCGATGTTTTACCGGCAAAATTTACAAACGCTATGAGATTGACAGCTTCGTGTCAGGCGTACCCCCTGCGAGAAAAGGACGCACGCTGGTGAGAGACAGAGACAGGTATAAAACCATGGACAATTTGGTAAGTTTTTAACCATAGATACCAGTTTAAGGCATTTTTACAACAGCATTCTTCAATACAACGCTGTGTGTCTTCGAAGGGTGCGCCAAAGTTCACCTAAAATTTCAACTCCGATAATTGGAAATCCGAAAATGTTCTTCCTAACATTTTTCATCCTAACAATCGCAATTACTAACTACTCTGTCTCTAATGTTTTAATTCCGAAGCATTCAACTTCATAATGTCAGTAGCAATAAACATCTATTACACTATTATTTGTTTTCCTATATTTTCTCAACTTAGCCATCTTTTACACTATTATTCAAAGTCATATCTTTTTTGTTCATATTACTTTTTATTCATAATAATCAGTATTATAAAAGGTCCCATTAAAATAGGTGGACAAAATTTTAGAAATCATTCAGACCGCTAAAATAAGGACAATAGTAAAAAAAAATATAAGAAAAAGACATAAAATACCTACTTTTATAGGATGAGTTTGTTCGAGAGTGCCGGCAATTTATTATTCTAAGTCAAAATAAAATCACTTTATATAGTGTTTTTTTTTTGTTTAGATGTCTTTAGTTAGGCTTACTAAACGCTGTGTTAAAATTTGTCCACCTATTTTAATGGGACCATACATACCTACTATGCAAAGATATCCATAGGTTAGGTTAGGTTAGAACTGTGACCAACTACGCGCGAGCCGAGCGAGCGGTGCCGCGGTAGCGGCCGGCGAGCGCTACCTCGAAATTGGTCGCGAAATTTTTCTAAGTATTTTTTTCATAGTGCCCCCAAGACGACACTCTGACCTGAATTTCATTCATTTATTTCATTTCAAGACAAAAATCAGTGAAACGACCTTTAATCATTCTAAACAGTTGTATGAGTGAAAATATTATGGTATTATGTTTAAGAATCAAAGCGTTAGGATAAAAAACAGTAGGAGTTCAAATATATTTACACTAATGATATTATGAATTAAAATTTTCGGAAACATGAGTGTTATGAACATCGTCGGTAGCACTACAAATAGTATGAATGAAAACTTTAGGAAGAGTGATCATTCGGATTACCTACAAATCGTTAGGAAGAACAATTTCGGGTAAAGAACTTTAGGTGAGCCAATATGGACCCGTCTTCGAGAAGCACTTATTAAATCTTCCTTGAATATTGAACGCCTTGTAGAGCCGGCATTATATTATGAATACAAATTCGGACTATATGTTACCATAAAGAAAAAAGAATCAAAATAATACGTTTCGGAGTTTTTTGCCGGGAATGAGGAAAATAATGAATAAAAATAATTGTATTTTTTTTTTATTAAAAAAAAAGGGTTCCACTTTATCATTACATGCTAATAAATGTAAGTCTCATATATTTTTCTATATCAAGCCATTAGTATAAAATAACCACAGCAAACAGCTCTTTAAGAATGTCAGGGTTGTTGTTGCAAATACCAAGATGAAGAGAGGTGGGAAATTCAAGGCAAAGTATTTACTAATTTCTCAATACCTCGTTCTAATGGACATGTTCTGTCGCTGCGAAGAACGCATTTTCTGATACGTGCAAGTTCTAATGGAGTTATTTTTGAAAGTTTTACGTTGGTGCCCGTCGTCATTTAGGGGGTTATCAAAACTTGTGTCAGATTTCGTAGATAGGCTAGTAAGTGTCATCGAATATTTGTATCCAGACTTTGAAGGAAAAGCTGGATTTTCTGCGTAATTTCAAGATGTTGGACGAGCTGGTAAAAGATTACTCTGCATACTTGAAGTTGGATGTGCTAAATGGGTTCCAAACCGTTCAGGATGTTGTTGATAATATGCTAACAAGGCTCGAAGAATTAACTAGTGTGCTGCAAATGGTTAAACTGAAGAACAGTGATTGTGGCTCAGCAGTTTCGGAAGATATTAGCAAATACCGCAGTGAAATAACAGCACTTTCAAAGAAAATAACAACTTTAATCCATGTGATAAATAAACTTCAAAACAATGTAGATCAATTAGAAAAACAAGTGGAAAAAGCAGAAGCTGATTTTGGTGTAAGCAATGATAACAGAATTAAGAGTTTTCTGAAACCATTCCTCAAAAGAAACAAAGAAATTGTTTCAACAAATACTCCAATACAGCCTTACCAGAAATTAGTTTTTGAAAGTGTTTCAGATAACTTTGAAGATGGAAAGCCATAAATCGATAGGTTGTTAATTTCTTACCCTGTAAATACAAATATAGTGTACTTATGTAAGCTACTAATATTTTTCATAAATCTCAAGGGTTATTATGGTGCTATATAAACAATGTGCCGTCTGTACACATTTTTAATGCAATATAAGTTATTAAAAATATATACGGACCTTGTGTAAACCATGTTACTGTCATCTATATTTTATAAATATGCACAGGGTTGTAAACATAAAAACAAAGTTTCCATGATACCAAGAACTTTATTAAGTGCTCATTGGAATACCAATATTAAATCTTACAAACATACAGCAGCTAAGCACATAAAATGGCTTCAATACTAAACTAAATATTTTCTGCATCAAGTTTATTATGAAAGGCTCACTTACCTGTGCTAGAAAATCTAAAACTAACTTAAAAATTAGTCAGGTTAACCTAGGAACTATGAATTGAAAGAAACTACTGACTATGCGAACGGTGCAAATACTTAAACTATGCTGCTAATTTTCAAGCAGCTCTTACATTCAAAACATTGTTAGCTAAACAGCATTCTTTATACCCATATCTTAACAGTACAAAACTTAATCATAATGGAACAGATAGTCTGTTAGATGACATTCCTTAGAATACACTTACTATTAATTCTTATGTTATAATTAAACCTTGTTAACAAAAAAATGAACCCTTTTATTTGCCTGTTGACCCAAACCCTCCATCAGCCCGTTTAGTTTCAGACAAATTCGTGACTTCTTTGAGAACTGGGTAGTAGATTCTTTCACAAATCAGTTGGGCAATCCTATCACCCTTTTTGACATCAAAGTCTTTGTCGGAATGATTAAAGATAACAACACCCACATTACCTCTGTAGTCCTCATCAATGACACCAGCTGTAACAAAATTTTATCAATGTTAGGTGTTTCTCACATAATAAGGTAGCTTGCATGTTATCTACATAATTAAAATATCTCAAGGTCTTGATGACCTTTGGTAGAGACCGGTTTTATTTAAAATCAAGATTTTTCACCTTGATACAAGATAAATGTTTTTTAATAGACTAAAAATTGTGAAATATCTCCATGCTGCATGTTATCATTATTAAATTAGTCATACAACATGAAATGCCCAGTAGGTTGTAGTCAAGTTATTTAAAAATAAATCGGACTACTTTATTCCAAAAAGTTACATTAATTTGGTTATCATCTCATAAGAACAAGAAATTTTTGTATTTTTAAACTAAGATTTAGCACTGAGTAGAGATTTTCCAAAGTGTGAAGAAAAAGTCATTTTATTTTTTTACCTGGATAATATCTACCAACTGAATAGGGACAACATACAGGTAGACTTAATTTTTTTTTAGTGAAACTTCACATCAGCTACAAACATTTTTGTGATAAGGTTTGTTAAACTTAGCTATTTTGGCGATCCACGCTAATGTTCAGTATGACACTGGTAACAATTGCCTACAATGTTATAGAGTGAACTGCCTATACATTCCAGCTCATAATGTCAACTTCTTAAAATGTCAAATTCGCTTAATGACAATCTCTCATAAAGTCAATTTCTCACAATGTCAACTTCTTAAAAGATAGAATTTCACCGATTATAATATTAAGTTGTACACATTATGATAAGTGTAAGTATAAAAGAACTAATACGTACAAGGTCAGCTAAAAGAAAATGTTTCCGAGTATGTTGATTGGTGCATAAATAACACTGAAATCATTGCATTGATGTTATCAGAAGAAAACAGATAGGGAATTGACAGTGTGACATCATTTTGCCGATTAGGTATACAGATAATTATTTCATGCATGATGATTGCAATTATGGAATTACAACAAGTCTGTTCATGTACAAATAAAAACAAAAGCCAAAACAAACTGTGTTGTTATTCATGAAACAATTGAATAATTTTAATAGTAGACATTTTTGTCGTTTAGTGCACTTTCCAGGTTAGATAAAAATGTACAATTTGGATTATTCTGATGATAACCTGAAGTAAATTACACGTAAATCACAGAAAAGGGATGTGATAAATACATGGGTTTAACGCTTTATTCGTAAATCATAACCTATCTTTACAATATTCTACTCTCAAAAAGGCAGGTAATGGTACTCACCTCCAACATCAATGAAGTTTTTGACGGCTAGTCCTGATCTGGGTGCTACTCTGCCGTAGCAACCAGATGGCAGTTCGATTTGCAGATCGGTCTTCACTAGTTCCTTACCGCGTGCAGGTACTACGTAGTCATAAGCACTGAAACAGAGAAAATATTAGAAATATGGGAACACAATAACCATATCCGGCGGCCCAGTAGTAATAACCACCTCTTCAGATCAAATCCTGCAGATTTTTCAGAACCTTTCATGGGAGGAAACGCATGGTCACTCAAACGTGTAAATTTTAGCTCAGTTTCGAGACCGGAAGACATTTTGGATAAACTAAATAGAATTCGTTGAATAAACCGTGAAATTTTGAAAAGTAATAAGCCAGATATTTCGAAAAGAAAATGGAAAGAGATAACGTGAAGTGCCGCTATCGCCGCTGAGCAAGACCGATCAATCAAACAACACAAAAACCCGCCAGATTTGACATTTGTGACATTTGTTGGCGCGAAATCCTAGAGCTAAAAATGTCATCAAAAACTTTTGTTGCAGTTGATTGTAGAGATGAGCGTTGAATCAACGTCCAACGAACTAGTTGAATCAACCGTTGATCTCCCGTCAACGTATTAACGTTATCTGTATATGAATCAACTAGTTGAATTCGTCAACGACGTTTATGACATTAACTCGTGCATCTCGTCATATAAATATTGTAGTCTTTGCATCTCGTTTAATAAACGAGAACGCAACCGCAACGAACTGAGCAAATTAAAAAACTTACGTTGAAAATAACGCCATAGATTGCGAGCGACAGTCATTTCGTACAATTTGAACTCTAAGCACCGTGTTACAGAGTTGATTTTCGAAATATTTATTTTAAGAATAAAGAAGAAAAAGTATGAAGGGAAGGTCATCTAAGTAGAACCATCAAACAAACGTTTTCTAAGACTCTAATGGGCCTACTACATGCACGCACTTCCCCACAGTTTTGCCTGCGGGATTACACGGTGCACACAGTACATCGTGTTAAAGTTTAATTAAAAAAGGCATAAATATCATATGTTTAATTATATACTAACAGACAAATACAATTTTAAAACAGAAGTGACATCCTCGTAACTATGGAGATTTCATAGCTTCACCTACAAAGAGTTTTGATATGCAAACTCTAATATCTTCTCTTGAAGCTAGGGAACAACAGTCTTTAAACGTGCACACCAATCTGACGACAAAGCATAGTCAGTCTTGGCTTATACAGTGCCTTCGTAAACATGTCTGCAATTTGGTTTTCTGTACCAATCTTTGCAATCGTCATAGTCCCATCAGTTATGGCTTCTCGTATAAAGAAATGACGTAGCTTGTTAAGCTTGGTTCTATTGTGGAACTCATATGGCGGATTCAGTGCAAGCTTGATGGCAGACTCATTGTCCACATGGAGAACAGGAGTCATCGTTGATTGTTCTATGTTTTCAATCAATCGTTTAAGCCATATTATTTCTCTTGCAGCTTCGCTAACAGCTACAATTTCGGCTTCTGTACTAGAGATCGCGACTGATCTCTGTAATTGACTTCTCCATGATATTGGACCTCCGTAAACACAAACAAGTCCTGAAGTCGACCTTCCAGTGTCAGGATCACCCCCATGATCCGCATCGCTGTAGCAGACTAGTTCTTTCTGCATGCCTTTTCTGTAAGTAATGCAGTAATCTCGAGTACCATTCAAATATCGAAATATTCTTTTCACTTTTGTGATATCTCTTTTTGTAGGAGCTTCTAAGTGTCTGGATGCAACACTAAGAGCGAAAGCTATGTCAGGCCTTGTGCTCACCATCAGATATGCAAGGGCTCCAACCGCTTCTCTATAAGGAAACGAATTGTCTTCTCCAGCATCTTCTCTCAATTCGGAGTCTTTAAGTATAGGTGTAGCGGCAGCCTTACTATTCTGCATACAAAATTTTTCAAGTACCTTCTTGGTGTAGGCACTTTAATGTATTTTGATACAATCTTCCTCTTTTTTTATTTCAAGTCCTAGGAAGTAGTAGAAATTTTTGTTACTTTGGCCCTTTACATTAAATCGCTTGTTTAAATTCTCGAGAAGAAATGTGAAACAAAAATTTTAAATAATTAAAAATTTTGTTTTAATTTTTTAATTTATTTTTTATTTTTTTTTGATGTTGTTTTTCTTTACTTCATTCACCTCAACGATATTTTATTTATTACATTTTGAAGTAACAGCTTTTTTACTTAGCGCAGTCATTAACGTAACATTTAAAAATTAAAACCTAAAAACGAATGAATAAGATGACATGTTGTTTTATTGTTAAAGTAAATATAAAAGTAAATAATCAAAACTAATTTGTCAAATAAATAGATGTTAGTATCGGGAGCTAGAGCTCCTGGCCAAAAAATATTGCCGCTCTGGCCCTGCAGTCTCTACACTAATAACGACGCTACGAATGTCGCTAAGTCGTAAAATCGTAAACTTTCTTTAATAGATTTTCAACCTTCATCATCAGCCTATAATGTTCCCACTGCAAGGACTCAGGCCTCCTCTCTAGGAGAAGGATGGGCTATAATCTACCACGCGGGCCCAGTGCGGATTGGTAGATGTCACATGTCTTCGAATTTTTTGGTTCTAAGACATGCCGGTTTGTTTGAAAAAAAAAAAAAAAATTAAAATAAAATTATTTTTTATTTTTAATTTTTTTTTAATTTTTAATTAAATTCACAGAATTAAAACAAATTTGTTTTAATTCTGTGACGTACCAGCAATCATGCCATCGTCAACATACAGGGCTAGAAGCAGCCTGTCTTCCCCCTTTTTCATAGAGAATATACAAGGATCTTCTCCAGGTTTTAAACCTTGTCTTGATGCAATTGTTCCAACACAACGGTGCTTGTTTAAGTCCATACAAACTGCGTTTCAATTTGCATACTTTGCTAGTTCCATCGTTATATCCTTCTGGCTGTTTGACGTAAATTTCTTCATTTAAACTTCCATAAAGAAATGCGGTAGATACATCAAATTGCGCAAGGATCATACTATCGCGAGCAGCAATACTTAGTAGCGTCCTGATTGAACTCATTTTTGCGACTGGACTAAATGTTTTCTCATAGTCAACGCCTTTCTTTTGAGAATAACCAACAGCTATTAGTCTGGCTTTATACTTCTCGATATTCCCATTCGAGTCTCGTTTAATCTTGTAAACCCATTTAGTTGAAATAGCTTTGCGTCCTTTGGGCAATGGCATTAAGTCCCATGTTTTGTTATCTTTCAGGGAACTTATTTCATCATCCATAGCATTGCGCCATTTATTTTTATCAACAGACTTCATCGCATATTTGAACGACTTTGGTTCTTCTTTTTCATGATCATAAACCTTTTCAACACAATGAAGAACAAATTCATCAAATCTATCTGGCGGTTTGAGTGTTGAACGATCTCTTAAAGTCATTCTATGTGAAACTTGTTCTCGACGTTGATCAAAATGAACGTCTTCTTGAGATGCTTCTTGAGTTTGAACATCTTCTCATAATAAGTAATCTCTAGACTCATTTTGTAGATCTGTATCACGATGCGGTAAAATACTTCCAGTTGATGAAGTGTCATTGACATCAGAGTCAGACTCAGCAGTATCAAAATTAACAGAGTCATTAATTGGATCAATCGGTACATTTGATTCAACAGTTTCTTGATCATGTGCCATCTGTGAATCTTCTTCTGGTATAATCGGCTGTGTTTCTGGTTCAATAGAGGGTATTGGTATATCAAAACTGTTTTTGTTTACCTTAGGTGCCTCCACTGCTGTCTGATCTATAGGTTTTTCTATGAAAGGACGTTCATCAAAAATCACGTCTCTCGATCTGATAAGCCTATGATTTTCTTTAGACCATATTCTATAGCCATCATCTCCATCGTATCCGATAAGTATGCCTTTTTCGGCTTTCTTACAAAGTTTCTTACGCCTTTGTTTCGGTACGTGTGCATAACACGTCGATCCAATTATCCTCAAGTGTTTGATAACTGGTTTCTTTTTATAAAATAACTCGTAAGGTGACTTTCCCTCAACTGTTGTTGGTCCCGTTCGATTAAGTATATAGACAGATGTGTTAATTAATTCCGCCCAAAGACCTTGAGGTATTTCATTATGTGCATGCATCATGGCCCTAGCAGTTTCTACTATAGTCCTATTATCTCGTTCCGAGCACCCATTCTGTTCTGGCGTATAAGGCATAGTGAAACGCTGTTTTATACCATTCTGTCGAAATGTATTGCTAACCTGCTCATTATCAAATTCTCCTCCATTATCGCTTAGGAACACTTGTACAACATGGCCAGCGGTTCTTATCTCAGCTAGAAACTGTTTCAGTTTGCTGTGAACTTCGCTTTTGTTTTTCATGAAGTAGACATGACGATACCGAGAGTAGTCATCTTTGAAAAGAACAAAATATCGAAATTTGGAAATTGAGTACATAAAAGGTCCACAAACATCAGAGTGAATGAGCTCTCCAGGCTTCGTCGCTCGTTCTCGTGTTCCGAACTTCAACCTGTGTGCTTTGCCGTTAATACAACCTTCACATAATTCTGTATTACAGTCCAATTTTATGTTGAATTCCTTTTCTACTATATTTTTCACATGTTTTTTATTCTGGTGTCCTAAACGTTCATGATACAATTGTAACGATTGTGAACTTGTGACTATATTTACTTCTTGCTTTGGTGTGACAATTTTAACATTAAGTCTCTAAAGCCCACCGAGCTTTCTTCGCTTTCCGTTCACTATTTCTTTACCATTTATCTTCAATGTACATGATTCTGTGCGAGATTCGAATGTACTATTCTGTAGTTTGTCTTGAGCAGCAAGAACTGAAAATAAATTTCTTTGTAATGCTGGAATATACCATACATCTATTAAAAGAAGCGGTTCGACTCGTCCATTTACAACAGCATTGAGACGTATAGATCCTTTGCCAATAGCATTGATTCTTTGTCCAGATGCTGTAGTGACAGTGTGATTATTTTGAAAATATTCAAAGCTTTCAAATAAGTCAGACCTGTTTGTGACATGACTAGTTGCGCCATTGTCTATGTACCAACTATTTTTATCTGCTTCTGTTGTATCTTCAACTGACAAAACTGTTAAGTTCATGTTGTTCACACTACTGGTCGAATTCTTTGGTGGTCTCCCATCGGAAATCCATTTTTGACATTTCTTGACAATGTGACCGACCTGTCCGCAATATTTGCACTTTAATTCCTTTTTCTTAAAGTTGTTCTTACTCTTCTCAGATTTTACTACAAAAGCTTTCACGTTATTACTACACTCTGCTTTATTTATTAGCGCTCTTTCATAGGCACATAACTGTATCGTCAGATTCTCAATGTTTCTATCCTGTTTTGCCATCAAAAGCCAACTTGACTTAAATGCAAAAAACTGTTCCGGAAGTGTATCCAGTATCTTGCAAATTACTAGAATTACTGGTAAATCGTTTCCTTCTAATTCAGTATTCAGGTCGTAGAACAAAGATTTTACTGCAGATATATGTGTGGTCATATCATGCTCAGGATCTTTTTGGTAGCTGAAGAACTTCATGCATAAGTCGTAGCTCTTATCTTCTGTAGCTCCGTCATATAGCCTGACAAGTTCATCCCACATGTCCTTTGCTGTGCTGAATCTCATCACCTTGTGCAGCATATCCTCAGTCATATTTGCTGAAAGTACTAGTTGTGCAGTGTTATCTAACATTTCAAAATAGTTTGACTCCTTTTTAAATTTGTCCGTTATTTCGGGTGTGGCCAATGCTCCTGGATGAGTGGGCATTTTAATTTTACCCTTTATGACATCCGTTGTACCAGGATAACTTTTAAGTAATCTAGTAATCATGAATTTCCACGTTTGCCAATTCTGTCCATCCAATTTGTTTATTTCGATCTTTGCCCCAGCTACAGACTGCATGATGGCGATCGTAAATTTTACTTATCGTAGGTACATACAGTTCGACTTTCATGTAAAAATAAATTCAAGTTTCTTACTTTTATTTTTGTTATCCACCCATGTAATTTAGCCTCAGGCAACTCAACGCTCTGCTACCATGTTAAAGTTTAATTAAAAAAGGCATAAATATCATATGTTTAATTATATACTAACAGACAAATACAATTTTAAAACAGAAGTGACATCCTCGTAACTATGGAGATTTCATAGCTTCACCTACAAAGAGTTTTGATATGCAAACTCTAATACATCGCGCGTGTGGTTTGTAATGGTAATACAGTTTTACCAACCATACGCGCGATGTACTGTGAAGTGTGAACGAAAACTGTGGGGAAGTGCGTGCGTGTAGTAGGCCCATATGAAGCCCATAAGACATACATTGAATCAAAAATCGTTTCTAAAATTAAACGTCGCAGCGTTGACGTTGAATAAAACCGTTCAATGAATGAACGGTAAAACGGTTTACGTTGCAAGTTGACATTGAGGTTGATGTTCCAGGGTAGCCAGCGAAATTAAAATTTTCTTAAGGTTAAAGCTTAAGGTTCCGGAATGACTTTGACCTTGTAAAAAGTCATTTTTACACCTTTATGAGCTCGGAGGGTTGTATTAATGATTTTGATGATTATAATTCTGTAACTACATACGTCTTACAGCCGCGAATCAAATGTTCATCAACATACAACCTATCCCTGGCCTGCAACTTGCAAAAAACTTAAGAAAATTTGAATTTCGCGGGCTGGTTGAAGGATTCACCTTAATTTTAAGTTAACTCGTTGACGAATTCAACTAGTTGATCAACTAGTTGACAAACGTAAATTTTAATCAACGTTAACGTTTCGTTGACGGAAAAACCGTCAACGACCCATCGCTACCTAGTTGATATATAATAATAATAATAAAATCTTTATTGCTAGTAAATAGGTACAATAAAACTCCTTAGAAACCGTATAGAAACTAATTTGGCTAAAATTAATGTGCACTTGTGTGTCAAAGGAGTGCTTTGGCACTCGTACTAGGATTACCCTGTATCACGAATGCCATCACCTTCCTCCGGACCAGCTAGGTATGTTACTTAAGGACGCTGTTACATTTTCGATCAACTCATGTTTAGGTAACTAAAGTCGCTCAAAGCAAGGTCTCACAATAGCGCTCGGTTTTATACCTCCTATAAATAATCTTGATCTTTGATATTATTTTTTAATTGTATTGAAATAGAATTTGGTAGATTACTTGGAACTTTGAAAACGCATTTGGTAATTGTTAATTATTAGTATCGTCGTCATGATAAGTAGGTTAGTATTTTCAACCGAGTCGAAAAAAAAGAAGGTGCTGTATTTGTATGTATCCGCGATTTTCCCAAAAGCTACTGATCCGATATCAATCGGATTTTCGTTGATAAATGCATATTGTGTTTTTAAGGAAGGTTTTACTGTAAAATATGATTATAATATAATAATAATAATAAGTTTATTTATTTCTCTCACAATGGTTTTGTAGCACGTTTTGAACACTATAATATTCACATTGTTAGAGCTGGTGCCTGAAGTAGGTTTCAAAAAAACCTGTATTACAGGTCACCAGGATTGGAGATCTTCCGAAGTAGAAGATGGAACTCTTCAATAATAAAGACAGCAAATGACTCACGATAGCTGTGATCGTATGTTTATGTAGTATTTTCGCCATTTCATAATATAATATCACGCTTGTTCGGGTTTAAGGGGCAAACAGATGTACACCCAATATGGGGTACCTACCAACCAAACTTAATGAAAAAGAACAACCGGTACCGACAGCGACTTCCGAAAAGAAAAATACGCTACCTACGTGAAATAACCATGTGAAATAAGTAGGTACTTAAAATTAAATAGGAATTACAATTCCAAACCTCTCCGTCGAAAGCTTGACCTGACCCATCCATTTCCAAACCTCACCGCCGACAGCTTGACCTTACCCATCCATATCCAAACCTCACCGCCGACAGCTTGACCTGACCCATCCATTTTCAAACCTCACTGCCGACATCTTGACCTTACCCATCCATTTCCAAACCTCATCGCCGACAGCTTGACCTTACCCATCCATTTCCAAACCTCACCGCCGACAGCTTGACCTGACCCATCCATTTCCAAACCTCACCGCCGACAGCTTGACCTTACCCATCCATTTCCAAACCTCACCGCCGACAGCTTGACCTTTCCCATCCACTTCCGAACCTCACCGTCGACAGCTTGACCTGACCCATCCATTTCCAAACCTCACCGCCGACAGCTTGACCTTACCCATCCATTTCCAAACCTCACCGCCGACAGCTTGACCTTTCCCATCCACTTCCAAACCTCACCGTCGACAGCTTGACCTGACCCATCCATTTCCAAACCTCACCGCCGACAGCTTGACCTTACCCATCCATTTCCAAACCTCACCCCCGACAGCTTGACCTTACTCATCCACTTCCAAACCTCACCGTCGACAGCTTGACCTGACCCATCCATTTCTGAACCTTGTCAACAAACTGCTTAACCCCACCCATCCAAATCCCGGTCGTACCCAACATAATTTCTAAATCACATTCTAATAATAAAAGTATGAAACTCGTACTTACTTTTATCTCAGTCCTAAAAAGTATCAACTCCTTCCGGTCGTCGTCGGTCGTCGGTTGCCGTGGTAACCGTACACTAAAATCTTTTTCTATCACGTTTATCGTACGTATTTTTTGCGAGAGAGCGATACACCCGTCCTTCCACTAGCGCTGCTGAGCGCGGAATGATGAACCAGGAGCGAAAAATGTATGAAGAAATTGGCAAATGTTTTTATTATAGCTAATAATTGAATAAAAAAATTTATATAAACAAAAAAAATATATCTCAACATCTAAAGGACTATATGTACCGCAATTTATAATAATTTTGGAGATATAATATGCTGTAAATTTACCTATAATGGTACCTATTCGGACCCAACTTTTTTACATTTTCTGCGATTATTGTGATGGGAAAAACGTATTTGTGCGATTTTTTTGTATGACGTCATACAATTTTTCTGATGCCAATCTGGAGACGAATAAATTATCTTTAAATTAAGACCATGATATTTTCACATTTGTGATTGCTTATACGTTAAAATGGTACCTGAAAACCACTGTTATTTGTAGAAAAATGTTTTAGCGTCCTTAACACAATTTTTGTTTTAATCTGCACAAAAAGTAACTATAAATAAAAACAAACTTATACAAACAAATAATAGAAAAAATAAAAGAAAAGTTAAAATACTAACAAAGGGGTACGTGAATTCATGTATATTGTTTTGTTTGTGGTGTGTGAGTAAGTGTGGTTGTGTACGTGTTGTGTGTGTGTGTGTAGTGTATGTGTGTGTGTTGTGTGTCCTGAGTTGAGTATGAGTTGCAAGAATAGATAGTTTAACCCACCAATTGTAAAAGTCTCTCAGACTCTTCGTAGGTGAGACCTTTAAGCCAATTACTTACAGCAGTCTTGCATTTCTGTCTGGTAAGTAATGAAATGTTCAAAACAGCATTGACTTTCTCGTAAACCCGAGAACCCAGAATCCAATAAGTGCGTGTTCACGTACGCGCGACGCGATTGGCGATTAAATTCAAACATATGGCGGTGTATGAGTGCGTTCACGGAGAAGCGATTTTATACGCGATTATTTGAATTTGAGGCGGTGCCCGCGGCGGCGCCCGCGGCGATTATCGCGGCGGCGCCCGCGGCGATTATCGCGGCGACGCACGCAGCGGCAATTCTCGATGAAGCGATACCCGCGATGGAACTTTTTTTCTGATTCATGGTTTTCGGGGTTGCTGATTATGAAAATGAGTTCAAAATGAAAATCCATGATGGCGCCGAAAAAATTTTTAGTTTGTCCATCATGGGTGTCGTAAGTCGTTTATATGGTTTTCGGGGTCGCTGATTACAAAAATGAGGTCAAAATGAAGACCAAGATGGCGGCCAGGAAAAGGAGATGGCTAAATGACTGCCTCCAGCAAGTATAGGATTCCCACACTGACTCGTAGTATTTAAACAATCAAACATTAATTATTTAGTGTTTAATAATTTCCTAGAAGTTGCATGAACTAAAGAAAAAGCAAAAATTAAATCTCTCTTTTCATTGACATAAAATGGTGAAATACTCGTAATACAGCTGCTAGTTGCTATAGCAACTGCAAGCTAAGGATGGTCCATATCGCTTTTCAGAATGTTAAATCGAAGTAGTACTTATATCGATTCTTGATAACAGTTATTAAAACGATTTATTTACTTGAAACTAAGAAGTGGTAATCAGAGTTTTTGGTGGGAATCTATGGCGTGCAATTCAGTGTCTTGTATAGTTCCTTGTGTTTTGAAAATGGGGTTGTTTGAAAGTGACTGTCGATTCTACCCAATTCAGCTTAATTAAATCCTAATCAAATAAAACAAGGGATAGCTTCGAATTATGGTTTTTCATTTAATCGTGCTACATATTTTGCGAAAAATATGAACTGATGATTATTAAAAAGTAGTTCTATTTTTTTCTTTTAATCGTTTCGATTATTTTATTTCATTTCTAAAAAAAGCACACGTCATATGTCAGACGTCGTTTTAACGCTTTGCCGTTTATTTGTTCGTTGTGCTTTTATATTTTGAATTTCCACCCTCGCTTTGACCCTTTTGCTTCTCAACGCGGACTTGACTTGCAGTATATTCATCATGCTATACATGTACTGCGGTAGGTATAACCACGCAAAGACTGCGCCGGCATATCATCACTTCGTTGCCTGCTGCTCTACTTACTATCCTAACTGTAGATGACTCACCTTTTTTTTTGCGTCTGGGAAATCATCAAATAACTCCTCCCGCTCTTGGGCAGAGCGGAAGCGAGTGTCAGACTTCTACTGACTAAAAACCACCCATGTTCCTTCTTCGCCCTTGTGTCGAGGCCGCGTTATCTCTTTCGATAATCCGCAGCCCCGACGGGCGTCGGCCCTTGCGGGCACCTCCTTGCTGACATCTCTTTGAGGCGCGCGTGGAACACGAACGCGCCGTCGACACGGTCTATTACCGTCATAAGACGGCCGGACGGCGAGCTAGCCGATTACTCACCGTCCACAGGCCCGCGTCTACGGTGGCCGGAAGCCGGAGGCGATGGCGTCCCATTCCTTCTCGCCCCGGACCATGGCTTGCACCAGGACCGGACGTGCGAGGTCGCCGCCGCTGATTGCCACTACGAGAACACGGCGGGGCTCCGCCCAAGCAGGGCACACCTCCACAGTGTGCTCCACCGTGTCCTCTGGTCGATCCTCGCAGTGGAAGCATCCGGGCGCGTTCCTCCCGCCTGATTCGGTACAAGTACCTCCCGAAACATTCGTGTCCGGTGAGGACCTGCGTAAGACGGAAGGGGCGCCGTGGCTACTCTCTAGCCACTCCCCAAAGAGCCCTAGATGACTTACCTCAATTGTTAACCATCGTGGGTTAACTATTATGTGGGTTATTGAGGTGAGTCATCTACAGTTAGAATTATTCTAGAACTAATAAAATATAAGAAACGTCGAACAAATGTGACTTCCATTTATGGGGATGAAGACCTCAACTTTTAATTCAAAAAATATACTACGTGTATATTTTATATAAAAGCCAAACTACAAATAATCCTCTGGATGACATACTGCCATATTACTGCAGCTGTAATGTGGGGAACAGAACTCTGGGCTGTTGCTGTCATGTAATGACAGTGATCTGGTATCTAGGATGGGCGAGAGACCAGAACACGTTATCCGCTTCGGCTTAATTTTTAGGTAAGAATAACAGAAAAGAATAAAGTCATTCACATTTTTGCTGTTTTATTTTCAATATTTTTTATGTTAAAAACTTTAGATTATTTTTTATCGATTCTGTTACACTTGAATTTCAATCCCATCTCTATAAAAATCAAACGTCAAACGTCATAATGTCAGATGTCGTTTGAACGCTTTGCCGTTTGCATGTTCGTTTGGATTTTTTATTTTGGATTTTCAATGATCCTCTCTCGCCTACTTACGGACCTCTCGCTACTCGACACAGACAGAACACCACCTATGAACATTGTCTGTGAAAACCGTCTTTATTTTACTCATTTGGATGAGTCCGTTAGGTTTTACAAGAGTAAAAACGCGGGTGGGAGTAATTTTTGCGCGGATTGCAGAAAGGCCGTTGTATTACATTTTTAGGTGCAATTACCCCTTTGTGTATATTTACTAAAGTACCACGATGCGAAATCGGGGTGGCTCGTTTAGTCTATAATACAATTATATATCAATTTCAATGCAGATACATCCAAATGCCTAAGTAAAAGTTCATAGCAATGACATTTGTTTGCAGTTTTATACGTAATGACGTAGGAGCTAAACGATTTTATTTTCAGGATTTTCAACTTACGATCAACTTCCGAAAGTGTTTTTTAAATGAAATACTAATATTCAGCTATTAAGCGTTGCATTTTGCTAGGTGCCATGTTTATACATGCTTGGTTCAGTCGTCCTAACTGAATTTAGCCATCTCCTTTTTGGTTTTACCGTCATGGGTGTGGTTTTCATGGTTTTTGGGGTCGCTGATTACGAAAATGAGGTCAAAAGGAAAATCAAAGATGTCGGCCAGGATTTTTTTTTGGTTTTTCCGTCATGGGTGTGGTTATCATGGTTTTTAGGGTCGCTGAATACGAAAATGAGGTCAAAATGAAAATTCAAGATGGCGGCCAGGATTTTTTTTGGTTTTTCCGTCATAGGTGTGGTCGAATAAGGAACCGTGCCAAAAGAAAAGATTCATACCGCATGCCGCATTCCAGAAATCCAGACACTGCCATCTATTGGTATTCTACTCACTGTTTTAGTCGCTCAGGGTACTAAAAAGTGATAAAAAGGAGAACCAAGGACTGAATGTAACAGGTTCCATCAAAAATAGCGCCGACTTTCTTAAGGCTGCGGTTCCTCTGAGGCGGAGTGGAGCGGTGCGGAGTGGGGCTGAGCTGTGGAGCTGCTGCTAAATAAGAAATGTGAATTTTAAGCCATGTGATTGGTGAATCGCGGCATAGCTCGTCTCCGCTCTGCTCCGCTCCGCCTCAGTGGAACCGCAGCCTTAGTTGTAACATCTGCCCACATCTGCCTATCCTTTTTCCGACTATGTTGGAGTCGTCTTTCAGTATAACCGGATGCAGCTGAATACATGTATTTTATATAGTGTCTGTCCATCTGACAACCCAGTAGGTCGCCACAACACAACGACTCCAAACTCTCTTATCTACCGGTTAGAGTTGTTGTTCGACTTTAGACTGGACTACCCGACTAACGACTGTCAAAGATCTGCAAATAACAGCCTACTAGATCATCAGTTGAATGTGCTTTCCAAGCCACCTTTGGACTGACCTCTGCAAGCGCTGCTAAACTTTGAAGATCGCCTCATGCGGCTGCTATTATTTACTTACGATTCCTCTTTAAACTTATTATCTGGAAACTTTACTTGCACTTCACTTCAACATCATCTGCCTAGCCTTTGCCCAACTATGTTGGGGTCTACTGGACTACTCGGTAAGGCGATACCCCTTCCGGAATAAATTACAGCTGTGGCTAACGGCTTAACCTGCTTATCCATGCACGGAGGAAATTCGGTATGTAATGGATGGTCACCCATCCACAGACCAACCTTGGCAAGCGCGGCTTATCATGAAGATTGATCCCGAGCGGTTGTATACTATCTAACCACGAGATCGTCTTCACGAGCGCACTTCATCATCATCAACACACCCTGAATTCACCGACTGCTGTCTATAGGCCTCTCTTTTCTTGCGCCAATCTCCACGATAATGTGCCAGCCTCATCCAGATTTTCTTACCACCGCCGGACGATCACATTTCTTTTCCCCGTTCTTGGACGCCATTCGTTGAGAGGTTTTGCCCACTGTCCTGCCTGTGCCCTGCTAGGTGTCCTGCCCATTCCAGTTCCTTAACGCAATTTCCATATCGAATACGAGTACCTTTGTACTGTTGTACCTACATCTTTAGATTTTGGCGTTATAATAGGAATTCGATAGATCGAAGACATCCCGCAAGAGAACCAAGGTTACTGATGTAACCCCGAAGAATTGCCAAACCTAAGTGGCATTGGTAGGTTGATAGGGGCCGAAAAGTTCTGGATTGACGACCGCGAACCAGGAAACGTTGCGTTAGGTTAGAAGGTCTCCCAATAGGTGAACCAATGACGGTTGCGGAGACCCGCTGGATGCGAGACGTTTTAGTGACATAATGGTGTCACACTTCTCCCTTAATGATCTGTCTACGGGTTTAGACCCGCAGAGTAGCCGAGGCGTTTTGTTTGCGTGCATAATATCAAAATAACAGCTTTTTACTGAATGCATATAAAATACGGCACTTATTACGAAAAAAACTAGCAAACATTTTTTGGGACTGTTACTGGCAGATTTTAGAAGAATTAAGAGAAACAAATTCGATTAAAAACGGAAGTTAGCAGCTTAGTTAGTCACTTAGATAAATCTAGGTGGATTTTTTGACTGAATGGTGGCCAAGGTTGGGCCAGAGAAACCAGGACCGTCCAAAAGCGCGTTGGATCGACGATATTGTCTCCACCCACCACAAAAAAAAAAAAAAGGAGCGCGGGAAGCGGATGGATGAGGGATGCCCAGATCAGAAGAAGCAGTGGGTGATTCCGGGCTGAAATGATGATGATGAGGTGGATTAAAAACTAGAAATAAAATTAAAACAGTTCTCAGTTACCCACTAATTTCGCTCTTACCATGTGGTACACACATAGATAACGGAAACAACAGGAGATATGCCCTTTAGCCGAAAATGTATAGGAACCTGTGTCGTCAGTTCACACACGCAGAGCAGTAAAAACAATAGATATACGCTATCGCGCACACACCCGCATTTCTTGAAACATCACGTACTACACAATCAATTATAAACCTTATCCCTTCAGACACAGCGTGTATTTACCATGCACCGTACAATTTACATAGTACATTTTGTTTTACGTAGACACTAGTGATTGACTAAATCAAAAAGTTATCGATTCTTCTATTTATTCTTCTACTAAAGCTTTTATGGGGTACTGAAAATAAAATAAATAAAAACAATAAAATACACTTAAATTTTTCATACAATACTTTTTACATTTTATCGGTTATTTAATGCCCGAATGCTGAAGTTCCTAGTTACCTATATTCCCATTAGCTACTGATTTAATAAAAGATAACTCGAGTAATCAATGAATATTACCTATTTAGTCAGTCAATAGTAAGCAATAAAAAGTATCTACATTCTATTTTCCGTATTGTTTACGAAATAATAAGAAAGCGTAATAATACAAGCGTTGTTATTTGTATCTATATTAACTTTTGTTGTTTGTAAATTTATATTTTACTAGCCGATACCCGCAGTTTTTTCCGCGTGGATGTCGATTATCGCGACTAAAAGTAATATATTAATCTCCCACTTTCAAGCCCTTTTTTATTTTGGAGGTTGGGAAATCAACAAATGACTCCTCCCGCTCTGGGCAGAACGTTAGGGAGTGTAAGACTTCTACTGACTAAAAACCACCCATGTTCCTTTTTAGCCCTTTGTGTTGAAGCCGCGGTATCTCTTTCAACCCCTTACAACCCTTTTTTCGCAATAAAAAGTAGGATATATCCTTTCTCAGGCTATATATTATTATATTTGTACCAAAGGAGGTGTTTTTTTTCCCATACAAGTTTGGCCAAACAATGTACCCTAAGAACAAAGGTACGAAAATATAGGAAAAACAATGCAGATTCTGAAAAAAAATGTATTGGATTTATTTATGCATTTGTACCACCTGAAATTGACTACTAAAGATGCTAAAACTTGCAACCCAAGAATTAATCTGGCAATCTCGTGATTAATTTTTCTGATGATACGTTTCGTTACTTCATTTGATAAACTTATGAAAACCTAAAAATATATTGTTTACAGTTTTTTAATTTGTATTATTGTTACGTATTTTATCTAACACACTTTTTTTGTTAAACATTGTGGGAACAAGAACAAAAACATTTATTTCTCATTTCAGATTATTTTTTGCGTTTGGTTATCAAGTAGCTAAAAGACAGTGCTCCAGGGCCGATAATTTAATCATTTTGACAGTATATTTTAAAAGTCAAAACAAAATAAACAAAAATCATATGAAAATCATCAATTTATTTCAAAAAGTTTACATATTAACTTGGTTAAGCCTTTCTTAATGGTGTAACAACAGAGGGTCACATACTTGATACTTATGGCCTCTATGCGGCAACTGTGTCAGATTCTGATATAATGTTACAATTATTTTGTTAACATTTAATATAATGTTTGTAAACCTGAATCTCTGCAACCTGGTGAGACACAGTTGCCTACATTAAGAGCAAATAAGTCGAGACTTGTAACAATGTGTAGTTGGGTAGTGGAGGGTGTAAATGGTAGGTTTAAGAGAGATTATGAACGAATAAGAAATGATTTCAGCAACAATGCCGCTACCCATCTAATAACTGATTTTCGAATAGCAGGGGCCATGATAAATGCTTTCCATGTACCCATTACAGATAGACCAGATGCCTCTTGAGCGCGCCTTGCAAAAATTAAATGAACCTAACACATTAGCTGATTATAATATTGAAAATAATATTAATGGAAGAAGCATCATCTTTTATTAGCATTCATGCTGATATTCTTCTAAATGAGTTCCCAGTGATGACAGATAAAGCAAGCACACTCTTATTACGGAGAACATAATATATAAGGCAAAATGATTTTTTTGAAATTGAAGTTTGCCGTGATGTTGAGCCTCTTCATATACCAGATTTTGAGGATGAAATGTTTTTATTTAGGGCTAGAAAACAGTCAAGACACTGTAGTGGAAAAGGTGTATTACACATATATTTTATTAAATATCCAGGAAAACAGTTGGGAGCACGGAATCCACGGTTATTTATTACTGTAACTGTATAATTGGAAAACGTACCGTGGGCACCGTGGGTTGCTGTGCTCACATCATGACTATTGTTTGGTATATGGGGTGGGCTGGACATCAACAAGATATTTCAGCACCTGCCTCCTTCCTAGATTATATCTTAGTAAGAGAAAATGATGAAAATGAGGAAATGGAATAAAAGAAAATAAGTATGTTATTGGTTTTATTTCAAATATCCCTAGTAGTTAACTAAATTCCCATTGGCATACACAGAATCGAATTATCAATTCTTTATATGTTTCTTTACTGCCTATATTAAGCCTTCACAATGCAAAAAATAATTGAAGAATCGATAAGATTATTTCAACTACCTATCTTGACGATAATATTTTACTATATGACGACAATCAAGTCATACTTAATGGTGCTGTCGTCTGTCGTAAAAGTGTAGGTGTTTTCAGGTCCCCTTGTCAGATGACCGATCTGGAAAGTGTTCATCATCTTCCTGCCCTTATCCCATTTTACTTGGGGTCGGCGCAGCACGTTTTGTTCTTCCACTCTCCCCTATAGCGAAAGGGTTCATCATTATAATTATATTACTTTCCTTGGGGTTCATTGAATAACGATTTAGTCACTCGAACGTTCCGGTCTCTTTTGACACTCTTTTCATCTCAGCTTTTCGTAGATCAGATGTAGATGGAAAGTACAAAGTTCTGAAGTGGCGACCGTGAACCGGAAGACGTTGCGTTGGAAGGCCTCCCACTAGGTGGACCGATGACCTGGTGAAGGTTGCGGGAATACGCTGAATGTGTGACGCAAAGAGTACAAGTGAGACGCACGGGACCGGTCAATGTGGCGACACCTGGGGGAGGCCTATGTCCAGCAGTGGACGTCTTTTGGCTGAAATGATGATGAAGGTGAACTGGTGATGTTGCGACATCAATAATCCATATTTTGGTTGTAAACAGGTTGATTTTTGGTTTGGATTTTGACAGATGAAATAGTTTGACAGCTGTCAAGGCTGTCATGAACGTTTCTTTGAACGCAGTTATGATGCGAGGTGGTGTATTTTCATTTTATTTTAATTCCCAATCTATACTATATTGAAGAATATTAAATACTGCCCATAACACCATTTATTGGAAGGAGCTTAAATAGTAATTTGTACCTCGGTACATGGTTTGGCCAAAAAAAAACACCTCCTTTCATTTAAATCGGTTCAGTAGTTTTGGCGTGAAAGCTCGACAGTCAGACAGACAGACAGAGTTACTTTCACATAATATATAATATTAGTAAGGATAATAGTAAGGATTAGTCAATACATAATTATTTTAAGTAGTAGTAAAGAATATTGGTTTTTCTTATCTACATTTACGACAACTCTCAGTAATGCTATAAAATACGCAGTTCCTTACAGTATAGTAACAAATTGTGTCTAAAATAATTAATTGTATCATGCATAGTCGTACTAAGCAGGATCATCGTATAAAATATCGACAACCACAAACATCACATCTCTAGCTCTCAAAAACTGACAGCACCCGCTTTTCGAAAATATTGTGTGAGTGAGAGCATCAGTAAAACACCTATCCATTGCGCTATTAGATCAGCCAACTCACTGGTCGATTTGTACTAAGCAAGCAATGGTTTTTGTTCTTATTGAAAACAATTGATTTGGTTTTTCATCATGTTTCTCGTATCACGAAGTAATGTTTTAATGAATTTAATATGAAAAACATTAATGTTATAGTACTTATGTGTGAAATGAGATACCATCTTTCGTGTAATTCACAATACAGCTATTATTTTCACAAACATTTACTGAACAACGCGGCATTTTGTAAAAAATCACGAGCAGTGAAGACGTCGCAAGTTGACATTCGACTCATTATTGAAAGTGGCATCAGGCCGCGTCGCAGCCAAATGAGTTCGCATGTACCACGCCTCCTTGCCATATCTCCTGTTGTTTCTGTTATCTATGGGTACACACTACAGATTACCCGCTGACTTGCTAAGTATTATGTACTTAAATATTTCATGAAATCAATAAATTGTACTTTTTAACCGACTTCCCAAAAAGGAGGAGGTTCCTTCTCAATTCGATCGGTATGTTTTTTTTTTTTCTATGTATGTACACCGATGATGCGGAATAGTTGCCATTTGGTCCCATAAAAATTTTGTATAGTTTGGTCCAGTACTTTTCATTTTATGAAGATTTTTCTTAATTTGTGAACAATTTTCGTTTATGTGTTCCCGAATAACTTCGTCGTCTACGAACCAATTTTGATGATTCTTTTTTTATTGTTAAGAAGATATTTCAATGGTGGTACCATGATATGGAAACCAGGACCTGGTGATGGAATCCCAGAGAACTCGAGGGCAACCCTCAAATTTCATAGGCACGTATTACGTGTTTCGTGTTTTTCTGACGCTATACAAATATTCGCATCCAGCAGTCATCACTTCATATATGTTGATGAGCTGATGATAGAAGATACTACTCCTCAAAGGTTTAGGAGTTACAACAATTATAAGAGAATCTTGAAAGTTAAGGGTTAGGTTTCTTAGTCGAATGTTTAATGTATAGTAGGTAAATGGATATACAACTAAAAATGAAAAAATAAAAAAACATTTTTGTAAAAAAAAAACAACCGACTTCAAAAACACCAAAAAGTAAAAAATTAACTACAGAAGAAAAATCAGCTTCTGAAGTCGGTGGCAAAAATACGACATGAAACAAACAAATGTCACCGACTTCAGAAGCTGATTTTTCTTCTGTAGTTTATTTTTTACTTTTTGGTGTTTTTGAAGTCGGTTGTTTTTTTTTTGCAAAAAAGTTTTTACTATACAAGGTGACTGCAATACAATCTATGTACCTACTTACAAAATATGTAGGTACAGACGGCTACACATCAAGCTATACAAAACCAGTATAATCTGATCGTTCATTGTGCGAAAAGATCTAGTAATGGCTTGATGTGTAGCCGTGTGTACCTAAGTTATTACAGTCACAACCACAAAAAATTAATAGGTAGATACACTAAACTTAGCATAACTCATATAATGCGACTTTCTAATCGAATGACGATTGCAACTTATTTATTAGTATTTCATAATTATATGGCATTCAAAATACTATATTCCTAACAAGATAAACTTACATTCACAACCCTTTTACAGATGCTACTCACATGCAAATATATCAGTACTCGTGACTGTACATTCATACAAATCAATACAATACAGAACAGAAGCCAGCACCTTTATTAGTTTAAATGGTACCTATCGATCCTGACGTCTACTAAGTAAGTACCTACCTATATCTAAAAGATCAACCCTACCTACCTAACGTCATATATGTATGTACTTATGAATATAACAGGCTTCTACTGGGTAAGCTCGTTCCATCGTCGACATCATCTCTGCCCTGGGCAAGATTGAAGTCAAGAGCAAGCCCATTTTTAATAATAAAAAGAATATACACTCGAGAGCAATGAATCCGGGTCACTTAAAGAATGTTAAAAATCTCGGAAACTAAAAATGATAGGTTAATGCAATAAATTGTATTTAATAGACAATGTAATACTCCTTAAATGAAAGTAAAAAAAATATGAGTCACCATAAATTTTATTAACACAAAATTACATAAAGAAAAAAACTGCTGATCTCTCCTTAAAACAAAAATAGGAAACATGAAATTTTTGAACTTTATTACGATTTTCTTGAATTTTAATACTTCGTATTGCCTCCTCGTGCTTCCATTACTGCGTTTACGCGGTTTGGCATGCTGTACACCAAGTTCCTTATACGATTTTGGGGAATATTCTCCCATTCCTCTGTGAGAGCAATTTTGAGCTCACGAAGCGTGATTGGGGGAGGGTTTCGTTGTTTTACGCATCTGCCTAGCTCGTCCCAAGCATGCTCGATCGGGTTGATATCCGGGCCGCGCGCTGGCCACTCCATACGAGTAATGTTCATCTCTTGAAGGTAGTCATTCACAATCCTACCTGTATGAGGTCGGGCATTGTCATGCATAAATATAGCATCCTCACCTAAATCGACCATAAATGGACCAACGTGATCATTGAGGATTTCTTCCACATATCTTTCGCTAGTTAAAGAGCCGTTTTCTATGATCACCAGCTCTGTGCGACTTTCAGAAGAAATTCCGGCCCACACAAGTACAGACCCACCACCGTAGGCTACTTTTTCTTCGATGCATGCTTGCTTGAATCTTTCCCTTGGTCTTCGATACACTCTGTGTCTTCCATCGTGCTTGTAGAGCATAAATTTTGATTCGTCGGAGAACATAACTTTTGACCAATCTTCAATATTCCAATTTACGTGGCTCTGGGCATATCTTAGTCTTGAAATACGATGCCCACGCTCCAGTTTAGGGCCGTTTGCAGGTCTAAGGGGTTTTAAGTTAGATTCAGCAAGCCGACGTCTTACTGTCCATGCACTTGGGTTACTTCCTCCGAGGCGTCGAAACTGATTTGTGAGTTCAGTTCCTGTGAGAAAGCGATTTCGAAGCATGGTGTTCACCAAGTATCGGTCTTCTCGTGCTGTGGTACACCTGGTTCTGCCCGTTCCTGGTCTGCGTAGGTTAGAACCAGTTTCTTCGTAACGTCGGAGAACTCTTTGTACTGTTGACAGCGACACACCGACAGTCCTGGCTGTATCGCGCTGACTCCGGCCGGTTTCCAGCATTGTAAGTATTCTGGTGCATTCTTCAGGCGTAAGCGACATAATTTCAGCTTGAATAATGAATATAGAGCACTATCAACATGGTTTATGTACCCACATAAATGACAGATTACAAACAAAAGCAAAACCAAATGCTGTAATTACGTAGTTCCATCTTCGAAAGTGGCCCTTTTTCAAATTAGATTTTTTTATGATATAACTTTACAATAACTAAGAAGTTTTAATACCTTCATTTAAGGAGTATTACATTGTCTATTAAATACAATTTATTGCATTAACCTATCATTTTTAGTTTCCGAGATTTTTAACATTCTTTAAGTGACCCGGATTCATTGCTCTCGAGTGTATATATAGATACTGTAACTCTACCTTTGTAACTGTAGGACTAGCTGATGCCCGCGGCTTCGCCCGCGTGGATGTCGGTTGAAGGGTTTAGGCAGCGTTTTCGTTGAAAGCTTCCAGACAGACGGCTTATACCTATGCTTTTCCAACACCTCCAAAAAATATCATTATATTTTAGCCAATGTAGGTAGGTATACAAAAAAACTTGAAAAATTATATAGGTACTTAAACTTTCCTCGAGAACCATTATATTCATTGGTGAAACAGCATGTAGTTTATAGTGAAAGGACAAACAGACAGACGCGGCGGAGGACTTTATTTTATAATACAGTGATAGCAGTGATAGTCTGGGATACTACAAAAATCTTATCTGATCTACATATTATTTCGAAATAATATTGCATTGAATATCCTTCTTATCTATGTCATTATTAGAGATATTAAAAAATCGTTGCCAATCCCGAGTCAGCCTTGCACACAAAGGGTTCTGTAGCAACGTAGCAACAATCAATTTAATAATAATGGAATATTCTTTAAAAGAGATACCTACATAATTTTAACGACTGCAGAAGCAAATATCTCATCAACCATTGACTTAACAAAAACTACGTTTTGCAAACCTCGAAAATCATTTTTAAAGACCTATCATAACTGTTGCGACTTACGGACAGACAGGATGAATCTTTATGGGTCCCGATTTTATATACCAGAACCCTAAAAAGAAAAAAAATACCACTTATTCAGGGTAAATCAACTCAGAGATTATAGAATTCCCAAAGCATGCACAAAGCTCTAAAAAGTTTTGTCCAAGCCAAGCGTCTCTCCGTACAATATCGTTGACCTAACTTTACTAATGTACCTATGTATGTATAATAGATACCTACCTACATAACACAATATCATCGGTCGGGTCCGCTGCATATTAACTTGTGTAAATAACTTCAAACCAACTCATGCATGAGTCATTTTTTACCTACTCTTAATTCCTTAGCATGCGACCCAAAGAATACAAAAAATTCTACCTGCTACAAAAGAGGTCTCAGATTTGGGCACAATACGGATAGCAAGCGGGTGATCTACAGCGATTATCTCCTTCCAAAGCTGGCCCTTTGAAAATGTCGAACAACGACGGTGGGAGTCACATCGATCAATATTTTGTTACAAGCTATACGGAAGTTTGCATTATAATTCGATACCGCTCAAATTTGAATCACCTCCGGAGCATTTCCGCTCATAATCGTGAAATACAAAACCGCAACGATGTAAAACGTGCACAAAAAAAAATGTCCGGAGTGCGTGTGAGATTAGTGATTTACTGTGATTCATTCGGTGAGCCCCCAAGAAGGGGAGTTTGTCCATTTTTATATTTCCAGCGTGTCCCTCGCGAGCGCGACATGCGCGTCGTCTCTCCGCCAGTCTCGCTACTACAGTTTCACGCACATACACCAGCGCAATGAAACTGATGTAAATATTACTCCTACCATAATATTTACACGCGGATTGTTATTTTCAAAACATCAACAAATAGTGAAAGTGTTGTTATTATGAATTCAAGTGAAAAAAAGTGAGTTTCAAGTGAAAATTACTGAGAATTGTGCTTGTGAATTGTTTCGCTTCGATCCAAGTCCAAGGAAATGCCGCCCGTACTCAATGTGCCTATTTCAGGAAGCATTTCAGCAAGGAACTTTTCGTTCTCATAACTTACGCTAGAGGTCAGTATAAAACTTAGCCGCTAAAAGTAAAAGTTTTTCAGTAATATTTTATTTAAAAACCACAAGTTTATCTGTAGCTATAAGTATCGTGATGTATCTAGGGTTCAAACACCGACAAGCTTCCCTCTTTATCAGCCCTTCTCCGCCCTTTACGCATGATCGACCGGTAGTTTTGGGGTTCACGTTCGGTGTAGGGTAGGGTGCGGGTCTATGGGTATACGCGTACGTATATATTGTATAGTCACCCATAGCTTTAATACGACAGCATAATGCGCCATTGAACTATTGAAAATTCAAGCTCTATACTTAAAATTGTTACGTTGAAAGGTGCCAATGTGCATGTATGGGGTTTTGTCGTAGTCAAACTTTTAAAGTAAGTAGGTAAGTAGTGGTTTTTTTGATTAGTTACCTAAAGTACCTATCTTAATTCTGTACCTACTTACCTATACTATGCGTTTCTTATGTATTTCCTCTCCGGAAATTAATCTTTATCATAGTCAAATAATTTCGTAGTTAGGCCATAGTGCTTTTACTAGGTAACAGGTTCAATTCTGATAAATAAAAAAAAAACATTAGTGCTGCTGCTGTTCCTGCTGTTTGCTGCTTCTAAGTCTTCATAAGAATCAAATATTTAACTTCGACATATTTATTAAGTTTTTTTTTTTAATCGCCTTTTCGGTATTTAAATACCCATTAAAAACAAGTCACAACACAAAAGAGAATGTGTTATTTTACCTTACGAGACTGCGAGTAATGGTAAATAAAGTCAACTTTACAACAAATTAAAAACCTGCTCCATGTAGCGCACTAAAAAAAACATTGATAAAAACATTAACAAAGACTGTCTACGGATTGTTCTGAATTACTTTTCCATTTTATGAATGACCTCTCGATCATTAGGTACAGTAGGTATTTTATTTTTTTAATAGCATTAAAAACGCGGGAAGATGTCCCTATCGTTCATAAACATTCCGTAAAATTCAATTTAGTAATCTACATAGAAAATTGCCGCTCTTTATCAACTCAAGACTACCTATGATACCGATACGGCAACGAATTTAGCACAGAAAAATAAGTAAGACCACTGACTGACCAATACTAAACAAAGATGAGATGGGGCTATAAATTCTGACTACAATTTGAATTAAAAAGTCGCAAACAAAAGGCGTCAAAAGGTCCCAGACGGCAGATGTTCCATTCTAAATGTTCTCAAAACTCGCTCTACATTAATTCATCAATGATGTCTTGTAGATACTTCAGGCATCCTCACAATGATAATCGATGCCTTTTACAATCAATTTATAAAACCACCATTGGAAAGGAGTAAATGCCACCGTTGTGTACCGACCCGTTTGCGCAGTTTATAATAGATCAAGTCGTAAGCAGAACATAACTTTTTTATTGACGAAAAATGAGTGAAACGCCTCTATGCATAGATAGAGTAGCGAGGTAACGAGTGTACTGTAGCGAGCGACATGTTTGTTTTCATACCGGTCCGAATTAACGTCGCGATTGGTTCAAAATCCATAACTGGCCTCCGAGAGCCAGGTGTCGTTCACACCGCGGCCTCGCGCCTCGTCTCGTTAATCACTCGTGTACGCTATTGTTAAGCGCGGCGAACAGCCATCTTTGTCAAATTACGGCGATTCAATTTTAATAATTAAATTTGTTTAGTGATAAAACAAATAATCAAATGGAACAAAACGCAGTGATACCGACGCGTAGTGTTGTAGAATCGGGAGTAGGTATCGTTACATTCTCTTTTGTTTCACTAGTAGCTGACGCTTAGTTGAATGGAAGCGATACCTACGACTACGGCGCTAACAACCAGTCGACCATTAAAAATGATGGATGATGTCGTCTTTTGCAAAAAACAGTGATAAGTGATGGTTTTAGTGAATAATGTGAAGGGTGATGTTAGTGTTTATGTTTGAGCGTACATGCGATGAAAACTGCGTCGTAATTTGCTAAACACATTGCATAAATGAGTGAAATGGCGTTGCGGAGCGCGCGGGCCCGAGCATGCGCGCCAGTTTCCTCACAATCGCTAGGAACGCACTGAGTGTTCTTCGTTTACGTGCACATCAAAATGGGAAGGTCGAGATTCCCAGGGAAACCTCTCAAATTCCAAAACAGAAAACGTATTAGTGTTTTATCGGGAGCTGTTTACCATGAGACTGCTCCAGAGAATCACCCGCCTGCGCGCGGCTCTACGGCCAATGATTTTGCTGGGGACCAAGAGGTAAAGCTTATTTGTAGTGAATCAGTGATTTCTCAATATTTTCTCGTATGTTTCATTAAAATATGAGTGTACACACGGATATGTTGTGTTTACGTAATAACTAGTAGCATTCGAGGCGATAATAATCGTAGAGCGTCAAGTATGTATGTATCTACGTACTTTGACATTTGCGTGTTCCATTTCATGTCAACAAAATGTAAACTGTAGACTTTAGAATTTAATTCGTTGTATTTAAGATTGGCATTACGAGAATTACTTGCACTACTGATACACATTCGATATTATTTACAAACAAACTGTAAACATTTGATGGTCGACATCATAACCTTAACAACTCTAGATAAAACACACTCCTAATCTTTACAAAACAGCTTGTTACAATGATTTCTTCATTCTATGATGTTTTATAGCAATATTAACATTACATTCTCTTCAACATTAGTATGGATAAACCTGGATAAACATTAAGAATAAAGAGAAATTGTGTGCTTACCAAACATGATGCTTGTTTGACCATTGTGTATGTTATATGCTCAGGTTATATGAAATCAGCATCACTTTAGTTGATTTTTCTGTCAAATCACTTGTGATAAGTGATTAAATGAATGACATATAGGTTATACCTAATAGGTTAATTGTACACATTTCACAAGTATTTGTACGTTGATTAACATTACAAGAATCTAACATTTTGTATTTTTCAAGGTTACACACTTCATCGGAGACAACTAAAACATCATATTTGTGTGCAATTTCACTACAGTAAAATTGTGCAGACATCTTTGTTAGATTTTAGTTAAAGGTCACAAACAAAATGAGGGATTTATGGGATTGTGCAAACAATTACAATGTAGAGTTGGGTAGAGTCTAAATAAACAAAAGAAAGTATGCTTTAATTCCAATTTAACATTTTTCAGGAGGAAGAAAAGAAAGAAAACAATAATGAGAAGGATGCAGATGCAATTAGCCAAAATAAAGTGACAGATATAACAAAAAATAAGCCAGAAATCCAGGACAAAAACAACAGCGATTTGTCTAAATCTCCCGTAAGGACCAGGTCTCAGAACAAAATGGAGCCAGTTAAAGGAGAGAAACCTAAACCAGTGAAGAAAACTGTCACTTTTGGGACAGTGGAAAGTTGTGAAGATATATTTTTCCCACTAAAGAAGATCCCACTAAAAAATCATGCTCCTCTAATACCCATCATAAAGAAAAAGTCATCACTGAAACAAACAGAATACTCCACATTCAACAGTATTCTGAAACCAGCCAAGTTAACAGATTTGAGCTCTAAATCAAATTCAGAACACCATGAGGGTTATTTGAGAAAGAATTTGAACCCTCTATCAAAGCCAATGAACAAATTTTCTCAATTTAGTGAAAGCCGGTGTATGTCACCACCTCCAAGAAATGCTTCACCAATTGAGAAAGAGAGTGGAAGCTCTGCAAAGTTTGTCCTGCCTGTTAGAAGTGCACATTCATCAAGAGTAATCAAGCCTAACAAGAAGTTCATAGATGGCGAGGAACAAAGCACAACAAGTAGCACAGCAACATCAAATAAAGTGCTCAAGAAACCTAAACTTAAGAGATTAGTTTTCAACAACTTACACAATGATGATGACACCCCTGATGAGGAAGACACTGACAAAACAAACCATAATGGAAAAGATAAAGATACACAATTACAGCCATTGAAGTCTTCAAATCTTTTCAAGGACAAAACATCAAATACATTCTCAAGCCTCAGTGTTGGCCCTAGAAAGGTACATGATCTATTCTCATATGAGAAAGAACCACCTCAGGATGAAAACTCAAATCTGGAGAGTATGGAGAAGTTAAAATCTCCAGAACCTCCCAAAGAAGATAGAACTGGGCATGCAATGAGGAAACTGATGGACATATCAGATGCAAGTAGTTCTAGTAGCACTAGCAGTGGCTCTGAGTCAGAAGATAGTTGGGACAGTGCCACTCCTCCAGCAAGTGGGGATGAAGAAGAAAAACCAGCACCAGCCAGCCCAGAGAAAGACAAATCAGCAGCAGCAGCAGCGTCTCAGTTGCTCAGAGGAAAAATCATTCTCCGAGAAGCGAGATTGCAACTGAATCCACCAACACAGTCCACTTCGGCCTTGGATGGTCCATTCTCTACTGCTACATCTTCGTCATGTATGTATTTATCTTTCAATTGACATTAATCTTTCTTCATTTTCAGTATTTTAATAAAATCTCTGTGTTTACAGCTCCAGTTCCACCAACAACTGTGACATGCGGTGTTTGCGGTGCTGTAAGGTTTTACAGGTTTGTGAAACAAGCACGGAAATTCGGAATATACTCATGCGAATCATGCCGAAAATTCATATCCAAAATGTTAAAGAAGGAAAAGTTGTCTCAGAAGACTGGTCAAGTTGTTATGCAGTGTTTGAAAGGCGAAGGTCAGTACATTTTACTCTTACAGATGTAAATAAGTGTTTATTTATGAAGTAGAATGTCTAACAAAAACATAATGTTTTAGGAAACTGTCATGTTCCACCGATAGTCCGTTCACAACAGTGGAAGCTACTACGGTGCACGAACAAGGCTCGATGTCCAGCATGCTGGCTCAAGATGTGCCTAAAGGCATTCCAGGTACCACCTAGCATAAGAGCTGGCCTCACGGCAATGTTGCCCCCATTCATGAGGTCAGCTGTTAAAACGCCTGGTTGTTTGACACAGGCCAACCCACTGAGAATAAACAACACTACAACCAATCCACCAGTGTTTGCAATAACTAACACTGACAACGACAATAGTAAGATCTTCGGTACTCTTAAACCGAGTAAGAAGATTGAGGAAATTGAAAAAGTAGAGGTATGTGTCATATTTATGTGAATTTTTATTTATTACATTTTTGATTTTCCGTTTTTGTAGTTAGATAGAATATAGATTGCTTGATAGTTAAAGGTTAGATGTTTTAACTTTTGTAAGGTTGAATTTTACAAAATTCCTTTGTATTTCAGGAAAAAGCCCCGAAAGACCGCCCAATCACTGGCGAATCAGTCGAAGAAATTAACGCAAGTAGAAAGCGCCAGTTGACAAGGGTGAAAGTTAGGAAAAAAGATAAAACTGATGCCAAACAGACAGAGGATCCCAAAAGACAAAAGGTGGAGCTCAAAGGACCTAGAGTCAAACATGTTTGTCGAAGTGCATCTATTGTCTTGGGACAGCCTATTGCTACATTCCCTACTCAAGACGAGAAAGATAAGCAGGAGAAGAGCCTTGCCCTTGATGAAGAGGGTACTCTATGTATTGTGGAGAAGGATGGAGAGATACCTGATTTGTCCAGTTGTGAATCTGAGATGGATTCTGAGAACAAAGCTCCTCAGATTGTTCAAGAGGCAATGGTTACGAAAGATAGTGATGTTGAGGCATGGGTAGAGACCAAAAAGAGAAAGATAGAGCAACCACTGCCTGTTAAATCACAAAGTAAAGCTGAATCTAGTGAGGACGAAATTATTATGGATCTTGTACCTAAGAAGACATTCATGAAGCCTCTATCTAACATTACTAATGTAAGTTTTATTCTCTCGTTGTTTTTCGTGTGGTTAGTGGCCTAACCTGGGGTCGAGTTTGTATACCGTTTCAGGGCCTGCGACTTGGCTTCGCATGCCAAATATCTTTCAGATACGCTGGTTTCCTCTCAATGTTTTCTTCACTAAAGCTATTGATAATTTTACATTACGCACATGAATACGAAAAATCTAAGACTCCAGACCGATGAATTGGCACCTGTTGGACTGCCTGCTACTACTACTGCTACTATTAGTAACTAAAGTAACAACATTTTACATTCTTTACAAAGGAGAAAGACTTAATATTGTCATGTTTAATTTCAGGTGCGCAGTCGTTCACAGAAATGTGGACAGAATAGGCCGGAGCTGATTTGTGTCGACTTCTGGGAGAGCTATGACCCTGATGAAGTGTGCAGTTCAGGCTTTGGACTCATCGGCACTGGCTCATTTACTGTCACTAGACTGTGCTTCCTGTGCGGGAGTGCTGGCAAGGAAAAGGTAAATATAGCATAACTAGCTGATGCCCGCGAATTCAACCGCGCGGATGTCGGTTATCGCTACCGATGCCGGTTATCGCGACCAAAAGTAATATTTTCGTACCCCCCCTTTCAACAAGTTTTTTTTTTAATATCCCGTTTATGATATTAATAGTAAAGTAGCCTATGTCCTTTCTCGGGTATCAAAATATCTCCATACCAAATTTCATGCAAATTGGTTCAGTAGTTTAGGCGTGATTGAGTAACAGACAGACAGAGTTACTTTCGCATTTATAATATTAGTATGGATAGTATGGATTAATATGATAAAGTTTTATGTATTTAGGTTCTTTTGTTGGATGTCGAAATTTTTGCCTATGCTTCCGATCATCTGACCAAGGGCTCATTAGCAATTTAATCAGCATACACATATTTTGCTATTTCAAATACCTATGGATTAGATTTTTATAAATTCTGGTCATCTTCTTCTTCTTTATGGGGTTTCAGGTTTCCGCACTTAGTCCTTAAAGTGGACCATTGTGCGTGAGCCGTCGCGGCCGATTATTCCAACCAGCCCACCTCCCTCCAGAAGCAGATCAGACTTCCCGGTCTCCTCAGGGCATCCGCAAGAGATCGTGGTGTTCCCAGGGTCTCCTCGCGGATCTTGGTAACGCCTGTGCATTCAAGGAGCACATGCGCCACAGTTTCCTCCGCCTCCATGCATGCCCTGCACAGGGGACTGTCAGTGATTCCTAGGGTGTGAAAATGTTTATTCAGTGAACAATGTCCGGTGATGGTCCCCGCCACCAGGCGCAGGCTATCTCTGTCCAGGCGCAGAAGGCGCCTGGTCAGTTTTATATCCAGGGATGGCATAGCCTCCTTGGATTGCCTACATCCTGGTGTCGAGCTCCACCATTTCTCTGCTTGTATTCGAGTATGGTCTTTTAGCCAGCTTCTTAGCTGCTTGAAAGGGATGGGCACAATGGGTTCGGGTCCATAAGGCTTTGTGCTGGATCCTCTTCTGGCAAGTTCGTCGGCCGCATCGTTTCCAAGCGATCCGCTGTGACCTCTAATCCATTGCAGCGTTACCTTGTTGTGATTTATTACCGTTATTCGTTCCAGGGCTTTGTGGCATTCCAGTATCAGTCTCGACGTGATCTGGTTACTCTTCAGGGATTGAAGGACTGAGGCACTGTCGGAGAGTATTCGAATATTGGTATCCGTAACCTCCCTGGCCTCTATGGCGTGTGCCGCTTGGATGATACCTACACACTCTGCTTGGTAAAGTTAAGTTTTCCAAGTGGTTTGGATATCTTGATGTTTAAGTCGTCGGAGAACACCCCGACGCCTGTCCCATAGTCAGTTTTTGATCCATCGGTGTAAATCCTTAGCTCATTTGTACCTGAGTAGTCACACCACTCCTCTATGAGCGCTATGTTGTAATGTTTTTGGAAGCAATGCGTCTTCAGGGTTCTGTCGATGGGTGATGTCATCATTGGCTGTTCTTTGATTGCATCTTCCCTGATGCGTGTGTGTTTGATTCTCGAGTCATTTCTTAGGATACCGGATGCTTCGAGTCTGAAAGTCGCTAAGGCCGCCTCCTCTCTTATGACGAGGTGCAGGGGAGGTAGCCCCAGCATCACCTGTAAGGCAGCAGTGGGGGAAGTTCTCATGCTGCCGGTGATTGCTACGCAGGCCAGTCTTTGTAGTTTCTCGAGATCCTTTTGGGTTGTACTTAGGTTGGTCCTAGGCCACCAAACTAAAGAGCCGTATGTGATGATTGGTCGGATAACTGTGGTCATAGAATGTTGGTAAGTCGGATGTTGGATTTTTAATCAAATGTTATTTTAACTTCAACAATATAAAACAGAATATCCTTTGTGTTAGAAACTCTACTTCAAAACCTCAGTTCAAAACATTGTTTAAAGGTCAAGCTTATTATGTTTAAAAAATTGTGGAGATGACGTTATTACATGGAATGATGAGTATCTACTGTGATGGTTTTAGTAGGTATTTTGTTGTTGAATTTTCGAATCAATAGACAAAGAAAAAGTCGTTTGTGTCAATTATAATGGAAGATTGGTCAGAGCAGATATATACTGGAAAGTTGCTCAACTCGGTTTGAGAATAGCTAGTATAAGCGGGATACATTCGTTTCTTTTCCTTAGGCAGTTCTGAAGGTTCCCCTAATGTCACAGATGTTGGTGTGTTCGTCGTGCTGCGAGTGGTACCACAGCTGGTGCGCGGAGGAGGCGGCGGGCGGCGGCGGCTGGACGTGCGCGCGCTGCGTGTCGTGCGCCGCCTGCGCGCGCCCCGCCGCCCGCCTGCGGTGCCGCGCCTGCGCCATGCACTACCACGCCGCCTGTCTGCCGGCGCCGCCACCTGACCATCGCAGCGACTGGCCTCAGGTACGTAACTTTCTTACACTTTATGTCGCTGGCATGATAGTACTTCATGGCCCAAATTTTGGTCACAACCACGATGAGTTGGTAGCAGCGCAGATCACTTTGGTTGCATGGTTTGCTGTTCAGAGGAAAATATGTTGGAGTATGGTTCGCGACACAGCTCCACCCTCTGCTGCATATCCATAGACGTTCTTTCAAATCTCTTTGTTTATATCCAACAGGTAGAACTCGGATAAAATAGTAAACTCGACTATTCTGTTTGATTAGTTTGTCTCTAAAATCTAAGCAATCCCATGGAAAAATTGCCACTGAAACAAATAATTATGTACTTTGCACAAGTGTATTTTAGTTTAACTTCAGAATAACTAGTATCAATGGAGATAATAAAGTTATTCCAGAATCGCATAAATTGTAACCTAAACAACGATCACAGTGTACAGTAGTTCTAAAATAATAACAATATTTTCAGATATGTAGCGCGTGCTTGAAATGCAAGAGTTGCGACAGCAGCCGAGTGAGCAAGTTCGTGGGCAGCCTGCCGTTCTGTGGCCCTTGCTTCAAGCTGCGCCAGAAGGGCAACTACTGCCCGCTCTGCCAGGCTTGCTACCGGGACAATGACTTCGACAGCAAGGTATGTTCCAGAAACATTCCATCAGCCATACAGTCCATCGTATGCTCTACTTGCCGTATATCTCCAATGTAATGTTTTCATAAATAATATCCAACTTTTTTGCTTTTTTCAGATGATGGAGTGCGGCTGGTGCGGCAGATGGGTGCACGCCAGTTGCGAAGGCCTGACCGGTGAAGGATATCAACTATTGTCAGCATTACCCCCTTCAATCGAGTACATTTGCTGCAAGTGCATGCCAAATGATCCGCCATGGAGGAAGATGCTCACTGAGCATCTTAAAGGACGGCTACTCCATCTACTAAAACTGCTCGCCAAAAACAAGAAGGCTTGCGCATTACTGAAATTAACGCCACACAAGAATACGCCGGTGCCGAACAAGCCATACCGGCTGATGTCACCACAAGCTATCAGAAAGCTACACTTCGATGTCGTCGATGTTTCGATGAAGACATCGGAAACTAAAGTATACAGAAACACTGCAAGAGGCCGGCGAAATAATAACTTCCCGCAGAACAAGTTCGATGAGTCACACACTCCACATGTGTGGCAGTGCTCATCTTTGCTACAAGATGTTGACATGGAGAAGGACTTGCCACACCCATCACACAAAGTGGTTAACCTACAAGAACCATTAATGCAGAATAAGGAAATATGCTTCTCCACAGGCCTCTATGGGACTAAAACCGAATTTGAGGCTTCCTGTGTTGAGGTCCATGAAAGTTATACTCCACAACCGAAATCGGATAAAGCAACCACAATGTTGCCGACAACAGTACATGATGACAAATATGAAGCAATATCTGATGACGACGAGCCCATGAAAGGGTTCCCGCAAGCTCGCAGCGAGCAGGACCTGAGTCCAGTCGTATTACGCCAGTCAACGGAAATGGATGATGAAGATAGAATCATTTCGCCATCACTACTGGATATCAAGAAAAGAGTAAACACTGATGGATATGTTTCACTTAAAGACTTCAATCACGATATGAAAGAAGTCATCCAAAGAACAACAAGTGACGATCTAACATCAATATACAAAGGCTTATTCTCAGAGACATTCCCCTGGTTCGATTGTGAAAACAATTGCCTTCAACCCAACTTAGAAGTAGAAGGTGAACAGGAAGATACTGAATCTATGAAAGACCTTGCTATAGCTGATAGCAAGATCAAGGCAGCTGTGCAATCTATCGAACGCCCAATGGACCAAATAGTACCTAAGTTGGAAACTGATAGTGAGAAATTAGAAGAAGATTTATTAGAGTTTTATCCAGTAGTGGATTCAAGATTATGTGTGCTTTGTAAAGTTGTGGGTGATGGCTCACCTTCACTGGAAGGCCGTTTACTGTACTGTGGACAAAACGACTGGATTCATTCCAACTGTGCTTTGTGGTCTGCTGAGGTTTTCGAAGAAATCGATGGTTCTCTCCAGAATGTTCACTCTGCAATATCCAGAGGGAAGATGATTAAATGTGCCGCGTGTGAAGTGAAAGGCGCCAGTGTTGGCTGCTGTGCTAAGAACTGCAGTGAGACATACCACTACACTTGTGCAAGGAAGGCGACCTGCGCCTTCATGGACGATAAGAGAGTGTTCTGCCCATCTCACGGCAAAGACGTGCCCAAGCAGAGTTTGCAAAAGGATGCAGACTTTGAGCTCACTCGGCCAGTCTATGTAGAACTCGACAAGAAAAAGAAAAGATACAGTGAAATTACCAAAGTGCAATTCATGCTAGGCTCACTAACAGTTCACAGCCTTGGGAAAATAGTCCCATCTGTTTCTGATTATGAGGAGTTCCTAATGCCAGTAGACTTTTCTTGTACTCGGCTGTTTTGGTCTTGCAAGAAACCTACCAAAATAGTAAGATACACTATCAAGACTAAACTAATACTTGCTGAACCACTACCGGGCTTTGACTTTGGTGTGAACATAACAGTTGATCACACTTTAGATGTGCAAATAGTGGAAAGAGTGATGGCAGAGATTGGAGCCTGGCATGAGAGCATTGAGACTGGCTCTGGCAAGACTGTATTGATGCTTAAAAACGACAAGTCACCGATAAAGTTCGGAAATACAGTGACATTAGAAGATTTGGCTGTGAAACAAGTGTTGGAGTACTTACTAGACAATGTATGCAAACAAGAACAGCAGGATGAAGAGGAACCACAGAACACAGCAGATCTCTTACCACCTGAAGTCAAGGATGCTATATTCGAAGACTTGAATCACGATCTGTTGGATGGCATATCCATGCAAGACATATTCCAAGACCTCAAAAATGAATTCTATTGCGCAATGGGTCAATCAGACGATAAAAGTAATGACAAATCAGATTTCCGTTCGACAGACTTCATTGACGAACTCCTGAACTCAAGATTCGAAACTGGGAGCAAGGAACTAAAGAGAAGCAAATCTGAAATGCTTCTGCAGAGTCACAATCTAAAGACTTTGACGACTGGCCGTGGACAGCAAAGATCAAGCAGTTGGAACAATAAGTTTGACTCAAGTCTGTTGTCATCCTCAATAAAAAGATGCAAAATGGGTAAATCATCCACAGTGACTGGAAAACTGAGCCCTGTCCAAAGAATACCTCTAACTGAAAGTCCAACAGACTCAATAAAGGAAGCTGAAAATAATAGTGATAAGAAAGTGAAAATAGAGACCTGCACTAGTGGCGCCTTGAACGAAGAGGCTGCACATTCGTCGGGTATCACGTTTCGCGCAACCTCGCCCAAAGAAAAGGATGATTCCAACAACACTAAAACAGACAAGAACGAGGGCTACTACACTGATGTGATAGACTTTTACACAAAGATTCAGTGCAGTCCTATCTCTCAGTTAGACGGGGCCGCAGACTGGTCAGGATCCGAGAGTACGTGTAGTTCCCGGCCGGGCAGTCCTCGCGATAATGACAATGACTTCACGCCAATACAACAACTAGACGGGGCTGAAGACAATCACCATGGTAATGACAACATGCAAAGAGGGCAAACCAATCAGTTCATGTACCGAGCTAGTGGAACTGAGAGCTATACCGTGACGTTTGCCGGTAACTCGCTAAGTGGCCAGCCAGAACTTGTGATGCGGCCCTTGGACGATGGATCGGGCAACTCCAATCATATGGAACAACCAGTGAGGTGTGATAGGTGCCAATGTACTTACAGGAACAAGGAATCTTACGACAGACACGTGCCATCGTGTGATATGATCTCGACGAGCGAGAGTGAGAGTGAGAATCCTAAATCACCAGAAAATAGAACATTAACGACGCTACAGAACGCCTTCCAAGGCGCTTTTGCGCAACCGATGATAATACACGCAGGCGTTGTCAGTGGAAGTGAAAACACTGTCAAGGCAGAAGGTATTGCTGCTAGAAGGACGTCTATCAACACCAGACAGATCACAATAAACGGGACCATCGTTGAGACGCCATCTCCAGGCCCTTCAAACGAAATGACGATGACTATAACAGAACAGATGAAATCAGGAACGGTGATTTTCGATCAAAGTAAGACGACGAATGTCCAAGTGTCTGCTAACCAACAAATTATGTCTTCGCCACAAATAGTGGTGACGCCGCAGATGCTACTTCCTCCCAAAACAAGTTCCGCTGGCGGTCAGAAGATGATGGCACCACAGATTATAACTCAACCCAACATTTTGCCCTACAACATCTGTGTGAAACAAGGCAATGGAAATGGAAACATTCAACAAATTCAAGGCAATGATATGCAGCTCCTGTCAGGACCCGGCGGCATTCAAGTGATATCATCAAATTCGAACCAGGTTCTAACTATACCTCAAAACCAACAAGGTCAAATGATCCAAGCCCAAATGATTCAAACCAAAAATCATTTCCCCAATATGGCAAGTGCAACATCAATCGCATTGCCGGTAAATTCAATACAGGGAATGCCGAATGCGTCTATCATTCAAAATATTCAACCTATGATTCGACCTAATATGCAAGGGAATACCATCGTCGTCCCTGCAATGACAGCACAAAGATTATCATCACCAAACACGCAAAAACAACAGCTGATATTACCAAATACTACGCAAAAGTCACCCAAGAAACAGCCCCAGCAAGTGCACCCTAAACCAATATTCCAGTCTACGAACAGGGGAAGGGGTCGTCCAGTTCCTAAACCTACCACTATCAAGAGGCAAACCAAAATGGAGAAGACATACACAACCATCAACCAGTCACAACTAGGTCCTGGCAACACTGTCATACAGCTGCAAACTAATAATCAGACAGGCCAGCCATCGATTATAGTGCAGCCAGTTTCGAACCAGAACATAATGTCTGCTTATGTCGAGGCGTTATCTCAACAGCAGAATCAGAACATGCAGTACATTGCGACCATTGCGCCACAAGGAGACTTCAAGACCGGTCCCACCCAGTTCATCTCCCAGAGCGGTCTAGTACCACAAACATTCCAAATTCAACAGACTGAATCGGGAGGACTGGTAGCCGTTCCCAGCGGCGGAATACCTGTGCTGTTACCCCAAGGAAATATGGGAATCTTGCCCCAAGGGCTCCAGCAGGGTGCTACGATAATACCTCAACAAATCCAAACGCAAGGCATTATTTCCCAGGGACCCAATGGGCCTACAATTTTACCGCAAGCAATACATACACAAAATGGTACTACTATAATACCACAAGGAACAATACAAGGATTGACAAATGGAAACACATTACAGACAGGAGCAACTGTAGTACCTCAAAGTGGAATGGGCAATGGTCAGACGACCATAATACCAAATACACTCCAAACGCAAGGTAATACGCTAATCTCGTCAGGTCCTGGAGGTACCACCATCTTACCCAATGGAACTATATTGCCACAATTCTGCAACGATCAAGTGCTACTAGGCTCAGCACCCACACTAGAAATGGTCACAGATCCGAACGGCTGCATGTACTTAACGACAACACAGCCTGTGTATTATGGCTTGGAGACGATCGTCCAGAACACAGTGATGTCGTCGCAGCAGTTCGTGTCCACAGCGATGCAAGGAGTGCTTGCACAGAATAGCAGTTTCTCGGCTACGACCACCCAGGTGTTCCAAGCAAGTAAGATAGAGCCTATCGTAGAGGTACCCACTGGATATGTCGTGGTTAATAACGTAGGCGAGAGCGTCGCTGTATCGTCAACACCTAACGTGGTAACTGCGCAAACTGTACAGTCATCACCACAATCTATGAAGAACGTCAAAACGAACGTTCCTAACCTGACTCTGCAACCATTGCCCGAGAAATCTAACAATGGCAACCGGCAGACCCCCAAAGTAATACAAATGAGTCCACAACAACTAACTATCAGCTCACAATCAGGACCTACTATTATTTCGGGTAGACAAGGCATTAATCCGATCACTTCTCAAATACATGGGATGACTATTACGAGCTCACCTCAGATGCAAAGAGGGAACATGTCTAAAGCCAACATTGTATCAATGGCTCCGAACGTAACACTTGTGTCGTCGATCGGCCAGCCCGTGATGGCGATCTCTCAATCGATGCCGACCACGTCGTTCTCCATGCAGTCGATTCCACTGACGCAGCCGATAGTATCGAGTTCAATAGCGCCGTCAGCAAAGAATAATTACAAGATGGAAAATTCTCATGTCATTGAAATTAGTGGAAACTTGCATGATAATTCGAACAACTCAAATGTGCCTACCATAAGTGTAACTCAAAGCGTAAAGTCACCTACGCCGTGGAGGCAAATTAATCAACAAATCAACACATCTATGGATAACAAGATGGAGCATCAGAACATAACGGTGAAACCAAGTACTGTGAACACCAGTTCCATGAATATACAAAGCAATGTTATGTCGGGGAGATCCCATATCAACAATGACCATGACAAAGTGAATCAGAACTGCATGGTACAAATGCCCAATAACTCCATGTCTGGAATGAACATGCATTCTCACCAGTTCGAGCAGAGCCTCAATGTGAGCCACCATTCTACAACACATACTACATCAAACAATGTCATTCAAATAACTGCTGGAAACATATACACACCTTCTTCAGTCATGAGTAGCAACTTCGATGCAGACACTTCCTTGAAATTAAGCAAAATTAATGCTCTTTCAAAAGCTGAAGGTGGCCTTTTGAATTTCTCTCAAGAAATAATGGCTTCTCATTCACAGCAACATGCCAATAATGACAAAAGTTTCCAGAACATGGGAACTACGGACAACAAACATAATACCGACAGTTTGTCCAGTCAGATGAATACTCATAAACTGAATAATTGCCAGATGAGCGGAAACGTCAGCAATTCGCCAGCGATCAGTATCATACCGCACAACATGCGACCTCAGTTACAGAACAATCAGAATACTATCTCAGTGCCAAATATCCAAAATCAAATGTGCTCGATTCCTAACAGCAATTCCCATGGACAAGTTCAAATATTGAGTTCTGGTAACAATTCGATGCAAAATATGAACATGTCGTGTCAAGAAAGTACAAATAACAGAATGAATATCTCAGTGTCTAGTGAGAGCAGCATGCAGTCCAACCAGCAGCAGCATGACATGTCCTCTACTATGAATACGACGAATATGTCGCACAGCAGTAACATACAGATGATGTCGCACGATAACAACCAGATCCCAGCACCTAACCAGATCCACATTATGAATGGACAAATTCAACACAACCGCCAAGTTGACAACAACCAACTACAGCAGCTGAACCAACAAACACCCAGCAGGAACTTCCACGAAAATCTGATGAATACGCAACAAAATCATAATCAGACAAACATGCTTTCCAACCGAAGTACTCCTGATAACACCAATATTATGAATCAGTCCATGAATATGCATAATTTGGGCTCCAATAACCACAATATAAACCGATCTGACTTGGGCGATCTCAATCATATGCATATGCAACAGCCAATGACAAGCATGAACATGCAAAATAACAGAATGATGATAGACAACATGCAGCCACACAGTATGGGCAATATGAGTCACAACATGCACTCCAATAGATCCATGGATAATATGCACAACTCACAATTGCATAACATGCAGCAAATGAATCATCACACGAGTAACAATACCCGAGGACAAATGGACAATAACATGCATGTGAACCAACAAATGTCGATGCAACAGAACAGACAAATGGAGAATGTTGGACTTCACCACCAACATCAAATGTCTAATGTTATGCAGATCCAAAATAATCGACCTCACGTCGACAATAATATGATGAATATGCACCAACATGTTCCCAATCAAATGCACAACAGACAGCAGATGGATAATAGCATTCATATGCATCATATGTCGGCAAGTACGCCCAATATGAATCTAGGTAACCAGATGGACAATTCTGGCTCTATGCCAAATATTCACGGGAATAGATACGACAGTAACTCAATCTCCATGCAAAATATCAATGCTATGAATCAAATACAGAACAACAGGAGCTCCATGGAACATTCTTCAATGATGCAACATCAGATGAACTCCATGAATAATATGAACATGCACACCAATCTCAACAGCACAATGCAAATAGTTAACACTAATCATCAGTCAATGAACAGTTCAATGATGCACATTCCGGACATCAAGAATGATATTCAAAGTTCTTGCAGTGGTAGCTGTTCCAATAATAGTGCGCAGTTTCCCAACAATCAGAACTCGATGGAGATATGCTCAAACATGAATATCAGCACGAATCAAAATAACATGAATATGGGCACAGGAATGCTGCACGGCATGAATGTGAATAATTCGAGTATGTCAAACAATATGATGATGAATAATGTCAATAACAGTGTCATGTATGGACCCGGCGCTCAGAACAATATGACAGGCCATGACATGTTGATGAGTTGCTCCAACTCCACTGACCACAATGTGAACAACCTAATGCCTGGAACTCCTAATCATATGATATTAAACAATTCTCAAACACACGCTGCAAACAATCAAAATCAAATGATCAGCAGCCAGGTGTCCAACACTGCTCAAATGAATATAAACAGTTGCAGTATGAGCAGCAATAACACATCACAGAGTCCAAGTATGCCCAACATGGACAATCAAATGAACAGAAATCCCATACCAGTGCCTGATCCACCCAAGTTCGCACAAGATACTTTACGAGGCAAAAACTTGATGGGTCCTCCGCCTACCAACAACTTACCCATGCCAAACATACCTAACAACAAAGACTGTGCTCAAGTGAACATAGTCAGCAATGAAAAACCCAACCATACTATCTCAGTGACCAATCAAATTGGATATATGCAAATGAACCCCCAGAATAATAACAGAGTTATTAATTTACCTGAAAGGGCCCGAATGAATAATGCAAAGCTGGAGAACAACATAAATCAGCATGTGCCACAGCAACATAATATTCGCGTGGTCACTAATAGCAACACAAACGCCAACGTGCCTGGCATTACGGCTGAGCCTCTCGCTTTCCAACCTAATAGCGACAATAGCGGGACCATGATCAACGTACCGTTCCAATCCATACCGAACAGTGCTCCAATGAACATTAACGTGAACTCGAGCAATAACACTGTCAATATCACGGTTCAGAACAACCTTGTTGATCCCAAAATCGCTTCGAAAGCTGCGACTGATATAAACTTCCCGCTACAACCAACCACAAACTTACTTCAAAATCAGCCCAACGCTAGCAACCTGATGTGCATGCCCGTGGCGAGTAATACCACCATCAATTTGCCAACACAAACTAGTTCCAGCATATCATTACCAAAAGCTCCTCCCACTCAACAATCTGGCATTCCTACTAACGTCGTAAATCCCATGTCCATGAGACCTATGAACAGAGTACTGCCTCTACATAGAGATGGACAGAGCAAGTCATCTGCAAAGAGCACCAAAACTGCTGCAGTGCCGAAACAGAGGCCTGTGAGTCACGATATGCCAGACTTGAATATAAAAGATGACACTATTGACAGTGATCTAGAAAAGGCAATTGCAGAGTCAAAACGTATGATGGAGCTGGAAAAAGCCAAAAAGGAAAAAGAAGAAAGGGAAGCAGCTCAGGCCATGCAGCTATCAGCAGAGATACAACAAGCTAACACGAGCACGGCAGTTTCGAGCATGGATACTGGTAGGATCATTGAACCTATTGAATCCAGTTCTAAGATGTCATTACCAAGCTTGGATGTAGAGATGATTGAAGTCGAACCACCAAAAGTACTAACAGAAAAAGACACCAACAGAGCTCCAGTTGCTGCGAAAATACCTAATACTTCTACTAAAGTCATGAAGAGACCTTTGGGAGAGAGGAAAACGGAAATAGAACCGGTTGTGACAAAGAAACAGAGTAAGATATCAAAGGAGAACAAACCTACCGTACCTAAGCCTGCTCCCGAGCCGCCGAAGGACGACGGACCTAAACTGATATATGAAGTAACATCGGAAGACGGTTTCAACTACACGTCTTCCTCACTGACCGACTTATGGTCGAAAGTTGTAGAAGCTGTTCAAAATGCTCGGAAGCAATCAGGTTTACCGCCGATACAGTACAACCTGCCGGCTAGTTTATCCGGCGCACATATTTTGGGATTGAACAACAACGCATTGCGATACCTAGTCGAACAACTACCTGGGGTAAGTGTTCATTACAATATGTTAACATTATCGTATGTGATTTGAGTGTAAGTTACTAATAAATTTTATTAATTACAGGCTAGTCGGTGCACAAAATACAAGACTCGTCAAGGCCGTCAGTTGAGCAGCTGGGATAACGACCTGGACTTGAGCGAGGGCTTCAAGGAGAGTCCGTGGGGCAGCGCTCGCACGGGCCCCGTCGCGCGGAAGCAGAACCACGACATGTTCAGCTGGATGGCCTCGCCCTTCAGAGAGGAGCCGCCACCGTTTGGAGGACAGGAAGGAGAGAGCTCTATTTCTAGGTAAATTACTTTGCAACTGAAATTACAAGCAATTAACTACCTATCATAAGTTGTTACTCATCAGACCACATTACATAACTAGTGTTCCAAACTACACATACATTATCAATGCTCCTTGGTAACTTATATCTTAGAATTATATTAATGTTTTTATCTTCTATTTCAGGCGTTTGGCAACTTTACCCCCGGCTATGAGATTCAGACAACTGAAAGAGACATCTAAAGCATCTGTGGGCGTTTACAGATCCCACATACACGGACGCGGACTATTCTGCAAACGAGATATTGAAGAAGGTAAGATATTTTGAATAGTTTTGTCCTGTACTCTATATCAGTGTTTACTAAGAACCAATCTATTATTTGTCGTATTTTCCGAAACAAATAAAAGGAATACTAATAGGCTTTTTCTTTATTTTCTAAGATTAAATAGAGGAAGTTTAGTTTCTCTACAAATGATTACTTTCTACTTTTCTATTAAATTATCTGCTGTGATTGCTATTTAAATCTGGCTGCTCTATCAATCTACGACTCAAATAATTATGACACTTATTTCCTTAACAATAACACTCATTTTAATAATTCCAGGTGACATGGTAATAGAGTACGCAGGAGAAGTGATCCGCGCAGTGCTCGCCGACCAGCGCGAGAAGCGTTACGAGGCGATGAGCGGGCGGCGCGGCGTGGGCGGCTGCTACATGTTCCGTATTGATGACAACCTCGTGGTGGACGCCACACTCAAGGGCAACGCCGCCAGGTTCATCAACCACTCCTGTGACGTGAGTTACTAATACCCTGCATCATCCCATTGCTTGGTGGACCTTTCTCCATGATTTCCAGTTATTTCGATCCAGAGCCAGTATAGACCATGGGTCGTCAAACAAATGCCGATGTATTCTACGAGGAATGCCGTGACGTGCTCTATTTGTGCAATAATATGGCTGTTAAAGGCGAAAATAATAAAGAGAAATACCGTTCTGTATAGGACAGACCCATTAGTAAAGGTTATCGAATCTAATACCTGTGATAGTCGCTTATCAAGACTTTTCAACGAGATCTTCCTGCTTTTTTTAAAACTCAATAGCACTTATTTGATCTCTTAACTGTATTACTGTTTGTATTTGACGTTCTCCGTTTTCATGAATATTTTTTTCTCTTCTAGCCCAACTGCTACTCTCGCGTCGTGGACATCCATGGCCACAAACACATCCTCATCTTTGCCCTGCGTCGTATAACCATCGGCGAAGAGCTCACCTATGACTACAAGTTCCCCTTCGAAGAGGTCAAGATACCGTGCACTTGCGGCGCCAAGAAGTGCCGCAAGTACCTCAACTAACTATGAACTACACTATAATGGAGTGAGTGATTTGATTGTGTCAATTATGCTTGTGTTGATCTATGATCAAAGAGGTTTAAAATGCTGTAAAACCGAACAAAAATACTGCGAGTCAAACATGGAATCTAGTAGTATTTTTGATCAGTAAATTTTCTGACCTCACAGGTTACTTAACGAATAGCATAATCCTAGAAGTACATAACTGAACTAGACGTAAAAACTTAGTGATAACGTGAGAAGTGGGAGACATGTAATTCGGACGGACATATTGAGCGGTACGCCGCCTAATATAAATCGATGGATCTCGTGAGAGTTCTAAGTAAGCCTATCTAGAATGTAGCTTGCGGACATGAATGCTTGATGATGAAATACTGGGTCGAGCACAATGATTACGTGTACATAAGAATGTATGTAAGACAATAAGTCAAATTCACATATCGCGTTACTCCCACCTCGTATCTTGACACTAGAGCTAGAAATACTGGAGCCTACCTAATCGGACATTGAAAACAATTTTACATGAATCTTAATATGATCTCTTTCTTGAATCTACCCAGTGTTAGAGTTGTTGGATTTTATAATAATTTTGAATTAGATTTATTTGAAAAATCGTATTTTGAGATAGGTTTATACATTTTGTAAATATATTTTAGTTATGTTGATTTTTTTTAAGATGGATAGTTGACTCGCGAACGGCTTAAGTGTGTGCACTTAAATTTGATGTGATATGTTTAGCCCCGGATCGCTCGGGTAAGAGACGGTTAGTGTGTAGCTAGTGTATATTTGTTCCTCATTATGTTCTTATATTTTCTCTTCACTTGTGATCAGTTAAGTCTCGACTAACATAGCGCGTATGTGTACATATATCGAGGGATCTTTAGGCATAAATAATAATAAAATTAGTACATTCGAAAGGAGGGTAGCAAAGTTACAAGTACAATGTTACTTTTTAGTACTTTTATCGTGTATTGTATAGTAAAATTGTAAATAAGAGGAATTATCTGTCATAATAATGAGTTAAACGACAAATCGTTTTATTGTAGTCATAGTGGTAGGTTGTACTTTATAGAGTATATTTTACGGTGTATATAATAAGTTATTTAGTGTGCAGAGCAGAGGGGAGTGGGGCGGGCACGAGACGCATAATGATCGAGATGTGTACATTTGAGTGACTCCCAGTTACGAAGCACGGTTTAACATAAAAATGCACATTTGTTAGCTTTAATACTACTTCAGCAAAGCTTAATTGGTTTTAGTTTAGAAGATATATATTTTTTAATGTTCTAATTGATTGCCTGTGTGTTGTTTTAATTGGCAAATATAATTTTATAGCATTTTTTTCCTAAGCATTTATAGACTGAATTTTAATGCATCACACTAACAGTCATCACACGAATCAGTCAAATTGCTAATCAATCTGCTTCACAATTTTATTTTTTTAGTAATAGAAATTAGATGCAGAAACAAAGTGGATAATAAAGTTTTGGATACCATGCCATAGACAGTTGAATATGCATTATTTGTTACTGCATCTAACAATAGCAGTATTAAAGTAACTTGTATGTGTCCCCAAGTATTTTATTGATAAATCCAATAGGACAGATTAAAGTAGGCCCGAGTTAAGTGGTAACTATTAGTACTTTTTGAAATTTATACGTTAGAACAAGATGCACATAAATAATGATAATAAATGTTCTGTATTTCTGATAATAATCTGATAATTTCATTGCATAAGAATCATGAAACTAAGTATACAATAGCTAAGGTACATTTTTGGTATTATGATAAGATGTGCATACAATTGAACTTTTAATATAATTATGTGCTAATTTGTTATTTATACAGGTGTCTTGTTTTAGCGAACATCAATTTATAGTTGCTTATTTGTCAATCAGAGCCCTTGTTTTGTTTGTTATAGGCAGTTTGTCTACCTTGTAGAATATAATTTTTAAATTGTTTTCGTGAACTGTGTTATTTATTAGATTATGATAAATTCACATTATATGTGATCTCTTGTACAGCCACCTGATGTAAGCTAGCAGCAGTCACAATATACATTTAGTTTGTGAATCGGATCTTAATACTTTAGTGTTATTTAGTTGTTACTATGAATACAAATTCCAAAGCGGGATTTATCTTTTTTGATCGACATATCTAGTAGTTTCTATTGCATAATAATTGAGCCACTTTAGTAGACAAACAGCCTGAATTTGTGAAGTAATTACAAACAAATTGATGATAGTAACATTCTGTTGTATGTGAACTGTGTTGACTGTGTTCCCATCAATGTTTTAAATTGGTATTGTCCAGCCACTCTGGAAATATCTATAGACTAGTCCTATCGGTTTTAGAACTGAAATGATGCGAACGTAGCCATAACGGTTATAAGCCATTCTTTTTATAAAAAAGGTTGTTATATTTTGTTTACATTTGATACGAAAGGTAGTCGGAGTTATAGCCTACATCGAGTTATGATAATAAAAGTACAGGTAATTTTAATCACTTTCGATTATTAAGATTAACACAATATTTTTAAAGATTTAGTTTTTATTATTTTGACATTTAAGATTAACACGCGTTTCCTTTCCTCTTTCCTCGACATTTCTTTTGTAATGTTATTTTACAGGCGTGACCTAAATAATGGTAATGTCGTTTAATAATTTGTGGACTATATCAATTGTAAATGGTTTATAATGAAGTTGACTTGTTTTGTAGACTCACGAATGCTTTAAAATTATGTACTTGTGCATTTTGTTAGTCTTGTATTAAGTGGTGGTGCCTTGGGTTTGTGGAGAGCTCATGAGGGTTTCCTAGGAAGATTTTAAAATCGAACCTAAAATCAAATTGTTAACATAAAGTACGGGCTCCCAGTGACACAGTCCTCTTTCACCTTTGGCAATTGCCCGCCACTCAATGTATATGTTACCGCTATTTTGCCGATTACCTAAAAAATAGGTAAAGTCGTTTTCCGATCAACGAGAAAGATCCGCTGAAGTGTGTAGACGTAGTTTATCAGAATCATTCTAAACTTTTACAAAAACCAAAGCCACAAGTACATATATAATTAAGTTTTGATTCTCTTTCAAATAAACAAATGAAATATGGAATCAATAGAAAAGAGGTGTAAAAAATTATCTTTCCGCACTTCAGTGGGTGGTGCATGCGTTTTTCCGTAGTCTAAAGGTGCTGTCAAACCGACCGGAACAGTCTCCGGACTAGCTGCGGACCCGGACTTGGACAGATATTTCAGTACATTTTTCCAAGTCTGGTTCGCAGTTCAGTTCCGATCGGTTTGACGGCACATTATTGGGCCATGTCAGGTAATCTTTAAGTAAACACGGCAACGTCCGCACTAGCGGCTTCTTGCGGTAACATATACGTAAATAAATTAATTAGAAATCAAAAGACCAAATCACCAAGTGATGAATAATTTTTCGTTAATTATTAAGTGTATTGCATCTGCCCTTGATATTATTTGTGTTAAAAATAATGCTTTTATTTTTAAATGTACACAATGCCATTTTGCCTAATGTTATTATAAATTATAAAGAAATTGCTTTAAAAGCACCAATTTTTACAATGCATAGTTCTATGACCTGTCTATACATTTTATTACTTTATTTATTTCTATCATTTGTATTGTGGTAAATTTTACCAAAAATAAAAATACTAAAATGTGCTTTATATTTTGTTTTATTTAGTTTTCTGTCTGTGATGTTTAACCCCAGTTAACTCATCGCCCTTTTCAAGAATAAAGTAAAACATGGAGTTTATTCATGTAAAAGTGAACTTAAAAAATATGTTGACAGATGCCGCCCACATGGCCTGTCCATATCTCATTCATCAGAAACGTCCTTTGTAAAAAATATTACAAGAGGGTTCGTTTTTTGCCACTTGAACCAGGAAGTTAAAATGGTACAAAAACACTTGAAATGCCTGCGTTAACACATGGAGATGTCAGATGAACATAATACGCAAAAAAAACTCCGACCCTTTTTTTAAACCTGTGGGAACTACTTCAAACAAATAATTTTCCTGATACAGACATTTTTGTACTTGACGTCAGATAGCCTTGCTACCATAAGGATGACACGAGGTGGTGGAGCACTGGAGCTAAAGCTACGTAACCGCAGCGTTAGGGTTCCAGAACTGTAGATTAGACTTGCACCAAGGGTTTGGCAGTGATTTCAGTGAATGTTAGCAATATCATAGTTTTATCTGCGACAGTCAGAAGCGGACCAGCTGCACTTATAATTTTAAGAGCGACCAGTCTAATAGAAATAAGAGTTTACACATAGCGAGCTACAAAACGTTTAGCAGAAGACATACTAGATTATATTATATAGCTATGTTTAGTTAGTTTGTGTTTTGGAGGGTGGGAATGTGGGAATTCATCAAATGACTCCTCTGCTCCGCTCTGGGCGGAGCGGAAGGGAGTGCCAGACTTCTACGGACTAAAAACCACCTTAACCACCCATGTTCCTTCTTAGCCCTTTGTGTACGGGACCGCGGTATCTCTTTCGAAAAACCCGCAGTGAGGTGTTATTATTATAATCCAGATTGAACCAGGGGTTTCCATCATAAAGCATATACAAACATCATTTATGTGATAAAAAGTCCCAAATCTAGCTCTACAGAGATCAACAATAAAATACCTCTGAAAAGGAGAAGGGTACCTACGTATATAATATAAAGAGCCGTAAAGCGTTTAAGCTATTTATTTAAATCTGCAGGGCTAGTCCCCAGACATTGACTATGCAGTACATGTACTTGTTCTCCCAGCGCACGGTGCAAGTGCCATCTGTGGCGGTGTCCCAGTAGTATGCTGCGGCTGTGTGCAAGCCTGCTCCATTTTTCTGGGTTATTGTGATTCGCACTGAGAGTAAAAAAATATATTACTTATTGTTAACACATTTGTTACAGTCGTTCTTGTGGATGCGATAGTATGCACGAAAAGCCACCCTATGTCGATGTAAAGCCGACTTTCGACCAGTTTTCCTCGAAGAGAAAATGTTGAAAAGAGTTTATTTTATTCCATAGGTGTAAGTACTTACTGATGTATTTGAAAGGTTTATTCATTTTATTAAGCCTTGTGAGAGTTTTATCTGTGATAATGGAGATCCACTGCGGGCTTCGTGAATGGCTGTATGTATTACCCCCCAGACACAGTTCTATATTATCTCTAACGATTTTCTGTATCTCCTCGATGTTGAACGAAATATCCTGGAGCAAAAAAATTTATAATAATGTAAAATCATACAACTCTGTCCATCGCAGTCCAAGGCTAGATAAAGGCCTGTCCCACAACTGGTATTCCACAATATCCCGCTCTCGTGTAATCACCATACACATAGGCCCGAGTTACTCATATAGGCTCGCCTCCATATGACATATCCCATGCTGATGCGCATTGAAAGAATGAAACCAGATAGGTGCTAAGTGCTTTCGTGCACGAATTGCGGATGACATGGTCAACTTGGATCTATGGTTTGGTGATTGCATCAATCTATATTGTAGGCATTTGTAGATACGCGACACTTAGATACAGGTTCAAATTACGTCATCGTCGTCGTCCACTGCAGCTGGAGCTGCCATTATTAGTTACGTGAACCTTTTACAACTGAAACGTTTCAACAGTGTTCAACAGTGGAATAATCAATATTGGTTCATGCAGTGGTGCAGTTTATTATCAAATGATGACGAGGGACATGTAGATCAATGTCAGAGTTTAACTTGCCAGTACTTATGCAAATGCCATTTCAACACGAATAAAAAGGCATAGTAAAGACTTTTTGCTCAGTCTTTAACACAACGCTAATCATGCTCTTACTGAAAAATGTGCATTAATATTAATTCGATTCAAGCCAGATAATAGATATTATTTTTGAATTTACCGCTTCCGAAACGTTTACGCCAGCGCCAGTCCTATGGACACATGCATGATGAGGATGACACATTAAAAGACTGATTGTATGCAGAGAGAGATTTCTCTGTACAATTGGATTGGTGGCTATGCTTTCTCAAAAAATATAGGAGAGAATAAAAGAGAGAAATATAAAAAAGAGGAAATTTAAAGGAGTCAGGCCAGTTTTCAAAACCAACAAAGTTTCCTCGGTGACCATAAACCATTTCCCTTAGTCTCTGGTTTAAAAAAAAAATCAAAGCTGTCATGCTAATGTCAGCGACGTGTTTCTAAACGAAAATTTCTCATAACCCACTTGGAGCTTTATTTTCTTTATTGTGTTTTTGGTATGTTTGTGTTGCGTTTTAGCTCATATTGTGTGAGGAAAAAGTCTCGCGCAGGCTGAATAAGCAATAAAATGACATCTTAGGTGAATATGTGGTTTATAAGTTGATTGTGAACAGTGTGAAATTAATGGAGCTGAAGGTCTGGGTCGAGGGAATACAAAGGATTGTTTGTGGGGTTACAGAGACCACAACCTGCCAGGTCAGTGCTAGAATTTCTATTCTCATGATTATGCTACTGACACGGTTAGAATGCTATGTGTTTTCACTTTTAGCAACTTTCGATATTTGTTAATATCATAATATTTTTTGCACAGGATGTAGTTTTTGCATTAGCTCATGCCACTGGCAAAGTGGGCAGATTCACACTGATAGAGCGGTGGCGAAATAATGAACGGCTGCTGGCACCCCAGGAGTATCCCCTCAAGGTATCAAGTTCTATTATTAAGTCAATGAATTGCACAAATACTGAAGAGACTGGTTTATTTTTGTGAACATTCCAGACTTATAAAATAGTTGCCATGGTAACTATTCATGAGTAACAAAATTCTAGTAATTCATAGTAATAATCTGAGGTAATAATAACAGAAAATTGTCAATTGAAATGAGACTGGAAGTTTTTTTATTATATTATACCTTTTTATATTTTAGCTTTATTGACTGTGTGGTCATAATACTAATCTGTTCCCATTTCCATAACAATCAATATGTTTACAGATCCTAATGAAATGGGGAGAATACTCCAATGATATACAGTTTATACTGAGGCGGTCAGACTCTGGCAACAACCAGAAACCTCAGGCAACTAACAGTTCTAGGTCCCCTATAGGAAATGGGTGAGTTTTTAAAAGTTCATATACTTGATTTATTTATTGTTCACAAAATCCACAGCTCTTCGAAATTTGATCTTAAGAATACTTATTTATAAACTAAACTTACAGCCAATTACGGATTTACAATTTAAAAACTACAAAATACTTGTCAAAGTAATTTCTAACATTATGTATAAATAATAATGAAGTATGAATGATTTCACATTTTTAGTTCACAAGTCCAATGTAATATGTTATTTCTACTAGTAGGTACTAGGTTTGTGTTAGTTATAATTTTTCCCAGAATGAACCCCTTTTAATGGGTAAAAGCCTCCTCCAGACTGTGCCCTGCACTTCCCTGTCTTTAGTAATTTTCATCCATTATTGTTAAATGTGAAATTGTGAATCTAATCTTATAATCCTACAGTTAATACATACAAACAGCATAACACTTTCCAACCATCTAAACCTCTACCATTTTTTCCTTTTAGCAGCCATACAACATCCAACTCCAACATGTTGGAGCCCCAGAACTCTCCAAATAGAATGTCCACCACCCCAACTTATAGCAATAACAATGTGACTAACACTTCACCTGGCAACCCCGTTGGAGTGGTCAAGGGTGTGCAGCAAGCCAAAACTCCTGAGTCTGACAGCCCTGTGCTTAAAGATGTCCCACCTTACAGGTAACAATATACTATCTTAAACTAAATTCAACTGTTTTAGTGACTTTGTGGCCATCTAGGAACTGGTTATATCCAGTTTAATGAGTCTTACCTAAATTGATACATAACATAACATCATGCCTGTAATCCTCGAAGGGTTAGACAGAGGTATACCCAATAGAACACCCACATTACACCAGTTATGTTAAACTCCCATGTTATAGGGGGCGAGTCTTTTGCCATCAACCGGGCACGAATACAGGCTGCTACTGAGAAATTTCTGATGGAAAAACCCAATATAATTTGCCGACGTGGGTATCGAACCTAGGATGTCATGCAGAGCAGTCACATTTGCGACCGCTAGACCAAACAATGTATTCTGAATTGATAAAGATGATGATTTCCGACTACATGATGTGTTATTTATGCAGTAGTAACTTAAATAAAATATTACAGTTCATTAATAAACCATAGATTATAATATTTATAAATAGAAAGAATTTTCTAGTCACCTGTAAACATTTATTGTTGAAAAAAAAGGATAATGTAAAAATATATAATTACAGTAGTATTGTTAGAAGTTTGCATTCTCTATGCATGACTAATAAAGGTTTAATAAAGAAAAGTTATGTGCAGATTATAATAATACTCTTCTTATATAATATGACTCATTATCATCACATACTGACATTTACAATCCCTGACCCAAATGTTCTATGAATCATAAAAACTATCAACTATGACTATTACTTAGAACATTCAGGTAGCCCAAAGAGCAAATTATTATGAAGAGGGTCAGAAAGGTTATTTTTTTATTGGGGCGTTAATAAAACTTTATGCTCACAGCATTAATTTACGCACATGTCCCACTTTTTTTAATTGGTTTACACGCCTATCATATTACCGCTATCAGATATGTACATGAATGAAATAGACCATAGTGTTGTATATTTAAATATTGTATATCAGCTTCTGGCAGAAAGAATGCTAAGACTAAAGAGCCATTATTTAAACAAGATACTAACCCTCAGATAATGTACACAACTGTACTTTAACGCAGAAGAAGAAACATGAAAATTTCATTGACACATACAAACATTGTCACGCCTTCTTTGCGATAGGGTTAAGTGAAAAGTACAGAACCACCTGCTAATCATTTTATGATGATACTTTATTTGTAGGATTCCGTACCCAAAGGTTAAAAACGGGACCCTATTACTAAGACTTCGCTGTTTGCCGTCCTTCTGTCCATCCGACCGTCTGTCACCAGGCTGTATCTCAAAAACTGCGATAGCTAGACAGTTGAAATTTTCACAATTTATGTATTTCTGTTGCCGCTATAACAACAAATACTAAAAATAAAATAAATATTTAAGGGAGATCCCATACAACAAACGCGATTTTTATAGATAATGGTACGGAACCCATCGTGCGCGAGTCCGACTCGCACTTGGCCGGTTTTTTCCATATTCATCTCACAGCAACTCCAGTTGCGATCACTATGCATAATGCACCTATGCACGTACCTATAAAGAACACCAACAAATACACACAATAATAATAACACTAGAGTACTAGAATAGTTTATTATCTCTCATTTCTAATCAACCGATTCTATTGCAGAGAGCCACCACCGCCATATCGTTCTCCTCCACCACCGTCGCAAGCTGTCAGAAAGTCTCCCAACCGCATGCGTTCAAACCGGCCTCAACACATGTCACCCGTCAACTTGCCCGAAGAGAACCAGGACAACAGAAGTCCTGAAGCAGTCAGTTATAACAGCCAGTATAGGGAACTGGTGTCACTTGTCAACTATCAGAGGGAGAAATTGTCCAGTCAGCAAGTGGACCTTATAAAGGTAAAGGAATATCTGATAATCTGATTGTCACATGTATCAACCTGGACTGGTTGACTGGCTGGGTTGATTACGGCCCACTTCCCCTCACACAGGTCTGTGCCTCAGCAGTGACAATATTATGTGCTGATTTTTGTTTATTCTTATATTAAAATCTTATTTCTTTAACTCTAAAATCACATCTTTGAAAAATCCAAAACACTATCATGCTAGTAAATAACCTGTAGTATTTTTAAAATCACTTTTCATGATTCTAGACTCGATAAATTAAGATAATTATTGAATAAAGATAAAAGTGGCCACTTTTGGCGGTAATAAGTAATTCGACCACTAATTTAAAACAAAGGAAATATGTAGAACTAGCTTTTGCCCGCGACTTCGTTCGCGTGGAATAGTGACTCCCGGGAGATTTTTGGTTTATCTTCGTTCGCGAAAAAAAAAAAAAAACTATCCTATGTCCTTTCTCAAGTTCCAAACTATGTCTGTACCAAATTCCATCAAAATCCGTTCAGCCGTTTAGGCGTGAAAGAGTAACAGACAGACAGACAGACAGAGTTACTTTCGCATTTATAATATTAAGTATGGATTGGTACTGTTAATCTTTACAGTTACAGACCATGAATATACACACCACCTTGCCCTTGTACATGTACATGATCATCATTCAGTCTATACTGCTTTTTGCAATGTATCCTCAGAAATCCCATTGTATTTTACAGTACGATGCAGAAATCGGTTTCTGGGAAAACAAAGGGCGAGAACAAGAGCGCCAAGTAGAACTATTACAGCAACAAATAAGTTCAGCGGACAATCAACTGCGGATCGGGACTGAGCAGGTAATTGGAACTCTCTCACAAGATCGCACAAAGCAATCACCTGTTGGCACGTAATTATTGTCTTATCATGACTTGTGCGCAATCCGGGTCGCACGGTTTCTTTATTTTCTATCACGTTTAACTTGTACAGTTGTGGTTGAAATCAATTATTCCGAGTGTTTGTAATCAATTTTGCATAAGTTTAGCCATATGAGTTTGAAATCAATTCTGCGTAAGTTGAGTCATAATTATGATTGATCTCAATTTGTGTTATATTTTAACAATCGTTAGTTTGAAAAGATGCGATTGTAAAAACTTAACTTAACAAATTGGATCTTTTATAAGATCCAGTTTGCTTTACACTGTGCAAGCGAGTTTTCTTTTGGTAATAAGTGGAGTAAACTTTTGGACAGCAACCTCTTTTACAACCTATATTAAATTATCTGACATACGCCCAAATACTCAAACGTCACTCAAATATAAGTAACCCTCAAAACTCGTGCTATCTCTGTCACTCTGCGTTAAAGTAACAAAGACAGCACGAGATTTAAGTGCAACTTAAAATTGAGTAGCGTTTGAGTATTTGGGCGTAATACACATAATTGTCTTGTACTTTGTACAGGTGCAAACACTAAACTATGTAGAAGAGGAAAGTGAAATAGTGAAACAAAATGAGAAGACTATAAAGTCAGAGATAGTACTGGTACGCTCGAAACTGGCCAACTGTGAAACTGAGCTGTTACAATGTAAGAACAAGATCCGGAAACTGATGGAGGAGATCCATAATGAGCAGAGACTCATTAACAGTCGTCAGCAGGAAAATAGGTGAGTTTATCTTAATTGCTTCAAACACTTAAACTCACATCCACAAACCAATCACCCAGACCCGGAACAACTGTCTATAGGCCATACAAATGTTTGCTCCGTGCGGGGATCGAACACGCGACACGCAGCGTAGCAGTCAATCGCTCAGCCACTGCGCCAACCGTGCCGACATTGTAGATGGCGTGACCATCAGGGCACATTGCTCGCAGAACGGTTGGCTGATGGGGCCGAAAAGTTCTGGAGTGGCGACCGTGAACCGGAACAGGTTGCGGTGAAAGGCCTCCCACTAGGTGGACTGATGACCTGGTAAAGGTTGCGACGATCCACTGGATGCGTCAATGTGGCGATAATTGGTCTATGTCCAGCAGTGAACGTCTTTCGCCTGGAATAATGATAGATAATGCTACAGGGGATAAGAATATTCTTAACAGAGTCTATGGTTACAACTTTACTACTGCTATATAAATGTTTTTAGTTCAATTTAACAGCAGCATTTTCCGCACGTTACTTATTTTAAAAGCAACCAGATCAGCTGAACTACTTGTCAACTGAAGTAGAGAGAAATTTTCTTAGACAAACGATATTAAAGCTAGATGTTATATGGCGTTGAGTCACTAAATAGTATGCTAAAACGAAATTGCATAACATATTGCACAAGCATAACGTAATTTGCGAAAAGTTTTCTCTTTTTGCATATAACAAAATGGCATTTTTGTGTAATTCTAGATTGAAATTATAATTACCTTGCATACTAATGTTTATATGGCCTACTAGCTTTTGCCCGCGACTTCGTTCGCGTGGAATAGTGACTTCCGGCAGATTTTTGGTTTATCTCGCGAAAAAAAAAAAAAAAAAAACTATCCTATGTCCTTTCTCAAGTTCCAAACTATGTCTGTACCAAATTTCACACAAATCGGTTCAGTAGTTTAGGCGTGAAGCAAAGACAGACAGACAGACAGAGTTACTTTCGCATTTATAATATTAGTTAGGATTATTTAAGTTTATTTTGTGGCTATTCAGATTATGATCCGTGAAAAGTGATTTGTTATCTCATTCTTAATCACAAATTCACGACTTGTAATTCTAAGTTTGGCTTGAAAACGTGTAATTACGGTTAAAATTACAAGTTTAGTACTAAGTACTTGTGTGAGAATGTTAATTAGATTGTTGTTTTGATAGTCAACATAGTCGTTCTGGGAATTGAGAGACCTTGGGCTTTTGTTTGCTTTTAGAATTTTACCTAAACTTTTTATTATCTTAGTGTGACCTTCATAACTTCACGCCTAAATCGTTCAGACTCGAAGGCAGAGGTGCACTGAGCAGGCCACCCTTGTTTCGCCAATTTCGTTTTTAGTTTCATATACATAACTGGGGAGAATTCTTCTATTTGGCTTTGAAAATGGCTTAGCTGCTGGGACACAGGTCTCCTCTCTCAATGAGAGGGAATGGGCTATAATTTCCCCCACGCGGACCCTGTGCGGGTTGGTAGATGTCACATGTCTTCGAATTATTGGCTGTAGGACAATGCTAGTTTCCTCACGATGATGCTAGATTCCTTCACCGTTTTGCGAACAGTGGTGCTGAAATAAATAACTTATGCCGTATAAAAAATATTAGGCGCAAGTAAAATAGCCAATCTATATAGGTACACACGGCTACACATCAAGCTATACAAAACCAGTATAATCTGATCGTTCATTGTGCGAAAAGATCTAGTAAAGTGAGGCCAAGATTAACTGGTTTTGTATAGCTTGATGTGTAGCCGTGTGTACCTACAATACGTATAAACAAGTATCTCAACGCATGTGAGGCCGTCACTATGAAAACTAAATGAATAATTCCATAAATATGGATTGATCTTACAATAATAAATTGTCTTCTCATAACAGGCAAGCGCTGGAGCGATCAATGCTCGCTGAAATGGAGAGTTTACAAAGTCAGATACAGCAAGCGAAACACGCCACTGAAATTAACAATCTCACTGCCGAGAATTTGAAGAGAGAGGTATGTATTATTTTCTAACTACATTCTTAGTGTTTTGCAAAGTTATTTGTATGAAAAGTTATGATTAGATACTAACCTATTTTTCGCGAAAGACATTGGGTTGCGGGGATCTGCTGAATGCGAGACGACGTCTTTCGGCTGAAATGATGATGATGATGAACCTATTTTAAAAGGCCCGATATATGAACTAGTTAATTCCTCTTCTTCTTTACGTGTCGATGAACTCTAACTTACTATATACTAGAACAGTAATTATGTAGCCACCTGCACAGCTCTAACATTTATATCGATTAAATCCTGGAAGGCGCAAGTGGTTGCGCAGGATGGAGAGGGCAGGAGGTGGTGCATGTCCTGCAGATCCACACTCGCAATTTGTTTACGATGAATTGAGGATAGAGAGATTTGGCCAGATTATATCTACAGCGCCAACCTGGGTTCGCAATCGTAAGAGATTAAAAACTGAAACTCAACTAGTTGAAACTTTTCTTACATTATCGATTTGCCATTTATTAGCGAGTCTGACTCATTTATTTTGCGGGATCGACAGCCCACCTAGTCTAGAGCCGCTATGAGGTTATCAGGAACACTTACTGGTTTCGTTTGAGATAGAAAATAGACAAACCGTAAATGCTTTATCATAATGTTTTAGGGTTTTTTCTTGTTGTATAATGAGTCAGGTTTAAGATGCAATGTCTGCAGGTCGGAGTGCTAGAAAATGCCATAATGGAGAAGAAGCGTCAAGTGGAACGTCTGGTCCAGGAGATGAAGGAAGCTAATCTGCAAAGCCTTACCGGCAGCGTGGATGAGTTGCGGCATCCTTTGGATGGTAAGTATGGTTTATATAACTTGACGCAGGGCCAGCCTACCTCCATTAACCAGGCACAAATCCAAAATCTGGGCCGGATAATTCCTGATGGTAGAATGCAATAACAACTCATTCCAACCTAGGAATCGAAATTAGGAGCTCAGTTTGCCAGCGGCTTCACCTGCTACAACTCGAGATAAAAACTATCCTATGTGTTAATCCAGGTTATAAACTATCTGTGTACCAAATATTATCCAAATCCGTTCAGTAGTTTTTGCGTGAAAGGGTAACAAACATCCATACTTTCAAACTGTCGCGTTTATAATATTAGTAGGATAATTATATGAAATTGTAACGGGAAAGTTTTGAAGACTTTTGTCCTTATTTGTTTTGCGGTTTTTGTTTAAAACGAATTCATTATCCGATGTCGTCACACAATACGTACTGTATTTACATCTACTGTTATTGTAATATTCTACCAACCAGTCATACATTTCCCAATGACTAAAACAGTGTTTTTATTACTCATGGGACTTCTTCTGGTGACGGTTTATACTCGTACGAATTACGGTTGTACGAATTGGTATGAGTTTGGAGGTATTTTGATCCTTTAATACTTTTAAGATTCCGACGAATTGAAAACCTCCTCCTTTTTGAAGTCGGTTAGAAAGTAGTTTTGAATTAAATAAGTTCATTTTTTACCCATAGGTTTATGCAAAGCAGGGAGCGCCCGCAGGATCATCGGGTCGCCGAGACAGCTAGAAAACGCAGCACCCACCAACAAAAACCCCCACGGAGTATGGGTATAATGTCCAATGAAACATTATCATAAGATCGGCCATTCAAGTTCCCCCTATTTAAACGCGACGGCCTAATTTATAAGTAGCGAAGAAAATGTTTAGATCAAACTAGATATAATTTTTGGCTAGGTTTCTAAATCAGATTGGCAGGAATCTCGAAAGTCGTGGGTGGCATTTTAAATAGTTTGTAATTACTTAGAGCTGTTTTTACCATCACCTTTTATCCTATAAATGTATTTGAGCTTTCTGTAGTATAAGTCTTCATAGTAGTTTACACTTTTCCTGTAATCATCACACTGTTATAATACCCGGCACGGTTCTTGAGCGCTCGACGGAAGAGTGGGGATCGCTGTGCGCATCGTACACTTTATGACAAATGAAACGCACACCCATTTATTATTTATTGGTCGTGAGGTAAGTGCAGCAGGAGTAAAAAACAAATCCCGAGTGACGGCAACGACGCGATGCGCTACGGGCCAATCACTGCACTTTCCCCGCCCCGCGTCTCACTTCATGCCACCAAAGGGACCCAATAACTCACTTTTGCGTCAGCGCTCAAGAATCGTGCCGATGATAATAATAGGACATATTTCTTCACGGGTTAATTAACCCCATTGAAGAAGTATTCCGAAAATATAGCTTTACTCGTTTGAATCTCTATCTATCTTGTCTTATTCAGGGGCCGGGGGTCTAAAATGGGATCTTTAGTAGAATCATAACTAAGGTCACAGACGCCGTTAATATTTGTGACCATTAAACGAATTGTAACGTAATTTATATTATTATCCTATTATGATTCTCCTAAAGGGACCATTTTCGACCCCCAGTTCTTGATTTAGAAACCTAGCATCAGTGCTGCTATATAACGTGCACGATATTATTTTGTGGTACTTCTATAGCTTATGGTAGCGGTTAATTTATTAGTATTTGTGTTCAAATTAGTGTCATATTTATAATTATTATTTGTCACAAATTAATCGTTTTAAGTGTGTATTGGAATTTTAAATGAAGTGTACTTAAAAGTATCGGTTCGATATTTTTCTTTACACTAAAAGTATTATTGTGTCTTGCCGAATAGTTTACGTTGTTTTGATATTCATTGATATTGGAATTAGATGGAACAAGTGCATTCAAATTATTAATATTATTTAGAGTATTTTTTGTGTGTTGTGTTTTGTGTGACGATTTTTTGTAAATTGCAATCGTAGGATTGAAACTAACCACACGACTTATAATAATTTGCATTCAGTTATCCATTTGACTATCTAGTTTTCGTAATTTTATCCCATCTATTATTGTGTTCGGTTTATTATTGACGGAGTGAAGATTGTTTTAGCTTGGAAGTGTTGAGTGCTGAGTGAATACGCCATTTATGGGTGATAGAGTAAGCTTGTGGAACGAGTGAGTTCTTAAGTATTATAACGCCATGGGTGTATCAGTTTAGTGAACATGACGTTTTAATTTACCATTTTAAACTCTTTACACTATTTATAAGTATGGTACTTCACTATGTTAGAATCTCTACGACCTATATAACTGTTAAAGATCCTGTTTAAAGTATTTACACTACGATTAATTTGCAATATAGAGATACTTAATTATAATAATAAATCTAGTCGAAAGTTTAAGCCATTGCAATATTTTATAAACAAATATTAACCTTGATTTTAGAAGCATTTTAAATATAATAATGGCATTTATGACAAATCAAATTATTAATATTTTATAGCGTTATAGATGTAGTATGTACGGACTACGTATTTAGAAGTTGCATGAGACTTATTTGAAGAATATACTATGTTTTGTTTCCTGCATGGTAACTAATTGTAGCTAGACGATTTGTGTATAATTCATATAAATGTAATAAAGGACATATACTGTATACTGAATTGTTGTGTTTTATTTCAAATTGGGTACTTTCAGCGTATTTTGGTTTTCGGCTCGTATTGTTTATTTATTTTTAACCAACATCAGGAATACCACACATATAAGTTATATTGTCCCACGGTCTACGGTCCATTACGTACGTATTGCCATTCCATTTTTTTTACGTGCGTTTGTCCATTACGTATTGTCTACGGTCCATTCCGACAAAAGTTCCTCCCAGATGTCAGTCTGTGGTTTAAATAATCTTGTCGGTCACGCTGCGTTAAAAAGTCTGCGTCTGTGGTTTCTCGTGCGTAATAGTACATTGCAACACGTCGCTGCATTTTAATTTAATCGTATGGGTTTTGATGCCTTTGGGACCCAACCCAACTGTACATTAGCGAGCTGTTTGGTTGATAGGACTTCCCAGAGAGCATTGCGTAATATATCAAGGCTGTTTGTAGCCAGTTAGGCTAAAAGTGCACATGTATCCATATCCTATCTAATCTGGGTATCTATCTTATCGACAAATTGCGGCAATCACAACTAAATACGACGCTCTGGTTCGCGTACATTTTCACTATCTTCCAAAAGGGGATAGTCCCAGCTCAAAGTAATATTGAAAAATACACGCAAATAGTTTAACTCTAGATTTGACAATTTCTTTTTTTTTTCAATAAGACGTTGCGCACTAGGAATATCTCCTGTATCGTAGATGTGTTCACAAACATTTAAACTCACATACACAAATACCCAGACACAAAACAATTATCTGTAGGCCATACAAATATTTGTTCGGTGCGGGGATCGAACCCGCGACATGCAGTGCAGCAGTTCAATCGCTCAGCGCCACTACACCAACCGTGTCGTCAATGATAACAAAGCCTCCTATTGATAGGAAACTAACTGCAAAAAGTTTATTAAAATTCCTTAACACTTCACACAAACTCATCAAACACTTGCACTTACATCATCGACTCTTCACTTTCACTCATTGTACAAGTTTAAAAACTAAAACCCGACTACAAACTGCGAACTTTTTGACCGCATTCTAACGTGTATTTTGACTAAAACTATAATAATACATATTTGTAATGTGCTTACCAAGACCTTTCATTTGATACCAAACATGGTATGATTATCTCAATTTAATTTTTTTCGAGGCTAGAATCTGACATTTAAATTCCGTCATAACAAAAATTGATAAAAATTATAATGTTACCCGGGCTATTCTTACGAATCTATTGACACCTCATTTATTAAAATCCGTTCGGTAGTTTAGGCGCTACGGTGGAACAATACATACATACATAGACTGCCAAAATCATTACCCTTCCTTTTGGCTTCGCCGTAGTCGGGTAAAAAGTATACCATAAGATCAAAAATGACTTGCACAGCCCACTAGCACGTCTGCCACAGCCTAATTATATAAGTACACCTTAAAGCAGGTCACTGTCGCCTAAGATACATGTCTAGCCGAGTTTTAGGGGACAGGATTGAACCTTTCATACTTACATAATGCTAAACTAAGAACTTTAATCTTTATAAATACAGTGCAATGTACGACTTTGCGGTAATAAATATTTATTATTTTTTAAATCTAATAAAATCAAACAAATCTGCTTTATTTATTAATCCTTATATTCAATATAACTTATTTAATGTAAGAAATTAAATCTGTTCGCAACAACCTATAATAAAGAATGTTCATCTCTATTCAATAGATGCCGTAACGCGTAACTAAATTTATGCCATACTGTACTTATGAGTTCCGTGTTTGACCGTAACATCTAATATATTTACAACATTTTGTCAAATCGCGGAGTCAAATTAACAACATTGGTTCGATGACTTCTATCCCGTGTTGTTTTGGAGATTCAACTAATCATACTTCAAATTATTTTCGTAACGTTTCTGTTACCACTCGACACAGTAGAAAGAACAGAATATTCATAAAATTTTAAATCACATTTCAATACTTGAAAGTGTTCAAGGCAAACTGTGTGCCTATAAATGGACTAGAAACAAGTAAATACTTTTTTATTTTAGTCATAAAATTGAGCTCGAACTTTTTACCCATGAGTTGTGACGTTTGCCAATAATTGTTGTTTGTATTTAGCATAAAAAATTGATGGGCTTTATCATAAATACGTACTTTAGTTATCACAAAATGATATCTACCACAAGCACCATCATAGGTATTGCAGATGTATTCACTAATTTCAAGTCCACATGAACCTTAAACTTAGTGTTCTAGTAAAGACTATGCTTTTTCTTCTTTCTCCCTGTTATAACGTTCTAGTTCTTTTAAGAATTGTCCTTTAGGTTTCATGACGTTGGGTCGGTCTCCACGGCATTTGGGACAGAACCATTTGCCTTTAGGCTTCGTCGTGAGTGAGACACAGGAGAAATGGAACCACTCTATAGGGCAGAGGTCGTTGTCACAGAGGATCATCTCGCCGAAGGATATCTGGTCACAGAGACAGTAGCGTGGTTCGTCAGGATCTATGGCGTCTGTCTCTTCTGGCGGCGTTTCTGAACGTTGTGCTGCCTGGCGCGCTTTGCGTTTTTTCTTTTTGCCTATACCTGTGGAAGAATTAAAATATTGAATGTTTATCATGTGCATAGTCTTTTCCCAACTAGGTTTGGGACGGCTTCTAGTCTAATCAGATACAGCTGAATACCAGTATTTTATATGGAAGGATTGCCTATTGGAGCTTCACAAGGGTAATAACTCCTTGTGAAGTTACTGACGACCTGTAACGACAGTCAAAGATCTACAAATGACGGCCGGGAGCAAAGGCTTATTTTGGGGAACTGGGCGAAATAATCCACAACGAAAGGGCTGATCGCCCGTCTGCCTGTCCCCGAAGATAAATAGATAGAAAGGCTTAACATGCTCTTCAAGGCACGGAGGATACTCGGTGTGTAATGGGTTGTCAATCATCCACGGCCCAACATATGCAAGGGCGGCTAAATCTAAAGCTCGACCTGAGTGGCTGTTACTCTTCACAAGATTTGTATTGAATATTATTGCATGATATATTGAAGAACTTTTGGACTATTTTATGTAGTGCTACTGACAAAAAATGTTATTGACATTATGGGATCCACTTCATAAATAATGCATACCTTTCTTGTGGGTAGTGTTGTGGGCATGCCTCTCACTGTCCCGTTCACTGGAATCTGCTCCATCTGTGGCGGCGCCTGCTGTGGTTCGTGATCGTCTCGCGCGTTTTGACCATCTCTCACCTGGGATAAACATTGAGTTTAGTATGTATTATTTACAATAAATATAAGTTACTGGTTGCAAGATGCATGCTATTGAAACGGCGGTAAAACAAAAACAAGCAGAAGGACTATGCTTTGTAGTGAAAAAACTCTTTTAGTATTGTATTTTAGAACAAGCTTACAAAAAAAACACGTTGAGAAAACAAAACAACTTACCTCCAGATTTATCTCTGATCTCCACTTTTTCTTTCTCTTTCTCACTGGTACGTTCAGGTGGCGGAGGTGGTGGTGCATGTTGCGGTGTGACCACAGGAACTGGCACCTCTTTCTCGGCAGCAGCACGAAGTGTCTCAGGGACTGGGGCGGGTTCCTCCTTCACTGTTCCATTGGTCTTTACCTCCAGGCAAGATACTGTAAACAAATGTTCTGTTTGCAAATTGTTTACTTGTTTTTTGAGATTGGTAATGACTATTTTTGGCCTTTTGCCAATGTGTGACATGATAAAGAAAATTATTTAACAACATGTTTTTGTATTATTGTGGTTATTTGTTTGCATTGAAGTTTGTTATGATAAACATTTGTCAGTTTTGTTTCTAATTAGATTTTGATTTCGTCCACTTACATTTCAATTTTGTATTATTGAAGAATGCTTAAGAAATGATGAATGGATTGTGTATAAAAGAAGTAAATGAAAGTGTGACAATTGGCAGGGAAAAATGGAAGAAAATAATGTGTTGTGTCACTCCCAAAGAGCATAATATGACAAGGGCAGGAAGATGATGATAATTATTTTAAAATACCAAGTGTTGTCTGTATTGTTTAAACTGTGACTTCTTTGATTGAATGTTTGTGTACACCTTTAATGGTACCTACATTAGAACACTTTTCACTGTTGATAGTAAAATGTTTGTACTGTTCGCATACCTATTTTGAATAAGTAAATAAATTATTTCAACAGCGGTTATAATGGAATACTCACTTAATTTTTTGTGATCTGCATCAAGTGACCGTTGTTTATTATCAATGAGATCTTGAAGTGTCTGCACTACTTGTAGTTTCTCGTCGCCAATCTCCTGGGCAGCCACCAGCACTGTCTGCAGCCGCAGAGCTGCCCGACTGCGCCGACGCTCTTCTGTATTGGCTCCTATGCATACTGCTAGATGCTTCTCAGCTTCACGAAGACATTCTATTCACAAAAGACACAAAACTTAGTACATAGCAACACGAATATCAGCTAGTTAACCTCGCTAACTGCACTTTTTCTACAACAAAACATGACAAAAATAACCACTCCTAAGAAGTCAAAATGGAATCTTTTTATAACCATGTTTCGAAGTAACAACAGCCTAGTGGTTTTGGTGTTATTTTGGTCCACTTGTACTCGCGAGTCGTAATCTATACATAGGTATGAATACGTAATGAGGTTGAAAGGCGAACGTCAACAATATAATTACAAGCTGTTGTATCAATTATTAATAACATATACAACTGTTAATACTTAGTAAGACCAAATATGGTATAAAGGACGTACAGAAATTAGAAAATTACCTCTGTATGTTACGTCAAGCTCTCGCATACGCGATAAATGCCTTTGCAGGTCATTCGGAAGATTTTCAACACAATCTAAGTAATTTTCGACGTAACTCGCTGAAAGCAATGCTTCAGTGGATGTTTGGTTCAACATGTTAAAGAATATAAACAGTTTTCATAGTGATAAAACAAGAGAAATGAATAAATCACTTTGAAAGCGAATAACAAGTCTACTGCATTCAACAGCCGTCAGCCGTCTTGTCAAGCATCATTTGCGTTCAGAAACGAAGCAACTTTTGTTTTTGTTGTTAATTTTTTCAACTCGTCATTTGTTTGATTAAAAAAAAAATGTTAAAAGTATTTTATAATTCTAGATAAGTGCCAACTTTAATAAATACAGCTAAGTAAATAGAAATCATTTTAGAAGATCTGAGGCGACGCCACGCCACTGCACGTAGGTACGGATTATCTAAAAAATCTGTGGCGGTGGTCTGTGATAGTGTGGCGTCGGGTTTCATCAGTGTGTTTTGGTTACAAACTATCGCCACTAGATAGCGTTGCGACCAGGTTTATAGTTTATAACTAGGAAACAAATAAGAAAAAGAAGTCTCAATTGAATACTGAGGAATTATGATTGTTAATTCATGAGATCTTTGAACTAAAATAACTACAAATAAAAGGTTAGACGAATCCGTGTAATTCGGGTTTAAAATAATAGGTGGCGCTACGCGGCACATTGAGAATATCTTGCACTGACTTACAATACGCATCGGCCCAGCGTGCACTAAGTTGGTGGCAATGGGGTGGCACCAGCTTCTGAGACAGTCAGGCTTACGGTACGCGTACACTAAAACCGATTTTGTCGGCCGATGGCGGACAGAACTACTCGGACGAGTAACTCGGACGTTCAACTGAATACACTGCAGACGATAACGGCCGTTGTCGGTGGAACTTATGAAGTCTGAACTGTGCAACTACAGAGTACAGACGTGTCTTTAAGACCCTTTAGGCAAGGTTCCGAAGATACTGGCAGCGTTCCCCCTTTGAATAGCTAGACTAAGAAGAAAAAAAGAAGAAAAAATTATTAAAAAAAATAAATCTGACAAAAAATCCAAACACGTTCGGACTCGTCAGTTGATCGTCCGTTTTCGGGCGTCATCGGACGACGTCGGTAGTAGCAGTGTATGCGCTCTCTTCCATTTACTTACGTTCCATTTGATCGGCCGAGTTCGGCCGATGACGCCCGAGCATACTTCGGCCGATGACGGATTTGGTGTACGCGTACCGTAACGGTACGCGTCAAATCAAACGTAAGTAAATGGAAGAGAGCGCATACACTGCTACTACCGACGTCGTCCGATGACGCCCGAAAACGGACGATCAACTGACGAGTCCGAACGTGTTTGGATTTTTTGTCAGTTTTACCGGCTTCTTTCTGCGATCGAGTCGTTATTTGGATCAAGAATGGATATTGAAAAATTAATTACTTGCATTTATAACAGACCGTCACTGTGGGACAAACATTCAAAAAGTTACAATAATCGAGATATTGGGAAACGTCTATGGGATGAAGTTGCTTCAGAAATGAAAGTACCGGTGGCAGATATTTTCAAAAAAATACATTTCTTTGAAATCCTCCATTTTAAAAAACACGTCTGTTCAGATTTCATAAGTTCCACCGACAACGGCCGTTATCGTCTGCAGTGTATTCAGTTGAACGTCCGAGTTACTCGTCCGAGTAGTTCTGTCCGCCATCGGCCGACAAAATCGGTTTTAGTGTACGCGTACCGTAACAGAGAATATTTACAAGTTGTCATCGGCACAACACGTTTTTTTTTATTTCATTTTTCTTTTTAAATAGGTAGGTACAGGTACGCAAGTAAAGGGAAAATTCCGACAAAAAAGTAAAAAAAAACTGAAAGTTAAGGTAGGTAAGTAATAATTTAATTCAAGTAAAGAATATTTAAAAATGTAACAACTTTGTATGTGATTATATAAAGGAAATAATAGTTGGGTCTTACAAGTTTTCGCGAAAATCTAAAGGGGATAGAACCGATGTGGCATATCAACCTGTCCGCCATTTTGATTTTTTTTCGAAATCGCGGCCCACGATGAAAGTAGTACGTATGGATAGAGGACATACAGACGAACAAAAAATGTCTAGTAATACGGTACCCAAAGTGTCACGTTACCGAGATATTTGAAGGTAAAGATGGACATACGAATAGGAGTGTCGATATATGCCAGCTCCAGTACAAAAAAGTTCATACCCCTTTGCCCATAAGCATTAAGCTATAATGTACTACGTACTACTTATATCTCGATGCCCATAAGTATCTTTTTATTATCGTGTTGACTCAAGACCTTTATTTTTATAAACCTAATAGGTACTATAGACCTCAGTATCTGGTATAAATTTCAACTTACTAGGTCCACCCGTTCCTGAGAAAATGGGTGGTGAGTTGGTGACATGGTCACACGGACAGACGGACGGACAGATGGTCAAGAGAGTGATCTTATATTATTATATAGGTTCCTTTTTTACATTTTGAGGTACGGAACCCTAAAAAGCGAAGACAGCTTGATAATTATGACTTGATATCGTCATATTAAAAATGTAGGTGCCTCTTACAGGAATAGCATAATCGAACTAAGTGAATGAAGAATAAGGAGCGTGCTCGAAAATATTTCCATTGCGCCTCGGAGAGGCTAGGCTCTTGTTTGATTAGATATTTTTGAGGTGCCTTTTCTACACTGACAAAAAGTCGCAAATAGCGATTTCAAAAACTTAGAATTCCTCTTGTTTATTTATATAATATACATGAGGGAATCTGTGGCGAAAGCTTCAAAATCTTGGTCTAAAGTGATGGCGTCTATGTCAATGCGTGACATAGCGTCGGCCACGATATTGTCTTCACCCTCAATTCACGACCGACATCCAGTACATTAAGGGTGAAGACAATATCGTGGCCGACGCTATGTCACGCATTGACATAGACGCCATCACTTTAGACCAAGATTTTGAAGCTTTGGCTAAGTCGCAGGCATCAGACCAAGAACTTGCTAATTTATTGCAAGGTGGTTCCAGCCTTACACTCACCAAAATCAATACATCAGGGACCAACACTCCGGTTTACTGTGACATATCTACCGGTAAGCCACGTCTCTATTTGACCCCTTCCTTCCGCCGTGCTGCTTTCAATAAATTGCACAATTTGAGCCACCCTGGTGTTCAAGCTACGACTCGTTTGGTGGCAGAGCGTTTTGTTTGGCCTTCGGTTAGAAAGGATTGCCGAGATTGGTCCCGATCTTGTGAAGCATGTCAGCGCAGTAAAATATCAAGACACAATTCTTCCCCTGTCGGTAATTTTGACATACCATCTGGTCGTTTCACGCATGTCCATATCGACATCGTTGGTCCTTTGCCCGTCTGTAACGAATATCGTTATTGTTTGACTGCAATAGATAGAGTGTCCAGATGGCCCGAGGTTTGGCCCATGCGATCCATTACCGCCGAGGAGGTAGCCGAGACTTTTACTAAAGAATGGGTACCTCGTTTTGGCGTTCCGTTGGTTATTACTACAGATCGGGGTTCTCAATTTGAGTCAGATTTGTTTCACCGATTACTGCAGCAATTCGGTACCAAGCGCATTAGAACCACTTCATATCATCCCTGCGCAAACGGGATGATCGAGCGAGTTCATCGGCAGCTCAAAGCAGCGTTAATGTGCTATAATGATTCTTGGGTGAGGTCCCTACCGATGGTTTTGTTAGGAATGCGTTCGGCGTTTAAAGAAGACCTCAAAGCCACGGTAGCGGAATTACTTTACGGAGAGCCTCTTAGGCTCCCTGGAGAATTTTTGTGCCTTAGTTGTAAGAATGATGTTAGTTATTTTAGCTTGGTTTTATTCTCTCCGTGGCGGTGGTGTGGCGATTAACACCTCTTTGATTGTTAGTAACATCTCTATGGGATTTTGACACGAGCTCTGCTATGTCAATTTGTCAGAAACTGAAGAATTATTTTACCTGTATTTTAATTAATTCAATTATTCTAATTAATTCTTTATTGAGAAGCCAATCGGCTAATTAAATTATATTGGCATGAAATTAAGGTTTTATTGAGTTCATATCGGCGGGAGCAGCTATTTCCCGCAAATCGACTTCTGCAGGAAAGGAAGAACGCAGGATACAAGAGCAAGCAAAGAGACCAGATTTTTGTTACACCCTGTGTAAATTTAGGGAGTTTAATTATTCGTACAAATGTAATAGTGAATTGTTTTGTCGACTTGTACACAATATTTTGAGAAAAAAGACTTTTTACCAAAAAATAAAACCGACTTCAAAAAAAAAAAAACAAAAAAGTGAAAAATAAGCTAAGTCGGTTTTATTTTTTGGTAAAAAGTCTTTTTTCTCAAACAGTGGAGGAGCTCGTGGCTTAATAAGAACTGCCACTCAGGTCGATCTTTAGGTAAAGCTGTGCTTGCCTAGGTCGGTCTGTGGATGGGTGACCGCCCGACATACCGAGTTTCCTCCGTGCCTCGGAAAGCACGTTAAGCTGTTGGTCCCGGCTGCCATATATATTCAAAATTCAAATTCAAATTGTTTATTTTTCTTTAACAAGTTTACAACAATTAGTTTGTGATTGGAGCCTTCTTTTAAGCAAACAATGCCTGTATATAGATCTTTGGCAGTCGTTACAGGTAGTCAGTGACCTGAAATTCTGACATCCAGTCTTACCAAAGGGTATTGTATTACCTAGTATTAACTGGGTTGTGGAGGTCATATAGGCAGTCGCTCCATGTAAAATACTGGTATTCAGCTGCATCCGGTTAGACTGGAAGCCGACCCCAATAAAGTTGGGAAAAGCCTAGGCAGATGATGAGTGGTTCACATGTAAGTTCACACGTTCATGGGTCATAATGTGGGCAATGTACCTAGTTTTTTTTTGAGTTTAGTTGATTTTTCGAAAACCGCTTGTCTGATTTCGATAAAAAAAAATTAAGACCATTTGGGAAGTATACCCTTTCCAACAAAAAAAGAATTTTTCAAATCGGTTACCAATCGACGGAGTTATGCCCGAACAAACATAAAAATAAAAAATATAAGTAAACATCCGAATTGAAAACCTCCTTCTTTTTTTAGAAGTCGGTTAATAAAAGAGTGTAGATACAGGGGAGAGCGAAGCGGGCTCAACATTTTTGTTTTCACCAAGCTAGTGTTACATTATATAGACCAGGTGCTTTATTTTATTTTATTTTTATTTTACTTTATTGGGACATAAAACAGTTACACATTACATTTAAGTATTAAAGATATCTTATGAACTAGGTAAACATGTAACCCACAAAAATGCCCGCGAAATAATGGTACAGGTAAAATTTAGTTTAATGCGTGCGGAGTAGGATGTACACGTACTCATAACTCTTAAACGGGTGCGCCAAAGTTCACCTAAAATTTCAACTCCGATAATTGGAAATCCGAAAATGTTCTTCCTAACATTTTTCATCCTAACAATCGCAATTCCTAACTTCTCTGTATCTAATGTTTTAATTCCGAAGCATTCGACTTCATAATGTCTGTAGCAATAAACATCTATTACACTATTATTTGTTTTCCTATATTTTCTCAACATAACCATCTTTTACACTATTATTCAAAGTCATAACTTTTTTTTTGTTTATATTACTTTTTATTCATAATAATCAGTATTATAAAAGGTCCCATTAAAATAGGTGGACAAAATTTTAGAAATCATTCAGACCGCTAAAATAAGGACAATAGCAAAAAAAAGAATAAGAAATAAAATACCTGCTTTTATAGAATGAGTTTGTTCTAGAGTGCCGGCAATTTATTATTTTAAGTCAAAATAAAATCACTTTATATATAGTGTTTTTTTTTTTGTTTAGATGTCTTAGTTAGGCTTACTAAACGCTGTGTTAAAATTTGTCCCCCTATTTTAATGGGACCTTATATACTATGCAAAGATATTCATAGGTTAGGTTAGGTTAGAACTGTGACCAACTACGCGCGAGCCGAGCGAGCGAAGCGAGCGGTGCCGCGGCAGCGGCCGGCGAGCGCTACCTCGAAATTGGTCGCGAAATTTTTCTAAGTATTTTTTTCATAGTGCCCCCAAGACGACACTCTGACCTGAATTTCATTCATTTATTTTATTTCAAGACAAAAATCAGTGAAACGACCTTCAATCATTCTAAACAGTTGTATGAGTGAAAATATTATGGTAATTATGTTTAGGAATAAAAGCGTTAGGATAAAAAACAGTAGGAGTTTAAATATATTTACACTAATGATATTATGAATTCCAATTTTCGGAAACATGAGTGTTATGAACATCGTCGGTAGGACTACAAATAGTATGAATGAAAACTTTAGGATGAAAAATTTTAGGAAGAGTGATCATTCGGATTACAAATCGTTAGGAAGAACAATTTCGGATAAAGAACTTTAGGTGAGCCAATATGGACCCCTCTTAAACTCATAACTTATTAGTTACATAACAAAAAATAATAACTATAATGTTCACTATAAAAATTCAATAGCCATCTTTTTGAACCTAAAGTGCGTAAGTGCGAAAATATCTAAATCTATGAATTGTGTGTTATATATATCTACAATGCGTCGGAGAGGTGCCCGTGCACCGGCGTGAGTTCTGCACCTTGCGGTGTGGAATAGCCGGGGCACGCGCGCCTCTCGACGCATCACTGTTCTAGGTACAATATAACATAGGTTATTCGTAATTTCTGGACAGTCGAACCGGTTATTACATAGACCATGAAGCATCATGACCATCAGTAGGCTGCGCCTTGACTCCAAGCTTTGAAGTTTGTACCGTATTAATAATTGAGTGTATGGCAGTTTAGAGTACAGTCTGCAACACATCAGGTTAGACACCCTATATACCCATAACTACGCTACCAACAATACAGAGAATTGTAGGAAAGGGACTGCGCATTGTGCCATCGGCCAATCATAGCATTTGCTCCTTTGCGCCTACGCACACAGATGCACTTTTTTGGCACACACATTCGCTAGTTTCCCTCGTATTGAATTCTATGTTCTCTTATCTCTATACCGCCAGCCCGTTCCATAACATTGCTCGGGATTCGTGCGACACTGTAGTGAATTTGTGAATTTGTGTTTTTTTTTATTATGGCGCCACAATTAACCCCACAACAGCGGCAGCTGATTGTGGTATTACGAGATGGTGGTTACACCATTAAAGAAATAGAAAGGAGGACGGGGATAACGGTAAGTGAAGCTTTAATATTATTATATTATGTATTTGCAACGAATTTTTAATAATACCTATTTAGTCATAATAACCCAAGAAACTCAGTCCTTCCAAGTATCTAATAAGTAATACTATTTCCAACATAATTATTTCAAAAGGCTGCGCCGGCCGGCGTGTAACAATAGATAAATATGTAATTAGTTAATTGTTTCTCATTAGCTAATTATCGCTTGAAAAGTATTTATTTACATTTAGCGGGTTTGCTCATGACGCGATGCGATGCAATTCGACCGAAATCGAGTGAAAATGATCTTTACTACCACGACATAAAGGTGCTGCCAATATAAAACGTGCGGCCGCGCAAGCTACCAATAATAACAATTATATCCTTAAAACCATAAATACATTTTGTCAAACGACTTGTGTTGTGTCGGATCAGAACGGTATCGGTCTCTGAATACACTTAGCACTGTGAGATTAATAATTATTTCTATTTGTGAGTTGCGATATGTTGTCGATCACTTCAGAGCGGTGGAGGTGCGGAAGTATCAGACAACCTATAACTTTACTGATTCAAAATATCATCAGAACATGATTTAAAGATGCAAATACTAATTACTATCATCACAGTATTTACATAGGTGTAATATTATAATATTACCGTGCTATCACGTCTGAGCCGGCAGTCTCTACACTAATAACGACGCTACGAATGTCGTTAAGTCGAAAAATCATAAACTTTCTTTAATAGATTTTCAACCTTATGCTGTTGAAAATGTATTAAATAAATTTTACGATTTTACGACTTAGCGACATTCGTAGCGTCGTTATTAGTGTAGAGAGTAGAGACTGCAGCCCCGGCCGTCATGACGTCAACACGTCAGACACAAGGTGATAGCGTAAGGGTAGCTCGCGAAATTCAATTTTTATTTACGTTTTTTTGCATTTTTTTTTGATCAAAATATGATTCGCGAAAATAATAAGTATGTATTCACACAATTATAATTATAAGAATATCTATCTACTATATAAATAAAAAGAGAAGTCCTGACTGACTCATCAACGCCCAGCCCAAACCCTTGGACCTAGAAAGCTGAAATTTTGCACAGAGGTTCCCTTTATAATGTAGACAAGGAATAAGGAAGGATTTTTTAAATTCAACCCCTAAGGGAGTTAAATAGGGGATGAAAGTTTGTATAGAGAGTCGTTTTTTTTTACGGGGCGAAGCCGCTGGCAAAAGCTCAGTCAGTCAGTCAGTCAGGACTTCTCTCTTTATATAAATAGATTTAGAGAAAATTGTGTGTCACCATTTAGACGAGCAGCTAGTCGTAACAATATATAGGTATCTATTGATGTAAATTAAGTTAAGCATCGTTGTTTTAGAGGACTACAATCAACTTTTGGCTGCGACGAAATGAGCAGACTGGGGGTGACCTATCGGCTCACCACCGGCAGCTCTACCAGCGTGCCACCACCGCTGAGCAAGATGCTGCCATTGTTTCGGGGCATACTAGCAACCCGTTTTTAAATACGCAAACCACAGCTACAGAATAAAGCGTAAGTTGAACATTTTTTTTATAATTATACTAGCAGACCCACGCAACTTCGTCTGCGTCACAATAGCTATAAACTTCCTCGATAAATCGACTATCCAACATAAAAATATTTTATTAATTCCAACTAGTAGCTAGTTTCTGAGATTAGCGCGTTCAACCAAACAAACAAACTCTTCAGCATTCAATTTCTTAATTGTTTTTTTTTTTGTTAATTATTTTGAAACAAATATAATATACTAGCTTATGCCCGCGGCTTCGCCCCTGTGGTGTTTGATAATGGTCCTACGGTATGATATTCCCTGGATAAAAAGTAACCTATGTGTTAATCCAGGTTATAAACTATTGGTGTGCAAAATTTCATAGAAATCCGTTCAGTAATTTTTCGTAAACGCACGCAACGGAAGCTCTCAAAAAGGAATATCTTTTACCGTTTTTGCAACATTTTTCATTTATGCTCCGCTCTTATTGGTCGTAGCGTGATGTTATATAGCCTTCCTCGATACATAGACTACAAAAATAATTTTTCAATTCCAACCGCTGTTGTTCCTGAGTTTAGCGCGTTCAAACAAACAAACTCTTCAGCTTTATAATATTAGTTTAAATAAGATCTGAAAAATAAGAACACGTCCTCCAATGGTAAACGTTTGACAACACGCGTTGGCGCAGTGACTGATAGACTGCCGCTGCGCTGGGGGTTCGAGTTACGCACGGAACAAATGTTTTGATCTACAAAATAAAATAGTTATTCCGGGGTCTGGGTATTTGTGTAGGTATGTGAGTTTTAATTGATGTAAACGCACCATCGATACAGGAGTGTCGGTTTTTTTATTTAAACAACTACCTATACAGTGGCTGATCTTAGGGTGAAATGATTATAATGATGATTTAACACTGCTAACAAATCAATGTTAGCGCATCCAGATTGGCGATAAAAATAACTAAAACTCATTCGAAAGAGTACTCCAACAATGAATATATTATAGGGTATTTATTTGCCGTTTAGCGATAAAAGGTTGTTTTAAAATTCAATTCAATTCGAACAATCGTGTAGCAGACTCTCCAATTAGACCGATAATTTTATTATCATTTTCATAGTTTTTTTTTGCATTGGCTGAGTGATCCACTGCTGCGCAGTGTGTCGCGGGTTCCATTCCCGAACGGAACAAATATTTGTATGCCTGTTCCGGGTCTGGGTTTTTGTGTATGTGAGTTTAAATGTTTGTAAACGCACTCACGACACAGGAAAAAATCCTAGGGTGGGGCATGGTTTGAAAAAAAAAACAAAGGTTATTTTTAGATTTACGTAAATCATAGTTTTAAAAATTGTTTTCCATGTTTCTTTTTACTATTGTTTCAGGTATCAACTCAAACTATCCGACGCAGATTGCAGGCTGTTGGCATGAAAACGAGATACCTATATTTACGCCACGTGTATAAACTACGTGCTTAGATTACAACTCTTTCAACTTTTTGAATTGTTATATCTCAAAAACGGTGGCTTTCAGAAATAAAAGGGGTAAAAGACATTTTTAGAGATTATTATCTGATCTATAATTTTGTCTTTGCAAATTTTATGATAAAACTTACCGTTTTGCTGAAAATTGCAAAAAACTCTTTTTTGTGACTTTTGACCTCGAATAACTTTTTTCCAAGTGTCGGATCGATGGGGACTTTTTACATTTCATTTATAATGGTGTTTTGAACAATCTTACCAATTTTCAGCCGGGTGGGAATTAATGTAACCTTACTCCTATTTTTTGGTCTAATTTGACCGGACTATTGTGATTACTTGTGATTTTATTAAAATAAAGATTCGATTTTTATAACGTTGTTTTAGTATAACCTTCGAAAAGTTCTACCACAGATTTACTTTCTAATGACTTAAAAAAAATCCGGTTGGTTCAAGCTAAGCGATTCTATAGCTTTGCTGTGAAAGTGCATCATACACTAAACTAAGCCCACGTTCGCACGGACGATTTTCGCGCAATGGATTTTCAACGCTCTGCCTAGCTCCGAGAGTCGAAAATTAAACGGTATGTTTTTGACGGTCGTCCGTGCTAATATAGGTTTACAGGCAAAGATACATATTTTAATATTTTCCAGGCTTCCGACCTCTGTGCAGAATCACATTGATGTATTGATTGCTTTATTATACATATCTTATTGACAGAGCAAAAGGTTGATAAATGTAATGATTATATTTTTACCAGTGAAACAATATATTAAAACCTTATTGAATCACTCTATCTATTAAAAAAACCCGCATTTGCGTAGTTTTAAAATATCAAAGCAGGGATAGGGATAGACAGCGGGAAGCGATTTTGTTTTATTCTATGTAGTGAGTAGTGATAGTGATGATAGGAGTTTTCGTGCCCGCTTTTTAAGTTTTTTTACAATTTGCAGGTCATGTTTATGTTGTATATTGAACAAAATATGATCCACGACTTTAAAAAAATATGTATTAATATAGTTATAGCCATGAATAATATCATTGATACACCTCGGTAAGTAAGAACTATTCCAATTAATCAAAATTTGAATTACGCGGGTCTCAATCTACGCAATCACCTCAAAAATAAAGAAATTAATGTTTCATTGATTTTATAAAAGCAGTGCAGTAGTAGCGGTAAAAATACATCGTTTTAAAGTTAAATCTATGAAACATTTTGTTATACAAATTAATTGAAATGGTATGGGTGGATGGTGGTGTTGGTAAAAAATTTGATGAAGACCCGACATGCTGTAGATTTCCGAATTGCCTACCAATCCGCATGCGAACCGCAAGCGCAAAGTAGGTATAATAATTATACCTATATTTTAGAATCAGCCTTGAATGTTCTCACTGCTGGGATACAGGCCTCTTCTCTGTGAGACGGAGTGGGCTGTAATCCATCGCTGGCCCAGTGCGGGTTGACAGATTTTATTTTTACACAAAATAATGCGCCTGCTTTCATTCGATCCCACGTCCTACAACTCTTTAGTCGGGGCCGCCGTTACCGCTGGGCCACCACTGCTCCCACTGACTCATCATCATCTGCGTAGCCTTTTCCCAACCACGATGGGGTCGGCTTTCAGACTAAATGGATCAGATGACTGAAAACTAGTATTTTACATGCAGCAACTGCCTACCAGTTCGCACGGGGTAATACTATACCCTTTTGTAAGACTGGTTGTCAGATTTTCGGTTCCCTGACTACCTGTTACGGCTGCCAAAGATCTAGATATGACAGCCGGGAACAACAGCTTAACGTGCTTTCCGAGGCACGGAGAAGACTCGATATGAAATGGGCGGTCACCCATCCACAGACCAACCTAGGCAAGCGCGGCTTAACCTAAAGATTGATCCGAGTAGCAGTTACTATTAAGCCACTGCTCTCACTGACTTAACTACCTATGTCAATAATAATTATTTGAAGATCACCACGAAATAAAAATGATAATATTAAGAGCCTAATGAATGTATTAGTGGATACAGAAGCGCAGCGTAAATCGAAAAAAATAACTCGCAATAATACGAGCTCAACTTGTTAACAAAATAACTTTTAACGTTTACTTAGACATGTTACGCATCTATAGGCATAGTATAGTATGGAGCGGCACGCGCTCCCGCATTCCTGACTTGCGTAAGTGAGACGAAATTACAAAAATATATCGCACCCTCTCGCACGATTCGCAGCGTTCAACTTCTAGTAGTCCAAAGTCCAATCAGTCTAGGTTGATGTGTAGCCGTGTGTACATCTGTAGTGCATAGCACGTAAATATTTTTTTTGAACCATTTCCATTCTTTTTATATAAATATCAAAAATAGGACTCCAAACGGGTACTGCGAATTCCAATTGAGAACGGACCAAAGCTTTAAATAAAATTAAAAACGTAGACGGTTTTTTAAAGTCTTTTGAAGAACTTTTAAGTTAATATCCTTGCTTCGCACAGGTGCAGTGGGAACGTGACAAAACATCGAGATTTATTTATATAAGCGACAATCGAGCCATTTATTCTATTTTCAAGGATGGAATTAAGTATGTTTCCTGACCGGTTACGGAGATCCTACTTCTTTTTTGCGATCTAGGTACTTACTGAATTGACCAATCTAAAAATTGGCGACGAATTTGGTTCTTTTAGTAGCCTTCGCCTTCGCCAGCTCATATAATGTGCAAATAACAGAACAGGCAGGGCACGTTATTAATAGTGTCCCATCGATTTTGGACAACACCTCTTTACACCTTAAGGCAGAGTAGGTAACGTAGGTAGTCTATGAATCTCCACCCTGATCAGGTTTTCCTTGCCTCAGCCACTCTGTGTCCAATCCAACCAACAGCCAATCTATTTAAAGACTTCCTGCAAAGATCCAGGGTACTGGGTAACATAGGTCCATGGAGAAGATATTAGGGTAGGAAAAACTTTCTCTACACAGCTTGTCTTTCCTTAGAACTTTCGCCAGTGGATTCACTTAAAAACAGCTTGGGGCTTTTTAGATTTCCGGCTCAAAGATGTAGGTATGTTGTGCTCTTTCTTTTGGAGATTGTGAAGTTATTAGGTAATAATAAATAAAAATGTTAAAGGTTAGACAAGCAGTTTAAATAAGTTCGGCCTGAGATCATTCTTCTAGAAAAGGAAATGTTATTATGCGTTAATATCATACAAGAGTCGAGGTTGATTTCCACCTACAATCCTCACCCACGTCTACTTTGTCATAAAACCTAAATGCAAAACGACAGTGTGCCGTACAAACTCGCCAGCACTGGCTAGATATTCTAAAGCACCCATAGATTTTAATTATTTGACATAAGTCACAAATCCGAGATAATAATTTTATTTATATAATGGTAACTTGATAGTTTTCCATTTATATTTAAGTTTTTTCGCGCAACTAGTGCTAAATTTTTTGCGTAAATAAAATTAAGTAGTTTACGTGAAGTGTTCCGATGTCATCCACCCTAATTTTTGTCGGACTGCCGGAAGATTCAAGAAGCTCCATCACAAAGTGAGTACATAAGTCACATAACTAATACTGTAATAATTGTCCTCTCTACCAGCTGCGTTGATGATTCAAGTAGGTAGAGTTGATTTCTGGCTATGCTTTCATAGTACGTAAGGTTGCAGCATACGAAAATTGACTTTAGGAACTTCAGTAATGTCGTTTTAAAATCCATCTTTACCGTGGCTTAATTTTATTATCCCTGACCCCAGTGGGTAGCGATGACTGTCAATTACGTCTCAAACAAAGCTCTATTTCAATGATTTAATTATTGTTTTAGGATTGAATAACAGATCTACAAAAACCAATTTGTTCTACCGTCGGTTTATAATTCTTCAAGAATAACACGGGAAACATGTTAAAAAAACAGCTTCAGAGTACGATTATACCATAGCTACTAAAAATATAGTAGCACTAACCAGAAGGTAGAGCACTAGAAAAAATACAAGCAAAACATTTTCAGTTTCCTGGCATTATTAATATAAGCTCCAGAAATTTCTGAAAGCGTCGTCATACCGTACCAACAACGCTATTCAACTCCTCAAAGCGCCTGAATGTTATTATTAAATAATTTCGCTTTTATGTGCTCGAACGAGCGACTCAGTGGCCCGTCATAAAATCCGTTTTGGAAACCTTTTTAGTATTTCCACGCACAATAGAGCATTCGTTTACACTAGCTGTTCTCCGCGTTTTCGTTGTTATGAGACTTGAACTCTTTGAAAACCCAAGGAAAGGAGGGCTTCGAAAATCTTTTCAGAGGATGCCTTATTTGTCTAAAGCATTAAAGCCTTCGTGTTATAAGGTGGTATAGGATGTAGGCAGTTTAGTTCTAGAAGATCGATGAGTCATAAACACTTTCTGAAATACCGTTGAAGGTGATCAAGAAACTAAAAAAATACAGAAACTGTGCGAAGGAAATAAAAAAAACATGCACTTAGTCATTACAATAACAAATCAATAGTTATTATTATTTAGCGTAAAGCATAGGCGGTACCAATACTTGTCGAGTGCCTTGTTCTAATTGAAGGTGTAGGCAGCTCCAGATATATTCTGTAGCGTAGGCGTCGCAAGCGCTGCTTTGCTTCGCCTTGAGACTCCCAATAGGGTAAACGACTGGCTTGTTTATGTTTTAGTGCTGTATTTGTCCAAATTAGGCGTTATTGTGCAATATTATTGTTAACTACAACCCAGAAAGACGATGTTCGCGTTTTCACGACCTTGTAATTTTATTTAAGTGTGATCTTAGTCCTGGAGCTCGTATTCCTTAATGGTCTAATTAAGTCTTCAACAGTGATGATTAAAGCAATAATATTACTGTTGAACAAACGAGTAAAGACTAAACGATGAGCTTTACTGCATTGCTGACTATGTGTGGGCTTAACCGTCTGCAAGGCTGGGTGCAAATGTGCAAAAGTAATAAATACTTATGGCTTCGCAAACAGGTCGGCAACCTTTTTCCATCAAAATGAAATTTTATTCTTGCTTCATCTTTGGATTGATCTGTAAATCCATCTAATGTAAAACCGAAGGACGCCAAGGTTTTTTGGCATACGACACTTTTTGGCGTACGACACTTTATGGCGTAGATGGATTCTAAGCGTATTTCTTTGATTTGATTTTATAATTTTGATAGAGCTTTATGACTAAACAATATTTTAAAATTATGACTTTTCCGAAAGGCTCTAGACGACTAGAGATATTAAATTGCGCGCCATATTCCAAGCATTGTTCGCTGGAGGCCTTATAAAGGTACTACCCAAGTATCCAGGTGTCCCCAGTGTGTCATTAAAGTTGCCACATTGCTTGTGACAATAGTTCTGTTGTCTTTGACAATTCGCCTCGCTCATTCGCAATTGGTTGTAGGAACAAGTTAACACAATAGAATTGTGTCCTTTCATTTAAGTACGACTTTAATTTTTGCGGCCCTTTCTAATTCGTGCTGTATTTTAGGTCGGGTTTCCTGTATAATATCCTATCTTTGAAGTTTCATTGTGTTGCATGATTAAAGCCTCACAAAATGATAGAGAGAACCATTTGGTTTGCAATAGCTGAGTTCATTTGTAGAACAGTGGTCACCTATGAAAACCTTTCGGGACTTAATTCATTAACTCAGTCTGGCAATACTCTTAAAACAGTGAAGGAAAAAAACATGTGGAAAGCAATAAGTTCTAGAACCAAAAATTGTCATATACCGATTCATATTCGGTGATAGTTCCTCTCCCTCCGAGAAAGTTTCTGAATCATCAATGGAAACATTTCAGACTAATTAAAAGTTAATGTCTCAATAAAGGATTCTCGATTAAACAAACATGCAATTTATATGCGAGTAACATCGCCAGATTAATCAAGTTAGTATTCGATGCGCATCGTTGGCGTAAAGTGTCAATATTCCACGCTATTACCCCGATCAATTATAACAGGATTAGGCCCCCCGGCCGCCAGGATTGCGGTAACAGGATAGCGCGGGGGGCGAAGCCCTGCTAGCCTACCTACGCGCTGCATGCGACGTGCCCTATGTTTATAAGTGCATATTGTATTTCAGCTAAATATGATTCTGTTTACACCTGCTGTTGGTTGAGGGTCTTCCGGTTGTTGAGTTTATTAGTAATTGAGCCTTTCCATATGGACTTAGGGACTTATTATGGTAATATTTCGTTTCATGAAAGCTTACAATGACCAGTTTTTTTAAGGAAAGCATTTCGACACTTTTAGCAAATAGAAATACATAGTTACGAACCAAAAGCAGCATCTGTCATTGGTGAAAGGCAATTCGAAGCCACTATCTTGTTCTAATTTCTTATAAATTTATCGGAAAACATACTAACATTTTGTTCAAAGTCTTCTTATTATCAGCTAAGATCAGAACACCTACTAGACAGTCTTGACATTTATAGACCAAACAGAAATTACTAGAATGTTGGCGATTTGTTGTCACGATTGCAAGGACGACTGATGACATTCGCTAACAAGCGCTGCATCATCGGAAGCTTCTGGTGTTTGATGTCGGACGGGGGCGGCAGTCACGCACGACAGGCCGACTGGAAACAATGGTGGCACACCCTCGCGGAAGTCGCCGCCATTACATGCTCGGCTACTCGCGGCTGCCCGTCAGCGCCTGCGGTCACCCGCAATCTTTGCTGATAACTATTGCATTCCTTGCATTTGATTGCTTTGTGATTTTGTGCCAGGTGCAGATTTTATTGGTCAACTTTGCCTGTTTGTACACATTTGGCATTTGTATCAAACATCCTATAAAGTAACACCTCTCCTTACTTCACTTGCAAAGGAAGGTCATTCAAACAACACTCTGCGACAATCATTAAAATTTGTCTAAGAAGTAACTTTTCAAATGTTACCCTTCCGTAAAGCCTCTCCTCTAGCTTATAGGTAACCTTAAATCTGTTTACGATTTATTGTATTCTTTTATTTCGAAGAGCTTAGTGGTCTTGTTGATTTGTAGTTTGCCAGATCAGCTTCAATCATATTACGGGATTTTACGTCACTAACAGCTTCAAGACAATTCATTGTGGTACTTGTTCTACAGTTTGAAGATCGATAAATGTTGAGCATAGTGCATAGGCCAACAATGACTAATGGGCTTATGTCGGAGTTTACGTGTATTCCTTTGTCGTGAAGCCATTGACCGATTATGTCACTGAGCAGCTCTTCATAATGTAAATATTTACTTTCTATCACCAGCAGTAGGTACTTTAATAATCTTTCCGTTGCGGTTTTATTTCAGTCATCATTAGCCTGAATCATGCTTCCCAAAAATTGGTACTTTAGATGCGCATGATTGACTTCATTTGTTATGTTTTGATTCATGACATGATTCATGATGTAGGTAGTCATAAAGCCGAAACGTTTGTCTGACTAAGAAGCAGTAATTTAATAACAAAACCGACCTTTTGCATAACACTCTGAAATAGTCCATCAAAACCATCTGGCAGTAAACTACAAAGTAATTACTCGACACAAATTCAGTCTTAGCGATTTACTAGATAACGTCAGAGTAAATAAGGATGAGGGGATCGCAGTCACATAAATTAGAAAATTGTGTTTTAGTAACTACCCAGGTGGTCGACTGACTCGCTGACTAATATGGCGTCGCGTCAGCCTGTCTTTTGCCCGCGCAGACGGTTTGACAGTTTACGGTCAATACTATGATACTTGAACGCAATTTCTGGGACATCTGCGTGTTTTCCCGCATCGATATTGACACGTTATGCGCTGAAATGTTCGTTGGAACTGTGTTATAGGTCTTGTATTATTTATAAGGTGTCGGATAGAGGCGTTGAATTAAACAAAATGTGTATCGATATTCGTTATTCTAAACGAGCTTTGACAGACTTTTATGCAAACGTTTCCATGGCTGTAGATTTTATTTGGAAATCTCTTAATTATCAAGCAATGTTTTGGAATATCTAGTCCCAGTTCTATAACATGGGCAAATTCGGCATAAGGTCTTACAGCTTTTAAGAGATAGGTATTTATCTATTCCCTCAGCCATTCAGAAAAACATTCAGCAATAAAATTGAAAGCCTAAAGGTACAAGTTGGTAGCCGACTGCACGATGCAGCAGCAGACGACATGTCGTCGCTTCATGTCGTCACGACATGTCGCGCGTCGACGCGACATGTCGCTGCAGTCCAACTCATGATTTCGAACCCGACTGCAGACGACAACTGCGGATGTCATCCAGTTGGTTCCGAGTATCAATTGTTTTTACTGCTCTGCGTGTGTAAACTATGGGCACTACTGATCTGCGGTCGGACGACACGTGCGTTTGCCGCTCGAAGACGCGTCGCTAGCTTCATGTCGCTAGCTACGGAGGGAATTTCATAGAAATACGTAGAATCCAGTCGTGTCGCCGCGACATGTCGTCTGCTGCGGCTTCGTGTCGCCCGCTACCAACTTGTACCTAAACTCTTCCGGGAATGTTCTCTTGATTGTTTATTGTTATTTGCGGCCCCACGCCACAGTATCTGTTAATTGAAGGGTTCGATACAACGGTTATAAAAACAGAGATAGTGTCAATTAGTGGCCGTCTCTTAGCCCCTTTTGTCTATTTCAGTTCACGCTGGGGAACAAATTGATGTGCAGCTATCAAATTAAGGAAAACTTTATGGTTTACAAATTGTTTCTAAAGTTGTTGATGGCGTTTATGGGGAAGAATGCGTTTTTGTGAAGCGTTGACTTTCGAGCTTGGCGTATTTTATTTACAAAGATGTTTGCGTTTTCTATCAATGTTGGAGTTGGAATTTTTGTGTTGGATTTCACCTGGCGTAGGTAGAGTCGTGCGTGCTATGTTATTTTATGACGAAGAAGCATTTCTCTTTTGGATTTAGCCTTCATCCACCTAAAGCCACAGTAAGTCAAGTATTTGTTATGGGTTAATTTAGTGAATACTGCAGCAGCATTCCGAATTCTACTTTTTGGTAATCAAAAAAAAAATCAAAATCAAAATTCATTTATTCAAACTAGGCTGATAATCAGCACTTTTCGAAGGTCAAAATTTACTTTACTACAGTGAAACTTGGTTAACTGGGACTTGGATAAGTGAGAAACCTCTATAACTGGAACTCATACTGGGGTCCCATGAGACAGATTTGGATATCTGAGACACATTCAACTAGGTTTCACTATATTTACATTTTTATAAGACAGTCCCCCAAAAACGCCCACCCATCGACACTTCCTAGTGTTTAGCTGGAAAGAAGAAGTGGCGGTAATTGTTTTAATTTCGGGCTTATAAGTAGTTATAAGATACTTAGATAGGTCTGATGCTGATACTGCTGGGAAAAGGGCTCTCCCCATAACTTCCAGTTATTTCGATCTAGGGATATTGTGAATTTCTGACTGTTTCTGGGCTCAGGAAAGTGATTATTTTTAGGCAGATCTAGATGACATAAAACTTCAATTAATTCACTTACTGTGAAAGGGTTTGTATGTCTTTTTTATCAATAAGAAACTTAAACTAGTTCTATACATTTACTCAGTTTGTGGGCTATAACCATTACGGTTAATACAATTGTTATCTAGCAGCAGTTAATTGCCCGATTGTGGGATGTTTACTATTGAACGAGGCTTGATTAACAATGCCTCCCTTTCGTTCGCTATTCATTAATACAAATCGAGATTATACAATTAGAAAGTTAGTTTAATTATAACCAAAGCGGCTACCTGTTAACGTGTAGGTCGGTTACATTTTCTCAATTACCTTTTGTGTCAAAGATGTTTAATTCGATTTCGATATAACGTAGAAAGGGTGATTTTGGTTGAAAACATTTATTTATTTATTTATCAAAACATTCTGGGAAGTTGTTTATTTTAAACATAGGTAGTGCTATTCGTTATTAAATCCTATTTTGGTTAGACAACCCCTGTTTTTGTAATGAGGGAGTTTCACGAAGGACAGTACTATTTGGCAAACTAACTTGAAAATTAAAAAAAAAGTGAAAAATAAAAATCAGCTTCTGAAGTCGGTGACTTTTGTTTGTTTGATTTCATGTTTTTGCCACCGACTTCAGAAGCTGATTTTTATTTTTCACTTTTTTGTGTTTTATTTTTGTCGAAGTCGGTTTTATTTTTTGTAAAAAAGTTTTTATTTTTCTCTTTTTAGTGGTTCACATGTGCTTACCCCTTCACAACGTACCGGCGTGATGTCATGTTATGAACTGGTGTAAACAATAGACAGACATGAGATTTCAGCAATCCCAGTCCATTTGCTATCATATAATGAGGAGTTCCGTTGTCTATCTCCGAAGTTCTTCATCAGATGTTCACCAAATAGTTTTTATAACCTTTGTAGTGAGTACAGGCGTGATATTAAGTATGTTGTGTGATGGCGTAAACAATGCTTAGATATGCTGTAACAACAATCGCGGTTAATCTGCTGTTATTTATTGAAGAGTTCCCCCGATTTCTACAAGATCCCATCATCAGATATTGAAATGGTGACAATGGGACCACACGGGAAGCACCAGCTTTCAATGTATTGTAAGACCGGGAGTCCGAGACACTTCGCACGTTATTATAATTGGACGTGGGACACTACCTACTTTATTTTATTATTTCTATCCCTAAGATGTCACATGTTTTATGGACTCAGAAAGTTTTATGTAAGTACGGAATATTTGATAGCTTGTTAAATTGAGATAGGGGACTGTCGGGAAACTGTTATTTGTGTTTTTCTATTGTCAATTAGGTACCTACTTACTTAAACCATGGCGATTGCTGTGATGAAAAGGTTTTGTCAGAGACTTAATTCAACATTTAAAAAAGTTTCCTTGACTTTTTAACCGACTTCAAAAAAAGGAGGAGGTTATCAATTCGCCTGTATTTTTTTTTTTTTTTATGTTTGTTCGCTCATAACTTGCGACTGGGTGAACTGATTTTCATGATTCTTTTTTCATTTGAAAGCTGGTGCTTCCCGTGTGGTCCCATTGTCACCATTTCAATATCTGATGATGGGATCTTGTAGAAATCGGGGGAACTCTTCAATAAATAACAGCAGATTAACCGCGATTGTTGTTACAGCATATCTAAGCATTGTTTACGCCATCACACAACATAATATCACGCCTGTACTCACTACAAAGGTTATAAAAACTATTTGGTGAAGATCTGATGAAGAACTTCGGAGATAGGCAACGGAACTCCTCAATAAATGATAGCAAATGGACTGGGATTGCTGAAATCTCATGTCTGTCTATTCAGTTCATAACATAACATCACGCCGGTACGTTGTGAAGGGGTAAGCACATGTGAACCACTAAAAAGTGAAAAATAAAAACTTTTTTACAAAAAATAAAACCGACTTCGACAAAAATAAAACACAAAAAAGTGAAAAATAAACTTAAGAAGAAAAATCAGCTTCTGAAGTCGGTGGCAAAAACATCAAATCAAACAAACAAAAGTCACCGACTGAAGAAGCTGATTTTTCTTCTTAAGTTTATTTTTGGGTCAGAGCCCATTCGTCCCCTAAGATTCGCACCCTGTGCCCACTCGTCCCCTGGAACTTTTGAGGGGCCCATTCGTCCCCTGAAGAATATTTATTTTTATTCATTCTTCTATTATAAGTACATGTATATGTGTATACTGCAGCTTGGTAGTCCTGGTACAGTCGCGCAGAAAGGGCTAAAATAAAAAATATAGTAATTCGGTGGATATCATGTTTATTTCAAATAAGATTAACACATACAAAATCAGTCCTAGAAACTAACAAAATACAACTCTTTTACAAAAATCAGCCTTGATTGATCATCATATAAATATCAACATTCAATATAAAATATGCAAAAAAAATAGAACACTTAACAACAGTAAATAATCACTTCTTATTTTTTTTATATATTTACCAACTACATACATACATACATGCAAAATCATAATAACTTAAATCTAAAAAATTGTAACAGTACAAAAAAAATACTAAAATCACAGTAATTATTGAAGACTAGATCTATAAATCAACATATATTTTCTTTGTATAATAACCAACTACATGCAAAATCGTAATAACTTGAATCTAATAAATTTTAACTAGAAGTACCTACATAAAAATTGGCTAAAATCACCGTATTTATTGTATATTTACCAACTACATACATTGTATGCCAAATCATAATAACTTAAATCTAACAAACTATCAGTGTTGCCAACTCAACTACTTCAAAATATGCTAGATTGGTGTAAAAAATATGCCAAAAATATGCTTACCATCTCTAAAAAATGCCAACATAATTAAGTATCAGTATTTATTGAGAAATTAAATCAAGGGTTTAGAATATCAAGGTCTTCATCTTCATCAACATCAGCTGATGTGGAAGGCTGAGAGCCGGAGTCGTAACACTCTTTGGTTCCGATACTGCGTAGTACATTGTCTGGAACAGTGTAAGAGTAACAGCACTTTCCTGCTCTTTTAAGGCCGAACCTAACGTACAAAATGGCATTCAGGGTTCTCACCGCCAAACGGTTTCGGAGTTTTGTTTTTACCAGACTCATTTGGCTGAATACACGTTCAATGTCCGCATTTGAATGCGGCAATGTTATAAGAGACATTGCAAACTCACATAACTCTGCAAAGGGGTTATTATCAGCAGCATCTTTATATTGCATGACTTCATTCCAGAACTTTACTGTGGAAGTCAAGGATTCCCATTTAATGTGAACTATATTTCTCCATTGAGATACTCATTTAAAAAAAAAAAAAAAAATACAGTTTTTTTAACAAGCCATTCGTAGTGGGACAATTTTACATCGTAAGCCTATCGACAGGTTAAATTATTATCATGACGGATTATCATTCATCATAGCTCTTTTTTCAATGATCTGTTATGATTTATTAAATTAATTCCGTTAATAAACTGTTCACAAGTGTACTATGTTAACCATTTCTTATGTAAAATATAGCTAATTTTATTTCAGGGGACCAGTAGGCACCTGAATAGGTGCCGAATCTTTAACTTATATTGTATATATATTAGAGGGGACGAATGGGTACCTTAAAAATAATATTTTTTATTAAAATATTAATTGGTCCCCTACCAGGAGACCAATGGGCACCTATATAGGGGCCGAATCTACAACTTTTATGCTGGGGGACGAATTTTAGGGGACGAATGGGCTCTGACCCTTATTTTTCACGTTTTTGTGTTTTATTTTTGTCGAAGTCGGTTTTATTTTTTAATTAAACGTCTAAGGGCAATCTAGGTAGCAGATAGGTACTTGCTTAGGTACTTGAGTATCAAATAATCTGAACCCATTAGAGAAGTGAAAAACCATCTAAAATAAAACCATTTCTCCTGAAAGCAAAGTGACATTTCTTTTCACCCCTCTGCGTTCACAAAGAAACCACATTCTCAGAAAACAATTCACTCCGCTTTCAATGTGTGGTCATTTAAAAATAGTCTGTAGTTTGGCCCGTAGTTACTCGAAATGACTTAGTTTCCCTAGCTAATGAGCCGTAATGCGGCCCGGTGCCGTCTCGCTACCGTGGACGGCGCCCGGGGCTGTGCAGCCGGACCGAGAGAGGCGGGCTCGGTACGCGTACACTAAAACCGATTTTGTCGGCCGACGGCGGACAGAAGTACTCGGACGAGTAACTCGAACGTTCAACTGAATACACTGCAGACGATAACGGCCGTTGTCGGTGGAACTTATGAAGTCTGAACTGTGCAACTACAGAGTACAGACGTGTTTTTTAAAATGGAGGATTTCGAAGAAATGTATTTTTTAGAAAATATCTGCCACCGGTACTTTAATTTCTGAAGCAACTTCATCCCATAGACGTTTCCCAATATCTCGATTATTGTAACTTTTTGAATGTTTGTCCCACAGTGACGGTCTGTTATAAATGCAAGTAATTAATTTTTCAATATCCATTCTAGGTCCAAATAACGACTCGATCGCAGAAAGAAGCCGGTAAAACTGACAAAAAATCCAAACACGTTCGGACTCGTCAGTTGATCGTCCGTTTTCGGGCGTCATCGGACGACGTCGGTAGTAGCAGTGTATGCGCTCTCTTCCATTTACTTACGTTTGATTTGATCGGCCGAGTTCGGCCGATGACGCCCGAGCATACTTCGGCCGATGACGGATTTGGTGTACGCGTACCGTAAAGGGTTTCAACACGGTCGGTTTTGTCCGGGTTTTTGGTTCTGCGTCTAAACTTTGTCTTGCATTGTTGTTCTTTTCTTATGAAATAAATGAAGTGAAAGAAATAAATGAAATAAAAAAAGCTGAGTGATAGACTAGTCACTAGTCTATCACTCGGCTTTTTTCGGTAATTATTTATTTATTTATTCTACACTACTAGTAGTGTGAACGTCGGATTTCCAAGTTTATGACTTGGCAATCCGACGGTCTCAAGTTCGAACCAAAGAAATCTGATTTTTCGGATTCATGTGCAAGAAAACCTCGTGCCCGGTAAAGGTTATTTTTCAAAAGCATGTAAAGTTAAATTGGAGGCCCATGGGCGGCATAAAAACTCCAGAAACTAGGTTAGGCACTAACCACACGATAAAAGGACCGGAAAACCCGTAACCGGACCGGAATGAAAAAGTGAAATGTTCGACTTTTTGTCTAGGTAAATTTTATGATGGTAACCCTAGACGGGTCGATACGACAGTGATCCGGCTATGATTGACGGCTCTTCATTTTAATGTGCTTCAATTGCTGTGCATTGTGAACTTAGAATGCAAAGCATTAAGTGATTTTAGGTTGTTTTTATTGAAATTATATACTGTTAGGGCAGTGTGGTACCTTGCGAGGCTATGGATAAGTGATGGCTATTTATTCTACCGGTAGTACCAACTCGTAAACATCATGCTGTAATACCTGAAGGGTTAAGGCAGATTCGAACCTAATTTCACCAGTTACCGGTTAAGCCATCGACTATTCTGTTGGATATGAAGATTAAACCTATAGTTGCCGTCCTTTAAGTTAATTATTCATATTTATTCCTTTCACATGGTGTGGGTGGGTCTCTATTGCTTGGGGGCCCTGCACAACCCGTACCATTGATACGGGCGGTAGCTACGCCTCTGGTTGACACGTATCAGGGTTTTCATAGGCCATCTCTACATACTTATCCTCCCCTACCCTGCCCTACTAACCTATTCCTTCCATAACTTCCCTTTCCCTAACCATCCTTTACTTGTAGGTCGGACAACGGATTGGGTACCAACTCGATTTACGACACCAATTCTGCGGTGATCACGAGTCTGGATTGTAACGAGCGCGGGTGAGTTTTTTTTTTTAGCAATAATCGTGTACCTACTTAAATTTGTCAAAGGCACACACACAAACAGACAATAAACCACAACAGCACTAGAGACGAACGAAACTGGAAAAATTGGATGAAGACAGAGGAGAGGGCCAGCCCATGGCCCAACAGTGTGTGGCCCAATGAAATTGGTGTTGAATGTCAACAAAAAAATGCAGTGCACTGTTCGTGTATAATGCAGTAAGCGAATAAGTAGTAGCTACCAAAATCACTATTGTCGTTTAAAAAGCACTGATTCTCAGCGTTATTTAAAACTATTTTCTTTTAATCTTGAACGTATGGACTAAGTAAGTATCTACTTTAACCGCCAGAACGGGAAATGGATAAGTTACTGCCAAGAATGTCAGTAAGTACGTATCACAATTTCTGTTGACATTATTTTTTAATTTAAATGTTGTTTATTTTTCCTATTCCGTATTCAAAATGCTTCACATTGAATTGCAACCAGTTTTTAATTCACAGCATTAAAAGCTCACGAAATAAAATGTTGGATAGTTAAATTCTTAACATTTCCCGACGTTTTGAGAGCTATTACGGAGACGAGTGGTTAAAATATAAACTTTTTTTACACGGAACTATTCGTAGCAGTGCTGATATTTCCAAAAGCTTGATTTTAAAGCTTTTCTTAATTGGATTTTCTCAATTTTTTTGATTTTTTTGGAATATTTTGATCTTTGTGTGCTGTTAACCGTTCAATAAGTACTTATTTTGTTTGGGAAAGTATTAAAATACCCAATTTTTTCAAAAACATTTTCGTACGTGAAATACTTACCTACTTGATTTTACCAGCATACAGAGTTCTTTAAGTAAACTTTTACCGTTCCACCAAATAAAAATTAACATACAAATAAAAGAAGAAAGGCCAATAAAGTGCCCAATTATAACCGTAAGTAACGATTGCTGTAAAACACCACATTTGTGTGTGTTTTAGTACCTAAGTACATGCTGTCACGTTCCATTTCCTATTTGGGATGCACATGAATACCAACCCGAAAATTGCCGAAGTTAGCCGAAGTCACGCGTGGTCGTAACATGTAGGTTTTAATAGCGAGCATAAACTATTGACAGGCCCGCTGCGCAAGTACGTCATAGTGACCCATTTTCTCCGGTTCATCCGTAAATAGGTCGCGAATAATTAGCTCGTGTTAATATTGTTTAAATGAAATGTCTGCGATACGACCCTCTTGTGTAACAGTTCTCATTCTGAGGAAATCTTACTGCTTAGACCTCGAGAGTCTCTATGAACCAAACTCCTTAAATTTAATGCAAGAGCCTGAGGCCAGAGCAAGACTTATTAAAAAATACCGATAAATAAACATTTATCTCAAATAAAGAAAAATACTAATTAGATTGTACACCGATTGCGAGGTACGTCGGGGCTGCGGGTTGTTCGCAAGAGATACCGCGGCTTCGACATAGAGGGCTAAGAACGTACATGGGTGGTTTTTAGTCACTAGAAGTCTGACACTCCCTTTCGCTCAAACCGAGAGCGAAAAAAACGGGGAGGGATTCGGTGTGGAAAATTATCATCGTCTAATATTGTTAGGGACGTAGTGGTCTTCCGAGGCCAAGGCTTTTAAATGGTTTGCTAGATTAAAATATGATTGAATTGTTTCTTGTAAACTTTTTGATGAATGCGCAAATGATATTGTTCCCATTGCGGGAATATCCTGGATGAAGCTTGCACACGAACGTGGAGCTTGGCAAGTTGGCACAAGCAAAGAGAGGCCTAAATTACGGTTGTGGATGATGAATTGATGATGATGAAACTTATTAATCAAGAAAGTCATAAATAAGTACAAATTAAATTGAAATTATACCTACTACTACTCTACTCTAGTCATGTTTCAAACGATTCTTTTAAATCGCATGTAATTGTTTTGAAATCGAACCATTTTAATGCTACCGAAGGTTATATCAGTTACGTATTACTGGAACTTATTATATACGTCAATTACATAATCATGATAAGAACTTTTTACCTTCAATTCGCAATTTTATAAGGCCAATAAAACCTCATATCAGATAGTTACAGAGTTCCAGTATACAGTAGCTTTACTGTATTTTTATTGTTTTAGTTGTAAAACACGGAGATTTTATGGATTTGTTTTACTGTAAGAAGCCGTATGTATAATTTAGCATGATCATAATAATATAAGGTGTCAGATTCATTAGTTGGCCCTGTAAGTTCGTTAAATAAAATTGTATGCGAAATTTCTCTTTCTTTATTTTATGTTATTTACAATTGGTTTTAAACAATTGAACAAGTTATATCGATTTTATTGAATAATGTTGAATTTAATAATAATAATGGGGTAGGTAGTTGACTGACTAAAAAAAATGTGATTCTGTTTAGTCCGTCAGTTAGATTATCGAAAAATATTGGATACGTCTTTTTTGTTTTATCAAATTAATAAAAAATTACGAAAATAAAGCTTGTCAAAGACCATGGAGAGGGGGATTTGACGTCATAGTCTGGTAAAAATGGACCAACCTGTGACGTTTCACGACTTTTCGAAGCACTGATATCGTCTTCATTTTTTGTTTACGTGAAAAAAGAAAAAATACGTTTCAATATTTTTTGGAAATCTGCCTGATGGACTAATTAGTTTTTTTTTTGTCAACTACCCTATTGATGTAGTAGCAAGCTACTTTATGATTTTCAGGTTTTCCATGTCTTGCATAAATGCGCACAAATTACTCGTTGATGTAACTCAGGACTTTTCAGCTTTAGTTCTTACAGATTTTTTTGCAGCTGATGATTACCTACATTAGATTTTTTGTCACAATATGCTTGCAGTATGTTCTGTATAGACGTGGGTAAACATTAAGTTTTCCTATTTTGGATATATAACCAACTACGTCGAAGGAGTAGAAATCAAATTCAAAAGGGGTGATGTATACGTTCATAACAAATGTTGCACAAAGTCACAAACATACATATCATTCAATTTTCCAATATAGGTACTACTAAAGAGTTTTATCATCGCATGTGAGCCCATCTGTCTCACTAAACTGAGCATAAAAATTATGTATCTAGTTTATAAGGTTTTAAGGTTTACGTGGTGACATTGTTCGGGGCTTCGGGTCCGCACTTGGGATGACACGCAAGTCCCATCGGGGGCTGGTACGAGTCTACCTCATCCAATGCGATCGATACAACAAATAATGCTCGCGTGATGGATGATCCTTGCCGGATTCTATTGTTACTCAAAATTGTATGGAAGAATGTAGAATATGCTGCGGCCCTTTGATTTAGAGGCCTACTTTAAATTTGGGGCAGGTGTCATGATGACCTGGATGGAAGGTTCTGGTTTCGTGTATGTAGGCTGAGAGACATGTGGAATGGATTCGTTGAGGCTTTTTTCATTAGGTAATTAAGTGGGGCGTTAATCTTTTTTAGGGTTCCGTAGTCAACTAGGAACCCTTACAGTTTCGCCATGTCTGTCTGTCCGTTCGTCCGTCCGTCTGTCCGTACTCGCTTAATCTCTGTGACCGTTTGCACTATGTGGTATTGGTACCAATATGTGTATCAATCACGCCGACAAAGTGGTAAAATAAAAATTGGATAAAAATGTTTTATTAGTGTAGCCCATATGTAAAGTGGGAAGTGATTTTTTTTTTAATTTCAACCCTAACGTGTGATATATTGTTGGAAAGGTATTTAAAAATGAATAGGGGTTTACTAAAATCATTTCATTCATTCGCTCCAAAAGTAAAAAAAACAATGTGTTCCCCCTCTAAGTTTTGAACCATAACTTTAGAAAATATGAAAAAAATCTGAAAAGTAGAACTTTATAGGGACTTTCTAGGAAAATCATTTTGAAAGTGAAAAAAAAAATTGAAAATATAAATAAAGAAAATAAACATAATGGATACCCTAGGTACTCATAAGTTGGAACACTTATTTAATTGTGACGGACGGGAAACTACGGAACCCTACACTGAGCGTGGCCCGACACGCTCTTGGCCGGTTTTTTTTAATGTTAGTAGCTTTTGAAGGTTTATCTTGACTAGTGGTTGCAAGCGCGACCGATGAGCATGCAGAGGTCCTGGGTTCGAAACACAGGTCTGGCAAAGTGTTATTGGGTTTCAGCATCTGTTTTCTAAGTAGCAGCAACAGAATTTGGATTGCTCGGTTGATGGTTATAGGCTCGCCCCCTACGACATGGAACTTAAATATAACTGGCGAAAATTTCATTGATGTTATTAGTTGTTACGTTATTACTGAAGTGTATATGTTGTTAATTTCTTACTTAAACCGAATGAATTAGCCACTGCTGGGTATAGCTATAGACCTCCCCTTTTTTACCCGACTGCGGCGAAGCCCAAAAGGAGGGTTATGTGTTTGACGTGTATGTATGTATGTAAGTATGTATGTATGTCCGTTTCTTTGTTCCCTCATAACTCATAAACGGATAAACCGATTTGAATGAAATATACGTCGTTCGATTCGTCTTGATGGCGCGAGTGTTATAGGCTACATTAAAATTAAAAAACAAAGAAAAATTGTGGATTTTGGGGGCCAAATCGCGGAGTTCAAAATTTTTTTTTCCAATACCATCGAGTAGGCTATCAAAATAAAGGGTTTTAAAAGGAGATTACAATAAAAAATATACAACACTATATGTTTAAAAGAAATTCAAAGTGAGAAATCCTATAAACAAGCACAAAAGTTAAATAAATCATCTGCGAAGAATTTTACGCGACCAACGAAAGTTGAAAATAAAAAAAGTAGTTAAAATACTAAAAAACCCGACTGAAAAAACTGAAAAGCAAAAAAACAAGCACATTTTATATTAAACAAAACTTGGAAGCAGGCGGGGTTCATTTGAATATTAAATTATGAAAAGAAAAAATGATGAAAATAGAATGGACCCCACCTGCTTCCAAGTTTTGTTTAATATAAAATGTGCTTGTTTTTTTGCTTTTCAGTTTTTTCAGTCGGGTTTTTTAGTATTTTAATTCACTACACGTCCCGATCCGTGTGTTTCTTATCCAGGTGTTAAACCGAATATTTCGGTCAAATCTTTTGGCGAATTTACATTTATTAGTAGAACTAGCTGATGCCCGCGGCTTGGCCCGCGAAGGTTAACTACTCTAACCAATGGTGAAAACAGCATGAAAAGCGGTGCAGTAGTTTTTGAGTTTATCACAGACAGACAGAAAGACAGACGCGGCGAAGGACTTTGTTTTGTAATATTATGTAGTGAATTAGTGATGACTGCTCTATCTAATTTCAAACTCTTTAGTTATTGTCTAATCCATCACGACTTCCCCATAATCTTTTACGACTTGGGCGGGATCATCTCGGATACATTTGATGTGTCTCAAATCTTCAAGTATTATCGGAACAACGTGGGTGATATAATGGTTCATGTAGTAATTTATACGTAACATTACGTTTAATTAGAGTCTAATGTTAATAACATTCTCCGACAATTAGCTACGGAAGCAATAAAGGGTGGTGTAAATGATGCGAGTGGTCGCTTTGGGCTTGTTCAAGTTGATAAGCGGACGCGGTGGTAGGCGCAAACATGCAACATCACTCCTGTAATCCTCAAAGGGTTAAGAAGAGATGTACCTTAAAGTACACCCACATTCCCTTCATGTAATATGGGGCGAGCCTATCGCCACCACGCACAAATCCAGTCTCCATGGCTGCCATTGAAAAACAAAAAAATATCACTTTGCCCGACCCGGAAATCGAACCCAGGACCTCCATTCATTACAACATGCATTACAAACCTTAAGTCAGGACTTCTGCTCTTATTAGAATTATTTGCGTTGAATACATATTATTACATAGGTAATTGTAGGTAATAATATTAATAACCATCTATACATTTTACCTAATGAAGCAGTACGTCTTCTTAATCTGCATGTATTCAAATATTGTTTAAAATCGATAAAATATCGTCCAAATTTAGCATAATACTCAGAAAATCACCAAGACAAACCGCTCCCGCGCCTGCTCCCGCTTTCGCGCTTGTCCGTGAACAAGCATTTATTAAAACACACAGCACGGCATAAAGTGCTACTTACACATAATTGAATAATTCCCTGTTCCTTCCTGTTGCGATTAAAAACTCTTTAATTGTGGAGAGTAAAAGTCAATTAGATATGAATCGATATTGATTAGTGAGACGTTCGGAATTCGCGGATGTTTGTCTCAGGAACGGATGCGTTTACCGTTCCTCCAAGTGTTTGTTAGGATTCTTTATTTTAATTAACCGTTGGGTAACACTTTCGGAAAATACTTTGTCTACCTTTATGTGTTGAGTTTGCGAAGGTGTATGTGAGTGCAAAATGATAAATAAGATTTGTCTGTTAGAAAGGTCTTCCTGTTGCACATAGGCACTGGTTTTAAGAAATTATGCTTAAAACCAGTGCCTATGCTAATAAGCTTTCTTTCTTTATCGTGCCCAACCTGGTGTCAGAGCTTTTTTGCTGCCTATGGACCTCTGGTTTGGCTTTACATGCCGTTGAGTTAAATCTCTTAGAGGAGCTGGTTTCCTCATGATTTTTCCATCATCGAAGGAAGTGATACTTATACAATACGCACTTGAATCCGATTAATCAGAGGTGTGTGTCTTGGGTTCAAACTCAAAACCTATGATTTGGCAGTCCCATGATCACACCACTAGACTAGCATGGCTGGTCTGCTGGTCCTACAAGCTTCCTGGAAATAGTGCTATACGATACGCCAAGTGAAAGGTGCAATGGGTCTGTTGATGGAACCTAAACCATTACACCCACAGCTTCTCACATAAACAAAATGACACAAGCCACTTCCCTATAATATTAGATACAGCCAAGTCTTTCCCATAAATATCCGCCTCACGGTCGGCGCTATCTTAATAGCTCAAAGTAATTTGTGTGGTAGCGCATATTTAGCGCTACCTAGGTCGCTGGATACACGGTCCACAGGTGGCGAGATTGCCACTAAGATATGGCCCCCAGTAAAACTTTTGTGGTGCACATTTATTCTTATTTTGGTCGGCGATCGTGACTGGTCCTTGCACGTGCCGTTCAAAACAAAACCGTAGCCTCTAGTCTAGGAAAACGACCTTTGAAATTGATGACTATATCGCCTTCTAACTTTTACGTTGCGCGCTCTACACCAGCCAGTTCCTCAATACTTCCAACTTTCCCAGTAATGTATTGTCATTGTAATGTGTGATTGGTTTCTGAGTGTGTAGTGCTTGCCTCGAAGGGATGATTTACAAACTGTTTAGTGTTGTCCAGCGCACTTGTTTCACGCTGAGCGCGTGACGTCACGATTGCTTCAAGACGAATAGCTCATTCGGTTAAGGCATATACCTTATGTAAGTAAGGCTTTGTCTAAATACAGCGTAATGTCGGACTGGCGCTGATTAGCTAAGAGATATGGGGAATATTACTTAACGTACGGCCACAGACCTTTTTAAGACACTGTCTAAAAAGAGCTGAGATATTTCTACCTATTTTCTAGGCAGTCTTGTTTACACTGAATTAGCAGTTTCCCTAGTTTTAGGACTAACAACGGTTTTTAGACGAAATAGTAGCTAAATAGATGTTTCTGAGTATTGAATTTTAATCAGCATCAAAGATACATCTTCATAATCTACCACGAGATAACACCCACCGTAACAAACAGTAAAAGTAATCAGTCTGCAATTTTGCCACCCTTGGGACTCGCAGCTCCTCCCACTTCCCAGCTCCCTGTAAACCAAAATCGAATTACGAACGTAAAAATATAATAAAATATGTAGGAGGAGGATTAAATCCTCTGTCTGTATAATCCCACAGACAGAGTAGCGAAGGACATACGACTAATGAGGGATGCCTTTATGTCGCAGGTGGGAATATAATCTTAGTTACATCGTTATTTCAACGGGGATTCATAGAGACGTGCAAAGTGGTGTAACTGGTTCCCTTTGACGTGGTATATCGCTGATGACATTGTAGTATGTAGTAGGTTAAGAGGTGATGCACACTTGCGATTTTTTGTTACCTAAAAACATGGACATTTTGTTATACTAATTATTTTGAAGGTAAAGCCAATTGGTTGAAGTTTTTGCGTGAGTCCTGGATTTCCTCTTGTATTTTCAATTCACAATAAATTTTGATATAGGTACAGTCTGCACAGCTATTAGGTATACATCACGCACACTAGATAATGAGTTTACACTTTATATGTGTGAAATAGTTATGCCACACAAACACTGAGTAAAGCAAGCGAGCTGTCTTTATTAGTGTGCGTGCGGCACATCAATAATACCATATACCAATATATAGTAACCATTCATTTGTCACTGAATCAGATATAATATTTCGCTAATGCAACTATAGCAATCTTGGCACAATAGTTAACACCTTTGGTTAACGAACGAGGAGTCGTAAGATCAAACCACGGGTGCTGCTTTTCTTTTTGTAATCATTATTTTGTTAAAACATTATTTAAAGTAGAATCTTTAACGATTCAATCCCGTTCATGGATGAGTTATGAAGTTTGCAACGTTTGAGAACTACGACACTCTCAGTCCATTTTATTTCGGCTGCTTATAAACTAACTACCGACAATTTAAAAATAAAATTGTTTTCAAACACCTTCATTTATAAAAATTGCAGTCTTAGTGGTCAATCTACGATTATTTGCATTACTTAGTTTATTGATAACACAGAATTACTCTAGATATATTCGTTTGTAATTTATTTCTGTGGATCCAAACATGCATCATTAAACAACGTTAAAAAGGCAGAAATCGTTCTTTTGCATGAGCAAACCTTATTTATTAGTGAAATTGCAAGGCGCTTAATGATATCGGTAAGTAACAGATACTATAACTTTTATGTTTACGTAGGAATTAATAAAATTAACGTAACTTTAGTGCATTAACATTGTTATAACAGCCCATTTTTGTTTGCTAATGTATATTTAAACCATATCTAAAAGTATTTTAACTTGTAGTGTATCTATGCATATGATTATTGAAAATAAATAATATTAATTTGGTGTATATAGAAGTGTGTATGTATTATAGTTTATATATGGTATATATAGTTACATATAAACCAAATTAATATTATTTCATCATTTAATAGATAGGTATACATTAAGTTAACTAAAGTGCATTAACCATTGTTATAATAGCCTATTTTGTTTGCTAATAGTTTAAGGTATATAATACATAGGTATATTTTTAAAAGTGTTTAATAATTAATAAAAATAAAAAATAATTATTGTATATAAATAACATTAATTATATATACCTATATGAAAGCATAATTTTATTTTTTAAGTATACATAAATATTACTATTTACTGTAAAATAACTATTATCATAAGTATTTTAGTAGAAGTAGGTATTTTAAATACTGTTTTGTTTTATATTCACAGAGAAGAACCGAGCAATTATGGGTCTACCGATATGCGGATTCTGGAGACGTGGAAAATCTTCGACGTGGGCCAAAATCAAAAGCGAATTCATCAGCTCGACACCATGACATCGTGGCAAAGCACAAAGCTAGTTCATTCAGATTGCCAACACGCGTCACAGCTACAGCACACAATGTGTGCTTACAAACGGTGAGAAATCACCTGCGTTCTGCTGGTTGCTGCAGCAAGCCAGTGCGGAAGATTTTACTGTCCACTGCGCATCGACGACGCCGACTACAGTTCGCTAGGTCATAATTATTTTAATTTTGATTGGAAGAACAATGTGGTGATTTGTAGCGACGGAAAAACTTTTAAGTTGAATAAGGATGGGCGTGAAATATTATGGAGAAAAGGTGGTGAAAGATAATTATAATGAATGTAATAACTAAATTAGTAGAATTTATTTTAAATATTAAACGATTGTGAACCTTATCGTTATATACATAATGTTCATGTTTGTGTGAACAAATGTAAAACTTAGCATTATTTTTATTTGTTACATAAACAACTTGCTGTATTCCTCTGTTTTAAACAACAATTCGTATTGTTAAAAGTCTGGTGAAGTGATGTTATTGTTATGCAGATAGAAGTTGCCATAATTTCTTACTACCTCTAACATGTTGATTCACTTCCCAGCTAATTTTACTTTCGATTCAATTTAGATACCACCCTACTTCAATAAATTATTTACGTCCATCCTTATGCAACAAATAAATTGTCTAACTAATAAATAAAAATAAAACAAATTATTTTATTGTTTTTATTTAATTACCTTTCTACTTTTTTGTTTAAGTGATTTTATTGGTCACAAACTTAATTTTATAAAACAAAAAGTAAAAAAAGGTAAAAAACAGTAAAACTGAACTCCTCAGTGGGGATCGAACTCACGACACCGAGCGTAGACTAATAACTATGTCAAGCGCTTACACCACTCTGCCACGGATGTTCTACTAGACGTATCTAAAATATTGGGTCATATTCCTTCACTGTGAGCCCGTTTCTTGAATTTTTACCCGTGTATGTTTAATACGTATACCCACACAATATTAATAAAAGTTACCAATGAGTGCGTGATGTAAAGTCGGCCGGCGGTAGGCCAGTTTTGACTTATTTTATACGCACATAACGCACACTAATAAAAACAGAGTTCACTCGTTTTACTTAAATAGTGTGTGTGCATATAACTATGACTTCACCCACACATGCAAAATGTATACTTATTAAGTGTTTCGACTGTACAAATATATTTGTACAAGTTAAAATATTTTTCTTTAAATGTATTTATATGGAAAGTATTTACGCTGTGATTATTTGTGAATTTTCAAAATGAAGGCTACTTTTATTTTGATATAATGATCAATTTATTTCTATAGGTATTCCATCTCCTTAACAAAACTTTTGGTCACAAGATTGACATTATTATCAACACATTTGTCATGACTTCCATTTGATGCTTTATTCTGAAGTTTTGACGTTCGATAGCTTTGGGCCGGTCAATTTAGGTCGGAGTCACATTAGAGTCATATTACTGTTACTCGTATATTTTATAGCATTCTGGATAATATCCGGTGTTTTGGAAATGTCAGGGTCCTCCATTTGACCTTTCGAAAGAAGCCGTGTCATATAAGTAGTTTCGATTTATTCTTCTTTATTCTTCATTTGGTAATCTGGTACAGTACAATATGTACATGTGATTTTCCGTGTGTTGATTAACGTTTATACGAAGACGAACATAGTATTTTGGAAGCAATAGTTTTACGAAATAGGTCTTTTAACAAACAAAAAACCCTTATTTCACAACAAAATAGCTTTCGAATTTTGCTAAGTGTATACTACTATACCTATGCCTATTTTTGCTAGTAATTAACGAGGTGACAATAGCGAAGTATGGAAGAGGAAGTCATGCTGCGCTGACCCCAAAAAAATCGGGAATAGGGCAATGAGAATGACGATAATGATGATACATATGACTGTACGTATTACAAAAGTCTTTTGAAAGTATGTGCTTTCGTTATCCACATTGATACGCAGTAACCTAGGTATACCTCGATAGCGCGTGTTGAATTGTTGATGTGGACAGTTGTCTCCTGATTATAGCCACACATTGTAAATCAGCAGTGAAAGCAGTCGGCAATCCTTCTTATTAGTGTCGACTTAGTTGTTTCCCGTGGCTTCTGTCGCAAACAAGTTTTATGTTTCTTCACTATTTTAGACTGTGAATTGTTTGTCAATCAACCAGTCAGTCACTGTTTTATAGGTTCAGATTTGTTATCACGAAAACCCCGCATTACGTAAACAGACAATTTATATTTTCTCAACCATTTTTGATATCCTTTTACGAAGCAGATTCTCTTGCCCTTATCCCAATTCATTTGGGGTAGGCAGCATGTGTTCTTCTCCCATGTTCTATTATTCGTCATTATATCAGACACCTCCTTTCTTTCAATATCCTTCTCTTTCTTTATCTTTCCTTTTCCTATTTTTTTGTCCTTTCCTTTTTCAGTTTTCTTGCCTTTCGTTTTTCTCAAAATCTGCTTCGAAGCAGATATTGAGACATATCCGTTAACGACTTTATAATTTCGTCGATTAATCGCGTGTGTGCGCCCAACGAGGGACCGTAATTAAGACCAAAGTAAGTAGCTGTGTACAAAGGACAGATAAACAGCCGTTTCTAATTGCGAATGTTATTACTCGTGATAAGATGGCTGAGCAGATAGCTACAAGTTTGTATTTGCGTGATTTTCACCGTTAATGGCCACTTTTATACAAAGTATGTTATTTAATCATGATTTTTAATTGGTTACTAAGTGATTGTCACTTGTGTGTGTTGTTTATTCGCTGTTATTTAGAGCTACTGAAAGTATTACTTTATTTTGAATGAAATAGGCAGGCAAACCTCAAAAGTATAGAATTCAATGAATGATCGCACCTTTCTGCCCTTGTCTTATTCTACTCGGGGTCGGCGCAAAACATTTCAACCTACTTCAATAATTCTCTCCTGTCAGACATCGTTTACTCCTTTCTTTTTCATCATTCCTCACACAATCCATAAATTTTTCTTGGTTTTCCTCCCCTCTTATCAAATCAATAAAATTTTAATAGTTTTTCTTTGTTTGGATATTTTATTTATCCAATCCAGTCCAGTCTAAGTTCATGTCGATTATAATTATTACCTTCTGAAGAAAACTTTTAAAAATAATCACTTTCTATGAGAGCTGCAAAATAAATTCTGTTGTCGAAGCAATAATTAGTTACCCACGACCATCCTTCCGCCATTCCTAATTACTTTCAAAGTAAGTACAAGCGGACATGAAAACTGTCTAATGACATTGCCGTTACACGTAGATATCAATTCATAATTTATTAGCTGCGTTTGCGCACTATCTGCCGCGGATGGGATGCCTTGTAACTTTATGATGAATGAAACTAATTGCACTAAAGATAATAAATTTGTCAATAGGGTTAGGCAATTTATTATCTTAGTAAAGAAGATTTAAGACTTATTTTTTAGTAGTATAGAAGACAAGTTTTTTGAGTCGGTGCGCACTGGGTTTACTTAGTTATAATTCTTATTTATGTGTTTTAGATTTGTTTATTGAACTGTTTGGTATTATTTTAAGGTGTCTTATCCATCACTTGTGAAAGAGTATAATTTATAAAAATATTATTGCTACTGCTGTTACTTTGACATAGATCCGGTCATGTTTATAAATACGTAACTCAATACTCACTACCAATTTTCTCCCAAAGTTCTATAGAAATTTAATGCTTTTACGAACTCTTTTCGAGACCATTATCTAATAATAAAAATATCTCTTTTTTTTCATTCAAAGTAACAATCACTATTCACGAGAAAATCGTAGGTATTGAATTTTGCTAATAAAATTGTAAACCATCCATAACTTTATCTCATTATGAGACAAAGCAGAAGAAAGTAAAAAAATTGGAAGAAATAGAAAATTGTTCGGGATTTTTTCTAAAATTATTATTATAGACTAGAGCTTATGCCTGCGGCTTTGCCCGCGTATATTTCGATAATTGTCACACGGGATCAACTACCGGGATAAAAAAATATCCTATTTGTTTATCCAGGTTATAAGCTATCTGTGCGCTAAATATCATTCAAATCCGTAGAGTCGTTTTTGAAAGAGTAACAGACTATCCATCCTCACAACGTTTGGTCGGATAAATTGGTCAGCCCTATTACCTGCGCGGGAGCACTAAGTTATGAGGGAGCGTGTGACGCTGATGTATTTACGATGCGCGCGCGCCTTTCCCGTGAGATTACAGGCGCGGACGCACCCCCCATCGGTTCAACTCCCAATTTTATAGGAGGGATGAGTACTTAGCGGGTAATGATCTATTATGTTGCGTGGCCGATATCAATAATGGATAATTGTTTTATGGATGGATATAGTCAGCCATAATAGGCACGACTTAGTAAATAGTTAGAATGAGAAATACCCGAGTTGTTTTTGTTTATTAGTAAAACTAGCTGACCCGCGCAACTTCGTCTGCGTCACATAAATATAGCTTTATCCTTTCTCGATATATCGCTTATTCGACATAAATTAAGCTAAATCGTAACAAACAAAAAAAAATATCTTTCCTCTTTATTAAAATAGTTTAGATGGTTTAGATTAGCTTAGATTATTAAAGTGTGAATTACTATTGGTATCTCTTACTGTTAAATATACTATAACACTCTGTACTTGTAAACATTATGATGCAATAAATATTTTGAATTTAAATTTCCCGGAGGCCAGCCAGAATCCCCCGTATCTACTTTGCGACGCGCAAATTATTTTGCCGCGCGGATATTTTTACATTGCGATATCTTTTATGATATTTGTTTAAACTGTATAGAGCAAAGGGCACAAATATTCTATATTAAATTTTATTTAGATATAGATTAATAACATATGGGTTAAATAAGCTTCGCAAAAAATAGTTATTTTTAACCTAACAGTTTAACAGTAAAAAAGGTTACAGTGAGTCAATCTTAAAAGATGCTGTCGTGGACTTTTTTTTAGAACTTTTAAAGAGAAACAATTCCTTCATACATGATAAAATAACAAATAAAATGACAAATACCTTTTCCCGTTTTTGTAACAGTTTTCATTTATGCTCCGCTCCTATTAGCCGTAGCGTGATGTTATATAGCCTATAGCCTTCCCCGATAAATGGACTATCTAACACAAAAATATTTTTTCAATTCCAACCAGCAGTTCTTGAGTTTACCGCGTTCAAACAAACAAACAAACAAACAAACAAACTCTTCAGCTTTATAATATTAGTATAGATAAAGTGAGAAACGAGTACTTATATTAGAGGAAGATTAAAAGTTGCACCAGCGATAGAAACGTTGAAAAGTAATCGACTGTCATGGTTTGGGTATGTGATTAGGAGGGACAAATCGCCTGGGGCTAAAATAGTGATATATTTTGAAGAATTTAGATGGAGAGGAACACCAGGGAAGCGAAGTTACGAGTAGATTTTGTGAGAAATGATATGAAAGAATAAGGAGTGAATACGGTATCATTCACTCCTTATTCTTTCGATCGTTGGCAGAGGAGAAGGGATGACAAAAACGTGTTGCGCCGACCCCAAGTGACTTGGGACAAGGGCAGGAATATGATGAGTAATTTTCTTTTTTTTTTTAGTAGCCTGTACTGTCCCACTGCTGGGCAAAGGCCTCCCCCAATTCCTTCCAAGTGCTCTTTTCCTGGGCCACCTCGAACCAGCCCTCGTGGTGCGCGTCCAGATCGTCTCGCCACCTCTTTCTGGGCCGGCCTCGGCGGCGTCGTCCGTCTTCCGGCAACCATCGTGTTAAGGCTTTTGCCCAGCGGTCATCGTGCATGCGGCTGACGTGACCCGCCCAATCCCATTTTAAACTAGCAGCCTTCTTGCCAACGTCCACTATGCCCGTTTTGGAGCGCAGCGTGGTGTTTCGAATTCGATCTTGTCATTTGACACCCAAAATGCTACGTTCCATTGCCCTTTGGCAGACTCCAAGGCGGAACTTCTGAGTCTCGGTGAGAGACCATGTCTGAGCACCGTAGGTTAGGACGGGCAGAATGCACATGTCGATGAGTTTGCGCTTCAGGGAGACCGAAAGATCGCCCTTCATTAGCGTCTTCATGGACCAGTAGCTTTTCCAGGCGTTTTCGACTCTGCGATCGATTTCTCTTTCTTGCCTGTTTTCGAAAGATACTAACTGGCCCAAGTAGATATACTCATCGACGTAATGTATTTCCTGCCCATCTACCTCGACCCTACGCTTAGTGCTGTTGGTCATAAGCTGGGTTTTTGACCGATTCGTAGTTAGTCCCACCATAGAGCTGGCCGTACTCAGTTCTTGGAGCATAGTCTGTAGTTCCAGGGCTGTGGGGGCAAAAATGTCGTCGGCAAATCGGAGGTTCGTCAACCTCTTACTGCCAACTTCAATGCCTTTGGTTGTCCATGAGGCTGCTAGCGATTTAAGTATCTCCTCTAAAGTGCTGGTGAATAACTTCGGAGAGAGCGGGTCACCCTGTTTAACACCCTTCTGAATGCTGAACGAAGATGAGTAAAATGGCTTAGTAGACGACTCGACCGCTGGAACTCGCCCGGTCCGGTCGAGACAGGAATTTAATTTTTATTCATATTTTTGAGTGGTGTTTCGGACTATACTTTTTTTTAAGCAAATTTTGTACAGTCAGAATGAAAAACATTAGGTTGGGGTCGTGGGGCTTTCGGGACTGGGACCACAGCCGGGACCGCGGTCAATGTAATGTGTTATGAAGTACTAGGGTATCATAAGTTAGTAGGAGATTAAATTTCTTTAAGGCTGTCACCAAATATAAGAGTTAACAGGAGTAATGAAATGTGTTATGTAGTACTAGGGTATTATAAGTTAGTAGGAGATTAATAAATCAAATCTATATTATGCCTTTATAATACAGTTTACTTTTTTTTTGTTGGAGATAAGGAACCAGGATAGTAAAGTCCTACAAACTAGCAGGAGGCCAGAATGAAAATTATATAGTGGGGAAATCATCAAACGACTCCTCCCGCTCTGGGCAAAGCGGTAGGGAGTGTCAGACTTCTACTTACTAAAAACCACCCATGTTGCTAGAGATACCGCGGTATCTAATACAATACCTCCTTCCTACTTCTGTTCTCCTGGTAGTTTGTGGGACGAACATGTGGGACGAACACCGGACACTAAACCTTATCTATAGTATGAGAGATACCGCGGTATCTCTTTTATAATACAATACCTCCTTCCGACTGTATTTCGTTACTCCGAAGTTCGAAATACCGAAGTACGGTATACAGAAAGTTTGTGAGTCCGAATTACGTTAGTCAGAATGTACGCTATGACGAAGTACGGTATTCAGAATGTTCGTTACTCCGATGTACGTTACTCCGAAAGTTTGCTACTTCGAAGTACTGTACTCAGAATGTTCGTCACTCCGATGTACGTTACTTCGAAAGTTTGCTACTACGAAGTACTGTATTCAGAATGTACACTATCGCGAAGTACGGAACTCCGAAAGTTTGCTATGACCAATTACTCAATAATAATTGAGAATATTCCTCATTAGAGAGTATTTCGAATTAGTCAAGTATTATAAATGATGATTATTGTGCAAATAGGTTTTACAAGTCAGTAATTCTCAATTATTATTGAGTAATTGGTCATAGCAAACTTTCGGAGTTCCGTACTTCGCGATAATGTACATTCTGCATACAGTACTTCGTAGTAGCAAACTTTCGAAGTAACGTACATCGGAGTGACGAACATTCTGAGTACAGTACTTCGTAGTAGCAAACTTTCGGAGTAACGTACATCGGAGTAACGAACATTCTGAATACCGTACTTCGTCATAGCGTACATTCTGACTAACGTAATTCGGACTCACGAACTTTCTGTATACCGTACTTCGGTATTTCGAACTTCGGAGTAACGAAATACAGTCCCTCCTTCCTACTTCTGTTCTCCTGGTAGTTTGTGGGACGAACATGTGGGACGAACACAGGACACTAAACCTTATCTATATTATGTGTCTGACGGTACTTTGACTCTAAAAAAGGATTCGTCCGAAACGCCACTCGAAAATATTAATAACAGTGAAATTCCTGTCTCGACTCTCGACCGGATCGGGCGAGTTACAGCGGCCGAGTCGCCTACTGAGCCAGTAAAATAAGGATACTAAAATCCTACAGTCCTAGAAGTTGAAGAAGAAGAGATTATGTGACAATTCAAAGTCAAGGGTAAACGGATTTTTCACAAATTACCGCGGTTTCGACATATAGGGCTAAGAAGGAACACGGGTGGTTTTTAGTCAGTAGAGTCTGACACTCCCTTTCGCTCTGCCCAAGAGTGGGAGGGGTTATTTGATGATTTTCCACCCAAAAAAGAAGGGGTAAACGTATCTTGAAATCCACAAAACGAACAGGCATTGATCACCGCTAAGAGTACCTAACTTTTTATTCCACTCTTATAACTCTACTATCTTTAAAATCTCGCGATTTCAAATACTCTATCTATGTTATAATAACTCCTGACGCAAGTAGGTCAGTAAAGGTATTATCAAAACACTTTATCCATAAACAATTCGACCTAATACCCCACCATGCATGTCAATGCCATAGACAACCGTAGAATTAATAGGGATGTCCAGTTACTTACCGCGAATAGTATCGGGAACGGTCAAATATAATAACCATAGAGAATACTAAGTTATACGCGAAGGGAGTTTATATCTTTTAGTTTACATATCAATTCGAATGTAATGGATTACGAGTATTATCACTTTGTGGTCAACAGTGTTTATGGACCACCCTGTAGGTAGATGGTTCAAATTCAAATTCACAATTTATAGATAGTTTAAATATGTTTCAAATATTGGCACAGCATTACTGACCTTATGTTTACGCTTATTTAAGTCACTGTGAACTTAGCATCTCAAGTATAAGCATCTCAACAAATAACTTGAGTTCTGCTTGCATCCAGCATAGTTCCGTAGTTCCTGATAGTTTATAACGATTGTTCAATTCATTTGCCCTGAAAAATCCAATTTTAAAAATGAGATGCCAACTTCACATATGACATCGCAGCATCTCATCATATTAAAGGTTTTTCAGGATCAAGGAGTTGTTTTAAACATAGTTCTATACCTCCTGATTGATTGTAACAATAGTTCTGTTCCTTAACCGTCAAAATAGCAATTTTGAAAATGAGATGCCAACTTCACATATGACATCGCAGCATCTCATCATATTAAAGGTTTTTCAGGATCAAGGAGTTGTTTTAAACATAGTTCTATACCTCCTGATTGATTATAACAATAGTTCTGTTCCTTAACCGTCAAAATAGCAATTTTGAAAATGAGATGCTAACTTCCTACATGACGTCATAGCATCTCACAGTATTTTCAGTGTTTTAACACCAAGGAGTTGTATTAAGCATAGTTCTATATACCCTGATTAATTTTAAGCAGTGTTCCGCCAATTTGCCGCCAAAGTCGCGACGCGACGCGAGAAGAACCAAAAACCGTGTCAAGTTAGCTTTGGTTACAATTAACTGACAGTTCTGCCCAGCATCTCAGCCGTTTTCGTTACCTACGCTATAAATACGTCCAATGCTGCAGTACTCCGCTTTCAAAACACACCACACTACACATTTTAGCGAGAAAAACCAAAAACCGTGTCAGGTTGGCTTTAGTTACAATTAACTGACAGTTCTGCCCAGCATCTCAGCCTTTTTCATTACCAATGCAATAACTACGGCTTGTAATGCTGTATAACGCTTTCAGGACACACCACACTACAAAACATAAAACCAAAAAAAAAGTTTTGACCTTTTACTGACAGTTCTGCCCAGCATCTCAGCCGTTTTCATTACCTACGCTATAAATACGTCCAATGCTGCAGTACTCCGGTTTCAAAACACACCACACTACACATTTTAGCGAGAAAAACCAAAATACGTGTCATGTTGGCTTTAATTATTTTTAACTGATAGTTCTGCCCAGCATCTCAGCCTTTTTGATTACCAATGTTATAAATACGGCTACTACTGCTGTATAACGCTTTCAGGACACACCACACTTCAAGTTGTAGCGAAAAACATAAAACCAAAAAAAAAGTTTTGACCTTTTACTGACAGTTCTGCCCAGCATCTCAGCCGTTTTCATTACCTACGCTATAAATACGTCCAATGCTGCAGTACTCCGCTTTCAAAACACACCACACTACACATTTTAGCGAGAAAAACCAAAATCCGTGTCATGTTGGCTTTAATTATTTTTAACTGATAGTTCTGCCCAGCATCTCAGCCTTTTTGATTACCAATGTTATAAATACGGCTACTACTGCTGTATAACGCTTTCAGGACACACCACACTTCAAGTTGTAGCGAAAAACATAAAACCAAAAAAAAAGTTTTGACCTTTTACTGACAGTTCTGCCCAGCATCTCAGCCGTTTTCATTACCTACGCTATAAATACGTCCAATGCTGCAGTACTCCGCTTTCAAAACACACCACACTACACATTTTAACGAGAAAAACCAAAAGCCGTGTCATGTTGGCTTTAATTATTTTTAACTGATAGTTCTGCCCAGCATCTCAGCCTTTTTGATTACCAATGTTATAAATACGGCTTCTACTGCTGTATAACGCTTTCAGGACACACCACACTACAAGTTGTAGCGAAAAACAAAAAACCAAAAAAAAAGTTTTGACCTTTTACTGACAGTTCTGCCCAGCATCTCAGCCGTTTTCGTTACCTACGCTATAAATACGTCCAATGCTGCAGTACTCCGCTTTCAAAACACACCACACTACACATTTTAGCGAGAAAATCCAAAAACCATGCCAGGTTGGCTTTAGTTACAATTAACTGACAGTTCTACCCAGCATCTCAGCCTTTTTCATTACCAATGCAATAAATACGGCTACTACTGCTGTATAACGCTTTCAGGACACACCACACTACAAGTTGTAGCGAAAAACAAAAAACCAAAAAAAAAGTTTTGACCTTTTACTGACAGTTCTGCCCAGCATCTCAGCCGTTTTCATTACCTACGCTATAAATACGTCCAATGCTTCAGTACTCCGCTTTCAAAACACACCACACTACACATTTTAGCGAGAAAAACCAAAAACCATGTCAGGTTGGCTTTAGTTACAATTAACTGACAGTTCTGCCCAGCATCTCAGCCTTTTTCATTACCAATGCAATAAATACGGCTACTACTGCTGTATAACGCTTTCAGGACACACCACACTACAAGTTGTAGCGAAAAACAAAAAACTAAAAAAAAAGTTTTGACCTTTTACTGACAGTTCTGCCCAGCATCTCAGCTGTTTTCATTACCAACGCTATAAATACGTCTAATGCTGCAGTACTCCGCTTTCAAAACACACCACACTACACATTTTAGCGAGAAAAACCAAAATCCGTGTCATGTTGGCTTTAATTAATTTTAACTGATAGTTCCGCCCAGCATCTCAGCCTTTTTCATTACCAATGCAATAACTACGGCTTGTAATGTTGTATAACGCTTTCAGGACACACCACACTACAAGTTGTAGCGAAAAACATAAAACCAAAAAAAAAGTTTTGACCTTTTACTGACAGTTCTGCCCAGCATCTCAGCCGTTTTCATTACCTTCGTTATAAATACGTCCAATGCTGCAGTACTCCGCTTTCAAAACACACCACACTACACATTTTAGCGAGAAAAACCAAAATCCGTGTCATGTTGGCTTTCATTAATTTTAACTGATAGTTCTGCCCAGCATCTCAGCCTTTTTCATTACCAATGCAATAAATACGGCTACTACTGCTGTATAACGCTTTCAGGACACACCACACTACAAGTTGTAGCGAAAAACAAAAAACTAAAAAAAAAGTTTTGACCTTTTACTGACAGTTCTGCCCAGCACCTCAGCCGTTTTCATTACCTACGCTATAAATACGTCTAATGCTGCAGTACTCCGCTTTCAAAACACACCACACTACACATTTTAGCGAGAAAAACCAAAATCCGTGTCATGTTGGCTTTAATTATTTTTAACTGATAGTTCTGCCCAGCATCTCAGCCTTTTTCATTACCGATGCAATAACTACGGCTTGTAATGCTGTATAACGCTTTCAGGACACACCACACTACAAGTTGTAGCGAAAAACATAAAACCAAAAAAAAAGTTTTGACCTTTTACTGACAGTTCTGCCCAGCATCTCAGCCGTTTTCATTACCTACGCTATAAATACGTCCAATGCTGCAGTATTCCGCTTTCAAAACACACCACACTACACATTTTAGCGAGAAAAACCAAAAACCGTGTCAGGTTGGCTTTAGTTACAATTAACTGACAGTTCTGCCCAGCATCTCAGCCGTTTTCGTTACCTACGCTATAAATACGTTCAATGCTAAGTGAGTTATCACCGTTAAACCTATCGAAGAACATGCACCAATCAAACCCAAACCTATAACTGAAAATTTCATCAAAAGCGAAAGTACTCCGCTTTCAAAACACCACAGCAATCAATTTTTGTGCAAATCAAAGTTGCCATTTTTCTCCAAAACTAATAGTCCGATTTTGATGAAAACTCACCAGGGGGCGTTGCAGTAAACATTTGTTTGTGCAAAACCAAAGCTACTACTGTCCGGTTTTAATGCAGTTTGTTGGTGATTAGTGAGGGTCCTTAAATAGATGTTATGGTAGTAACTCACTAGAGGGATGCTGCAGATATATTAAACTTCAGTGATTCGCCCTTCGAGATTACACTTATTACTTGTAGTAGCACGGATATGTGCTGCCATCTTACACGATTTTAGAGCAATAAAAATAAATCAATTTTATGCGCCCTAATGTGGGTATCTCATACACGTTTTGTGTGGCTGCCATCGCGCACGTAATTTTCTTATCGTAAATTAGTTTGTGTATTCTAGACTTTTCAGTGATATTTCAGTGATGGAAAAACGGAAACGTTACGACGAGGAGGCGTATTTAGCTCGGAAAATGCGAAAATTAGTGAAAAAGATGTCTCGTGTTCGGCGTAAACAAAGGAAGTACGACAGTACTAGTTCGGATTTTGAACAGAACCAGTATTCTGATAGTGACCATCACCCAGCAGAATCTTCGCAGGAGGCTTAACAAAACAAAGGTCGGTAACATTTTAAATTCCGAATGATGAAAACGTCCGCTTCGGTTGGCGACGCCGCCGCCGCCGCCGGCGCACCGCACCGGATCGCGTGTCCTTGACCTACTTTTTCTTACAGAACATTTTGTTGCTGTATGAATGAATTTCAAGAAGCTGTATAAATTTCTTTTGCCATTTGGTCTTAATATAGCACCTTATGTGTTTACAAAAATTATGCGTCCAGTAATGCAATTTCTACGTAATCAAGGCTTATTGTCCGTCATTTATTTAGATGATCTATTGTTATTTGGGAATACTTATACGTGTACTAATATTTATATGTGTATGAACTATCAGTTAATTGTAACTAAAGCCAACCTGACACGGTTTTTGGTTATTCTCGCTAAAATGTGTAGTGTGGTGTGTTTTGAAAGCGGAGTACTGCAGCATTGGACGTATTTATAGCGTAGGTAACGAAAACGGCTGAGATGCTGGGCAGAACTGTCAGTAAAAGGTCAAATTTTTTTTTTTGGTTTTTTGTTTTTCGCTACAACTTGTAGTGTGGTGTGTCCTGAAAGCGTTATACAGCAGTAGTAGCCGTATTTATAACATTGGTAATCAAAAAGGCTGAGATGCTGGGCAGAACTATCAGTTAAAAATAATTAAAGCCAACATGACACGGATTTTGGTTTTTCTCGCTAAAATGTGTAGTGTGGTGTGTTTTGAAAGCGGAGTACTGCAGCATTGGACGTATTTATAGCGTAGGTAATGAAAACGGCTGAGATGCTGGGCAGAACTGTCAGTAAAAGGTCAAAACTTTTTTTTTGGTTTTATGTTTTTCGCTACAACTTGAAGTGTGGTGTGTCCTGAAAGCGTTATACAGCAGTAGCAGCCGTATTTATAACATTGGTAATCAAAAAGGCTGAGATGCTGGGCAGAACTATCAGTTAAAAATAATTAAAGCCAACATGACACGGATTTTGGTTTTTCTCGCTAAAATGTGTAGTGTGGTGTGTTTTGAAAGCGTAGTACTGCAGCATTGGACGTATTTATAGCGTAGGTAATGAAAACGGCTGAGATGCTGGGCAGAACTGTCAGTAAAAGGTCAAAACTTTTTTTTTGGTTTTATGTTTTTCGCTACAACTTGTAGTGTGGTGTGTCCTGAAAGCGTTATACAGCAGTAGTAGCCGTATTTATTGCATTGGTAATGAAAAAGGCTGAGATGCTGGGCAGAACTGTCAGTTAATTGTAACTAAAGCCAACCTGACACGGTTTTTGGTTTTTCTCGCTAAAATGTGTAGTGTGGTGTGTTTTGAAAGCGGAGTACTGCAGCATTGGACGTATTTATAGCGTAGGTAACGAAAACGGCAGAGATGCTGGGCAGAACTGTCAGTAAAAGGTCAAAACTTTTTTTTTGGTTTTTTGTTTTTCGCTACAACTTGTAGTGTGGTGTGTCCTGAAAGCGTTATACAGCAGTAGTAGGCGTATTTATAACATTGGTAATCAAAAAGGCTGAGATGCTGGGCAGAACTATCAGTTAAAGGAGAATGGGCTTATTGGTACACCCCTCCAATAGCAATGAGATATACGTCGTTAGATAGCTCTTTTTAACTGAAACAATATTTACTATTACAGTTTTGTTGAAATGTTTGTCCGTTTTGAGTTATAGCTCAAAAACAAAAGTAAAAATGGATACCTATTAACGTTATAATATCTTAGTGTGTAAGCTAAAATTACATCAATGTCGTTGTATATAACGTAATTCGTAATTATCATAACAAAACATAACATCACGCCTGTAATTCCCGAAGGGTTAGGCAGAGGTGTAGGTGCCTAATAGTAGGTACACCCACTTTTCGTCAGTTATGTTTAAGTCCCATGTAATAAGGGGCGAGCCTATTGCCATCAACCTGGCACAAATCCAGACACCATGGCTGCTACCAAGAAATTCTTGAGGGAAACTCCAATAACACTTTGTCCGACCAGGGAGAATGTATGGAAGCTGGTACACCCCTCCAATAGCAATGTCATATACGTCGTTGGATAGGTCTTTTTAAATGGAACAATATTTACTTTGACAGTTTTGTCGAAATGTTTGTCCATTCTGAGTTATAGGTTAAAAACAAAAGTAAAAATTGATGATATTAATATTGTGAAATCTTGGTGTAAAAAGGAAAATAACACGTCGTTGTATAATAATATATATTATTATAGTATAATAATGTAATTCGCAAATAACATAACATACCATCACGCCTGTAATGCCTAAAGGGTTAGACTGAGGTGTAACTTATAATAATACACCGATGTTTTCGGCAGTTATGTTTCCCATGTAATAGAGGGTGAACCTATTGCCATGAACTAGGCATAAATACAAATTCCTTGACTGATACTGACAAATTCTTGAAAGAAGAAGAGCAAATCCAATAGGTAACAATTTACCCGACCCGGGAATCGAACGCAGGGCCTCATGTTCAGCAGTCGCGCTTGCAACCACTAGATCAACGAGACATTCAAAAATTACCAATTAATAAAATGTACGTAAACAGATGAGTACTTTGTGTCGGAATACTAAAAACTTTTTTAACTTTGGTTTTTGAGATATAACTCAGGATGGACAAACTATTTCGGCAAAGCTGTCATAGTAGATATTGTTCCATTTAAAAAGACCTATCCAACGACGTATATGACATTGCTATTGGAGGGGTGTACCAGCTTCCATACATTCTCCCTGGTCGGACAAAGTGTTATTGGGTTTTCCCTTACGAATTTCTCAGTAGCAGCCACGAAGTCTCGATTTGTACATAGTTGATGACAATAGGCTTGCCACCTATTACTTGGATATTAAACATAACTTGGATATACTATCAGATACCCCTCTACCTAACCCTACTACCTACCTTCGGGGGCTACCGGCGTGATGATATGTTATGTTATTTGCGAATTACATTATTTTATTATTATACAACGACGTTAGTGTTATTTTCCCTTACACACCAAGATATCACAATATTAATAATATGATTTTTTACTTTTGTTTAAGAATAGAATAGAATAGAATATGTATTTATTCGCTAATGGACAGCAGCAACACAAAAGAGCAGCACATATATAAACAAATAACAACAAACAGCTTAACAATTAATTAAACAGCTCAACTGCGCTGAGCATGCCCATAACGAAAGGGTAGCCAACTCAGCATATGCTGGGTGTAAAACACTCAGCGCTGGTTTTCAGTAGGCCCCCCGCAGTGACACACGGATGAGGGTAGTAGGTAGTAAATAAATAATTTTATTCTAGTATAACCTTTAACTCAGAATGGACAAACATTTCGACAAAACTGTCAAAGTAAATATTGTTCCATTTAAAAAGACCTATCCAACGACGTATATGACATTGCTATTGGAGGGGTGTACCAGCTTCCATACATTCTCCCTGGTCGGACAAAGTGTTATTGGAGTTTCCCTCAAGAATTTCTTGGTAGCAGCCATGGTGTCTGGATTTGTGCCAGGTTGATGGCAATAGGCTCGCCCCCTATTACATGGGACTTAAACATAACTGACGAAAAGTGGGTGTACCTACTATTAGGCACCTACACCTCTGCCTAACCCTTCGGGAATTACAGGCGTGATGTTACGTTTTGTTATGATAATTACGAATTACGTTATATACAACGACATTGATGTAATTTTAGCTTACACACTAAGATATTATAACGTTAATAGGTATCCATTTTTACTTTTGTTTTTGAGCTATAACTCAAAACGGACAAACATCTCAACAAAACTGTAATAGTAAATATTGTTTCAGTTAAAAAGAGCTATCCAACGACGTATATCTCATTGCTATTGGAGGGGTGTACCAGCTTTCATACATTTTCGCCCATTCTCTTTTAACTAAAGCCAACCTGACACGGTTTTTGGTTTTTCTCGCTAAAATGTGTAGTGTGGTGTGTTTTGAAAGCGGAGTACTGCAGCATTGGACGTATTTATAGCGTAGGTAACGAAAACGGCTGAGATGCTGGGCAGAACTGTCAGTAAAAGGTCAAAACTTTTTTTTTGGTTTTTTGTTTTTCGCTACAACTTGTAGTGTGGTGTGTCCTGAAAGCGTTATACAGCAGTAGTAGCCGTATTTATTGCATTGGTAATGAAAAAGGCTGAGATGCTGGGCAGAACTATCAGTTAAAGTTAATTAAAGCCAACATGACACGGATTTTGGTTTTTCTCGCTAAAATGTGTAGTGTGGTGTGTTTTGAAAGCGGAGTACTGCAGCATTGGACGTATTTATAGCGTAGGTAACGAAAACGGCTGAGATGCTGGGCAGAACTGTCAGTAAAAGGTCAATTTTTTTTTTTTGGTTTTTTGTTTTTCGCTACAACTTGTAGTGTGGTGTGTCCTGAAAGCGTTATACAGCAGTAGTAGCCGTATTTATAACATTGGTAATCAAAAAGGCTGAGATGCTAGGCAGAACTATCAGTTAAAAATAATTAAAGCCAACATGACACGGATTTTGGTTTTTCTCGCTAAAATGTGTTGTGTGGTGTGTTTTGAAAGCGGAGTACTGCAGCATTGGACGTATTTATAGCGTAGGTAACGAAAACGGCTGAGATGCTGGGCAGAACTGTCACTAAAAGGTCAAATTTTTTTTTTTGGTTTTTTGTTTTTCGCTACAACTTGTAGTGTGGTGTGTCCTGAAAGCGTTATACAGCAGTAGTAGCCGTATTTATAACATTGGTAATCAAAAAGGCTGAGATGCTGGGCAGAACTATCAGTTAAAAATAATTAAAGCCAACATGACACGGATTTTGGTTTTTCTCGCTAAAATGTATAGTGTGGTGTGTTTTGAAAGCGGAGTACTGCAGCATTGGACGTATTTATAGCGTAGGTAATGAAAACGGCTGAGATGCTGGGCAGAACTGTCAGTAAAAGGTCAAAACTTTTTTTTTGGTTTTATGTTTTTCGCTACAACTTGAAGTGTGGTGTGTCCTGAAAGCGTTATACAGCAGTAGTAGCCGTATTTATTGCATTGGTAATGAAAAAGGCTGAGATGCTGGGCAGAACTGTCAGTTAATTGTAACTAAAGCCAACCTGACACGGTTTTTGGTTTTTCTCGCTAAAATGTGTAGTGTGGTGTGTTTTGAAAGCGAAGTACTGCAGCATTGGACGTATTTATAGCGTAGGTAATGAAAACGGCTGAGATGCTGGGCAGAACTGTCAGTAAAAGGTCAAAACTTTTTTTTTGGTTTTATGTTTTTCGCTACAACTTGTAGTGTGGTGTGTCCTGAAAGCGTTATACAGCATTACAAGCCGTAGTTATTGCATTGGTAATGAAAAAGGCTGAGATGCTGGGCAGAACTGTCAGTTAATTGTAACTAAAGCCAACCTGACACGGTTTTTGGTTTTTCTCGCTAAAATGTGTAGTGTGGTGTGTTTTGAAAGCGGAGTACTGCAGCATTGGACGTATTTATAGCGTAGGTAATGAAAACGGCTGAGATGCTGGGCAGAACTGTCAGTAAAAGGTCAAAACTTTTTTTTTGGTTTTATGTTTTTCGCTACAACTTGAAGTGTGGTGTGTCCTGAAAGCGTTATACAGCAGTAGTAGCCGTATTTATAACATTGGTAATCAAAAAGGCTGAGATGCTGGGCAGAACTATCAGTTAAAAATAATTAAAGCCAACATGACACGGATTTTGGTTTTTCTCGCTAAAATGTGTAGTGTGGTGTGTTTTGAAAGCGGAGTACTGCAGCATTGGACGTATTTATAGCGTAGGTAATGAAAACGGCTGAGATGCTGGGCAGAACTGTCAGTAAAAGGTCAAAACTTTTTTTTTGGTTTTATGTTTTTCGCTACAACTTGAAGTGTGGTGTGTCCTGAAAGCGTTATACAGCATTACAAGCCGTAGTTATTGCATTGGTAATGAAAAAGGCTGAGATGCTGGGCAGAACTGTCAGTTAAAGTTAATTAAAGCCAACATGACACGGATTTTGGTTTTTCTCGCTAAAATGTGTAGTGTGGTGTGTTTTGAAAGCGGAGTACTGCAGCATTGGACGTATTTATAGCGTAGGTAACGAAAACGGCTGAGATGCTGGGCAGAACTGTCAGTAAAAGGTCAAATTTTTTTTTTTGGTTTTTTGTTTTTCGCTACAACTTGTAGTGTGGTGTGTCCTGAAAGCGTTATACAGCAGTAGTAGCCGTATTTATAACATTGGTAATCAAAAAGGCTGAGATGCTGGGCAGAACTATCAGTTAAAAATAATTAAAGCCAACATGACACGGATTTTGGTTTTTCTCGCTAAAATGTGTAGTGTGGTGTGTTTTGAAAGCGGAGTACTGCAGCATTGGACGTATTTATAGCGTAGGTAACGAAAACGGCTGAGATGCTGGGCAGAACTGTCAGTAAAAGGTCAAAACTTTTTTTTTGGTTTTATGTTTTTCGCTACAACTTGAAGTGTGGTGTGTCCTGAAAGCGTTATACAGCAGTAGTAGCCGTATTTATTGCATTGGTAATGAAAAAGGCTGAGATGCTGGGCAGAACTGTCAGTTAATTGTAACTAAAGCCAACCTGACACGGTTTTTGGTTTTTCTCGCTAAAATGTGTAGTGTGGTGTGTTTTGAAAGCGAAGTACTGCAGCATTGGACGTATTTATAGCGTAGGTAATGAAAACGGCTGAGATGCTGGGCAGAACTGTCAGTAAAAGGTCAAAACTTTTTTTTTGGTTTTATGTTTTTCGCTACAACTTGTAGTGTGGTGTGTCCTGAAAGCGTTATACAGCATTACAAGCCGTAGTTATTGCATTGGTAATGAAAAAGGCTGAGATGCTGGGCAGAACTGTCAGTTAATTGTAACTAAAGCCAACCTGACACGGTTTTTGGTTTTTCTCGCTAAAATGTGTAGTGTGGTGTGTTTTGAAAGCGGAGTACTGCAGCATTGGACGTATTTATAGCGTAGGTAACGAAAACGGCTGAGATGCTGGGCAGAATTGTCAGTTAATTGTAACCAAAGCTAACTTGACACGGTTTTTGGTTCTTCTCGCGTCGCGTCGCGACTTTGGCGGCAAATTGGCGGAACACTGCTTAAAATTAATCAGGGTATATAGAACTATGCTTAATACAACTCCTTGGTGTTAAAACACTGAAAATACTGTGAGATGCTATGACGTCATGTAGGAAGTTAGCATCTCATTTTCAAAATTGCTATTTTGACGGTTAAGGAACAGAACTATTGTTATAATCAATCAGGAGGTATAGAACTGTGTTTAAAACAACTCCTTGATCCTGAAAAACCTTTAATATGATGAGATGCTGCGATGTCATATGTGAAGTTGGCATCTCATTTTCAAAATTGCTATTTTGACGGTTAAGGAACAGAACTATTGTTACAATCAATCAGGAGGTATAGAACTATGTTTAAAACAACTCCTTGATCCTGAAAAACCTTTAATATGATGAGATGCTGCGATGTCATATGTGAAGTTGGCATCTCATTTTTTAAATTGGATTTTTCAGGGCAAATGAATTGAACAATCGTTATAAACTATCAGGAACTATGGAACTATGCTGGATGCAAGCAGAACTCAAGTTATTTGTTGAGATGCTTATACTTGAGATGCTAAGTTCACAGTGACCTTATTTAATACCTTATGGTATTTAGATCTTTTCTCTAAATATTGCAATTGATCAGAATTTTAATTGACAGAATATAATACAGTTAACTAACATTGGACAAGAAAAAAAGTGCAGGACTCCAAATAACTAAATTAGTTATGATGTGCATAATAACTTCTTTTTGGGTATAATTATTGGACCTAGTACAATAATATCGCCCCACTGCTGCTGGGCAAAGGCCTACCTCCATTTCTTTCAACTGTCACGATTATATGCAACTTCTTTTCAAGTCTCAAGGAAGTCTTCTAGTTCGTCCCGCCAAAAAAAAAACGGGTCCGCGGTACACCACGCCGGAGATGGCGCGCCATCTCCGGCGTGGTGTACCGTGACCCGTTTTGGGTATTTTTTTAAAACGAATAACGTTGCATTTGTTTAATAATTATCATCATCATCGGCCTAGCCTTTTCACAACAATGTTGCGATGGCTTCCAGTCATAACAATCAATTTTTTTTTTACTTTTTTTTCTGTAGCATACACTGACCAACTGATAGGCAAAGGCCTCCCCCATGGTTTTCCAAGCTTTTTAACAATTTGCTTAATTGATTAATTTTCTACGACAGCAGTGACTCTAAATTGGCCTGTCATGTCATCTGGGCCCCGAGTCTGCTATTCAATAGTGTCAGAATGGTCGATCATTGATCTCATAATGGTTGATTTACGACAAGCCCGAGTCTGCTATTCAATAGTGTCAGAATGGTCGATCATTGATCTCATAATGGTTGATTTACGACAAGCCAAAAAGTACCTTAAGTCGACAGTCATAAGGTACTTTTTGGCTTGTCATCAATCAACCATTATGAGATCAATGATCGACCATTCTGACACTATTGAATAGCAGACTTGGGGCCCTGCTCTTATGCTGCAACAGGTTGTACAGTCACCTGCAAAATTACATGGATACTTTGTTGTCTATTTTCCTGTGAACGTTTTTAGTCGATAACTAGTTTACGTTAGGTGGTGTCATTTCTCGCTTCACACGATTTTATTTCTGAATTGTCCATGCATTTTTGCAGGTGACTGTACCTATACGAGTATCAGTTTCTATTTTCATCTCAAGAGCATAATGACCAATCATCACAAGTACTCACTAACTCCACCAAATTATATCATTTGTTACTTATGATCGGCAATTGGACAACCGACAATGGTCTCTTGACCCTACTCGCGGTCATTTCAATTTGCGACAGACGGCAATTCGCCACAGGCCGACAATCAATCGCAAATCGCAATGAATTACTTTCTTTGTTCTCTTATCTTTATCTTGATTCATCTTAATTTGGTAATTCGTAACGCGTTCGAAAGTTCTTGCAGTTTGACGGAGAGTTGGGGAAAATTAAGTTTTAATTTCGTTGTCGTTTTGTTCTTGACTGCCTCTGCCTCGTTACCATGGTCTAGTGGCCGCAAGCCCGATTGCTGAGCATGAGGTTTGATTTCTCGGGTTGGACAAAGTGTTATTGGGTTTTTCTTTCAGAAAATTCTCAGTAGCATACACGGGGTCTGGATATGTGCCCGGTCGATAGCGATAGGGTCGCCCCCTATTACATGGGACTCATAACTGGCGAAATGTGGGTTTTCTATTGGACTTCCCTCCGGCTGTCATTGCGCGCGGTTTATACTGGCTTCGCTCCTGCTTTTTAATTACGATTGTTGTGTTTCGCGTTTAATTCTCGGCTTGTGATTTGTTTCCAGTTGTGTGATTTAGTGTTGAGTGCTCGTGTAGTAAGTTTTTCTGGCATTTTAACGTCGGTTTTATTGGTAATAAGTTAGTTTCGTCGTCATTCGGTGAGTACATTTATTTTTTTTGGGTGTGTGGGTACCTCGTCATACATTTGCCGTATTTGTCTTCTATTATTTATTTTACTGTTAACGATATAATCAAGTACGTTTTAGTTTGAAATCCATAATTTATAATATGTTGACTACAAACGACGAACCTCCGGATCGCGGAAAAGAAACAATGCGCCGGAATGATGAAACACCTACCTCCGGTAATCCGAAACGATTGTTCAGGGAAATGTCTCCTACGTACATTTCGCCCAACGACAGATCAAAACGGCTTCATACATCCAATTCTATTGAAAAGTCTTCGCCGTTATTAAGTGCCAGTCCAAGTGCGAGCCATGACGACTATTACGATTTAGTTTCTCAGGCGTCTGTATTTCTAACCAAAATTAATGAACTTGTTAATGACCAAGGTTCCCGAATTAATGTTGCAAATAAATCTGCCATCATGGACATGACTCAGCGCATAACGTCCATTGTTTCTTTGTTAGCCATAAAATCATCCTCCAATGAAACAAAATTAGCAGTTACAGAACGCGAATTGGATAAATTGAAATCAAATAATAGTGTCAATACAAGTAACTGTAACAAAATTTCTTATGCGGATTCATTAAAACTTCGTCTACCTAAAACTAAACTAGCGCCGGTTGTGGACTCACGCGCGCCCGTACCTTGTGTCGTAGCTTACCCCACCGCTGAGCGACTAGCTGATTACTCATCGTCGTCTGCTACTAAACAAGCACTCATGAAGGCGATCAATCCCAGTGACGACGGGTTTCAAATTGTAGGCGTTAGAAAAACGGCTAAATCTGGAGTCGTGTTACGTGTCGCTAATGATAGCCAAATTAAAAAATTGCAATCGGTCGACGCTATTAGGTCCGCCGGCCTGCGACTTGAAAAACCAAAAGGCCGAAAGCCCCGTATATTAGTTAAGGACGTGCCATCCTCAATGGAAGACAATGCTTTTTTGCACGCATTGTACCGTCAAAACATTCAAAATGAACTGCCAATACAAGAGGATGATTTTATTAAATCAACTAAAATCTATCGTCGGCGGTCCTTAGATAACGGCCGCAAGTGGATTGGCATTGAAATCGAGTCCAACGTGCGTAAACATTTAGTGTCCACTAAGGAAAAATTATTTATTGATTGGGCGACTTGCCGGTTCAATGACGACGTTGATGTAGTCCGTTGTCTACATTGTCAACAGTTCGGTCACGTTAAAAAATACTGCGTTAACAAGTCACCTACCTGTGCTAATTGCTCCGAAGCACATGAAACAAACGACTGCCCGCATAAGGACAATTTAAATTTTATACCTACTTGCGTGGCGTGTAAGCGTTTTAAAAAACCATTTGACCATCGTTGCGGGTCACCAGAGTGTACTACCTACAAACTTAAGCTCGAACAGTTAATCCTCAACACAAACTACTAAAATAATGGATAGTTTAAATATAGGACAATTAAATCTCCACAACGATAGGGTAGCGACTTCTGAACTAGACAAATTAATTATCGATTACAGCTTAGACATAGTACTTGTTCAAGAGCAATATCAAAACGCGCGCTTACGTCATAAAGTAGTTCAGCTGGATTCAAAGTCACGAGCCGGAATTTACGTAGCGCGTTCTTCTAAGTTTACAGTAACGTCTTTGCGTAACCTCATGACGCCGCACTGTGCCGTTGCGGAAGTCTCCTCGGCTTCCTATAAAGTTTACGTTGTGAGCTGCTACTTTCAATATTCAGACCCTGTTGGTCCTCACATACATAACCTCCGTCATGTCTTGCGGTCACTCTCTGGCTGTAAAGTTATCGTTGGCGCGGATGTTAACGCGTCCTCGTCTCTGTGGTATGGCAAGGTTCGGTCTACGGATTCCGACCGACGTTCCGCTGTCGAAGATTTCATTGCTGAAATGAACCTATCGATTCATAATACCCCAGATGCACCACCTACTTTTTGCAGCCAAATGGGCGAATCTTGTATTGACGTCACACTTTCTAGTGCAGACGTTCGCTTGGATAGGTGGCGTGTCCTACCGGATGCGTCATGTAGCGATCATCGGCTTATCGTGTACGAATTTGTTCCGATGTTTACTCAAGGTCCGTCACATTCACATATCATTGGTAACTTTAGGTATAAAAGTAAAGGCGCGAATTGGGAATTCTTTAGCTTGCTTTTTGCGTCTAACACCAAAGACTTCACTCGAGACGGGCTATCAGCTGAAGAAAGTGCTGAAATTATGTCAGACGCCTTCACTTACTGTGCTGACATCGCCATTGGTCGCGGATCTATGACCAATATCCGCAGATGTGATTGGTGGTGTGATTACTTAATTGAACAACGTAAAAGTTATCGCCGAGCGCGTAGACATTTAAATAAACTTAAAAAGCGAAAAGTCACCGGAGACCCCCTAACCTCTGCTTTGAATGTGTTTAGAGTTGCCAAGTCCCGCTACAGAGCATCGGTAGAAAAATCTAAAGGTAATTTACTGCGGAAAATAGTAGAAAAATTAGATAAAGAAGGTCCGTGGTCTCCTTTGTATCACGAGTTCAAAGCAAATCGATCAGTGGATCTTGCGTTCGTCGAAAACATTAAAGTAAACAACAAACACACCACCGGTATTGAGGAGACAACCGAAGTTCTATTAAATACGTTGATACCTGATGATTTGCCTGATAATGACAATGACTACCACAAGCAGATCAGGGCGTGGGCGGCTGTGCCACCTGAATCACCATCGTCAGACCTTCCATCCATTGACGAATTCATTAAAGTTGTCAGGAAACTCCCGCTCAACAAATCGTCAGGTGAAGATAAAATATCTAATCGGATGATAATAGAAGCATGTAAAACAGCGGCCGACGCAATTTTAAGTGTTTACAACCGTTGTATTGCAGAAGGCGTTTTTCCTCGTATATGGCGACGCGGCTTTATACGAATAATTCCGAAAAGTGGCGACAAGCCTCCGGACGATCCTAAGTCTTACCGCCCTATAACACTGTTACCATCTTTGGGGAAACTCCTGGAGCGTCTTATCGTTCCACGTTTACTGCCAGACGGACCGAAATTTCACAACAACCAATTCGGTTTTACCGTGGGAAAATCTACCGTAGACGCGGCACTTTCTGTCAGGAAAATTGTCAATACATCCGAACATAAATACGTAGTTGGGATCTTTCTAGATATTTCTGGGGCTTTTGATAACGCGTGGTGGCCGATGCTACTCCTTAAACTAAAAATTCGTGGTTGCCCTAAAAACATATACAATCTTGTTTACTCGTACTTCTTAAATGGTTCCGCGAAACTCAAACTCGGACATCATTCTATGTCAAAGTCCCTTACCATGGGATGCCCTCAGGGTTCGGTTATGGGTCCGTATGTATGGAACGTAGGCTTCGATGACTTCCTCGCGATTCCACTTCCATACGGCTGTTCATTAACCGGTTACGCGGACGACGGCCTGCTGCTCATTCAGTCAAGTACTCGGGCTGGACTCGAAAATTTGGCTGACACTTGCCTAAAATTAATATCCCAGTGGGGTGATCGTAACCGTCTGACCTTTGCACCGCATAAAACTTATCAACTTCTTTTAAAAGGTAATCTTAAATCATGGCCTAGTATTAAATTTAATAACGTTCCCGTGAAAAAGAAGGAGTCCGTATGCTACCTTGGGTTTGTCTTAGAGAGGAATTTTTCATTCATTGAACACATAAAAACCGTCGGTGAAAAAGCTAAAAAGAACTTTTATGCTTTAACGAGAATATCCAAATCTACGTGGGGTTTATCATTTTTAACTTTAAAGACGATCTATGGGGCTACTTACTTGGGGTGTATGTGCTACGGGGCACCAGTTTGGGCCGATAGGGCCACCATAGGAGCTGTACGACGTAAATTACTTCAAAGTCAGCGGTTGGCTTTGATTTTCTTGTGTAAAGCATATAGGACGGTTAGTACTGAAGCCTTACCTGTACTGGCAGGGGTACTTCCAGTTGATCTTGAAGTACAGCGCCGTGCTTCAATGTACTACTGCGCACGAGAGACCACGGACGCAGATTTTTTAACGCAACGTGACCGTGCTAAAATAGCTAGATTACTTAAACCACAGACTGACGTCTGGGAGGAACTTTTGTCTGAATGGCAATGTAGGTGGGATAATTCCATCAAAGGCCGACACCTCCACCAGTTCTTTCCATCCGTTCGTGAGCGGCTGGCCAGGACATGGCTGGAGGTGGATCACTGTGTCGCCCAATTTCTCACAGGTCATGGTAACTTTAAGAGTAAATTATTTTCCTTCAAGCTTGTTGCCTCGCCTTTTTGTCAATGTTCTACATCTGACTGCGAATTTGAACAAACTGCACATCACATTTTATGGGAGTGTAGTCTTTGGCAGAATGAACGTAATATTATGTTAAATAGTGTACAGGTTACATCCGGAGTTATTTACTATACGGACCTTGTAGAAACTAGAACAAATTTCCGTGCGTTCAAGCATTTTTGTCATACCTATTATTGGAATCAAATATAACAGCTCACAACTTAGGACCCAGTAATATTAATGACAATAATATCCGTCGTGCTAGGCAACTGGGCTTATCCCAGTTGTATACGTCCCTGTGTGCCTATTGGCCTTGTTCTGTTCTGTCTCCTGCTGATATGGAGGGAAGTGGAAATTATGTTTTTTTCCTACTCCTCCGCTATTCTTTTCTGATTAATTTCGTTGCGGGATCCAAGACAGTTAAATCGCTTCTCTGGGACTTCGTCGAGCTTCATTGTCTCGGCGCTTTTCTTGTGGTCGCCACTGTTGATTCTGGCTAACAGGAGTTACAGTGGTTTGGGAATAGTGTGGCGGGCTTGTCCCAAAAAAAAAAAAAAAAGATACACCTATATGCCTAACCTTTCGGGGTTTTTGCTGGTCTACTGTGTTAGAAGTAGCCTGTAGATTCGGGTTGAATAACGAGTCAGTCATTGTCAGCGGTTGAAGTTAGAAGTCAACAATAAAAACTTAAGTGACGATGTTGTGACTACGCTAATTCCTTTTTTGAAATCTTGTTGAATTCTAATCCGTTGTGTTGTGTCCGAAAGTTACATGGCCATTTTATCATTTATCGCCTACCTAATAATAATTTAATGACTTCCTTCCACAGTCAAAACTGTCCCAAAAAGGATTCACAGGTGGCAAACATAAATACAAATCAACCATCCGATGACTAATTACAATGCCATTCAAACTAAATAGGTGTAATACCTCTTTTGACAACCAAACCATAGACTATAGTGGCCAGTATTCATGTCAGAGACGAAATCAAACAGTGTGCCCGTGGCCCTTCGGCATGCATCGAATAATGAGTAGTTGTCATTCTATAATGACGTGTGTTACAAATTGCAGGGCTATTCACGAAAGTAAAACAGGAAATGTTCGAATTGAAATAAAAATGTATGCCGTGCGTGTGTAATTGGTCTAAGTTACGAAATAGCGTTGGCATGCGGTGACTGTGTATTCATGGCCTTTTTTTGGTCGATTTGCTTTTGATATGAAAGACTTGGGATTTTCTTATTAGAAGGTTGAAATATTGCTCTTTTTATAGTTTTTTGTGTACGGTTTAGTTTGCTTAATACTTTGATAGTAACAAGCCTGCTTATTTTGTTTTTATTCGGTGTTTTTTCAGGATTTTCTTGTCACATTTTAAAGTTTATTTACAGGTTGCTTGTATTAACCTGTTGTCAATTCACGAACGACGTAAAGTTGTCCAAATTGCGACAGCATCTCGTAGCTAACTTGACAAGTAATCATATATTATTATAGCGGTATTTACTCGTATTAGTATACCTTCCAGTTCTACTGATCCCCCAAGGGAGCATGTAATGAGCTTATTTACTGTAGCCGCTCTTTAGTTTTCTGTTAGACTGAAGTATGGCTCGCAGCGTTCCTATATGAACTCTATAATCACTTAACTACAAAATATATCTTTATAAAAATAATAATTATTGTTAGACAACATGAAAGTTCTTCCGTTGTCCGACTATTTTAGAAACACTACAAGGTAGTTCCACCCTTAAGATGGTTCCCAGGCATTTTCAATCTTCCCTACTACACGGAATATTTCTTCAGAAGAACCATATTGAATCTTATAGGTAATGCAGGTTCAAGTGAAGCCCACAAAACATTACATGGCTCATGGCTTGTATCAGCCCAGTATTTTGTATAATCTTCCTTGTTGAACAGCAGCATATGCGCACGGTGCATAATATGCATGTCCTAGTTTAATATACCACACAGGTGGACACTAGGGATTTGGGTAAACGGTAAATATGACACAAACACAAATAAGATTGTGTATTTTTTTAAGTTGCCAAAAAAAATATAGAGTGTCATTAAAATGAATGACTAACTGCTGCAGTCACTGCCGCACTCAGAGAGCTTTAATGATTACTTAGGCCATCACTTAGTAAAGGTATTGACAGTTTTGTCATACAAAAGTATGTCAAATCTTTACTAAGTGACGGCTTAAGTATTCGTTAAATATTGCTGAGTACCGCAGTCAGAGATGTTTTATGGTTACATAAGCCGTCACTTAGTAAATATTTGACATACAAAACCATTAACATTACTAAACGACGACTTTAGCACTTTTAATGACGCTCTAAAGAAAGTTACACACACATAAGTTGTAATTTTTTTTCTTGAAATAGGTTTCAAGAAAAAAACCCTAGCCTATTGTTAGGTTAAAATTAGGTCCTAAAACGAAAGAAGAGTTGAGAAGAGTGAAACAATGTGGATAAATGATTAAAAACTATAGAGATTGTGGTGAAGATTGCGAACAAAGAAATATCATATAACTCATCTATAAAATCAAGAAAAAGTTAACAGCGCTTCACTCAAAAAAGCATGAGATGTAATCCAGTAATGTTAACGTCCACGCTAGCTTCCGTGTGCGGTGGTCAGTGGATGCATTCGCGGAACAATGCGCCCGCGCACTGAGATCGATGACCCCGTCAGCACTGATTATCACTGAGAAGTGAATTAATGAAATGCTAGGATGATTCTTCCTAGAGTACAACATATGAACATAGGTATAAGTAGGTCAGGAAGCATCTTTGTCATGAAGGGTGTAAATAGACCCTTACCGAATGCGAGAGGCACCTGCTCTCTCCGTCATTGCTATATTTTTTTTGTTCTGGTCCATATCTGCAAACCTTCTAGTTACTACTAGTTCCGGAGGTAAAAGTTCCAACTTTTCTATTTTTTAATACTAGTTTGTATCGTTATATATATAACTTTACTTTAAAGACTTCCATGGCCCGTTTACGATGCAATGCATTACCATCAGCATCGATAGTTAAAAAATAAATATAACAGTACTAGCAGTTGCCCGCGACTTCGTTCGCGTAGAAATATTGACTCTCTTGTCTGGACTGCCTGTGGATGGTACTTTGTCAAATCGAATGCCAAATGCCAATCGAAGCGATTATATTCCCTTAAACCAGCCCTGTCGTAAAATCTATTCCTACCTGAAATGTCTTAACTATATTCTATCTCTCTGCCAATTTTCAGGTACAAAAAGCCAAGGATTTCATATGGACTTACGGGAGCCCTTAGACCAGGTCTTCCTTACAAACTTAGCTTAGATCTCCTACTCCTAAACTCTAGACTTGTTAAATTTCAGGTTGTTGGTACAAAAAAAAAAACAGTACATTTTTACAAACATGTGAAAGCCCTCAGACCTCCTTATTCTGGCCATGTTGCTAAACTCGCTAAATCCGTTCTTAGTCAACGTCTACTAACTATAAAGTACCTTCCTGCCAAAATTGTAGCACAAAAAAGGAAGGACTGTCATACAAACTCGCGTGAGCCCTTAGACCTCCCTAGTCCGGCCCTGTCGCAAAATCGGTTCTTAGCAAACTTCTACTCACCTACTACGTCCCTGCCAAAATTCAAGTTAGTAGCACACAAAATGATGGACTTTTAAACAAACTTGCGAGCGCCCTTAAACCTCTCTAATCCGGCCCTGCCACAAAACCTGTACTTAGCAGAGTTCTTCTAACTATAAACTACGTGCCTGCCAAAAATCAAGTTTGTAGCACAAAAAATTAAGGATTTTCTTACGAACTTGCAAGAACCATTAGACCTCCCTAATCCGGCCCTGTCACAAAATCTGTTCTTACCAGACGTCTACTAACTATAAACTACGTCCGTCTCAAAAATCAACTTTGTAGCTCAAAAAATGAAGGACTTTCATACAAACTGGCGAGAGCCCTTAGACCTCCCTAATCCGGCCCTGTCTCAAAATCGGTTCTAAGCAGACGTCTACTAACTTTAAACTACGTCCCTGCCAAAAATGAAGATTGTGGCACAAAAAATGAAAGACTTTCATACAAACTGGCGAGAGCCCTTAGACCTCCCTAATCCGGCCCTGTCACAAAATCGGTTCTAAGCAGACGTCTACTGCCTATTAACTACGTCTCTGCCAAAAATCAAGATTGTAGCACAAAAAATGAAGGACTTTCAAACAAACTTGCGAGGGCCCTTAGACCACCCTAATCCAGCCCTGTCGCAAAACTAATTTATAGCGGATGCCTACTGACTATAAACTACGTCTCTGCCAAAAATCAAGATTATAGCACGAAAAATGAAGGACTTTCAAACAAACTTGCGAGGGCCCTTAGACCACCCTAATCCGGCCCTGTCGCAAAATCCGTTCTTAGCGGACGTCTACTAACCATAAACTACTCCCTGCCAAAAATCATCTTTGTACGTCCAGCGGTTTTCGAGATTTCGTGATGAATCAGTGAGTGAGTGAGTGAGTGACCTTTCGCTTTTATAGATATAGATAATTGACAATGCTGTGCCAAATCCTTTGTGGCGAGAACATTCGCTCATACATTAGCACTCCATTTACTCACTACTCCGAACGTCAGCCCTGTAAATACAATCGAACATTGTTATCCACTGAAGCAAGCCATTAAACCAAAGAAAACGAAAAGTAAAACACAATTTCTAAATTAACGTGTCTGCAAGTTTCCTCATAAGGTTTTCTTTGACTTTCCAAAGAAAACCTCATTTAAAAGGTCTTGTATATCTTGACAATGACTTCTTTGATGGCGGGAAAAGTTTGTATAGAGTTGCCTAGACCAAGTTTCTGAATTTTCTCCAAATTAATTAAGACATTACTGGTGAAATGTGAGTGTACTAATGGGTACTCGGCCTAACCCTTCGGAGATTACAGGTGTGATGTCATGTTATGTTAATTTTTATAACCTAAAATGATACGTTTTCCCGTAATTTTCAAATACATAATTAAACAAATGGAATGACAAAACGCTAGACATACCCAAAATGGACAGGTCACGCATACACTCCCAGTACACACCTCCGAGCATTCTAGCTCGCCTATATCTATCTGCGCTACGTTTCCAATTTTGTGTCTCCTATGGAGGAAACTTTAACCAAGAAAAAAGTTATTTTTTGTCCGAATTTTCCCAATCATATTTTTTCCCCAAAAACGGAAAATAATCCCATATCTCTTATCGAGTTTGAGAGAGATTGTGTGGCTTCGTCTTGTGTGGTCGTTGCATTTAACTTAACCACTTACGTTTAGGTACCGACGAGCCGTAGTACTACTAGTTCAAAGATGCCATCCCGCGATAAAGCATTTAATGGAGTTTCATGATGTTTTATGTGATTTAATTTCCTCCTGGCTTATAAACAGTTTTATATAGGTACTTGTCTCCTGTCCGTTTTTCAAGAGATTAATGTAATGAAAATTGCATGTGAGCGTCTTTAATTTTAATTGGTAAGCTCCTCTTCCTTATCCAGATTTATTACTGTAGGTACTTTGATTCTCCTTCTGTTTTCCATTAATTCGTTTTATAATTAATCTCATGGAAAGTGTTTTGATTGACTGTTCTGAAAGTAGTGATTTGATTTTCATTGTGATTGGAGTTGTCATTTCATTAAAACTTTTGCAGGAGTTTATTGGGAGCAGGTTTCGTTACAGTTAATAAAATCGATTGATTTTAACGAGATGAGAGCTGTTCAGAGTCAACATTTCGGTTTATTTAATTAGATTGATAGAAAATTTGATAATCTGCAAGTATTACCTGAAGTTTTTTTATACAAATTTAAATTGAGTCAGCTCATAATTTGGCACTTTCAGTAGCGTCCATCAGCTCCTGTTATGTGCAAGCAACAGGATAGGCAGGACACGATATTAAGTAACCCATCGTTTGCTACACCACATTTACAGTTTAGAGTAGAGTCATCTCTACCTGAACTGGTTTTCGTTGCTTCGACCAACCCGTGTCTGGAGTCTGGAATCTATTCAAACACCCTAAATTTTTAGCAATTAACGTAAGCTGCACAAACACCTAAACCTAGGACATGAAAGTCGCTGATTGTCATTTATCCTGCACCTTTTAAATACTTTCCTTCACATGTCTATATCACGGAGAAACGGAAAATCAACTACAACAAAAAATTTCACTATAGAAAAAATTTCAACTCAAGCCCAAATGACGCCAGATAAACGCATGTTGGTACCTACTTTAATGGCACCATTATTAGGGCGTAATAAGTGCCACTGTTATGTTTCTAAATAAAAGCCACTTTCTATGAAACAAAGACACATGCCATACAAAGAGTTACATAAACATTATTTTTTATTATTGTTTACAATGGCCACTTCGCGTGTTTGTTAGTATTTAAGTCTTTGATCGCAAGTAGTGAAGTAGAAGATCGATGATCAATCAGAACTCCACGATCGGTTTCGACACAGTGAGGAATGTTAAGTCTATCGAAACCGTGAGTTATCGCCTTAATATCGAGAAGAATAGTCCGTGATACGCTCCACTTACCTGCGTTGATCTGTGTTGTAAAGGTGCGTGTATATCTGATTCGATTTTATCGATCGATGTGAATGGTATCGAGAATTGATTTAACGTGTTGGTACTTTCCGGCAAGGAAATATGGTGCGCCCTATTCTCGGTCGAGAGTATACAGTCACTTTTCAAGGTGGCTGTAGGTATATTTTGGACAGAGTTCTTTTTATGTCTCCCTCGAGGCATCTCGCAAAAATCAGACACAGGAAGGAGGGAGAGCAAGCATGGAACACCGAGGCTAGATGACTGCTACTGTTTGTCTACTCTCTCACATTTGTCAGTCGGTCAGTCAGTCTCGACCAAAGTGCAGGTACAACCACCATCACACTGTGTATCAGACAGTGAGGATAGGTAGAAGCGCGCAGTCTCTTGATTGTTAATAAGAGCAAAATTCAAAAACCATTGTTTAGCCCAATTATCGTTATGACTAATGCGCCTACCACACGCTCACACTTCCCCACAGTCTTGCCTGCGCGATTACACGGTGCACACAGTACATCGCGCGTGTAGTTTGTAATGGTAATACAGTTTTACCAACCATACGCGCGATGTACTGTGAAGTGTGAACGAAAAGTGTGGTGAAGCTTGAGCGTGTAGTAGGCCCATAAGCCATTATTGCTAACTGGGGCCGTTCGAACTAGGGTTTATAGAGATGTTTATCACCTACCTAGCCATTTCCGAAGTAAGTTGGGGTCGGTTTTCAGTCTAACTGGATGCAATACCGCTGGAGAACAGAGAGATACCATCGACTGTCTAGCTTTTCCCAACTACGTTGCGTCTGCTTCCGGTCTAACCGGATACAGCGGTATAGCAATATTTTAGATGGAGCGACTGCCTATCTGACCTCCACATCTCAGTTAGTACTAGGTAATACGATATCCAAGGGTCCATGGAGATGTTCACGTTCAATAGTCATTAATTCATGATATTTACGATCTGATAATGTTTTTGAAGTTATGCTGTCGATAAAATATCCTAGCAAATCTATGGACATCTTTACGTGTTAATACTCGTAATTGATATCTTTTAATCATTTAGACCGACTAGAAGAAATAAAACCATAATTCTGTTCAGGTGACAGTAATCTCTAACACTTCAGCTTTTCAATTTATGCAATTTATTTTGCAATTAAGAACACTTTCTAATTTTTAATTGTAACTTTCAGCAAAGATTATAGCGGAAAATGAATAAATAATGAATAGTTTATGAAAGAGACAATGACACTGAACTGTACCGTTACTTTCATAACATTACACCTGTTATTCGCAAAGAATTAGGCAAATGTGTACTTAAGAGTACACCGACATTTCAACAGTCAAAACAAAAATAATTATAACAAATATGAAATAAGAAGAGATAATACTTATCTACAACCATCATCGTACCTAACCTCAATTCTTGTTTATGCCATAAAATTGCTTATATTAGATTTATTGTTGTCTATAGACAACAATAAGTCTAATAGATACCGTTCCCGTCTCTTCTTACAATCATGACCACCGTCACAGTTCATTAGGTTGGCGCCAAAACTTTCAGCGTTTAAATATTTATGAACGCCTTGTCCGATGCAATACTATAAAATAGAAGATGGCCGGTAAGCGTATAAATGCGAATAGCTACCGGTCACAAATCATAATAATCTATGTATCTTCAAGCCGCTCGGGGGGTAGCCAGAGGCTAATGTCCTTGCGTAACGAACTCAACAGATTTATTACACCACGAGTTCATGCTCTCTCTTTTCTTTCTCGAGCGAGTGAAGGAGGTAGGACGATGTATTAAAGCATGTACTGCAAATCATACCTTGATTTAACTCATAGTATTCAGAATTATTTTCAAGCTGTAAATTATTGTAAGGGTCTTATGAGAAAGGGCACGCCACGATAGTGGCGGTAAGTCCCCTCTTTGAGGAGTGGCTAGAGAGGAGCCACGGCGCCCTCACCTTCCGTCTGACGCAGGTCCTCACCGGACACGGATGTTTCGGGAGGTACCTGCACCGAATCAGGCGGGAGGAAACGCCCGGATGCTTCCACTGCGAGGATCGACCGGAGGACACGGTGGAGCACACTGTGGAGGTGTGCCCTGCTTGGGCGGAGCCCCGCCGTGTTCTCGTAGCGGCGATCGGCGGCGGCGACCTCTCGCGTCCGGCCCTGGTGCAAGCCATGGTCCGGGGCGAGGAGGAATGGGACGCCGTCGCCTCCTTCTGCGAAGCAGTGATGCTAGCGAAGGAGGTGGCGGAACGAGAGAGGGAGCGAACCTCTCAACGTCCCAGCCGCCGCGGAAGGCGCGGAAGGCGCTCCGGGCGTCGGGGGCCACGTGATGGCTTCCGGCCACCGTAGACGCGGGCCTGTGGACGGTGAGTAATGGGCTAGCTCGCCGTCCGGCCGTCGTCATGACGGCAACAGACCGTGTCGGCGGCGCGTTCGTGTTCCACGCGCGCCTCAAAGAGATGTCAGCAAGGAGGGGCCCGCAAGGGCCGACGCCCGTCGGGGCCGCGGATTTTAGTACTAGATGACGTGGCCTCGGCACAAGGGCAAAGAAGGAACATGGGTTCGGTTTTTAGTCAGTAGAAGTCTGACACTCCCCTTCGCTCTGCCCAAGAGCGGGGGGGGTCATTCGATGATTTTCCACCCACCAAAAAAAAAAAAAAAAAAAAAAAAAAAGGGTCTTATGAGAACGAATTGGGTTTTGGCTAAGCGCTGCGTTGAATGTGCTGGTGATTGGCGAACTGGAGAAACTTATAGGAATTGTTATTGATTTGTGTGGCTCTGATCTTTGCTGAACTTTCTTCCATTTATACTATCAGGATCAGCAGTTTGTGATTGAGAACCTGGTTACCATTTTAGTCTTTATCTACTTATATTGTCAACGATTCATATGATTATGTGCAATTATGTATTTGTTTCGAAGCATGTCGGTGTCAATTGTTCTGAATTGCTAAACTTAGGAGATAGTGGGCAGAGGACATTGTTTGCAGAAAGGATGGCCGATGGGGCGATAGGGACCGCGAACCAGAAGACGTTGCATTGGAAGGCCTCCCACTAGGTGGACAGATGAGCTAGCTGGTGAAGTTTGTGGGGATCCGCTACATGCGATGGGTCAATGTGGTGACACTTAGGGGAAGCCCATGTCCAGCATTCGACGGCTTTCTGCTGATGTCGGTGTCTTGGCCGGATTCTCTCTCTCCTACTCTTTGTATTAGATCACCAGTTGAGCCCAAACAAGTTCAGTATACATGCTTTCTCACATAGAGAACATCCAAATGCCAAATATTCGTCACATAACCTAGTCATGAAGATGACAAAAGTAAACAATACACCTATCAGTTTGATGACAACTGGTATTGAAATCGTTACAATAGATTTCTATCTCCAGTAGTCCATTCCATCCAAATGTAGTACGGTCACAAGTCACTCAATCAGATCACCAGATCATATCGATATCCCCTCAGGATTGTTCATTGTATGAAGCCAGATCAACAATACCTATTCATCGACTGTACGTAGGTACTGTCACGAGTAAAAATATGTATACTGTTGGCAAAGTTTTGACGGCACGGTTAGCGCAGTGGCTCAAGCAATGGACTGCCGCGCTGCGTGTCGCGGGTTCGATCCCCGCACGGAACAAATATTTGTAAGACCTACAGATAGTTGTTCCGGGTCTGGGTATTTGTGTATGTGAGTTTAAATGTTTGTGAACGCACCCACGATACAGGAGAAATTCCTAGTGTGGGGCAACGTTTAAAAAAAAAAAAAGTTCAAAAATGAATTTCTCGTGAAATAACGATTACAATTTTGAGATGTGACTTACTTCCCGTCGGGGCTGCGGGTTGTTCGAAAGAGATACCGCGGCCTTGACATAAAGGGCTAAGGGGTGGTTTTTAGTCAATAGAAGCCTGACACTCCCTACCGCTCTGCCCAGAGTGGGAGGAGTCATTTGATAATTTCCTACCCTCCAAAAAAAAAAGATGTGACCTACTTTATAATGATACGGGTGACGAGTCCTAAAATATTAGTTTCGTTACGTAACATAAAAATAAAATTAAAACAGTAGGCGAAAATTGCTGGGCTGTGGGTTGTTTGAAAGAGATACCGCGGCCCCGGACACAAAGGGCTGAGATGGAACATGAGTAGGTTTAAGTCAGTAGAAGACTGACACTCCTTTCCTTACAAAAAAAAGGTAACAATAGGGGATCGGACTGGGTCAAAATAATATGATTCTGTTTAGTCCGTAAGTTAGATTATCGAAAAATATTGAATACGTGTTTTTTGTTTTATCAAATCAATAAAAAATTACGAAGATAAAACGCGTCAAAGATCTTGGAGTGGGGCTAGAAACGTCACTTGTGTCGTCAAAATGTACTATCATAGGACGTCACACGAGTTTTCGAAGCACTGTATCGTCTTCATTTTAAGCTTACGTGAAAAAAGAAAAAATACGTGTCCAATAATTTTTGGAAATCTATCTGACGGACTAATTAGCTTTTTTTTGTCCGATCCCATAATGCTGCCAAATGTGGTTAAATGATAACTTACATATTGGTGCTCGTCACTGTACAAGTATCAAGCTTTATTTATCCTCATGCCTTCGTTTCAGACATCAAGTTTAATCGTTGTAAAATACGACGGCGTATCTTACTAGGTCATCAGGTATCTGAAGAAATTCGGAGAAAATAATCTGGTAGCTTTTTAAACGAAAGTTTTTTATGTTCTTTACTTAGGATGGTAAATGGTAGCCGTAGTATATTGTCTGTTACAGATTTCAGGTGTTTTCAGAGGCGAAATAGTCTAGATGTTTATCTCTAATAGATTGAATCCTGAATTAGAAAAATATCTTGAAGCAATTCGTGATGTTACTTTTATTTATTTGAATAAATAAAGAATTCAGTAAATAATCTATGTTAATTTACTTGGTACCGTTTACCGATTAACACGCTCTATCTACAATTTTCTATCTCTTCAGCAAATGCAAAATACCGTATAAAATACAAACAAATTTCATCATTTGCATAGCGCATAGTCCAATCGAATAAACATATTCGTGCAACGCAAGAAGTATGGTCCAATTAGCAATGTTAATTTTAACTTTTAATGTTTTTATCGGAGTAAGCGGGCAAGATGAAACGTATGCATGATTCTGATTCAAATGATTTTCTTTTGATGCGTTCATCTCGGTCAAGTGAGCCTATCTATGCGGTTTCACGGCGCACTGATTAATAGCAAGCGTATGCACGTATCGGAACAAATGTGCATTGAAATGTTGCGTGTACGCATGCTAGGGTGACCGCACTTTACTGCTTCGTTGGATACAGTTTTACGACTGTGGTAGGCCGTGATTAAATTCGTACAGTCGTTAGTCTAATTATGGGCATAGTCTAACTGATACGGTATTTCATTTCTGAATAATTGTTGTCGGTAGTATTATGTTCGCTGTCGAGATATATTTTATCATTTAAATCAAGCTTAATAGACCGCAACGTCCTGTCTTTCAGCGATTTGCTCCATTACAGAAGTTCAAGCTGTTCGCCGACTAGCCAATTAACCTATAAAAACGAAGCTGTTCGTATAAGTTAACATAGTTTTTACAAACCGTTCCGTTATTTATGTCCACTCTATATTTTTGTTTCTGGGCGTTTCCCGGAACGTCTCATTTTTAGCGTGGGATTTATGGTAACCCTACCCGCTTATAGGAGTTCGAATAAATCATCGTACATTTTTAAGAGTGTGTGTTTGTGCGTTTTTCAAACAAGCATCTACTTATAGATGATACAGATGCGATGCTGCAACGTGATGGCTGACGTGAATAAATTATGCCATTTCGATTGCGAAAGTATATTAACGGTTATCGGAGCAAATTAATTATACTAGCATTGCAAAATATTTGGATTTATGAGCTTTTAAATTTAGTACAAAGAGATAGCTGATTCTGTAATTTTCGATTGATTTTTATTGCAATTTGTATCAACGTAATGGTATCTGTAGTATACCAACCCAGAATTTATTTTGGACTCAGTAAATACCAGCTAATAAGATACCACTAAAAGGGTTGCATCATTTCGCGTTCACATAGATGCGCGTGCGACGCTCGCAAATCCACGCGCTGGACGTTTAATTTTAGGGCGTCTCGTTCCCGGAGCCACTAGGAAGTGCACCGGCCTATTTCAGTCCGGCCCTTTGTTGCTCCGTTTATTTCTGTTTACGTCGCGTTTCGTAACTTTACGACCGACTCTCGGATGCGCGGGCGCACGCTCTGTTGCAATAGTTATAAACGGCTGCCCGGAGCGAACCCAATAAGAAATGCTATTCAGCATTGTGGCGATGTAATCGGCAATCGCTCTCTCGTCATCACATGTCTATTCGATGTTGAATCGATACGATTAATCGTTTTATAACGATGTTTATTAATGTGAATAATGTTATCGATTAATTGAAATTTATTGTCCTCACGTTAGCGACTTCATTTCTTTGGTCGCGGTGCATTTGTCTTTATTATCGGTAGGGCTGCCTGTTGCTACTGGGTTTAAAATTCTTATTTTGTTTTTATAAATGGGCACATTATGCTTATGTACAGTGCGATCAAATTATCTTGGCAGCTCTGAACATAGGCTTTGCGAAATTTTACGCATGTAAACTTGGGAATAAAACTGTTATTGCCAGGTAAACCGATACTTAAACGATCAGAAAATATCTAATTTAAACAGTGAGAAATACAAATAAAATAAATATCATAACACTTTTATACATTCGTTGTAACAAAATGACCTGCACGAAGTTCGGAGCTGCCAAGATAATTTGATCGCACTGTATTATAGTTAATGGTACAATACAAAGGTCCCAGGTTACTTGGGGTCGGAGTAACACGTTTTTTTTCTTCCATTCCTTTGTCAACCATCAGGCTATCAGTTACTCCTTTTTTATGTCATTAATTCCTCACATTATGTGTGTTTTAAATCATTCCTTACATAATGATATAATTTCTTTGATCTATTCTATGCCACTCTACTCTACTTTATTCTATGTAATTCAAACTATTTCTCATTGGTATAATTATTCAATATCAGTTTTATATGGGGTGAAGGTATAGGTTAGGTTAGTTGTTAACTTGCAAAATTTTAGTAGAAGTAGAAAGAGACAAATAAAAATACCAACCCCGCAAGACTCGCATTTTATTCTAGCACTAAAACTTATATAACACTTGGACGGCATCCCTACAACCCGCTAATGTGCGTACATCAATAAGATAAAACCATATTCGCCGTACAAGGGCGCGAATAATTGACCTCTAGCCCATTCCCACATTGACGCAGCCTCGTGTTCGCCGCGCTTCTAGCGCTGCAAAGGCGTTAGTCGTTAGAAAGCGCTTATCGTCAGCTAACAGCTTACCTCTAAATGAACTGTCGTGATTTTTATCGATAAAGTCTACCGGTTGATTAATTGTTGCCACGACTTGCCCCCGCGCAGCTGACAGTGTACTGGGATTTGAAATAGCTGTGAGAAACAATTCGTTAGTATTTATTTATTTTATCTTTTATGTACAAATTATGAGAACATAAGGAAATATCGTTATAAAATGTAGAGTACAAAGGCACAGCTTATTTCAAAAGAAATTTCTGCCAACAGTTTGTAAATTATAAGAACAGATTTAATTAAATGCATATGAAAGTACCGTACAACATGTTGTTCATGCTAATCTCCAAAACGGCTGGACCCATTCTGACGGGACTTTTACTGGCAGATAGCTAATGTTAGAAGGAGAAATTAAGGAAGGAGTAGGGTTCCATGCAAAAAAAATTGGCATATTTTTTTAAGCTACAATTTAAATGTTCACCAAAAATAATTTTTATACCCTAGACTAAAGTACAGTAAAGTACCAAATAAAACATGTTAACTTCAAATAAAATAAACCCACTCTATACCGAGGTGCCTAAAGAACAACGTTTTAACTTCTAATATAATAAATAAGACACTCATCAGAATAATTGCACGTGTTCTATTTATATTCTTTTTGCCTACCAAAATGGATTAATACTCACCAAATCTTGTTTCTCTGAAGTCTCGTCTCCCAGTCGTATCTTGTTACCCAAAATGACAGTTCTAAATAGCTTTATTTTAATCTTATCATCCTACTAGGGTATGCGAACCTGCTACTAGGATAACTAGGAAAACACAAGCCATTTTTTTATAACAAAAAAAAAAAAAAACGTTTTGTAGATCATAAAATTCATAAATCATTGAACTGTACTCAGACAGCGCTGAGTAAAGTGTTGTATGTATCAGGGATTTCCACTTGGTTGCTCGTCTTTGATGGCTGCTGAAGATTTTATGTGCGTTTGTACTTGCCAGATGATATGTACGGAAATATTGTTCACAACTTTTCATTTCAAGATATTTTCTTTAACTCGGGAAATGCTAGGGACAGCTTTGACATTTAGAATCACATAAAGGTACAAGTTGGTAGCGGGCGACACGAAGCCGCAGCAGACGACGTGTCGCGGCGACACGACTGGTTTCTACGTATATTTCTATGAAATTCCCTCCGTAGTTAGCGACATGAAGCTAGCGACGCGTCGTCGAGCGGCAGACGCACGTGTCGTCCGACCGCAGATCAGTAGTGCCCATAGATAACAGAAACAACAGGAGATTTCCTTTGCCCGATGAGAGATGTCCTTTAGCCGAAAATGTATCGGAACCTGTGTCTTTTACACCAACTGGATCCCATCTGCAGTCGGGTTCGAAATCATGACTGCAGCGACATGACGCGATGACGTGTCGTGACGACATGAAGCGACGACATGTCGTCTGCTGCTGCTGCGTGCAGTTGGCTACCAACTTGTACTTTCATATCACATCTGTATGTCGTCGATGCAGAAATGTTGGTACCTACCTAAAGACTGAGAATGCGCCGAGTGACTGCCTAGTTGGTCTAGTGGTCATCAAGCATTACTGCTGGTCCTGGGTTCGATTCTCAGATCGGACAAAGCTTTATTGTA